>OX101827.2:2968000-4452000 GCA_944452925.2 Chrysolina oricalcia
TTTGGTTGGATTTTCAATGTGTGGTTTTTTTGAATATTTTCACGTATTAATTCAATGTTTAATAATAGATTCATATTAGTATAACAACTATTATTCCCTTTCTTGGAGAATATTAGCTTCTTTAGTATCATTATTATTTTTTCTAGAGAATATGAACTCCTCTAGCATAACTATCACCATTTGTTGGAGTTTATTATTTTCTCTAGCCAGACAGGTCCGGATTCAGCTTGTTGCATTATATTTGATTTTATTATTGATTTTTTTTTTCGTTTTTTTCATTTTCTGTCCTGCTTTTTGTAGTTCTTTTTTATTTAATGTTCACGTGTTTTCAACAAATTGCTACACCAAACTCACTATATAGTGAAGGAATTAATTAGGTTTCACTTAATCGTTTTTTGAGTGTGCATGAAAACGCTCAATACGTAATACACAATGACATTAACATGTATTTTCCGCCAGACCCGCCAAAAACACGAAATTATGGTCGGATCCAATGTTTAATTTTCGGCTTAACTCTAATTGACCAACACGTTTAATCACCCCAATAACAGTTTAGATGACCCCAAAGAGATATTATCATTTCACCTTGTTCTAGGGCTATTATCTAATTGCATTATCATAAGCGAATTCGAACATTATTATTGCCTGCGGCTGTTAGGTGATTTGTTCCATAATTGAACGAACGGTTTACATCCGAATATAATTGTTTCACATAAAATTTGTATACCGGGTGTACGCGGAAATTGGCTAGCCCTTAAAACATTTTTGATTTCAATGGAAAATTGGCTTTCGGTAAATTTGCTCGAATTTTTCATATATTGTAGAACTCACGATGCTGATTAAATGTCTCCACTGCGCCGAAGCTCTTAATTAAACGGTTTAGATTATACAGGGTTCTGAAGTTAACTTTTCAAAAATTTCAAATTGCCATTGTGAAAACACCAAATCATCTGTGCATCGATTATTCATATGGCCGATACAAATCCACCATAGAGTTCAATAATTCCTGCACATACTCACGATATATCAATCAATCAATCAATTCTTAATTGGTGCTAATACACGAATGTTTACACAAGTCAGGTACATAGTGGTTGTAAAATGAAAGTAAAGACGAAAACAACAAAACAATAAAACAATAAAATTATATTGTAGAAAGTTAGTTACGTGTATAATAATAGTGTGAAAGTCAAAAGTTAAACATTCGTCGAGTAAATAAAATGGATTTTGTATTAAAGAGCGTTTGACAAAGTTTTTAAACTGGTTGTTTCCTAGCTCTCTGATTTCTGCAGGAAGAACGTTGTAAAATGTTGGTGCAAAGTAGCTGGTGGCGTCACGTGTACGTGACAGCCTCAGATAGTTCGGCTGGAGATTCTGTCAATTTCTCGTAGGATAATCATGAATTTTAGAATGACTTCTATATATGTGTTCATTTTCTTTGACGTAAATAAGACACCGAAAGATATACAGGGTGTTTCATAATAAATGCGCAGGACTTCCGGATGTGATAGCTCGTTCAAAAATTTGAAAAAAGTTTCTATTAACTTACCTTCTAAAATTCAACATTTTCGAGATATAGGGTGTTGAAATTTTAAAAAAATTATAGTTTTTTGCGAATATCTCTGGAACCGTTTATCGCACAAAAAATAGATTTTGAAGGCATTTTCTACTCATAATAAGCTATGTTTTGTGCAGATTTTTTATTTTTTAAAATTCATAATTTTTCAAGATTTTGAAGGGGTAGTGGGTGTTTTTTCTCCAACTTCTACGCCACTGGAAAAAGTATGATTTTGAGCCACCTACTCAAACCGCCAATGTTTTCTACACAAAAAAGGTACTCTTGGTCATAAGCTCTAAAGTTGACCGTTTTCAAGAAAAATCAACATTCATGTTGAGCTTTTTCCTAATTATACAAAATTTATTTAAACGTAAAAACAAGTAACAAAACCAAACATTTACTTCTTAATTGCAAAAAAAAACAAGAACATTCATACTCAGTTGAATTGTAGGAAATGTCCGCCGTTAGCTTCAATGCACGCAGCAATTTTTCGAGGAAAAAATATTATTTAAACAACATGAAAGTTGATTTTTCTTGAAAACGGTCAATTTTAGAGCTCATGACCAGGAATACCTTTTTTGTGTAGAAAACATTGGCGGTTCATATAGGAGGCTCAAAACTGTACTTTTTCCAGTGGCGTAAAAGTTGGAGAAAAAACACCCACTGCCCGCTCAAAATTTTCGTCAATTATGAATTTGAAAAAATAAAAATCCGCACAAACCATAGCTTACTATGAGTAGAAAATGCCTGCAAAATCTGTTTTCTGTGCGATAAACGGTTCCAGAGATATTCGCAAAAAACGATTATTTTTTTAAAATTTCAACACCCTGTGTCTCGAAAATGGTGCATTTTAGAGGGTAAGTTAATAGAAACTTTTTTCATATTTTTGGACGAGCTATCACATCCTGCGCATTTATTATGAAACACCCTGTATATGCAATGTATGGTCATAATTTTGAGTTGCTTGAAAACTTTTCTACAGTCATCCCTATGTCGCAAGCCTGATATAATACGTAATGCCTTTCTTTGTATTCCGAAAATATCTGAACAATGGGAGGAATGTCCCCATGTGAGTATCGCATATGAAATATTAGCGTATATGAGTCCATAATAAGCCGTTACCAATGTATTTTGAGTAACATTTCGCGATAAGTTTCTAGGAAGATATAAGTAGCTGGCCATTTTTCTACAAAGATGTTCGCTGTGATATTTCTAAGAGACTTTTTCATATAAATAAACTCCAAGAAATTTTGTGTGGGTTGAAAAGGGCAGAAAAGCCAGATTTGGATTTTGAGATCTGAGTGAAAATAAGATAGTTTCTGTCTTCGGTGCATTTATTTTAAATTTATTTGCTAGGAACCATTGTTCTAGTTCTGTTGTTTCTGCCGGCTATCTATCATAGACACCAGTGAGGTCGCGTTGCTGTCAGACTGAATTGCAGTAGTATCATCTGCGTATAGTATGAGGTCAGTGGAGGGAGCAGATCAGTCACGTATAGAAGAAAAAGTACAGGGTGGGTCCAAAGCTAGTAAATTTTTTAGTGATTTCTAAGAAATTGAGCTGTGGAATTTCATTTATTTCCACATATTTCGCAGGTTGCAGAGATCAAATCCAATTGATGATATTAGCATATCCTGAATCAGACTGACATATACAGGGTGTTTCATAATAAATGCGCAGGACTTCCGGATGTGATAGCTCGTTCAAAAATATGAAAAAAAGTTTTTATTAACTTACCCTCTAAAATTCAACATTTTCGAGATACAGGGTGTTGAAATTTGAAAAAAAATTATAGTTTTTTGCGAATATCTCTGGAACCGTTTATCGCACAAAAAACAGATTTTGAAGGCATTTTCTACTCATGATAAGCTATGTTTTGTGCAGATTTTTTATTTTTTAAAATTCATAATTGGTGAAAATTTTGAAGGGGTAGTGGGTGTTTTTTTCTCCAACTTCTACGCCACTGGAAAAAGTATGATTTTGAGTCGCCTACTTGAACCGCCAATGTTTTCTACACAAAAAAGGTACTCTTTGTCATAAGCTCTAAAGTATACCGTTTTCAAGAAAAATCAACTTCCATGTTGAAAAACATGGTAAATATTTTTAAATAATTTTTTTTCCTAATTATACAAAATTTATTTAAGCGTTAAAACTAGTAACAAAACCAAACGGTGACTTCTTAATTGCAAAATAAAGAAAAAAATAAATAAATAAAATAATAACAATCATACTCAGCTGAATTGTTGGAAATGTCCGCCGTTAGCTTCAATGCACGCAGCAATTTTTCGAGGAAAAAACATTATTTAAACAACATGAAAGTTGATTTTTATTGAAAACGGTCAACTTTAGAGCTTATGATCAGGAATACCTGTTTTGTGTAGAAAACATAGGCGGTTCATACAGGAGGCTCAAAACTGTACTTTTTCCAGTGGCGTAGAAGTTGGAGAAAATAACACCCACTACCCCTTCAAAATTTTCATCAATTAGGGATTTGAAAAAATAAAAATCCGCAAAAAACATAGCTCATTATGAGTAGAAAATGCCTACGAAATCTATTTTCTGTGCGATAAACGGTTCCAGAGATATTCGCAAAAAACAATATTTTTTTTTTAATTTCAACACCCTGTATCTCGAAAATGGTGCATTTTAGAGGGTAAGTTAATAGAAACTTTTTTCATATTTTTGGACGTTCTATCACATCCTGAAGTCCTGTGCATTTATTATGAAACACCCTGTATACAAGATTTTCTATGTCATAGAGCCGCACCCGTCCTGTTTGTTGATATATCCATATACATGGAATTCCAGATAACTCGGCGATATACTCGATTGTTTATGATGAGAGTTTACCCTGCAGATACACAAAATATACAGAGCGTATCAAAAATAGTGACCTTCTATGATGATTTTTGTGGAGTAGGTAGAATTGAGATTCATTTCAACACAAATGTTCTAAAATATTTCGAACAATTTACTGTGGAATACTTGAAGATTATGTATGAATCTACATTTATCAAAGTAGTAGAATAACTTGGGTGATAAAGGTGGAATATCGCAAAAAATATATCATTCAGTGATCGTGGGTCATCCCTTTTTTCATTTTGCGCTGATCTCGTTTCTCTAAACTTTTCAACCAAATCGCAGATGTACAATATACAAGCTGTTTGTAAATAAAACTGGTTCTGGAAGCTAAATCTGAAAATTACTTCCACATGTTCAGGTGTAGCGTCCGATCGTACAAATGATGAACACATTACATTTGAATGTCTCAAATAAACAAAAAAAGGGATATTTACAGTTCACAACTTGATTTGCAAAAACGACCTATCGACACATCATTGAAATTTTTATTAGCCTTAAGAGATTTTAAACTTTGTATCACAAGTGGTATGTTTGTTTTCAAATTTTGAATCGATGTAGTCGATACATGATGAACATCCATGTTATCAAATCAAATCAAATTTTGTTAATGTACATAAGGAAACTTTAATGTTAACTTTCACAAAACTTTAGTTTACAAAACCATGACATATGTTTCGCCAATACAATGGCATCTTCAAGCAGAAGTATACTCGGTCACAATTACGATGTCATTCAATATTTTCCATAAACGGTCATTAATTAGGGAGCAGTTTCATATCTGTCCTCCGTTACCTCATCGGATAACAAATATTATTTGTCGGTAATAAAATAATTAATCATATTTACCTGATATTACTCCAAAATAGGTTAAGAAAAGGGTTATTATTAAGTTTTGTTTGATTGTTGATTAATGTCTCAGAATTCTTATCTTCTTTAATTTCCAAACACTCCAGCAGATTTAATTTCACACCCCTTTTCTTTCATCATGAAGTATTATATAATCATGTTCACGAATATGATTTTTTGCGAGTAGACGGGTAGCAAAGTTGAATTTGTTTTTTCGTTTACAAAGCAATTTCAATGTTCAGTTTGGCGTTTTTTGAAGGTTTTACCAATTTGCCCGAAATGAAACATTGGGCAAGAACCACAAGTGATTTATAAACTTCACTCTTTTCCAGTTTTCCCACTTTATTTTTATTATTTTTGATATGTGTACCCAAAGTATTATTAGTTTCGCCAGCAATGTGAAGACTTGCTTCTTCAAAAAATGTTTTATTTTGTAACAACATTCTCCAATATTTGTCATTGGTTTAAACTTCTTTCGATCTTTAATAGTAGGATAAGCTACATCAATTGCTTTTCTATACAGTGTGTCCCACTTACCATGCTCACCATGGGTATCTTTTTAATGGTGAGAGATACGAGGTCGGTTAAACGACACCAAAGTGGAGTTTATCAGGGCCAACTATAATGTGAACAAATATTTTGATAAAATCCATTCGTTTTTGTTTTATACGCAAAAAAACAGATTTCGATAATTTTCATGTCTCCTCTGTAACTTCTTTATTTATGAAAATATTCGAATAGGATTTTCACATTCTCATGGCAGTTTTTCTTTGAGATTTCGAAAAAAATATGAAATTTATACCAACTCTTCTAGAATTTGAGATATCAGCACCAACTTTCATTTTTCAAATGTAGGTCATAGCTCACTATGACTTAGTTATCAATAACTTTTTTTCTCTTACAGATGAGTTATCGTTATTTATACAAAAACAAGAACAATTTTGAAGTCGCCATCTTGAATTTATAAATTTTAACAAAAAAATCATGATCTCCGAACTCAAAAACCCCCACATACCAATTTTGAATGGAATCGGACCATAATCACAAATCTCGTCCGCCATATTGGAGGAGCCGCCATTTTTTATTTTTTATTTCAATGAAAATTCCGTAGTGCATCGTCACCGGAATTATGAACATCTGCCAAATTTCAAGTTATTAGGACCGCCAAAGTGGGTCAAAATTCACTTGCAAGAGACATGAAAATGATCATCAAAATCTGTTATTTGCGTATAAAACAAAAACGAATAGATTTTATCAAAATATTTTTTCACATTATAGTTGGCCTTGATAAACTCCACATTTGGTGTCATTTAACCGACCTCGTGTCTCTTACGATTAAAAAGATACCCATGGTGAGCATGGTAAGTGGGACACACTGTATAATTTCTTTGAAAAAATATTGTCTTTTGAAGAACTATTATAACCGTTGATAACCTATGTATCATACCAATGTTTATATAGCAGATAGTTAGTCAACCTTATGTGATTATAATTGGATCAAAATGGACGCGACATGTAGATGGCGATAGTGAGCTCGCATCCAAGTCATGTCGTAACTTCAGTGATCTGGCCTCCAAGTCATGTCGTAACTTGATTAAAACAATGGAAAAGCATTAAAATCAGGATTTTTTGAAGAAACCTGCATTAAAATGACGTCAAATATTCATGTTTGTAACTAATCACGCTAGATGACACTCGCGTTTGCGTCCAACAGCAATTACACAGGCATTGACTATCTTACTTCTATATAAACAATGATCATACTATTATAAGTTGCTACCTTATGTTGATAGGGGTGGGTTGAGCTACTGTGTATTGTAGTATCTCTTTGTGAAGGTTTATGAAAAATTTAATGTTCGTGTTTAATTTAAGATTTCCGTATGGTTATATCTAGAAAATGTTAGCCTTATCTTTTTCCAATTCAATTGTAAAATTAATTTGATGGTTGAAGAGAATTTATAAAATTAAGAATGTTGTTAAGTTGTCTATTTCTACCTATGAAACACTCCAAAATATCATCCACTTATCTGTACCATTATAAAATTTGTTAGTCATACTATTATTATGGATCTGTGTTTCTATATTGTCCACGAAAATTTCGGCTAGTAAATGACTCAGAGGATTGCCCATAGTCCATCACTAGAGAAACAAAATGTGTTGTTGAACTGAAAGTAATTTTGGCAAACCACACTAAGAAAATCAAATATGTCTTGTTTTACAACTGGGATGAAATGTGTATTGTCTAATACTTGTTCTCCCAATAAAATAGTTTCTTCAGGAGGGAAACTAGGAAATATCTTTTTAACATCAAAAGAGATTTATTTTGCTTTGTCCGGTAGTTGAATATCAATTACATTATCAATTTAAAATCAAATAAAATTTATTGTTTTCAATAATGAAATAAATGTAAATATTCCTTCCACTTCCAGATCAGTTGGACTTGGAATAACCTTTTCAAACTGCACTATAAATAATCTTAATATTTTGATATGAAAATCCGATATAAAATGAACATCATTTTACTGAAGTCTCGTTGAGTAAGTATAAGTGGAGTTTGTAATACCGCAGCCACGAATCCTCAAAAGTTGG
This sequence comes from Chrysolina oricalcia, assembly GCA_944452925.2. Lineage (NCBI taxonomy): Eukaryota > Metazoa > Arthropoda > Insecta > Coleoptera > Chrysomelidae > Chrysolina > Chrysolina oricalcia. The sequence continues at coordinate 2,975,856 of OX101827.2, forward strand.
ATAAAACCACGAAACGTTTGTCACGCAACCGGCTAGCAAAACAAAGTCATATGTGTTTCCGGTTGGTGTCAACATAAAAGGGAATTCGATAAATTTCGTATTCAAATATGGTGTATTTACATATAACAGTAATTAAGGTAACCAGGAGAGACTCCTGCTTAAAATACTGCCGGGGTGGTATAATAAATTATCTGACTTATTTGCAAAAAGTTACTACAGTGGTGGATGGATATGTAATAATTATTAATATTAATGAACCAACAGTTCCTATAATATAAAATCTCAAAATGAATTCTTTAGGGCCAGTTTCACAGGTTTCAGTTAGGGTCCAGATCAATTAACTAATGGTTAGAATGTGAACCTGTAAATGCCATTGGAAGAATGTCATTCACCGTCTAAACTTTCAGTTAGTTATCTGACGGTTAACTGGGACCTGTGAAACTGGCCCTTACTATTTTAAAAATTGTACTATTGTTCTATGATTTTTATTTATAAAATACTAAATACAATACACCATATCTGGAAACGACAATTACTTTCAATAGAGAACTACAACTACAAGAACTATTTTGATGAATTTCCCTTCAAGGGCACCGAAAATTATGATCTAGGGCTCAGTCGATTCGGAATGACCTCTAGAAACTTTTTGAAAAATTTGAAGGTGCGCCAGCAAAATTTGCAAAAGTTATAAACAATTCAGTGAAGAGGGGTTTTGGTTTTTTGCAAATATCCCCGAAACTATTAAAGATATCCAAAATTTGAAAAAAGATTCTGAAAGAAGAGGAAATTTCCTGAGAAGAATTCCACATATCGGAACTCTACCACCAATGTTTAGAATTTTAATTTAGAGGCGAAAATAGCGCTAAAAGCGGGTGATGCGAGTCCCGCGTGCGCTGACTGATACGGACCCTAGAACAATAAAAATAATTTTAACCCATTAAATATCAATAGAGTAGAGTAGTTTATTTGACCATGTTATGTACATAAAAACATTTATGGCAAGTCACAAAAACAATGTTAATTCAAGATCAATATTGACATATTATGAAGTCAGTAAAAAAATGTAAAACTATAAAAAATATAAAAATATGCAAAAATACAGAAATAAATTTAAAATATAGAAGAATTTGACAGAATATTAAAAAAAAAAACAAACAACAATTTTGAAGGTACCTAAAAAAGTACGTAAAGAAGTACAATCCTGAGTTTTCAGGAAGTAAAGAATAGAACAGTATAAAAAAAATACATCCAGATTTAAAATTACATACATAATGAGCTCGCTGAGACAATGTAGCTATCAATATCATAAAAACAATGACTAAGTGGAAATGTTTTTACTGCATTTTTAAATGCATTGAACTCCAATACTTTGACTGAACTATCAAGGTTATTGTAGAGTTTGAGATTCAATGAGTTTTTGCAGCTTACAGCTAATCTATGTCGAGGAATAGTAGCAGATCGGTAGATCTTGGTTATAGCAATGTGAGTCAGAATGTCTAGAGAAATTGCTCACATTTTTGTGTATTTCTGAAAGGACTGTAAATATGTATGACGTGGGCAGGGGCATGATACCAAGTCCAATAAAGTGTTGTTGACAATGATCTCTAAAACCCAGCTTTTTTCTGACATTTGAAAACTGCTATAGCGTTTTTTGAATTTCCCCAAAGTAGAATACCATAAGTGAGCACAGAATGAAATAAAGAAAACTTGGAAGGAATAAAAAAAAATCATTCACCTTCAAAACACCTGAATGAACGAAATTCCATGGAAAAAAAAATTTCATGTAATTATTTTATTACATATGCTTTTGTTAATTAACTAGTTTTTACAAGTTTCAAATTTACATATAAACCCTGATCATTGTTAAGCTAGAAACCTCAAATTTGTTTCACTTCTTGGAGCTATTCTTGAAAGGCTTTAAAAAAGATCCCAATTGGAAAAATTGAAAAATTTTGATTTTCCACTTTGTTATTAACAATCTAAGAGACTAAAAAATAAAAAATGCAAATAATGCTATGAATTTTTTTTTTCAATATTCCAATTTGTTCGTATTTCAATCATTTGAAGTTACATAAAAATAATTTTTCAAAATTTCTCACTCTGATTGTTTAAATAATTGTTGAAAACAATTGCATTGTTTATAAGATATTTGAATTTTTGTTTTTGGAATTTTAATCAGCAATTAACATAATGTTCTTTAGGAAAAAAATTATTTCTTAAAAAAAATGTATTGCATTTGTTGATTAACTATTTTTTTGCTACCAAATATTAATATTAAGGAACCATTTGTTTTTTTCAATCATAGTTTCCATTGCATTGCTCTTCGATATTCTAAAAAAATATATTTATTTATATTTCCTTTGTTTATTTAATAAACCGGATTTTAATCAAACACAAGTGGCGTCCTAGGTTCAAAATCTGAAACTCCAAGACTCACATGAACAAGTGGAATTCTGCGAATGGTTTCCCATCATAATACAGGAGGACTCTGAATTCTTGAAGAAAATTGTAAGGACAAATGAAGCCAAATTTGATAAGAATGGTATATACAACCGCCATGATAGCCACTTTCATGGATTTATGGAGTTTAAATGTTTTTTCTGCTATAATAGTATATTCTGTAACAAGGTTAGAATGAAAATTCGATGCGAGTAGAAAGTTCCGAGCGCGAGTAGAAAGTTCCGAGCGCGAGTCGAAGGCGAGCATGAGGAACCACGAGCATCACGAATTTTCATTCTAACCGAGTAGCAGACTATATTTTCTCCACGATCAAAGATAGGAAACGTGACAGCAATAATTTTGACACTACTCAAATTTTGCCACTACTATGACAATCAACTGCGTCAAGGCTAATGTTATTATTGCTAACCAGTGTGAGAATATTATTCTATCACAAGAGAGAGAATGTAAATACATTTAAATTGCATGGGGGCAGAGGTGTTGCAGAATATTTCTTCAATCTCAAGAGAGAGAATTCCAGCATTCTGTAATCAAATTTGATTTCAGAATTGGCAAATTCTGTGATAATCGTGGAGAAAGGAATTTTATGTTTCTATCTTTATGGTGACAATTTGAATACCAATAGATATTCGCATATAATTAGAAATGTGGATGGTGAATCCATAAGGCATGTTTCTGAACAATACCGATCCAAGTTATGGTATCAGATGAATCTAGCCCCCGCGCATAGTACAGCTACCGTCGTTTGGTGGTAAAATGAGACTTTCGAAGATCAGTGGCTTTTTTACAATTCAAATTTCCTCCTCGCTCTTCATCTGGGGATGTACCAAAGAAAATGCTTGGGCGGATCCTGTGAGTGATAAAGAAAACATGAAACCATGAAACATGAACCATTTTGTCATGAAACGAAGGGTTCTGAGAGCTTTCAATAATTTGATTCCTGACTCCATACAGAAAGCTGCAAATAGTGGTAAGCAAAAAGGAATTAATTTTTGCTAAGAATAAAACGGCAATGCCTTCGAACATCTGTTGAAGTGAACTCTAGTTGGGAGAAGAATGATTCAAAATCAATAAACAAAGATATAATTCACCTCTTTAGTAGTATTTTATTTCAATTTCTCTATTTTTATTTTGAGTTACCTCTTACCAACGACAGTGGAATTGCCAACATTAGTTCATTTGTTTTCGAAGCTTCTTTTCTTGGTTTGGTATTTCTTCTAATGACTTGCTTTTAAAAAATTTTCAAAAATTGGATATATCTTACCAGTGGTGTATTTTAGGCGTAGGGTATTCTTCATGAATTTGCCATCGTTTTTCCATAGTATCCAGGGATAATAGAATAGTGTATGGTATTTATTTGAAAAAATCGTGTTTCATCTGTTTCTCGATGTTATGTTTTAGGTGGAAATCTTACCACCATGTGAATAATTTTTGAAAATTCGCTGGACCTTCCTGTTCATGACTTGACTCTTCGGTGAGAATTTGTAAAATTTCACATTTGCAACTGTTATTGTCTATGAGTAAGGATTTTTTCGGAGTAGTGCTGATACTGTAAAACTCTTCAGAAAAAAATTTAATATTTCGAAAACCAACAAATTTGAGTATGGCTTTGTTACACAAACTGGGCCAAACAAACATTGCTGTGAAATTGAAACATTTTATCTTACTGGAGCCCTCAAAAACTTTATAGTAAAAAAACCAAAATGGTATTTGCAAAAGTTACAAAATTGTTGGTTCACTTTTGACATCAAACTGAGACAAAAATTGAGTTCTTCACGATATTTGAGTTCCTATATCCAAATATTTGGAACTTATAAATCGATAAGCAATTTCGCAAATACCATGATTTATATCCCTATAAGATAGCGGCGTTTACGCTCATGTCAAGAAATTAAAGTCATGAATCTATGCGGGGTTCTTCCTCGCCAACATAAATAAGCGGATATCTATACAAGTGATATAGGGATACGCTTCAGCCAAAAGCTCTGCTCTAATCTGTTGAAACGACCGGCTTCCCCAACTTTCAATTTCGATTTCCTGATCCACACCGCTATCTAAATCTCTTTTAAACCCGCATTAAACCATTTTTGGATTCATGCGAGTGGGGGACAAATAAAATCTGAATACGTAAAGGTCGTTTGAAGGCTAGCTGGAATCTCCCGAAGTGTTATTTCGTGCCTTTGTTTCTCTGTTCATCGCTTTTGCGGCCATTTAGTGGAAGAGAAAACCAGAAAACTGCCGTTTTGGAACTGTTTTTTTACAAGTTATTGCCCTCTGTTTATCGTTTTATTTACAATTTAGGTATCTATAAAATGTCATTGGAAAAAAAATTATTTCGGAAAAGGCTATTTTGAAACTGTTTTTGTAAAAGTTATTGCCCTCTGTTTATCGTTTTATTTACAATTTAGGTATCTATAAGATGCATTTGGAAAAAAAATCAATTTGGAAATGGCCGTTTGAAACTGTTTTTGTACAAGTTATTGCCCTCTGTTCACCGTTTTATTTACAATCGAGGTATCTATGAGTCGTCATTGGAAAAACTCATTTTAGAAACAGCCGTTTTGACTGTTTTTTGTACAAGTAATTTTCCTCTGTTTATGGTTTTATTTACTATTGAGGTATCTATGAGTTGTCATTGGAACAAAATCATTTTGGAAACGGCCATTTTGAAACTGTTCTTATGCATGTTCTTGCCATCTGTTTATCGTTTTGTTCACGATTGTAATGAAATGAAATATCTTTGGAAAAAAAAATTTTTGGAAACGGCGTTTTGATTGTTTTTTGTACAAGTTATTTACATCTGTTTATCGTTTTATTTGCTATTGAGGTATCTATAAGTTGATATTGAAAACAAATCATTTTGGAACATGCCGTTTTGAAACTGTTTTTGTACAAGTTATTGCCCTCTTTTCATCGTTTTATTCACAATTGAGGTATCTATGAGAAATCATTGGAACAAAATCATTTTGGAAACGGCCGTTTTGAAACTGTTTATGTACAAGTTATTCTCCTCTGTTTATTGTTTTATTCACAATTGAGGTATCTATGAGATGTCATAGATATAGCAAAAAAAATCATTTTGGAAACGGCCGTTTTGAAGCAGTTTTCTACAAGTTCTTCCCCTGTTTATCGTTTCATTTACAATTGAGGTATCTATTAGATGTCATTGAGAAAAATAATTTGGAAACGGCCAATCTGAAACTGTTTTTTACAAGTTCTTGCCCTCTGCTTATCGTTTTTACAATTCTGATATCTATAAGATGTCATTGGAAAAAATCGTTCCGGAAACTGCCGTTTTGAAACTGTTTTTGTACAAGTTATTGCCCTCTGTTTATCGATTCATTAACAATAGAGGTACCTATCTATGAGATGTCATTAGAAATATAAACATTTTGGAAACGATGTTTTGAAACTTATTTTATATACAATAGAGGTATCTATGAGATGTCATTGAGAAAAATAATTTGGAAACGGCCATTCTGAAACTGTGTTTTACAAGTTCTTGCCCTCTGCTTATCGTTTTTACAATTCTGATATCTATAAGATGTCATTGGAAAAAATCGTTCCGGAAACGGCCGTTTTGAAACTGTTTTTGTACAAGTTATTGCCCTCTGTTTATCTTTTTATTTTGCAAAAGAGGTACCTATGAGATGTCATTGGAAAAAATCATTTTGGAAATGGCCGTTTTAAAACAGTTTTTGTACAAGTTACTGCACTCTTTTCATCGTTTTATTCACAATTGAGGTATCTTTGAGAAGTCATTGGAAAAAATCATGTTAGAAACAGCCGTTTTGAAACTGTTTATGTACAAGTTATTCTCCTCTGTTTATCGTTTTATTCACAATTGAGGTATCTATGAGATGTCATAGATATAGGAAAAACAATCATTTTGGAAACGGCCGTTTTGAAACAGTTTTCTACAAGTTCTTGCCCTCTGCTTATCGTTTTTACAATTTTGATATCTATAAGATGTCATTGGAAAAAATCATTCCGGAAACGGCCGTTTTGAAACTGTTTTTGTTATTGCCCTCTGTTTATCGTTCCATTAACAATAGAGGTATCTATGAGATGTCATTAGAAATATAATCATTTTGGAAACGACCTTTTTGAAACTTTTTTTGGTACAAGTTATTGCCCTCTGTTTATTGGTATCTATGAGATGTCATTGGAAAAAATAATTTCAGAAACGACCGTTTTGGGACTGTTTTTGTACGAATTATCGCCCCTGTTTATTTTTTCATTTACAATTAAGATATGTGTGAGATGTCATTGGAAAAAAATAATTTTGGAAACGGTTGTTTCGAAACTGTTTTTGTAAAAGCCCTCTGATCATCGTTTTATTCACAATTGAAATATCTATGAGAAGTTATTGGAAAAAATAATTTTGGAAACAGCCGTTTTGAAACTGTTCATGTACAAGTTATTCTCCTCTGTTTATCTGTTGAGGTATCTATGAGATGTCATAGGAAAAAAAATATTTTGGAAACGGCCGTTTTGAATCAGTTTTCTACAAGTTCTTCTCCTCTGTTTATCGTTTCATTTACAATTGAGTTATCTATAAGATGTCATTGAGTAAAATTATTTAGAAACGGCTATTCTGAAACTGTTTTTATACAAGTTCTTACCCTCTGCTTATCGTTTTTACAATTTTAATATCTATAAGATGTCATTGGAAAAAATCATTCCGGAAACGGCCGTTTTGAAACTGTTTTTGTACAAGTTTTGGCTCTCTGTTCATCGTTTTATTCACAATTGAAGTATCTATTAAATGAAAAGATGAAACATTCTCGCAAACACAGCTAGTGAAATCATATTGATGTATCAGCTGGTGTCAATCACATATAGGATTATCGACCGACTTCACATCAAGTGAATATAATTGCCGGACACATTGAGTCCCGGGTTCGAATCCCGGTTGATCCACATTTTTTTAAATTCAGTTCTCCCTTCTGATATGCCATAAACTCATTTTCGAATTTAATCTAACTACAGACGTAAAACTACTTCATTGTCTCATCTACGAGGATGAATTGATATCTAGTTAGCCCAGACCAGTTCCCTGTATGAACAAAATATTGCGTTACCATAGCAACGAACAATAACTTATTAGAAGTGTCAGTGTAAAATTTGACGTCAAAAAAGTAAACCAGAGTTACGCAATAAACTAAAAGAAAAAATATGTCCACCGAAATTGTGAAAATCGAAAAAATGGAGTATCGAGCCATCATCAAGTACCTGTATTTAAAAGGGTTAAGAGGCAATCAGATTTACGAAGCTATGCTTAATACCCTTGGTGATCAACGTCCTTCGTATGCGACCGTGAAAAAGTGGACTGCAAGCTTCAAAAGAGGTAAATTTTCCATTGAAGATGATGACCGATCGGGAAGGCCAGTTTCTGTGTCAGTCCCCGAAAGTATGGATGCAGTTCATGACATGATTTTAACAGACCGTCGAATTGGGCTAAAACGGATATCTGAAGCACTGAATATTTCATACGAACGCGTTCATCATATAGTTCACGTCAATTTGGACATGAGAAAAATTGCTGCAAAATGGATCCCCAAATGTTTGAATGTTGACCAAAAGCGTGCAAGGGTAGTAGCATCACGTTCGATCTGTGCTCGATTTGAAAACGATGTTGATTTCTTAAACTGAATTGTTACTATGAATGAGACTTCGGTAGGGTGCATGCACCGGTTATGGCCACCGTACCACTTATGGCCACTTCGACTTTTTATTTCAGTTACTAAGCGATTCCTACCTTTAGGGTTTAATATCGGGGTGTTACAGTGATCTGACACCACATTTACGTCTACTACTCAACGCTAGGTGCTGCTGATAATGCGGTTAATAACTCTGAATAGTGGTTTATGTTTTGAAAATTCGTCGTCTCCGATTTCTTAAGATATTTGGTAAGGAATATTTTTTTTGAATTCATTTTTATTGCATACATCATTCATTATTTTTCGTAAATACATAGTCAGAGCCCATGAGTACATGTTATAGTTTGGTTGTTTATTAATATAACTTGAATAATACTGATATACTAGGTTATTTTCTACATGGCCATAAACGGAGAAAGATATTTAGCTTTTCTCTATTAATGGCCAGGACGTGGCCATAAGTGGGTTTGAAGAGATCTAGTTATGGCCATATCTATAAAATACCCGTTCTTATTCTTTTTTAGTAGATTAATATACGTATATCTCTGAAGTAGTCTACTTCAATTATGTAAACTTTTTTCAGAATTATAGCTCCAAATAAAAAAGAGACAACAAATGCTAAACCAAAGTTGAAGAGATTCCTTTATTCACCTAACAAGGTCAATCAGGCCCTTCGAGCAATTAGCAATGGCATGACTGTACTGAGAGCCAGTAAAGAGTTCAAAGTACCACGGACAACTTTACGAAATAAACTGTCTGGAAAATGTCCAGTTGATTCCCATCGTCATTGCGGACCAGATTCAATCTTAGGAGAACTAAATGAGAAATTGTTGGTAGATTGGCTACTAAATTGCGCAAAAATGGGGTTTCCTATCGATAGAGAAGGACTTCTTCATTCAGTTAAGAAGCTGGTCGATAAATCCAACATCAAAACGCCATTTGTTAACAACAAGTTCGGTAAAAAATGGTATTATGCATTTTTACATAGACATCCTTTTCTCTCTGCGAAACATGCAGAATATATAAATAAAGCCAGAGGAACTGAGTTTTTTCGAGTACATCGCCAACGTGTTTGTACATTTTTTGAAGGAAAATTCAATATCTTTGCCAGTTATAATATTCATAGATGGTCATCGCTCACACCTAACTCTAGAGCTAAGTCGTTTCTGTCGTGAAAATAATCTTATACTCATCGCGCTTTATCCTAATTCGACACACATTCTTCAGTCACTTGATGTAGCGGTGTTTGATCCCTTGAAGAAGATGTGGCAGAAAACTGTTAGAAAATGGCGCATTGATAATGATCGAAAGGACATTACCAAAGCTGATGTTCCAAGGATTTTGTCAGATCTTATAAAGAATCCTGCCATTCCAAAAAACATCATTTCGGGATTCATCCATTTAATGTAAACAATGTAGATTTTTCAAAAATTGTCCTGAGACAAGTTGAACCATTGAACAAGACTGATCCCGAAGAAGTGAAAAATCACCTTCGCTACATTGAAGGTCATATTGAACCAGATATTTTATCACAGTTTAGAGACGCCAAAACGAAAGAATATGACTGGGATGGAGATACTAAAGCAGCGATGTTATTTGACTTCTGGCTACGAGTAGCTAAGGAGGCTGAAGAACCTATCAGAGAAAACCCTGAGATAAATCATTCTCATGTAACCGCAAACTCTCCAACGATGCTGCAAAATCAGTCACCTGAAACTACAATCAATCAGCGATCATCACCTGAAGTTAGATACTGATCATTTCACATTTCGCGTTGAATATAAATGAAGCGTCAACATTCAACGATAATTTACCGCAACATGATGTTGAGGTCCAGCCTTCAACATCAACCATAATTATGCCACCCATAAGAAACTTGGCATCCATATTTGCCGACATTGTTCCATGGCCAAGGCAGAGAAACCTTCTTCCCGAAAGAGAAAAAAGGAATATACTCCAAGTGTCGTAACATCTGACAGATGGGTGGAGTATCATGAACTCAAAAATCAAGAAAAATTAGAACAGCAGAAATTGAAGGATCAGCGGAAGAGAGAACGAGAACTGAGGAAAGAAGAAAAAGTCAAAAAGACCACGGTCAGTAAATCTTTAAAAAAATAAACAAATTTACGAGACCAGTTCAGAGGAAGAAGAATGGGTAGAGAGTGGAAGTAGCATCGACGACATTGGCGATGAAAATCAAGATCCAGATGGTACACATCTGTTTTCTGCAGAAGATTCAGGCCTTGGTGATTATATTTTGGCGTCATTCAAATCAATTGGTAAGAGGGCGTCCTCTACTTACAAATATGTTAGCAAAATTTTGCATATAGACCGTCAGATAGTGACAGATTTAGGTGCCCCATTTTCACATACAAGCCTCGAATAGGGTTGAGAAGTACATCGATGTTGAGTAAAATGGAGGGAAATTTACGAGTGGCTCCTGGGGATAACATATGGAAAATTCGATTTTCCATGGAAAATTCGATTTTCCTTATTTTAACGCGAGCCGTGTTCACCTAATCATTAATTAATAGAACCTGGCTTCAGAAGATCAAAGGCTTGAGTGTTGAAGGTGGCTAAAGGGTTGAAATGAGGCTGTAATCTTGTAAAGAAATATCGAGATTTCAACAGGTTTTCCCACGCAAGCCCATCGAAACTATGAAAACCTACATCGTCACTAGACCGAAAAACATAATGGCTTGAGTGGCGTGAATGGAAAAGTAGATTTTGTCGTCGGAAAATTTAATGGAAATTCTTTTTGATTTTTCCATATGTTTTCCCCACGAGCCACTCGTAAATTTCCCTTAATTTTACTCAACATCGACTTACTTTTCAACCCTATTCGAGGCTTGTATGTGAAAATGGGGCTCCTAAATCTGTCACTATCTGACGGTCTAATAGTTAGATCATAATAAAGTAGCTTTCAAATATAAAGACAATGATGTATTTGTCATCAACAAATCAAATATTGTGGGAAAACTACCAGAGCCACAATGTATTCAAGATGGACGAATAATAAAAATTGTTTTTCCAGCCTCAGTCGATGTATACGAGAAGTGAATTCATTTTCAGAAATATCAAATATTTTGCTTATAATGTAACATTATAAAAAATAAATAAAAAAATGTTGGTTCATTTTTGCTATTGATTAAGGTACTTTTCAGTGGCCATAAGTAGGGAAATATGGTGACCATAGGTAATACTATGGTGGCCTTAACTAGGGAAAAGTGGTGGCCATTAGTAGGAGACGTATGGCCATAAGTGGCAAAAGTCCCCATTTTTTCGTCAAAATTTTTTTTCTTCAAAAGTATAATACGTAGAGGTAAGAAATTTGGCTGGTTGAATTTGAAAAATTTTCAGGCAAGTATGGTAATTTACGTAGAATATTATTTTGAAAATTGCCGTGTCTTTAGCTAATTCATGAAAACAATTTCCTTAAGGTGGCCATAACCGGTGCCTACACCCTACATTTCTACGATTCAGAAACAAAGCAACAATCGATGGAATGGCGACACTCCGGTTCTCCAAGACCTAAGAAGTTTCGTGTTCAAAAATCTGCTGGAAAAGTTCTTGCTTCAGTTTTTTGGGATTGCCATGGAGTAATCATGATTGATTTTTTAGTTACGGGTAGAACAATAACTGGAGATTACTATTCGACATTACTGACCACTCTACGGGAAACAATTGAAGAGAAAAGACGCGGAAAGCTATCCAAAGGTGTTTTGTTTTTGCAGGACAACGCCCCTGCACACAAATCTCATGTTGCTATGCAAAAAATTCGTGATTTAGGGTTTGAATTACTAGAACACCCCCCTTATTCACCAAATTTGGCTCCGTCCGACTATCATCTCTTTCCTCAACTGAAAAAAAGTTTAAAAGGTCGTAAATTTTCTTCCAACGAGGTAATAAAAGCTGTGGAGGTCTGGTTTCCAGAGCAAGAAGAAACATTTTTTCTAGAGACGTTGTGGGTTCGCTGTAATAAATGTATCCAATTACGAGGAGAATATGTTGAGTAATAAAATGTTTTGGCATTGATATTTTGTTTGGTTATATAGTAGGCAAATAATTTTTCAATATATCCTCGTATATTGTAGTTGTTCGAATGAATAGAAGTTCTCAAACTTCAAAATGCAATATAAACAATTGTGTTTCATATTATTTGGTTGTAAAAGAAGGGCAACAGGTCGAAATGGACCATATGAAAAATAAAAGTTCTTTTTCAAATCCTGTGTGAAGCAACAATGGCTCCATTTATTCATGGAAAGTAATATAGTAGCTCGGCCGACCATTCATAAAAAGCCAGTCCTGCTGTAATAAAATGTCCCGAGAGAATACTCGAAAGCCCAAGTCAATATATCTTTCCAGAACAGTTTTATAATGAAATAAATATAGGCGACACGTTATTCAGAGAGATAATACACTATTAATTGAGCTGGATATACTTTTGAGTCCATTTGTTTTTGAAACAAATTCTTGTGCAACATGGTTTGTTATGCCGATGGCACTAATTTCTTAATTACGGAAACTAGCATCGATCGGACGATGGCTACTGCTGAAGAGGGATACACTCGGTGTTTATTATCGCTGGAAAAAATGTTCATTAATTTGAATAAGGACAAAGCAGTCTCTACTATATCTCATTGAGGGCACAATTAAACTTCTTGTAACAATATTGTGTGAGATTCAAATTACAAGATCCTGTATATTCTTTTTTTATATTCTCAGTTTGTTCTGATTGTTTATATTGTGTGATTATCAATTGAAAAAAAAGTCGAATAATAATCTGTCAAGACATAAGTCAATAAACTTTTGAGACGAAATAAGATAATTTATTGGCCAAAGTCAGTTATTTCTCTTTGAGAAACAACACATATAATTTCAGATTCCAAAACGATGTTAAGATCTGGGAGGTTTTCTTTGATCGAAAGTTAAACTAGGAAACTAACATACATAGTCTTTGCGGTAAATTCATTAGCCTGATGTGCCTTGAGGTTATTGAAGGAGCTCTGCAGTCAAAAAATACTACTTACTCTTTATTTTCACTCTCATAGGACCCCGCAAACTCCTTATGGAATTTGGGTCCTGGTAGATTTCATTGAATTTTTGGTATGATATAGTCACTTATAATATTGTCAAAAATATATGGAACATCCTGTACATTAAAATATTTCATTATCATTCAATACGTGGGTAACCTTTTTACCTTCTGCAATTCAGTACGTGAGCGAAGATATTTTATTTTGAGACACAACTTGTCCTCAACAGAACATAAACAAGAGTTTTCACAAAGGCCACTGATAGTTCGATCTAGTAGTCGAGTTTAGAGTTCTGCCGTGCCCACAGCTATGGGGGGAGTTTGGAAGATTCGATATTAAATAAATGGAAAATGTTCATAAACTGTTTAAGCCGATATGTATTGTAAGTAAAGATCTTTTTAAAATAATTTATCCAATCAATAACTAGGAGAGATTCTTCAATTCTTCAATTCTTTAATTCATTAATTCTTTATTGATTATTTCCTTCATTAATTTCAATCGTCTAAATCGCATATTTGTACATAGTAAAATAAATGTTTTTATATTTTTCTGGAGTGTTTTAAATCTATGAATGATCAGTATCTACCTAGTTAGTCGTGAATCAACCCCAATTCACGACAAGTGGTGGAGGTTGCCGTGCTTTAGTTGTGGATTCATTCTTCATAATGAACCAATTTTTATTTTGTTATAAATTTGAATAGTGGTACAATCAACTCAATATAGTTGTTTAGCTTGAAGTTCATAGACTTTGAACTTGACCTAGATCCGGTACAACTAGGTAGAAATTGCTGATCCATATGTTCTGTTTTTGAATGAATCTCTCCCAAGTATTGTGCAACAATAGCATTTCTAAATAAAAATATTATTTGACAAAAGTACGCTATTTCGTACGTAATAAACTCCAGAGAATTTTATGAAGATTAAATAAAAATGCCATTGATGTTAAGTTCTAACGATTTATTTTCAGTATAATTATTTGAATTTTTCCCTCTTGATTTTTACAAGAATAATTTGTGTAAAATTGTTATATTTCGAGTTCATGAGAGTAATTACGCGTAGTTACAAATTTATTACTACTTTCACTGAATCTTCAGCTTCCCCCTGGCCCCTAGCAGAGATTAGTACGTTTACAGAAGGAAGAACGAAAGGAACGCCCGCTGTCTTTGCAGAATTCGTAGCGCCAGGAAAAATAGCTCGTGGGATCTTTTTTTGAAGAATCGTAGGTGATGTGCTTCAAAGACACATGATTTGAAAAAATATTATTTTGGAGGTTACCCAATAGGTGCAGTAAACGATTTGTCAGAATAACGAAAAAGGAATTTGTAGAATCCTTGGTGTATCTGCATACACAGTTTTGTCATAAAATTTGACAATGAAATCGCGATTGGCAGTCGTTTTGAGTGAGCGTATTATGATGATTTATTTTATGTTGTAGGAATACGGAATACATATGATGAGAGAAGTTGAATCCAGTTACTTATAGAGTAAAACTAGGATCTACAAAAAATGCGAAAACGGATGTGATTCATGTAGATTGAAAGCTGTGTGTGTACACATTAGTTCCTTAAAGCGATTTGGAACTTAAAGAAAAAGAAGATTTCGTAGGAAAACGAAATAAGGATGTAGGCAATGGCCGACATGTTGATATAAATTAAAGGGTGAAGTATGAAACTGCCTGATAATTGAACTGTGCACAGTGTTTTAATAAGTTATGAATGAGGTCGAAAAGAATTGAATGAATATTGTTGAATGTGAAAAGCGAGTGTGAAATTGTTTTGTGATATTCTGTATCTAATCCTAGGCAAAGAATTGCAGGGTATCGCATCACAAAATTAGCCTCGTAATGAGAGATGGTGGTATTTTTATTTGTTGTAAAAGAGAATAAGAATAGCAAGGATAAATGGACAATGTGAAAATTGGTATACTTCGAAAATGAAAGTATGAGTATGGTGTAATAATTATATATTGATGTCAAAAAAATTGAAAAAGTATTTTGAAATTGAATTGGTGACATATACTTGTATAATAATGTTTCAATAAGAATAAGGTTGATTTGTTTTTAATGTATTTTGGGGCACGGTATTTGTTGTATAATTAGATGATAGCAGTATGTTTACCTAAACTTTCATTTTTGTATTATAGGAACTGTACCTCCTGTAAGGAACGCGGAAGAGTCTTCAGCCTTGTACCACTCCAAGAGAATCCCCAGGTGAATCGTGATGAAGCCACAGTTTCCACAGCCATGTCGAGTTGAGCCTTCTCACATTCAATGTCAATGTCCAGTAAAGCCATGCCAAGTCCCGGCAGGCAGATACATGCCAAATACAGAGAAGCAGAGCTAAAATAGGGTATCCAACCAGACCAAGCAGTGCCAATGTCCAGTAAAGCCATGCCAAGTCCCAGCAGGCCGATACATGCCAAATACAGGGAAGCAGAGCCAAAATGGAGTCCAACAGGACCAAACCATGCCAAGTCCCGGCAGGCAAATCCATGTCAAGTCCACTGAAGCCATGTCAAGTCCCGGCAGGCAGATGGATGTCAAATACAGTTTGTCCAGTATGTTTGGGTCATACCATACCTGGTCCAGCCAAGCCAATCCAAGCCTGACTAAATTGATGAACCAATTATTGTACCCAGGCAACGATGAACCATGGTACAATGGAATGGAACCAAAATGAACCGGTCAAAGATGGAAAAGGCAGCAAGGAGGAGAAGAATTCAAATGGAGATGGTGCAAGCAGACTTCTTCTGCGCATATTTATTTGTATATTTATATTTACATGGTATTAATTTCATAGTTTTTGTAAACCTGTATCGAATTGTCAGTTGGTTTTAATATAATCGCTCGAGGCGCGCGATTTTGAACGGGGGGGTATTGTCAAAAATATATGGAACATCCTGTACATTAAAATATTTCATTATCATTCAATACGTGGGTAACCTTTTTACCTTCTGCAATTCAGTACGTGAGCGAAGATATTTTATTTTGAGACACAACTTGTCCTCAACAGAACATAAACAAGAGTTTTCAAAAAGGCCACTGATAGTTCGATCTAGTAGTCGAGTTTAGAGTTCTGCCGTGCCCACAGCTATGGGGGGAGTTTGGAAGATTCGATATTAAATAAATGGAAAATGTTCATAAACTGTTTAAGCCGATATGTATTGTAAGTAAAGATCTTTTTAAAATAATTTATCCAATCAATAACTAGGAGGGATTCTTCAATTCTTCAATTCTTTAATTCATTAATTCTTTATTGATTATTTCCTTCATTAATTTCAATCGTCTAAATCGCATATTTGTACATAGTAAAATAAATGTTTTTATATTTTTCTGGAGTGTTTTAAATCTATGAATGATCAGTATCTACCTAGTTAGTCGTGAATCAACCCCAATTCACGACAATATCACAAGACCTTAAATTATTTCCGGAAATTTTTTTGAGGGCACGAATATTTTAAGAAAATTATCCCGAGTCGCGAAGTGGTGAACAGTTTTTGAGTTAGAAAATAAAATGCATCCATTTGCTTGTCACTAGGCGAAATCAGAAGTTGAAGAGTATTAGGATTATATTGTGGGGTAGGAACATCTAGTATACTAAGGACACATTTCTTGTTTTCAACAAACAATTTTGACACTTCTTTAGTTAGATACGTGATATCATTCACTTTATAAAAACTGGTTTATTAAAAAAAATATGGTAAATTTTACAAATACCGAATTAGCAGACATGCATTATCTGTATGGGCTTGCTGACGGGAACGCATATGAAGCCAGGCGACCATAAAAATGGTCTCTTGTCTTTTTTTCGTCTGGAGGACGGTTTTCGATTTAGAAAATATAAAACATTCATTTGATTGTCCCTATTCGATTTTTTCTCTTAGTCTTAATTTCACAATTGTGGTACCCAAAAGATCTAAGCAATATTTTCATAATTTTATGGTAACTTTTATTAAGTTTTTGTAATGAGTATGCATACATAAAAATACATTTTTATTTAAAAAAACATAACTAATTATGAACAAAAAATACCAATATCAAATTAAGTGTTTACAACGTTTCAATTGCTTGAATCCGCAATCGTCTTCTGGTGAATAGTGACAAAATCAGATGCTACGCGACCTTTTATAGGTCTATAATTAAAATGTAATTACGCGCGGTCTTGTGGCGCGCGTGGTTTCGCGCTTTTTCTCCCTCCAAAACGGTCCATGAGCGGTTTCCATACGTTTTCAATTTCCACGCTTGGTTGACTGAAGGCACCATTTGCTTCTATGTAGGTAGTTTCCATAAATTTCCGTTTGAACCAATGTTCCTCTCTATGAAGAACACTAGCTTCGTCCCAAAGAATTCGGTGGTGTTTTGTCCAGGCGTGGTCAGCAATTCCCGATTTTGATGTTTCCCCTCGTTGAGTCCACTTTTTGTGTTCGGCTATTCTTACTGATAATGGCCTCTTGGTCTCTCCGATATAGGAATCTCCACATTCACATGGGACTTTGTAAATACAGTTTTTACTGGATTCTGTTGTGTTCTCTGGTTTCGTCTTGGTGAGGAAGCTTCGTAAGGTACTGCCGGATTAAAAGCAACTCTTGATGTTGTATTTATTTCCGATCCTTCTGATCGTCTCGGAGATACCCCTGATATAAGGAAGAATGAGAACGGGGTTATGTGGTCTTTCTTCGTTTGTCTTGGTCTTTTCGAGTTGTTTCCGAACTTCTCCTATGAGCTTCTCGGAGTATCCGTTTCGGCGTAGGTACTTTTTGATGTGGTTAATTTTCGCCTCCTATGACTCCTGGTTGTTGCAAATAGACATTGCTCTCTCCACCAACGTTCTTACGATTCCCCTCTTTGTGGAGTTTGGGTGATTAGAGCCGTAGTTGAGGTACTGTCCTGTGTGTGTCTTCTTCCAGTAAATAGGTGAGGATTCCAGTGTCTGTTCTTGTCCAAGTTGATGGACTGCCGATGGGATCTTCTCTCTCTCCAGTAATCGCCAACATATACATGGAGTGGTTCGAGGAATTGGCTATCAGAGAGGCAAAATACAAAACAAAACTATGGCTAAGATACGTAGACGACACCTTTATCATTTGGAACCATAGAGATGAACACCTTGGGGAATTCTTCGCCAGAATGAATAACATGAGGGATTCAATCAAATTCACAATGGAAAAGGAAACTAACAGTACCCTATCGTTTCTCGATGTGAAAGCTGAAAGAACAGACACTGGAATCCTCACCTCTGTTTACAGGAAGAAGACACACACAGGACAGTACCTCAACTACGGCTCTAATCACCCAAACTCCACAAAGAGGGGAATCGTAAGAACGTTGGTGGAGAGAGCAATGTCTATTTGCAACAACCAGGAGTCATTGGAGGCGGAAATTAACCACATCAAAAAGGACCTACGCCAAAACGGATACTCCGAGAAGCTCATAGGAGAAGTTCGGAAACAACTCGAAAAGACCAAGACAACCGAAGAAAGACCACAAAACCCCGTTCTCATTCTTCCCTATATCAGGGATATCTCCGAGAAGATCAGAAGGATCGGAAATAAATACAACATCAAGAGTTGCTTTCAATCCGGCAGTACCTTACGAAGCTTCCTCACCAAGACGAAATCAGAGAACACAACAGAATCCAGTAAAAACTGTATTTACAAAGTCCCATGTGAATGTGGAGATTCCTATATCGGAGAGACCAAGAGGCCATTTTCAGTAAGAATAGCCGAACACAAAAAGTGAACTCAACGAGGGGAAACATCAAAATCGGGAATTGCTGACCACGCCTGGACAAAACACCACCGAATTCTCTGGGACGAAGCTAGTGTTCTTCATAGAGAGGAACATTGGTTCAAACGGAAATTTATGGAAACTACCTACATAGAAGCCAATGGTGCCTTCAGTCAACCAAGCGTGGAAATTAAAAACATATGGAAACCGCTCATGGACCGTTTTGGAGGGAGAAAAAGCGCGAAACCACGCGCGCCACAAGACCGCGCGTAATTACACTTCAATTATAGACCTATAAAAGGTCGCGTAGCATCTGATTTTGTCATTATTCACCAGAAGACGATTGCGGATTCAAGCAATTGAAACGTTTTAAAAATTTTTTAAAGAGATAGAAATCTTTCAACCATTAAGATGATGGACGTCCGACATAATCGAGACTGTTCAAGTCTGGGGATCTAGCTGGCCATGACCCTGTTCCTCCACGACCTATCCAGCGATTATGGAATTTTTGGTTAAAAAATTCGCATGCCAGAGCACTAAAATGAGCAGGTGCACCATCGTCCATAAACCACATGCGATTTCGCATTAAAATAGGAACATCTTCCAACAGAATAATTGGCAAATTATCTTCAGGAAATCGGCGATAATTATGTCCATTTGATCTCCGTATTAAAAAAAGGTGCAAATTTGGTTATCTCCAATAATTTCAGCTCAGACATTCAATGAGAACTGCTCCTGGTGATGAGCCCAAAAATGAATATTATGAAAATTTCTGATCCTGTTTTTGGTAAAACTAGCTTCGTCCGTGAATAAAATGTCTCTGTCAAATAAAGGACTTTCAGTAACTTTTTGGAGAAACTATTGGCAGAAATTCACTCGTAACGGAAAGTCTCGAGGAAGTAGAGCCTGAACCCGTTGAATGTGATAGGGATATTATAAATAATCATGAAGAATCCTCCATACCAGACTATGGCAATATTCAAATTATTGGCAACTTGCTTCGTACTTATTTCAGGATTTTCGTCAACTGAATTTAAAATTGCTGGTGTTCTTGCAGTCCGATGTGCTCCTTTCAAGTGATGCATTGGCTCAAGACTTCCTGTTTCACATAACCTTCTGTGGGTCGTTCGAGCATCAGGAACCATTCTATTTGGGAAGCGCTCTTGATACAGTCGCCTGGCTTCAAATGCGTTCCCGTCAGCAAGCCCATACAGATAATGCATGTCTGCTAATTCGGTATTTGTAAAATGTACCATGTTTTTTTTAATAAACAAGTTTTTATGAAGTGAATAATATCACGTATCTAGCTAAAGAAGTGTCAAAATTGTACACTCAAATGCAAAAAAAAACGCAACAAGTTAATATTTGGTAAATTTTGAGGTCTCACAGTTTTTTTTATTTTTAGTCCGATTTTCAAATTAGAAGTTTGTTGTTAAACTCTAATTTTAAAACATCCTGTGGAAGAATTTCGTGGTCAAATTCTTTCAAAATACCACTCTTTGTTAAGAACCATTCCTTTCCAACATTTTTTTTTGGTTCATGCCATTAAGTGCACTTAGTTCATTTTTAAGAGAGAAATGAACTCCAAACAACAGTTTTACCCAATTTTAAGAAATGTTATTTTTTGACGAGAGGGCTTTGCTCATTGTGCCATTATCAGTTTCACATCCCAGTTTATCAGTGTAGCAATGAGAAGGCAACAATATATTGTTCAATTATAATAATAAGCAATTATTGCAAAATTTACTCATGCAAACTATTCAATTCAAATAAAAAATCTAACTTCAAAACAAACCAATTCAACTGTAACTTAAATAACCTGGAGAAACGTAGTTTTTACAACAAATTCACCTCAATATTTTGTATTACCACCTCTAACTCTTATCACTGCCTGCATACGTCGGTTCATACTGTCAATTAGGTTACGAATAGCATCTTGAGGAATATTTTGCCATTCCTCCTGAATTGCTAAAAGAAGCTCATTTATCGTAGCCGGAGGTACTTCGCGATCTCTGACTCGCCTACCAAGCATGTCCCACACATGCTCTATGGGGTTGAGATCAGGCGAACATGATGGCCAGTTCATTTTTCTAATACCTACTTCCGCGAGGTTCTGTGTATTACGCCTTGCTGTATGTGGCCGCGCATTATCCTGCATCAGGATAAAGTCATCTCCGATAAATCCACTAAAAGGAACAACGTAATTGCTCAATATCTCCTCAATATATCGGTGGGCCGTCAAGGATCCATCGATGACCACCACTCAGTGCAGGCCTCACGAGATATTCCTGCCCAAACCATTACTGAACCTCCTCCATAACTCAGACGGGGACTGATCGTGCACTCTGCAAATCTTTCTTCTTTTCTTTCTCAATACTCTTTTTCATCCATCTGGAGAATGTAAGCAGAATCTGGATTTGTCAGTGAAAAGAACATTGTTCCATTGCCCTAAGTTCCACTGTAAATGTTCAGTAGCAAATTGCAGTCTAGCTACTCGGTGACGCCCAAGTAATTTGGGTCCAGTTGCTGGTCTGCAAGATTTCAAACCAAACTCCTTCAATCTTTGGCGAACTGTCCACCTGCTAACATTTGTACCTCGGACCTCTTGAAGTTGATTTCTACACTGCACTGATGTTAAATGACGATCCCGCAGAGTATTCACGTAAAGAAATCTGTTATCAATAGCAGTCGTTTTCCGTTTTCTGCCACTACCTGCCCTACGCTACGCAGTTTGTCTAAAACGTTCGACTACTCTTTTGAGCGATGAACATGAAGTATTCTTGCAACATATTCATAGTTACGTCCAT
This sequence comes from Chrysolina oricalcia, assembly GCA_944452925.2. Classification (NCBI taxonomy): domain Eukaryota; kingdom Metazoa; phylum Arthropoda; class Insecta; order Coleoptera; family Chrysomelidae; genus Chrysolina; species Chrysolina oricalcia. The sequence continues at coordinate 2,997,547 of OX101827.2, forward strand.
CTTCAACAAGAGCAAGAGCTTTTGCGCAATTTTCCGCACTAAAAACCATGGTTAGAGTTCTTTTAGGTCTCTCACAGTCAAATTGACATTAGGGCAACAACAAGCAAAGCCACCTCTTCAAAAAATCACATTTCTTAAAGTAAACCGTTGATGACAAGTTAATTTCCCTCTTAAAAATGAACTAGTGCCCTTAAAGGCATGAACCAAAAAACAAAATGTTGGAAAGGAATGGTTCTTAACAAACAGTGGTATTTTGAAAGAATTTGAACATGAAATTCTTCCACAGGATGTTTTAAAATTAGGGTTTAACAACAAACTTCTAATTAACCCTGTATACTGACTGATAAGCCAGCATTTAACAAAAGATTGAATGTGCAAGGTAAAATTATTAATTGTATCTACAGTTTGCTGAAGAAATTTTGAAAATCGGATTACAAAAAAAAAATGTGAAACCTTAAAATTTACCAAATATTAACTTGTTGCGTTTTTTTTGCATTTGAGTGTATATGTTGAAAACAACGAAAGGTATTCTTAGCATACTAGATGTTTCTAGCCCACAAGATAATCCTAATACTCTTCAACGTCTGATTTCGCCTAGTGACAAGCAAATGGTATTTTCTAACTCAAAACCGTTCGCCGGACGAAAAAAAGGCAAGATAACATTTTTATGGAAAGATAAAGGACAATTGCAAAATTAACATTTATTTGGAAAGAAGACAGTGGCGTATCATTATTTTGATATAAAATATGACAGGGTATGTTAACAGGGACGCCACTGATGAAAATTAAGAAATCCTTCATCATGGAAAAAATGTATTTTTATGCATACTTGGCATGTACCAAAATTGAAAGAAAAAGCCAAAGCGGTTTCAGAGAAGTTAATAATAATAATAAATAATAATAAAATTTATTAATTTCTTTACGATCATAAAAAATGATATAGGATACGTCAGACAACAAATATACATACGTACGTACAATCTACATTTATATACATAAAAATATAACATTTCCACAAAATATAACAGTTCCACAAAATAAATATAAATATATACAATATATAACCACATCATTGATTGAAATACTCAGTAGTACTATAAAAACAACCATTAATCAAAAATTATTTCAGCTTTGTTTTGAAAAGAGAAGAGCTATAATCTCGTACTTCTTCATAAAATCACTACAGGGTATTATCTGAAACTGTGCAAAATTTCTGAACTTTCAAAAGGATCCCAAATGAAGAAAAATTAATTTTTTTTCAAATTTGACAGCAGTTGCATGAAGATGAACTCATTACCTCAAGACATTTTTCGAATTGTCTTATTATCTCTTTTGTTTACAGGGTGATCTCAAAAAATTAACTTTTTGGTTTTGCAGTCATAACTTTTTTCCTCGTCAACCGATTTTCAAAATCTCCGGCTCATTTTGAAGCTGAAACTTTAAATGAAGAGATATGAAGATCAGAATAGACTCAAGATGAAGATTGAAGATCAGGGGTTTCCTCAAAGGTGACCTAAATCTGAAACACCCTCAAAATTCGGTTGGGAGGAGAATTAAATGAAAACCAACTTGTTTTCGGAATGATCATCCATTCTGAATACGTCCAGATCTTTCTTGTTGTCAGTAGTCAAGAATTGTGCATGAAAAAACCCAATTGTAACGGCAGGATTTTGAAAAAAAAAATCAATCCATTGTTCGCCTGAAATGCATGGCCCGTAACCAAGGCAACAAGAATCAGAATCAATGACTGACAAGCACGATCTTGGATTACACGCAAGGAGACGAGCTGCCTGTCCCTTACTGAAACCTGTACATCGAGCAGCAAGACGATTATGGGGGGAAGAACATCGGGAAGAACATCAAAACTGGGGGAATAGCAGAGTGGAATAGGTGTATGTTTACGGATGAGAGTGTTTCGAAAGGATGGTCGTGTGTTGGTTTGGAGAGGGAGGAATGAAAGGATTTTGGAAGGAAATATGGAGGCGGGGTGGCTTTTGGAGGTGGAGGAGTGACTGTGTGGGGTGGAATATCGATGAATGGGAGGAGTGAATTGGTGATTCTGAGAGGAGAGAGTATGAACGGTGAGAGGTATAGAGATTTATGTATGAGAGAAATCGTGGTCCCTTACGCCGCAAATATCGACAACAACTTTCTTCTCGTTGATGACAATGCGAGACCGTATAGGGCTCACATTGTCAACGAGTTTTTGAGGGATCACGGTATTGAGCGAATGAACTGGCCGCCTTTCTCTCCGGATATGAATCCGATGGAACATGGCTGGAGTCGTATGAAATTGAAAGAAAGGGAAGGGCGAATGGAAAATTTGGATGACTTGGTGAATGCGGTACAGCAAGAATGGACAGCTGTACCACAGGAGTTCATTGATAGTCTGATAGACAGCATGCCGGAAAGGGTTAATGAAGTAATTGCCAAAAGGGGAGGTCCCACTAAATACTGAATATCATAAATATTTTTCAATTCTAATGTTATCCAAGTTATTTTCTCTTTGTTGTTGTTCAATAAAAACTCAATAAAACTTGTTTTCTTGTTCTTGCTAACACGAATAATGCTTCACGATTGAGAAAAAAACAGCTATTGTGGAATGAGCCTCAGCTGGTCAGGCTTGTCAGTCACTGAATGTGATTCTTGTTACCTTGGTTACGGGCTATGCATTTCAGGCGAACAATGGGTTGATTTTATTTTTGTTTTCAAAATCCTGCCGTTACAATTGGGTTTTTTCATGCACAATTCTTGACTACTGACAGCAAGAAAGGTCTAGACGTATTCAGAATGGATGATCATTGCGAAAACAAGTTGATTTTCATTTAATTCTCCTCCCAACCGGATTTTGAGGGTGTTTCAGATTTAGGTCACCTTTGAGGAAACCATTGATCTTCAATTTTCATCTTGAGTCTATTCTGATCTTCTTATCTCTTCATCTATAGTTTCAGCTTCAAAATGAGCCGGAGATTTTGAAAATCGGTTGACGAGGAAAAAAGTTATGACTGCAAAACCAAAAAGTTAATTTTTTGAGATCACCCTGTAAACAAAAGAGATAATGAGACAATTCGAAAAATGTCTTGAGGTAATGAGTTCATCTTCATGCCACTGCTGTCAAATTTGAAAAAAAAAATTTTTCTTCATTTGGGATCCTTTTGAAAATTCAGAAATTTTGCACAGTTTCAGATAATACCCTGTAGTGATTTTATGCGGAAAACCTTAGGTTTTGAAGAAGTACGAGATTATAGCTGAAGGACTGGGTTAGCGAACAGTATTTACAGAATTCAAATTGTTCAATGCAGAAAAAAGTTATTGAGATTTTAATAGGGTCAAAATTTTGGGGTGCGACGAAATTAGTGTTGAGTAGTTTATTTCTACTGGAATAAAACTGCAGCAGAACAGTTTTCTCCGCATTCACCACTAAAGAATTTTTACAACACCAATTTGTAAATTCTAGACTCAAATTGTTCAATTTTTCTTGAAGCTGCTTTGGGTTATCGGCATTTGCTGCGATGGTTGTATCATCTGCATACAGAACTATGTTGTCTGTGCTTATATAATTTGGCATATCGTTGATGAACAGAAGAAAGATGAGTGGGCCCAATATAGAACCTTGAGGAACCCCAAGATCAATGTCCTATTGCCGCGACTGACAATTGTCAACTTTGACATGTATCTTTCTGAGAGTCAGGTATGATCTGAGCCATGAAAGAAAGTTACCCCTGAAGCCAAGTGAATACAGCTTTTTGCAAACAATATGGGGGTCAATGATGTCGAATGCTTTCGATAAGTCAAAAAAAAGTGCACCGACATACTTTCTTCTATCTAGTGAGTCATTGACGCACCGGAAAAAACTGCAAAATGCACTTTCTGTTGACCTACCTGGGCAAAAACCATGCTGAAACTTGGATATTACATCAAATTGATCCAGGAACGCAAGCATTTTGACATAAACGGATCTCTCGATTATTTTAAATAATACAGTTGGAACTGTTACAGGCCGATAATTTTCGATAAGGGTTGAATCGCCTTTTTTCAAAATCGGTGTTACTAAGCCAATTTTTAGTTTGTCTGGAAATTCTCCTGATTCAATTGAAAGATTTATCAAAAATGCTAATGGTTCGCATATTGAATTTTTGATGCTCTTTATTATTTTTGTTGAGATGCAATCTACTCCAACAGAGTCTGTGTACTTGAGATTGGAAATGATTTCCAAAATGTCACTCGGATGCACCGGAGTAAAATAAAAAGTATGATCTACATACATAGTGTTGTAGTTATTGAACAATGTTGACTCAAAGTTTGCATTGATTGTGTTCTTCGCTATGGTAGAAAAATATGAACCGAAAGCGTCGGCAATTTCATTTTGAACATTTATAATTTTGTTTGAAAGTGGTTGACAATGTTTCACTTTGAGTAAGGTTATTCTGGACTTTCATTGTCTAAAAAAGAACAAAGAAAAATTCAATTCTCTGCAATTTTTAATCACGACGTTTCAACTGTTAAAATCTACAGTCGTTATCAAGTGTATAATGCGACAATCTCAAGGATACTTCTTATATATGCTGTGGATAATTTTGTGTCATTAGCCTAGGGGTAATTTGGCGGTATTCAGGTAAGCTTGTAAATTACTGTGCCAGGTCCCTCCGGTACAGCATTGTTAATTCTTATCGCAATTTCAATTGACCCATGCCACTAATTAAGGGTTTCCACACATTACGGATTTCTATGCTAGCTTGACTAAAGACTTTGTTGTTCATAATATATGCACTCTCTTTAAACTTCCTTCTATACCAGCCCTCTTCTTCATGGATGACTTCGGCTTCATTCCATTTTATGTTGTGTTGGGTCGTCCAGACATGATCCGCTATTCCTTACTTTGATGTTTCTCCTCGTTGAGTATTTCTCTTGTGTTCAGCGAGTCTAACGCTAAGTGGTCTCTTAGTTTCTCCAAGATAAGCTTCGCCGCATTCACAAGGGATGCGGTAGATGCAGTTTTTGGAGTCAATGTCAGCGTTACGTGGTCTGGTCTTCGTGAGATGGCTGCGAATAGTGTTACCTGACTTGAAACATGTCCGTATTTTGTATTTCGACCCAATTCGCTTTATTCTTTCCGATAGACCTCTAACATACGGAACGCACAGGGTGGTTTGTGTCGGCTCATCTGGTTTCTTGTTCTTATCCCCCCTGCGAGCTAGAACCTCTTCTATATGTTTTTTGGGGTACCCATTTCGTCGCAGATCTTTCTTGATATTGTCCAATTCGATGGTAAGACTTTTATCTGTGTTACATAGGTTGTAGGCACGGTCCACCAGCGATCAAACAACCCCTCTCTTTGTAGCACCATGATGGTTCGATTCGAAGTTCAGGTATTGTCCGGTATGAGTCGGCTTTCTGTATACTGATGTTTGGCACTTATCATTGTTCTTTTGAACTTTCACGTCTAGAAAAGGTAAACCGTCTTGCGTCTCCTTTTCCATCGTGAAGTTTATGGACTTTCTGATGTTATTCAAATGTTCCAAAAAGACGTCAAGGTCGTCGTCTCCGTGGTTCCATATGACAAACGTGTCGTCAAGATATCTCAACTAAATCTGAGGTTTCTTATGGGCTGTCTCTTTGAAACTTTTGCTACAGAGACACGTTTGTCATATGGAACCACGGAGACGAGGACCTTGACGTCTTCTTGGAACATCTGAATAACATCAGAAACAATGAACAATGAACAATGATAAGTGCCAAACATCAGTATACAGAAAGCCGACTCATACCGGACAATACCTGAACTTCGAATCGAACCATCATGGTGCTACAAAGAGAGGGGTTGTTCGATCGCTGGTGGACCGTGCCTACAACCTATGTAACACAGATAAAAGTCTTACCATCGAATTGGACAATATCAAGAAAGATCTGCGACGAAATGGGTACCCCAAAAAACATGTAGAAGAGGTTCTAGCTCGCAGGGGGGATAAGAACAAGAAACCAGATGAGCCGACACAAACCACCCTGTGCGTTCCGTATGTTAGAGGTCTATCGGAAAGAATAAAGCGAATTGGGTCGAAATACAAAATACGGACATGTTTCAAGTCAGGTAACACTATTCGCAGCCATCTCACAAAGACCAGACCACGTAACGCTGACATTGACTCCAAAAACTGCATCTACCGCATCCCTTGTGAATGCGGCGAAGCTTATCTTGGAGAAACTAAGAGACCACTTAGCGTTAGACTCGCTGAACACAAGAGAAACACTCAACGAGGAGAAACATCAAAGTCAGGAATAGCGGATCATGTCTGGAAGACCCAACACAACATAAAACGGACTGAAGCCGAAGTCATCCATAAAGAAGAGGGCTGGTATAGAAGGAAGTTTAAAGAGAGTGCATATATTATGAACAACAAAGTCTTTAGTCAAGCTAGCATAGAAATCCGTAATGTGTGGAAACCCTTAATTAGTGGCATGGGTCAATTGAAATTGCGATAAGAATTAACAATGCTGTACCGGAGGGACCTGGCACAGTAATTAATAAGCTTACCTGAATACCACCAAATTACTCCTAGGCTAATGACACAAAATTATCCACAGCATATATAAGAAGTATCCTTGAGATTGTCGCATTATACACTTGATAACGACTGTAGATTTTAACAGTTGAAACGTCGTGATTAAAAATTGCAGAGAATTGAATTTTTCTTTGTTCTTTTTTAGACAATGAAAGTCCAGAATAACCTTACTCATTTATAATTTTGTTGTCTACTGATAGTTCCGGGTTTATCATTTGCTTTCCTCTTCCTGTTTTGATTTTTACTATATTCCAAATTTTTTTCTGCTTTTGATGTTGACTCATGTTTGCAAGAGCACCCTGATTGATCGCATACTTTGCTTCATGTATTTTTTTTCTGTATATTTTTTTCGAGTCATCGTAATACTTTTTGAATTCTAAATCATCTACGTTTCTTGTTATCCAAAAGAGATTTTTTAAATTATTTCCCATTTGAATGATATCTTCAGAAACCCACAGTTTTTTACTGAGCTGAGTTTCATGAATAACGGTTCTTTTTACCGTTGGGCAGGATAGTTCTATCCAATACGTAAGTATATTTAAAAACGTTTCATAAGCACATCGAACATTACTGAAATTTTCATAGACATAAAGGAAGTTTTCATTTGAAAGACAGTCTTGGAGTCGAGCAAGATTTTCTGTGCATGTGTTCCTGAAACTTATTTTCCGTCGAGTATATTTTTTTCTACTGAAAGATCAATTAATTCAAATGAAAGGCACAAATGGTCGGCGAGGTTAACATTAATGGTATTTTCGAGATAGAGGGTATGAGAAATATTTGTTAAGAAATAGTCTATTTTTGAGATACTAGTAGTTCCATTTGAGTAAGTGAAAATTCTCGTCGGTTCCGAGTTTTTAAAGCCTAGATTATAACTATGTAACAGATCATTCAATAAAGTCCTATCATTAGATTCACATGAGTAATTGATATTTAGGTCGCCACATCGTATAATTTTCTTAAATTTTTTATCACAATAGTCAAGAGCAATAAAAAGTCTATCCAAAAAGTTTTCAACACCACTACTTGGTGGTCTATACAAAGTTATCAAACAGTATTTTTCACTGTTTGCTGCGAAAGAAATTGTTGGGGAAGAACTGATTTTTTTGTTAAATTTCAACATCCTGTATCTCAGAAATGACGCTGTTACGGCCCTATGTTCATGTGAAGAATATTTCCTAAAATCATCCAAGGATTATCGCCCTTTAGGATCAGCATTCAATTATAAAACACCCTGTATAAGTGAAATATAGGCCTGTTTATTATGTGTGATGATTAAAATAAGGCAAAATTATATTAATCATCCATATTTCTTGAACTAGTCGTTTTATACCTCAAGTGTGATAGTTTTTTGGAATCGTTTTATCGGAAGGAACATAAAAAAGCCAAAATATACAGGTTGTTCCATTAGTAATTTTGAATCTGATGTCACGTGACCAAAAACAAAAAGCTCATTGGGTAACATAATATCAAAAAAAGCTACACCAATTGCTTTAATTTACAACCCGAAATGTACAATATTCTCTACTACTCTCGAATTCCGAAATATTCCCTGTCCAAATCTTCGTGGGACACCCTGTATATGACCATGATTGATATATTGACCAAATGCGCACTGTTGGTACAGCCAGTATATGATTTTGTTTTTCTATACTTCAGAGTCCTCAAATTGAAACAGTACAGGTTTTGAAACGTCGACTATTTAACATTCGCCTTACTATAACGCGCTGACAGAATTCCCGCCATTTCAACAATATGCATCAAATCAGCGGATGCCATTCTCTTCCCTGCTCAACAATGGACCTTTACATTTATGGAAAATAAATTACAAAACTCGTTTAAATCGATAGTTGTTAGTCTGAAAAGTCCATTTAACAAGAAGTTCCATTATTTTTCTTTAATTTTAAAAAATATCACATTTGAAAGTGTGCCGCTGACGTCACGTTCATCGGAAATATCTCCCACCATAATCCACGTTCCGAAATAGGCAATACCGTTCTCCTTAAAAATATAACTTTTAGCATGATATAATCCGTTGAGAAATAATCAATACATTGTCACTTGATCAACTCATAGATAAAAATCCACATATTAGCTATTTTTTATTGTATTTGTAACTTTCAAATTTTCTGAACAGACCATCCTTTTGATGAAGAACGAGCATTGGCAACACAGCGAAATCGTAATGACAGTTCTCAACTGTCAAAAGTTATATGGAGATGTGAGGTTAATGTTTATTTTATTTACATTCAACAATCAATATTCAACTGATAAATTCGATAATAGTGTAGTGACGTGTTATCATAAACGATTTGGTGTGAATTCATTTGTGTGATTGTGTATTAAAAATATGGAACGAGGCTTCGTGAAGGGAAGTTCGGATAATTTACCGAGGTACAAAGCACCTTTTCGACATGTTCAGTTATTGCAGGGATACAGGTACTGGAGATACAGGAATTAATAACAAATTTTAGAACACAAACAACAAAAGCTCTCAAAATTTAGAAAACCGCATTAACCTCAAAAAATGAATCAAGGTAGTGTTCGTTGAAGTTTAGATCTGATGGAACTGCTTCACTTGTATCAAATGGGTAGGCAAATGAGTTAGACAGAGACAAACTATTCTTATTGATCGCACCGTGAAACAGACGAAAGAACCCATCTGGTATCAAATGACAACTGTCATACGACACATTATATTTGAATGAGAATTTGGTGCACAACTTTAACAACGTTGCCAAGTTTAGTTTTGACGTCACGAAACCACTTTTCTTCTGATTATAAACAAACTAGCGGTCAGAAAAAAAAAATCCCGAGTGATATTAGCGTATTTACTTTCTAATTTCAGTGTTACCTCATATCTCTTGGAAAGGTCCATTTGTATTGTTTCGAAAATCCATAGAACTAAAACGGAAGCGAGCCCAAATCCATCCTCAGGAAAGGATAATTATCCTGAGCAGCTTTATTCCGCGACCCTTCCGAAGCCATCAGCCAAAAGTCCAGAAAATCTCCAAATAATCAAAGTGAATTTCATGAACCATAAAGATGGTTCGGCATTACACGAAACATAAATAAATCCACTTAAAACTTTTGCCGAACTGACTGAATTCATTAACTGGAATCCTCGACTGATAAAATGTGTTAAGGGCGTTCCTAAGCCAAAAATCAATATGAAACTGATTCAGCGTGAGCCGTTGCAATCCGTTTAGAAGCTTCAGTAAACTGTGGAGCTAGGAAGAATGTGATAATCCCCATCCGTAGATGGAAGCTGCTGATGTTTACTGGACCCATTTACGAACAGAGCTCTGATGCGAAAAAAACACACAGGGTGGGGCACCGAAAACGAAACAGATCGAATATCTTCATGTCCATTTTTAATCCAATTAAGAAAAAGTACTTTTTCTACAACCACACTCCAAAACATGCTTTTCTGCATAGTTTTACGTTCGCAAACATGATTATTTCTCACAATAATTGAAATTTGACATTAGTGTGCCGCAAAGTGACATTTCTGTGCCACAAAGTGATATTTCTGTGCCAAAATTTTTCAGTACCTAATTTCTAAGCAATACAGTTTTCGTGACAGCAAGGTGAAAGTATATTTTGAAAATTCTGCATTTCGAAGGGATATTCGATCAGGCAACTTCAAGAATGAATAGACAAAGTCTATTGGTTTATGTAATATGAGGGAAATTGTCGTACAAATTTATAATATTCTGAATAAAAATCATAGACATCACTACTGCTGTCTCAAATACCCACATACACACTATCCATTGCTAGGCAACGGAGCAACATCTATCGAATCATTTGAATGTCAACAAACGTCAAGCATAAAATATTCGTAAAATATTCTTGTCCCGTCATTTTTTAATGAGATTGAACTAAAATGGATAGCGACAGTTCTGAAATTGAAAATACTCCGCCAGAACTAAGAGAACAAGTTAATTCATTGTTATTGAATTTACTACCTTCAACTTCAAGAGGAAAATATAAGAATGAGTCACTGACATTTCATTCCTATAGTATAGTATTATTTTTAGCAAAAAGATTGTTGTAGAAAAAGTATAGTGTGTAACACGAGCAGAAATGCAATTTCTCACTCGTTTGAGTTGCAGCACTCGCTTGCGCTCGTGCCGCAACTTTTTCAAACTCGTGAGAAATTAGCACTTTTCTGCACTTGTTGCACAATATATTGATTGATCCTCAATGATAAACTCAATCAGCTTATAACCTCGTAGGCGAATTCATTCACTGAAGAGTCGAGTATGTTGTTGACGTGGCGTTTTTTTCTGTATTATGAAAAAGTTATTCTCACGAATTTTAGGAATGTCCAGTCACACACAATATTGAATATAAATGAGATGTTGATATTTTTTTAATCAGCTGAATTTCTCCAAAAATTACAAAATTTATAATTTGGCACCCTCTAGCGCTGAATCTGGTCATACAATCGAGTTGGGCCAATAGAGACTTCTACTCAGGATGATTCCAGCTACAACATATTCAAAATTCATCCATTTTCACCGAAAGACTCTTTACCATAAAATGTGTGCGTGGTCCTTTGGGGTAAATAGAGCTAATTTCAACAGAATCTGATGATTTTGCACTTTTCATGATTTTGGACTTTTTTCGAGTAATTTCTTTCTCGAGTTGAAAAGTTCGTCAGGAGTTAAAAGCGGTGTAAAATCCATGCAAATCAATTTTTAATGCATTATTAGAAATCAATTCTCCGAACACATCGATTCAGAATGGCGAAATTAGTATAATCTGTGTATTGGAAAGAAAAATATGTACGAAAAACATTTATCATATACTTACAATGAAAAAGCGAATTTTTTTATTTTTCTAAAAATCGCAAATTTCCCTCAAACGTTTCTCGACGAGCTGATTCTGTACACAGAAGCGTGTATCATATGACTGATATTTGATATCACATTTGGTAATACTTGCAGGCAGGTGTTTGCTAACAACTGCATCCTGACATTTCCATTTGTTTATATCTTGAAGACTCTGCTACACACTAAGCAAATCCTGACTAGACTCTCTAAAAAATTCTCTGACTATCACGGTTACTTCACAAGAAATGCTAGTAACCTCTCAATATCAAATATTCTAGATTTTTATTTATATTTTGACTTGTATATCCATCAAAGATGGTAGCTGTAGCCGTACGAAATATTCTACTTCGAATATAACGTCTGAAAATTTTATTTCGACAAAGGTTTAATAAAATGAGGGCATTTTTTTTCGTCAGAATCGCAAAAATTGTAATTATTTCGTTAATTTTTGAGGAAAAAAAAGATTTGAAATCAGTTCGTCGAAATACATTTGAGGTAAGTTACTCGAAAAATTAAAAATAAAATTTTTCTAAAATTCTATTTCAGAATTTCAGATTGGTCCTAACAACAAGGTTTCAAAATATATGACCAGTGGGATCTCTTTCCATTCAACTTGTTTGCCAAATGCGAGAATGGCAACTGTAATACAAAATTTATTAATCCTATGATCCAATCAACGTTGTACTCCTCTCTAATCCAATCTTCAAACATTATGGATGTATATTAATTATTTCGTAAATCAATATTACCCACCCTTATAGTTTCGATGAAACATAAGCTTCTCAAACAATTCAATTATGACATGAACCAATGCAAACGGTTTCCGAAATGGCAATCAAGTATTATTCAAATATCAGTAGTGACCCTTTATCAGAAAAAAAATGTAGTGTCATTCCCAAAGTACGCACCATGTGGGAATTTTCTTTATTATGGGTTCTTCAACAAAAAGTTATTCTTGATAAAAGTTTGTGCATCCCCTAAATCTAAACACGCACCAACAAAATATAGCAAAACATGCGTAGTATACGAGGCGCATTGGAAAACTTGATTTTGAGCCAAAAGTAAGGTCCCCTTATTTTGGAAAATATCAAAAAATGTTATTGGGAAAATTGTTATCATCAAAAAATACATTTGAATTTGAAGTGATGGCCAACTGAGTGAGGTTTAATTTTTTCACCAAAACATAAAATTGGCTCAAAACGACAAATAAACGACATCTTGTATATAATGATTCATTATAAAAGTGAGTAATGAGAAGTAATTTCCCAACTATTATGTTAACTACAATACATTTTTTCTAATAATTCGTGCTTAATTTGGTTGTATGTCATTGAATTTCCGGTACGTTCTGGAAACATTTCTCTGGCACTCACCATGAATATAAAAGGAATTTAAAATATTTGCATTTGAATTTGCATTATAATCCATTTTTTATACTTCTTTCTGACAGGAACACACTTAGACCGTCAGATAGTGACAGATTTAGGTGCCTCATTTTTACATACAAGCCTCGAATAGGGTTGAGAAGTACATCGATGTTGAGTAAAATGGAGGGAAATTTACGAGTGGCTCCTGGGGAGAACATATGGAAAATTCGATTTTCCATATTTTAACGCGAGCCGTGTTCACCTAATCATTAATTAATTGAACCTGGCTTCAGAAGATCAAAGGCTTGAGTGTTAAAGGTGGCTAAAGGGTTGAAATGAGGCTGTAATCTTGTAAAGAAAAATCGAGATTTTAACAGGTTTTCCCACGCAAGCCAATCGAAACTATGAAAACCTACATCGTCACTAGACCGAAAAACATGATGGCTTGAGTGGCGCGAATGGATAAGTAGATTTTGTCGTCGTAAATTTAATAGAAATTCTTTTTGATTTTTCCATATGTTTTCCCCACGAGCCACTCGTAAATTTCCCTTCATTTTACTCAACATCGACGTTATTTTCAACCCTATTCTAGGCTTGTATGTGAAAATGGGGCACCTAAATCTGTCACTATCTGACGGTCTAACTGTTTGCCAAGCTTACAGGTTGTTTTGCTCTTTTCTGGTCACGGCACACCATGGCCACCTTGGCCACCGCGACCCCCAGATCTAACTCTTCTAAATTTTCACATTGAATCAAATTAAACATCACTTCGAAAACATCAATTAGCGATTAGTAGGACCTTCATTTGTTAATTGATTTCTAACAGTCACACTTTTTTCAGATACCCTGAATGGGAAATAAAATTATCATGGAGATGAAAAACCGAACCAAGTATGTTTTGATATTTTCCAAAATCAAGTTCTCCAATACTCCTCGTATATTATGCATGTTTTGCTATATTTTGTAGGTGCGAGTTCAGACTCAGGGAATGCACAAACTTTCATCAGGAATAACTTTTCGCTGAAAAGCGCATGATAAAGAGGTTTCCCACATGCACGGTTCGTACATTGGTGAAGACACTGTATAAACTTGAAATTAAAAAAAAGTGTGCATCGAACGAAATCGGGTTAAACTTCCGGTCCGCCGAACCTAAACTGATTTTGTGGATTTTCCCGAATGAGATTATCGCTCAAATTACCCGACGCTAATTGTTAACATGATTTAAAGTTTTCTCGACGATTCTTTTCCGAAGAACACTCACGTGCCTTGGCTCGCTTTATTCGATTTTATACTAATTGTCACTTGGAGACGTTATTTCTTGTTGAAGCAGGTCTTCGGATTCTTTGTGAATAATGAACTTATCAAAACGCCATTTTCCAATCTACAGAATAAGAAATAAACAGTCTCTCAAGATAATCTGTAAATTCATCGATTTTAGGGATACAGTTGCTTCTTTTGGATCTAAATAAGTTTTCAATTGATGTAGCCGATACTTGATGAAAATCTATGTTAATACCAGTCAATGTTGATATGAATCAATTGTAAGCTCAACCCAAAAAATTACCGCGTGAAACTTGTTTCAAGAATCTTCCCTTTAACTAAACACTATTAAATTTTTAAATTCTGAGAATGACAATTCCGATCCTGAAAGTGATAATGAAGAAGATGATGAAAGCACGGATGATTATGAATTCCATGGATGTTGATATTACAGTATTGAAGGTCTGTTTGAAAGTGGTTGACAATGTTTCACTTTGAGTAAGGTTATTCTGGACTTTCATTGTCTAAAAAAAGAAAAAAAATTAGACAATGAAAGTCCAGAATAACCTTACTCAAAGTATTGAAGGTGTTCTGTGTATTTGAGTTGGCAACAGTGTGGCGTCAAGATATTCTTATGTTTATATGTACACAAAAATATAGTCAGTAGTAAAATGGTCGCAATGTATCTTGAATGATAATTTTTGGAGTAAAATAAAAGTTTATTGTGCGTTATTGAAATATACTTCATTTCAATCCATATCGAGTCATCAGACGCCGCCCTCCTACAATGAACACTAAGGAAAACCAACTTTTTTATGATCGAATTTGTCTATTTCTTGTCATGTGTATCGAAATAACCAATGAAATCAACATTGAATGTCATAATTTTTTGAATCAATGAGAAAAGTACTTCGAAAACACTGTCTCCAGCCCGTGGTATTTTCGAATCGGTGTTTCGCCTCTTCCTTATTTATACGTTTCCATAGTTACAACAATCACTGTATATTCAGAAACGTCAGTTTGACGCTTCAACTCTTCAACTGTCATTAATGACACATGATGAACCGTTCCTGCAATACGCATTTAGTCCATTATAATTTAATGTATTCGTGAAATTGTCTGATCGAATATCCCTTCAAAATGCAGAATTTTCAAAATACTTTCACCTTGCCAGTCGCTCAAACTGTGTTGCTGTTTTGAAAATTCAGCATTTTGTCGGGATTAAGATGTCTAAAAACCATGGTGTGTCGACTCATACCTGCAAAACTGTGGGTTAAAACTAAGATGTCTAAAAACCATGGTGTGTCGACTCATTTCTGCAAAACTGTAGGATAAAACGGGAGACAATCCGCTAGCTTGATTCAGAGAAAACAAATGAAATCGTGACCTGTTTCCCAAATATTCCGCATTTGCGTGTACCGCCACGGTCGGTTTTCCTGTTAGGGTAAATTTACAAGCACAGAAATTTTCAAGTATGGCCGAGGAATGAACTGAATAAAGAAACCTAATTATTGGAATTTACTGAATCACTATTACCAATAAGTTTTATTTGTTACATTTTCGACTTATTTATATAATTTTTCACTGAAATGCAATACTACAATAATAAACACGCATTTCATTTGGAAGTACTGAAATTAAGCTTCGTGAAAATTCACCATTAGAATCTGTCAATCTTGTGCTAATATAAACAGAAATGGCGTGAGATATATTCGTGCCATTATTTTCATTAAAATGTTTTCTAATAATACTAGATACTATGTGATAATCTTCATAATATGGTGGTACTGGACATAGATGAATTATTTTGTTCGTCTCTCTGGATTGCCCACAAATGATACAAAAACGAGACATGATCAAATCATTATTGTACAAACTACACAGAAAACGATCAGATATTCAGAAATTTTATTCAATCAGACATGTTTCGACAGCACAGTAGCTTCTTCACTATCTGATTGGATAAAGTTTGTGGAGATCGAATCGTTTTTTGTGTATTTTATACAATTACTATGGATCTTCATCAAGTAACGGCCGAGTCAATCAGACAAATTGAATTATCATTGAATGAATGATAAATTTCTAAGAAAATATACAGCAAAATTTAGGAACACATTAATAAAAGTCATCAATACAAGGAAATTGCACTATGAAATTTAGATTCCGTCACAACTATTCATTTTTGAACAGTATTTAAAGTTTGTCGAAATTCCATAAAATTTACAACAGTCATCAATCACCATATCCCTGGAATATGGACAAGACTAAAATTCTATAAGGGCACCATCTCTGGAACCGACTAAAGAAGCATACCACTATTTCATTTGTTTATTTGTCTTCTGAAAAATCAAAACAAAATCGAATCACTCGACACACCAGGGTTTTCAGGCATCTTATATCTTCATTCGGGATAATACTACTGACAATTCAACTGAAGTGACTGATGGATTACAGGACATGCCAACTCCAAATCTATTGCGATATCTACAGATAGATGAAGAATACCATCAGGCTATCGTTGAAAAAATGCGTGGCATTGAAAATCTACAACCATGCGATGCAGGAGGAGGTTCAAGATTAACTTCAGTTACTGAGTACAAATACAAATGTTTACAATATTACTTACAATATTTTTTGTAGTATCAACTTTAAACAATAAATAATATGAAACTTTGTGTAATCTTGACTACAATCGAATGCCAGTCGTGCTTTAAAAATTAACTAAATATTTCTGAAAAAAAAGTGTTTTTCTTTTAAAAAACTGCAATTAGTGACTTTTTTAAAATATGGACCTCCCCGAAACTTTGAAGTGTTTTTAAATTTCACATTCACTCGATGAAGATAGTTTTCCTCAAAATATTTGTGTCTATTTGTGCACCCCTAACGTAGTTTGGCAAATGGGTGAACATTTTAATACCATTGTAATACAATGAATCCCTTGAAAAAGACGTTCTGGGTATCAGTAGAACAAAACTATTATTTCTGTAACGTTTGTAATATTTGGCATAATAGCAATATAACCTCATTGTCTTTGAGCCGAGTCGCCTGGTAGGGGGGAGGGCGGGTAGTGTTCTGTACTGTCAACAAGTTGTCAAGTCAGATGGTGTTGGTATTATTTTTTTCTTACCTTCGTGGGTCCCCTACACGTGGTTATCATCAAATATTATAGATTCCACAACTAGTATCTGTGGTGGAATTTTATTAAAAACATGGGTATCGTTAGCATATAGATGGAATTTACAGTGGTCTATTTCAGAAAATATATCTGCCGTATATAAAATTAATGAAAGTGGGCCCATAATGGATCCTTGGGTAGTAACACTAAGAACTTACATTTTTTTTTATTGACTTTAGAGCAGTTTTTGGGATTTAGGTCTCAGATTAAAGAAAACGATATTTCTTAAAAGCCGACGTTTTGTCAATTTATTTTGACATATTCAGGGCACTTTAAGATAAATGGGAATGTTACAATTTTATAAACAGTAACAGAAAAAAAACAATCATTAATATAATTATACAGTGTGTCCAAGATAAGAATGAACAGCATGGGGATATAGGAAACGGTAAGAGATACGGGGTCGATTAAATTAGAGAAAAGTAGCGCATTTATGTGCCCAATAATATGCCATTTAGAAAATTTTAATATTCCTAGTAGTTTCGGAGATATCCGAAAAAAACCGAAATTTGAGAATTTCGTTTTTATTTTCTCCTAGGTTTATTTTCAAAGGAAATGTAAAACAAATAGCACTTTGTCATGGCCACTTTTTAAGGACTACCTGATAACGTAAGTAGAATTTTTCTGCAACGTTTCGTCTTTTAGAAAACATCATCAACTTTTTATTTTTGTATGGGCCGAAATTAAGTATACCCTGTATGTGACTCCATTTTTCATTGTGAATACAGCAACGTATCACACAGTATGATTTCAGAACCATTTCTCGCGCAAAATGAAATTTAGTGATTACTTAACCTGTTTTTCTTCAATTTTAGATAGTAGGCGCTGGAAAACATGTCATATATACATGAAGTAAATTAATTAGTCCTATTTATACAAGTATAAATTTTAACTTACCACTTGCCGGAATTTTTGCGTTGTTGAATACAAAGATAAGTCGCAATATCAAAAGTTAGTTTATAAATGTAATTGTAATTTAATAACAAGGAGCTAATATGTATTACAGGAAAATAAACTTATAACAAGTGTTCAAATAATTATTTTCTAAGCACAAGTACGTTCTTCTCACAGACGAATTTAAAACTTGAGTTAACATATTCGGAAAAATATTGTTAAAGGATGCAGTAACCGATCTTAGCAAATCTTCTTCATTTTGAAAATTATGATTATAGTACACTTGATTCTTGATATATCCTCAAAGGAAAAAGTCTAGTGGGGTTAGATCGGGGGACCTTGCAGGCCAGGGTGTATCACTATGAGTACCAATCCTATGTCCTGGGAAGCGACGGTTCAAATAATCACGAACAATTCTAGAGTAATGTGCTGGAGCACCCTCTTGTTGAAACCAGCAGCTGTGAGTCGCAATATCAAAAGTTTAGTTTATAAATGTAATTGTAATGTAATAACAAGGAGCTAATATGTATTACAGGAAAATAAACAGAAACTTATAACAAGTGTTCAAATAACACGCCGTTATTTTTTAAGCACAAGTACGCTCTTCTCACAGACGAATTTAAAACTTGAGTTAACATATTCGGAAAAATATTGTTAAAGGATGCAGTAACCGATCTTAGCAAATCTTCTTCATTTTGAAAATTATGATTATAGTACACTTGATTCTTGATATATCCTCAAAGGAAAAAGTCTAGTGGGGTTAGATCGGGGGACCTTGCAGGCCAGGGTGTATCACTATGAGTACCAATCCTATGTCCTGGGAAGCGACGGTTCAAATAATCACGAACAATTCTAGAGTTAATGTGCTGGAGCACCCTCTTGTTGAAACCAGCAGCTGTGAGTCGCAATATCAAAAGTTTAGTTTATAAATGTAATTGTAATGTAATAACAAGGAGCTAATATGTATTACAGGAAAATAAACAGAAACTTATAACAAGTGTTCAAATAACCAGCCGTTATTTTCTAAGCACATGTACGCTCTTCTCACAGACGAATACTTATTAGAGTACGCGCGTTCAGCATCAACACAATTTCTTTGGCACAAAATGTAACATGACAACATATCAAATTTTTCAGTATTCGAAAAGCTGCCGTTTTCCATTTTTGATCAAATTAGGTAGGTAAGGAGATGTAAAAGTAGGAACGGTAATATGTCAAAAATTCTAACTACAGTATTATTATGACAACAGAACATTATATGTCATTTTTTCCAGCGCCTACTATCTAAAATAGAACAGGTTGAGTAATCACTAAATTTCATTTTGAGCGAGAAATGGTTCTGATATCATATTGAGTGATACGTTGCTGTATTCACAACGAAAAATGGAGTCGTATACAGGGTATACTTTAGTTTCGGACCATATAAAAATAAAAAGTTGATGATATTTTCTAAAAGACGAAACGTCGCAGAAAAATTCAGCTTACGTTATCGTGCAGTGCTTAAAAAGTGGCCATGGCAAAGTGCTATTTGTTTCACATTTCCTTTGAAAATAAAGCTTGGAGAAAATAAAAACGAAATTCTCAAATTTCGGTTTTTCTGGATATCTCCGAAACTATTCGGAATATTAAAACTTTCTGAATGGCATATTATTGGGCACATAAATGCGCTACTTTTCTCTAGTTTAATCGACCCCGTATCTCTTACCGTTTCCGATATCCCCATGCTGTTCATTCTTATCTTGGACACACTGCATAAAGTAATTACTATTTTCTTTATAAACAAGTTTATTGATTATCCGTCACCTTAACAATGTTCAGTTGTTGTTTCTGGAATAATAATGGCAATGTCCAAAAAGAGAAGAAATTACTTTATATGATTATATTAATAATTGTTTTTTTTCTGTTACTGTTTATAAAATTGTAACATTCCCATTTATCTTACAGTGCCACGAAGATGTCAAAATAAATTGACGAAACGTCGGCTTTTAAGAAATATCGTTTTCATTAATCTGAGACCTAAATCCCAAAAACTACTCTACAGTCATCATCAGAAAGGTCGTGAATAAATTGCAATTTTTTTTTATTCTTCAAGCAGACTTTATGTTTTCTATAATTGAGGAACGTTGACATTGCTGTTTCGCTGACATCATGATATTTCAATTTGGAATGCAGTATGGTAAAACATATTTCTTTGATAACATGAATAGCCGTGTTTACCATAATAGCCGCTCATACCACATATCATGTGTTTTCAATCATGAAATTTTATAGGTGCGACCATGTGGGAATGAAATAATATGTGCTATTCGACGTTTGTCTTGAATGGTTTTCGTATGAAATGATCGTAAAAATCAAAAATTTGTAATATCGAGGGTGTGAATATGACTGGAATTCTTTCCAAAATAAATTATCATTCATGAAAAGTTTCTCTCGATTCTACTCGACGTAAAGGCATGAACAATAGTTTTCATCTGGACATATTTACACCCTCCATCCATCCAATCCAGAGTGAGTCATGGCCCGGAGAGCCATTAGCATGTCAATGAAGAATATAATCGATAGTCTACTGATTCCAATTTATTCTGGAGTGGTGACCATTTTTATCCTTCGCCTAATTTATTGTGCCTGGATCGGATACCTTAGCCATATATTTCTTTTTCACAATTGCTTTCCAGGATAACTTGATTCAATTGAGACTTCATCCTTTTAATTTATCGTTCAAAGGTAGCACTTCAATGATTTATGTCCCTTCTTTTCCGTTATAGTAATAAAATCAGGATTTTATGCTCTCCCGAGAAAACTGTGTTTGATATGAAAGAGGCGGTAGTCGATCGATGGAAATAAATTTTCATTACTCCTGAATTGGGGCCGTTATTTATTGCGAATCGTTATCTTTGTCTATCGCGTGAACAATATTGATAGACGACGATAATTTCATAAAGTCCTTTAATATATCAGTTGGAAGTAAGTTTTTATATAAATCTGAAGCTAGTGTGGTACATTTTCTGCAAGTGAGTATTCATTACATGAAATTGTACAAACTTCACCGAAAACAATTCGATTTTCACAAACTTTATTCAATCACAATTTTTGCTAACACAGTAACTTCTTGAAGTGAATTTACAAGCTGAACAATCATTTATATTGTGTTAGGGGCAAAATTTAGGAAAGGAGTGCAGTGAATGTGCAATGATGTTTCACGCCACTAGCATACCCGGGAGCTCAGTTGGCGTGGGTTCGACAATAAAAATTGATTTCGATAAGTTTGAAATATGGGGGTTGACTTTCCGGAGCGCCACGGATTTATTGCTAGTGAAAAATCCGAAACCACCCTGATGGAATGGGACAACCCACTGCACTAATATTACTAAAATATTAAACAATAGATACCTACAATGGTAAACAAATAATATATAAATATGTAGAGGTTAAGTTTTCCCTAATGTACTTGGATTTCTTGGACCAGAATACATAAATAGTCATGTCCCTTACTAATAAAATATATTGAAAGATGTTAAACACTGTATGTGCACAGTTCGGGTTACAATCTTGAGCTACACTCATCTGATATTAAGTAGATTTTCTCAATAAGACCAGTTCACCCGTTGTTGTTTATGAATCCAGTGCCTTGGTGAATAACGGTGTGCATAGTGGATACGACACAATCAATCGAAGTACGTGTACAACTTGGACGAATACCATCAACGGGAAATACCAATAATAGGGGGAAAAACAGGAGGAGTACAGAACCACAGCGGAACAGTGGAACAATTACAGTAGTGGAACAATCACAATAATGGAACACCAATAAACGGTGGCGGGAACAACGGAACACCATAGAATAAACAATACCAGTTCGACTTCTGATTTCACTTGTATGGGGTCATAAGTAGAGCTCAAATGCTAATCTAACCTCAATTAAGGTTAACATAAACCCATGAAAAAATTAACGGCAAGGTTCAAAATTCTGAAACGGAGGTGGAGCGGCCTAAAAACCGCTTCACCGCGTGAACCAGAGTTGACCAAACCAGCGGAGTGTGTAATGATTTGGACGGGGAACAGATGGCTTCAGTGCTGTCTGTGTTGACCTACCCTTGCACTGATGAGAGGCAAAAACCTCGAAACTAGTCTGCAGGTGGTCACCCTGTCCAAATCAAAGCATAATTCTGCTAGTTGGTCATAGAGGGCACTTGCAACTGCGTCCTCTGATGCTTTGAGGAACGTTGCACAAGTATCTGTTGGTTTTAATTCAATACCCGTCGTGGTCTTAGCCAGGGGAGTAGTTGTTATCTGTCAGATACTTGCCTTAATGAGCCTACTTAGTAGGTGTATATGGGAGTAAAGGGTTCATCATCGGTCGGTAACGACTGATCGTTACCGAAAAGAACGCTGTTTTCTTCAATAAGTTTTATGTTTTGCGATTTGCCAACAAAAGAGCGAAGACACTACAAATTCAACCAAATTCGTAGACAGGACTCAGCGTATTCGGAAAACGAGGTCCCCGAGGTCTCCACCCAACAAAATTATAAAGACACTGTGAATTCCACCTAATCAATCAATCAAAATATGCTTTATTATCGAAGAAGAATTCCTTATTGACAAATTCACAGATAGGACTCAACTGATTCCAAAAAATCATTTCTCCGAGGTTTCCACCCAGCAAAAAACTAGATGCCCTGTTAGCTTCACTAAATTCACTGATAAGACTCTGTAGAGGTCGCTAATCAACAGTAATGTGGCACACGAAGTCCTCATTCACAAAAAAGGCGGAGATACTGCAAAACTGAAATATTCTGTATACTACTGAACAATAAGCCTATACGAAGAGCTGGAAAAGAGAAGAAAAGAAAGAAAGAACCCTGAAAACGTGGCTCAAAAACATAACAAAGAACTCATAATTCCGAAAAACAATTAAATAAACCACCAAATTACAAACGGTAGAGAAGGTATGGATACAATCGTTACTAGTCCTCTTCAAAATGGAAGGAATAATAGAAGAGAGAAGATGGCGGCTCACCTTTTTTCTCACAACCCCCTTGACAATATAGCTACATGATGCATTGAACCGCATTACAACAATTATTACCAGATAATAAATAATAATCCTGTGAGCTATTTCGCAGTACTCCGAATAATGTTGAGATTTGGCAACAATGCATTAGCAGTAGTATTGACCGTTGCAGAAAACTGTAATTCATTTGGAAATATGAAAGATCGCTGTTGTCACTAGTCACTATGGTATAAAAAACATTAGGGTCACTGAATCTAGAAGGCCGTGCCGTCCTTACGGGTATGGCCAATGGGCGTGGTCCAATACTTGAAATAGTTCCAGTATTCGAATAACCCACAAAATCACCAATTAGAGAGCAAGTTTTGTGGGTTATTTGATCACTGGATCTATTTCAGGTACTAGACCACGCCCATTGGCCATACCCGTAAGGACGGCACGACCTTCTAGATTCAGTGACCCTAAAAAACATTTCTTGTCAGTGCCATCTTACAGTCCAGAAACGCGAAATATTTGACTCTACATGAACCTTAAGTGAGAGGGTTCTCGTAACAGCTTTGATGGTCTGTTTGCTGTCTGATAGCTAGTTTCTGCTTCCAGCGGTTTTACCAATGATGAAATGACTACAGGCCCTAAAAATATATAACAAAAAATGCTTTAACATCAAAAGACAAAGGTCAGTCGGATGTGCTTACCTTCTCACCTCAAAAATCCAGAAACCGAAAAGAGATTTTCTCGAAAATATACAGTGTCAAATATCGCAAACAATGAGAGAAAATTTCCAAGTATGAGTTTTCCCAAGATCCACCAGAGATAATAAAAATTTGATGCAAATAGATGTTGCCAAGCTGTCTCTCTCATCGAAATAACAAACCGGAAAAACGTCACTCTGATGACTCAGACATCGAAGTCAAAAACTGTCACTGTCAGACAAGAAGCGCCTTTGTTCTTGGTCTGTGAGATCAGTCCAGGAACTACCTCTAGCTACTTGGAGCTACTCCTTGGGACAATTGGACAACGAGTCAGGTGAATGGAACACCTAGAGATTCAGTTTGGCAACTGAACCAAGACAGGGTTCTTATGATAGGAAGGGGTTATGAAATAAGTGAGCATTTAGACAAGGAAAAGACTGAGGAAAGGGAGAGAATACGTCATTGGAGGGAAATTAAGGTGGCTATCCTGAAATTGGTAACTTTGGTTATATTTACGTCAATTTGCGAATAAATAAAGTTACTGAAGCACGTGGCTCAGATAAATCATAATAAAATATTATGCTTATTTCTTGTATTTTGTATTGCTAGTTGTTAATTACTTGTTTAATATTGTAACAATACTCCTACATCATACCATGATGATGAATTGTCGTTCCATATATTCTCCAAGAACAGTAAAGCAGCAATTTCTGTAGTATGGGTACCCATGGATTTTTCCAGGATTTGTTCAGACCATTTTAATAAAAGAGATTTTGAAACCAATCTTCAAGAATTTCTCCTACATGAGAAATCAAGACAAATGCTTAGAACAACGGTGAGTTCAAAGTGACAGGAAACTGAAGATAATGCATTTCAATGTTCAAGGCATTCTCGGTAAGGCTACTGATCTTGAAATGATACTTGAGCAATATGATATTGATATTTTTTGTATTACGGAGCATTGGCTGAGACATGAAGAAATAAAAAATCTCAGATTAAATAACTACTCTCTCATAGACTGCTTTTGTCGCAGTAATTTCAAACATGGTGGTAGTGCCATATTTATGAAATCACACCTTACTATTGTTTCAAAATCAGTAGCTTTTCATCATAATATAGAAAAGCACTTTGAAGCTGCTGTAATATGTGTAGATCTGACTGAAATTGGATCAAAATTATTTGTAATTTCTGTATATCGTACACCTGACAGTGACATCAAAATTTTCTTTAAAGAACTGTATGATCTAGTATGTGATATATACACCGGTAAAGATTACCTGGTAGTCTGTGGTGATATCAATATCAACTTCCTAACTGACTCTGTGAATACCAGAGAAGCAGTCAATATTTTCAATGAATTCGGAATGGTAAATCATATCAATCATGCAACAAGAATTACCAGTAAAAGTTCTACTTCTATTGATGTCATGTTCTCAAATTTAGACGTTGAGCAACAAATAATAAAAGAAAATCACATATCTGATCATACTTTTCAAATATGCCAGTTTTATGTACATTACGAAAAAGGTAAAAATGAAGTAATATTCAAACGTGATATCTCAGAAAATAATCTATCGACTTTTAAAACTTTACTACAGAAAGAAACATGGGAAGACACATTCAATTCATCGAATATAGATGAGAAATTCAATAACTTCTATACCACCTTCAAATATCACTACAACATTGCTTTCACTTTGCGAAAATTCCATTTGAATGAAAATAAAAAAACATGGTACTCCCCCGAATTGAAAGAGCTTCATAATATGCTATGTGAGATGTCAAAAATTGTAAAGAGTACGTCTAACAATACAGTACATACAAGGTATAAGATCTTGAAGCACTATTGCAATGAAAAAGTGAAAGAAACTAAACATACTTATAACAATGACGGATTACAACGAGCAACAAATCTCATGAGAGAGAGCTGGAAAATAATTATTGAGTCAAAAAATAAGTCAATAAATAACACAGTAAAACAACTTAATATAAACAACAGAATAATATCGAACCAAAATGAAATTTGTAATGCTCTAAGTGACTTTTTCATGGACATACCTTGTCCAAAACCACAGGTTGATAAATTGAAACTATCTCCTCATTATGAACACAGCTTCTTTCTCTGTCCTACCACCAGTCAAGAGATTGAAGAATATATAATGAAGACAACTAAGAAGTTTGCTTCCGGAATAGATGATATATGTGGGAAAGCTGTGCATCATGTAGAAGAAATAATAAGTTTACCATTGGCTCATATAGTAAATGAATCATTCATTTCGGGACAGTACCCATCGATTCTTAAGGTTTCCAAATCGATACCAATTTTCAAAAATAAGGGATCAAAAGATGATGTTACAAAATACCGTAATGTTTGTTTGCAGAGTCAAATAGCAAAAATCATTGACATGGCATATAATATTCGTCTCAACAAATTCTTAAGTCACCACAACATATTATCTAATTGTCAAAACGGTTTCAGACAAAACAAATCAACATCAACCGCAATAGGCGATTTTTGTACAGACATATATAACTCTCTTAACGACAAACATAATCCCATTGCACTTTACTTTGACCTGACTAGAGCATTCGATACAGCTGACCATAATCTTTTATTGGATAAACTATATCGGATTGGTGTACGAGGAGTCGCAAATGAATGGGTTGCATCCTATCTCAGAGAAAGGCAACAAATTGTAGTATTAGGTGAAAATAGATCAACAGAAAAAAATGTAAATACTGGTGTCCCTCAAGGCTCAATCTTAGGACCTGTTCTCTTTATAATTTTTATCAATGATATGGTGTACTCATGTCCTAATGCTCGAAAAATTGTCAAGTATGCTGATGACACTAATATTCTCATATCAGAAAATAATTTTAAAAATGCTGTTACCAGAGCAAGCATTTGTGGAAATGATTTTCATAAATGGTGTTCGTTCAATGGACTATTAGTTAACTTATCAAAAACATTCTTTATGGTATTTACAACAAAAAATATAAATCATGATATGAATTTTTTAATACGAGTGAATCATAAATCGGTAGAACAGGTAAATTCCATTAAATTTCTGGGTGTCAAAATAGATCAGAAAATGACATGGGAACCTCATATTAATGATTTAACAAATAAATTGAGTACAATTTGCTTCATTATCAGGCAACTCAAGGGCACAATATCGTTAGACACACTTAAATTAGCCTACTTTGGACTTGTACAATCTGCATTGAGCTACGGATTGATTTTCTGGGGAAATTCAGTACATATGAATAAAGTCTTCATCTTGCAAAAGAAAATAATCAGATGTATGGCTGGTGTAGCTCGTGGAACCTCCTGTAGAAACATATTCACACAATTCTCAATTCTAACAGTTCCTTCACTTTACATACTTCTGATTATCATCAATGTCAAAAAAGAAGAAAGTAACCTGAGTAAAAGACATGATCTACATAAATACAGTACGAGAAACAGTGAGAGCATCCACCAGCCATACTCACGATTGAGCATTGGTCAAGACTCTCACATATACCAAGGAATCAAGTGTTATAACCGACTTATGAATATATTCCCGCACTTAAGCTCAGCGAGTTCAAATGTGTTGAAGGATAATTTGACTCGTTATCTGATAAGTCAATCATTCTACTCCATTGAAGAGTTTTTAGACGCTACATTGTAGAGAATTTTAATCTAATTGTATGTATATTCCTCATATTTTAAATTGTATATTCCTGAATTTTTTCTTTGTGACTAGTCCGATAAGTTTTTACATGTACTTATGTATTCGTATGTATATGTAAATATTTCAGTGATGAATAAATTCTGTTTCTATTTTCTTCTATTTCTAATGATTTCTATTTCAATTTGGTTTGGGATAGAAACTGTTGAAAGCCAATATTTCTGCTATGAAAATATGATACAATGTTGGTGTTTCTTCTTAGTTATTCCTACCAATACGTGTTGGTAAAAATCTGGTCTCTCCACTGTGATATTGTCGCGAATAGGGCTCTATAGGGAAGCTATAAGCCCTTCGCTTGGGACGTAGGTCAGCAAGACCCAGGGGTAACCTGATTCTTACTCAGGATACCCTCTAATAAATCAAACAAGTCACAAAAACACTTCAAAGGTATATATATATATTAAAAATTCAACCAGGTGCACACAAGACCTTATCAACTAAGTACACAATAAAGGGACAACGGGCAAAGGGCAATATAATACACAAAAACAACAAAAGATAATTTGTTCCAAATATAAAAGGCTCTTTCTTACCAAATGCAGACACTCAACGAACTTGGGTACATCTCTCAGAGGAAGGGGTTTGTACGAAGGGCTTTCGGAGATCGATCTATCTTCCCAATAATTACCAATGACTCTACTACGCTGGATCTCTCGGGGACTCGCAATACTCGCCACTGAGCCGTATAAGGGGTTGTTTCCCTTATAGTAAATGCGACTTGGGGTGTAGCTACAAATGGTAGCTATTAAAACTCAAGGGGTAGCAAAGGAATATAAACATTTATTATAGAACAACAGGGATACTGGGGGGAAAGTTATATACATATTTAAAATAAGGGACATTCAATAATATAATAGGGAACAAATAAAACTCTTACCTTAAACCATCACTTAACCAATACTTACAGCTAAGGCCAAAAGGGCCTAGCCTATGAGGCTAAATGAGCACTAGGGCTCTCTCCTCTATAGGAGTCTATTACTAACTCCATCATCAATCTATTCCTTTTGTATTTATATAAGGAAATATGTTTTGTTCATTCGGTCAACGATTTTAGCTCGTCACGCGACTTCGCTAATTTCAATGTCGGTCACATATGACAATGAACTTCTATATCGTGGACGGATTAATAAACAATAAGATGAATGGATCAATGCACCAAAATAATTCAAATTCAACATTTACGACAATATCGTAACAAATCACACTTTCTTCTTGCACCTGAGGTTCTGGAATTATGTCAACATAAGAAAGTTGTTTTGACATTAGACATGAAAAGAATTTCTCTTTGAATGGTGCAATTTATTCAACTAGTGTTACAACAGGTAAATTGAGATTAGTCTTTGAATCTTTGAAATATATTTCAAATCACATATTATGTGATTGTTCCATTTTTTTTAAAGGCTCAATACTTTGTATAGAATTTACTTTCTCATCAGTTCATTCAATTTGATAGTTATTATCAACTACGACCAACATTCAGAACCTATAAAAAATGTTAAAAAATTCGTTATTTTAGTCAACTTTGAAATTCTCAGAAGTCTTCAAGATACTTGTGCGAACTAGGAAATATATTAATAACAAATGTGTATTGATCACTCGCACGTTTTTCAATTTACTCCCACCGATTGGTTTCGAATTCAATCCAACAAAATGGGATATTTTAGTGTAATTCAAATTTGGCGCCTCCAATTTCAGGACAGCCACCTTAATTTCCCTTCAATGACGAAAACAAGGAACCCTGAACCAAGACGAAAACGCCATACTTTGTAACGAAATGTAAAACATTGCGTTCCTTTTATAATTTCCATCTGAAATTATATCATAATTAAATAGATTTGACATCTGATTGAGATAGTTCATTCCGAACATCTCATTTAGATAGTTTGTTCCGATGTACCTTATTGTTCTGTGATGTGAAATGCAACATTACTACATTGGTAACACTGCAAATAGAAAGAGCGAGAGGGAAGGGATATCCTTCTTGGAGGCCCTTCATCGGCCCTTTCTGAAGCGAGCATTGAAGGCGTTTGGGTGTCTTGAGTTTTCCTTCGGGAAATGTACTGATTTTCAACAACGAAGAAATGAAAGGTCGTATATTTTATAACGATTAATTTGGATTCGATTATTTGATCGAATCGATCTACCTACATATCGACTTTCTCTTTGGCAGATTTTTCTTTAAATGTATTAAATTCATTTTGGCGACTTGGTTCACGTCTCTGGTGAAACAAAGATGGCCACATGAGCGTCACTCATAAATATTTTCGAAATTTTCAATCTTAAATAATTTAATATAATCCTGATACCTTATTAACATTTGAATAACGTTTCGTATCGTCTTTTGACTAGTCGGTCCGAGAATGTCAAAATTTAACCAGTCCATAACATAACCTCTAAAAGTGATGATTCATATGTTTTGATGATTTCGATTAAATTTATTATATCTCGACTTTAAATATCAATTAGACCTGTTTCTGTTCCTGCTTTATGATTTTCAGTGATACAAGTTATTCCACAAGTTTTCCTGTAACGCTCAGAGAATACTAACCTTTCCTGAAGTGTGAACAGTGAATAGGAGCTAAAGGCACTCCTCCTGAACCTGGTTGGTGATCTGTACAAGGACTGGTCTGGTAGCTAGGAGCACGGAATTCGTGGGTGAGTCATTGCTTTCACTTAATTTAAATTACAATTTGTAGAAGCTAGACTCACTCATGATTCTCCGAACTCTAGGTTCGATCTATTCTGGATCACTCACTAGCCACGTTTAGATGGAAAGGCCTAGCCAAAGAGAAAATCTATTGTCTTAACAACCTTTCATTTGCTTTGTGAAATTTGATGTCGAAGTACTCTTTCAGTACTCTCTCTCTTTCTCCTCAGTCAGAAAAAAACTCAAACCAACCATCTGCTTGCGTTGCAAATTTGTTAACGAGGAACTTTCTCAGTACACTATCTTTCTCCTCAGTCTGGAGACATATCTTTGATTTATACTTGTCGAGGAAATTTCTCGTTACAATTTATCTGTACTCTTTATCATTACGCTTTATCGTTACACTTTCTCTTTCTCCTCAGTCTCAGAAATTCCATAATTATTTATCTTTATCGATAAGAAAGATCAATAATTTGATATCCTTTTGCTAGTCTGAATGACTGTTCAAATTTGAATATTTTATCCTTTAGTTTATGAAAACAATATTTCATGATAATTATTTTTCTCATGCTCGCTTGAGATTGGCCTTCTCTAATTTTGTATGAGAAGATTCTAAATTTAATCTTCATCGTAAATTCTTGTGCTTCACACAATTTTAATCTTTAACACATTGTTTAACTCAGCAAATCTTTAACATGTTATTTTTTTAGACAAATGTAATTTTTGTAAAATTATAATATTTCATCATTTCTGTAACAACCTTTAGTATTTAATCTGTAAGTTGATTTTTCCCTGATTATTCTTATCGCATTTGTCAATTTGAGACAAGGTACTGGTTTGTTTTTATTTTCTTCACAGTGTAACCTCAGCATTCAAACATCTGAGCTTTAGGAAAGACTCCAATATACCAGATAAGCTACTACGAACTGTATAGTAGAGCAGCTAGTAGAGCAGCAACTGTCTCGAGACACCCTACAAGGCTCCTACATCCAACGTTGAAGTAGAGCTCTGGAGTAAGTCTTCCTACACCATCGCAAACACTGATCATAAAAGTAAACAAACCAGATATTTGTAAGCGATTATTTGCCAAATTTGTAAACTCAAATCTTTCCAATCATACTTTTGTAGAAATTCAAACCTCAATTGTTTAAATAATTTTCTTTATTGTATCCAAATTTAGAAACAAATTGTAAATATAGTGTTTTCAGAATTTTTTTGTTTTACTGTTGAGAAGCATAAAGTACATCCTTTGACAAAATCCGTGTTTTTGGTATTTTCATAAAAAAGAACCTGTATCTTTACTTTCTTTAATTTCGAGTATCTAATTTTTGTCAAAGGATCTATCTATTAAACTGGCAGATAACGAAACCCACGACCTCCCGTACCAATCTGAGCAGCTCACAGGCACTGCTGTATACAATGAGCAAGTAGCTATCTAAAAAGCAATTTATAGTGTTACAACTTGTTCAAGTATTCGAAAGTGAAGTACCTTAAAGGCACAAAATATGTCATGTCCGCTCAAACGCACAAGACTACCTAAATCAGAATAAATACAATCTTCGCAGACGGAATCTCCGGTCATCTGAGATTATTCATGATGTACAAGCCTCTGAAGTAGCTAGCCACTCGCGCTAGCGAAACGTTAGGAAGAAATTCCAAAAAACGGCCTTCAAACCCGAGTGAAAATTGTGACACTGAAAACCAAAAAAGTTGGATTTTTTAAAATCATTACTTGTTTGAAAAATTCCACAACGCAATTTTGCAATAGGCTATTTGCGTCTTTTATTTTGTGGGGGAAAACCTCTATAGCTTGGTCTAATATCTTGTCTATTCAAAAATAAAGCTACTATTTTTGTTGCTTGTTCAAAGTAGGTCAAAGCTCTGTAACTTTGATTGTATGTATGTATGCTACTTTCCCCAATTTGATTTCGCTATTCACGGACATCAGCCATCAACAGCACGTCGATTCCTAGTATCTCAGCGGCAGTAAATACGACATAAGTGCGTACTAAGGACAGTATCCGAACAGAGATAATATCGCAGGCAGCCAGGGACGCACATAACCGTTGGAAACAGCCGCACTCGCTTTTTGCGGTGGAAGCTGCGGCAAACGAGCAACTAATGGCAGCGTCGCGCGTCTCAACCAAAACACCGTCAGCCGCTAATGCGATATTTATGACTCTTTATCGGACACCGAGGGGGCTCGAGTTCCCTAAGGAATGTGTAATGTAGTTGTAAGATCCGGAAAGGATTTTTGTTCCTTGTATTGGCGGCGTTCTTTATCGGGATCGGGAAGCACTGAAATATAGGTTAATAGTCCTTTGCGAGGCTAGTCAGTTTGGCGGTTTTCACGGTGTATGATAATGTTCACTGCGAATTCGCCAGAAATTGAAATCTATTCGAAATTTTGGTGAATGAACTGGTGCAAAATGTCGCTTGAGATGATCTACCGAACGGTTTTTCGGGTTTAACGGGTTACTAAAATCTAGTGTATTTTGTCTCCCAAACATATACCAGGTGTCCACGGAAGGTTGCTGGCCCCTATAATTTTTTTGTTTTTGAAGATGATGGAATGAAATTTAATGGATCTGGATAACACATAAAACTGCGTTCGTGAGACACTCAATATATTTTCAAGTCTTTTGTCTGCACATGACATTCTGAATACAACCATGTATCATTTTATAACCATTTTTTTTATTTGAATTTTTTTTCAATCTAGAATTTTATAGATACGTAAAAATCACTAATTGCAGCCCTAAAATTTTGGTAAAATAAAAATTACGAGTTCAGAAAATAGGCTTTTTCCGTCCGTGCGCGACACGCGGGAATAGCCATTTGTGTATTTAGAGCGCAAAGTGATTGATTGCCGCTCGACAAAAATAGTTTATTTTTTCTACAAACGTAGCTCTTAAACATAAAAACGATAGACACTTCATTCAACAAAGGCACTTAATACTAACTCTATGAAAAAATTTACCTTCAATTGTAATCCCAAATGTATAAGCCATCCAAATATCCAATAATTCATATCTCTAACAAAAGGAAAAGAGGGAAAAAACTTGCCTAAAAAAAATACAGAAGCCCGAGATCGAACTCCCGCCAAGATAGCAGACCCAGTTTAGTAGGAAGCATCTCTAACCACCGCACCACGGCAGTTCCTTACATTGCTTTCAATTTCTTGTTTTCACTTTCCATCATGCAAGAATAGGTTCGTTTTCAACAAAAGCTAGGGAGATCGAGCGTTTTCTCAATATTCTCGCAAAATGACATTCCACGGAAAACGTCAACTGATGAGATCTTAAGGCAAAGGCTACTTTGGTAAGCGGTAGTAGAAAAAAGCATTTATGGATGGATAATGAACGATTTTTTCATTATACAGGGTGTTGATTAAGTACGTTGACAAACTTCGGGAGGTGATTCTTTGAAGGTTTTCAGGACGAAAAGTTCATATAAACATATGTCCCAAACGGCTTGGTTTTCGAGATACAGGGCGATAAAAATACATTTTTTTCAAGATTTTTTAGAGTTAACTTCGACATTTTCGACAATAATCAGTTAAAAATAGGCAAGTACAATCCATTCAATAGGGCGCACGATACAAAATAATGCATTTCTTAAACAATTCACAGGGTCCTCCTTTTTTCAGAGTCAAGCTTTGTTCAACCCTTCAGATTTTTTTTTCCGCCGCCACTGACATATTATGAGAAAGGAATAATCAATGTTGTTTCATTTAACATCTTTTTGATATCTTGCATTTTTTCATTTACTTGTACGGTTCAGGGGCTATAATGAAAATATTAATTTAAACATTTTCCAGTGTGGCATAACATTAGAAAATTTGAAAATTAAACATTTTCAATTATTGTAAATTGATGGAAATATTTTTTCAGAATTAGAAAAATCTACAATGAATAAAAATTATACAATAAAAAATATAAAGACAAGCTTTTATACAAATGCACTGAAAATGAAAAAATAATTTGTTTCATTTTTTGTAGGTTATTCTGTGAGTATCAAAATCTTTCTGTACAAGATTACCTAGATCAAACAATGAAATGAGTTATTTTTTCCTTTTCAGTGTATTGTATAAAAACTTTAAAATGTTTTATTTTTATAATTTTCATTTTTAACATTTTAGTTTATTTTTTATGTGAAACTGAAAATCTCCAACCCAAAAACCATCACATACCAATTTTGAACAGAATCGGATCATAATCACAAAACTTTTCCGCCATATTGGAGCCGCCATTTTGTTTTTTAACAAACATTTTTTTAATGCATTGTCACCGGAATTACGGAAACCTGCCAAATTTCAAATTAATCGGAGTATTAGAAGTGGGTCAAATTCAACTTTTATTAAATTGTTTGTTAGTTAGTTACAAGTGAAGCTAAATAAAAGCTTGTTATTGTAAAGATGTGATTTCTTTTTGTGATATCTAACAGAAAACTACTATCTCCCCGTCACTGAGGTACGCTGGATATTAAACTAGATCTGACAGATATTGGGAAAACCTTAACTTTCAACCTGAAGATTCTGATGGTAAAAATGTGCATTTTCATTGAGATATTTGATTAAAAATGTTTTTACCCATCAGTCTTGATAGAGAACTCATACAAATTTTTTGTTATTTTAAAAAAAGATATTTTTTAGTTTTCAATTGAACGTTTCCTTTTTAACATAAAAAACTTCCGAAAGGTAATCCTGTAATGGAAGATAGTTAATAGGGTTTATCTAATAGTCGCAGATCATTACACATTTGATTTTCATTTATGAATATCTGGTCATAACTCCGAAAAACTAAATCAAACAAATTTTTGTTTCCGTACGGAGTACATTATTTTATCAGAAATTTCGGTTTGTTTTGTAATCAATTTGAATTCATAAAAATAGCAAAGTGGGCTTTGATATTAATTCATTTATTTAAATATCAAAAACTTGACAGTTATCGAAAGTTGAGAAACTGTCTCATTGTTAATTCTTCATTAGTGCAAGCTATAAAGCAGATTCATTCAATATTCCTTTGGATAAAATGGTTGAATATACAAATTCAGAAATGGCAGACATGCACTTAATGTATGGAATGGATGATGGTAACGCTCGTGCCGCCAGACGAATGTATCTAGAAAGATTTCCACAACGTCATATTCCCAGCACACAAATGTTCATCAATATTCACTCCCGTCTTCGTGAAACGGGTACTTTCAAGAGGTCTGCTGTTCTCATAGGAAGACCCAGGAGAGTTAGAACAGTTCAGATAGAAGAAGCTGTACTTAACGAAATTGAGCAGCATCCAGACACCAGTACAAGACAAATTGCGGCACAGTTTAACGTAACCCATGTATTGGTATGGCAAATTTTAAAAGAGCAACAACTTTATCCCTATCACATACAGCGTGTTCAAGCTCTTCTGCCAAGGGATTTTCCAAAGAGATTAACTTTTTGCACTTGGATTCGAAATAAATTGTTGGAAAATCCATGGTTTTTATCTCAAGTGTTATTCACCGATGAGGCATGCTTTTCCCGTAAAGCCATTATTAATTTTCACAACAATCATATGTGGGCTGATGAAAACCCACACGCCGAGATTGAAAACCATTTTCAAGAGACGTTTTCTGTGAATGTTTGGGTTGGAATTGTAGGGAATTTCCTTATCGGGCCACATTTTCTGCCTCATAGACTCAGTGGTGACCATTATCGACATTTTCTTGAATTCATCTTACCTGGACTCCTAGAAGAGATCCCACTGAGGGAAAGAATTGGAATTTGGTTTATGCATGATCGTGCTCCAGTACACTTCAGATTGGTTGCACGCCAATATTTAGAAGAGAATTATTCTGATCGCTGGATTGGGCGTGGTGGTCCACAACTTTGGCCACCAAGGTCACCCGATATGAATCCACTTGATTTTTTCCTCTGGGGGCACCTTAAATCAATAGTGTACCGAACTCCAGTTCAAAGTGAAGAAGACCTGAGGAATCGCATACAGGAGTCATGCGGAATTATAAGAAACACTCCTGGTATTTTTGAGCGTGTCCGCCAGTCTATGGTTAGGCGCATAAACGCATGCATTGAAGTTGGCGGTGGCCATTTCCAGCAGCTGCTCTGACATATCAATTTCAATAATGGTCCTTTTCTGAACTTAATTTTATTCCTAAGGAATTTATGTTACTTTTCTCTAGTATTTGATAATAAAGTTATTCACTATTGAAAATGTCCAAAATTATTTTGCCATAATTAACTTTGTGCAATACATATTCAACCTGAGTTATGGTAAAAAATGTATGGGAGCTCCATAACATTACATATTCTCTACACGAGCAGAAAATAGCTATTTGTGTAATGAGAACAAAATGACGTATTGCGTCACGCGCTAATCTTTGGAGAGTGGCAATGACACTTCGAGAAATGAATTATTTTATATCATGCGCACTATTGAATGGATTGTACTTGTCCAATTTGAACTAATTTGGATCGATTATTGTCGAAAATTTCGAAGTAAACTCCAAAAACTCCTAAAAAATGTATTTTGATCACCCTGTACTTCGAAAACCAAGCCGCTTGAGACATGTTTATATGAACTTTTCATCTTGAAACCTTTCAAAGAATCACCCTTCAAGTTTGTTAGACTATTTGCTTCTCAAATTTCTTTATGTTATGCGTTACTGGAAAATGTTTGCGTTAATATTTTCATTGTAACTCCTGAACCGTACAAGTAAATGAAAAACGTCAAGAAAGCAAAAAGATGTTAAATGAAACAACATTCATTATTCCTTTCTCATAATATGTCAGTGGCGGCGGAAAAAATATTCTGAAGGGTTGAACAAAGCTTGACTCTGAAAAAAGGAGGACCCTGTGAATTATTTGAGAAATGCATTATTTTGTATCGTGCGTACTATTGAATGGATTGGACTTGCCTAATTTGAACTGATTATTGTAGAAAATGTCGAAGTTAACTCTAAAAAATCTTGAAAAAAATGTATTTTTATCACCCTGTATCTCGAAAACCGAGCCGTTTGGGACATGTGTTTATATGAACATTTCGTCCTGAAAACCTTCAAACAATCACTTCCCGAAGTTTGTCAACGTACTTAATTAACACCCTGTATGTACTTGAAAACCACAGATTGTTAGGAAACACTTATTTTTCATGATGAAGGAACAAAAACATGTATTTTTGATTGAAATATTTATGGTGCAAGAATATCCAGAAATTTCCACAAAACAAGCGTTACTTACCCTATTGATAAGGAAATATTCAAACAATTTGCGATTTCTAGAGAACTGTTAACAACATATTTAATTTTGACATGTAAATAGGCAACTATAATGACATCAGCGCACGGAAACTTTTTCCGTGCGGGCGCACAGAAAAAACCCTATTTTCAGTATGATAAATAAGCATGTAAATTCAATTTTATTATTTTCGGTCCAAATGTGTGTACTGCGTAAAATTTAATTTTAAACCTATAATTATAAATTTTTTTCAAATGACAACATGGTAGCTCGTTGGGTAAGGAAAAAAGACCATTTCATTTCTATTAATTTGATGCCACACACTGATAGGTTTCGAACAAAATTCCGTAAAATAAATAAAAAAACTACGTCTTTTTTTAGTATTAAAATATGTGTGACATACAACTAATAAAGAAAAAATCATAAAGGAGGTCAACTTCTCATTTTACCCCGCTACTGCAAAACTAAATTGAGTATATTCATTGTACAATTAATTAAAAAACATGTTAATGATTATTTTTATGTCACAAGATATTTTATTAGCTTTCAGATTATTGATCTTGTTTCATCAGTTGTATTGGTTACAGCTTGCCCAACGTATTTAAATCTAATTTTAATCTCTAAGGATCATTAATTTTGAGAAATTTCTAATGTAATCTTTAAAAGTTTTTTAATGGAAGTTTGTTCGAAACCTAATAATGTGCAATATCAAATTAATCGTAATCAAATGATCTTTTTTCCTAACGCAACCATGTTGCCATTTGAAAAAAATTAGTAAAAGAAAGTTTTAAGTGAAATTTTGCATAACAGATACATTTTGGCCAAAAACAATATAGTTTTATTATTCTCAAAATTTTAGAACAGAAATTAGTGATTTGGAGATATCCATATCCCACTAGAATAAAACATGAATTTAAAAATAGCATAAAATACGGTTACAAAAATGTGAAGAGTGACACACTCAGTATGTTATATAGAGACAAAAAAAGTGAAAATAAACCAGGTGTCTCATATGAAAATCTAATGTTTATATCAATTCTGGTTAAACCTGAACTTTCATGAAGTTGAGAACTTAAAAAAATCTTCAAAAAATACAGCTTATTATCTTATCCAGATCTTCTAAATTTCATTCCATTATCTTAAGAAAAAAGTTATCGAGTCGAACCACTTTTCTGGGATACCCGGTATAGTGTGTAGTGTCTTATTCTTTCATATTTCGATAGCTATAACCAATGGTAAAAAACTTAAGAGGATGAACTTCTTCAGTGACTGAAAATATTTTCAACATTACTGGGTGTTTTATAAAGGCAAGACAACTCAAAGACGAGTTTTTTAAGTAGAACACCTGTATTTTTTTTATTTCAACTTTATTGTCAAGTCTTAATTGATGAACGTATTTTCAAAACTATTTAGGGTTCAAGTTGATGTGGGTATAGTTCATTCATTTATTCAAGTCTTGATTATATTTTTGGCATGCAGTAGTAGCACGATTTCACGAACACGAATCCAGAATTTTCACGACATATTCCTTCACAAGGTACACAAATTTACATTTTGAATATTGTCAAAATCAGATTACATTTATCAAAATTTTTCAATTGAAACACCCTGTATTTTTTATCAGAAATTTATTCCAACACCGACACCTTTAGTGTATGACTCTTTATCGGACACCGAGGGGGCTCGAGTTCCCTGAGGAATGTGTAATGTAGTTGTAAGATCCGGAAAGGATTTTTGTTCCTTGTATTGGCGGCGTTCTTTATCGGGTATCGGGAAGCACTGAAATATACACTGGCATGCACAATTAACCGGACAAACAAAATTTTGTTCAAATTCAATCTTAAATAACTTTTAAACCTTTTCATCAATTTCGATAATTTTTCTGCCAAGTTGTAGGTACTTTCATTGTTATCATTCTCTACTATCGATTTTGCAGAAAGTTCTTAAATATTTGTCGTTATACAGGTTATGATAAAAGGTGCACTTTACCCCAACATTTCTGAACACCCTGTGGAAAAATTTGACTTCTGAATGATAGGTCTTCGTACGAGATTTTAAAGCCTGATCTTTCGTCAACAGTTCTTCATTTGATTCATATCAATAACTGCATTCTTAAAGAAAAAACGCATTTTTAAAGAAAACCATGCGATTCGTAACCATAAACAAGAGATTTTTCTAAGTTGGCTTTGCTTGTTATGACAAGTTTCAGTTAAGCATTTTTTATGGCTTGTCAAAAAGATTTTTGCTAAGCAGTAGTCAACAATTATTCACAGATTTATTTGCTTTATAGTGTATGTTAAGGTGGTTGTGTCTCTAGGTGATTTGTGTTTCGGAGGTATACCGCTAACGAGAAAGTTTTAAAAAAATGAGACCGGAACAAGTTGCGCAGTCTGTAGCTTTACAAGATGATGGTCGTGCCATTCGATATATCGCAGATAGACTTGCTGTTCCACGCAGTACAGTATCCGATGCGATAGAAACATTCAGAGAAACTGGTTCGTACTTAAGAAGACCTGGGCAGGGAAGACGGAAAGCAACAAACGCAGTTGAAGATCGGTTTTTGCGACTCCAAGTTCTTCGAGAAAGAACAATTCCTGCTACAGCTTTGGCTCGAAGATTGGAAGATGTTCATGGTACCGTAGTTTCACCTGACACAGTACGGCGAAGGTTGAAGGAACAAAACCTATCATCTTGTGTACCTGCTACAGGTCCCCTACTGGATGCAGGTCATCGAAGGCAGCGCTTGGAATTTTCTCGAACTCATGCAGATTGGGATATGGACGATTGGCGAAATGTTCTTTTCACAGACGAGTCTCGTTTTACGAGATATTCACCTGATGGTCGTCAAAGAGTGTGAAGAAGGCCTGGAGAACGCTATGCTCAATGTTGTTTCTCTCCTAGAGTTCAATTTGGTGATGGAGGAGTGATGATATGGGGCGGTATTTCCTTGGAAGCCCGCACAGATCTTGTTTCGCTACGGGGAGGGAGCCTAAATGCTGACAGATACATCAGGGAGTGTTTGGAACAACATGTAGTCCCTTATATGCCCTTTATAAGAGAAAATTTTCTCCTAATGCAAGATAATGCTCGGCCGCACATAGCCAGAATGACTAGGCAATACCTCAATGATGTTGGTATCCAAGTACTCGACTGGCCGCCAAGGAGTCCGGATCTCAACCCCATAGAGCATATGTGGGACAAATTAGGACGAAGGCTTAGGCAGAACTATGGAGAATTTCAAACTGTGGTTGCGTTGGAACAGGCGCTGGTAAACGAGTGGGAGCAAATACCCCAAGACGCAGCTGGTTTAATTCAGTCTATGCCAGAAAGGATGAGAGCTGTTATTCAAGCCCGGGGAGGAAACACTCGATTTTGATACCAATTAATTACCATTGTTGTCACTGTTATTTTTTGAATAAATTTTTTTTATGGTTACGAATCGCATGGTTTTCTTTAAAAATGCGTTTTTTCTTTAAGAATGCAGTTATTGATATGAATCAAAAAAAGAACTGTTGACGAAAGATCAGGCTTTAAAATCTCGTACGAAGACCTATCATTCAGTAGTCAAATTTTTCCACAGGGTGTTCAGAAATGTTGGGGTAAAGTGCACCTTTTATCATAACCTGTATAACGACAAATCTTTAAGAACTTTCTGCAAAATCGATAGTAGAGAATGATAACAATGAAAGTACCTACAACTTGGCAAAAAAATTATCGAAATTGATGAAAAGGTTTAAAAGTTATTTAAGATTGAATTTGCACAAAATTTTGTTTTTCCGGTTAATTTTGCATGCCAGTGTAGGTTAAGTCTTCTGTGTTTTTCACGGTGCGCGGCAATTTTCACTTATACCAGCGAATTCGCCAAAAATATAAATCTATTCGAAATTTTGGTGGATGAACTGGTGCAAAAAGTTGCTTGAGATCTAGTGAGATTTGGCCTACGAACGGTTTTCGGATTTAGACAAGTTACTAAAATCTAGAGTATTTTGACACTCAAACTTTTATGAAATCATGCGATTTGAAACCGCAACACCCTGTTATTTTGGAACCCATGTGCCGATTTCGAAAAATGAAAATTTCATGTTATAGTACTCGACGAGCTTTATTCACAGATGTTGAATTATTCTTAAAAATAAAACAAAAATAATCGGAAAAAGGAAAACTTTCAGTTGCTCAATGTTTCTAGAACCAACCGATACACAAGAAACTGAAACTATTATATTAGGTCTGAAATACAAAAAAGCTTGTGGTCCCGATCAGATTACAAATGAGATTTTAAAATCTATTGTTTACCGTATATCGAAACCTGTATGCGATATAATAAATCTGATCATAAATGGTGGATTAGTTCCTAATCAATTCAAAAAAGCTACCATCAAGCCCCTTTTCAAAATCAGGAATAAAATATTGTTTGGACAATTACAGACCGATATTATTAACTTCCGCTTTATCAAAAGTATTTGTAGTTCAAGCGCAGGAGACTAAATATTCCCAAAACCTGACATTAAATCCCATGCTAATGATTTTTGGCACAGAGGTAGAATAATGATAGTACTTTAAGAAAAAAAATTGTTCTGTACGCGGGCTGCTCCGGAAAGTGTCGAAAATTCCCGGAAAACACCCCAAAATCGATATTTGGTTAATAACGTGAAATGAGTTGAGAATTTCGCTATAGTGTTATGGGCAAAGTTGTAGAACGCAAAAATTTTGACAAAAATCGGTATACATATACAGGGTGTCCCACGACGATTAAGGCAGGGAATATCTGGGAACCCGAGATAGGTAGAGAATCGTAATTTTGGGGTTGCGAATTGAAGCAATTGGTGCAGCTTTTTTTGATATTACGTTACCGAAAGAGCTTTCCATTTTTGGTCACGTGCCATCAAATTCAAGCAAACTCGCCCCTCTTATCTGTCAAAAAGGTCAGGATACTCTGCTAGAAATTTGGATTACGGACTGTATTTATCTGGATTTTATTCTTTCCCTTCAACCAGATTTTCAACACAAAAAAAAACAATCTTGATGAAAATTGAAATAACCAGTACTTTTCCTGAGATTCTTTCTTGTTGGGCTAAATGAAAAATTCGGTCCAGTTAGTGGAAACTCAGCATTGTCATGTTGAAACTGTTTATTCCTCCGAGTAATAAAAGATATATAGAGGTGCCATTTCTATATAAACAACACACGTTGTTATGAAAGCTGCATATCACTATCCTTTGTGATAGATTGTGGGTGAGTGGTAACCTCCGAGTTCGGAGGGGGAGATTTATTATTGTTATGATATTCGGATGTAAGATTAGAACCAGTGGCGGCGTGCTGATACATTTTTTTCATGTTATATTTTTATCTCTAGACGACAACATGCCTGGTTGGAAAGCACGTGTGTTGTCAAGATGTCAATAAAAAATACTGTATCGTGCGAAAAATTAGATTCTTGCTGACAAAGCATAGAATAAGGTCTTAAATACTGGAAAAATAAATGAGAGGCCTAAGTAAAAAAGTAAATATTTTCAAATTGTTGAATGACATCAGTAAACTAAATACTATACACTATAATACATGCAATACATGCATTATAAAACACATAAGAATTCACTCATAAACTATAATACACAGTGTATCTTTGAAATACTCATCCAAAGTGTAGAAAAAGCCTTAAAAGCTCTTTAACTCTTTTTCTTGTGTATTTTTCTGAGTTTAGATTATTGGTATCCTGAGGCAGATAATCAAAAAGTGTTTTAGAGTTGTCATAAATAATGTCTCTACATATGTAGAGTTAGGCTCAGGGAGCGATCGATATTACAAGTAGGAAAACGAGAATTTCTCACCGGTGTGACAGCAGCTGCTAACTTCAAAAAATCATATGGAGCTAACCGCGGACTTGTCTGTGAATTTTTCGGGCTGGAAGGATTCTTAGAGAGGCACTGAATGAGATGTAATGCACAGAATATTTTGCCGGGCAGGATTTTACGTCGTACGGCCCTTTCAAAATGTGAAAAAAACGACAAAATGGATTCCTAGAGAGGCGGTAAATAAGACCAAATGCACGAAATATTTATATGCATTCACAGTGACATTCGAAAATAAGCGAGACGATATTGAATCGGTTTCTCATGAAGTAAAATCCATGGCCGGCACAATTTGGTAGCCACGAATTCGTGGCCGAGTCTCGTTGTGATGTGATGTTATCGATATCAGCTGGACACGACTTTATCGACGCGGTAAAATTCGGTAAACTCGTGGTTATAAATTCGTGGTTGCTGTCACACCGGTGAGTTTCTCATGTGGTTATTATTTTACTTCTGTTTCTCAAACATCAAACAGGTGAGAGTCATTGAAGTTTATGAGTTAAATAGGGGCCGA
Source organism: Chrysolina oricalcia (assembly GCA_944452925.2). Classification (NCBI taxonomy): domain Eukaryota; kingdom Metazoa; phylum Arthropoda; class Insecta; order Coleoptera; family Chrysomelidae; genus Chrysolina; species Chrysolina oricalcia. The sequence goes on from OX101827.2 coordinate 3,041,322, forward strand.
CATATATTTCTGAAGACGTCTCTGCAGACATACCAAACAACAGCTATATTTTGATGTAGTCTTGATTTCCTCACAGGGTGGAGCGATGACTTACTTATTGTAAATCGTTTGTCCAGCATGAAACAAATAAAATTTTGGATTGCATTTTTTTATTCCTTCGCTAAGTAGTCTAATTTTTTGTATCTGACGGATTATAGTTCTTGTTGCTACTTTTAAACACTTTCTTCTGTGTCCATATCATTGGTTTCACAATCACGAGTTATTATAATGTAATAGTTGCAGAACAGTGAAGTAAATTCCATGTCCAACATATTTAAAGTAAAAAAATATCACTAAACTACCTATCGTCGTTGATACTGCCGAGCTATGTCCAGAAACATCCATTTTACAGAATACTGTAGATAATAACTACTAATGACCATAGCAGTCGATGCCAAATCACCAAAGAAAAAAAAATAACTACTACATAAGAATTTCTACCGGCGGTCATTGTTTTGGAATTTAAAGTATAAAATAATTGCGCGTAGAAATTTTTATGTAGTACCTATTATCATTTTAAAGTCTACTGTGGAATACATGTTTCGTGACATAGCTCGCATTGCAGTATCGATGACGCTATGTCAAGACAGAAGAGTTAAGTTTGCTTATTTACTTTTTAGTGTACCTAACACTGCAACCAGTTTTTTCCTAATTATTGATAGGTAATCGTTTTTAAGGTCGACATAAATAGTAACAATGTTTTCTAAATCTAAAGACGATAAATAAGTCGTAAACGGTCGTAAACAAACATGATCGCCAAGTTAAGAATGAATATAACATGGAATTCCAACCTGGGGTGGGATTACGTGAGCCATAGAATTCTATAGTCGACAGTTATGTCTCTGTCTCTTCAACCATAAGACACCTCACTTATTTGATGAAAAGTAGAATTCTATGGCTCACGGAATCCCACCCCTGTTCATCGAGTGCAAACGGATCTATCCGACAATGCTCATTTTTAACATGAGTCGTGCTGAGATGTTTGTAAACAACGTCGGGTGTGTTGCTTTCAAGAAAGAGACAGAGAAGTCCTCTCTATATCTTTTATTGCTCGGAGGTTTATTCCTACCATTTCTGATAACAAATTCGATGCACTTTCAGCTCAGTTATATTTTTAATTGTTCTGTATCTTCCATCATCTCTTTCAAGAGATACACTACGAAGAGATTTCATACCTGATGAAACTGTGGTTTCATTTTCTAAACTTTGGTGACAGATATTACAATTATTAGAGTCGCACATGATGAAATACTTTTCTTTTTAAACTTATTTCAAACTTATTCACTGATTTTTCACAAAACAGCACAAAAAACGATGCTCTGTTGACAATACGCCGGCATGAGCAAACGTCAGCTAATTGAGTTGACAGCCGCGCACCCTGCCGAGCGGCCATTTTTGTGCCGACTTGGTCTCTGATATTAAAAAGTGCCGACTGTTATTTCAATCCTAAAATGGCCTGAGATATCCAGGACTAAAATAAATATCAGCAGGAGATAGAGCACAACCTTAACTATCATTTTTCACATTTACAGAGCGAAAGTTGAAAGAATAAACTTGCGCGACTCAGCAAAAGAATTTTTATAGGTTTTCACGATTTTTCGAGAAATGTACAAAATCATGAATAAAAACTCCATTTCTAGACGTTTGTTGGTGCATATTCTGAAAGTTCAGCTTCTTAGCTATCAAATAATATACAGTGTCACCGTTAAAGTCCGCATCATATGGGATTTTTTTTTATTAGTCAGTTATTGCAAATTTAGAGTTCGTGAACAGTTTGTGCTTTGAAAATTATGCAAAATGATTTTTACGATGTCTTCCTATTCATCGGCTACACCTGTCAAATATGACATTTTTTCTAAAAAATTACTAAATGTCAGGTAATTTCTTAATATTTCGAGAAATATTATATGAAAAAGTTGTTTATTTTTAGATTTCCTACCCACCTACCAAATTTGAACCAGTTTGAACAACTTTGATTTTTTTCTCGTTTTCTTAACCTTACAATTTTTCAGCTAATTTAAATTTAGTCAAATCTGAAAAACCAGTTGAGATGTAATACACACATCTGCTGAAAGAATTTTTTTCTGATCAAAATGTTTCTAATTGGATATTTTCAAATAAATACAAATATGCTGAAAGAATTATGTCTAATACTTGATGCAAAGTGGCTCTAGTTTCAACATAGCAAAATTCACTACAATAATTTTTATCACATGAAGACATTTCAGATAAGTGCTATAACTCTAGAAATATCAAATCAATTTGCCGTTCAAATTCTTGCTAAATCAATTTCATACAATTATTCTCTGAACTTATACTCAAAAATTAATCATCAATCAAGGTGCTGTTGAAATGGGAAGTATGCTATGGAAACAATAGAAGTGAATGTTATGGAAATTGATATAAAGTGTTTGACAGTTTCAAGGTTATGAAACAGTAATTTTTATCAAGTAGTAGATTCAAAATGCTGACTTTGCAGGAAAAAATAGAAATTGTACGCATTTGCGGTGAAAATACAAGTCATAGACAAGTTGCGAATATTTTCAGTGGACGGCATCCTGAAAGAAATATTCACCAGTCTACTGTGAGCAGGATTATCTCAAAGTTCGAATCGACGGGTTCAGTACAAAATACTTTCAAGAGACCTCATAATCCAAAAGTTTATGATGAAGAAGCTCAATTAAGTGTATGCCTAGATGTGGTAGAGCATGGGCAAACTAGTATAGCAGATATTTGTAATAGGACCGGTGCTAAAAGGGAAGTTCAAGCCGTTCAAACCAAAATTTATAAACACGTTAAAAGAGCGAGATTTTGACGTACGGTTGGATTTCTCTTTTTGGTTCCAAGGACAACGAGAAGAAAATTCAAATTTTCCTTGTAAAATTTTATGGACAGACGAGGCGACTTTTACCTCGAATGGGGTAGTCAGTTCACGAAACTGTAGGTGGTGGTCAACAGAAAACCCAAAGTTTGTGATAGAATACCGAGATCAATATTCTTTCAAGACAAATGTGTGGTGCGGTGTGTTAAATAACAGAGTCATTGGCCCATATTTCTTCCGGGAAAATTTAAATTCAGAGAGATACTTGCAGTTTTTAAATGATGAAATACGTCAAGTTTTAGATGAAATGCTCCTTAATGAAAGACATAACCTATGGTTTCAATGTGACGGAGCGCCAATTCATAATTCGGCAGGAGTTAAAAGATATATCTTGGAAGTATTTCGAGGGAATACAATAGGGCGGAATATGGAACAACCCTGGCCACCTAGGTCGCCAGACCTTACCCCACTAGATTTTTTCCTTTGGGGTATTTGAAGCAAAAAGTCTACAAGCGCAGACCATTTCGAGATGTCAACCACCTGGAGACAGTAATTCGAGATTGTGTATTAACTATGTCTCCTCAGTTTTTAACAAACGCTGTCAACGAAGTTTCCAGGCGAACCATTATTTGCATTGAGCGTGATGGAAGACATACCGAAATGTTATAATTGATATCCAACCCACGTTGTACATTCTTATCATTTGAATCGCCTTATAATAATTAATAAATGTTTATTGTGAAATAATTGTTCATTTTTCTATTACTACAATTCTTTTCAGAGCATGCCAGAGCAACTTGATTCATTTGTAAGTATTACTTCGGAGAATAATTTTTGAAGATTGACTTAGCAACTTAAGGTCTATTGATTTGGAAATGGATTCGAAAATTCAGAACTAGAGCCACTTTGCATCAAGTATTAGACATAATTCTTTCAGCATATTTGTATTTATTTGAAAATATCCAATTAGAAACATTTTAATCAGAGAAAATTCTTTCAGCAGATGTGTGTATTACATCTCAACTGGTTTTTCAGATTTGACTAAATTTAAATTAGCTGAAAAATTGTAAGGTTAAGAAAACGAGAAAAAAATCAAAGTTGTTCAAACTAGTTCAAATTTGGTAGGTGGGTAGGAAATCTAAAAATAAACAACTTTTTCATATAATATTTCTCGAAATATTGAGAAATTACCTGACATTTAGTAATTTTTTAGAAAAAATGTCATATTTGACAGGTATAGCCGATGAATAGGAAGACATCGTAAAAGTCATTTTGCATAATTTTCAAAGCACAAACTGTTCACGAACTCTAAATTTGCAATAACTGACTAATAAAAAAAATCCCATATGATGCTGACTTTAACGGTGACACTGTATGTCTCCTTTAACAAATCTCTACCTTTAATATCATTTTGTCGACTGTAAGAATAATGGGCATAGAAATTGCTCTAGACAAAAATAAGAGAAATTGAAAAATTGGTTTCATTTTGGCCCAAGTGGGGAGGGAAAAAAACGGGATATGTGATTTTGTAACTTTTCAGCTGGTTAATATTTACACGGCATCATTGATTTAGATATATCAGCGGAAAAATTATAAAAATCCATACGATTCCATCGTTCATTTATTAACAATTAGTTTGTTAATACACGTATATTAACTGGAAACCTCTTCTACGGCACTTGCTAGCTGTATATTTCGAAAGTTTGTGGAATTTTCTTTGAAATGCCGTTTGATTTATGAAGATTCGTTAAAAAACAAACAAGTTAGAGTGATTCTAGTCGAGCGTCAGGAGGAACCGTGTCATTTTTCGAGGAATTCGCGCGCAAATCTGGGACCAACGATGATAGCTTATTATCTCGTCCAGGAAGCATTTTCTGGAAACATATGTTCACATATTTTTTGTCCAGAATTTTACGCTCTACAACTTTGCTCATAACACTATAGCAAAATTCTCAACTCATTTCACGTTATTAACGATTTTGGGGTGTTTTCTGGAAATTTTCGACACTTTCCGGAGCAGCCCGCGTGCAGAACAATTTTTTTTTTCTTAAAGTACTATCATTACTCTAACTTTGTGCCAAAAATCATTTAAATGGGATTTAATGTCAGGTTAAAAGCTCTGGGTCTTGGACTATTGAGAAAATCTTAAAAAAGAGACACAAATTCCTTTCACACAACTAGTTCGGTTTCCAAAAAAATATTTCTACTCAAGATGCGATAGGTGCTTTAACATAAAAAATGTACAGTGCAGTTGACAATGAACTCCACAGGTACCATTATTTCTTTCGCTGATGATACTGTTTAGTTATATACAGGGTGTCCCAACGAAAACTTTCCACACGGATTTACTGGGAAATGACAAATTATTTTCGGAAACGCTGAAACATGTCGATTTTGATTTCTAGGGGGACACATGTCAGTGATGAATTTAGTCACGCAACTTCATCCCCCTGACAGGGGCGGCTACCCCATTGCGAATCATCATAGGGAACTTGGGTCGAGTGATACATCATCTTAAAGCTCTCGTCATTCTCTATCCAAACGTATTTATTTTTTCAAAATCGAATGACTGGTAATTGAGATTAGTGTGGTAATAGGTTTAATTTAAATAATCAATATCGTACCTGTGCTTATCGAAATTCAATTTATTAATTGCTCGAAATGAGCCCCTCCTACCTCCATACAATGATAAAGTCTACTTTCGAAACTATCACGAACGTTTTCCAATACTTCTGGAGTTATTCTGTCGCACTCGTTTACAATTCGACCACGTAGATCCTCTAGTGACTCTGGCGGAGTGGCAAAAACTTTGCTTTTGAGATGCCCCCATAAAAAATAATCCAACTGGTTGAGGTCCGGTGATCTAGCCAGCCACTCAATTGGCCCTCGTCGCCCTATCCAATGATTGTTATATCGTTCATCCAGAAAGTTTCTAACCGCCACTGCATAGTGAGGTGGTGCTCCATCTTGTTGAAAATGGAGGTTGTCTTCCGAATAATCTCCATCGTTTTCGATAATATCCGTTATCATGGGATCGATGGCATTCTCAAGAAGATGTAAATACATTTGTCCATTTAAATTATCATGTATAAAAAGTGGTCCAATAATATTTTTGACAAAAATACCACACCAAACATTCAACTTCTGCGGAGTTTGTGTGTGGACTTCACGTATCAACCTGGGATTGGTATCGCTCCAGTAGCGGCAATTGTGACGATTTACGTTTCCATTAACAAAAAATGTACTCTCGTCTGAAAAACAAATATTGAAGAGCAAATTCCCAATTTGCTCTCAGACGCTCTCAGACGTTCTCAGACGCTCAGACATTTCCTCACAAAACTGTTGACGTTTGTCAAAATCGTCTTCGTTCAGTTCATGTACAAGTTTTAGTTTGTATGGATGGAATCGATGTGACTTGAGAATTCTCTGAATACTCGATCGCGCTACACCTGACGCGTCAGCCAAGCTTGGAATACTTTGAGTAGGATCCATAGCCACGTGTCCCAAAACCGCTACCTCAACAGCCTCGTTCCTTATCAGACGTTCAGGATGATGTTTCTGGTTTCCCACAGACCCAGTTCTTTCGAATATCTCAATCAACGTTTGAACATAGGTATGAGATGTATTTTTCCCTGGATGCCTTGTATTGAAAATTCTAGCTGCAGCTCTTGGACAATCATCATTTTTGTAGTAAAGTTTCACTAACTCAATTCGTTCTTCTAATGCGTAAACCATTGTCAGGCAGAAACTTAACTCACAGAATACGAATCTAATGATATTTCCATAAGAATCATGCGAACTGTGAATTCATGCTGAGAACATACACGTAGGAGTACCATTAAAAACAGGTGTTTTTTGTCTATGAAAAAGTCAACAGAACAAAAACTAAGAAATATGGTTTCCGGGCTTCAGTGCCGTGGTCGGTTCACCTCTGTGGAGGAGGTTCCTTTGGACGTTTCGCTCACAATTGGGGTGGGCATCTTCCGCTTGTAATGTTGTGTTCGCGAATAGCGACATAAAACTGATACTTGGTTGAAAGATCTTCGCAATTAATAGTCCCAGCCTGGCTTCTTACTTTGTTTTGACTAATTTGTTTTCGATTTTCGTGGGGTGACTGGGTTACCTGACCGGATGGGATGTTGCCATTGTCTATCTGTCCACTCATTGAGTCTTACAATAGTTCATAAATTGAATTTGAATAGGAACAGGTAAGATATTGACTATTTACATTGAACCTGTCAACAACACTAATTTCAATTACCATTCATTCGATTTTGAAAAAATTATAGACGTTTGGATAGAGAATAAAGAGAGCTTTAAGATGATGTATCACTCGACCAACGTTCCCTATGATGATTCGCAAGGGGGTAGCCGCCCCCGTCAGGGGGATGAAGTTGCTCGACTAAATCCATTACTAACATGTGTCCCCCTAGAAATTAAAATCGACCTGTTTTCGCGTTTCCGAAAATAATTTGTCATTTCCCAGTAAATCCGGGTGGAAAGTTTCTGTTGGGTCACTTGGAACATAGTAAGTGAAACTGCTGCGAGTGATTTGAAAAATGTTACCAACTGGTATACGAGGGTTGCTATTTATGTATTGATAATGAAGAACTAAAACAATAATTGGGATGTAGAAGCTTCTTTATTGTTTTTCAAAATACTCTCCTTTCAAATCTACACATTTCTGCATTCGATTAAACCAATTGGCAAAGCAGTGTTTCCACTCCGAAGTAGGTATCTCCAAAACCTACTTTTTTTAATGCATAAACAGCGTCTTGTGGCGTCGAAAAGCATTGACCACGTAATTTGTTCTTCACTTGAGGGAACAAATAGAAACCATTGGGTGCTAAATCAGGAATGTACGGCGGATGACCCATCAATTCAACGTTTTGAGTGCTCAAATAGCGAGTTCGTCGACGGTTCGTTTTCCTTATTTCATTGATGACTTCTGGCAAACAAATAGTAGTGTACCATTCAGAGTTTATCGTTCTACGTTGCTCTAAAGGCACGGTTGCCACATGACCGTTTATACCGAAGACACAGGCCACCATTTGCTTCGTAGTGCTGTGAGCACGAACAACTTTTGTTGGATTTGGTTCATTTTGAAAGACTCATACAGTCGACTGCTGTTTAGTTTCGGGCTCATAACAATAAATCCAAGATTCGTCACCTGTGTATATGTTATAAACTGCATTTGATGCACCGCGGTCATATTTTTTAATCATTTCCTTGCACCAATTCACAGGAGTCTTTTTTTGATAGAATGTCAAATTGTGCGAAATCCAACAAGAACAAATCTTTCTGACTGCCAAAAGTTCATGAGATATCATGTATACTTGTCATACTAATGCCCAGGGATGCTTCGATCTCGCGATATGTCACATGACGATCCTGCATTATCAGTTCGGTCACAGCATCAATGTTTTCTCGCACAACAACCGATTTTGGACGTCCATCTTTAACTTCGTCTGCCAGCGGAGTACGGATACGTTTTAATACACTAAACTATCGATATAATGTGGCCTTGGATGGTGCTTCATCAGCCAAAAACGCAGTAAGCTGATCGGCACACTGCTGTTGAGATAATCCACGTCGAAAATCGTAAAAAATCATGGCACGAAAATGTTCACGATTTAGCTCCATTTTTTGGCCGAGATAAAATTTTCAAATGTCTATTAACAATACAAATAGCGTATGTATGACGAAAAGTTCTGATTACGTATACTGTCAAAAATGTCAAACTTTGCAGTTGGATCGCGCCTAGCAACACCAGTGTTGCCAATTCTCAATACATAAATAGCAACCCTCGTACCGAAAACCACCTATCTATTGACCATACAGAAACAAAAATCATCCCGTTCACCTCGTATGAAAAACATATACATAATATTGAAATTAGGAGGTAATAAAAAAGTGTTGGTATTCATGTCAATATTTGGCTCAAGGTAGTGACTATCATAGTGAATAGGCACCTTGCAAATCTATGATTAAACTCAATTGCTAAATCATATTCATCATCCCACAGATGGTCTGCTGGAGAAACTTTATTTAGATTCGTATTTTTTTACTGTAATTTGTTCATGATTTCCCAGGTTACTTTTGTTTTGTTTTCTGCGATCAAAATTACATTATCATAATAATTGTCCTGAGGCGATTTGCAGTTGTATTCTATACTCATTATTCAAAATCTATACCGATTTCAGAAAAATTTCTATCATTCCTTGCAAATGAATGAATTTTCAAATCCATTAATTGAGGACTCTAGCAATAAATTAATTATTTGACGTCTTACATTCTCTTTGTCAATTTGATAAAAAAGTCTTTCAGTGAAGGTTTCAAATGCCAAGTTAGGACAATCTGGTATACCGGGTGGTTCGCTCCTATAACTTCACTTCTTTTGTTTCCACATGACATTCTAAATACAACCATGTATTCGTCACTTTTTGTAAAGAACTTTTTTTTATTTTGAATTTTATTTTTTAATCTAGAATGCTATGGATACTTTCAAATCATTAATTGCAGCCATAAAATTATACAACTTCACTGATTTCGGTCAAACGTATGTGAAATTTGATTTTCAAATTGAAATAATTTTTTTTTTCAAATAGCAACATGGTGGCTCGTCGGGTAAGAAAAAAGACCATTTTATTAAGAATGATATGATACCCTACACTTATAGGTTTAAAACAAAGTTCCGTTAAAAACTCAAGAATGAGATTTAAATGCATCGAGTAATCTGTGACAAACACAACTGATCAAAATCATCAGAGAGGTCGACTTCTTATTTTACCTCGTTTCACCAAAAGTAAATTGAGTATTTATTGTGTAATCATCTGAAGAACATGTTTATGATAATATATATGCAACAAAATATTTTGTTTAAAACCTAAATATATGCAGTATCAAATTAATCGTAATCAAATGCTGTTTTTTCTTAACCCAACGAGTCACTATGTTGCCATTTGAAGAAAATTAGTACCAGAAATTTTAAACTGGAATTTTGCATAGGAGATACATTTTGACCAAAAATTAAAGTTGTATTATTCTCAAAATTTTAGGACCAAAATTAGTAATTTGAAGATATCCATAGCTCTCTAGAATAAATTTTGAATCAAAAATAAAATTCGGTTACATAAAGTGACAAGTAATACATGGTTGTATTCGGTATGTCATAAGGATACAAGAGTAGTGAATATCATTCAGATGGTGCAGATTATATCATTATGTACAGAGTGAAAAATGAAAACGTTTTAGTAATGTCTAAAAATTCGATGTAATAATGAAATGTTGATAAAATCATTTTGGCATTCAATATACTATTCTTATTCCATCATTAATCACAATACATACATTTCGTACAGGGTGATTTGAAAAATTGGTGAAATATAAAGCCGGTTCTTTCGTACACATCCTGTATTTTCAAGTGAATTATCATCCTCTGAAGATAGCTGATACCGTATTAATATGATTCCGTTGGTATGTATAGGGTGATCATAAAATTTTTCGATGATAAAAATTACAAAATATCAACGTTTCAGAAATCAACCTGAAATTCACGACTTACTTGGTGAAATTCCTTTATTATTATTTAAAATCTTCATCATTCTCTCCTCAAAACTGTCCCAAAAATTCAGTTTTCTACTATGATTAGTTTCATAGTTATTAATTGAGAAACTTATTACCATTTGCATGACGAGTTGAAGGAACTAGTTCTGGCGTACATTCTACTAGTGGCCAATATTTTTCACAAATAGTTTCACTATTGTGAGAATGTGGAGATCAAAATAAATGTAAAAGAGAGTGAAGATTAGAGATAAAAATCACACCAGATATATGGATTTAATAATGTAAGATACAGATATATAAGTGAATTTCGTTAGTTTAAGCTTTGTCGGAATAAAAAACGAACTATCTGGGAAAAGTGAAAATGATTGATAGAACGCTTTCATTTCTAATAGGAGAATTTGAATCTATTTGTGAAAAATCTTGGCCACTAGTAGAATGTACGCGTGAACAAGTTCCTTCATGCAAATGGTAATGAGTTTCTCAATAATTAGTAACTATGAAACTAGTCCAAGTAGGAAACTGAATTTTTGGGAAAGTGTTGAGTATTCAATATACAGTGTGTCCCACTTACCAAGCTCACCATAGGTATCTTTTTAATGGTAAGAGAAACGAGGTCAGTTAAATGACACTAAATGTGGAGTTTATCAAGGCCAACAAAAATGTGAAAAAATATTTTGATAAAATCTATTCGTTTTTGTTTTATACGCAAATAACAAATTTTGATCATTTTCATGTCTCTTGCAAGTGAATTTTGACCCATTTCTGGCGGTCCTAATAACTTGAAATTTGGCAGATGTTCATAATTCCGGTGACAATGCACTATGAAATTTTTATTGAAATAACAAATGAAAAATGGCGGCTCCTCCAATATGGCGGACGAGATTTGTGATTATGGTCCGATTCCATTCAAAATTGGTATGTGGGGGTTTTTGAGGTCGGAGATCACGATTTTTTTGTTAAAATTTATAAATTGAAGATGGCGACTTCAAAATAGTTCTTGTTTTTGTATAAATGACGATAACTCCGTTGTTATCAGCAAAAAGCTATTACTATGACATATCATTTGTAAGAGAAAAAAAAAGGTATTCATAACTAAGTTATAGTGAGCTATGACCTACATTTGAAAAATGAAAGTTGGTACTGATATCTCAAATTCTAGTAGTGTTGATATGAATTTAATATTTTTTTCGAAATCTCCTTGAAAAACTGCTACGAGAATGTGAAATTCCTATTCGAATATTTTCATAAATAAAGAAGTTACGGGGAAGACATGAAAATGATCAAAATCTGTTGTTTGCGTATAAAACAAAAACGAATAGATTTTATCAAATTATTTTTTCACATTATAGTTGGCTTTGATAAACTCCACATTTGGTGTCATTTAACCGACCTCGTATCTCTCACCATTAAAAAGATACTCATGGTAAGCATGGTAAGTGGGACACACTGTATTCATCAGTCTGATGAATATATTAAATGATAATATATAATAATAATAGGGAAAGAAATAAGTGTGAGACAGCAATGAAGAGGTAATTCCACTAGGAATTCAGATATATGAGTGTTCGCTACCTCAACCTAACTTTTCATTTTGGCACCCCTTCTGGGAAAGCAACTGTTTTGTGTTCCAACTCATGATATTTGATTTGGAAGCTAATGTGAACAATTCACAAAAACAACAAAAATTGAAAAAATTAACATTGTATGAACTTAAAAACACTTTGGGCTACTGTGAATTTTTGCACTTTGGAATAATTAGAATTCATGCATGGTTTTTCGATTTAAAAGTTTATTCACTGTCCAATTTTTTTTATTTTTCAAAAGCTTTTATTCAACTTGCCCTGTTAGTTGGTATGTGTGGGACAAATCTTACAGCTGACCTTTGGCCCACTTCTAGTTGTCCGATCAACTTGAACTTGAAGGTCTTCATAATTGCGATTACAACGCATTATGGATTTTTTTTATCATTTAATATACAGTGACCGCCAAAAAGTATGTACCATATGGGAAAAAATTTTATTATTGGAGTATTGGAAAAAATATTCTGGGGAAAAGTTTGTGCATGTCCGATTACCTAAAAATCGATTTTGACACATGTCACGTGATCGCTAGAATGGCGGCAAAATGAAAAAAATTGCAATGCAAAGGCAAAAAAAAGGGTAAGATGGCAAGATATCAAAAAAAGTTATTTGAAAACGTCACTAAGAATTCAATTTTATAAACATAAACCAAGTTTCAAGAGATAATTCAAAAAAATTGAAAATAGCAATTTTTTAAAAAAATTTGCCATCTATTTAAAAATTTTTTTTCTTATGAATAGCTTGACTATACTGAAACATTTGCATTTTAATGATAATGACAAAACTTTCTCATTTTCTCAACACCAGAGGTCACTAAATTAAAAAAATTGGTTTTTGCCAGAACCCTCGCTGTTACATTGGTTCTTATCTAACAGTTATATCAGAATTCCAAGACTATTGTGTTGATATGGCAATCTAGAAACACCATTTTTCCTGATTTTGATCAAGTTTCAATAATAATGCTGTATGAGCGTTTTACTTTGCACATAAACTTTAAGAATCTTTAATTTGACGCACTATTTTCAAGTTTATGTGCGAAGTGAAACGCTCATGCACGATTATCATCGGAACTTGATTATAATCTGGAAATTACCATGTTTTTGGAGTGTCATATCATCACAATGGTCGTGGAATTCGGATATAACTGTTAGATACGAACCGATGTAACAGCAAGGGTTCTGACAAATTCCCATTTTTTCAATTTAGTGCCCTCTGGTGTGGAGAAAATGAGAAAGTTTTGTCATTATCATTAAAATGCAAATGTTTCAGTATAGTCATAAGAAAAAAAAATAATATTTTTAAATAGATGGGAAAATATTTTTAAAAAATTGCTATTTTCAATTTTTTTGAATTATCTCTTGAATATGTATATGAATATGTGTATAAAATTGAATTCTAAGTGACTTTTTCACATAACTTTTTTTGATATCTTGCCATCTTACCCCTTTTTTTGCCTTTGCATAACAATTTTTTCATTTTGCCGCCATTCTAGCGATCACATGACATGTGTCAAAATCGATTTTTAGGTTATCGGACATGCACAAACTTTTCCCCAGAATATTTTTTCCAATACTCCAATAATAAAAATTTTTCCCATATGGCACATACTTTTTGGCGGTCACTGTATATAATAATAATCGTAAATTACTCGGTGATTTTAGAAACGTTGATATTTTGTTGTTTTTATCATCGAAAATGTTCATGATCACCCTATATATCCCAACAAAATCATGTTAATACGGTATCTGCTATCTTTGGAGGATGATAATCCACTTGAATATACAGGATGTGTACGAAAGAACCGGCCAGCAATTTCACAAATTTTTCAAATCACCCTGTACGAAATGTATGAACTGTGATTAATGATGGAATGAGAATGGTATATTGCATGCCAAAATGATTTTATCACTATTTCAGTACATCGAATTTTCAGACATTACTAAAATGTTTTTATTTTTCACTCTGTACATAATAATATAATCTGCACCGTCTGAATGATATTTAGTAATATGAAGGTACGTTGATGATAAGAGCGAAAAAAAAATGCAGTTGGCACTTTCAAATCCTGAGAAAATATTTGAAAAAAAATTACTGATTTTTAACTTGAACGCCCTGTATTTCAAAATCTATCCATCAACGAATTTTGCGATTCTGCACGTTCAATCAGAACATCGAATACTACAATATACCATTTTACCTATAAAAAGTCCGGGGTTCTTTACATCATGCTTTTGTATTCTACTAATTGTTCACTGTGAATTACTAGAACATTGTGTTCCAATTAAATCGAATAGACCCATGGTGTTGCGATGTATCCAGTAAAGAATTGCATAATTCCATATATTCAACTTAATTCCAAAATCGTTACCGAAGCAAGTTTCAATTTCGAAAGGATTACGATGAACCGTGAGGGTAATATCCAATTACAGGAACCTATTTACTCATGGTTTATCTTATAAGCAACGAAAGCCACTCTCGCTACTTCGGATACACGATTTTATCGAAAAGTTTCAGCTGCAAGTCGAAATCGAAGGATTTCCAAATGAAATTACATGTTGAGTGGAAAAATTTGTTGTTGAGCTCACTCGAAATAGGTGACATGAGGAAATTTCAGATAAATTGATAATTTTAACTTTTTTCAGATTTTTGGTGAATGAATTGGTTATTGAAATTATCGCCAGTGTATGAACTATATTCATAATAATAAATGTTCATAAAATATAGGATCCTCCACAAAATATATTGAAATTAATCAAAATTATGTATGATTTTGAATATAATTTGAAAAATGAGATGATCTGAGGTGACGATTTTTCAAAATTTTTTGTACTTCGGGTACCACACATAGAAATATATATTATATACTTACTCTAGAATGCTAATCCCGCCAATTTTCACGGCGAAAAGCATGCCGCGTATGTGACCCGTTCACGATGTGCGCATGCGCGTCATCAGTGTAGTTTGGGTAGATCGTTGCCAAGTTTGAAAATGATTTGGTGTTCCAATTCAGAGTGTTTTGTTATGAGGCAATAAAACACATGTCATTTGAAAGAGATAAATTTGACAGTGCATATAGGACTTTTTATAACCGAAAAGAACCTTTTAGAGATAGATTACTCCGAATTTTAGGCGCGAAAGAAATTTATTTAAAACAATAATGTACCCTTTGCTACTGTAATTATAATGACCGTGCAACAGTGCTTTTTCGTCAACAGGAAGACTTGTCACTAAGATATGTCACTCTTGCCAGGGATCAGAGATGGTTTTTAGAATTTCAGAATTTCTCTTGTCGTTTTGTGTGGTGTTTGTTGATGTTGGTTAGTCTTTCATCATTCGTGAATTTGCATTAATCTTGTTCCATCAAAGACAATTTCTAATAATGCCGTTCCTTCCTACAAATGAACAATGAACAGTTTAGTGTTATGTAAAGGAAAAATACCTGAAATAAATCACTTTTGGTAGATAATGACTTTTTTATGTACCTATATGCTTTGCTCAAAATAGCTTGAATATTATTTTAGCTTGACATAAAAGGCATGATTTTTGGTTATTGTTCTTAGGAAGAGACCGCAGCAGAACATTTGAGAGAGAAAATTGTAATTTGTGGCAGACATTTTCCTCATGAAGATTCATGTGAAAACGACAATAGAATAATTTGAAACTTAGTGCAGTACCAATACTGTGTCTGCGTAGCATGCATGGCGAGTGATATAACTTTCTGCCACACCGCTTATATTATGAGTTTTAGATTCCTACAAAAAGTACTAAACATACATAGATAGAATCGCCTCAGAAAATCAATGTCAATATGGAAGTGCTTTTCTTTGATGGTTAAGAAAATGCTTCTGGGCTATTAACCTGAAGCTGCCGGCCGGAGCAGGCAGCCGCGACGTCAGGACCGCACTAACAGCCATATATTTTACAACATTATAACGTAATGTCGTTTCCCGGCCTTGTTCAGCTGTAAAATTCCGTTAAATGTTGTATAGGGAACGAATGGGGATATGTCCAGTGGAGAATCATATGGCAGCGAAACTAGACATGTTAACATTGTGAAAAACATATCATATAGGTAAAATTTTAAGTGACAGTCGAATAGTATTTCCATTCACGGTCGTATGCAATGTTTAAATTTTTGTAAGGAACAAGTAAGCATAATAGCAACCGAGGTAGAGCGTAGTAACAGAAAGTTACATTATGGAAATAATATGAAATTAGGTATTTCGAGATTCGAAAATAGTTTTCATACACAGCGGATTTCAATAAAACTTGTTGTGGGGATCGCGTTGATAGCAGGGAGCAGACAATCATACAGGTTGCTCGTTCCAAAAATGGGTACGTAGTAAAGAAAACAAACTAGAAAATTCGTTAATTCCGAAGATTCCTTTCTGTAACGACCTTACGCAGCGGTGGATTTCGATGAGGCTTTTTGAGGGGATGACATGTACAGCAGGTGAGCCGACTATCATATAGGCTGCTAGGTCCAAGAACGGGAACAAATTAAAAAAATCAGAAGTGAAAATTCTGGTAAACCGAAGATTCTTTTCTGTAACGGCCTTACGCATCGGTGGATTTCGATGAAACTTTCTGAGGGGGTGACAATGACGGCAGTTGAATCGACCGTCATATAGGCTGCTAGGTCCACGAACGGGAACAAATGAAAAAAAATGAAAAATGAAAATTCTAATAATCCGAAGATTATTTTCTGTAACGGCCTTACACATCGGTGGATTTCGATAAAACTTTTTGAGCGGGTGACAATGACGGCAATTGAACCGAACGTTATATAAGCTGCTAGGTCCACGAAAGGGAGCAGATAAAAAAAATTATAAGTGAAAATTCTGATTATCCGAAGATTCTTTTCTGTAATGGCTTTACGCATCGGTGGATTTGATATATGATGGTCGGCTCAACTGCCGTCATTGTCACCCCCTCAGAAAGTTTTATCGAAATCCTCCGATGCGTAAGGCCGTTGCAGAAAAGATTCTTCGGATTATCAGAATTTTCACTTTTTATTTTTTTTATCTGTTCCCGTTCGTGGACCTAGCAGCCTATATGACGGTCGGTTCAACTGCCGCCATTGTCAACCCCTCAGAAAGTTTTATCGAAATCCTCCGATGCGTAAGGCCGTTACAGAAAATATTCTTCGGATTATCAGAATTTTCACTTTTTATTTTTTTTATCTGTTCCCGTTCGTGGACCTAGCAGCCTATATGACGGTCGGTTCAACTGCCGCCATTGTCAACCCCTCAAAAAGTTTCATCGAAATCCACCGATGCGTAAGGCCGTTAGAGAAAATAATCTTCGGATTATCAAATTTTTCACTTTTGATTTTTTTTTATTTGTTCCGGTTCGTGGACCTAGCAGCCTATATAACGGTCGGGTCAACTGCTGTCATTGTCAACCCCTCAAAAAGTTTAATCGAAATCCACCGATGCGTAAGGCCGTTACAGAAAAAACTCGTAGGAGTACCAGAATTTTCACTTTTGATTTTTTTTCAATATGTAATATTTCTTGGACCTAGCATCATATACCATTGAGTGCTCAACTGCTAAGACTAGGACCACAAAAACAAAATTCACCGACATCTAGGGATAAGTAAGGCAGTTACAACACATAGTTATCGTATTTTTCGAATAAGGTTTGACGTCTGACTTGTTTCAACATTATATACCTATACGTCCTTGGACATAGCAGCCTATACGATTGTCGGCAGTCCTGCTACAACTTTATAGACAAATGCACTAGAAATAACTTTCGGATTTCTTTCTAACGTTCAAGTTTTTTTACTATGTTATAGTTATTGGACCTACGAGTCTCTAGGCATGTGAAGTCAACTGATATGTATTTTTTTACACCACATACACAGTTTCCATGCAATACACCATTGCGTTATTCAATATCTCAATGTTGTGAGACCTCTGCTGTTTTATGATTTTATAGTTTTCAGATTTTCATATTATTCACAAAAATTTCAATGAACAGCCCTCGTTACATAATTGTTCTTTCGACTTTACGAACCTGTTTAATTTTATGTTATGTATACCAATTGTTTATTACATTTTCATTTTCTGCTGCATTTGTTTTCAATGGTTTGTTTAACTTTAATTTGTCACCTGTAACACATCAACAACTATCTAGCTCCCGTTGCGACAGGCTGTGACTTTAACGACATAACACATATTTTTCACATCATCGCGAAAGCAACCACTGAATAGGCTTCACGTATTCTCGATCTTTCGTGTGCTTTTGACAGTTTGCAAATAGATTTTATTTTGAAAAAAATTAAACTCATATGGAATCAGAGGAAAATTTCTTGATCTATTAGAATCATACCTCACGCATAGACAGGCCTACGTACAAATTAACAATGATTGTTCTGAAAACTACGCTCTGGATAATGGTGTACCACAAGGGTCGGTACTGGGACCACTGCTTTTCATTCTTTTTGTAAATGACATGCCAGACTATGTGACGAATGGATTGATAACAGTGTTTGCAGATGATACGTCAATTGTGGTATCAGCAGAGACTGCTGAGGAATTGCAGAATACAATAAGTAGCGTTATTGAGTCTTTTGAAAATTGGTGTAATAATAACAGTCTGATATTAAATACAGAAAAAACAGTGTATCTACAATTTAAATGTAATAATAATAGTCCATGTATGATTTGAACAGAACATCAAAATTCAGAGACAACTAAATTCTTAGGGCTATATCTAGATCAAAATTTAACGTGGGAAAATCATCTTAATCACACTTTAAAAAAACTCAATTCTGCATTTTTTGCAATCTTAAAATTGAAGAAAACTTTGGATAAGAAAATTCTGATTGATATGTATTATTCTCTGGTATATTGTCATATATCCTACAATGTCACTCTATGGGGAGATTGCACCTATTCTGAGAGAATTTTTGTTAGCCAGAAGCGTATACTGAGGCTCATATTCGACGGCAAGTTCGGAAATAGTTGCAAACCTACATTCCTGCAAAACAAAATATTAACTTTTCCCTGCGTATATACAGGGTGTTAATTAAGTACGTTGACAAACTTCGGGAGGTGATTTTTTGAAGATGTCACAAACGGCTTGGTTTTCGAGATACAGGGCGATAAAAATACATTTTTTTCAAGATTTTTTAGAGTTAACTTCGACATTTTCGAAAATAATCAGTTCAAATTAGGCAAGTACAATCCATTCAATAGGGCGCACGATACGAAATAATGCATTTCTTAAATAATTCACAGGGTCCTCCTTTTTTCAGAGTCAAGCTATGTTCAACCCTTCAGAATTTTTTTTTCCGCCGCCACTGACATATTATGAGAAAGGAATAATCAATGTTGTTTGATTTAACATCTTTTTGATATCTTGCATTTTTTCATTTACTTGTACGGTTCAGGGGCTATAATGAAAATATTAATTTAAACATTTTCCAGTGTGGCATAACATTAGAAAATTTGAAAATTAAACATTTTTAATTACTGTAAATTGATGGAAATATTTTTTCAGAATTAGAAAAATCTACGATGAATAAAAATTATACAATAAAAAATATAAAGACAAGCTTTTATACAAATGCACTGAAAATGAAAAAATAATTTGTTTCATTTTTTGTAGGTTATTCTGTGAGTATCAAAATCTTTCTGTACAAGATTACCTAGATCAAACAATGAAATGAATTATTTTTTCCTTTTCAGTGTATTGTATAAAAACTTTAAAATGTTTTCTTTTTATAATTTTCATTTTTAACATTTCAGTTTATTTTTTATGTGAAACTGAAAATCTCCAACCCAAAACCCATCACATACCAATTTTGAACAGAATCGGATCATAATCACAAAACTCGTCCGCCATATTTTATAACAAACATTTTTTTAATGCATTGTCACCGGAATTACGGAAACCTGCCAAATTTCAAATTAATCGGAGTATTAGAAGTGGGTCAAATTCAACTTTTATTAAATTGTTTGTTAGTTAGTTACAAGTGAAGCTAAATAAAAGCTTGTTATTGTAAAGATGTGATTTCTTTTTGTGATATCTAACAGAAAACTACTATCTCCCCGTCACTGAGGTACGCTGGATATTAAACTAGATCTGACAGATATTGGGAAAACCTTAACTTTCAACCTGAAGATTCTGATGGTAAAAATGTGCATTTTCATTGAGATATTTGATTAAAAATGTTTTTACCCATCAGTCTTGATAGAGAACTCATACAAATTTTTTGTTATTTTAAAAAAAGATATTTTTTAGTTTTCAATTGAACGTTTCCTTTTCAACATAAAAAACTTCCGAAAGGTAATCCTGTAATGGAAGATAGTTAATAGGGTGTATCTAATAGTCGTAGATCATTACACATTTGATTTTCATTTATGAATCTCTGGTCATAACTCCGAAAAACTAAATCAAACAAATTTTTGTTTCCGTACGGAGTACATTATTTTATCAGAAATTTCGGTTTGTTTTTTCTTCTGCAGTAACGCAGAAATTTTGTAATCAATTTGAATTCATAAAAATAGCAAAGTGGGCTTTGATATTAATTCATTTATTTAAATATCAACAACTTGACAGTTATCGAAAGTTGAGAAACTGTCTCATTGTTAATTCTTCATTAGTGCAAGCTATAAAGCAGATTCATTCAATATTTCTTTGGATAAAATGGTTGAATATACAAATTCAGAAATGGCAGACATGCACTTAATAAATGGAATGGCTGATGGTAACGCTCGTGCCGCCAGACGAATGTATCTAGAAAGATTTCCACAACGTCATATTCCCAGCACACAAATGTTCATCAAAATTCACTCCCGTCTTCGTGAAACGGGTACTTTCAAGAGGTCTGCTGTTCTCATAGGAAGACCCAGGAGAGTTAGAACAGTTCAGATAGAAGAAGCTGTACTTAACGAAATTGAGCAGCATCCAGACACCAGTACAAGACAAATTGCGGCACAGTTTAACGTAACCCATGTATTGGTATGGCAAATTTTAAAAGAGCAACAACTTTATCCCTATCACATACAGCGTGTTCAAGCTCTTCTGCCAAGGGATTTTCCAAAGAGATTAACTTTTTGCACTTGGATTCGAAATAAATTGTTGGAAAATCCATGGTTTTTATCTCAAGTGTTATTCACCGATGAGGCATGCTTTTCCCGTAAAGCCATTATTAATTTTCACAACAATCATATGTGGGCTGATGAAAACCCACACGCGTGATTGAAAACCATTTTCAAGAGACGTTTTCTGTGAATGTTTGGGTTGGAATTGTAGGGAATTTCCTTATCGGGCCACATTTTCTGCCTCATAGACTCAATGGTGACCATTATCGACATTTTCTTGAATTCATCTTACCTGGACTCCTAGAAGAGATACCACTGAGGGAAAGAATTGGAATTTGGTTTATGCATGATGGTGCTCCAGTACACTTCAGATTGGTTGCACGCCAATATTTAGAAGAGAATTATTCTGATCGCTGGATTGGGCGTGGTGGGCCACAACTTTGGCCACCAAGGTCACCCGATATGAATCCACTTGATTTTTTCCTCTGGGGGCACCTTAAATCATTAGTGTACCGAACTCCAGTTCAAAGTGAAGAAGACCTGAGGAATCGCATACAGGAGTCATGCGGAATTATAAGAAACACTCCTGGTATTTTTGAGCGTGTCCGCCAGTCTATGGTTAGGCGCATAAACGTATGCATTGAAGTTGGCGGTGGCCATTTCCAGCAGCTGCTCTGACATATCAATTTCAATAATGGTCCTTTTCTGAACTTAATTTTATTCCTAGGGAATTTATGTTACTTTGCTCTAGTATTTGATAATAAAGTTATTCACTATTGAAAATGTCCAAAATTATTTTGCCATAATTAACTTTGTGCAATACATATTCAACCTGAGTTATAGTAAAAAATGTATGGGAGCTCCATAACATTACATTTTCTCTACACGAGCAGAAAATAGCTATTTGTGTAATGAGAACAAAATGACGTATTGCGTCACGCGCTAATCTTTGGAGAGTGGCAATGACACTTCGAGAAATGAATTATTTTATATCATGCGCACTATTGAATGGATTGTACTTGTCCAATTTGAACTAATTTGGATCGATTATTGTCGAAAATTTCGAAGTAAACTTCAAAAACTCCTAAAAAATGTATTTTGATCACCCTGTATTTCGAAAACCAAGCCGCTTGGGACATGTTTATATGAACTATTCATCTTGAAACCTTTCAAAGAATCACTCTTCAAGTTTGTTAGACTATTTGCTTCTCAAATTTCTTTTTGTTATGTGTTACTGGAAAATGTTTGCGTTAATATTTTCATTGTAACTCCTGAACCGTACAAGTAAATGAAAAACATCAAGAGAGCAAAAAGATGTTAAATGAAACAACATTCATTATTCCTTTCTCATAATATGTCAGTGGCGGCGGAAAAAAAAATTCTGAAGGGTTGAACAAAGCTTGACTCTGAAAAAAGGAGGACCCTGTGAATTATTTGAGAAATGCATTATTTTGTATCGTGCGTACTATTGAATGGATTGTACTTGCCTAATTTGAACTGATTATTGTAGAAAATGTCGAAGTTAACTCTAAAAAATCTTGAAAAAATTTTATTTTTATCACCCTGTATCTCGAAAACCAAGCCGTTTGGGACATATGTTTATATGAACATTTCGTCCTGAAAACCTTCAAAGAATCACCTCCCGAAGTTTGTCAACGTACTTAATTAACACCCTGTATATACAAAACACTGATCTACATGAAAGAAAATTTGCAAACATTCAAAAGAAATTCATCCTTTCACCAATATTCAACAAGAAATGCGGGAGCACTGAGTATAACCCACCACAGATTGGCAAAATTTGAGAAAAGCCCTAGATATGCAGGAATCAAACTTTTCAACAGACTCCCAGAATCCGTACAAAACATGAACCTCAATAGGTATAAAATTGAAATTAAAAAAAATTTTAGTAGGAAAGGCATATTATTCTGTGAAGGAATACCTTAATGATTCATCAGGTGATGTTTTCAGGATTGATTTATTATACTTACGTGTGTATTGTATTGTATGTAGTGTTTATATATTGTATTTATGTCTTTAATTTATTTATGCATTTTATTGACGATATTGATTTATATTGGTATTTTGTAAATACGACTGACGTGTACATCCATCCCCTAGATGGCTGCTGTTGCAAGTACAAATAAATTTTATTATTATTATTATTATCATTATTATCGACCTACCACACTTTACTCCAAACGGAGCTACAAAGTTCCATATGATTCAATTGTTCGCTAATCAGTTGTTTCTTAGTAAAGATCAATGTTTTTTAACTCATATACTTGTATTCCACGATAACATTATGCAATAACTGGATAACATTTCAGTACACCAAATTCTCTCGTGTCGGTTTCAAGTTTTTCCCGTTCAGATGTTGATCGGCAACAATCAGTCATTGTCTAAAGAAGTATAGTCAGTCAACCTTATGGGATTATTATTGGATGACGATGGGGTTTATTAGTAGATGGCGCCAGCACGATTGCCCCCAAAAAGGAGACAAACGAATGAGATGGAAAGTGTCGTAGTAATCGCGTAAAGTAAATAATGAATGGACATTATTTCGTGTTTTTGATTGGCTCAGTGTCCGTTCCACCTGCCACTTGCAATTTGCATGTAAACGAGAGAGCAAAGTAGAGAACTTTCGTGGTGTTTGGCATTTCATTGTTTTTGTCTTGTTAGGTCTTAGTCAGTTTTCGAATTCACATAGATATTTTCAGGGTGATTTCTCTTGACTAATGTTTGGGGGAAAATGTCCAACGTTCTTGATGACAACCGATGATTGGTTTCAAGTTATGAAGGTGATAATGCCATTTCCGACAGTTACCATATTATTTAACTTGCTCTGTGTGTGTTAGATGGGTACAAATCTTGCAACCTGAATTAGAACCACTTCCTCTTATTCTATGGAATTGAAATTTTTCGTGTTGGTTCAGTTCCGATGACAAAACATTAATGTCGAAGAAATTGTCCCCCCTGCCCCGCGAAAGTTAGATAGAGAACGCGTAGGGTTTCGGAAGTTTTATTGACGGATTTGGACGTCAGAAATAACAACGAAAAAAATAAGTAGGGAGGGGGGATGCCCCCCTACTCTCGAAAAGTTGGAAAACTAACTCGTGAAATTAAAATCGGAAAAATCTCTAAAAATCGTGAAAAATATCTGACAATCGAATGTTATGGTTTATAAAAAGGAATTGCCCCCCCCCCCCCGTTCTCCGAAAGCTAGATAGAGAACGCGATGGTTTTCGGACGTTTTTTTGACGGATTTGGACGTCAAAAATTACAGCAAGAAAAAATAAATTAGGGGGGTACTCGCCTCTCTCTTTTCTCAAAAAAATGGAAAAAACGCGAAATTATAATCGGAAAAATTTGTAAAAATAGTGAAAAATATCTGACTGTCGGAAATTATGTTTTAAAAAATTTCGCCTCCCCTTTCCCCCCTCAAAACCTAGGTAGAGAACGCAAAGGAAATCGGAAAATGTTTCAACAGTTTCGGACATGGAAAATAATGATGAGAACAAAAATAGTTCGGGGGGTTCGCCCTCCTTTCCTGTCACAAAAAATAGGAAATCTCGCGGAATAGAAATCAAAAAAATCCGTAAAAATAGTGAAAATTATCTGGCCATTGAACAAAACGGTTTTAAAAAAATTCACCCCTCTGCCCCCCTCTAAAGCTATTTAGAGAACACGTAGAAATTAGGAAAAATTTCCAACGGTAAATTAACAGGCAAGCGACCGTGCAACAATGGCGCATTGATTGAAATGAACAGACTAAGAAACATATTCACAGAAAACTAAAAAAATAAATAAATAAACTTAAAAAACCTTTTCAGATAAAAGATGTTATTTAAATACACTAAAGCGAAAAACCCATAATTTTGTTACATTATAAAATTTCAAATGATATAAAATCTTGTCGTGTGAATAAATCTTGAGGTAATTTTTGAATTTTATATACTATAAGAATTACATATATACTTCTCGCGACAAGCTTTTATATCATTTAAAATTTTATAATGATGGGTTTATTCACTTTAAAATTTATTTTCTTCTTTTTAGTACATTTAAATAGAAACTTTTCTCTAAAATGTTTTTTTTCAAGTTTATTTATTTACCATGAAGTCAAAGTTGTAAAACCTAATAATTGTTTTTTTCGAAATTAGGTACTGATATAATGGCATTATCTGCGACTGAATTTGAAGTTTCAGTCGATCGTTCGAAATAACCACTATAAGTGGATATCCTTATCAAAAATGAAACTTTATGACTTCATGACCAATACGCACAGAAAACTCATATAAAGAAGATGAAATGATTAATTATATATGATACAAAAATTCGTAAATTAGGACTTTTATATGAGCGTTGAAACACGAGAGTACAAAAAAGCTCTTTATGAAAATGTATCTACAATTTTATTTCTACGCCTGTTATTATATTGGCAAATTGTAGCAATTGTTGAGTATATTTTATTCTATGAAGTTTTCATTTGATGACTTTCGAGTAAAATCTGACGCAAAATACTGTCTTTTGGAATTATATGAACGATGCGTAAAACATAACTTTACGCATATTTGATTTTTTCACTTACGTGTCCAGAAAAGTATCACTTTAGGCACTGTACGTGGACACTGCGTAAAACCATACATATTTCCATCTCCCCGATGATCGTGCATGGTCAGTAAACTATATTTTTTTCTACAACCGCTTACCAAAGTAGGTAGCCTTTGACGCTTTTAGATCTCAACGCAAAGCAGAAATGTTTTGTGACAGCTTTTTCGCTCTAGTGCGAAAATATTGAAGAAACGGTCGATCTCCATAGCTTTCGTTGAAAACGAACCTATTCTTGCATGATGTTTAGTATAGACAATAAATTCATAACACTCTTAAGAACTGTGGTGGTGTTGAGAGCGTAGCTGCTATCAAGCTGAAGGCCTGTGATTCGATCTCGACATACTTTTTTTTTCAAGCAAGTTATCTTGTTTTGTTAGAGCTGTGAATTATTGGATATTTGGTTAGCTTATTCATTTGGGATTACTATTGAGTGTTTATTTTCTCATGGGTAATGTTAGGTGCCTATGTTGAATGAATTGTCAATCGTTTCTATGTTTAAAAGCTGCGTTTGAAGAAAAAAACATGTGTTTATTTCGAAAACAAAGTGCCATTGCTGCTCTCCAAAGATTACCGCGCTCTAAATACACAAATAACTATATTGTACAACAAAAAATGTATTTTAGGCCCGTGTAGGTGACAACCTCCTTTGAAACTCTCCTTATATGTCCATATACATTGTTGATAACATCGAACCATCAATTAAAGAACACCTGTCCGCCAACACTTGAATTTTCCTTGAATTGTCCTTGAACTGTCCTACCCAAATAATTCTAGATCTATCATGGACGGATTCGGACATGAATCACAAAATTTGTCCTCCATCTTGAATGTTCGTATTGGTCTCCAACACAACAAGCCCTTGTATTGGTACCAATTTTGAAAGAATCTAATCAAAAATCTTATTCGCCATTTTGAATTTTGAAAAAATACAAAACTACTCGAGATTCGCATTATGAATAGTTGGACAATAAATCACAAAAACTGTTCGCTATCTTGTTTTTTTCTCTTGTGAATGTCGTAACGAACCTGAATGAATTTAATGGACACCTGCCAAATTTAAAGATGATTGGATCAGTGAAATTGGCTCAAAATTTCCACTGAAGTTTTGACCCCGTTATACCTAGACAGTAGATACCATACCTGTTACGTGTGAGTGAAACTAAACAAAAGCGTGTACAAATAATACTGATATATTATTATTTACCTACTTATTGGGTGCCTTCAAGCACTAATGAATATTCTTTATGTGTTTTCAAAACATATCAACTGCGATATAATATCGTAATAGAACATTTTTTTGTACCTATACTTAGAGATCATTTTTCAGTAAGAATATTGCTACATTACGTGTTTCATTATATTAGGCTTAATTGCAGCAATATAAAATTTTACTACTGATAATCATCTGATATTCGAAACATCCGAATGCAAACTTTGACTCGTCTTTTATTCTGCTAAACATCTCACCAATGACAATATTCTGCACATTTCTGAATGAAGTGAATGAAAACGCGTTCTATTTTAAAAAGAGACAGAAGTATAGTTTTGCGTGCCATCCGATAACAGCGCCACATTACTGGATACATTTTCAATGTTTCCAGTAAAATAGTATAGATGTCTCAGGTGACGGCCATCCAATGCATTCTGCACAGGGATTGTTTGACTATTCTTCTTTAGACAATGAATCAGTGCTTGGGCGAGTTCCGCTCTGGCAGGCCGCTAACTCCGGCCGGCAGCTTCAGGTTCATTTCTGGGCTCACTTTTTCATGCACCCTCATTGTGGAAATTGCACTAAGGTAATACAACCAGAAATACTCGTGTAAATAGCATGTTAATCCCTTCAAATGATTTATATTAAATGCAGTTGCATATTTTGACATGAATCGTTCTAGAAAAAAAAACATTGAGCTTCCAAGCATCCAATTTTCATGATATTAGTTGAAATAAATTTTCATAGTTTTTTGTACTTTCAATTTATTTTCCAATCCAGTGCTTTCTTGAAATTCGCACCGACGATTTGAGGTGGCATCGTCCTGCTGTCTCTGCCAAAAATCAACACTCTCATGTGCCATTAAAAAAAGCACACATTTTACGCACTTCATACAAAAATAACTATTATACGAGTATATAAAATGCATCAGATTAAATATTGGTAGAAATAAAATGGATTACAATAACATTCAATAAAATAAAATCAAACAGAATAAAATTGAATGGAGTGAAATAAAATAGAATAAAATAAGATAGAATAAAACAAAAGAGAATAAATAAAATAAAATAAAAAGATATATGGGGCACACAAAAAAACTGATATCAATAATGAGCCAGCCGTGATTCAAATATTTCAGGCACATGAAGAACCTCACAAATTGTGCATGTGACAGCTGAATGAACTATTCAAAAATCGAGTAGCCCGTGATTATTAGAAATTAGTTCTGTTCGACATTTGATTCGCCAAACAAAGAAAATGGGGCTTGAACAAATTGATTCACATTCTGAAATGTCACGAACAGTTGATATCGCGAGGTCGCCACCCCTCTATAATTGCACCCCTCGACGACAATCGTCCCCATCAAAATAGTATTGTTTGGGAGGTAACAATGGCCATAAATCCATAACTGTAACGATCTGTTCCGGATTTGAATGTCCCGTTTCCTACATATTGAATTTTTCACTTAATCTCCCATTCTGATTCCCGTGCCGCCGTTTTGGCTCCCTGTTGAATTATGACCAGATTATCGCTACAGCCGACCATTCTAATATCAAGCAATACGATAAATAAAGCTTTCCGTGTCTACCGCCTAGGCTTTTGCGAATAATTTGCGATTTTAGATTTCTGCCAAGAGATAATTTGTAATGAGCTGTTTTATTTTTATTCGATACTATCATGAAATCTTCAGCATGAAAATTAGTCTCTACATTTAATAGCTATTTATGTACCAAGTGCGTTATACCGGGTGACACAGCAAACATGTAGCAGCCTGTAGTTTTTTTATTTGGATAGATAAAAATTTGAAATTTACAGAAGTTACGTAATCAATAATAGCGCTTCACTTGAATCTAACGACAAGTTTTTTCAACTACCTGTTTGATCGGCACTAACTCCAACTTCTTTTTTTTTATGAAACCCTGTATATTTATCTAGCCTATCTTATTTGTCTTGAAATTCTCTATTCAACCGTGTATCACAAAGTGGCATTCGTTTCTCGATTCGCAGATGAATTGCATTTTATTGAAAAACATCAAGTTGGCTGTTACCCGAATTCGATAATCTTTCGATGCTTGGTAGGCTTGGAAATCCAAAGAGTATCAGTTAAACGATATAATTTCAGTTTTTTCCGTACCTGATCACTCCTACAGATTGTCAATAATTTCTTTAATAAAGAGAAAAAACATCTGAAAATAACTTACAATATTGCAAAAACTGAAATAGGAACATATTTTTTCAATTTGGCAACTTGTGAAGAAATATGAATTCAAAGAACGAAAAGGTCGATATGTTGTTGATATTCGGAGAGTGCAGGAGAAATTGTAGACAGGCTGAACGATTTCATGTCGAAAGATTTCCGAAAAGACGCCATCCACCTGATAATTATTTCGCTAGAGTAGAAGAGCAGTTCAAAGCAGTTCTTTTCAAAACTCTCTCGATTCACGCCGATTTCGTCCTTAATTTGTCTCAGTGATATCGTCAGATCTGTATGTACTATGGCCAAAACGATTATTCCATTTCCTCGTCGAAAATGTATTGGAAATTTTTTTGATTTTCTGGTTCTCTTCTGACCTGCTTTTCTACTCTAGCGAGATAATTATTATTAAGCGGATGGCGTCTTTCCGCAAATCTTTCGACATACAATTGTTCAGCCTGTCTACAATTTCTCTCGTACTCTCCCAATATCAACAACATATCGTCCGTTTCATTCTTTGAATACATATTCAGTATCTAATTAAACGATGCAATTTTGATCAGCATAAAACTGACGGAAATAATCAGTACAATCAAATGATGTTTACCTGTCAAACACAAAACATTCTGAGTACACCGCCTACTAGGCAAATTTAATTGCAAATATCTAGACTAATAGACTTGTGAATTGTTGGATCAGGGAAACAATTTTAATTTTATGTTTGCAAATGAAAAGATCGTGATATGGCTACATGGCCAAAGCGAAAGACAGATACTTCACAAGTAGCCAAATTGAAAAAAACATGTTCCTATCTCAGTTTTCGCAATATCGTGAGTTATTTTCAGATGTTTTTTCTTTTTATTAAAGAAATTATTGACGATCTGTAGGAAGTGATCAGGTATAGAAAAAACTGAAATTATATCGTTTAACTGATACTCTTTGGATTTCCAAGCCTACCAAGCATCGAAAGATTATCGAATTCGGGTAACAGCCAACTTGATGTATTTCAATAAAATGCAGTTCATCTGCGAATTGAGAAACGAATACCACTTTGTGATACACGGTTGAATAGAGAATTTCAGGACGAATAAGATAGGCTGGATAAATATACAGGGTGTCATTAAAAAAAAAGAAGTTGGAGTTACTGCCGATCAAACAGGTAGTTGAAAAAAGTTGCCATTAGATTCAAATGAAGCGCTATCATTGATTACGTAACTTCTGCAAATTTCAAATCTTCATCTTTTCAAATAAAAAAACTACAGGCTGCTACATGTCTGCTGTGTCACCCGGTATACAGTATGTCCATAAATTAATCCCCCCCTCTGTTAACCTTTGAATGGGGTGGAATTTTCTTGTGAATTTTGTTTTTGGTGAATTGCTATAAGCTACTTTTTGACAGTAATAAAAAATGTCTATCCTTCAAAATGGCGACCAGGCGCCATTTTGAAAGATTTTTTTAAATGGCATGGGGGGTCGAGTGATACCTCATTCGAATTGTCTTTTGATTTTCCATACGACTACAAAATTTCAGACAAAAACATTCATCCAAAACAAAATGGCGGCACATTATGTTAGAACTTTTATACGCGATTTCTTTGAATAAATGGCTTCAAACGAGCTCAATTGAAATGAAGAAATATTTTTTGATATCTACAAATGTTCTCTGTCCCTCAGAATCGTAAATGGGACATGATTTCTGAGATTTGCTGAGATTCAATAAAACGAGGTATCACACTTCTTTTCTACCTATTTTAATTTTTTTCTAATATGGTACCCATCTGCCATTTTGAGTGACAAGAAGCTCTTGCAGAAACGAAAAAATATTTTATCATTGCACTAAAGCTCTTTAATAGCCATTTATTCGACAGGATCCTCTCGTGAGAGTTCTAAAATAATGTACCACCATTTTGTTTTGAACCAATATTTCTGTTTGAAATTTTGCTGCCGAATAGAGAATTGAAAAACGAATTGAATGAGGTATCACTCGACCCACCATGCCATTTAAAAAAATATTCCAAAATGGCGCCTGGCCGCCATTTTGAAAGATAGAGTTTTTTAATCAATGTCAAAAAGTAGCTTATGCACTACCATTTAACCATAAAAAAATTTCACTCCGTTCAAAAGTTAACAGGGGGGGGGTTACTTTATGGACAGACTGTAGATCATAACGCCCGGGGGGTAACATTCACCCATTGTCCGTCATGGGACCAGTATTCGTCACTGCCTTCAGTAATAAGCAAATATTAAGGTTTGTCGTCACGAAAATTGTTAACCTTCCAGTGGTGGCGCCAAAGCTTGTTGCACCAGTGGTTGTGCTGGTGTCACAGACCGAATGGGGAGGGGGTGGGATTTTCTTCAAAATAATTAAATGACTTTCAACAAAAGGGTCATTCAAGAAAGTGTACTACAATTTAAACAAACAAAAAGAAAATTTTTTGACGTGTAAATTTGGAAAAATTAATTTCTAATTGTAGTACACTTTCTTGAATGACCCTTTTGTTGAAAGTCATTTAATTTTTTTGAAGAAAATCCCACCCCCTCCCCATTCGGTCTGTGACACCAGCGCAACCACTGGTGCAACAAGTTTTGGCGCCACCACTGGAAGGTTAAGTTGAACAAAATAAAATTTCTAGTTATATTTGTCGATATCGAGTTGGTATTATACAGGGTGTTCCAAATTAAGTCGGCACCATTGCCAACTCCGTTATTATAATAATAATAATAAATCAACTTTATTCATCATCAGTAATATGAATTTAAAAATAATACAATACATTATGAAACATGAAAGATATTAAAGAGATGAAGAGGCGGAGTGTCAGCAAGTGCTGTTTTTCAACTCAACCATTTATTATTCATGCTACGAATTCGGTTGAATAGGCAAACAAGTAGCATATTTAATGGCCTTATCGATGCCGAAAACAAACAAAAAATTCACAGTCGCGTTTTCAGAATATTTCATAAAATGATGTTTTTTCCAATGGAACACCCTATATTTTTTCATGCATTTCGATTCGTAATAACATTCTCAACAACAAAGATCACATCACCTTTCTTCCTAAAGTGGAAAATGAGCGACTTCCGTGGAAATATTTATTTCTTTCACTAGTACAAAAAACTTCTTTGTTTTGGCGAATAAAACCTCATGATTGTCCAAACACCCAATTTTGGTACTTATATGAATGACAATATTTTGTTACTAATAGCAAAATAAGACAGTAAAAAGAAAAAATTGCGCTGGGATGTGAACTCGTGAAACCCGTGATCATCATGTCGCACCCTCCGAGCAATAAAAAATATAGAGAGGGCTTCTCTGCCTCTTCCTTGAAAGCAACATACCCGACGTTGTTTACAAACATCTCAGCCCGAATCATGTTAAAAATGGGCATTGTCGGATATATCCGTTTGCACTCGGGGACCAGGTTGGAATTCCATGTTATATTCACTCTTAACTAGGCGAGCATGTTTGTTTACGTCCGTTTACGACTTATTTATCGTCTTGTCAAATCAAACCATGGGCGTCACAGCATGGTAATCACGGCATAATCCCGATTTTGAGACAAAAATACACTATTTGTTGAAATAGCTGCATAAAACATTGTTACTATTTAAGTCGACCTTAAAAACGATTCAATAATTAGGAAAACACTTGTTGCAGTGTACACTAAGAAGTAAATAAGCAAACTCAACTCTTCTGTCTTGTTGGAATGTCTTTCGAGTACTTATAACATAGCGTCGTTGATACTGCAATACGAGCTATGTCTCGAAACATTTATTCCACAGGAGACTGTAAAATTATAATAGGTACTACATAAAAATTTCTACGAGCGATTATTTTATACTTTGAATTCCAAAACAATGACCGGTAGATATTCTTATGTTGTAGCTATTTTTTTTCTTTGGTGTTTTGGCATCGACTGCTACGGTCATTGGTATTTATTATCTACAGTCTTCTGTAAAATGAATGTTTCTGGACATATTGCTCGTATTGCAGTATCAACGACGATAGGTATTTTAGTGATATTTTTTTACTTTGAATTTGTTGGACATGGAATTTACTTCACTGTTCTGCAACTATAACATTATAATAACCTGGCAGTAATGTGTGTGTGTGTGTTTGAAATATATGTTATTTTAGAGGAATTCGTTATTATGAAACCGATGATATGGACACAGATGATACCAGAAGAAAGTGTTTAAAAGTAGCAACGAGAACTATAATCCGTCAGATACAAAAAATTTTACTACTCCAGCAAAAGAATAGAAGATTGCAATACAAAATTTCAATTTGTTTCATACTGGACAGACGATTCACAATAAGCAAGTCATCGCTCCACCCTATGAGCAAATCAACACTACATCAAAATAGAGCTGTTCTTTGGTATGTCTGCAGAGATATCTTCAGATATACATTTCGACCCCTATTTAACTCATAAACTTTAATGACTCTCACCAGTTTGATGTTTAAGAAACAGAAGTAAAATAATAACTACATGAAAAATTCTCGTTTTCCTACCAGGCAGACTTGTAATATCGATCGCTCCCTGAGCCTAACTCTACATAAGTAGAGACATTACTTTTTGACAACTCTAAGACACTTTTTGATTATCTGCCCCAGGTTACCAATAATGTAAATTCAGAAAAAACTTAAGAAAAAGAGTTGAAGAGCTATTAAGGCTTTTACTACACTTTGGATGAGTATTTCAATGATACACTTTCAACATAAATTTGAATGTAATCTGTTATGTGCATTATAGTTTATGTGCAAATTCTTATGTGTATTATAATGCATGTATATCATATATAGTGTAGGTATAGTGTATAGTTTACTGATGTGATCCAACAATTTGAATATATTTACTTTTTTACTTTAGCAATTTCATATATTTTTTCAGTATTTATGACCTTATTGTATGCTTTGTCAACAAGAATCAAATTTTTCGCACAATACAGTATTTTTTATTGACATCTCGACAACCAGGCATGTTGTCGTCTAGAGATAAAAATATAACACGAATAAAATGTATCAGCACGCCGCCACTGGTTCTAATCTTACATCCGAATATCATAACAATAACAAATCTCCCCCTCCGAACTCGGAGGTTACCCCTCCCCACAATCTATCACAAAGGATAGTATTATGCAGCTTTCATAACAACGTGTGTTGTTTATACAGAAATGGCACCTCTACTCAATTGACACCACTGAGCTATTTGGTATTAATGTACAAAACGATAATTTCCATCTTAAAGCCAATCCGCTAGCCGCATTTATTTTGTGAATCAAAATATGTCTGCTGTAATGATAACTTTGAAGACGTTTTTGTACAGAAAATACTGGAGGGTCATTTGAATGTGGTTGGAAAAAATCTGTTTGATTCGATAAAACCCAATTATTATGAGCAATCAAGTTGCCTTGAAACTTTGTTGAAATACTATTTGTCAAATATTCTCAAGCATGACAAAATGGTTAAGGCTCTCGCGGCCGGAGTTTTCAGTGTCACAATTTTCACTCGGGTTTGAATTCGACAAGACAAGATATCTCGGATACTTACTATACGACATTATGAAACCTCAACTGGCCGAATCTATTCCTTTCATATTACAATACTAAGGGACCTGTAACCGTCATAGATATTTGTTTGATTTTGAACTTTAGCAAGCGTTTGAAAACTATGACGAATGACGATAACTGGATTTCAATTTTTTTTGCAGATGTCTCGGAATAAATATCCATAAAAGCTGTAAAAAACAGAGGAATGAGCATCCGAGGTGCTGCCACAAAAGTACCGCTGTTGACATTATCTGATAAATGTTAGGGGAAAGCCCCGCTAGCTGAAAAAATGGGCCCACCTACCATACTAGAGGAGGCTAAAGAGAATGATCTAGTAGAATGGATTTTATTCCAGAAGGGGTTGCAACGCCATCTTAAAATTTTTTATTCTGGCCGGAAATATTACCAAATTTACCAAAAAAGGTAGTAGAGAAAATTCCATCGGTAGCCACAAGCGAAAAATGGAAAGAATGAAAAAGGTCCAGAAACAAAATGAGCAAGAGAGAAAACGGAAAAGATCAGAGCAACAAAATGAGAAGAAAGCCAAGAAGACCAGAGAAACTAAAGAAACACAAAAGGATGAAAACGACTGGCATTGTGATATTTGCGAGGAAAACACTATTGGAAATAAGATTTGTTGCATAAAGTGCAACTAATGGATTCTCAATAAATGTGCAAATGAGTCAGACAAACAAAAAAAAAATGACTGCGGTTCCTGTGTTGCCAAAATGAAAAATAAGTTTTTTTTAGATCATTGTATATTTTTAGTGACTGGTTACAGAAGTTTTTCTATCAGTAAATGTTTTTTCAACTGGTTATTAATAATTTTTTCTCCCAGAGGGACTGTGACGAACACTGGTGCTACATACTGACGACCACTGGGTTTACAGCATTTCTGCCATGAATAACACTGGTATACCGGTTCCTATTCAACTAAAATACGGATTGAAATTACTTAAACTGTAGGAAGTATGAAACCAATTGGAAGGGCAACAAAACAAAAAATTAAAAGCTTTTCTCCTCCGAGCAATAAAAGATATAGAGGTGCCATTTCTATATAAACAACACATATTGATTTGAAAGCTGCATACCGCTAACCTTTGTTATGATTTGTAGGTGAGGGGGAGATTTGTTATTGTTTTGAAAACTGGAGGTAAGCTTAGAACCAGTGGCGTGCTAATACATTTTCTTATATATTAATTATTAGATACAGTCGCTGCAGACAAATTTGTTATCACATGTATCGGCATCGATAGACGACCACATGCCTGGTTGGAAAGCAAGTTTGTTATTTAGCTGCAACCCTGACGTCTAATGTTCGGAATGCACACTAACCACTAGCAGTAGTGCTGTAGGTCTCCCTATACTGATGAAAAGTGAATGCGCTTCCAATGAAAACAAAGTCGCCCTGGAGCGCCACAGCAAATAAAAGCTGCCATGTACCCGCACAGGCTATGCCTTTGGGTACACTCTACGAGTGTTGTCAAAAAATAGTAACATGTTCTTACGTTAATACAATTAATTTTTGGATTATACTCTTCCTATCATACAAATGGCAACATTTCCTAAATGGTTGCATAAATAACTTATTCATAAATAGAATTCACAATCAATGAATATGTAGTGGACAAATAGTTATTTATGTAACAGGTACAAAAATAAGTGACTGTTTATTGTACATTATTGTACATGTGGTAATTGTCAACACGCTACGTGTACTAACACAGCATACACTAATTCTTTTACGATCATTAAAAAAACAGACTTTCATCCGTCAATTTTGAATATGAAAAAGTAGTGCTTATTGCTGTGGGGCAATAGAAATTAAATTGCAAGTCGTTATCAAGTTATCATACTCTTGATAACGACTGTAGATTTTAACAGTTGAAACGTCGTGAATAAAATTGCAGAGAATTGAATTTTTCTTTGTTCTTTTTTGGACAATGTAAGTCCAGAATAACCTTACTCAAAGTGGAACGTTGTCAACCACTTTCAAAAAACCGATTGCAATGTTGTTGCCAATTCTTGCGCGTTCACGTGATACAGTCTTTCCTCACAACTTTCTCAATTTTTCTGCGAATAAATTGGCTGCATCAAAGATTAGTCCGGCACGACTGGCAGCCTTTTTATTCGCAGGAAAAATGCGAAATTTGTGAGAATATAAACAAAGACTTCACGTGAACGCGCGAGAACTGGCAACATCGTTGCTGTAGTTCGTTGTTCGCCTGTTGTCGCTGCCTACGATAATTTTGTTCTACGATAATTTTGTATTTCGAGTAATGACTCTGGTGCTGTCATCGTAGCAGACGAAGATGCTTCAAACTTTGGGGACAGTGCCAGTTGCAGAGCTATCATCCTTAATATCTTTCAACGCTGGAAGGAGTTGGAATCCACTAAATGAACGAATTTGTTAGAAAACTTCATGTTTGCTGTTGTTTTGCGAAAAAAATATATTGGTCAATGAACATGATTTATTGAATAAATATGAATAATCAGATACGTGCTGGAAGCATTTGATTTGATAATCAGTACGAATTTTGCACTCCGGAAACCCTTAAACTGCGCTCAAATTCTTACTGGTAAGAAAAATATTTTGAAGAAAACTGAAAAATATTTCCTTATCATCGCATCAGATGAAGATTCATCATAAAATGCCAAGACTGGTAATGCTCCATCACTGATTATAGTTCTACAACTTGACCGAAAAATATGGTGAGGCCAAAAGTGGTTAGAACAGATAACTGAGGATTTCTAAGAGAGTCATGCACACCACAACTGGGCAATTGCTCTATTACTTGGTAACCTGAAAATATAATCTGAACCAATGTCAAAGTATCATAAGGAATATGAGAGAATGGAATCATTGTCTTGACAATCATTATACCTACGTAACCCGTTCATTAGATTTTAAACTTGCGATGATATACAGTGTTTCGTTTACATTCAAGAAGTTCATGTTCACGTACGGTTTAACCGGAAGCAACATTTTTATTCAAATGGAAACATCGAAAACTTCTGATGAACGGGTTTTGTGATAATCCCTG
This sequence comes from Chrysolina oricalcia, assembly GCA_944452925.2. Lineage (NCBI taxonomy): Eukaryota > Metazoa > Arthropoda > Insecta > Coleoptera > Chrysomelidae > Chrysolina > Chrysolina oricalcia. The sequence goes on from OX101827.2 coordinate 3,078,999, forward strand.
TATATGATCAAAACATTCCAGTACCCAGCAGATTGGGTCTATAGCTAGTGACTTATAATTTGAATTCGGTTTTGAAGAGTTGAGTTTGCTTACTTACTTATTTTTCAGTGTACCTACTGCAACAAGTATTTTCCTATTTATGAATAAGTAATAATTTTTCAAAATACAAAGTTTCTTTAAAGCTATTTCAACAAAAAGTGTATTTTTGTCTCACAATCGGGAATCAATAGAAATCAACTTTAATAATACTACTAAAAACTAAGTAGGGTATGCCCATCAGACACGGTATATGCCATGCTGCGTCGCCCATGGTTTGATTTGATACTTACTAGTGGAGTGTTTGTTTAGTGCTTGATAACTTTTTCAGCCCACAAACTTCACACGTTTTCGCCATTTCGCAGAGATAAGGTCTCTAATATAACAATTCAACAATCCAACACAACACTTCTACCACTTATTAAAATTAAAACAATTATACAAATAGGCTCAAATCCAAACTGAACTGACAAGACGATAAATAAGTTGTCAACGCATGTAAACAAACTAGATCGCCAAGTTAAGAGTGAATAACAATACGGAATTCCAACCTGATTAATGAGTGGAAACGGAAATATCCGATAATTTTCTTTTTTAACATGATTCGAGCATAGATATTTATAAACAACGTCGGATATGTTGCTTTCAAGAAAGAGACAGGAAAGCCCTCTCTATATATTTTATTGCTCGGAGCTTTTCTCAACTAATTAAATTTTTTACAAGCAAATTTCTATAGCGTTAGACCTTAAGGTAATGAACACTACTGCCTTTACCTTACTATGAGAAAAAGTAAACTTGAGAATCCACATCTGTGATACCGGAAGTGAGATACATTTCTAACAATTTTAAATATCGCAACTGATTTAAATTTACAGCTTCGTTACCCGGTATAGAATGATCTGTTAGTCACTTCAACTAACTCAGGAAAATCGTTCAACATCCTGAATATTCATCAAGTTGGAGCCTCCAAGGTGCAATATTACATCTACACGAATAACGCGTGTGAACCGAAGGAAGTTCCAAAGCCTGCAACAACATCCGGACACCTCTAGTGTTTTTCTTGAAAAACCAAAAACTCACCACCCGAGCAGCTTATCCGGAATCCTTCCATTGAAAGTTTTTCTACGTTTATTATCGTCAGAATTCCGCTCGGGATTCCTCAAAATGAGCCACGAGACGAAAAACAATTCAACCTGGAATAAACTCTCGGCATCGGTGATACGAGGTTGCCATAATATTTCAGCCGACATGCGAGGCTGCAGAAAGGCCTATTTACATACTTTACACGCATGGCCGCTCGGCTAGAGACTTTTGCCGACATAAAAGCGATGCACAGTTCGTGTGATACTGCACGAGGTTTTACTTCTATTAGACCAGTCAGGAGATTCTAAAAAGAGTAACAGCCGTATGCATAGTCAATTCCAGTGACTCGCCAGAGTTTCGCCGCTCGCTACACAAGAACTATAATGCAAAGTAGAGCTCCAAAAAAGCGGTACATCGCCAGCGTTTCTGCAAAATGTGAAGTATCGCATAGCTGTAACTTTTTTGGAGCTCGACTGTGCGTGTGAATTATAAGTCTTGTGTCATTATAATTAGTCGCTGGCGATTGACTATGCATACGGCTGTCAGTGTCTGATAAGAATAGAATAATATGTTTGTTTGAAAGTGGTTGACAATGGATTAGTGTTAGTAGAATTCTTCTGGACCTCCATTGTTTAGAAACAAAGAAAATACATTCTTTGCATGTGTTCGAGTCATGACGTTTCAACAGTTGACATGTACTGTCGTTATCAAGTGTGTGAATGCGACAAGATATCTCGGACACTTATTATACAGGGTGGGTCACGGTCGATGGTACCTTAGACGTTTACGAAGAACGGGAAATAGGATCATTCTGAAAATTTGGTTTCTCAAGTAGTTGCTCTTGGTCTATCGATCTAAAATATTTTCAGCAATACCAGAAAGTGGCAGCATCTTTGTTATTTCAAATGGGTCACCCTGTATATAACCGCATTTTTGAACTTGTCATTCCTTTCTGATTATTTCTGCCTCATACTCCCCTATACCTATCTCTAACGGTTTTTGAGATATTGGTTATTTTCCATATTTTTATCCAAAACATAGCTCGAATTGAATGTTTATTTCTGCGGTATTTGGACTCTTAGGAAGTTGCAATTTTGTGTTTAGTTCATCAAGATCATATACATTGATTCTATATAGAGAAGTTTGTTCTGCGTTATACAGGGTCGTTCCAAATTCATGATCTTTCTGCTAGATACGAAAAGGGTTGAAAGTGCGTTTTTTTAAATGGAACATCCTGTATATTATGAAATATCCTGAAAGATGACTAAATTCCTTTCGAATTGATATATCATGTTCATATACCTAAATAGCCAGAATTCCGAGATAATAGCAATTTTCACTTGTAATCTCCCAAGTGCTTGAATTATAGCCGGAAATTTTTCGAGTACATGAATTTTGTTTGAAAATTCATGTACGAGATAAGTTTACGGCAATTAATTCAAGCACGAGGGGGATTCGGTAAGAAAATTTCACACCGAGAAATGAAAATCATCGAACAATTCATAAGAAATAACTAACGATGGTTTCACCTGAACTATTTATAACCACTAAAATATTGGTATGTAAAATACTTAACAAAATTTTCATCAGTAAATGTGTTTAAATTTGGAACAAAAAAAAAATGTTATGTTCTTATCGTGGATTGACGATCAAAAAATTCGTTCTTGTTTAAATACCATGGCAACCCTAAAAATTTCCGGAAATTTTTATGTTCCTGGGTACCCTGGGCGAAATTAATAAGTGGAAATTTTTCTGTCAAACATTTGACATGTGACAAGTTGATATTTTGCTTTAATGTACAAATGGAGGTCTAGTTTTCATATGAAAGGAGATAATTATGTATTTACTAGATATTTGTGTCTGAAAATATTTTCTACACGATTATTGCAGAAATTGTCAATTCTGAAATCATATTTCTGAAGAAGTTCAATACACCATTTGTCACAAGATTTTATCACAAGTCCCGTAGCTTAGCGGTAGTGTTGCGGCCTATGAGTCGCTAGGTTGATGGTTCAATCCACGAAAAGAACATAACTTTTTTAATTTTTTTTTTGTTCCAAACACATTTATTGATGAAAATTTTGTTAAGTATTTTACATATCAATATTTTAGTGGTTATAAATAGTTCAGGTGAAACCATCATTAGTTATTTCTTATATGAATTGTTGGATGATTTTCATTTCTCGGTGTGAAATTTTCTTACCGATCCCCCTCGTGCTTGAATTAATTGCCGTAAATTTATCTCGTACATGAATTTTCAAAGAAAATTCATGTACTCGAAAAATTTCCGGCTATAATTCAAGCAGTTGGGAGATTACAAGTGAAAATTGCTATTATCCCGGAATTCTGGCTATTTAGGAACATGATATATCAATTCGAAGGGAATTTAGTCATCTTTCAGGATATTTCATAATATACAGGATGTTCCATTTAAAAAACGCACTTTCATCCTTTTTCGTATCTAGCAGTAAGATCATGAATTTTGAACGACCCTGTATAACGCAGAACAAACTTCTCTATACAGAATCAATGTACATGATCTTGATGAACTAAACACAAAATTGCAACTTCCTAAGAATCCAAATACCGCAGAAATAAACATTAAATTCGAGCTATGTTTTGGATTAAAAATATGGAAAATAACCAATATCTCAAAAACCGTTAGAGATAGGTATAGGGGAGTATGGAGCAGAAATAATCAGAAAGGAAAGACAAGTTCAAAAATGCGGTAATATACAGGATGACCCATTTCAAATAACAAAGATGCTGCTACTTTCTGGTATAAGCGGCAACGCTGCATTGCTGAAAATATTTTAGATCGTTAGACCAAGAGCAACTACTTAAGAAACCAAATTTTCAGAATGATCCTATGTCCCGTTCTCTGTAAACGTCCCCACCCTGTATAGCCTGCAACTGATGTACCTGCTATAAAGGTAATTATGATCTTCGTGAAATCTTTCCCAGGACATCAATGTTAATTAATGTGCACGAGACCAATGACCATGCGGGGATTTGAACGCTTGATCCTTCGCTTCAAGTACTCTACCAGCACGGAAGGGTGGTTTTCATTATATTGTTGTTTACATCGAAAAGTGATGTGCCTTGAAAGCAGTGCTATGGTATTTGAGAAAAAAATTCCAATATCACGGTAACAAACTAAGTGGTCAACAATGTCCTTTCTTTCGTTTTTCATCGATTTAGTGCAAAAAATAGAATTCAATTGGAAGATATTCAGTAAAGAAGCCGCAGAAGAGGCTATAGGCCAGCTCTTTCCACGAAAATCTCGGGAAGTATATATGACGCAGTTTTCAGACTAATAAAAAGGGTGCCAAGTACAAAATGTAGAAGATTTTGCTGCCGAAAGGGTGCTGCTTGCCTTCCTTTTGGAGAAGTCTCGAAAGTTGAAGGCTACATCTTTGTGGGGTCAGTATCAAACGCTCAAGACTACAATAGTTACAGAAAGTAATGTAGATATTACCAAGTACAGCAAACTCATTCCCTTTTTGAAAACACTGACAGACACATATCGATTGAAGAAGTCTAAGCCATTGGATTCCGACATCAGAAACTTTTTAAAAAAATTCCCAGATGAAGATTTTCTAGCTCAAAACTTTTTTAATTCCAATTGGATATCTAGATAACTAGATCAACTGAAGAGGCATGGTGAGTATTTTATTGATATACTGAAACCAAACATGCGAAGTGATTGATGATATGACACTAGTAAGAACTAAATCATATATGATGGATATATTGTTAAAACTAGATGTCAATTTTGACCCCCAGAACTGGTCTATAGACTTTTAAAATGGTTTCGTCACATTGTTCCGCAAACATGTAAAGTACGTTTTGGTTTTTGCCTTTCTTTTGTTCTTTATATTCTTGCAATTACATCATGCTAAAAAGCTCCAGCTAAATGGGTACTTTCAGAGTTTCGAGGGTTTGAGGACGAGCGCTTGTGTTTTTTACAATAATGGAAGATGTTTCAAATGAGAGCGTTTTTATTTTACGCTTCCAAGCATATGAATTCAATGAATACGGTAATGCAACACGGAAAAAAATTGCAATGGATCAAACGAAATCTTTTTCAGTCAAACGAATGTGTTTCAATATGGCGAACTAAATCTATTATTTCATAAAAAAACGAGTAAATAAATTTTGCCAGATATAATTATAAAATATACGGTAGGATGTCTTTCGTTTCATAGTATCATTATATCCATTCGAAAAATACTGCCAAAGCGTACAGGGTGAGCAAGCAACAAGAAGGTAAATTACCGTGATTTCGAAACCAAGATCGATAGAATGTTATTAAGAATAGATGTTCTGATGTAGTAAAATATTAGTACAATATTGTGAAAATATTGGCGAAATATTGTCGAAGCTATATTGGTACAATATTCTGATAATTTTTTAAAGAGAAACATTCTCAATTGAAAATTGAATCAATACACGACTTCTCTGGAAATGGAAAAACCCTACGATAAAATTGAAGTTACTTTTTTGTAATATCTAACAGAAAACAACTACTTCCCAGGCAAAAACCACGCTGGACATTGACTACATCTGATAGATATTGATATATTGATAGATAGGTATTGAAAATCTGAAAGTGAAAATTTGCATTTTCATTCAGATAGTTGATTATTTAATAGATGTCCAGTTTCCATTGGAGATTCTCATCTATGAATGAGATAAGGGAGAATGTTATTCAGAAGTATCACTCACAGAAAATCGCTCATTCCATTGACGCGTGAATTGCATCTCTTTCGCTAGGCCTCCAATACATTTTGGTCGACAAAAATCTCTTTCACTCTTCTAATATCATCAGGGAGGTCGGAAGAATTGGAGGTAAAATTCCGTTAACCGGGCGCTACAAGCTATCAAAAAAAATTTTGGGACTTACGTAGTTTGACCTCCTGAATAAAAAATCCAAATGAAATTTTTGGCGGTCTCAAGTAATTTCGGAGATACGGGCCTTTTTTGAATGAGAACTGGCATTTTCTAGCACACGTTTCTTCTTCGAAAAACACACTCAAATGCCTCCTGATTTTCACCAGCACAATATACACACCCTAATTCACCAGTTTTACACTTTTTTTTTCATTGAAAACAGTTTTTTATCAACAAATTCTACTTTATTTTAGCAATAACAAAATCAACAAATTCATGCTGTTTTGTTTAGTTAATATCTGTCAGGTTGGTCACAATGGCATTGACGTAAGGGCGAAGCGACATTGCCAGTGTGATTCCAGAAATATTCAATTCACGTATAAAGTCTTGTTCATACCCTCGCGAATTTCGCAGTTTTTTTGCGAATAATATGTCTGCCGACATGGTTCTGCATCGACGATTGATCCGGCATATCTGGCAGCCATTTTATTCGCAGAAAAATTGCGAAATTCGCGAGGGTTTGAACAAGACTTAACATGGAATATTTTAGTGAATGAGTAAGAAAAATTGATAACCACAAAATTTTCCCATCAACACTTTAACTGCACCTATGAAACAATGGTACAATGGTACTGTTTCTAAATGACTAGCAAAATTCAAAGGACGAGACAGATCACGGAAATGTGCGCAAACATAACATGAATACACATGCGCACAAAAAATAATGAGCGCTTTTCACATAAAATGAATCTACTTCAATGACTATAACTTATCACGACAGACCCGATCTCATGCAAACCCAACCGAACTTACCCGACTATACAATACAGTTAGGTTGCGTCTTTTCTATCTGTTTGCGCATGCGCACTTACCAAACATGAATGTTTGAGATCTGACACGTTTATTCAAGTAATTATTTGTTCGCAAAAAATGCCTCCTAGCTCTGCCTATTTAAAAATATCTTTTGTGCATTCAAAATATTAATACCAAGATTTTTTCCAAATCCTGTTCTCACAACGAAATGGCTTGTTTCATAACAAGGTAGCCAGTATCAATGTCTTTCATTGAATCAACAACAGCGAGTCTTAAAAACTTTACAATACAATGCGACGTTGTCAGATTCCCTAAAATTCCTGAATACTGAATACTCATGAATATGAAGTGTTTGTAGTGGATAGTTTTCAGAAGTATTGGCGCCCTAGAGACTGGCACTTTTTTCACAAATAATAATAATAATGATAGTTCCTCATAAACACTCGAAGAGTGAACCATTCTTAGTGAAGATATTCAGCAAGAAATACGTAAGCAAAGCGAGCACGCGCATTCCTATTACTACTTTGTAACTTATAGACAGACACGAGCGCGCGCATTTCCATTACTCCTTTGTCGATTTCTGTCAACTTTGAGTACACATTTTCATACCTTATCTGTTAGTGAACAAGACCAGAAATACGCGAGCGAAGCGAGCGCGCGCATTCCCATCACTATTTTGTCGATTTCTGTCAACTTTGAGTAGAAATCTTCATACCTTATCTGTTAGTGAACAAGACCAGAAATACGCGAGCGCACGCATTCCCATCACTACTTTGTCGATTTCTGTCAACTTCGCGCACGCAGATTCGCGAAAAGTCGTTCGAGCGCGCTCGCTTCTCTCGCGTATTTCTGGTCTTGTTCACTAACAGATAAGGTATGAAGATTTCTACTCAGTTGACAGAAATCGACAAAGTAGTGATGGGAATGCGGGCGCTCGTGTCTGTCTCGCAGATATCTTCACCAAGAAATAAGAGATAAGTTACATAAGTTACAAAGTAGTAATAGGAATGCGCGTGCTCGCTTTGCTTACGTATTTCTTGCTGAATATCTTCACTAAGAATGGTTCACTCTTCGAGTGTTTATGAGGAACTATCATTATTAGTATTATTTGTGAAAGAAGTGCCAGTCTCTAGGGCGCCAATACTTCTGAAAACTATCCACTACAAACACTTCATATTCATGAGTATTCAGTATTCAGGAATTTTAGGGAATCTGACAACGTCGCATTATATTATAAAGTTTTTAAGACTCGCTGTTGTTGATTCAATGAAAGACATTGATACTGGCTACCTTGTTATGAAACAAGCCATTTCGTTGTGAGAACAGGATTTGGAAAAAATCTTGGTATTAATATTTTGAATGCACAAAAGATATTTTTAAATAGACAGAGCTAGGAGGCATTTTTTGCGAACAAATAATTACTTGAATAAACGTGTCGGATCTCAAACATTCATTTTTGGTAAGTGCGCATGCGCAAACAGATAGAAAAGGCGCAACCTAACTGTATTGTATAGTCGGGTAAGTTCGGTTGGGTTTGCATGAGATCGGGTCTGTCGGGATAAGTTATAGTCATTGAAGTAGGTTCATTTTATGTGAAAAGTGCTCATTATTTTTTGTGCGCATGTGTATTCATGTTATGTTTGCGCACATTTCCGTGATCTGTCTCGTCCTTTGAATTTTGCTAGTCATTTAGAAACAGTATAAGTACCATTGTTTCATAGGTGCAGTTAAAGTGTTGATGGGAAAATTTTGTGGTTATCAATTTTTCTTACCCATTCACTAAAATATTCCATGTTAAGTCTTGTTCAAACCCTCGCGAATTTCACAATTTTTCTGCGAATAAAATGGCTGCCAGTCTGGGATCACACTGGCAATGTCGCTTCGCCCTTACGTCAATGCCATTGTGACCAACCTGACAGATATTAACTAAACAAAACAGCATGAATTTGTTGATTTTGTTATTGCTAAATTAAAGTAGAATTTGTTGATAAAAAACTGTTTTCAATGAAAAAAAAAAAGGTGTAAAACTGGTGAATTAGGGTGTGTATATTGTGCTGGTGAAAATCAGGAGGCATTTGAGTGTTTTTCGAAGAAGAAACGTGTGCTAGAAAATGCCAGTTTTCATTCAAAACAGACCCGTATCTCCAAAATTACTTGAGACCGCCAAAAATTTCATTTGGATTTTTTATTCAGGAGGTCAAACTACGTAAGTCCCAAAAAATTTTTGGTAAAGGTAAAGAATATGGGTCCAGCTGGGATTTTGATAAAATTTTTACAGACGTTTTAAAACATCGTAGAAACACTAGAGCAATCGAAATTTTTGCGCGGAAAGAGCATTTTCTATTTTTTTTCTTGATAAAACATGTGTGGGAACTTACTTTTGAGAGACACAATTACAAAACGTTGGACGGAGTTCAAACGTATTTTTCATTTCAAACCCATTGTCTTGAACTTCAAACACTTCTATCGAACCATATGGAGTGATTCATAGTACCTAATAAACTTCAAAAATTAAAAAAACACGCAAAAAGATTTTTATTCAATGTACATAAACAACCAATTTATTTGACAAATGTTGAATGACAGGACACTTTTAACACGAAGTTAATAATGCCACGTTGCCAATTCTATTACACGGAAGAGTGACGGTTAAGTCTCGTTCATACCCTCGCGAATTTCTCAATTTTTCTGCAAATAAAATGGCTACCGACATGGTTCAGCATTAACGAATGGTCCGGCATGACTGGCAGCCACTTCATTTGCCGAAAAATTGCGAAATTTGCGAGGATACGAACAAGTATTCATGGAAATTTAAGTTAAACTACAAGAAAGTGAAAAATTTATCGAATTCTCAATCGAGTTTATTAAAGGTTTCTGACATTAACATTCAAAATAACTTTTGACATGCAGTTTCTCTGTTGAATGTCAAATCCGCACGATTTGCGAAATGTCGGCCGAACGCACCCGCTTCGCTTGCATGGTTTATTTTGAGTTATAGTTTTCATTTCAAATTGTAACATAGGTTTGTGATATTGACAGAATTGTTGACTATTTAGGAAAAGACGCGCGTTCGGCCGACATTTCGCAAATCCGCGCGCGCGGATTTGCGAAATGTCGGCCGAACGCGCTCGCTTCGCTCGCATATGGTCTATTTTGTTTTATAGTTCTCATTTCAAATTGTAACATTGGTTTGTGGAATTTACAAAATTGTTGACCAGTTAGGAAAACCAGCGCGTTCGGCCGACATTCGGCAAATCTGCGCGCGCGGATTTGCCGAATGTCGGCCGAACGCGCTAGCTTCGCTCGCATGGTCTATTTTATGTCATAGTTCTCATTTAAAATTATATCATAGGTTCGTGTAAGATGAATTGACAGAATTGTTGACCAGTTAGGAAAAGCCGCGCGTTCGGCCGACATTTCGCAAATCCGCGCGCGCGGATTTGCGAAATGTCGGCCGAACGCGCTCGCTTCGCTCGCATATGGTCTATTTTATATTATAGCTCCTATTTCAAATCAAATTATAGATTGGGGAAGATATGAATATATGAAGTGAACCTGTAATGAAAATGTGCGCATTCTTCACCTATTCCAAACTTTTTTTTATCATCTCAACACATTAACTTCCTATATATTTATTTATTCGCCCGTTATATGCAATTTCCTGTGAGACATTTAAAAATTCGCCACAAATAATTTGATCTAAAGAAATTTCACACCCTAAAATATTTTTCATAACAATCCAGATACCTAGCTACCAACAAAATCGCATATTCATTCCTGTTAACAAACAAAAACTAATCATTATCAATGTCTTTCTTTGAATCGACAATGAATGTTGTGCGTTTATTGAAAATAGAGAAAAGTTATAAATTTTTCCATCTCTAAGAGCAAGATTTCCAATCGACCAGACTTCATATGGGCAATTTGCATGGGCTATTCAGAACGATAGTACACTGGATTTCTCTGATTTGGAATATTAATCCAAATTCGAATGGTTATTGTGTATACATGAGGTTAGGTTAGGTTGGGTTGAAGTTGGATAATAATTTACGCATGTTCTAATTGGTCCATGCTGATCAGTCTGGTCGAGTAGAACCTTTGCGGTACTGAATCTCGTTCATACCCTCGCGAATTTCGCAATTTCTCTACGAATGAAATGGCTGACAACAATGAATGGTCCGGCATGACTGACAGCCATTTTATTCCCAAAAAAATTGAGAAATTCGCGAGGGTATGAACAAGTCTTTAAACTATCAGAAATCTCTATTGGCAACGTCGCAGTTACAATTTATTCACTTGTCAACAAATTATAAATTAATTATATCTGCATAATAAAAGTAGCTTTTTTAACTTTTTCCATACTATTCGAAGCTTATTCTGCTAATGAATTGATACTTCTATATATGTAGAAAGTGTTATCAATACAACACAGTTCATTAACATTGAAAAAATAGGTAAAATAACCCATCCAACAAATTGAATTTGTTTGTCTTGAAAGTGAGTATCCACATTTATTTTTTCAAAAATAAAATAGAAAAATGTGTTTCCGCCCCAAAATTTATTTTTTTTATTCATTTTATCGCGTTTTAGAGCATCTGTAAAAAAAATTTCAAAATCCCAGCTGGACCCATATTCTTTACTTTTTCCAATTTTTTTTTTTGATAGCTTGTAGCGCCCGGTTAACGGAATTTTACCGAATTGGAAAATATACTCTTCAGAAGCAATTTCACACTGTAATGAGGAATTGTTGGACTATTTCTTGTGCGGTGAAACTTTGAAAATATTTTTCTGACATAAAACCTGTCATGGCTATGGCATGTTGATTTCATTGAAAATATGAACAGGATGTTCATAAAGTCAGTTGTGGAATCATCTGCGACTGAAAGTTGGAATTTAGTCGCTGTTTTCCATCGTACAAGATAACCGCTCTCGGAAGGGATTCATGTTTTAAAGAGAAACATTCTCAATTGAAAATTGAATCAATACATGACTCCTCTGGAAATGGAAAAACCTACGATAAAATGAAGTTACTTTTTTGTAATATCTAACAGAAAACAACTAAAATAAAAATAGGGTCTTTTTCAATATCTATCAGATGTAGTTCAATGTCCAGCGTGGTTTTTGCCGGGGAAGTAGTTGTTTTCTGTATATCTATATGCGATGGCTGAAGCGTAGAGGGCGAGCAATAGGGGGACGTAACTGAACATAATAGTCATCATTTCCAAAACTACGAGTTCGAAAAAAAAATCGATAGAATGACAAAATTAATTGATATTCTACAGTATGATGGAATTTCAAGAGCTGCTGAAGCGTACAGGGCAGAAAATGAAAAAATAACCATGCAAAATATTTATTGTATTCGATATTATTTCGAGTTTGAAGATAAAATCGTTGGAATGTCATTAGGAATGGATATTATATAATATAATGGAATTTAAAGCGCTGCTAAAGTGTACAGGGTGAAAAATAAAAAGAAGAATGAACAAAATAATCATTATTTCCGGAACTTCTACAAGTTCAAATACAAAATAGATAGAATGACAGTAGAAATAGATATTAAACAGTGTGATGAAATTTTATGCACTGCTACAGCGTACAGGATGAGCAATAAGGAGTTCGAAAACAAAATTGGTAGAATGTCGTTAGGAATGGATAATATACCGTGTGATATAATCTTATGGACCTACTGCTGAAGCGTACAGCAATGAGCAGGAACGATATAATGTCATCAGAAATGGATATTATAGTCTGGAAGAAGTGATACAATATCACGAGGAGTGGATATCATAGAATGTGATGGAATTTCAAGAGCTGATGGCTTACGGTACGAACATAATATTCATTCTTTCCGAAAGTACGAGTTCTAAAATACACTCCCAGACAAAAATATTGCATATTTTATTTTCGTTCTGTATGATTTTTCTTCCAAAATTTTTGTGATTTGTAGTAGCATATCTTATTCACTAAAATGTTTTAAGTGTTATTGATCAAATAAATTCATACTCAACAGAAATAACAGATTATTGGGGAAATTATTAAAATAATTTGTTTCTTGGCAGAAATTTTTTATTTGAAAATGCAACTCAAATACTGTTATTCAAAAAAATCATGAAGTTATCAAATACCCTGCGTAGATCGTGAACGAATTGAATAATTTTTTCATCGATGCTTCGCAGGCTTGAATACTTGATATTTCAATAAACAACAATTATTATTTCTACCCAAACATAAATGGAAATAGCATGAATGTGACATGATATACGATATGGTGTTTGCTTATGGGACAACTCAACAATAGGTAGGAACGTTTTTATTCCACATAAAGCTATTTCAAGCTGTATATGCAATACTTCCAGACGAAGTTCAAGCAGAACTCTTTCTAAAAATGATATAATTTTGAGTCTTACAAGTCTACTCATATATGAGCTACCAGTCTTTGTATTCACCAATAAAACCGACTTCTTTCTGAATAGTGATATTGATGATAAGAACACACGGCACAAAGGAATGATACATGTCAAAGCAGCCAAATATAAAGAAAAAAACTCAACATCATTTTCCAGAAATTATCAAAAGACCACAAAATATAACGATATTTAAAAAGAGTTTTATTGATTAACTTTTTTTATACACTTGATGAGTTTTTATCTAACCAAATGTGATCCACCCTGATATTGAGTTTGGAACTGGATTTCGTGCCCGTATTCTTTTTTTCAACGTGTCAAGAAGATGTTCAATGGGATTTGCGTCAGTACTATTAGCTGGCCACTCAATTGATCTAATCAATTCTTTAAAGATTCTTTGAAAACCCGCGACGCTATTACAACTTTCAAAAAAGAATTGAAAATATGTCTATTACGCAAGTGTCATACATGATTGTCACTATTATTCTTGCCTACCGACTCATATTCATATTCATATTCATATGTTTTAATATGTAGTATTATTGTATATTTTATTTTTCATAATTGTATATAGTGTTATATTTGTTGAACAAATTGTATTATATATTATATATATATATATATACATATATATATATATATACAGTGCGGTCCAAAGGTATGGAATAAATTCATTTTTAGCGTTATTATGTATTTTATGAAAAAATCCTGAAACAGGTCAATTTTTATTGGCAATTTGACAATTTACAGTATGAAAATATTTCCCCCTTCTTGCACCCCCTCTGAATTATGAGCACCCCCTCAAAAATTTTAAATGAGAAGGGGGGTCGTGTGGCATCTTGTTCGAAAGGGATTTTCATTATCTGTTCAGCAATACTAAGTTTTTCATATTTGGTGCAACCATAACTGAGAAATTTTTTTATTAAAATTTAAAAATATTGACACTGTAAATTATGTATCCGTTGAAAAAACCTGAAACAGGTCGATTGCTATTCTCAATTTGACAATTTATACTTTCTTATCTGTCTTGCTAAAAAAGTCAGGAAAAAGTCGTTGAAGACACCAAAAAAATATTCACAAAACCCATAAATAATATAATGTCAATCTAGTAAACTACTGTTATTTTGATATTTGTGAGTTGCTGGCAGACGTCGGTGTATTGAAAAATATTTTTGTGTGTATTCGATTCATCTATGGCTCATTTATCCGAAACTCAAAGAATAGACATTTTAATTATGCTTGGATGCGGTAATAAAACACGAACTCAAACGGAAGTTTGTGAAATGTTCAATAATAAATACCCTGGTCAACACGTATCACAATCTACAGTTAGCAAAATAGAAACAAAATACCGTGAAACTGGATATGTAAAAACTCGTCAAAAACCAGGTCGAAATGCTGCATTGGATGAGGAGAAAAAGTTAGATGTACTGTTAGCGATTGAGGAAAATCCGCATATGACAAGTAGACAACTTGCCGCCGACAATGATGTAAGTAAATCATCGATATTGAGAGCTTTACATAAAGAAAAATACCATCCTTATAAAGTTCAGTTGGTTCAGGAGTTAAATGAGGATGACCCTGATAGAAGGCAACAATTCTGTGAACTGATGATGGATAGAATCGAAGCAGATTTGCAGTTCATAAACAAAATTGTGTTTTCTGATGAAGCTACTTTTTATTTAAATGGAACGGTTAATAGACAAAACTGTAGATATTGGAGCAGAGAAAATCCTCATTGGATGTGTGAGGCTCACACACAATATCCCAAAAAAGTGAACGTTTGGGCTGGTATCATTAAAAACAAAATTATTGGCCCCTATTTTTTTGAAGGCACAATTAATGGTGAGGATTATCTAGGTTTTTTGATGAACTTTTTAGTGCCTACATTAAAAAGACTTTTTCCCGATGTTAATGATCCAAATGGAATAGATAGATCAATTTGGTATCAACAAGACGGAGCTCCACCGCATTACACACGTATTGTTCGAGATTATTTGACAGAAGTTTTTCCCAATAGGTGGATTGGCAGACGTGGAACGATTGAATGGCCGCCTAGATCCCCCGATTTGACTCCTCTCGATTACTTTTTATGGGGTTATTTAAAATCAAAAGTATATTTCAATAGACCAGGCAATATTGCAGATTTAAAAACTAGGATATCGGAAGAAATTAACAACATAACCCCTGAGGTCCTACAAAATGTTCTACGAGAATTCCAAGATCGCCTTGCTTATTGTCAAGAAGTGAATGGTGGTCATTTTGAACATTTAATTTAACTGTAAAACAAATTGAAATATACTTCCTAAACATTATGTTACATTATTTCCTTCAGTCTATCAACATTTTACATATTCAGAATAAATTTTCTCAGTATTGCTGAACAGAGAATGAAAATCCCTTTTGAAAAAGGTGCAACACAACCCCCTTTCTCATTCAAATTTTTTGAGGGGGTACTCATAATTCAGAAGGGGTGCAAGAAGGGGGTGATATTTTCATACTATAAATTGTCAAATTGAGAATAGAAATCGACCTGTTTCAGGTTGTTTCAACAGATACATAATTTACAGTGTCAATATTTTTAAATTTTAATAAAAAATTTCCTCGTTATGGTTGCACCAAATATGAAAAACTTAGTATTGCTGAACAGATAATGAAAATCCCTTTCGAACAAGATGCCACACGACCCCCCTTCTCATTTAAAATTTTTGAGGGGGTGCTCATAATTCAGAGGGGGTGCAAGAAGGGGGTAATATTTTCATACTGTAAATTGTCAAATTGCCAATAAAAATTGACTTGTTTCAGGATTTTTTCATAAAATACATAATACCGCTAAAAATGAATTTATTCCATACCTTTGGACCGCACTGTATATATATATATATATATATATATATATATATATATGAAAATAGGTAATTCGTGACTGACAGTAACTGTAGAATTGAAAATATCTTGAGGTTGCAGTCTGATATTGGATTTAAAGAAAACTCTTTGTCATCTTGCCAAGCTTTCGGAAATATTTATTTCCTTCCTCAGGACAACTACAAAAGGACAATTTAATAAATGGAGAAAAAATATTGAATCTACTTACATAACTTGAGTAACAATAGAAATTAGCATCAAAAAAGGAATGTTGTATATAAAAATATTAGACAGATAAAATTTTAAATCAATGTCAATCAACTTCAAAAATGATGAGAAACAATCAAGTAACTCTACTGGGTATATCAGCATTACTATAATTTTTAACTTATCTCTGTTCAGTTTTAAAATATAAGTGTAAATTTTACTCAAATTATTGATATCTGTTTTTTTATTTAGGCTGTTACTCTCTTCATTAATTTGCAACATTTCTAAAAATGTCCTTTTAAAAATGTTGTTTTCTATTCCAAGTACACTAACATTATCAAAACTCATTCGATGGTCAAATTGATTAACATGTTGAGCCAATGCACATGAATTCATATTTCTTTTACAATCACTTTTATGTGGTGTTATTCTACCTTTCAAGAGTCTAGATGTTTGTCCAATGTATACTTTATTACAATCGTTACAAGGAATTTTATAAACAACATTATAATTTTGGGTTGTTTCTAGAGGAGTTTTTAATTTTGAAAAAGGTTTACTAATGATCTTAATGTTTTTTTGTCCAATTTTGATATTAGTTTCTTTAATAACATTAATCAATTTAGGTGTTAATTCTCTAATGTGTGGTAATGATCGGTATTTTGTAATTGATTGAGAATATTCTGGAGAAACATCTAATGTTGCCTGAGATGTACTCCTTTCATTGAAAAGTAATTTGTTTACAAAATTTTTTGGATATGAATTTTCAATGAGAATATCTCTCAGTTCTTTCAGACACTCAACTTTCATTGAGGGATGGGTAACTTTTACAACTCGCAGTTTCATGTTATTAATCATGTTAAATTTCATTTTAGTAGGGTGATAAGAATAATAATTGATGAATCTATTACTACAAATTGATTTTCTGTACCACCTAGTAATAATGTTATTATCTGTTGTTCTGATAAGTGTCATATCTAAAAATGGAACACAATTGTTAGATTCTTCTTCTATTGTAAATTGTATATTCTGATCATAACTGTTAAAAACTCTCAGTATTTCTTGTGTACCATTTTTAGGAACAGAGAGAATCAAGCCATGAACATATCGTTTGATAAATGGTAATTCGAAACTAAGTTTAGGAACAGAAATTTCTAATAGTTGGTCAAGTACGTAACTGGATAAAATTGGTGAAATACTCGAACCCATTGGTGTCCCGAAAATTTGTTTATAATATTTTAATTTTCAAGGATGTTCTGTATGTTCAAGGCAGCATTCATCCTTAAATTTACCCCAACGAGCTCTGTGCGGCTCTCCCAACTAATACCTGCCCATAACAATAATAATGAATCCTCCACCGAAGCTAAGATTTTGTGCATGATTACAATCTGCGAAACGTTCCCCTGTCCTTTTGTATCGAATTACCAGCAACTTGTAAATCTAGATTAGGTTATATGTTAGATTGTGTCCCCTTTTTTACGATCAGAAATTTTGTGGGTGGTCAAAAGAGATACGCCGGAGGCTGTCTCTTTAACCATATTTAAAGGCACCTGTGAAAATTTCGCAAAAATACGGCTTTTAACAATATTCTTTACTTTTTCCTTAAATTTTCTCTAGATTGGCAAAGCTTTGTCAATGAGTTTTTATCGTGGACAGTAGAGTTATTTTTATATTAACTGATAATTTTATGGCATATCCTAAGATCATCGGCGTACAGTAAATGACGGACGGTGAGAGTATCAACAATATCATTGATGAACATTATGAAAAATGGTGTCCCAAGGTTGGACCCCTGGGGTACACCAGATGTAGGAAGGATTTCAATAGATCTGTGGCCATGGAAGCTGCCTTCTCTCATGTATGTAAGATTGAAATAGAGATGTGAGATTTAGTGTTAGTCCAAAATTTGAGAGTTTGTGAAGAAAATTCCATGGTCCAGCCTATCGAAGGCATTCGCAAAATCTGTATAAATTATATCGCATTGACAGCTTTCCTCAATAGATTCAGATATTAGCTCTGTGATACATAATCAATTATTAAATGACTCTGTTTTAAAATAAATTCTTCAAAAAGTAAGATTTCATGTTTATTTTGTGAATTATTTTGGCAGTGAAAAAATGTCTTTTTTTTTCACGGTAATAAAAGTTAACATTCACGCATCAATAGAGATGCAGAAATGTCAAGTTTTCTTGACAGTTGTACAAAATAGCTATGTATGATACAAGTTCGTAAAGTAGGACTTTTTTGTATGAGCGTGAAGTTTGTTGAATGAGGTGCAGCCGATTTCAACAAACACGCGAGTACAAAAAAGTCCTTTACGAAAGTGTTTCATACAAAGATTTTTCTTCGACAGTTATTATATTGCCAAATTGTAGCAATTATATCATTAATTTGAATGTTTAATGATATGAATTGTCGTCGTGTTATCAAATAAAGACTTCCGAGTTACATTTGACGAAAAATACTGTATTTTTCAAAAATGCCTGAATGTATGTATGTAAGTACAATTACTTTACGCACAGTTCATGATTTAACGCACAGGTGATTTTTTTAAGCACATGTGCGAAAAAGTATTACTTTACGCACTGTCAGTAATGCGTAAAAGCATAGTTTACGCATTGTCGTAGAAAAAAGTATATTTTGATTTAATTCAAAATCTGAAACAAGCTTTTTTTGTCATATTGTCCAGCACCCGTATGCTACTGTGTACACGCTGGCAAACTTCCCCTATCGAACCGTTCCCATAATCTTAGAGAGCCTCGAATTTAAAATATTCTCCTCGGCGCACCGTTGTTGGATTCGACATATCAAATGGAAGTTGACAATTAATCCAAAAACGTCGACTAAACCCGCGAGGATTCACCAGAAACTATTTCCTCGACGTTCACATTTTCCCTTTGAAACCGGCTTATAAAACACACAAAGGATCCGCAGAAGCAGGGAGGCGTAACGAGAAGCCCAATGTTACTTCGGTCACTTTGCATGCAAATGAGACCAAATTGAAATTGTGGAGCTGTATTCTTTCTCCGGAGGTAATCAAATTAGCAGTTTATATATGGTCTCTGATTTTATATGCGCGCTTTTTTATCTCGCTCGTCCTTGTGAGGATTGGATGAACTTCTGATTCGATTTCCCCATTAGAATTTTTTGGTGAGGGTGCAAGACAACGCTGAATGATTGGGTATTCTATCGATGGAAAAATTTTGTTTTCAATTCGACAATAACCACTATGAATTGTTGTAGGCCAATCACTTTATAAAAAATGGAGAAAAGATAGCAAAACAATGCAAACTTTCACAAAAGTTCAATTTTAGTGCTCAGCGAAACAACAAAAATTTGCGTCCCCTTGTACAAGGACCGCAACATTGTTTAAAATGTAAATTATGAACAATTTTGGTTATTTGCTTAAGAAAAAATGGCGAAAACAAAGAAACTATCATTCTTCATCGATCACCAACTTTGGGACAAAATTTCCAAGTTTGGCACCAGAGTAAATTAATTATTTATTCATAATATTGTTGCTAACTTGGACGAAAAAAATGACGGAAACACATTTTTTTTGGTTTATTTTACTCTAAATTATTTTATTTGCAACCTGAATTGATTATGTAAATAAAGCAAGAGTTTTTTTAATTGGCCGAGAACGGGAATGATTTCTTAGAAAACATATCAAGAAGCCCCGCACTAATCTTATGGAAAACTGGTTTTGGTGAAAATTTCAATATGAATGCCGACGCTTGGATTCTACAGGGGGCAAAGTTTGATATATTGACAATTTTTCAAAAAATCAGGAAATTTAGTTGCATCGTATCGATCTGAATAGTTCACGATATGTGCATCAAAAAGTTCAACTTACAAAAGTTTCTGGAATCAAAACTGGCGGGTATACAGATGATTAAACTTAATTTTTGGTGATTTTTATCGAACTTTTTTCGAGAAAATATTCGTTTTCCAGCAAATCCATATGCAATTGATGTTACTCACAGTACATGAGAGGATAATCATATTTTGCATTCGAACCAACCATCCAACTTTAAGTATTTGGAAGATACGGGCGATCAAAAATATATTTTCAATTTCGGAAAAATGTATCCCTTTGTATAGTCAGTTGCCACCAATATATTTAGCTAACCATGAAGCAAGTATATATACAAATGTGTCAACGTCTGTGCTCAATAATCTGAATCCAAATAAAATTGCGGCGATTGTCCAAAATATATGGAGAAGGGATGTTTCGGAATAATTTTTAAATTATTTCTAAAATAATCCATGATTTTTTTTTATTCTCTGACTTAATGTAGATTAGTCATTCTTGATCAAAAAGTACCACAGTGCCTACCTCGCGAATGCCACGGTTTGAATTACACAGGGGTTTGAAGTATAGTAGTTTATCGATTTCTCGAGTAATCAATGATTCCTTTGTAACGGAAAATAATATTGTTTCCTAGACAAGCTTCGAATCATTTCATTGACGAAATATCTGAAATGAGAATTCTTGAATATACAAAGGTTGCATCTCAGTCTCATACTGTAAGAATTCATGAACATACAAAGGTTTCAATTCAGTCTCATCCTGTAAATATATTTTAGGGCATATGCATGACCATACGAATACAATTATGTTTCATACAGTCTATCTATATAAGACCTACCCTACACTAATGAGGGGCAAAACCCCCGAAACCGGTATAACTCGTTTCGGAAAACGAAATTTGAATCACCCGAAAGTCTGTCTTAATGAAAAAAATGTACTTGCTGAATTGATTAGATTCAGTTCAGTAGCTGTTGTGGTACTTACCATTATTTCTGTTTCCTCTGAATCAGACCATATGTTAGGAATCGTTCTGAATTCATATTATATACTTACTTCAATTCATATTTCATACATCTGTCAGTTGCGGTCACAATTTATTGAAGACAATGGCAGTAATCAAGACCTGATTATAAACCAAAGCATATCATTCCTCTCTATAATTTTTAATTTGTCATTATTAGAACGAAATGTGAAAACATTCGATGATGCAAAACAGAAATATCTTTCATACTGATGATGATGCCATGATCCTCTCCAGAAGACACTTGTTTAACAGCATACGATCTTTCTAGAAAGAAATTTATTGTTTTCATCCTGTATTTTTCTGAAACATCGGATGGAGACGAAGTGGTCCTGGTCTGGATAGAATTTCTGAATATATAAAATATTAATTGTAATTGGAATTTTTTTTGAACGGGTTGCAACATTTGTTCATTCATGATTTCTCATTCCAGATAATTTGTCATTGGAATTTTTCAAAGTTTGTCTAGGAAACAATATTATTTTACGTTACAACGGAATTATTGATTATTCGAGAAATCGACGAAATACTATACTTCAAACCCCTATAAAATTCAAACCGTAGCATACGAAAGGTAGGCACTGTGGAATGTTTTCATCAAGAATGACTCATCTACATTATGTCAGAGAGTAAAAAAAATTCACGGATGATTTTAGAAATAATTTCAAAATTATTCCGAAACATCACTTCTCCATATTTTTGGACCATCACCGCAAATTTACCTATTTGGATTCAGATTAATAAGCACAGGCGTTGACACATTCGTATATATACATTAGCTACATAGTTTCAAAAAATCAGCTAAATATATTGGTGACAGCTGACTGTACAAAGGGAAACATATTTCCGAAATTGAAAATATATTTTTGATCGCCCCGTAACTTCAAAATACTTAGAGTTGGATGGTTGGTTGAAATATAAAATATGTTCGCCCTCTCATGAACTGTAAGTAACGACTATTGCCTCATGATCTGCAAGAAAATGAATATTTTCTCGAAAAAAGTTTTATAAAAATTACCAAAAACAAATTTTAACCCTCTCTATACCCGCCAGTTTTGATTCTAGAATCTTTTATCAGTTGAAATTTTTGATGCACATATTGTGGACTATTCCATTATAGAAAATCAGATTGATACGATGAAAGTGAAATTCCGGATTTTTTGAAAAATCGTCAAAATATTAAACTTTGACCCCCTGTAGAATCCAAACGCCGGCATCCAGAGAGTTGGCGCAATGGTAACTTTTGTTCAGGATGGCATGGGCTACCTCACATTGAAATATCAGCGATTTTCACCAAAACCGGTTTTCCATAATATTAGTGCGAGTTCCTTTGCCACCACACATTTCCGGAACTGTGTCAAATTGGAGAGAATTAAAAAAATGCAAAATTACTTTATTCATTTGACAAAGTTCTCAAAATCTGTGGTGGTTGTAAATTTTATATGTTTTCTAGAAACTCCTTATGGAATTTGGGTCCCATTGGATTTTTTTAATTTTTGGTATGATGTATCCATGTAATTCTCAACCAATGTTACCATTGCGCCAACCCAAAAAAAATGAACAGTTTTGCTGCAAGGGGCGTTGAAATGACCCCTTGCACGCTATTGTGTTTTATATAAAAAATTCTTCTTCCTTTCAACTCCTATTACGAAATGCAAAAAAAATGTCGAGTGCCTTTAAATGTATCGTCGAATGGTTAAATATGCCTGAATAAGTAGTTTTTTATGATTATCCCCCCTCCCCCCAAAGGGCACAAAACGAAAAAATTTCGGTGGATTTTTCTGAATTTTCAATATGATGCAGTTCAAGTTATTTTGAATGGAAATTAGTTGGGTGACATACCCCAAAAAATATTAGTTTTGATCCTAGGGGGCGTTGAAATCATTCCTTGCTCAGAATAGACTATTCAATAATATAGGCGGAAACAATATCTCTATGTATTTTAGTTTAGATTACAAAGGAGTTAGCGATATCCACCAATATTCTTTTGATGAAAGAGAATGGTGAAATTAAACAACTGTCCGATTTTCTGAATTCGAACTGATTAAAACATTTATTTTGATGAAGCATTCACAAGTATTCGAGAATTAACTGGAATAATAATGAATTCTACAATAGATTTCGTCTCTTAAAGGCTAAAGCTGCATTCAATGTACAACGAATTGAAACTCAATTTGAAACACATTTTCAAAATTTAACTGATACGTAGGTACATAATAAATTTATTTTCTTTCGGTATGTAAGGATACCTAGTATTCAATTAACACAATATCATACATTATTGTACTCGATAATTGTGTGAAAGCCGAAACTTCTTTCTTTTCCATTGTCTTCGAAAATAGTTCATACAACGCGTTTTTAATAATTCAAGAAATTTGCAGAGAAATATAAAGAAATGAGGTATAAATTCAGTATCGAAATGTCATAAATAGTTCACACAACTAGTAAAATAAATTTTTAGTTATATTTCTGTTTAACAGATAGAATTCCTGTGATGCCCCTACTCTTTTTCTGTATCTTTCAGTTATTCCCAAGTATAATACAAACAGGGTTTTCAACAAGTTTTGATAACGTGAACGTCAACGTTTTTGAAGGAGTGGTCAAGTATATCTAGTATTTTCAACTACTTTTCTCCGATAGACAAATTCATAAAACGACAAATCACTCACAAATCATGTAATTTTATTCAAGACAACAGTCTTGTAAACGCAGTAAATTATCAGGGCAAATTAATTCATTTGCCCTTCTACACTTTTACATACTTCCTTGATTTTACATTTTTGTAATTTTCAGACTATGAAACTTCAAAATCCTCAAAAAACATTTCAAGAAACAAATGCATTCTTCATAAGGTGAACTAAACAGTTTAGTAGTTATTTATGATGATAGTGTTAAAACAGCTGTTTTATTTTTCAAAAAAGAGAGTTTAGGACATGAGCATAGTGAGTAGTAGTCTTATCCTTCGAACAAAATGAGATCACTTTCAACACGATCATCACTACAATGTTTTTTCCACAAATACTATCAAAAGACTGCCAAAATAATGATAAAATAACTTATAGTTTTGAATAAACTGAAGAATCACGCTTTCATAGTGATATGGACTAAAAGTAAAAAGTAATATTCAAAAATGAACTTAAATGTTAAAAAGAGTGTGTTGCTTGATATCAGTTCACTATATTTTTCATTGTTATAGCTATTAGTGAATTAGGTGATTATAAGAAAGGTTAGTGAAAACAGCCACATACTTTTTTAATATGAAATTTAATTTTTGAAGATGATTTTCAACTTTTTATTACTATAAAAGTGTGTTTCTTTACACAAGTGTTGAAAGTAACTTACTTTTAACATATGACATTTTCAATAAAGACATTTTGTGCTGAAAAGAAACCTTTCAATAGTGTTTGTAGAAAAGCTTATATAGGGATTCGACACTGAAGCATATGTTGTTATCAAATCAAATATTTTCAACACCGGTATTGACAGCTGCCGCTCAGAATAATATTCTTATGCATGTTATTTCGCTGTCACACAAATGAAATTGATCATCACAAAAAATGCAGTGCACGTAACATTCATTTCAAAAAGTAATCAACTTGAACGTGGAATGATTAATGGGGGCAAAACAATCTGATAATGAATACTCACAATAGCACGCAAAGTGTTTTCTGTCAGAAAAAAATACGGAATTGAGTATATTCAATCACAGTATTCAGAATATAACAATAAACGTTTTTACGGGTACTTATTACTTGATATTAGGATGTGTTTAGACGTTCTGTTCCTCGTGCTGATAATCCAAAGAATGTATTCATATCTAGGCCCGAAAAGTTATAATTTCATCCCAATGGAACTGAAACAAATAACCTCGATATCTCTATTCAACAGACTTGCTAAGAAATGGATTGGTAGCATTAACAGACTGGATATTCATGATTTTATTGATCAGTAAACAAAAACATGAATCTTGAATATTATAATGTGATCTATTGCCTATAAATATTATATATATATATATATATATATATATATATATATATATATATATATATATATATATATATATATATATATATATATATGTACATTACTAAGTTCATGGGTTGAACCGCGTTGAGAGTTTATAACTCGACGTTTCGGCTCCTGCTTTGGAGCCATTTTCAAGAGTGTGACTGCGAGGCCTCTATCTGCCTACTCCTCGAGTCGTGGTCTTGAGAGATATCAAGGTCTCAACCTGCCTACTCCTTGATCTCAAAAGACGATCCGATGTTGGTTGCACTGTAGTATTTCTCTCAACGCGGTTCAACCCATGAACTTAGTAATGTACATATTTCTGACCGCGGAAACCTTTCCGAACATATATATATATATATATATATATATGTTTATTGTAACGAAGCATTTCTGAGACTAATTATTAAGTCCTAAACAATAACTCAGAAATGATCCGTACGCCTTTCTAAACCATTTTACTGTAATTTCAAAATTTATTGTAAACGGAAAGCAATCTTTCAAGTCAGAAAATGGTAGATGAGTCCATCCATATTTCCTTACTTTGGAACCGACCACTTTTTGCTCGTCTTGACTTCTTGCGCCTAAAATATTTACTTATACATAGAGTTTGGGTCTCAGTTAACTTTTATGATAGGGAATATTTTTTGCTGAAATTGAATAGGTTTTGTGCCTTCTGCTACGACGGCCACCGTTTTTCATGTGTTTTGCTACGAAGGTCAACCGATGGTATAAATAGTGGAAGTACATGAAAATCTGCTTCTTTTGGTGCCGGTAACTTGCATAGTACATACACATCGTAGAAATATTTGAAAATTAAATTCCGTTGAGTGAAGTTCCGAGGGTAAGCTTAAGTTATATTATATATGAATAGGTGATTTGAAATTCCCAAACCGCGATTAGTTTTTTTTATTTAGAAACCGCAATTCAACAACCACCTACGTGATTATCAAAGTACCACGTTGTTTACCCTAGAAGGTTAGGTCTTACAGCCGGAAAGGGTAATTGCGTTTAAATTCAGGTACCAGAACGTTACAGTTAAATTACTGATTCCAAAAGGGTCTGGCAGATACGACCTTTTGGAATTAGTTTGTGTATTAGAATCGAACAAGTTGTTAAGGTGGAAAATTGAACTGCGCGTCGAGTCAACCGAATAAAAGTTTCGAGCACCTTGGATACCCTCTATCCCAGTCAATATAGTGCCACGTCATACAGTTACCCACAAATGTGCTTTCACAGGAGTGGAGATTGTCTCGTTTGAAATCAGGCACAGGAACCAGTTTGTTGAAGTTCCTACGTATCCGAAAGGTACGGTCTTTCTGCTTATCGGAACTAGCTGAACTCAACGAGCATATTTGTTGGAGGAGGCGTATTCAAGTTTTTGTCCTTCAGACATCCGGTATCGCGTATCCACTCTCCTGTATCTCTACCCAAGACGTATTGCGAAGTTTCTCCCGAAAGGATCGGTGTTACGGCCCGAAGGGACAGACTTCGTTTACAACTAGTACGTAGATCGCGATAATTAAATTACGCATTCCGAAGGGACTGGCCGATACGTCTCTCCAGAATTCGTTTGGCATTTTTATTCGATAAATAATAGTCGGTGAGCCAGGAGTGGATAAAATTAATATCGCGAAATCCTAGTTCCCTGAAAGCTGATCTCAGTAATTCGGGACTAGCCGTTAAAATTGATATACTTCGTCGTACCTGAGTTTCATAGCGCGACCGTTATATACAGGGAAACCTATTCACCTGCAACGATTCCGTAAAATCAATTCTCAGTGGCCGTATATACTTTATATTCAATTCATTCCGCTGTGTACTGAAACGATTGCTTTCCCGTACCCCTGTCAAGTTTAATTTTCTTCAGTGTACCGAGTGTTCATTATTTTGGGAAATAAATTAATTCTATACTATTAATTCCCATACTTTCATTCCGGGTATAGGGGAAAGTAGGGTAATACTCTGAAAACCTTTCGTAGAAGGGTGAGAAGGTACAGCCGGTATTCTGACAGTGGTGAGGGCAATTAAAGCCTGCCGCTTGCCATAATACGAAACGTGGTCATAACAACTGACCCCTGGAATACCGTTTCTTCACTGTAGCTGTCCTGGGCCTCCCAAAAGTGTCATCTGGGAGAAAGTGGGGCATACCACTATAATCTTACTGGCGCCCAAGGGTAGTATTGGGTGTTATAGCGAGTGTACCGTTGTCTGATACACCCAGTACCCATAAGCGTCATTGTAACGTCCGAATAGGGGAGAAAAACACGTTACATTATGTGTGTTACCTATACTTTATTTAAATTGTATAGAAGCTATTGAGTTATCATTATTGTGTTATAAACTTTCATCTACAAAAAACGATTATTGTACTCCCATTCTTTATAATTCTTTATATATTTATATTTCTGTATATATATTTTTTTTTTCATAGAACCCATGCACAGACTTGCTCTTCTATGGGTTTTCTCTATATTTGTTCATGACTTTTCTTTCTTTTTATCTGAATTGTACCACTATAATTTCTGATAGATGAATAAATATTATTATTATTATTATTATTAAGACAGTTTCATTTACGGTATTCACTCTGTTTTCATCTTTCCATTTCAAAAAATGGTCATACTCCTTCTCGTATAAGTATTTGGATTTGACAGGCAGTAAATTTCCTAATGCCTTTTTAGCTTTGAGCGTCACATTGTGTGGGATCTCCATGATTATTATGAACACTACCGTTTTTAGTTTCCTCCACTAAAAAGCTTGTCAATTTTTACAAAATTGCAACTTCACTTTATTAAACAAACAACCCTTAGCAACATCTTCAATGTTTCCATGGCAATTGCATAGAAGCTCAATTGTGCTCAGTTGCCCAGCAGAACGCAGTAAATACTATGAGAAGAAATTTATGTTGTAAACAACGTCGTTTAAGATAATTTTTTCGTGAAAAATAAAATCTTGTATGCTCCACGAGCGTTACTAGATCCTAACGCTCATCGGGCAACATTCATCCCTCGGGCAAAAAGCCCTCGGGTGAATGTTACCCTCCGGGCGTTAGGATCTATATAATGCACTTGGTACATAAATAGCTGTCACAACGGGTGTTGTTTACGTGGAAGGCGGTATTGCTGAGGAACAAGTCCCTGTTTTTTGAATACAAAAACACAAATTTCAATCATGTAGAGATCTGTAGGTATTGGAATATCAAGTCTTTTGAAGGTATTTCGACATGCATAGTCTCTTTTCACACCAGAAATATATCTTTTTTTTTGGGAGATGAAGACATTATTCGACAGTGTAGAGTCACTCCATGGACAAATGTATAGCTTTCTCATCTCTTTGTTCATCCCCATTACATTTATGCTTGATTTGATCTGCATTCAACGACAGGAACGAAAATATGATTAAAATTTGCCATCTCAATTCGCGATCACTCTTAGCACACTTTCACGAATTCAAAGATCGGGTTTCTCTAAAATTTGATATAATTCTTGTTACCGAAACATGGCTCTCAGCGGATATTCCAAATGAACTGATAGCACTCAATGGATACATATTATACCGAAAAGACCGACTGACAGGAAGAGGTGGGGGTTTGGCAATATATTTGAAATCTAACTTTAAAGTGAACATCATTTCAATTGATCATAGTAATACTGAACAACTGTGGGTATCATTCACCTCAAAGACTGAAAAGTATGCTCTGGGTGTTCTATATCGTCCTCCCAAGCAATTAATAAACGAATTTTTGTATGACTTAGAAAGTTCTTTGAGTTCTATTGCTCCCAAATATGACTATTTGATATGTGCTGGCGATTTCAATATAGACATGTTGGATGTTGAAGGTAATGCCACGATATTATTGAACAACTTTATCTAGCTATGACCTGAAAAACTTAATATTTGAACCAACGAGATTTAGCCAAACAAGCTCCAAAGCCATTGACTTGATAATTTGCACCGAATCTGTACTTGTTGATAACATAGTTGTCAGTGATGCATCTGATATTTCTGATCACTGTCTTATCTCCTGCTCCTTTGGATCTGACGATGGTTTTTCAGAACCGATCATTCGCACATTTCGTGATTTTAAAATTTTTAATGCTGCCTCATTCTCTACTGATCTGATTAATGCTGATTTTCTTCAAATCTATCATCTTGATGACGTAGATTCTAAAGTAGATTGCTTCAATAATATTCTCAAAACACTGTTCGATTTTCATGCGCCCATGAAGACGGTGAAAGTAAGCAGACCAGCAGCACCTTGGATAACTGACGTGATCAAATTGATGATGTCATTACGTGATAAAGCCCTAACCAAATATAAACGTACCAAACAAGAACGCCATTGGAACTATTATAAAGACTTAAGAAACCAAACCAAATATGCAATAATTCGCGAAAAAAAAGCTTATATTCAATTCCGCATGAGGCATTATGGGAATAACAGGAATTTTTGGAAAGAACTCGATAAATTGAATATTTACTCCAAAAATAAAAATAATTCCATTCCAGAACAACTGAAAAATGCTCGTGATATCAATGACTATTTTGCCAGCTCATCAAAAAGTGACCTATCATTAGACGTCGATACTGTCAACCGATACTCCAACAACCGTCTGCCAGGAGCAGGCTTATTCAGTTTCACACCTATTTCAGAAACAGATATATATATATATATAAAACAATTCTCTCCATAAAATCGAGAGCTGTTGGTGTAGACTCTATAAGTGTAGACATGCTGCTTCATGCTTGCCCATCCATCCTCAAACATATTAACCATATTTTGAACTACTGTATAGAAAATAATACTTACCCAACTATATGGAAAATAGCTGTTGTGCTTCCCCTGCCCAAAACAAGCAATCCTACAGAATACAAATCTCTTCGACCTATAAGCATACTTTGTGTTCTCTCGAAAATTTTCGAAAAGATCATATATCTACAAATGAAGGGCTACTTAAAAGACAACCATCTACTACCATTGCATCAATCGGGATTTAGGACACATCACAGTTGCAATACAGCACTTCTGAAAGTGACAGATGACATCCTTAAATATTTGGACGACAAAATGTCAGTATTGCTAATATTTTTAGATTATACCAAAGCTTTCGATAGAATTAAACATGATCTTCTATTGGCTATACTACTCTTTGTCGGATTCAGTGATGCCTCTGTTTCATTTTTCAGAGCTTATCTATATAATCGGTTCCAAGCGGTCAAACTCGATAACCAAGTTTCTGATTTTGTGCATATTGAAAATGGAGTTCCCCAAGGATCTATCTTGGGCCCGCTACTCTTCATCATGTACACTGTTGACTTGCACACAGTCATACATTTTTCTGAAAGCCATTTTTATGCAGATGATGTTCAGCTCTATCTCCCCTTCACCGAACATAACCTAAATCAGGCTGTTCAGTATCTGAACGATGATTTGATCTCGATAGTCGACATTTCAAATAAACTTTGTCTTTCCATCAATCCATCAAAGTCAAATGCCATCCTATTTGGCCGGAAAGAAAGCCGCATAAGATGTTTACCACAAATCAATCTTAAAGTAAACAATGAAACTATTCCGTTTACAGATACTGCAAAAAATTTAGGTTTATTTATGGATCATACGCTAAGATATACCAAGCATGTGAACACTATTATTAAACGAGCTTTCTGTAACCTGAAACTCATATATTCTAATAGATCATTTCTGGACAAAAAAAGCAAAACATTATTGTGCGAAATCTTAGTCCTGTTCCACTTTAATCACGCAGATGTTGTCTACGGCCCAGCATTAATGAAATCAGATCTGAATAGACTTCAATTGTTACAAAACTCTTGTGTACGTCTGATCTACGGCTTGAGAAAGCGTAACCGAATTTCAGTTCCACTATGCGAACTAGGTTGGCTAAATATACAAAAACGCTTTCTATTGCATCAATGTGTGATGTTTCATAAAATTATTCTTGATAAAAAACCACCATACCTATTTGAAAAGATATCTTTCAGAACTGACGTTCACAATATAAATATAAGGTTCAAGTCAAAATTAACACCACCTCTGCATAAAACCACTTTTTATCAGTCTTCTTTCTCTTACATGGTAACTCGGCTGTATAACAAGGTTCCAGATAATTTAAAAAATGTATCCATTGACTCGTTCAAGTTCAAGTTGAGAAAGTTATTGGAAACTGATCAAATAAGATTTTAGAATTCTCTTCCCATTTTCATTACTTCTGCTCATTGAATGTATATTCGTTAGTTATAGTTGCATTAATGTAATACATCTGATTACCCAAAAGAAATGATCTAATGAGTATTGTATTCAGTTAAATTATTGTTATGTATTCAACTCAATACATTAAATGAAAGATTGTGGGTTCTTTGAAGAATTATAATCCATATCTTAAAATGGCGATACACAAGGATTCTTTTTTGAATAACGTATCTCACGTATATCATCAGAATTGTTACCCTCGCAACACTGATACAGAACATTTCCTTGGATATAATTCCAAGATAAATCAGTGGCGAACATAACATTTCCTCCCTTACATAAATATAACAGTACTAAACAACATTCATAAATTAAGACGCTGAGGTGATTTCCTAACACGATCACTACGTCTCAGAGTCGGTTTAATATCTTCAAAACAATTTGGACTAACATTTATATCCTGATTGGGTTCAGTGTGACTTGAACTTGTTAATTTTGTTTTGGAGCCATTGATATCTTCAATGCTGGGTAGAATTTCATTCGATGTCATGTTTGGTGAATTAATGTCAACTGGTGGTTGAAACACTAATGGTTTCGGGTCTGTTCTCTCTTGCTCTGTTATATCTCCGTGAACTAGATATTTTCTTAAGCTATTGACATGTTTGTATAAGATTTTATCATCCACTTTTACAAGATATGTTACTGCACTAATATTTTTAACAATAAAACCTTCTTTCCATTTGTCGTCAATATATGGACCCAATTTGCCAACCAGAACTTTTTCACCCACATTGAAAATTACTGGTTTGACAAAGTCGAAAGTTCTATTGAAAAGGACTTTACCCCCTTTTTTTGGTTTCAACAAATCAAGACGCGTTTTTGGCTTGATTTTAAAAATCATATCATTAGGACTATATCCTGTGCTAGTACAAGGAGTATTTCTATAACAAAACAAAAAGTTCACTATCTGTTGTTCTATAGTGAGAGTCGATTTTTGCAACAAAAATTTGTCTAGCGATGATTTTACATTTTGTACGTGCCGTTCAGCTAAACCATTAGATTGTGGATGATAGGGAGGTGATTTTAAAACATTAATACCGTTGGCCTGACAAAAATTCGTAAAATCGTACGAATTGAATGGCGGTCCATTATCGCTAATAATCGTATCTGGTAGACCCATCATAGAAAAAGTCAGTTTCAATTTTTCAATTGTCTGCGTAGTATTCGTACCCTTTGACATTGAATGAATATCAATCCACCTGGATTTGCTATCTACAATTAGCAAAAATTGACAATTATTTTTATGAAAGAAATCGTGCACTCGTTGAAATACATTATCAGTGATAGGCCAGGATATCAAAAACTTTTCGTGATTTTTCTGGCTCAGTTGACATAAACCACAGCTATTTACAAGATATTCAATATCCTCTTGCATTTTTGGCCACCATAATGAGGACCTAGCTAACATTTTACTCCTGACAATCCCCAGATGATCTTCATGCAGTAAATCTAGAACGTTTTGGCGCAACGATTGTGGTATAACAACTTTCATACCTACCATTAAGCACCCTTCTTCAACGGACAACTCATTTCGTTTCAAGTAGTACGGTCTCAAGTTACAATCTACTTTAGAGGGCCACCCTGTTTTCACATAATCCATTATTCTTACTAAGACAGGATCTTTGCGTGAAACTTCCGCAACGTCCTCGTATGATAATGGCAATTCTGCTGTCATATTAAATGAATTCAGAGAACTATCAACCTCCGTGGAATCTTGTAACGGTAATCTAGACAACATGTCAGATTCAAATAGTTGCGACCCCTTTCGATATTCAATTTTATAGTCGTAAGCTGATAATATTACATTCCAACGAATCAGTCTCGATGCCGACATGACAGAAATGGGCCTATCCGGATTGAATAATACCTTCAAAGGCTCGTGATCAGATACCAATATGAATTGTCTACCGTACAAATACTTATGAAACCGCTTAAGGCTGAATATGATTGCTAAAGCTTCTCTTTCAAGCTGAGAATAATTTTTTTCAGCTTTTGATAATGTGCCTGAAACAAATAACACTGGTTTTTCAACACCATCAACCCTGTGACTCAAAACACCCCCTACACCATAGGAACTTGCATCACATGACACAACTATTGTTTTGTTTGGGTCATAATGTACGAGAACTTGATTTGTTGTGATGAAATCTTTACTCATCTTAAAAACTTTGCGACAAGTAAGATCGAATTTGAAATCCACATTTTTCTCCAATAATTTATAAAGAGGTTTAATATGTGTTGACAACATGGGTATAAATTTCCCGTAGTAGTTGAGTAAACCAAGATACGCACGTAACTGAGTCAAATTTTGAGGTTCTGGCGCCTCTTTTATTGCTCGTATTTTCTCCTCAGTGGGATGAATTCCCTCTTCATCTATCATATGCCCCAAATATTCTACCTGTTTCTCGAAAAATTTACATTTTTCTCCATTAACTTTCACATTATAGTAACTCAATCTTTTCAGTACAGATTCTAAAGTGTTTCGTGCTTCTGTCAAATTATTGTTTGCTATCAAAATATCATCCAGATAACAATTAACATTAGGTATCCCATTCAAAATCTGATCCATAATTGACTGAAAAATAGATGGCGCTGATGCTATTCCATATGTCAACCTCGTGTACTGGAATAAACCAACATGAGTATTGATAGTTAGAAATTTCTGAAAGTCTGGATGAACTTTCAACTGTTGATATGCACCTGTCAGATCCAAAACCGTGAAAATTCTACCTTCTCCCAAACTTGCATAAATATTTTCAGGAGTTGGTAAAGGATACTGATCAATATTGAGCACTTTGTTTACAGTAATACGAAAATCAGAACAGATTCTAACATCTCCACTTTTTTTTGACACAACAACGATGGGTGAAGCCCATTCACTATGCATCACAGGTTTCAAAATACCCACCTTAACCATTTGTTCAATTTTTTTTTTCAACTAAAGGTTTCAATGCATACGGCATAGCATAAGCTTTTTTAAATACCGGGACCACATTTTCTCTGATGTTAAATTTGACCTGAAAATCTTTAATAGAACTACATAAGTTCGAATCAAACACACTTTTATACCTGATTTTCAACTCATCTACAATATTCATTGTGTTTTCTTTCGAAATCAGATGGACATCTTGACTATTCAAACTAAAATTAGTTTGCCATCCAGGAAAAAGAGTATTCAACCAATTCCTACCCAATAACGGTACAAAATCCTTATTAGATTCGATTATTGTCAGCCTTAGCTGATGATTTCGATCACCATACTTTACGTCAACTTGACACTCACCTAAAGCATTGATACCCTGACCAGAAACTACATTCAATCTATAAGTAACAGTTTTCAAAGGTACATTCAAAATACTCTTATATTTACTAAAGGACATTACCGACTTGCATGCACCTGTGTCTACCTCAAAAGCTACCCTTGTACCATTCAGACCTAACCAGATCTGATGGGGTGAAGCGGAATTGACACGCATATTATTCAAATTGAACAAATCGCTGTTTACTTCTTCGAACAAAACTTCGTTCTGGTGACTGACTCCTTCTTCTACTGCATCTACTGTCATAGATCTTTTGAATGGACATAACTGCTTGACATGCCCCATCTTGGAACAAGAATAACACCTCCACCTAGCTGCTGGACACTCCTCCTTGGGATGCCTTCTGCCACACTTATCACACCTTGCAAAACTGGCTTGATTTTTTTCCTGCCTTACATCTTGACTGATTTTCACAACTTCTTTTGGCCTTACTTGCTGTCTGAACTGTTTCTGCTTTTGAACATAGTTGACGCCGCTACTAGTACCACAGTCTGATAAAGTTTTGACTTGTTTCTCTGCCAACTCTGAAGCTTGAGCTGACTGATATGCCTCTGTGAAAGTTAACTTAACTTGTGACAAGAGTTTTCTCTGTATACTTTCTGAATGTATTCCACAAACAAACCGATCTCTCAGAGCATCATCTAGAAATGATCCGAAATTGCATGTATTAGCTAATTTTCGTAATTCAACTATATATTCGGCAATACTCTGGTCCAACTTTTGATTACATTTATTGAAGATGAATCTCTCGTAGATTTCTGAAACTGGAGGACAAAAATGCTTCAAAAGAAACCCCTTCACTTCGGTATAACTCAGCTCACCGGGCTTCTTTGGAGCTGCTAAATTTTTCAGCGTTAGATATACTTGTGTGCCTGCCAAAGTGATGAACATAGATACTTTCATTTCTTCGGGAACAACATTAACCTTGAACAAATGCTCCAACCGATCCAAATAGGTTTCAAACTCTTCGGCGCCACCTTTGAAAGGTTCAATGTTACCAATTAGAGCCATCTTTTCTTCAAAAAAAAATTATTCAACTTCTGTCACTGTCCAATTGACAACTTGTCCTTGTGCACTGCGGAACTGACTTTATGGGTAATTCTCTCGACTTCGTCGCCAAAATGTTATGTATTCAACTCAATACATTAAATGAAAGATTGTGGGTTCTTTGAAGAATTATAATCCATATCTTAAAATGGCGATACACAAGGATTCTTTTTTGAATAACGTATCTCACGTATATCATCAGAATTGTTACCCTCGCAACACTGATACAGAACATTTCCTTGGATATAATTCCAAGATAAATCAGTGGCGAACATAACATTTATCACTGTTAATAATTTCATTTCTATTACTATTACTATTTTCACTGCTGGAATCGTATGAATATTCTACATTTGTTTTTGTTTTTGTTTTGTTTTTGTCAGGGTTGAGTGTAAGAAAGTAATTACCCATCTCACACATGAGTAAACGCTAACTCTGCCTTTTGATAGTAGTAGGTACCAAGTATACGTATAATATGTCTGTACACTGTTCTTTCTAACTATCAATAAAAGCGATTATTATTATTATTATTATTATCATTATAAATACCATACCTCAGTCAACTTTCTACTTGTGCATCTGTTCTTGTAAATTTCCGGGTATTTTTAGTATCATGTATTGTTATTGAGGCAGCATCTACCATATCATTGACGTTAGTTACTTTCATTTTATACAGTGTGTCTCAATATGAGCAGCCACACCCTCATATTTCATTGAGAATCATAGTCTCAGGAATACCTACCTCTATGTTGATGAAACATTCGTATATCCATTTTCCACGGCTAACTATGACCAATTGGAAAGGGAAAAAGAGGGGAAAACATATTAGAAATTTTTTCATCACAAAATTGACATCAAATTCTGCTTCAGAGTACCCTTAATACCCCAGATCCCAGTACTTGAATCAATCGATTATACAAGGTATTATTTGTTGGTGGCATAATGATTACCTCTATTTCATCAGTAATATTTGCTTGATTTTCAAAATTTGTTCACTTTTCACAAAATTCACAAAAATATTCAAATAATACTGTGAAAAATAACCAAATACTAATTTTGCATGGCAGACTGTGGCCACTTTAATAGTGAAAAATCTTTTATTGAGAAATTAACCTCAACTTCTGGTTTTGGAATGTCCCAGAACCCCAGAACACAATGGTGAATCATTGAAATATACAGCTGCCAATATCACCTCTTATCCATAATGATCGACTGATTAAAATGCCTTTTTTGTCACAAAGTGCCCAAAAATGTTTCATCATTACTGCAGAAAGTAACCAAGAAACATGAAGGAAGGTATTCCTGAGTACTATGATTTAAAAAAAAAATTCTCAATGAAATATGTGGGTGTGGCTGCTCAAAGTGGGACACACTGTATAATTCTTGGCGGAGACAAGCACCCAAGATTCCCATAATCATTTATCCTGAATAGGGAATTAAAGATAGAAATGATAAAAATTATCACAAAAATCGAACACTACTCTAACCGATTTCACTTCAAAAAATAGTCCGTTTAAAATTTGATCCCAAGGCTCCCACCCGACAACCACAACAGACCCTTAATCAACTCACCCTGTCACGATCATACATAGTAAAATGTTGAATTTGACTGCTGTAAATATCTTATCAACTATTTGAAAATATAGAATTCGATTGTCATTAAACTTTTTATTGAACTTAATATGGCTTTATGGAAAGTGAATCATACCTTCATCAGCAGATATTTATTATCAGGAGCTTCCAATATAAATTTATTCATTTGATCTCTAGAAAACATTTTGGATATCTCTGGTTGATACCCATTGGACTTACTCTTAAGAGATGCTTTCAACTTTTTATAACTCGATATGTCATAATATTTAACATGAAAAATTTACTCCAAATGGTGGAAGATTTGAATTTTTTCGATATATCAAAATATACTATCAGGACTATTTCGGAGAAATGATTTATACTGCTTAGCATGGCCAATCCATTGAAGATTTGAAGGCAGCTCGTAGGATAAACATTATTATTGTTATTGAATAATTTCAACATTTTATACAATAATTGCATGGTCATCCAGTTATGAAATATGCTCAAAATATCAAGTATGTAGATCATCTGGAAATTAGTTTAAAAGAGATTGCAAAATCTATGTCACTTGATATTTATGCACTTCCAGAATAATAGGCCTCATGAGTTGTATTGAAACTAATAGATACATGATTGCAGACACCGAGTTACGTGAAAAGAGAGGTCTTTGTGACCTCCACAAATGTGGCAACAATGCTGGAGGTGGTAACTACGGCAGGAGTTCAGCTCGTATAAGGATATCGGAGGTCAGAAGAGATTTTATATGATCTGCATACAGGGCAATTCAAATTCGACCCCCACCATTGGGATCTTCTAAACTACAGGAGATACGTCGAAGCTTAAATTGAGGCAAAGTTGCGTATTCTGGTGCTTTACAAAATACTGTTTTGAAACTTGGAAAATTCCGAGTATTTCCGGAAATATCGGGAAAAAACTGAAAATCGGAATTTTCATTTGTATTTTTTTCTATCGTTATTTGACAACATAGCTCAAAACCAAAAGTACACTTTCATTGATACTTTTTTTCAGCTACACGTTTTCATGTTCAGATTTACTATACGACGTTTCGTCTTCTGGCATTCATCTTTTTTTTCTGTTATGGGCGCCATATTGTTTTTTTATACAGAAAATTAGTGATTCTCATTCTAATTTCATTGATGTATAATTTGTTATCATTTGCACTTCTGAAACCACAGATATTAAAAAAAAAACTTCATCTGAGATAGTCATGACTCCATCGAAAAATTTTGTTTAATAAACACTAGTTGTCTGAACTCATTAAACATCATAAGTTTGCACAAATACTTCAGTCGAATTGTCATCATTCTCAAATGAATAAAAACGAGATATGTTGAAACTTTATTATAAATTTGATAGGAATAGTATGAAAACAGCACAAATTTATTTTGAATTATATCCGGAAAGACAACAGCCGGATAGAACATTATTCGGAATTTTGGGCAAACACTTGGCTGAGTACGGTGCATTTCAAAAGACAAGAATGAAATCATGAGCTTGTAAAAAATGCACAAAAAGTATTACAACAACTCTTCGTAATGATGGCCTTCCTCTTGAATACATAACCGAGCTCGTCGTCTCAAATTAAGAACAGCCCTAACAATATCCCTTCTTCTGATATACCTGAATTGCGTGACGATATTGTCTCTAAGTTCATCTACTGTGTCATATTCTTGCTCTCCATAGATTCTGTTCTTTAAAGTGTCCCTCAAGAAAGTATCCAAAACTGTAAGGTCAGGTGACCTTGCCGGCCACCTCACTGGTCCAGAATTTCCTAACCACCTATTAGGAAATCTT
The DNA here is from genome assembly GCA_944452925.2 of Chrysolina oricalcia. NCBI lineage: Eukaryota > Metazoa > Arthropoda > Insecta > Coleoptera > Chrysomelidae > Chrysolina > Chrysolina oricalcia. Next base: position 3,118,171 of record OX101827.2, read on the forward strand.
TGGTGTAAATATTCGCAAACTGCTCTTTTATTGTGTGGAGGAGCCCCGTCATGCTGAAACCAGCAGCTGTTATAATTAACAAGGGGAAATCGAAGATAAGTTTCCCCGTTCAAAAGTATTACAGAAGAAATGAGGTCCAAGGATTCGATCGTCATAAATTCCAGCCCACACATTCAAACGAAACCGAACTTGTGGTCTGACTTCTCTGAAGTGTCGTGGATTATTTTCACTCCAAATGTGCTCATTATTTCTATTAAAAACACCACAATTCGAAAAAGTACTTTCGTCGGTCTAAATAATGTTTTTCAAGAAGTTTGTAGGGTCTACCCTATTCGAAAGCCAGCTACAAAATTCCATCCTTCTCTCAGGATCACCTGGATGTAATTTTTGTGAAACATGTATCTTATAACATTTCAAACCACTTTTTTTGAATTCCCTCCACACGCTCGTCTGTGGCACATCCATTTCTGCCGAGACTTGATGTGTTGATTTGGAAGGATCTGTATTTATCTAAAAAAGTAAAATAATTATACTTCTTCGAATATGGAATGAACAATTATTTTACTTCGGCTAATAAGTTACGTCTAATATTTTGTTCCATTCTGCTTCCATATTTCATTCTTGTTTTTTGAAACGCACCGTACTCAGCCAAGTGTTTGTCCAAAATTCCGAATAATGTTCTCGTTTTTCTTCATTTGAGAATAAGGACATTTCGCCTGAAGTATTTGTGCAAACTTATGATATTTAATGAGTTCTGACAACTAGTGTTTATTAAACAAAATTTTTCGATGGAGTCATGACCATCTCAGATGAAGTTGTTTTTTTTTTTTTAATATCTGTGGTTTCAGAAGTGCAAATCATAACAAATTTTACATCAATGAAATCAGAATGAGAATCACTATTTTTCTGTATAAAAACCAATATGGCGCCCATAACAGAAAAAAAAATGATGATGAATGCCAGAAGACGAAACGTCGGATAGTAAATCTGAACATGAAAACGTGTAGCTGAAAAAAAGTAACAATGAAAATGTACTTTTGGTTCTGAACTATGTTGTCAAATAACGATAGAAAAAAATAAAAACGAAAATGCCGATTTTCAGTTTTTTCCCGATATTTCGGAAATACTCGGAATTTTCCAAGTTTCAAAACAGAATTTGGTTAAGCTTCCAGAATACGCAACTTTGTCCCAATTTAAGCTTCGACGTATCTCCTGTAGTTTAGGAGATCCCAATGGTGGGGGTCGAATTTGAATTGCCATGTATAATAAATACATTTTTATAATAACCGTTTAGTGCCCAAGTTTGCATTCTTGTAAAAACTTAAAGAGCTGAATTGTTACAAATTTCCGCATTGTAAAATTTTCAACTAAGAATTATATTGCGTTATTATTATTTCCTAAGTCCTTGAATCTGTTGAATAATATGGATTTATCACCCTGGAAGAAAATAAAAAGGAGTGGCCATCTCGAAAGAAATGTGAACAAAAAGTATCTGCAGATTTTAGATCATTGTAGTTTTGGTGAACTCAATGAATCTAATTCAACCCTCTAGTACATCACTCATGCACCCAAAACAATAACAAATCACCGATTTGGAATTATTCAGTTTCAATCATCCAGTACAATATAACAGATATACCGGATGAATAATCAAGTATTCAACTGGACCACTGCAGAATGATCCCTTAATAGTGTTCCGCTTTGACTATGAGCGATTTTGAATGTTTCGACTGCTGCAGCTATAATATAAATTAATATAATTAACATTCGTGAATAATTAAGGTTTCGTTTTACGTATGAGGTTGCAAAGTTTCATATCCACTGAGACCGATATTCTCTTCATTCACAACCACGACAGAAAACTTTTGTGATTATCTCAATGCTTGGGTGTATTGAAAATGGTAGCTTCGATGAATATAATTTGATGAATAGATGAAGCGTTTCTCTGACATGATTTAAAATGTACATGAATATGTTAAAAAAATGCATTCTCTTTTCCAATTTGCTGAACATTAGTGATTTTTCAAAACAAATTACAATGGAAAACCAAAACAAATTGGAAAAACAAGGTTCTATAACACTTACAAGGTTACAAATTGAATGCATCTTTTAAACATTATTACTAGCAGTATTCCTAGTTTGCAGAATTTTGGTAATTTTCATTGCGGTTCATGCGCTCTACAAACCAATGTCATTTAATCGCAAATGACAGAAAGAGTAGCGTTAACAGAAAACACACAATAAACAATTCTATTATTGGAGAAGTCCAAAAGAACTATAATGGAACATTGAAAGGTAAGTATAGAAACGCAACACGGAGCGTCGAAACACCAGCGGGCCATAAACTTCAATAGCAGGGCATTGTTTGCTATTTTTTCCATCAAGATTTTCTTTATTCTCGCAAGATGAATGCTCTCTCGGTCCGCGGTCTACGAAACAAATAGGGGAAAGTCGCGGCGCCCGCTTCGATATTCCTTTGTATTTTCGGAAAGTTGCTTCGAATGACTGTAATAATGGTTCATGAAGAGAGAGTCGGGGCGAAAACGACGCCAAAGCAGGAGCGGCGGAACTCTAAGGGCCCTAAACTGCCGTTAGAAGTTCAACTAGCAGTTGCCGTAACTTGGGAAATTATTCAAGTTAAACTACCTCAACGTTTATTTCTCGCAGAAACGGTCTACATAATGGATTACTGTATGAATATTGCATGTCTTCGCAGGTTGGTTACTGAATCTTGTTAACTTCTGCAGTCGAGAGGTACGCGGACCTTCGACATGTGTGCGTTGGGGACGATTACGGGGAAAATCGACAATTGCGAGATGCGGAAATAATAATTACTGGTGCGAAATTGTTCATGTCGAGTTGATAACACAAATTTTTCAAATGTTCATGTTATATTTGATAGGGAACGGACCTTTACATTTATAAAAAATAAATTGCATAACTCTTTTAAATCCATAGATTCTAGTCTGAAACGTCCATTTCACAAAGAGTTCCACTATATTTCTTTCATTTCGAAAAAACATCTCATTTGAAAGTGTGCCGCTGACGTCACGTTGATCAGAAACAACCCCCACCACAATCCACGTTCCGAAACATTCAATACAGTTCTCCTCAAAAATATAGATTCTAGCTTGGTATGAGCCATTGAGAAATAATTAAAACTTCGTCACTTGATCGACTCATAAAAAAAAATCTACATTTAAGCTACTTTTTATTGTTTTTGTAACTTCCAAATTTCCTGAACGGACCATCCATCCGATGAAGAACGAGCATTGACAACACCGGAAATCATTAGGCTCGTTCATTGGAGACTGCTCTAGTTGATCGAGATCACTTCCACATATGTTCATCTCTCTCTAACACTTGTACTTCGTTTGTCTGTCTCTTTTGAAAAATCATCTTTGAGCAAGTAGAGCTATCTACGAAGGCGTAGAAGGGCCACGGTTTTTTCCTATTTTTAATCCCGACTTCTATCTCGGGATCTCGAGATCCCGACATCTAAGTCTGGATCCCGACTTCTATCTCGGGATCTCGAGATCCCGACATCTAAGTCGGGATCCCGACTTCTATCTCGGGATCTCGAGATCCCGACATCTAAGTCGGGATCCCGACTTCTATCTCGGGATCTCGAGATCCCGACATCTAAGTCGGGATCCCGACTTCTATCTCGGGATCTCGAGATTCCGACATCTAAGTCGGGATCCTGACTTCTATCTCGAGATCCCGACATCTAAGTCGGGATCCCGACTTCTATCTCGGGATCTCGAGATCCCGACATATTTGAAAATCGCATTAACCTCAAAAAAGAAATCAACTAGGGCCCGTTCGTTTGCAGCATACATATTTGATGGAACTGGTCTACTTGTATTAAATATTGAAGTAGGCAAACGAGTTAAACAGAGACAAACGATTCTTATTGATGCTCCGTGAAACAGACGAACGAACCCATTTGCTATCAAATGACAACTGTCATACGACACAATCCAGTGTAATGAGAATTTGAGATTTCATGGTGCACGACTTTTACAACGTTGCCAAGTCTATTTTTGATGAACGTGACGTCACGAAACCACTTTTATTCTGATTATAGAGAAAGTAGCGGTCAGAAAAAATAAATAAAAAATCCCGAGTGATATTAGCGTATACACTTTCTAATTCTCTCATATGTCCTGGAAAGGTCCATTAAATGTGAATTTAATTCTGCTGAATGTGGACTGTTTATAAAAAAATGTTCACAGGGACGGCCTTTGGGGGTGGCGAGCATGGCAACCGCCCAGGGCCTCGCTCCTGCAGGGGCCTCGTGCACTCGTGTAAAAACCCAAGTAGTAAAATGTACTTGAAATTAATCCACTTGGTTATTTTTTGCTATGTGGAAGTCATAGCTAGAATCTGATCTTGAGAGACTCATCGTCATTTTGTGTTCAAGCAAGATCTTTTTTTTGTTTGTCACAAAGGCTCTGTAAACTCTGTTTGCTGGCTCGAGTCAGCAGTGGGCTATTTCAATAACACATGTGAAATCTTTATCGCTTTAACCGCTTTCCAAAACTTGATAGCTATTTTTTGTTTATATAAAATTTGTTTTCAAGAATCTCTCAGGGAACGTACAATATATTGTCAATTGGTTAGTGAATGCCATTCTATAAATCAAATCAAAATATGCTTTAATGTCAAAAATGATTAGAAAAATTATAGAAAATGAAATAACTCCATACGAATTCGTAATTTCTCGTGTCATATGGTATGACATTCTTACGAAGATCAGTGTCATAACCAAAATATGGCAGCGCGACAAATGCACATATGATGCTATACAACACCTAGACGCATTCACACAATGCCTTGATGATTCGTGAAAACGATTTCCAGTCATCCTTGCGAGAGAAATAGCTGATAAAAATGATATTGAGAGAAAGTTCAAAGTCCTGAGATGTAGACGTATTAGAAGAAACTTTGATTACGAAGGGGTGGATAAAGCTCCTTAATTATTCGGAAGATATTTTTAGAATAAATAATTTTTCGCACCTCTAATTGTCGACAATGTGCGGTCGAGTTTTCAACCAGTTTTGAGGCTCGTAAGTATCATGAGAGCATGTTTGGTTTCATGTATAGCATAATATAGTTAAAGGAAATGACTCACTTTTGTTGCATTGCAGTAACTTGTAATTATCTCTGACAGTAGGAGTCTCAGAAAAAGCAGCAAACATCATCATTTCTAAATCTAAATCCCTGATTATTTCAAGACATTATTGCACCTTAGTTTGTTTGTTTTATCACTATCAGTATTAATAATTTGTTATGTTTGTGTAAGTCAAAGTTGACTTTGACTTTTGACATATGACATTTGATTAATTTTAATAAATTCTAACCCACCAAATTTCTCTTCTCCCATGCTCCTCGTGGTATTCCTACAGGTGTTGTACATCCGACACATTTTTTAATTGTTTAATGTTTTACATAAATTTTATTAAGTACCCCATGTTGCACATGGATTTTGTCTTTTTTAATTATATAACATCGTTGTTAAGCGACCAATCTCACTAACATTGTAAGTATAGGACTCTCATCCTCACCATTTTACAATAGTTTCATCCATTTTTGTAGCTCCCTGATGATGACAGTAACCACTGTCGAAATATTGGAAATATAATGTTATAAGAGTACACTTGCGTTTTGCTGCTGTCCCAAATATTTTCAAGTTTGTTTATATATATATATATATATATATATATATATATGTATGCCTAACTATCACTTTGGGGACATTTTGTTTCGGCAAGTAGCAGTTCGAGGACTTTTGGTCTGTTTGAGGACAGACCCCAAACTTTGTATTTGCGTAACTGTTCATTTGAGGACTGGGGCAATTTGGGGACCGATAACTATTTCGTTTGGGGACAGTTATGAAGCAATTTGAGGACAGTACATAGCAACTGCAGTTTGAGGACAGCACTTTGGGGACTTCAAGAGGAATTTGATCACAATCACCTGAAATAAATGAGACATCGATATTCAAATAAACATGGTGTGGTATCTATCAGTCAGAATATTATTGTTCAATAGTTGTCGAAAATATGTTTAAATTACCTTATAGGAAAAATATATAGAGAGAGCGTCACATGAAGTTTATTGAATGAGGAAAAATTCATCAAAAATTATTTTTCACAAATCACCTTTGCATTTCTAAGTTTCAGATAAACATAATAGACCAATCTGTAGAGTTTTTTTTTGTCACAAAATGTAAATCGCCAATGGTTTATAATATTATGAAATCGTTCGTTGACGTTTTTGCCTTGGCAAAATCGGTTTGTGGAATTTTGTAAACAAGAAATAGTAAAAAATAATTACAATTGTTTTTTTTTTTCATATCAAAACGTAGTGGAGAAATCGTTTTACTGTCAATAGAACTGTTGCAGAGAATTATGAAATCTTCAGAACAGTTTTTTGATGCGACCGGATCGGTGCATTTTCCACTGGGAAAACCTCGAAAAAGAGTAAATTTTTTAAGAAATCATAATTTTCTTGAAGTTGAAGCGTGACAAACAATATTGAGGGAACTGATAGATAATAACACATAGTTTAACTGTGCGCAAGATGGTTTCTATCTGACCTGTAGTTTTTCTACAATCGAGTTATACAGGGTGTTTCTTAAGTACGTGTAGAAACTTTAGGAGCATGTTGCTGACGTCGAAATAAGAAAAAAGTTCCCATATACACATGTCCGCAAGTTATTCGTTTCGAAGATACAGAGTGTCAAAGTCTAATTCTTATATTTGTTTTTAGTAAATAAATTCCAACATATTTGTGATATTCGAGTAAAGTTTGGTATCTGGGGTTATTTTTCAATGACAAAATCAAATTTTATGTTGATTGCGAAAAAACTGATTTCTAATATAATTTATTTAAAATTTAAAAATCTTGTCATTAAAAATCACTTGCATCGATTATTTCAAATCTCAATAATTCGGAAACAGTTACTCTCAGTGACCTCTACCAAGAATATATTTTTTACACAAACTAAATAATGAATATTCCCAGATACCAAACTTTACCCAAATATCAAAATTATTTTGAAATTATTCACAAAAAAATAAGAATTCAACTTTGACACTCTGTATCTCAGAAACGAATAACTTTCGGACAAATGTTTATAGGAACTTTTCTTCTTATTTTGATGCCAGCAACAAGCTCCTGAATTTTCTACACGTACTTAAGAAACACCCTGTATAAACAATTTAACTGTTTATCTTGCAAGATACGCCGATTTAAGGTGAATCGTCGTATTCTGGGAAAAGCACACACATTGAAATAATTTCTCATTTTAACAATTTCAAAAGTATTGTATCAATTGTATTGAATTGATAGAATATCGTTTCTAATCAAGAAATTTTTGTTATTCTGATCAATTCGAAAGTTTTTCTCCAAAGCTCAAATTTTCTTGAGCCATTTTCTAATCCTAATAAGATAATAAGCTTGTATTGAGAGTATTGAGAATAGTCATATATTTTTTATTCATATTTATTTACATTGATTTATCTTTATCGTTGATTTTTCTACCTTTTTATTTCTACTCCTAGTTATTTAAGTTGTTTTATCTTTATCTTTCATTATTGTACTATTTGACGAGAGTAAACATTGTACAATGTAGTAGCACAATAAACTGAACTGAAGTATTCGTCAAAATATTTTATGATTTTTAGTTCAGAAAATTCAATTTTTTTCTTTAAAATTAATATTATTTTCAAACTACACTAATAGTTTCATCACATAATATTTGTAATGATTTTATTTTGAAATGTTTCAAATACATTTCCGCAGAATAGGAAAATGGGAATATTGTTCGAAGTAGTCGATTATTTGAATAATGTTATAATAAAAAATTTGATAATCTCTAAGATTATTTTCATCATTAGTCAACATTGGGGGCTATTCTTGACCAGAGCTGCATTTTTCATTTCGAAACGAAGAAATGAATTTGCGATCTTATGGAGACGGAGTAGTAGTAGTTTTCTGTTAGGTATTAGGAAAAATTACTTTATTTTTATCGTAGGTTTATTTCGATATCCAGAAGAGGCATGTTTTTTTCTTTTCAATTGAGAATGATATTACCCTTTTCGTACGTATTCAAATAATTATGACATGGATGGAACATCCAAAACGGATCTGAATAAGTATTGTCTACAGCACGTATACAAAAGCTGGTTTTAATTTAGACTTGCATAAACACAAATAAGCTTTCGAAATAATGCAGCTTTCCAAGAATATAATTCTGTTATATATAATCGATAAAATATTGTTTAAAATGGAGAAATCAATGTCCTCAATAGAATCAATTCAGGTTACGAAATTTACTTGAAACAAGTAATTTAATATTTCAGTTCAAGAATTTCAAAAATTCTATTTGAAGATTAAAATTTTCTGTTATAAGGATACTTCAAATGAAAATATTTCAAGTGGTAAACATTTCATTACATGCAGATATGTGTAATCTTTTTCGGAGAAATTACTCTCTTCAGAGGGAACAATTGACAAGATTCGATACTAGATATCTTGTTCGAATCCCAGAAACGATATTTGTAGGTACATCTGATACAGAGAATTGGGTCAAAAAAGAGAAAACTACGATGAGTACCTAATCTTGTCTGCAATGGTATTGATGGTACTTAGGTATTCAGTCGACAAATATAATGCAATAATTATATTATATAACAGAACACAAAGTTTTTTTTTGTTGCATCTGGAAGTAGAGATAAATATTTCCAACGTGTAAATTTTGGATTTTCACCTGGGTGGTGGAAAGTGTGTTGAAAATTTCATTGAAAGCTACTCCAAATGCTTCAAAGTGCTCCCGACGTCACCCAAAGTCGCACTGGAGTTAACTCGAGTTAACTTCAGGCGACTTCGGAAGCACTTATTTGGATCAACTTTCATTGCCATTTTCAACACATTTCCCACGTGGAAATCTTAAATAAACACGTTTTAGATATTGATATCTACTCCCAGAAGCTTTTACAGAATTTGATTTACCTTAAATCGGCGTACCTTGCAAGATAAACCATTAAAACTACACATCGGACACAAACTATCTTACGTTTAGTTGAACTACATATGATTATTTATCAGTTTCCTCAATATTGTTTGTCCAGCTTCAGATATATAAAAATCATGAATTTTAAAAGATATTGTCTCTTTTCCGAGGTTTTCCCCGATTTTCTCAGTGGAAAATGCACCGATCCGGTCGCGTTTAACACTGTTTTGTAGGTTTTATAATCCTATATAAGACTTTTTTTCTACTACCGCTAACCAAAGTAGCCTTTGAGGATTTCTGATATCAACGCAAAGTTGACGTTTTCCGAGAAATGTCATTTTGTGACAGCTTTTACTCTCTAGAGCGAGAATATTGAAGAAACTCTTGATCTCCCTAGCTTTTGTTGAAAACGAACCTATTCTTGCATGATGGAAAGTGAACACAAGAAATTCAAAGCACTCTAAGGACCTGCGGTAAGGTTAGAGATGCTTCCTACTAATCTGATTTATCGATCCTGGCGTGAGTTCGAACTTGGGACTAGGTATTTTTTTTTAGGCAAGTTTTTTTATCCTTTTGTTAGAGATGTAAATTATTGGAGATTTGGATAGCTTATACATTTGGGAATACTATTGAATGTAAATTTTCTCATAGGTAATATTATGTTGAATGAAGTGTCTATCGTTTTTATGTCTGAGAGCTGCGTTTGTAGAAACAATCATGTGTGCATGTATTTCGAGCACAAAGTGTCATTGCCGCTCTCCAAATATTACCGCGCTTTGCTTCGCGTCGCGCGGTAACTCTGTCGAGCGCCAATCAATCACTTTGCGCTCTAAATACAGAAATAGCTATTGACTGAAAAACGATTATTTTTATGTTCCCGCGGTGATTTGTTTTTTACATTATTGATTTTTTATATAATTGTACAGTTTAAAGTTTTGCGTTGGTTTTGGTTTCTTTGATTTGGTTTTACACATTCGTTAGTTTTATTTCACAACGTTAACGAGCTTAATACGCATCTGATCTAGTTCCCCGTTCACGTGCATGTTGACATCGTTCGTATTTGAAATGTGAATACACTATAGGTGTAAAATGTTTAATAATGAAGTGTTCAAACAGACAGTTCCTAATTGGTTTCCAGTTTTTCTGCCAAAGTTTCCTGGAAAAAGTGTTTCTGGAAAAAGTGTACATGGACACATTTGTAGATGAATAATTCTTGTACTGCGGCAATGAATAACTTTTTATCAAAGCTATATAGTTTCTGAACTATATTTAGTTTCATAATATTTGTAATATCGGTTTTCTCAATACCCTGATTACCATTTTTAACATTTTTCTTTATTTTTATCCCTTCATCGATACGGTTCATCAATTACCTGCAAATTATTGTTATCAATCCTTTCTATCGGCATTGATGGAAAAACGAAATCGAAAATTACGTTATAAATTGAAAAATCAGATTACCTACAATAATTCCGAATTCTAGGTAATCTTCGAAGTCGCACTGCTACAACCGAGAGAAATTTGCTTCAATTCATCAAGTATTCAATAATGAAACCACAAAAGAGTATTCCACCCTTTTCGTCTAGCACACACACATACGTCATACACACCTCGTTATCAGATATCAGATTCGATGCCTATCCATTATTCAATATCAGAGTTTGTTTTCATTGTTGACAGTCATTAGATGTTAATGTCCGACAATTCAAATTCGATATTCCGATTTCAAGAGTAAATGTTCGAAAAGTCGAACTTATTTAAGATAATAATCCGGTTCAATTCCGATTTTGTATGGCTTTCGAATACTCGGATGCATCCAAGTATTTCAATACACAGATTTAATTTTCATTTGAATTCTCACAACACTGACAGAAATCGCTTTGAATCATATCAACGATTTTAAGTTTTTAGATAAAGAACATTCTGACTGAATATCCATTAAAAAATTTGAAATAGCAGGAGGGAAGGTCGAGTGTCACATCGTTGAAAAAATTATTTGATATTTTTAACTATGTTTGAAAAACATCAACATTTTATGAATGCTTGTTACCTTCTTGGACCTGATTACAAGAATGCCCCCATTATTAACCCTATCTTCAAGGAAATCCCTAATAATTATTATCGACCTTTCCGACATTCCAAGAAATAGAGTGTGTTTTGTTTACCACTGCAGGTAATATGTGTAGTAAAATTCCAGAAGAATTGATTCATCTTTCTTAACTTTTCTGCGGTCTTTGAAGCGGAACATTTAGCATTAGGTCGACATGATTTTATTTACTTCGAAAAATATACAGAATTATTTCGGTTTATCCCAGGCTCTCTGCGATATAATTCAGAATAGTTGCATGATTTGAGATTAACTAACATGGTACAAAGATCATTTTCAACAAAAATAGACATAAAGTGTGATTTCACCGACTAGTAGTATAAAGTTTTCTTTCAGTGCGATTCTAATTGCATAGCAGCCAGAGGACATTATTATTGTTTTCTTATTATTATTATTATTTATATCATCCATGTCGGGGTAATTTTGATTGTTAAATCTCATTATGAAACCTATTATATAAAAATGTATATATTATACAGGGTGTAGAAACTCTAGGAGCATGTTGCTGACGCCGAAATAAGAAAAAAAGTTTCAATAAACACATGTCCTCAAGTTATTCGTTTTTAAGATAAAGAGTGTCAAAGTTTAATTCTTATATTTGTTTTTTTGTGAATAAATTCCAAAATATCTGTGGTACTCGAGTAAAGTTTGGTATCTGGGATGATTTTTCAATCACAAAATCAAATCTTAAGTTAATTGTGAAAGAACTAATTTCTAATTGAATTTATTTTAAATTTAAATATCGTGTCATTCAAAATCACTTGCATCGATTATTTCAAATCTCAATAACTCGAAAACAGTTGCTCGCAGTGACCTCTACCAAGAATATATTTTTTACACAAACTAAATAATGAATATTTCCAGATACCAAACTTTACCCAAATATCAAAATTATTTTGAAATTATTCACAAAAAAATAAAAATAAGAATTCAACTTTGACACTCTGTATCTCAGAAACGAATAAATTGCGGACATATGTTTATAGGAACTTTTCCTCTCATTTTGATGTCAGCAACACGCTCCTAAATTTTCTACACGTACTTAAGAAACACCCTGTATAACCTATTTCGAGTTATCAGAACTAATTCGTGAAGCAAAATCAGAATAAAACAACCAGGATTTGAAAAATATTATATGAAATTTCGAATATTTCCTGTTTTTAGAAAGTATAATGGAACGATTAAACGAGCAATTTTTAATCGAACCATAAATCACATTAAACAAGAATTTGTTCAAGAATAAAGTAAAATTTTGATTACGAACAAACTGTGACATTTTCGAATAGAATAGAATGGTCGATTCACATAGGCTCAGTTTCAATTCTCTGCTCAAGATTCTTTGGCTGGGATAAATATTTCTAAGAATGCCGAGATATGTTTTTGTCATTTGGCTGACATACTTGTTGTATATCATATCTTTATCAATCCACAACCCCAAGTTTTTACATACCTCAACGATTGGAATCAGCTCTCCCAAAAAACTAATACAATCTAAGATCACAAAAATTTGAAAAAAAAATACATAGAAAAAAAATGATATTGTGGGGGTGGAGGGCCAAAAAAAATTGGATTTGAGGGGGTGAAATAATTTATTTTTAGTTTTTTAGATAGCCCTTGGCACACGCTTGGGTAATTTTAGAAATATTTGTATTCTGCACTTTTTTTATACGACCCCCCGTTTAGACTGTGCGCGTGTCCACGGATTTTCAAAAACAAAAAAAAAATTGGAAAAAAAATATTGAAAAAAAACAAAAATATAATATTGTGAGGGCCACTTTTTACTTTTTTTCGGGGTGTGGCAAACATTTTTATTTTTTTTTAATAGCTTTTGGCACACCCTTGGATAATTCTAGAAAGATTTGTTTTCTTTACTTTTTTTGATAGGACCCTCCGTTTAGGATGTGCGCGTGTCCGCGGATTTTCGAAAATGATAAAAAATTTAAAAAAATTGGGAAAAAAATTTAAAAGAAACAAAAAAATCGTACAATAAAGGACCGTTTTGACTTTTTTTCGGAAAAGGAGTTGGGTGGGGCAAAAAAAATTTGGATGCAAGGGGGAGAAATATTTTTTTAAATTTTTTAGCCGGGTGCACAACCTTGGATCATTCTAGAAGCTATAAAAACCGCACTGTTAATGCAATGAGAACATTTTCTCACCTTCACTAGGTGTATAGACATTAGTTGAAATATCGTTCACCAATATTTTTGCTGAAAAAAATATAAAATATTTTGATTTGAAGAATTGCATAGTTAAAAATCAGGGTCCAGGTTCAGCAGAAATATATTTGTTCATATGTGTGTGATTGATGGTATAACATCTAATAATCATTAACAGACATTTTTTTTAAATATTCACCTAATGGTCACTGCACTGTTGTCGCTTTAAGAAACAGTCTATTTTTTATGAGATCTGCAGTACAGATTTCAAGCAAAAAATCGATCTTCTACTAGAGCCACTAGGCAAATATCTTGATTTTTTCGACTGAAACACTTTCTCGTCTTTGGTCATCCAATGGCGATTTAAGTTTTGAACCACATTTTGTCGGAAAACAAATATATTTTCATTGAACTCCGATTTGCTCAAGGATGCATATTTGATGTAGTGTATTGCCTAAACTAAGCCCCACTGGAAATAAAAATACTTGCTGCCGATCCAATCCAGCAGATAAATTGAATTTTCAGACATTTTTGAATATTTTCGATAAATGAATAATGTTTGTTAATTGTTCACAAATGTGTGAAAATTTATTTGGATCGACACGTTCGATCACATTCTGTTGGGGTTTGAGTAATTGCAACGGACTGTTCGAGGACCTGATTTTTTTTATACCAAAGTATTAGCGCGGGGACATCTGAACGTTATACGGTATAAGATATCATGGTATAAGTTTATACCGTATATACTTTATACTGTCCCCGTATGAACACTTGGCCATATTTATATATATATATATATATATATATATATATATATATATATATATACATATATGACATGCTCTCCCCTATCCGATTAAAAAAACTAGGGGTTGACGCACCCCTATTTTCGAACCACCCTGTATATTAAAAAAATGTCAGTAAACTTCGATCGAGATTGAGGAAGTTCATCCAGGCTCAATTGGATCTTTAATTCTCATAAACGAACTTACACTGGTTGGTTTAAAATTAATCGAATTGGATTTTTCTTTGTTCACCCTGTTGTAGAGCACGAAACGTAAAAATATAATGGATACGAGATCCAGATGATATTGTACGATCGTTCAGGCATGTTGTTCCATGAATAAATGGGCGTTTTGTCAATTCTCGGAAACTAGTCTGCCGATTTTTGTTTTGTGCCTGTGGACACTTCTGCCTAGGAAGTCGAAATCCACAACATACCAAAAATTCAGGGAATTTAACCGAAAGCCATTTTCCATAAGGAAAGTGCGGTGTTTTTTAACATTATTTTTATAAATACGCTTCTGCATTTCAACTCAATTATCTATGAATACCGCTTTCTCTTCTGTGTCACATGAATAAATAAAAAATCAGGGCTGATGGAAAACAAACTTTGACACGACGGAATGAAAAATACCACCAAATTACCCTAATTTGAAAATGCGTACGTTTATCGCATCTTGAATTCGTTTCCGTTGTCAATAGAATATTTATCTGGAGATGATGAGCATTCGTGTCACGTAGGTGCTGCTTGTAACGGCGAACGACGGGGATGATGGGATGTTAGGATATGGAATCTGAATGAAAAGTGCCACAAACGAGGCATGTTTAGCTGCTTAAACAGCATTTCCCTACATTTTTTATGTTTTTTCCGACTATTTCGGTTTCTCTCGAATGGCACGAGAGATATTTCCACTTGGAAAGTACCTTGTTCGGCCAGACTATTTAGAATGTACTAACTGCTCGAGGCATTTCATTCACATCGAAATTATGTCCTGTGGTTGCACATACATGCGGATTCACCATCGGAAGGCTACACATTAATTTGTGTTTTAAGTCGATTCACCAAGTAGTCACATAGAAAGTTACCCTATTACCTCATCTGCACTTCTTGATCTTCTTTGAAAATGGAAGTGCCTGTACCTATTATCGTTTTCATGCTTTATAGAATAATTGTTAGGAACGAAATTCAGGGGAGGAGCGCAGTGAATGTGCAATGATGTTTCACTCCCGTAACATATCCGAAAGCTCAGTTGGACGTGGATTTGACAATAAAAATAGGTTTCGATAGTATCGAAATGAGTGGTTAAATTTTGCGGAGCGCCACGGATTCATCGCCAGTTAAAAATCCGAAATTATCCTGATGGAATGGGACAACTCACGGTACTAATATCACTAAAATAATCAGCAATAGATACCTGCAATGGTATGAAATCAATATATGAATATTGCGAGGTGTTGTTTTCATTCATGTACATGAATCACTTGGACCAGAATATAGTAGATTACCCAACAAGTGCGGAAAGTGATACCACACGCGATTGCAGATGGCCGAACGACGTGCTAGCGGAGTTCGGCCGGCAATCGCGAGCGGAAAAGCCACTTTACGCACGTGTTAGGTACACTATTTTTTCTACCAGCATGCGGAAAAAACCCAAAAATTAACATAAAGAAACATTTATCATTAAATATCTCTCTGATGACATTTTTCCGAAGGTGTTTATTCCGATATATTGTGCAGTGCAAGTTCCTTTCTTATGTTTCACGAAAAATCTCTTGTGTGGGGTTTCAGGGTTTCTTAAACTCACATACTTTCTGACCAAATTGAGCAATTTTTTTCACTCAGAAATCGCAAAGCTTCTGAAAGAGTGGTTTCTTGTGTCTGGGATATTTATCGATAAAATATTTCCTTTTGTCATCAGTATGGTCTAACCAAAAATCCGCACTAGTGCGGAAAAGTGACTCTATCAGGACTAAAATGAATGCGGAAAAGTGGACTTTTCTGCACGCTAGTACAAAAAATAAATAGTCATGTCCCTTAGTAATAAATTATATTGAATGATTGATTGATAGTAGGTAAGTAGATCTTCAGAAATAATGCCAGTTGTAGTGTCTAAATCTAATGCCTTGTTAAGTACAGGTGTGCATAGTGGAAACGATACAATCAAACGAAGAACACGTAGAAGGTTCTGGAGATTCAGTGTTGCCAACTGAACTAAGACGACAATCTGCGGAAAACGCTTCATTCTTGATCACTATCGTAGAAATGTTACGGTTCTGTATTCTAACCACAAAGCAATAAAATTGTGACCTAAAGTATGTTTATAAAATAACGCTGTCACGCTTCAAAATAGTTCGAATGATACCTGTCGTGTACAAAATGGGGGTTGAATAAATTATTGAAACTTGAGCATTGTATGTTATTATTTACTTTTGGCTTAAGGTTAGTTCATGTCTGCTCGAATTGGTAGTACAAACGTAAAACTCGAAAAGAGATGTACATGACAATGATCAAGTTATCATTTTGAAACAGTGGCGTATATAGTGGAAAGTATATCTCAATGACAGATAATTTCTGACGTTATTTTATTAAAACAAAAAGGGGTTTTCTAGTGCAAAATAAACCTGTAACATCACTCAATCGAATTCAGAGAAATCACCAAATCATCAAAATAAAATTAGTTTTTGAGTTTTTCATTCACTTAAGATGTTCTGAATGGTGCTTCCTTAAGGGTCTTCATCCCTGAAAAAAGGGGAGTCAGAAACGATTTTTTTTCTGATTGTATGATTGTATAAAGATAAAAATAACGAAAAAAAAATTCTTTGAGTTTTAAATGAATGAAAAGGATATTTTCCCCCATTTTTAGGCATTTTTGTTCAGTTCCACCATCAAAACGAACGAATATTTTGGTGTTGTTTCATTTTAGTATCGAAGTCTATCATTCACTTAGTTAAACGACTTTCTTATTTTTCTCCTAAATATTTATTTTTTTTTGTGAATAATTTCACAAAAATGTGTTGTTTTCGCGAAATGGGTTTCCTTGCTTTATTCCACTTGAAATGAGAAATCTCCAGCTTTATCAAAGTCAACTAATAAAGGTTTGGTTCAGCCGTCGGCCAGTGAAAACTAATTATTACTTACAATTCTGGATTCAGAAATAGAACTGAATTTCTTTTAAATGACACGCCCCTCAGGTTGCTCCTCCCACACGACTGGTGAGGAAAAGAGAGAGTATCATATAGCCAGTATGACATCTGGCACAGGGTCGGGTAGGGAATGGGAAAAAATAAAACTCATTCGGGTCGATCGAAACTGTGGAATATTATAACTTTTACAATTAATAGCTTTTTTCAACAACATGTGTTCATCACTTGAGGAACAATACTCCATAACATTTTTATATTAGGAAAAACCAAGAGGCAGCTCCAGAATGTTGGACGAGTTTCGTGATTTCTGATACGATTCCATTCAAAATTGGTATATAGAAGCTTTTGGGTTTGGGAAGTCATAATTTTTTTTAATAATTCAACGTAGCGGCTCCAAAATATCGCATGTAATTTCTGATTCTTGGTCTGATTCTATTTTGAGTTGGTATAGGTATAAGGATTTTTGTGGTCGGATAACATGATTTTTTTGTCAATGTTTGATAATTCGAAATGACAGCTACAAAACGGTGAACGAATAATTATTGTCCGAGTCCGTTCAAAATTAGAATGTAGGGGTTCTTTGGATCGGTGATTTTGCCTTTTTTGTCAAAATCATAAAATTCAAGATGGCGAGATTTGAGATCAGATTCTATTCAAAATTTGTATCTAGGAGTTTTTGGAATAGGAGATGAGTTTTTCAAACTAAATAATTCAATATAACATATTTCACGAATGATCTAAAGAAAATAACCGTTTTCAGTACATTTGAATAAAATTTTGTCAACCATTTGTTTTCTAGTGTGCACACCGTGAGGACACTTACAAGTTAATTATTTCTCATTGCCCAGAGTCCTCACTGCTGATGCACACAAAATGACGCATGCGTTTGATGTCTCCCTACTCCAAATAAAATTTGCTCAAACGAACCGGTATAGATGTAGATTCGTATCGGTTATTTATGCGAGTGTTTTTTTATGCTGATAAGTACCACCTGTTTTATCTGAAATAAAAATAATAGTAGAAAATGATAGGTGTGTTTCAGGATAATTTGATTCATAAAGCATATGAAAATACATTTTCATTGTTGTCACAGTAAATGCATGAGAAAAAGTTATAATTTTGAAGCATACTTTGTGGTGTGCTCAGCTTGAGGACACTAGGAACAAGAGAGCTCTTCTCTTTATTTTCAGATCAGAATCAGATCAGAATTTTTTAAGAAAGGAATCCTGTTTTACTAGACATGAATACCCCCTTTCCGTAGTGAGGGCTCAGGAATTGGCAAAATTAATTATTTCGACGCAATCGGCTTCAAACTGCCACCTAACATTGAAACAATTTGCTGAGACATCTGGACCAAAAATTACTGAAAATATAGAAACGCCTTCCGACATGTTCCGATATATTTTTTAGAACCGACTTTTGGAACACATTGTTTTTTCATACTTTGCAAAATGCTGGGGGTAATCCCAATGGCTTTGTACCAACTGATATCACAGAAATAAAAAGTTTCGTTTTGTAGCACTAAGTTGGAACCTCATAAGTCCAGATGGCATTATACTAGGTAACAAATTTGATGTTTTGTTAAATTTTTCATGAAAACACCCATATGTTTCATATTATGTAACGACGCATTATGCATCTTCGACAAAAAAAACTGCTTCTTGGAATATCATAAAAAATTAGATGATTTTATGGATGTGAAGTAAAGAATTGTTTTCACCTCCTAGTGCTCTCACTGTGAGCACTCCCTTCTAAAGCTAAATCAAAGGCAAATTATAAAAAATTAACTTTAAATCTATTTAATAATGTATTAATAATCATCTGCAACTGAATATTTGAATTTTTTTTTGACAAAAAAATTATTCCGGCCTCAAAGGGTTAAAAACATTTTTCTATTCATATTTATCAAGAAATACCTCTCCACTTCGTCAGGGCTATTTAGCGAGAATTTCGGACTTAGTGACATACTTTTACGCATATTCCTAAATAACTTGTTCTTGTGGCTCCCATATCGGCAACTTCGTTCTATATTGGTTCTATATTGGTCGTAACTAATAAAAAGGTACTAATGCAAATATGACTCGCTTCATCCTGTATTTCCTCAGTAGTGGTAAATTTGTTACTGTCGTTATTGGATCATTATACCGCAGAAACCCTAAATAATACCGAACACTTTCGTCCAAGCGCATATGGAGAAAAGATTTTTGAATATCAGCTATCATTCCAATACTTGAACTTGAACATTAAGAATTATCCGTAACTAAAATCTCACCAGGAGACAGTAAATCATTCTGTGGAGGAATTCCGGGTGCATGCCTGGAACAATCCTACACCACGTGTACTTTCGTTGTGACCTTATCATCTCCATAAACTGGTTTATGAGGCTTATGATATCTTTTCATTCCATCTCATTTCTAAAATATTCACGAACAGCACTCTCATACTCGATGATCTTTTATTAATCTGAACGTTGAATTTTTCAAACGAGCTAATGCATTTTTATGATTGGAATCTAATTTTGGTTCAGTAATTTTTCATGGGAAAGTCCCTTCATTGAGGCAAATTTTTTATTTCATTTAATTTTTCATAAATTTTATAGTAGAGATTCTGCTCGAATAAACTTTTGAAACTTTCGGGAATATTCCAGAAATTTTTCGAATTCATATTCTCATTTTCGTTACCGATAGGTTATAAAGCAAGAACATCAATCAAATTTTAATTCTAAAAATATATTTGGCGATCGCACTAAATTGAGGACATTCTGGATGAAAAAACGGGAAAATTTTGAGATTCTTTTCAAAATTGGTTACTCCGCCATTTTTCAAGTGGTAGGGTTAGCCCTTCTCATAAAAATATTGAATCATGTGTATTTTATGTTTGCAAAAAACAGGCGCTGTCGGATCATTAGTTTTGGCACAATTGCAATTTTTTTTGCAGCGTGCCTGGATACTCTAGTGATAGTCCGATTTCAATTTCTCAAACTCAAGTCAACTAAATATAATGGGTTAGTTCTGTATACCATACTTTCCATATATCCTCACAGGAAAAAGTCCAGTGGCGTAATATCAGGTGATCGTGCTGGTCATTCAATCCATCCTCGCCTTCCTATCCACCAATTTGGAAATATTTGGTATAGGTTCTGCCGGAAATTGGTTTGGTAATGTGGCAGTGCTCCATCTTGCTGGAATCATATTCGTAGGAACATGTGGCTTTGGTGGATCAGGATATAAGTTTTTCAAAGTTGGCACAACGTTATTTTGAGGTATTGCTGAATGACTATCTTCATTCAAATTGCCGTCTATGCAAAACGAATCGAACATTCACCATTTTAGCGTATTGTGTATTTTCTTCTCTTATCTAGTGAGAGTTCTCCGTAGAGCAGTAGCAGTAGTACCTAATTTTGACAATTAGCATGTCTGTGAAGCGTAAAGAATACAAAACATGTTCCAATCGAATCACATTGTTATTTAAAATTTCCATCATTTGTTCACAAAAATACGTTTGTCGATCAAAATCATCTTTCATGAGATCCTGAATTGGTATCAATTTATAAGAATGCATTTTATTTTCTTTCAATATTAGAAAAATCGCTGAATGGCTAACATCCAATGTTATGGCTGCTTATCGGTTCAAAGTTTGTGAAGTTTCCTCAAACTCAAGCAGTATATTCCATTTGGTTTCAATATTTATAGCTTTGGAAGGTGCTTTTTTATCCGCCTCATATGTCCAATTGCTTTAACATTTTACTCATTGTTCCTTGGGATAAAGGCGGCAAATCCGGAAGTTTTTCGTAAAATTAGGCAAGCAACTGCGATCTTCCTAACAAACAATCATAACCAATAATCTGCAGAACTGCTGTTCTGTCTTTTTCTTTTAAACGAACTTTTCTGAAACAAATATAACAATTGAAACAAAACTAACATTGCCATGGTAACTTTTCCAATGGGCTTGTATTATTATAATTAATAACAAAATTCTTGATGATACATAATATGAGATCGAATCAAGCCTATTAATGTTTGTTTGATGATAATTTTTTGACTTTCGGTAGTTTCCAAAAAATTAATTTCAAAATATAAAGTTATCAGGACAGCATCCAAATCAGTGGGATGCTGATAGTGATATTCTAAATTTGATATAAAGTAATCTGATATGGTAGTAGTTAATTTCAATCCATAAGTAAGACACAGATTGGATAGAATATTCAATATTCTTCAAATTCCTCATCATGAACTTCACCAGCTTTATATTTTGGTATGACAATCAGAATGGAATGAGAATGAATCTACATGCTTGAAATCGTTTTTCAGGGCGGCCAAGGCCGAATTATGAACTCTGCCAGTTTGATACAGAGCCAAACAAGTCTTGGACGCCTATATAATTCAATCTGGGTATTTGATTTTTTCCTCAACTCCAATTCATATAGAGTTCATAACGAAGAAGAAGAACACTGGAAATATTATTCTGACGATATGGTATCTTTCTTTAGCTCATACTAAATTACTTACTGAAATATGAAACAGGAAGAGTTCATAATAAAGGAGTTGAGAAATATGGCTTGCTGGACGCAAACCGGCACTGGACGACCGAAATTGTTATTTTCCTAACAAGTGCGGAAATTGATACTTTCCCGCACGCGACTGCCGTTGACCCGAACGACGCGAAGCGGAGTTCGGGCAAGCAGTCAAGGGCGGGAAAGATGAAGATGAAGATAAATTGACATATTTTACTTTCCCGCACTAGTGCGGGAAAGCGAGTTTTCCCGCACTAGTGCGGGAAAGTGACACTTTCTAAACTAAAATGAGTGCGGGAAAGTGGGTAAAAACGCACGGTCGTAGAAAAAAATTATTTCGAGCAGGTAGTTTTTTTGATCTCATTCCATTCTAGTTGTCATACTAAAATGTGACTCTGGCAGAGTTGATAATGAGAAGTTGAGGTATATTGCTGGAGACAAACCAATTGTTTGAATATTTCCTTACCAACAGGGTAAATACTTAACGCTTGTTTTGTGGCAATTTCTGGATATTTTTGTACCATGAATATTTCAATTAATAATACATGGTTTTGTTCCTTCAACATTAGAAACAAATGTTTCTTAAGAATCTGTGGTTTTTAGGTAGATATAATGAAGAATATCGTTCATTACTCGCCACTAAATGCTTATTTCGGCAACCAGACATTTTTTCTTTGGGAAAGTAGCACTTTCCGGCCTAGTCCGGGAAGTACGCACTTCTCGGACTAGGCCGGGTAGTGCTCGAATTTTAATATTAACATGAATAAGAATTAGAATGTTTCGAAATATTAAAATTTGTAATCACAGCCAGGGTAGTTTACTCTTGATCAAAATTCATTTTTTTGTTCCACCCTGTACACCGTTTGGAAATTTAGAATTTTGATAACTCGAATGCAAGTATTTCGTAATGCACCAATGTTTATGAAGGAAAAAATTTCCTGACAAATCGATAATGAAAAAGTTTCCATATGGTGCACAATATGTAGAATTCTTTAGTTTTTGATAATGCTGATTGAGATTTCAGAAAAAATAGTATGTGTATCTCCTAGTAAAAGCACATTCCCAGACTTCAATGCTTGTTGGCCTCGGCTTCGCCTCGGACAACAATTTACATTGTCGTCCGGGAATGTATTGCTTTCACTACTAGATACACAATATACTATTTCCGTGCTTGTACGACTTCCCGTGTTCGGTTTCGCCTCCCACGGGAACATATCGCGCACGCGTAATGAAATATACTATTGAATGTTTCAATACCATTTTTCTTCTCTGTAGATAATCTGATTGTTCAAATGTTGAATTTTCACTAGCCCTTCTACGCCGGCGCCGTCTCTACGAATTCACCAGTTTTTTTTTTACGAAAATAAAGTATCCGATGGCAGAGAAGAAGCCAACAGGAATCAATCGAACCCTTAATTGGAAAAGTTCACCGAACCCTAGATAAATCTCATAAAAGGCCGTAACGAAAGCGCTCCTTTAGAATTCCCCCCTCATATACGGTATAATCCATTACGAGCAGAACCTGTCACTTCTCGGTCGAAAGAAAAATGCAAGGCGATGTTTGATAAATACACGACGAAAATTACGTTTAATAGAGGTGTTAAAGAAACATCTGCGTTCACTCTAGTCATCCATCAAGGACACAAAGCATGGAGTGACAAAGTGTGCGAGCGCGGCTCAGAAGGAAAACCTGCCCGCCGGCCCATTCATCAGCGGCTCAATGTTGAGTTGAGCATGAGCTCGCTTATCGCGGCGCCCCTCATCCTTACTCGCTATTATTTCGGGGATTATGAAGAACGTTTTCCATGTGGGGTCGCCCAAAAATGCGACGAGGGTGAACGAAAACGCATGATTCATAATATTCCACTATACCATGCATTCTAAAGTAGCGGATGAATTCATTGAATATAGTATGAAAGTTTCCCCACTTGAAACCGTACAACTACGTTTCAAATGTACAAGTTTCCTAAACCACTAATGTCAGATGACAAGTGGTATTTGCCTCCGAGCAATAAAAGATATAGAGAGGGCTTTTCTATCTCTTTCTTGAAAGCAACACACCCGACGTTGTTTACTAACATCAATGCCCGAGTCGTTTTAAAAAAGAGCATTGTCGGATATTTCCGATTGTACTCGTTGGAATTCCGTATTATGTTCACTCTTAACTTGGCGATCATGTTTGTTTACGTTCGTTTACGACTTATTTATCATTATTAAATTTGCCCATTCTGAAAAATCAAACTCGGAAATTGCAAATTTAATAGATTTGTCGCGATATAGTGTTAGAAATATAGTTAAAAGATACAAAACTACCGGTTCAGTCAATACAAAGCCTCGATATGTGAGAAAAAGCAATATTACAGATGCAGATAGAAGAGCGCTACGAAGAATTATCGAAAATAATCCAATTATTTACAGCTAAGTGCTCTATGGAGTGATGCTATTGGAAGGCGCATTTCGAGATCAACATGCCACCGGGAGGCCCACAAACTGGGATTTGGCACTTACAAGGTAACATTTTTGATGATAAAAAATAATGAATTTGATACTGGATAAATATTTTTTCTGTAAAATTGTTTACAATTGACAATTTTGTTTTAGGCCAAAGAAAAGCCACTGTTAACGCCACAGCAAAAGAAAAACATGTTAAGATGGGCTAAAGAACATAGATCTTGGACATCTCAACAATGGCGTGCAGTACAGTGGGGCGATGAGTCCCGATTTGAAGTGTGTGTTGGGGACAGTAGAAGTAAAGTTATTCGCAAAAAACATGAAGCCTTCCATCCGGACTGTTTAAAGAAAAAAGTCAAATTTCCTGCGTCAGTCATGGTGTGGGGCAGCATGTCAGCCAAAGGGGTAGGAAAACTCCATTTTATCCAAGGAATAGTGAATACTGAAAAATATTTGGACATATTAAAAGAATCGCTGTTGCCAGTCATGGAAGAATATTTGACATCAGGGCAAGATTTTGTTTTCCAACAGGATGGCGCCAGATGCCACACTTCAAAAAAAGCTCTCAAATGGATGGAAGACTTTAACATACCACTTTTGGAATGGGTTTCTAGTAGTCCCGATTTATCTCCGATCGAAACATTGTGGCATGCGATGAAACAAGTGTGCGCACACATGCTGCCAGAACAATTCCTGAATTATAGGAAAGGCTTCAGAAGATATCGGATTCGTTTACACCACAATTTTGTGAAAACTTAGTAAGTACTATGCCACAAAGAATTTCTGAAGTTTTGAAAAATAAAGGCGATGATACCCAGTGGTAAACTTCAAAACTGTTTTTTTTTGTATGTTCTGTATTTGTTCACGTTTTTCTATTTGTTCTCAATTTGTATAAATTTATTGGTTTTTATGAATATATTTTGGTAAATAAAGTCTAATTGTGTGTTAAAATAAATTTTTAAAAAATAGTTCACGAGGTACTTTTATTTTGTCACCCTGGGACATATTTCTGAAAAAATTTAATGTGGGCCAACTGAAATGAGAAGAGTTTCAAAAATTTGCACCATATGGAAACTTTTTTATTATCGATTTGTCAGAAAATTTTATTCTTCATAAAAATTGGTGCATTACGGAATACTTGTATTCGAGTTATAAAAATTACAAATTTCCAAACGGTGTACAGGAAAGAACAAAAAATAGAATTTTGATCAAGAGTAAACTAAGTACCCTGGCTGTGATTCCAAATTTGAATATTTCGAATATTTTAGTTCTTATTTGTATTATACAGGGTGTCAATTTGTAAACTTCCCACCCTTAATATCTTCCTTCCAGTAAACAATATGAGTAATCGAAAAAACAGGTCAATTTTATTGTCAAGGGGGACACTTTCACGGACTATTTGTAGCCCTCGTGGTTCAACCCCCTAGGAGGGGTAGATGTTACCCTTAGAATTTTAAATGGGAAGGGGGGTCAAGTGGCACATCATTTTGATGGGCGTTCAATTCTTGTTCCAATGGTACCCTGACTTATTATTTTGTGATGAGCATTTTCCGAAAAATTGCGTTCTAAACTAACAGAAGTAATTATTAGAACGCCTATACTGAGATGCATTATTGTATTGACTCCCTTTAATAAAAATGGTTAGAAGAGTAGGTGGCACCGCTCCAACCCTTGAATGACAGGAATAAATTTATTACGCATGGGATTTTTTATTTGGTGGTTATTTTCCTTCTACACAATAAAATTTAATTTGCGAGAAAGACATTTCCAACATAAAATCTACTTACGCTTATCTTATTAGCTGTTCGAAATGTTGTCCATTTTGCTCTAAACAGTAATACAGTCTGTTTTCGAACTCCCCTCTAACATTACGGAAAACTTCACTAGGAATTGACCGGCATGCTGCTGTAATTCGTCTTTTAAGTTCGTCAATATCAGAAGGTTGTGTTTTATAAACAAAGGATTTAAGATGCCCCCAAAGAAAGAAATCTAAGGGTGTTAAATCCGGTGATCTCGGAGGCCATTCAACTGCTCCTCTTCTGCCAATCCATCTACCCGGAAATCTCTCGTTTAACCACTGTCGGGCGGGAAGAAAATAATGAGGTGGAGCACCGTCCTGCTGGAAATGTAACAGATCCTCCTGCAAAAGTTCATTACCTACTGCATCAATTTGAGTTTCTAGCTCGTGAGTTATAAGAGGATCGATAGTCTCTTCAAGCATATCAAGGTACAGATTGCCAGTCAAGTTTTCTTCCAGAAATAATGGACCAAGAATGGCATTTCCAAGAATACCAGCCAAAACATTAACTTTTTGTGGGTGTTGTGTATGCCCTTCCCGAAAAATATGTGGGTTTTCGTCACTCCAATAGCGACAATTTTGTCTATTAACATTGCCATTCAGAAAAAATGAACACTCATCGCTGAAACAGATGTTTAACAGAAGATTAGGGATGGTATTGACTCGATGAGACATGATTTCACAAAACTCTATTCTTCTATCATAATCATCCTCGTGGAGCTCTTGAAGAAACTGCATTTTATATGGATGAAATTTATGCATTTTCAATGCTTTTCTAATAGTCTCGCGTGACATTCCCGTCTGTTCTGATACTGATCGTAAGGAGCTCGTGGGCTCTGCAGCAAATGTTCCCAAAACTTCAATTTGAGCTGCTTCATTTAGTACTCTAGGGTTATTTCTTTTTTTATTTGTCACTGAACCAGTTTCGTAAAACTTATTCACCAAATCAAGCACATACCGGTGACTTACATTACAATTTGGATGTCTTTCGTTAAAAAGACATGCCGCCCTTCGTGCGCACTTTCCAACTTCGCCATAAATTACAATCATTTCAATTCTGTCTTGAAGAATGTAAACCATTTTTACACTTTTATACACTTATTAAAGTAATTCCTAAACAGCCCAACAGGTACAACGGTATTCACAATACTACCACATAGTTCAAATTTGCTAACCAATTTTTTGCCGGAAAACAGAAACTTTTTACAGCAGAAGTAGCAAAAAAGGAAGGCTATCTGTACAATTTCTGCGATGACACTTAAAAATTCAGCATTTAATAAACACAACTTTACTACCATCTACGTTTTACTATTAAACTACTTTTTTATGTAAAGTGTTTGGAGCTAATGGCTAATGTTACCCCTAATAAAGGGTTGGAACGGTACCACCTAATATTCTAACCAGTTCTGGCCAAACCATGCATCTCAGTATAGGCGTTCTAATAATTACTTCTGTTAGTTTAGAACGCAATTTTTCGGAAAATGCTCATCAAAAAATAATAAGTCAGGGTACCATTGGAACAAGAATTGAACGCCCATCAAAATGATCTGCCCCTTGACCCCCCTTCCCATTTAAAATTCTAAGGGTAACATCTACCCCTCCTAGGGGGTTGAACCACGAGGGCTACAAATAGTCCTTGAAAGTGTCCCCCTTGACAATAAAATTGACCTGTTTTTTCGATTACTCATATTGTTTACTGGAAGGAAGATATTAAGGGTGGGAAGTTTTCAAATTGACACTCTGTATATTGAAATTCGAACAGAAGATAGGCACCAACAGAAACATACTAATTCTTATTTATATTAATATTTATATTGAAATTCGAGCACTTCCCGGCCTTGTCCGGGAAGTACGGGAAGTCGGACTATGCCGGAAAGTCCTACTTTCCCAAAGAAAAAGTGTCCGGGAAGTCAACACTTCCCGGATGGTTGCTGAAAATAGTTATTTTTGTATCTAGTGCGCGAAATGCTACTTTGGTGATCAAGAACTGATTTTTTTTAACGAGGCGCAGCCGAGTTAAAAAAAATAGTCGAGATTACCAAAGCATTTTGTGCATGAGATGCAAACAAAATTTTTTCTACAAACGTCAAAAATATTGTTCTAAAATGAGTAATAACTATGAAAAATAGCTTAAATAATTTTTCCAAATCAAGTAATTACTGTAACTATGGAAATAAAATGGCATTAGTTGACAATTATTTCAAAGTGACAGTTCTTGATAATTATTTTGGAGTGACTTTTTATTCGCGTCAATTTCGTGCGTGATATTTAGTATTGTAAAAGAATGGAAATTTCGAGCGACGATGAACTAAGCATTACCCCACCTAACTTGATAGATGCGGCCAATTCCGTAATTTCCAACCTTTTACCGAAGAAATCGAGGCGGCAGTATGAAAATGCATATCAGCAATTTAAAGAGTGGTGTGAAGCAAATAAAGCCAGAAAAATATCTCTCACAATTTGAAAGCCTTAATTATTGTTCTACATTAATAAATAAACGATTTCTTGTGTTTTGCTTGATTGAGGAGTTGAGGACCATATAGGTTAGAATATGAAAATCCCATATAGTTTACATGCAGTGTGCGAAATATATTTCGCACATTACTTCGCGCACGGTGTCATGGTAACGAATGAAAATGAAAAAAAGTGCCACTTCGCATACTGTTGTCAATGCGCGAACCTTGTCATTTTTTGACGTTTGTAGAAAAAATATTTTTTTTTGTCACAGTACGATACTTTGATGGGTTAAAAATACTCAGCAACAACAAAAATATTTTTTTTTACAAATAAATAAAAATCAGGTCAGAAAGGGTTAACCTTTTCGTTAGAGAATCGTCAGAGGAAACTACTACCTCAATGCTGCCTTCAATAATTTTTTCGTGGTAATGTACCATTGCTTGCCGTGATTTATCTTACACAAATGATTGATTTTTCTTCCACCTCATGGATTGTCTCGCCAGTAAAAATGTCGTTAGTAACTCAGGATATATATTACGACGCCGTGAGGTCGCCGGTGATCAAACGATTATTTCATATCTCACACTTTGCCAATTTTTTGCCGGTGTTCTTGGATTTGACGAATGGTTTCAATAACTCTCCAGGTCCCGAAACGTGTATTGGATCCCGACGCGCAAAAACACTCGCACAGCTAAAATACATTTCTCTTGTCGTCTTGTCATGTCTCTTGACTTTCCCGCTATAATTTATTTTCTTATTCCCCTTTGTCGTGCTCAGTGTACATGTTTTTGTTTTTGGCGAAAGGATTCTATGTATGCCGCAGAAATGGAAATGGGAAAATTGCCGGAGTAAGAAAAAGGGATTGCGAAGTGCGATTTACGCGAATATTAGAACGGGGTCGTGTGTTGATTTGACAAATCTGGAAATACAGGGTGTTAGTGAGTAAGTGAGACAAACTTGAGGGGGTGATTTTGCATGAAAAAATGATGACAGTGTGTTACACAGGGTGGGGCACCGAAAACGAAACAGATCGAATATCTTCAAAACGCATGTGTTGTGAAAACACGTCGATTTTTAATCCAAGGAATACCTGTCATAATTTCAACTGTCATACCTGTCCCCCTAACCCTTGGTCAATATCACCCAAACAATTTGAATAGGGAGAGTAGTAAGTGTGACACATCATTAAAAGGGTAATTCCATAAGGAATTCAGCTATGTCAATTTTCGCTACCTGACTTTCTATTTTGGCGGGAAAAACAACTGCTCCGTATTCCAAATTATGATACTCCATTTGGAAGCTAATTTGACATAAATTCGGTGACAATGCATCGTGGAATAATAAACTTAAGTTGTTTGATTGATCCAAATCAAATAGGACCCAGAGGAGATAAAAAATATGCTAGTATAAGCTACTCGGGAAAACTCTCAGAAAATATTAAAACCTATTTTTCGAAATTTAATATAATAACTTCATTCAATGTAGGAGTAATTTAGGGAATATACTATTCAATGCAAAACCCAAAAAGGATAAATGGAAAAAATCAGGTATACAGTGACCGCCAAAAAGTATGTACCATATGGGAAAATTTTTTATTATTGGAGTATTGGAAAAAATATTATGGGGAAAAGTTTGTGCATGTCTGATAACCTAAAAATCGATTTTGACACATGTCACGTGATCGCTAGAATGGCGGCAAAATGAAAAAAATTGCAATGCAAAGGCAAAAAAAGGGGTAAGATGGCAAGATATCAAAAAAAGTTATTTGAAAAAGTCACTTAGAATTCAATTTTATACACTTAAACGAAGTTTCAAGAGATAATTCAAAAAAATTGAAAATAGCAATTTTTTTAAAATATTTTTCCATCTATTTAAAAATATTATATTTTTTTCTTATGAATAGCTTGACTATACTGAAACATTTGCATTTTAATGATAATGACAAAACTTTCTCATTTTCTCCACACCAGAGGGCACTAAATTAAAAAAATTGGTTTTTGCCAGAACCCTCGCTGTTACATTGGTTCTTATCACTTTTTGACATAACCACAAATTGACCGTAAAATGGTAAAAAATTGATTTTTCTATATTTAATTTTTTTCCTGCGTATAAATGATTTGACTCACATCAAAATTTATAGGAACATGTTTTTTTTTGGTGTCGAATTTGCATGATTTTTTCGCAAATCAGAAAACCGGGTACCCATCCAACAAACCACTTTTTTTTCGATAATCCAACTATATCTTCATATCCTTTGAAGGGCATACCTTCGTAGATAATCGACACTTTTAGTGTCATGGGCAAGCGGGATATAAGTGAAGGATTAATATATTCGTTTTTTTTAGAAAAATGAAGTTGTTTCTTCCAGAAATATCACTCATCCTGAGTATCGAGAAAGTTCACTCTGTTCATATCAAACCACGAGTTGGCGATTACATGCACGATAAATTCTTGTCGAGTTTCATACTCTCGACGACATTTTATCGATTCCTCTTCTCGCGGAACTGTGAAGACGCAGAGAAGTTCGTTAATCTGCGTTCATTAAAGAAAGAATACAATGGTGTTTCCTTGAGAGAATTGGCAAAGTTTCATCGTCGTCAGCCTTTGTCGAAGGCTTTCAGAGGTATTATTAACTTCCTTGAGTGTGGAGGGAGGTCATCCTGAATATGAAGTAGTTCCAATCTTGTCAGACTACAAAAGGGCAGTTTCATCAGACTTCCGCCGTGCATAATGTTAAACCGAAGGCGATACTTGAATCATTCGTTCCGTCCTCAACAATGAGTAGTAATATGAAAGATGAGTAGTGATATGATAAATGAGTAGTGATATGATACATGAGTAGTGATGAATGAGTAGAGATATGACAAATGAGTAGTGATATGATTTATGAGACGTGATATGAAGAATTCTTAGTTTCATACTCTCGCTGACATTTCATCAATTCCTCC
The DNA here is from genome assembly GCA_944452925.2 of Chrysolina oricalcia. Taxonomy (NCBI): domain Eukaryota; kingdom Metazoa; phylum Arthropoda; class Insecta; order Coleoptera; family Chrysomelidae; genus Chrysolina; species Chrysolina oricalcia. The sequence goes on from OX101827.2 coordinate 3,149,550, forward strand.
GCTGGCGGAAGTGTGACGACGTCGAGAAGTTTGTTAATCTGCGTTCATTACTGAAAGAATACAATGGTGTTTTCTTGAGAGAATTGGCAACGTTTCATATGATAAATGAGTAGTGATATAAAAAATGAGTTGTGATATGATGAATGAGTAGTGATAAATGAGTAGTGATATGATAAATGAGTTGTGATATAATTAATGAGTAGTGATATGAAAAATTATTGTCAACATTGGTTTCATACTCTCTTATACATTTTATCAATTCTTCCTCTCTTGGAACTGTGAAGACGTAGAGAAGTTCGTTAATCTGCGTTCATTACTGAAAGAACACAATGGTGTTTCCTTGAGAGAATTGGCAAAGTTTCATCGTCGTCAGCATTTGTCGAAGGCTTTCGGAGGTATTATCAACTTCATTGAGTGTGGCGGGAGATCATCTTGGATTTGAAGTAGTTCCAATCATGTCAGACTTCAAAAGGGCAGTTTCATCAGGCTTCCAACATGCATAATGTAAAATTGAAGGCAATACTTGAATTATAGTGACTGTTGCATCCTCAACAATGAGTAGTGATATGATAAATGAGTAGTGATATGATAAATGAGTAGTGATATGATAAATGAGTAGTGATGATTAATGAGAAGGGATATGAAAAATTCTTATAGAGTTTCATACTCTCGCCGACATTTTATCAATTCCTCCTCTGTCGGAAATGCGAAGAAGTCGAAAAGTTCGTTAATCTGCGTTCATTAAAGAAAGAATACAATGATGTTTCCTTGAGAGAATTGGCTGAGGTTCATGTGTGGCGGGTGGTCATCCCGAATATGAAGTAGTTCCAATCTTGTCAAACTACAAAAGGGCAGTTTTGTCAGACTTCCGCCGTGCATAATGTAAAACCGATGGCGACACTAGAATTATTCCGCCTGTTTCACCGTCAACAATGAGTAGTGATATGATGAGTGAGTAGTGATAAATGAGTATTGATAAATGATCAGTGATATGATAAATGAGTAGTGACATGATGAATGAATAGTGATATGATTAATGAGTAGTGATATGAAAAATTCTTAAAAAGTTTCATACTCTCGTTGACATTTCATCAATTTCTCCTCTGGCGGAAGTGTGAAGACGTCGAGAAGTTTGTTGATCTGCGTTCATTACTGAAAGAATACAATGGTGTTTCCTTCGGAGAATTGGCAAAGTTTCATCGCCGTCAGCCTTTGTCGAATGCTTTTGGAGGTATTATTAACTTCCTTGAGTGTAGTGGGAGGTCATCCTGAATATGGAGTAGTTCCAATTTAGTCAGACTACAAAAGGACAGTTTCATCAGACTTCCGCTATGCATAATGTAAAACCGAAGGAGACACTTGAATTATTCGGACTGTTTCATCCTCAACAATGAGTAGTGATATGGTAAATGAGTAGTGATATGATGAATGGGTAGTGATATGATGAATGAGTAGCGATATGATGAATGAGTAGTGATAAATGGGTAGTGATATGATAAGTGAATAGTAATAAATGAGTAGTGAAATGATAAATGAGTGGTGATATGATAAATGAGAAGTGACATGAAAACTTCTTATGTAGTTTCATACTCTCGCTGAAATTTCATCAATTCCTCCGCTGGCGGAAGTGTGAAGACGTCGAGAGGTTCGTGAATCTGCTTTCATCACTGAAAAAATACAAAGGTTTTTCCATGAGAGAATTGGCAATGTTTCATCATCGTCAGCCTTTTTCGAACGCTTTCGGAAGTATTATTGACTTCCTTGAGTGTGGTGGGAGGTCATCCTGAATATGAAGTAGTTTCAATCTTCTCAGGCTACAAGAGTGCAGTTTCGTCAGACTTCCACCGTGCATAACGTGAACCTGAAGGCGACACTTGAATGATTCCGATTATTTCATTCTCAACAATGAGTAATGATATGATAAATGAGTAGTGATATGATGAGTGAGTAGTGATAAATGTGTAGTGATATGATTAATGAATGGTGATATGATTAATGAGTAGTGGTTTGAAAAATTCTTATGGAGTTTCATACTCTCGCCGACATTTCATCAATTCCTCCTCTGGCGGCAGTGTCAAGACTTGAGAAGACGGTGTTTCGTTGAGAGACCTGGCAAATTTGCATCGCCGTCAGCATTTGTCGAAGGCTTTTGGAGGTATCATTAACTTCCTTGAGTGTTTCGTTGAGAAACCTGGCAAATTTGCATCGCCGTCAGCATTTGTCGAAGGCTTTTGGAGGTATCATTAAATTCCTTGAGTGTGGTGGGAAGTCATCCTGAATATGAAGTAGTTCCAATCTTGTCAGACTACAAAAGGGCAGTTTCGTCAGACTTTCGAAGTGCATAATGTAAAACCGAAGGCGACTCTTTAATTATTCTGACTGTTTCATCCTCAACAATGAGTAGTGCTATGATGAATGAGTAGTGATAAATGAGTAGTGATAATTTTTTTTTACAATTTTAATTTTCGGATGATTTGTTGGTATTACGTTTTTAGATACTATTGAATGATGTTTTGATGAAATTCAATTACTATATTTTTCAAGACTTATGGTTTTCTGTTACGCACAGCTTAGTTTATTGAGATGTGCGATTACTCAGTTTTTTCATTTCAATCACTTTCCATTCTTGCTGAATTCAGATCTATGTAATCTATTTCTACGACTTTCGCGTATGATGCTTTATTGGTTCTCATAAATACACAGATGAATTTCTACTCGGATTATAAATCACTTTTGGATTGTTTCAACCTCAACAATGAGTAGTGATATGATAAATGAGAAGTGTCATGACTACAAAAGGGCAGTTTCGTCAGACTTTCGCTGTGCATAATGTAAAACCGAAGGCAATACTTGAATTATACTGACTGTTGCACCCTCAACAATGAGTAGTGATATGATAAATGAGTAGTGATATGATAAATTTTTGTCGAGTTTCATACTCTCGTCGATGAAGAAAAGCTTACTTTTTCTACATTTTATTCAATGACATCCATAGGAATTCCCATTTCCAGAGTTCAAATGTGGGAATTTGTTTAATTGAAATTTTAGTGATCTCGAACTGATGAACAAATGGTCTAGGAACATGTTCCGTAAATATCCGCAAAAATATTTCCCGACTCACATTCTACAATGAGTTGCTGTCTTGTCCCGCAATATTCATGACCGTTCGTTGAAAATAAAACGAGCTACTGCTACTTCAGAAACTTGTATACGTCTACACTGACGAAAAGGAAAAGATTGCAATCTACGAGAACAAATTTACATAGGGCTGAAGAGACTGCGTCATATGCATATCGGAGAAGTGATGAATAGTTACAGCCGAAACAATAATGGCGGGGCTTTCGACTGAAATCCCTTGCAGGCTAGCTCGTAAAGAGCTTTAAGAGCTTTTACTAACTACCGCTCTTCATTAATTGTTGTGAAATTATTCATATCTCTAATCTGTGGACTGATGATATCGTTGTGTATTCAACGCCCTTTCATCACTACCACTATAATAGAACTCCGCCGAGGAGACAATGGAATGCGCCACTATCTTTGCTTACTTACTCTTGTCCGACGATAAATGTAGCAGTTAATGCTATGAATTCCATATGGACTCAATAAATGATGTAGCGTTTGTGTCAAGGAAAGTCGTAGTAGATAATGAGAGAAGGATACGTCTTCCGGTGAAATGGGTTTGCTTTAATTTTTTTAAAAATATGTACAGTATGTTCATAAAATCAGATGTGGAATAATCTGCGACTGAAACAACTACTTCTCCCTCTTAAGCTACGCTGGACATTGAGCCACATCTGATAGATATTATCAAAGAAAAATTGCGAGAAACTGAAAATTTGTATTTTTTTTCAGATACCTAGTTGAAATGAAATCAAGCATTTTTTTGTAATATCTAATGAACAAAAACTTCTCCTTCCTCTAAGGCTACACCTCTCCGCCATTTTGAGTGATGTATAATTTGAATTGTATTTCAATTCTTTGTAAGTACGACAACAAAATTTCAATAAAAAATATTCATCCAAAACAAAATGGCTGTACATGATGTTAGAGCTCTGCCATATGAGGATTTTTTCCATGGCTATTAATGAGCTCTAGTAAAATCCTTTTGGTATCATTGAATGGAAATTGTTTTCCTAAAAATTGTGAAAAAGTACAATCTTTGAATGAAATTTAAGTGACAAGGCACAAGAAATAGTTATTTGTATGCTAAGGCCGCGAAATACCTTTTTAACGTACCGAAAGAACAGTTATCGCCGAGGCCGCTTGCGGCCGAGGCAAGATAATCTTGAGGTCGTTAAAAAGTTTCGCGGCCATGGCATAAACACTATTTTTCGTGCAATCGTTAAAATTATTAAAATAGATAGTTGTAAATAAATATATTATTGCTCTAAAATCAACAGCAGTTCAATTTATTTAACAATATCACCGTGTGCTATGGAAATGATATGTTTCAATATATACAAAATATTTTGACAGTTCTTGTCAAAACGCAAAATGTCTGATACTGATAGCGATATTTCAGTACCTTCCACTCCTCCTGAACTCAAAAGCGTTGTAAATTCGGCGCTTTCCGTTTTAATACCCGAAAAATCTAAACGGCAGTACGAAAAATGTTACGGCGAGTTTAAAGATTGGTGTGACAAACAGAATGTTAAGACGATGTCTGAAAACATTTTTGAAAGTGACGTTTGGTTTCGCGGCCGTTGCTATGGGTAACGGCCGCGAAATTAAATTTCGCTGACTGTGCTGAGAACGCGAAATACTGACTTCGCGTGCGATTGCACGAAAAAAATATTAATTCTATTTTGACGAAGTTTCTCACTCATCAGGTCACAGAACTGAATTCTACGATCAGGATCGTCTTCAGAAAGTTCTTGAACCATTTTTATTTTATAGGGAAGTAATTTTTTTGCAGTATTTTATTAGCTGTTGAACGAGGCATATCATTATGATCCTCTATTTTAGTTGTGGACTGTTGGGTTTTTTTTGAAGATCCGCCAAGATATCAATCTGTTTGTTTGGAGAGACAGATAGTAGACCATTTTTCTTCATATTACTCAGATTGTCAGTTAATTCAAATTTCCCAATGAGTTCTCTTAAATATTTTCTGTGAATGGAATTGTCTGGATAGATCTCATTGAGTAATCGCACAGCTGCATGAGCATTCGCCTGAGACTGGTAGTAAACTTTTTTTTTACAGTACGCATCGCTCTCCTCAATACTGAAAACTGGTGAAGCGCAAGAATGAGTTAACAACTATGAGATCTGATAAGGATATTTCTTTAAACATTTACACAGGTACCACACCATATCATAATGACTATTTGATTGACTGTTATATTTGAGGGATAATTATTATTCATTTTGCTTTATTATCTGTTTGTTGATGATAAATCAATATCACTTTTGTAGGAGTACCTTAGAAGATTTGATGATTTTTAAAGAACTGAAGTATCTAATGGATCCTCATAACAGAGCTCGGACCGCAATTTTGAAAGATAGACATTTTGTTTCGTTGGCAAAAAGTGGCTTATGAACCGCCATTTCAGCAAAAAAACTTCATCCGAAAATTCCATTCCGTTCATAAGTTAACAGAGGGAGGTTACTTTATGGACACATTGTATAATGAATCAGAAATATTTGTGATGAAATAATAAATTTTTGGAGAACCCGTTAGAATAAGAAAACATTCTTGTGGGTTCCAGGTTTTTACTAGTGAGGTTGAAGAGTTCTGTTTGTTGAGTCACAATATGAATAGTCCCATGTTCAAATCGCCACACAAAATGATATTTTTGAATTTTCTATCACAGTCATCGAGGATATTGAATAATCTTTCAATGAAAGTTGATTCATAGAAAATTAAATTGAAATAGTGTATACCACAATAAGTTTTAATATCAAAGTCTTGCGACGAATAGCAACATAATTTATCTTGCACAAAAATACATCGTACGTCTAATATTTTCCCTGACTATCGCGAGCCTTCAGAAATACTTTTAAACAAAAGAAATTCCTAATATTCACATGCAATAATTATTCTGAAGAAAATAAATTACAATACACACAATATAGAAATAAATTGACCAAGCTTATAAAAACTACTAAAAATGATTATCATGAAGAAAAATTAAGTGAAGTGTTCGGAAACACTATGAAAACCTGGGAGATAATAAATGAGGCCACATATAATGATAGCACTAAAAAAAATTGAACCGGTGAAATCCCCTGAAAGAAAAATTATTTCTAATAATAATGAAAAAGCAAACATCTTTAATAAGTATTCTGTGGGTATTGGTACAGAAATGGCTGGATTGACTGAAAAGGTGGATGAATTACCTTGTCAATTTTTGAGTGAAACTTCTGCTCTTTCTTCTATTTTTTTTAACTCCAATTACTGAAAATGAAGTCGTTGAAGAACTTTCAATTTAAAAAAATAATATCTCTCCTGGTCCAGACAGAATTTCAGCAAAAATCATAAAAAAATCATACTATCTTGAGAAAACCCATGGTACATCTCATAAAGGACCCCGCACATTTAGTACGTTAAATGGCTTTCGGCTTATTTTGCTCAAATTTCGATATATTGTAGATCTTGGCATCCTCATTATGTAGTCCAATTTACAGATCGATCCTATGACCTGTTTTCGATTTTCTCTATTTTGGGTATTATGCATCGATTTGATTTTTGTGCTCTAATTCGAAATTGAACTTTCTTAGAAATGAACTTAATGTATCTAAGTTTTAGCTCATGAGTCCCTCCATACGAATGAAAAATAATATCTAACAAAGGGTGTTGCATTACAGCATGACAAGACAATGTTCATAGAAATAGATAAAAATCAATACCATAATCGTTTTGATTTTCACTCAATCCGTTAAAATTAGAAAACAAACGCCTACAATTTGACAATTTTTTTATAAAGTATGGGTCTTGATCAACTAAATGAGGATTCATATGATTGCTTGTCCAACAGTATATAGTTTTCCAGGTACAGGGTGACGATTTGAATGCTTTCAAATGCTACAGCTCATGAATAAAATTATATCATTACAAATTGTCCATAACTGTTACTAGGATAATAAAGTTAAACAGACTCATGAAATAATCCTTCCTATCACCCTCCCCCCCATTATAGCCAACCCCCATCACCCCCTTGATTTACAGCCACCTGTATTCCAATACTTTCAATAGAAATCTCTACTTGTGATACCTCATTGAATAGCTGGTTAAAAATGATCTCCCCTTCCTTCCATCTTCCTCTTCATCAAACATCAAATATTATTTTTGTGAACACCTCTTCATATGAAAATGAAGTGGAAAAACGCATCATCAATATTTTATTTACCTGAATAGGTATTTTCAAATTCTAATTATTTAGTTACAAAAAATATTTATTTTCACAGATACCTACTTGAAATAGCATTGAAAAATAAACTTTTAAAACATACAAAATGAAAGTTTTTACATTATAGATGTAATGGTATTTTTCGCAGATTTATTTTCATTGGGACCATAAAATGATTATCGTAGATAGACGTAGAATTACAGCAAGGGTGGCTGTAATTGTGTGAAAATGACTTACAGTCATGTAAAATTCTACAACTGATTATTCAAAAATCTCTGTCACCACCTTCAATCAAGGTATTTTTAATATCACGGTGTAACACTGATATATACTGATAGATTGAAAAAAATGCAAGTGAGCCATGACAAAATTACAAATTCATAATCTCAAGTGATAGCAACAAAGTAACAAATCGAATATTGTCAATTATCGTCAAATATTATGATTAACTATTAGAAGAAGCAAATAAGAGATTATGTTGGACTGTTATAATACCCCAGTTGTGTTTCTATAACTGATCATATTTTGAGCCTCAAAATGGCAATGCGACATCCCTTTCCATGTTTCGTATGTGAAATTTAATTTAACCGCATCAGGCAAATGGCTCTACTTCATGGTGGTGAAGAAATGGAACAGGAGATGGCTCTTGTTAGAAGAGAAGAAACAGGATTATTACCAGAACCTATTACTGATGAAACCAGACTCTGCCTCAATTGTAATCGATCGATCATTCGTGAAATCCAAGTTATCGAAAACGATCCCAATGTAATGAAATTGAATGTATTGAAGCAAACTTCAAGACAAACATGCATGATTTGTAATGCTGCGGAAAATCTCCATAGACTTCCTTTAGTTTGTAGGGTTGATATTTTCATTTCTCGAAATATTTTCATACCAAATGGAACAAGATGTTGTCATAACCAATTGGCTGGAAATCAAGGGGGTGATGGGGGTTAGCTATAATGCGGGGGGGGGGGGGGGCGATAGGAAGGAATATTTCATGGGTCAGTTTAACTTTCATATCCTAGTAACAGTTATGGACAATTCGTAATGATCATATGATTTTATTCATGAGATGTAGCATTTGAAAGCAATCAAATGGTCACCCAGCACCCTGTACCTGGAAAACTATATACTGTTGGACAAGCAATCATATGAATCCTCATGTAGTTGATCATGACCCATACTTTATAGAGAAATTGTCAAATTCTAGCCGTTTGTTTTCTAATTTTAACGGATTGAGTGAAAATCAAAACGATTATGGTATTGATTTTTATCTATTTCTATGAACATTGTCTTGTCATGCTGTAATGCAACACCCTTTGTTAGATATTATTTTTCATTCGTATGGAGAAACTCATGAGCTACAACTTAGAGACTTCAAGTTCATTTCTAAGAAAGTTCAATTTCGAATTAGAGCACAAAAATCAAATCGATGCATAATACCCAGCGAAAATTGAATTTTTGAAACCCTATACCTCAAAAACTAGTAATAGGATCGATCTGTAAATTGGACTACGTAATGAGGATGCAAAGATCTACAATATATCAAAATTTGAGCAAAATTAGCCGAAAGCCATTTTACGTACTAAATGTGCGGGGTCCTTTAACATTCAAAAGTGGTGTGATTCCTCAGCAATGGAAAAAGAGCTTAGTGACCCCTGTATATAAATCTGGTAAGCATGAAGAACCGACAAACTATCGTCCTATTTCAGTAATAAACAATTTTGCTAAAGGTACATGAAAGATACACTCATGAGTTTTTTCAATGAGCATTCGATAATATCACGGAGTAAATTCGGATTTCAAAAAAATATTGGCACAGAGATCGCAGTATTGGAAATGAGCAGGCAGATAATTTCTCACCTTGAGGGTTCAAAAAAACGAATGACTGTTTTTCTCAACATGACGAAGGTGTTTGACACCGTCCAGTACGGTGTCTTAATTTATAAATTATACAAGGTATACGTGGACCTGCACTTGAGGTGATGAGAAATCACTTGGCTCATAGAACTCAACAACTGAACATTGATAAACACTAGAAATAAATATCGGAGTTTCACAAGGTACTGTTATAGGTCCTATACTATTTCTTATATATCTTAACAGTATTTTTGAAATAAAACAAATCCAAGGAAGCTTAATATCATATGCTGATAATACTGCCATAGTGTTTTCTAGTGATTCATGGAAAGACTTGTATACAGTCGCCGAAGAAGATCTTAAAAAAATTCAGACCTTGCTAAATCACAATTTGTTTAAGTTAAATATGAAAAAACTAAATATATCACTTTTTCTCCTCAATCCACAGACCAACCTAGGAATGAGCTACTGAAAATACATATAATCACATGTGAAAAACAAAATAATGAATGTTACTGCACACAAATTAATAAAACTACCTCCATGAAATATACTGGAATTTTCTTAGATCTGCACATGAGATGAGATGATCATTCTAAGCACGTTACAAAACGAATCAGAAGTCTTTATCATAAATTCTATACTTCAAGAGATATTCTAAATAAAAATAATCTAATATTATTGTATATCTCACTAGTGGAATCTGTGGTAAGATGTAGTATAATTATTTGGGGTGGCCTCTACAATAATGTTCTAAAAAATATTCAGCTTGCCAAAATTTCATTCCATTCCATACTATCCGAAGCTTATTCTGCTAATGAATTGATATTTCTGTATATGTAGAAAGTGTTATCAATACAACACAGTTCATTAACATTGAAAAAATAGGTAAAATAACCCATCCAACAAATTGAATTTGTTTGTCATGAAAGTGAGTATCCACATTTATTTTTTCAAAAATAAAATAGAAAAATGTGTTTCCGCGTCAAAATTAATTTTTTTTTATTCATTTTATCGCGTTTTGGAGCACCTGTAAAAAAAATTCAAAATCCCAGCTGGACCCATATTCTTTACTTTTTCCAAAGTATTACTTTACACACTGTCAGCAGTGCGTAAAAGCTTAGTTTACGCACTGTCGTAGAAAAAAGTTTATTTTCTTCATTTAGAAGTCTCTCACAAACCAACAAAGTCCACCACTTCGTGTGCCCCTATTTTTTCTGATGGTTATAAGTATCTCTCTTTGTTGACACTTTCGATACGTGCCGAACATCTCTCTCTCTTTCTCAGGTCTCGTTTTTCAAACAAACGGCAAAGCAAGCGTTGGAACTCACTGCCCCGCAAGGTGTTCCCTGAGGCATACTGCCTGCAGAAACTCAGGAAGAACACCGATTCTTAACTACTTTCGATGGGCTCTAACGAAGTTCTTCGAACATTACAAGTTTTTTCTCTTCGTGAGAAGCAAGAATTTGAAAAAAATGTATGCTAGAAAAACAGTAGTTATTCAACGCAGTCTCTGAATCATGAATCCAATATTTTTATGATCAGGAATATTAACGCTTACCAGTGCCTGATCTGGGTATTTAGCAAAAAAAAACAATTTCTCCATAAACCACACACGATCCACCAGATTCACTGAAAATCTTCCCCTTTCTGAGAAAATATCATTCCCAAAGAATAGTTATTTACGTAACAAGTCCGGAAAATACTATTTTTTTGGACGAGTAGACCAAATTCTAGGACGAGCGTTAGCGAGTCCTAGAAGTCTGCGATTCCAAAAAAAAATGTTTTCGGACGTGTTGTGTACACTATTTTTTCGGCAACCATGTAGAATAACAAATCAATGAGACGCATTTAGTCTAAGAGACGAAGAGAGATCGACCTTCACCCATCCGTTAACCGGATGAAACGATTCCAAATTTGAATATTTCGAACATTTCAGTTCTTGCTTGTATTATACAGGGTGTCCCAACGAAAACTTTCCACCCGGATTTACTGGGAAATGACAAATTATTTTCGGAAACGCGAAAACAGGTCGATTTTAATTTCTAGGGGGACACATGTTAGTAATGGATTAAGTCGAGCAACTTCATCCCCCTGACGGGGGCGGCTACCCCCTTGCGAATCATCATAGGGAACGTGGGTCGAGGGATACATCATCTTAAACCTCTCTTTATTCTCTATCCAAACGTCTATAATATTTTCAAAATCGAATGAATGGTAATTGAAATTAGTGTTGTTGACAGGTTCAATGTAAATAGTCAATATCTTACCTGTTCCTATTCAAATTCAATTTATGAACTATTTTAAGACTCAATGAGTGGACAGATAAACAATGGCAACATCCCATCCGGTCAGGTAACCCAGTCACCCCACGAAAAACGAAAACAAATTAGTCAAAACAAAGTAAGTAGCCAGGCTGGGACTATTAATTGCGAAGATCTTTCAACCAAGTATCAGTTTTATGTCGCTATTCACGAATACAACATTCCAAGCGGAAGATGCCCACCCCAATTGTGAGCGAAATGTCCAAAGGAACCTCCTCCACAGAAGTGAACCGACCACGGCACTGAAGCCCGGAAACCATATTTCTTAGTTTTTGTTCTGTTGACTTTTTCATAGACAAAAAATACCTGTTTTTTATGGTTCTCCTGCGTGTATGTTCTCAGCATGAATTCACAGTTCGCATGATTCTTATGGAAATATCATTTGATTCGTATTCTGTGAGTTAAGTTTCTGCCTGACAATGGTTTACGCATTAGAAGAACGAATTGAGTTAGTGAAACTTTACTACAAAAATGATGATTGTCTAAGAGCTGCAGCTAGAATTTTCAATACAAGGCACACAGGGAAAAATGCATCTCATACCTATGTTCAAACGTTGATTGAGAAATTAGAAAGAACTGGGTCTGTGGGAAACCAGAAACATCATGCTGAACGTCTGATAAGGAACGAGGCTGTTGAGGTAGCGGTTTTGGGACACGTGGCTATGGATCCTACTCAAAGTATTCGAAGCTTGGCTGACGCGGCAGGTGTAGCGCGATCGAGTATTCAGAGAATTCTCAAGTCACATCGATTCCATCCATACAAACTAAAACTTGTACATGAACTGAACGAAGACGATTTTGACAGACGTCAACAGTTTTGTGAGGAAATGTCTGAGCGTCTGAGAACAAATCCCAATTTGCTCTTCAATATTTGTTTTTCAGGCGAGAGTACATTTTTTGTTAATGGAAACGTAAATCGTCACAATTGCCGCTACTGGAGCGATACCAATCCCAGGTTAATACGTGAGGTCCACACACAAACTCCGCAGAAGTTGAATGTTTGGTGTGGTATTTTTGGCAAAAATATTATTGGACCACTTTTTATAGATGATAATTTGAATGGACAAATGTATTTACATCTTCTTGAGAATGCCATCGATCCCATGATAATGGATAATATCGAAATCGATGGAGATTATTCGGAAGACAACCTCCATTTTCAACAAGATGGAGCACCACCTCACTATGCAGTGGTGGTTAGAAACTTTCTGGATGAACGATATACCAATCATTGGATAGGGCGACGAGGACCAATTGAGTGGCCAGCTAGATCACCGGACCTCAACCCGTTGGATTATTTTTTATGGGGGCATCTCAAAAGCAAAGTTTTTGCCACTCCGCCAGAGTCACTAGAGGATCTATGTGGTCGAATTGTAAACGAGTGCTGCAGAATAACTCCAGAAGTATTGGAAAACGTTCGAAATAGTTTCGAAAGTAGACTTTATCATTGTATGGAGGTAGGAGGTGCTCATTTCGAGCAATTAATAAATTGAATTTCGAAAAGAACAGGTACGATATTGATTATTTAAATTAAACCTATTACCACACTAATCTCAATTAAACGTTTGGATAGAGAATGACGAGAGCTTTAAGATGATGTATCACTCGACCCAAGTTCCCTATGATGATTCGCAATGGGGTAGCCGCCCCTGTCAGGGGGATGAAGTTGCGTGACTAAATTCATCACTGACATGTGCCCCCCTAGAAATCAAAATCGACGTGTTTCTGCGTTTCCGAAAATAATTTGTCATTTCCCAGTAAATCCGTGTGGAAAGTTTTCGCTGGGACACCCTGTATATTGAAATTCGAACAGAAGATAGGTACCAACAGAAACATTCTAATTCTTATTTATATTAATATTTGTATTAAAATTCGAGCACTTCCCGGCCTAGTCCGGGAAGTACGTACTTCCCGGACTATGCTGGGAAGTGCTACTTTCCCAAAGAAAAAGTGTCCGGGAAGTGAACACTTCCCGGATGGTTGCCGAAAAATATATTTTTCTATGGGCCCAAAGTATACAACATGCTTCCAATACAACTGAAGATAATAAATACATTGAACAACTACAAACGTGCTATCAAGAACATGATGGGACGAAATAAAAATATATCGATAATCACTCACCTATTGGGCCAGGTAGCCGAGTGGTTAAAGCGATAGTTTCAATCACTTTGGCTGCCAGTCGGCGGTGGTTCAAACCATGGCGACTGCAGACATTTTTTTGAAGGCCCGAGAAAGTGCTAGGAATCGCACGTAAAAAGGTAAGACCTCGTTAATCCTTGGCTCGCACAAGTTTCGACTTCTGAGAGCTGACGTTCGTAAGGGGGCGATAGCTGGTTAATGGAAAAAACAATTTTAACAAAAAAAAATATTTATAGATAATTTCAAATGGAAAATCGAATACGTTTTTTAGAAACTCTATCATCTTAATGAAAATAACAATAAAAATAATAGTTTCTAGATAGTGAAGATATATTTATCATATGAAATAAATATGACTGTAAACAAGTAGGTATGATTTACATTGTGTTGAAGAAAATTGGATATTAAATAACAATACAAGCTTGGGTGATTTAATTTCATTATTTATAGTTGCATATGTACAAAAATGATATGAATAAATTTGATTTGTTTTGAAAATATATTTATATAAACTTTTTCCATCTGAATAAATGAGAGAAAGTTCATACTCTTCAACTGACCAGTAGACGACCAAAATCACAGAAAATCAATTATGAAATACTCCATGACACGAAAAAACATCCGCCAATGATCATATCCTTCGAATACGTGAACGGACGTTTCAATCACTTCAAGTCTAGTAGCCATTTTTGTGAAAGATGTTTCCAGTGATTGCCTTCCCCAGCCCCTGGGCATTTCCAGTTGAACTGAATTAGCTCTATTCGAGTTTCATTGGCATTTATCTTATTAGCTCTACGAGATTGCTGATCTTTTTAGCGGAGATACGGGACCATACGTGCTTCTGAATTATGAGCGATGTTTTCCTTTCGACTAGTAGTATGCGAATCCTTTTAAACGGTGCCGATATGAAAGTTCGTTATCTGAAAAATCATTTACTAATTTGAAGAAAAAAAGAAAATTAAATAATTGGTATTTATGATAATACACGAAAAAAATATATGGTTGAATCAGTAAAATATTATTCAACTTAAATAAATAAAAGTGTCATTATCCCACATTTGAATATTGATTCGAGTGAAACAAATATTGGCATTGATTTGCCTCTCTGCAATCCTCAGATTGAATAATTCCAATCAATGAAATGTTTTCTTCATAGAAACTCTCGTTTTTTCCTCTTGAAAACATCGCATGTTTCATTCGACCATAAGATTTGCTATCTCAACATTTTCTTTCCGTATTTTGATTAGTTTGATTCCAACCAACAATAGTATATTGTATAACTAGCACGGAATGATAGTCATTTCCCAGGAGTATGAAGTTTGCAGCATGAGCCGTAGGCCAATGTTGCAAATCATACGAGTGGGAAATGAGCATTCCGTGCAAGTTATACACTATACTTTTTCTACGGCTATAACATATAATAGCGAAATGATTTTGAAGAATTTTGAACTTTGAATTCAATTAGGTATATATTATTAAAAATGTCAAAATACAATTTAGTTATCAACAATATACACAGTTATATTATTACAGTGATTAAATGTTATAATTGAAGCATCTGGGCACGGCAATGACGCGGTACCCTTTTCTCTTTGCCAGTCTGTGAAGGATTTGTATGCTTTCACACATTTTTCTTTTGATATTTCTGGAATTAAATTGGCACATGCCTGTTTTGCGGCTTCAGTAATTTCTGGGGGAGTCAGTTCTACGTCAGTTTCGCTGCTCATCGTTTGATTCAAGTTAAAAAATCTAACTGAACACAGCTGTCAGTATTCGTTTCTTGAATTTTGACATTCCATAGGAGACGTGATAAATTGTAAAATAAAAACACAATGATTTCATAGTGTTATCAGGTAAGGAAATGAAATTGAAGGCATACAATGTACCTCATTGTTTAATCAAAAACAGTTAGGAGGGAGCAGTATTGTGTCATGGCCGTGGAAAAAATATTTTGTTAACTTATTCAGTGCATTGTCGGATCGAATTCACAAAGTACTGAAAAAATCGTTTTGTATAACCAAATTATGAAATTTTGAGGTAATTCACTATTTAGTTCGTCGAACATTATAACTTTTAAACAGAATAGTCATAACGATTCACATAAAATGTCGAACTAATTCTGATACACATGTTCGATACACGAAGAAGTATTCGACCGAAGTATACATTTTCTCGTAATAATAAAATATTTGAGTAAAATATTTTGTTCGTTCAATAAATGCTCCATTTAAGTCCATTTAAACTTGTATTTGCTGCAGCTGCAAGTAATTCTTTTCGTTCGACAATAAACACTTCATACAATGTTTTTTCTACAAACACTATTAGAAGACCTCACATCTTGCAAGATGCGCCGATTCAAGGGAAATCGTCGTATTCAAATTCTGTAAACGGCACCTCGAAGTAGAGACCAATATCTACAATTTGTACATTTTGGATTTTCACCTGAATGGTGAAAACGTGTTGAAAATATTACTGAAAGTTGATCAAAACGCTTCAAAGTGCGTCCGAAGTCATCCGAGGTCACCCGAAGTTGAACTGAAGTTAATACGAGCAACTTCGGGTGCACTTTGAAGCATGAGTAACATCCAGTGACATTTTAAACACATTTCCGAACTCTCAGGTGAAAATAAAAATATACAAATTGTAGATATTGACCTCTACTTCCATAAGCCGTTCACAGAATGTGGATGAGGTGATTTGCCCTTAAATTGTTCATTACGCGAATGTGCAAAAACTACATATCGGACAGAAACCATCTTGCGCACAGTTAAACAACATGCTCTTATCTATCAGTTGTTTGTCCACCTTCAGATTTATAAAAATTATGAATTTTTGAAAAACGGTCTCTTTTTCAAAGTTAACCAGGATTATCGAATGTGCCTGAGGCAATTAATAGATCATTTTTGAATGGAACATTCCCGAAATGTCTTAAGATAGCGGTAGTAAATCCTTTGCCCAAAGGAGGGGGACTGTGATATAATATCTAATCTGAGGCCTATTTCACTATTGCCAACTTTGGCCAAGTTAGTTGAAAAATTAGTTAAAAAAAGGATATCTTCATTTCTGCTCTATAATCATTCACTAAGCTCTCACCAATTAGGTTTTCAAACAGGGAAAAACATAAATGATGCCATGTTTGCTTTACTGGAGAATTTATATCTCAAAATCAATGAGGGTGATGCAGTTGCAACAATCTTTTGCGACCTTACAAAAGCTTTTGACTGTGTTGATCACAGAATACTCCTTCAAAAATTAGAAATTTATGGTTTTAGAGATGTAGCATTTAGATGGGTTCAATCATACCTAACGGAACGCACACAAATGGTCTCGCTTAACGGAGACAGTTCGAAATCTCAACTAGTGAGTTGAGGGGTACCACAAGGATCAGTGCTTGGACCCCTTTTGTTCTTGGTGTATATCAATGATCTGGCAAGCATCAATATCAGAGGTAAATTCACTATGTTCGCAGATGATACTACACTACTGTGGCACGGCACAAACAGTGATGAACTGAATGAACACATAGCTACAGACATATCCTTGGTGAAAAACTGGTGTGATACCAATAAGTTATCATTCAATGTCTCAAAAACATGCATTGTAACCTTCAGATGCACTCTGAACGAGATAGTCTTAGGAAACTCGATAATAAGTACTGAACCATCAGCCAAGTTTTTGGGACTCCATGTGGATAACAGTCTGTCTTTCAATACTCATATCAGTACTTTATGTAAAAAATTGTCATCAGGGTGCTTTGCAGTAAGGGTCATCTCATCAGAATTGAATACATCTGTAGCAAGAGCAGCATATTTTGCTCTGATTGACTCACTATTGAGATATGGAATTTGTTTTTGGGGGGAAAGTTCTCAATTTCTATTGAACTCGGTGTTCGTATTACAAAAGAGAGCTGTGAGATACCTTTGTAGGGCAAAACCTAGAGATTCCTGCAAACCCTTATTTATTGCTAAAAAGATATTGACATTGACATGTATCTTTATTCTGGAAAGTGTATGTATAATCCATAAAAAATATTACAATAATATACAATCTTTTCCAACTCACAAGATGAGGAGTGATAACTTCACGGTGTCCCTACCAATTCCCAGAAGCTCCTTGATAAAGGGGTCAATAATATATAATGCTAAAAAAATGTTCAACCACCTGCCTTCACATATTAGATCCTTGGTGGCACATAATAGATTTAGGAACGCTGTCAAGGAATTACTGCTAGATAGAGCATATTATAATTTGAAAGAATTCTATGATGATGTATTTTAGGTAATTGTGTTTTGATATCGATTTGTATTGTTGATTTCGCTTTAGATGTGTATCTGTTTATATGTGACGTTGTATATGTTATATACAAATTTTTATTATGTGATTAGGACAATTTAATTGATCTTGGCATAATTGTGACTTTTCATATACATATCTCTTTGTGTGTTTATATATGCGTATATGTGTGTATGTATGTATGTATATATATACACATATATATAGAAAAACTGGTAAAACTCTTGAGGATGCAGTCAAATCACTGGGCTTTGTCAAAGAAAACTCTTATATATATATATATATATATATATATATATATATATATATATATATATATATATATATATATATATATATATATATATATATATATGCTGAATACTTGTTTCAAGGAGCAATAAATGTTCCAGTGACTGTAAAACAGTCGAAAATAATCCTTTAGGAACTCACTATACCTTTGTATAGATTGTATGGCATATGTCCGACAGAAAACAACTGCTTCTCTGGCTAATACCTCGACAGATATTGAATTATATCTGTCAGACATATGTGCAAAGATCCTTACTATGAAGGAACAACTTTGCAAGAGCTCTCAGAGACAGACAGCAGGACACCGCCTGATCCAAACAAGGAACCAACTGCAGATCGGTTTCGGGATGCAATCCCTCATCAGTGTAGTCCAGGTTATCACGGTTGTATACACGCGGGGGTCCGGTGCCCGTCATCGTTCGCCGGGATGAACACTGCAATCGCTTACAGGATCCACCACGGCAACAGATTAGAGAGAGCTCCAGAAGGACATTTCGGATACGAAATGGTATATGCTGAATACTTGTTTCAAGGAGCAATAAATGTTCCAGTGACTGTAAAACAGTCGAAAACAATCCTTTAGGAACTCACTGGGTTCCTAAAGGATTGTTTTCGACTGTTTTACAGTCCTTGAAACAAGTATTCAGCTTATACCATTTCGTATCCGAAATGTCCTTCTGGAGCGCTCTCTAATCTGTTGCCGTGGTGGATCCTGTAAGCGATTGCAGTGTTCATCCCGGCGAACGATGACGGGCACCGGGCCCCCGCGTGTATACAACCGTGATTACCTGGACTGCACTGATGAGGGACTGCATCCCGAAACCGGTCCGCAGTTGGTTCCTTGTTTGGATCAGGCGGTGTCCTGCTGTTTGTCTCTGAGAGCTCTTGCAAAGTTGTTCCTTCAAAGTAATGATCTTTGCACATATGTTTGACAGATATAATTCAATATCTGTCGAGGTATTAGCCAGAGAAGTATTTGTTTTCTGTCGGACATATGCCATACAATCTATACAAAGGTATAGTGAGTTCCTAATGGATTGTTTTCGACTGTTTTACAGTCACTGGAACATATATATATATATATATATATATATATATATATATATATATATATATATATATATATATATATATATATATATATATATATATATATATATATATATATATATATATATATATATATATATATATATATATATGCTGAATGCTTGTTTCAAGGAGCAATAAATGTTCCTGCTGTCCTGCTGTCTGTCCGAACTCAAAAACTGGTCGTCTATAGAATTGCGAAAAAATCAAGCTCATTTAACATCAGAAAAGATATTTCTACAAATTTTCATCTAAATTAAATCGTTTATCGGCGAGAAAAATATTAAATACTGAAAAATTGGTTTTTCGCCATTTTGACAATTTCAGGTTATGAAGAAAAGCATAGAATGTAAACGGTTTTGATTTTTTATTATCTACAATTTTTCCATTGAACATTTTCCGCTAACAGGTCACGTTTCGCCACAAATCGCAAAAAACCGTTTTCAACCCCTAAACTGCACCATTTTGAGTGTTTTCGTGTTTAAATATATTTTTTTCCACCTGGTCCTCGTCTGTTACTTTTTCTTTTTCACAAATATTATTGGCACCAGTCTAGATATTATTTTATCGAGTGACCTTTCTGAGAAATGTATATTATAGATTAGACGAAAGGTCAGAAGGTTATCCATCAAAAGATTGTGTAGGAGACGAACATGTCCTTAAATGAAACAACTGACCCATAAAAAACGAGAAAAGGTATATTTAACTACAAGTTATTGGATATCTCCGAGTATTCGTCATGTCGCAGGTTTCCTTGATAGACACATTTTTGTTCCCCATAATTTTCCACCCTCTGGAACACACTGGCTATTTCTCAGTCCTTCCAACATCCACCTGGTGTGTTATATGCTCCCAACAAGTCCAGACGGTAGAGATTTATTTTTATTCTTCTCGCAACTCTTAAGCCCGAGTTATGTTCGCGTCATAACAATCTGGTTGACACTTTCAAAGAAATGTACATTTATTATAGTTAGAGTTCTGCTTTAACGGCACAAGGTTGAGTTTAGATAGGAGTGAATGAGAGTTAGTGGCCATGATTAAAGTGAAAATATTTTAACAATTGGGTTTTGTCACGCGTTGCTCATTCCACATGAAAATAAAATTTCATTCTACGTTTGGTGGAATGAATGTTATTTCTAGAATTGAAATTTAGTCGTCTACGTAAATTGAAGTAATTGGATTTAGTTTATGCATAGTAATAATACCCCCACTCCCCCCCCAACCCTTTCATATCAATAAAACTATTCCCATTTATTTTTTGATATCTTGCTTCGTTCTCGAGTTTTTGGTGTTTTCAAAAAAAGGGTGAAGGATAATAATAATGTTTATTTCCTCTTTCGACAATAACAATTGTATAGGAATAGTCAATTCTTAACCCAATGATTACAGATTACAGTACATAGAGAGTTCTTCATATCATTGCCTTGAAATTGATTTTATATAGATATTAAGAATACTGAGACATATAAAAAAAACATATACCTAACACATTAAAATTTTTTAAGTGAATCTTCTAGCGTCATTGATCTAAAATATATTTATTCAATTCGAAATAAATTCATGTATAAATGCTGAAAACGTCTTCCTTCTCCCTAATGAGCGTTTCGTATTCTGTAATGCTGTAGAGACTGTGTTCTGAAAGAATATTGCGCATCAGTCTGTGTTTGAAAAGTGCATTCGGTGGTTTTCGAAACTGTACAGGCAGCATATTATGTAGCTGTATGTAGATGTTATACGTTCTCTTCAATCTCCTTTGGGGGAGGGTCAAGTTTTGCCTATTTCTCGTATTATAGTTGTGTGAGTCTTTTTGTGTAGTGTAGGTGTTCAGATGTGTTTTAATATGTAGCAGTTTTTGGTACATGATTACTGAATATACTGTCATTACTTTAACCCGGGAGTGGTCGCTAATGTTAGAAAAAATCTAACAATTTTCGTTTTCCGCTCATAAAACTTGACACATTGGTTATAATTTCTTTTCCAATTAGGAATGCCTGGGGGGAGGTACTACGATAGCGTATGACAGTGCGGCATTCGACTCGATATATATGTTGAGCGTAGGAAGGAGATTTCAGTTTTATTCTAACACGCGACGGATAACGTACACGGATTTGTTAGAAAAAAT
The DNA here is from genome assembly GCA_944452925.2 of Chrysolina oricalcia. Lineage (NCBI taxonomy): Eukaryota > Metazoa > Arthropoda > Insecta > Coleoptera > Chrysomelidae > Chrysolina > Chrysolina oricalcia. The sequence continues at coordinate 3,171,020 of OX101827.2, forward strand.
CTAACGACGCGACCCATCACGTCTACAGAATTTATTTTGTTTTCTGTGTTTTCATATATGGTGTTTTAAAGTTTTGGTAAGTTATTCCTGCATGTACAATTAGGTGTTAGTGATATCTTATCTTGTTTTGATTTTTAGGGTTCAATTTTCGAAAATGGACAAGAAGGAGGAAGAAACCCTATTGAAATGGTTTGAAGAAATCCCAACTGACACAGAAGAACCCGAGGGTTCCGATCAAGATCTGAATGACTCCCCCTCTGAACATAGTTTGCATAATACGGACACTGAACAGTCAAATGAGAGTGAGACTGACGATGTTCCTGTTACTCAACCTGTTGCACAACCGCGAACACGAAAGGAACCTATTTTTCAGGGTAAAAATCTTACAGAGTGGCTAAAGCACAAACCGAACAAGCCTAGGAGTAAGACACGTGCTCATAACCTTATAACACAACTACCCGGCGTGAAGGCCATTGCCAAGGGTGCTAAAATCACTTTAGATTGCTGGAAATTATTTCTTCCTGATGCAGTCATTGAACAAATTGTTACTTTTACGAATCAAAAATTAGAAATACTGAGGGAATCATATTCGCGTTCTAGAGATTGTCCACCTATCGATTTCGACGAAATGTATGCATTCTTGGGGCTTCTATACATGGCGGGTGTCAAAAAGGGACAGCATTTGAATACGTCCGAATTGTGGAGTACCGACGGTACGGCACCAGAATACTTCGTAGCTGTGATGTCAGAACGAAGATTTCATGTCATTCTACGGGCTTTACGATTTGACGATATGAACACCAGAGAAACTAGGATCAAATATGATAATTTAGCTCCAATTCGGTTCATTTTTGACAATTTCGTGAAAGCGTGCTCTTCAAATTTTACTGTTTCAGAATATGTTACAATAGATGAAATGTTGGATGCTTTTCGTGGAAGGTGTCGCTTCAGACAGTACATCGCGAATAAGCCTGCCAAATATGGCATAAAAATATACACCTTAGCTGATGCCAGGACATTTTACACCCACAACATGGAAATATATGCTGGCCAGCAACCAGAAGGTCCATATTGTTTACCAAATGATGCTTCCAGTGTCGTAAAACGTCTTATATCCACCATTGATAAGTCTGGACGAAACGTGACAATGGACAATTACTTTTCCTCCATACCACTTGCTAATGATTTGCTTGTAAATCACTAACTCACGATGGTTGGCACGCTTCGAAAAAATAAACGGGAAATACCACCAGAATTCCTTCAAGTAAAAAATCGACCTGTGTGCAGTAGTATTTTCGGTTTTGGAAAAGATGGCAATAGCTGTGTTCTCGCTTCCTATGTACCCAAGAAAAATAAAAATGTCCTAATGTTATCGACTCTACATGATGGTGATGAAATAGATGCATCTTCCAAAGAAGCTAAAAAACCCGAGATCATAACATTCTATAATTCTACAAAAGGAGGAGTGGACGTGGTAGATCGCTTGAAATCTGAATACTCGGTAGCAAGAATTAGTAATCGTTGGCCGCTAACTGTATTTTATTCGTTATTGAATATTGCTACAATAAATGCACAGATAATTCAGAAGCATAACACCGCTCAGTTGAGACCAAGGAGAACATTTATTACCGAGCTGTCAAAACAGCTTGCACTACACCATCTGCAGAAGCGTTCTTCTATTTCGAACTTATCCATTCCTCTTCGACAAAAAATAATCAACATTATTGGCAAACCAACTACTCCGGCTGTCGCACTATTGCAAAACCAACAGCCTCCACACAAACTGAGGTGTAAATACTGCCCAATAAGGAAGAACCGATTTACCCAACATCAGTGTGGAACTTGTGTTTCGCCAATTTGTAAGGAACACACTTCAAAAACCACATACATTTGTATTCAGTGTGAAAACTCCAGTGAAGAATCTTTGTAACTCACATTTTGATGAAGTACATGTATATGTTAAATTATGATGTGTTATTTGAAATAAAAACCTTAATAAAATGAATTTCACATAATAGTAGTAGGTTTTTCGTAATGTTATATCAAATCTAACACGCGACCGATCGCGGAATGGGAAGGGTAGCGACCGCTCCCGGGTTATGTGTGGAGAATAGCGTTCTACAACTTGTGTTCCATGCAACTCTAAAGATACCTCTGACAGCAAATTTCTGCAATGTAAAAATTTTTGAAATGTGCACTAAGGCAGCATTGCTCCAGCATTGCACTCCATATATTAGATGAGAGTGAAACAGGGCATAATAACTGGTTAGTGCAGCATTTATATTGTAAGTTTCACTGACTTTCTAATGGTGTATATTGCTTTTGCAAGTTTGGATCTTAACACATCAATATGTGATGACCAATTTAATTGGGGATCTAACTGTACCCCTAAAAATTTTATTGAAGAATTTTCATTTGAGATTTTTTCGTTTGATTTTACACTGAAGTATAGAGAGTTGGTTTTGGTTTCATTTAGAAATAACTCATTTGTTGTGAACCACTTTTTAGCTTTTTGCATTATATCATGGTAGGTAGTTTGCATATTCATTTCCTTATTTGTTTCAATTGCAAAGGTCGCATCATCCGCGAACATGCATGTGATTGTGTTTCTGTATATTACGTTGGAAGACATGTCGTTAGTGTAAATCAAGAAGAGTAACGGACCTAGTATTGAACCTTGTGGGACTCCTCTATTTATCGGTAGCGAGTTACTTTTATTTCCTTTCATACCTACCATTTGGTATCTGTTCGTCAAGTATGATTCAAATAACTTTAGATATGTTCTCCGTATGCCATATCTATTCAGTTTGTCTAGGAGGATTGTGTGATCCACACAGTCAAAAGCCGCAGATAAGTCAGTGAAGATTGCTAGACTTTTTATTTTCGAAACATTCTCTTATATACTTGGTCAGAGACAATATTGCATCTGTTGTGGATAGACCTTTTCTAAAACCATATTGGTTTTGTCACAATATCTCATGTCGATTCAGAAAACTGTTTAGGTTGTTATATATTGCCCTTTCTAGTATTTTAGAGAAAGCTGGTAGTATCGCAATTTGTCTGAAATTATTTTGCTATTGAAGGATCTCCTTTTTTGAATATTGGACAAACTTTGCCATATTTCATACTTGTAGGGAATACCCCTTCTTCTAGACATTTATTAACAATGTCTGTCAGAGGTTCACTTATATAGGATACACACTTTTTTATGATAAAGGTACTGATGCCATCAATGTAATCTGTTTTTTTTTGTTTTTCAAGCTGTTTATGATTGTTATTATGTCTTGGTGTGTAACTGGTTGAAAAAATATTGAATTTTTCAGGTGATCTATTTTTATTAGAGTTACAGCACGGGTATTTGTTTTCCCTAGGTTTTCGACAATATCATCATTAGCATTCTACTGTTAAATTTTTAGGACGCGTGAGTTTTTTATTTCGATGGGTTTCTTTGTTGATAATTTTCCAAATAGTTTTAGGTTTGTTGTCAGATTCCATGATAAGAGTATTGTTCAGAGTTATTTCTGCATCGTCTAGTATTTTAAGATATTATTTTTTATAATCATTGTAGATCTGTTTGTTTTCCATTGTTGGATGATTTTTGTGCCATGAATATAAAAACATTAGTCGATTTTTTGTATCCCTAACCTTAGGTGTTATCCACTTTGGGGGTTTGTTGTATTGTTTTGCTGGTTTAGAATTAAAACTCGATTTGAAACAGGTGTTGTAGTAGTATTTGTAAGTGTTAATGAATGCAGTGTATTTACCTTCTGCTTGTTGATTTTTATATACATCCTCCCATTTTTCTTTTCTTAGGCAATTCGTCATATTGTTGATATTTGTTTCACTATACATATTTGTTTTTTTTGGGTTCAAGAGTTTGATTAACTTGGTCAAGTAGTTCTAGTAATTGGCCTTTATGGTCAGAGATACCAAGGTCCAGTATGGATATGTCTGCAGAGTTAAAGTTTGCAAAGAAGTTATCAAGGCATCTATCATTTCTGGTGTTTTCGAATACTGCTTGTTTCAGTCCAAAGCTTGAAAGAAGGTTCACAACATCAGATGCATTTCTATCATTTTGATTCAGAAAATTAACATTGAAATCACCTGTTACGATTATTTTTGCATTTTTTTTTATCTTTCTGAAAATTGGAGTACTTTTGTCATAATATCTAAGAACATGTTAACAACAGTGTGAAAAGTGGATCTGTAAGTTGAAATTATTATGAGATTTAATTGCTTAATGTAGCATGCTGATAATTCACGGACTTTCTCAACAGACATATTCACGATAGTTGTGATTTCGCTTGTTTCCAGAGAATTATGTACAAGTCTGCATTATCCTCCATTTCTATAGGTAGTTCTACAGTAACAGCTTACTTTCACATAATTCTCCAGATTATAACAAATTTTTTCTTGGGTTTTTAACCAGTGTTATTTATTTGTACTTACAAGTCTATCAATCTCATTTATTTTATTCCTTATACACTGTAAATTTAGATGAAAGATGGAGACGTTTTCAGCATTGTTTGGCATGAAGTATTGATCATTTGGTTCCGAAGTTGATAGATTAGACAAGTATCATTTAGTGTACCCTGTACTCCAGCAAGTTGGTTCCTATTTGTCTGGTTTTTTTAAAATCCAGTTTTTCTTCTTGTTCACTTCTGTACTGTTTATACCTCCTAAAATCAAATCTTCTGTAGCCAACACCACTGGGCCAGAAATTTTGTTGATAGAGATCGTTTTTGTGTTCGAACGGTGCGCCGATCATGAAACACTTGTTGTTGGTATTGTAGGAGGTTAATTCTTTAACTGTAACTTCATCCCCGGTCTCCTCCATGATAAGTATTTCTTTATGAAGTTGGATATCTTCGTGGTTGTTATTTGTGGTTTCACTCTATAGATATACAGCCAGGCCTTGGGCTTGTGGCCGAGGAATTCTTGATCATCTTCTCCAATTCCAATGAGTTTTTTTTGTCTTTCTGCATTTCTTCTTGGTTTCTTTTTGTTCACAGTTTTGAATCCTTCATCCTCATTTACACTACGATTTTGTTCTGCTAATTGTTCGCCTTGGTTTTCTTTTGTTTTGACGTATTGTTTTTCCGTTCTTCCATATTTTCAGTTGGATTATTTAGTTTCTTTACTTCTGTTACTGTAAGTCGAATAATCATTGGTGACCCTGCGAGTATTGTGTGTTATTGGGTTGGTGGCACTGGCACTGTTTCTGGTTTTGTTTGCATATGTTGCCGTTTTCTGTATTGACGTCGCGTCGGCACTAAGAGTGACGTGGGCATTGAGAATGACGTCGGCATTGAGAATGACGTCGGCATTGAGAATGACGTCGGCATTGAGAATGACGTCTGCGCTGAGCATGACGGTACCTGTGTATTTTTTACTATTTGTGTGGTATCACTGGCCTCATAGTTAAGGAATTTTTCTTGGGTTTGTTTGGTACTTGTCAGATTTTTTGTTCCGTGCACTTCCATTTGAGGTTTTTTGTTCGGTTTCTTTTATTCTTTGTAGTTACATGAAATTATTTTCTTTCAGAATTTCGTTTTTGTCCTGAACTTCTGCAAGAATTTTTTTTAAATATGTAATTTCTACCTTCGTTTTCTGGGTTTCCAATAATTCTTCGTAATTGTAATCTCCTTCACAGCAAATAACTTTGGTACTATCGAGGATACCGCACGCTCTAATAGGGAAGTGTATCCCTGTTGAATTACCTGAATTTTTGACAAGTTATAGTCCAAATCATTCTGGGCATAACTTTTTCTATAGGCTAGTTTTGATGCTAGAGGCCGCTGAAAACTCTCATTTTTTCTCCATTGTTAAACAACTCAAAACGTTATCCTGAATAATGTTCACTATTCTGAGTAATCATTAATATGAGATACTATTTAAAATATTGTTCATTGGCGTCATTACAGGTGGTCAATTATATAGTATGTTCCAGCTAGTTCGGTCAAATTAATACTTCAAGTTGATGATGCGAAAAAATATAACAAAAAGTGGTCTATTTCATTTCGATAGGGCTGTGCCGAATGAGTATGTAACTATATCTGATCACTTCATAGGCGCTCAGGAACTGTGGCGGAGAAACTCCTACTGCGGGTCAACCAAGCCTCCATTCTCACATTTAGTATAAGTATAATATGGAGAAAATAATGGGTTATAACCATTGAAATATATATTATATACTTACTCTAGAATGCTAATCCCCATGTCAAAAGTGTTGTAAAAAGTTCAGGCTAGTCCGCAATGCGCATGCGCGTCATCAGTGATTTTTGTAACAGGCCCGGTTTTAGTAAAATGTTATGATACTTGTGAAGATTAACAAACGTTAATTCTGAATATCGGAGAATAAGGTTGGAAACCTCATTGTACTTGTACCTGTTATTTGTATTTAGCTGATTTGAATACATATTTTCACATATTTATGATCCCAAATTTTTTTAAATAAAATAAATAAAAAAACCTTTATTTCACAAAATTTTAGTTAAAAAATCTAACAGTTAAAAGTTTTTAATATTCAGCAAAGGCCATCAGAAAGTAGAGTACGGTTATTATTATTATTTATCGCTCTGAAGCAACTGATTTTTGGTATCACATTCACTTTTCAGCTGTAGTTAACCAACAAAAACCTACGGAACCACCCCAAAACGTCGGTGCGAATTTCAAGAAAGCACTGGATTGGAAAATAATTTTGAAGTACAAAAAACTATGAAAAATTTATTTCAGCTATTATCATGGATAATTTCGACTCAAATTGGATTTATAAAATTGAATGCTTGGAAGCTCGAGGTTTTTTATCTAGAACGATTCATGTCAAAATACGCAACTGATTTAATTTAAATCATTTGAAGAGATTAACATGCTATTTCTACGAGTATTTCTGCTTGTATTACCTTAGTGCAATTTCCACAATGGGGCTGCATGAAAAAGTGAGGCCAGAAGCATTTTCCTTACCATCAAAGAAAAGCACTTCCATATTGACATTGATTTTCTGAGGCGATTCTGTGCATGTTCAGTACTTTTTGTAGGAATCTAGAAAGTTGCATCACTCGCCATGCATGCTTATGCAGACACAGTATTTTGGTACTGCACTAGGTTTCAAATTATTCTATTGTCGTTTTCACATTAATCTTCATGAGGAAAATGTCTGCCACAAAATAAAATTTTCTCACTCTAATGTTCTGCTGGGGTCTCTTCTTGAAAACAATAACCAAAAATCATGCCATTTTTGTCAAGCTGAAATAATATTTAAGCTATTTTGAGTAAAGCATATAGGTACATAAAAAAATTCATTTTCTACCAAAAATGATTTATTTCAGGTATTTTTCATTCACACAACACTAAACAGTTCATTATTTCTCTTTAGGAAGAAACGGATTTATTAGGAACTGTATTTGAAGGAACAAGATGAAAGAATATCCAATGACAACAAACACCACATAAAACGACAAGACAAAATCTGAAATTCTAAAAACCGACTCTGTCTCTGACAAGAGTGACAGATCTCAGTGACAAATCTACCCGTTGATGAAAAAGCACTGTTGTACGGTCATTATAATTACAGTAGCATAGGGTACATTATTGTTTTAAATAAATTTCTTTCGCGCCTAAAATTAGGAGTATTCCATCTCTAGAAGGTTCTTTTCGGTTTTAAAAAGTACTAAATGCGCTGTCAAATTTCTCTCTTTCAAATGGCATGTGTTTTATTGCATCATAACAAAAAACTCTGAATTGGAGCACCAAATTATTTTCAAACTTGGCAACAATCTACCCAAATTACACTGATGACGAGCATGCGCACATCGTAAACGGGTCGCATACGCGGCATGCTTTTCGCCATGAAAATTGGCGGGATTAGCATTCTAGAGTAAGTGTATAATATATATTTATGTGGGCTCCGCATTTTTGGAACACCCAATAGTTACTTTTACTTTTTACCTTTTGTTTAATAATTTCATTTCGATGATTTTATAATTAAACTTACTGTACATCATACACACTTTATGAGATATCGATGTCAGGTGACAGGTGTGGGTAGGCACTGACGTTTAGTAAGACGCGTAAGACGTTGAAGACGAAAAGTATCTCTCAGCCAAAAAGACGGGGCCAGAGAGTTCAATTAAAGTCGTTACAGTTAGTTACGGGTCAAGACGTGTCCTTTGTAACGAAAAAGACGTTTCAACCAAAGAAGTAAATGGTGAGAAAAGACGACCTCACAGAGAAGTCAAATAAGACAGATCGAGTCGCGATCCGTTTTATTTCATTGGAACGACGATCATCACCCCGAAAACACGTAAAGACGTTCAGTGGCTGTTTTCTGATCATTATTAGCTACTTCAAAGATGTATACGAAGTTTGATGTTTTCCCTAATTCACCAGTATTGTAGATGATTATCAATAAACTGTGTTTTCCTGATCTTAAACTATCCGGCAGCCTTTTGAACTCATTTCCCCTAGACAACTGACAAAAATCCTACATTTATATGGTCATAACTCAATATATTAAATGTTACATTCAATGTACCTATTGAACCTGGTACGGCATTCAGAAAAATGAAATCCTATCTAACAAAAGAAAGCATCTTCACATTGTAACGAAAAAAAAAATTATCGTTACTTATTTTAGTCTCGTACTGTATATTCTATGTTCTGTGCCTACCGCTCCTTCCTCAATAGTGCGTGTCTCACTCTTAGTTCAATTTAATACTCAAGGTCAACCAAATTTTTATAAACAAATACGAACGGTTTCGCTTCTGGTACATTGTGTACTGTGGGTTGCACGGAATCATCAATATCATGTGTTTATGGTTCCATGTGTCAAAATCGAAATGTCGACAACAGCGCTTTGCTCTTGAAAAACGAAGTCGTAGAATTCAACGAATACCGATTAACCGATTTGTTTATGAAAAAAATGGTGATACAAACAGAGATAGAAAAGTAAGAAAAAAAACTGCTGGAGAGGCTTTGGAAATACGAGGACTTGATTCCTTCTTCTCGATCGAACATTCGAGAGAGCAACATCATATTTGGCTGAATTTTGAGACAAGATATTTAAATATTCATTCAGGCTTTTCTAGCTTGCTTTGATTTGATTATTGCTTTCATAAATAGCTATTTTGCAGCCTCTAAGGAGATTTGATAATGTGGAATGCAGAATTGTGCATTTGTTGGTTATAACCTTCAGCCACATGTGTAAAATTGATATCCGTTTTTTTGTGATTACGTTTTGTAGGAAGTATTGAACAGTTTAGTTGTTTTCCCCAGAACGCAGACATATTGTTTTGTTCGGATCCCTTGCGTTTATAATGCTTTCAGATAACTTTACCTGGCTGTTTTCCGAACATCACTCCGGAACTTGTAGAGGGAACGCAGAGTAGGGCCCCCTCAGTTGAGTTGTCAGTATAGGAACCACCTTCAACGATTCTATTCCAGTTATAGGAGGACAAGACAGGTGAGTAGAATTTTGTTTATGGCCTAGGGCCAAATTTTTTGATTGTATCGAAAGTTCTACTCATCCTGATCTGTCCCACCCTGTTTCCTTCCCTCTACAGGGTTCGGCTCTGCCTAAATGGTTGTTTGACTACCTTTCCACTGATTGGATGGTCCGACAATTTATTATTTAATTGTTACTATAGTTGATAACTATAATCGTTTCTTGGGACGCTGCAAGCTTAATTCTCAATTCTCAAAATCAGTAGCTTTCCTTTAATAAAAGATTAATTCTGATACCCTAATTTTGGTAGTATTCATATCATGTAGCATTAAATTACTGGACTGTTGTTGGAACCTTTGTGGTTTATTCTTGTTAGTATAATTAATTTTTTTGGTAATCATTGATAGATTATGTGTCACTGTATTGACAGATTGTTACTCTGACTGTCAATCATTTAATCGTTACTATTAAGATAAATTAGTAATTGGTGTTCTTTTCTTTTAATGTTAAATCAGAATCAGTACCGAACACTTACATTGTAAACTCAGTTAGAACGCAGCTACCCAAGAGCCGACCAATATTATTCAGAACTCTTACTGATTAGGTACTCTCTTTCATACACTTCGCTAACCGCAATCCGAGTCTAAGAGAACTGGTTCTCCGTAATAAGGGAGTCTGCAGGAGGCAACTCACCTTTCCAATCACCAAGTTCGAACAAAAACCAGCGTGGAGAGTTCCGAGAGTCATCGTAGCGAACAGTTCATCGTAGTTGGAGAGTTCTGAGAGTCATCGTAGCCATCAGTTAGTCATATCGAACAAGGCCCAAGGCTGAATATACTGAGTCTAGTTAATATCATTGAAGTATAAGGTACTGTTTCACTTCTCCTTCAACATTGCATCTGTTATTATATCAATTACATACCAATTATAAAAGTTTTGTTAGTATACACAAATTGGTATATGCTGTTTGCTCATTGTAGTTGCAATATAAATAAATTCGAAGTGTTATATAGTGGATTTGATTATTTTTTTCTTTCTTCCACTTCTGGCGCCCCCTCTGAGCGTAGTAACTTCACCACCCACTAAACATCCAAGAAATAGATCAATCAGAATTTATTACAGTAAATTTACAAAGTGATTCTGATATATAAACCCTTAGCCACCCCTGGAGTCTCATGCTAGGCCACTACTGCCTTTTTATCATTGAAGGTTGTGGTTATAACATATATCCCTCAACCTATTTGCATGGGGTTGCGGTACAGATTCAAACAGAGTTTTTGTTGGCAAAAAGCATATTTTGTTCATCGTTTTCAGATATTAAACAAAGAAGAAGAATGACCTTTGAATGTTGTGGTGTTATTTGTTGGCTTGGATGGTGCAGTTATTATAAACTTCAATTGTTACATGACTGGTTTCTTGGGCGTTTATATGCTCAGTGGCCTGATTGTTTGAAAAGTTATTTTGACTGCAGTGGGGGTGTGGTGAGGCATCGGATACCTCGAAATTGTGAAATTCCTTTTCGTAAACTGAACGAGATTTTTTGGGCAACAAATTATTCAGAGCCGTTTGAGCAATTACTCTCAATTCGGGAGGGGTGCAACTTGAGTTTTCTTTATCAGTCATTTCAAAAAAGGTAATTTTAAATATTTTATCGATGTTACAAACCCGATATTTCCGATATCATTTATTAATATTAAATCCAATTTTTTCCAATAAAAAACTACAAAAAATGCAAAATAGAAAGAATAGTATATGAAACACGTATTATAAGACACATTGTCACACTTGTTCTCTTGGAGCACTCCTCGCTTCGCTCGTCGTACCACAAACTACGCGTGCGACAAAATTGTGTCTTATAAAACTTGTACCATAATATACTATATTTTGAGGGAAGACCGAAATAACCAAATAATACCAGTCTTGTTTGCTGTCAAAGATTGAAAGTTGGGTGGCGCCTTCTTTATTCAAAACTTTCCGTGTATCTTTTAATTTCAGTAATGCGTATTTTGAATTATCGCTTTCCCAGCGTAACAGTTGGGGAAAACAAACAAAAAGGCTGCGAGCACGTCCTTATGGAAGCGAGCCCTTTGAAGGACTCGTGATGAATTGCTAAACTTCCTCGAAGCATGTACGTTTCGAGTGGTCTCCGCCATTAAAATGGCGACTTCGTAATTTGTTACTTGCGAAACTTTCGAGTTTCGGTAATACTTCATAATGATGAACTTTTCGTTTACTTTACGTTCAAAAGAATTGAATTAGTGAATAGTGGCCTCGGGAAGTCATTGCGAACGAAACTTTCGGGATTTATATTACAGTTTCTTCATTTTTAATCCACGCCGTTTTATGGCGGAAGTGCCAATACGCAGAAGCGCATTCACCAAAAACTACTTTTGAACTGATTCGAGGCAGTTTAGATCGATATTCCTAATAATTTTAGTTAGTTGAATGTAAGTCATAAGTGATGAGTTCATAAATCATTCATATTATACACCAAGCAATAGAGCATAAAAAAGAGTGAGTTTCTAACAAAAATACTAGTAGGAAACCGACTATGCCTTCACATTCATTTAAACTGTAGGTCCCGGATCTCCCTTGCTCGCACAAGCTCTGCTTTTGAGGTTCTCCTAAAACCTGGGAGTTTCGTAAATACAAATTTTACAAAAAATTTACATGAAAGACAGTTCGTAGTCATATTGTGTCATGTTTTCGACTCGCAACTGTCATTTATTCATTTGTTATAAACATTTAAATACAAAAAACGTGTTTTTTTATTGTTTTGATTATAAAATAAAAACTGTTAAAGCAATCTGGTTGCTCCAATGAGAATAATTTTAGATAATTGAAATACGAATAAAATAGGATGATTCACAACCCTGTCGGATAAGTAGTAACGGAGAAAAACTGGAAAAGCGGAAAATTTTGCGATTTTTTCAAAAATTCGTAACTCCGCCATTTTTCAAGAAGTAGGATTGGCCTTCCTCATGAAAGTATTGAATCATGTGAACTTCATACTATTCGTGTTATATGGGAATCAGAATAAATGATATAATAATAATAAAAATAAAAATTTACTGAACGGGCTAACCCAAACTCTGTCACCGAGTTGGGACCCGTTCAGCAAAAAGCTCACATAAAAGCTGCGGAGACAGAGGTTCTGCTACAGCTACATATGGATAAGCCAATGCATGGTGTCTTCTTTCACAACATCGAAGACCTTGGCTTATCCAAAAGCATGACCTTTGCCTTCCTCAGGTCGAGTGAGCTAAAGTCGGAGACAGAGGGATTCATAATGGCCTGCCAGGATGGTGTCTTCAACACCCTTGTCTACCGTAGTCACGTGATGGGTATAGACGTCCCTGACACATGATGCAGGGCATGTCGTGGGGTACCTGAGACCGAAATGCATTTGCTATCAGCATGCCCATCTGATGCGGTCTCACCCTATATCCACAGGCATAACGCGGCGCTACGAGTGTTGTACTACCATCTACGACACTCGTACGGTATAGACGAGACACCGGTGTTGCCTTATGTCCCGGGGGATATTGATTCAGTGGTGGAGAATGAGAGATGCCGAATCTATTGGAACTACTCATTCCCCACCCTCAGGCAAATACAAGCCAATAAGCCTGATGTTGTCCTCCTCGACCACCAAAGTAGAACGATATTCGTCATGGAGTTTTCCGCTCCAGGTGAAATGAATATCGTTCGAAAAGAGGAGTAAAAACGGACTAAATATCGACATCTTCTCTTTGAACTCCGCAGGTTGTATCCGGACCATTCTGTCAAAATGGTGGTTCTGATCATAGGAGTCCTTGGTGGAATAATGGACACACTGCTCTCCAACTTGAAGATGATACTGGCTTGCCGTAATATGGCAGATATCTTAGCAGCACGAATGCAGAAGGCCGTTATCCTTGGTTCGCTCCGTCTACTCAGGGCACATGATTCTCGGAACCAATAATCACTTACCCTACGGACGTAGGGAGTGGTTACTGGGGTTAACGACACCAGCGCACCCTCCGGATGTATCCGAGCACCGGAGACAGGGCCTGACTGGTACATTCCTTACAGGAAATAATAATAATAATAATAAATTTATTGTACATATTACATAGAAAAAATGTAACAGCCAGTCAAAAGGAAAGATACAAAATGAGTCATAATATTTGGGTTAAGTCATAATATTTGGGTTACTTCAAATTAATCGATTGATGTATTCTTCAACAGAATAAGGTTCCAGCTCAATCAGTAGCTTCAATATAGGTTTTTTCACTGCTTGAAAATCATGTTTTGATTTAATATCTGGGAGTAAGTGTTTAAAAATGTTATTGATGAATATAGGGTTCCACTTTCGAGTAGTGACAGATGATGAGACGGTACATTAACAGCCGTATGCATAGTCAATTCCAGCGACTCGCCAGAGTTTCACCGCTCGCTACACAAGAATTATAATGCACAGTCGAGCTCCAAAAAAGTGACAACTATGCGATAACTCACATTTTGGCGAAACGCTGGCGATGTACCACTTTTTTGGAGCTCGACTGTGTATTATAGTTCTTGTGTAGCAAGCGGCGAAACTCTGGCGAGTCGCTGGAATTGACTATGCATACGGCTGTAAGGTTTGTGGTATGTCTGGTGTTGTATGGATGATATATTTCATATTCATTGTAGTAATGTCTGTTGTGGAAAATAAATGTAATGCATTCATAGAGGCAGGTATAGTGAGGAATTCGGTGATCTATAGGAATAGGGTGATCTATAGGAATAGGGTGATCTATAGGAATCTTTAGGAATAGGGTGAGCTTGCATTCATATAGCTGGCGCCCGATTCTTACATCTTATCACAATTTATTTTGTTATGATCCACTCCCGTCTCCACCCTGTCACTCTGACTGCTTTGTTGCGATCATAAAAGCATACAGCCAATTAAAACTCGTGGCACAATTGAAACTCATAGTCCAGAATCCAAGCCACGGTTAAAAATCCGCGTTTAGTAATGTTGGGAGTGGGGGACGCTTTAGTCCTACCATCCATTTTGTAGGACAAAGGTTTACTCGAGTACTTTATCAAATTATCTCGAGGTTTAACTAAAAAACGAACTGTTAGTACTGAATTTTTTGCACCCACCAAATCGACATGACTTACGCCTGAGTAGTTCATTAGCTACCACTATCGGGAATTTTCGCAAAGAGAAAAGTTAGGCGTCTCGCAAAAATAAAGCTACTTACGAAGATTCAGCCTGTTAGTAATCATTTTTAAAAGTGGGCCTCGGATCCTGAACTGTTATAAGTGTCACCGTTCAAAACTTACAAAAGGGAAAAGGACTGTATAGTGCCCTCACATGTAAAAAATCAAACGGCTTGACTATTTAATTCAACAGCCATACTTAATTATGAATTAAATCTATTCTCAATGGAAACAGTGAACTAAAATAGCATCTCCTGAATTACTGCATATTTCATCATAGTACATTACTTTCCATGAAAGGGTCATTAGTTCACCTCTGATCACAAGTGTAATGAAGTTGTTCTGTAACTCGTAAAGTTTTCAGCTTTACATTTCTAAGAAAACGCTACAAATTATCAGATGGCGTGTTCTTATTGAATTATGTTTATCATAATCCTCACTACAATTCCATTCTTCGTATCGATCATGTAGACCTCAAGTTCTTATTTCTGATTACTGTTCATATTCCATTTTCCTATATCTGGAATTAAGTGATACCTTATTCAATAACACTATAACCGATAGTTTGACAAATTGAAATGGTCGTGAGACAAGAACTACTTTATGTTTATTTGACTGAGTCGTGAATACTTCGTGAGTTTCGAAGTTTGTAGTTTGTTTATAGTCCTAATTGAGGACTGAGGCGGTATGCATTATTTTGTGATTCAATTGCCACGATGTTACAAAACAGGACATTGTGGGACGTGAATAATAATAATATATTCCTATTTTGTTATTGAATGATAGTCCAAATAAAATTCGCCCAGTTAACACAAACATCTAGAAGATGTTGCATTCATGATTATTTATGTTGAAACATGGTCAGCTTTGTTTTATTCTTGACATACAGGAGAATCATAAAGTGAAGGACATTTTTGAATAAGTACCAGTCCTTTCAATTTCACATTTTTACATCGAAAGGGTCTCGATGTGCATTTGATTCCGAAGTATAAATCTGTTCCTCAGAGGCAAACTATTTTAAGTCCAAATATGTCGAAAATGTGTTGAAAATGTTCCTCCATTTCTTGAAAATACTTTTGTACCTACGTTCGTTTGAATGAAAGTTCAACTGAACATTGTTTTGCATTAGTGTTACTTTCCTTTACTGAACCTAACTTGCAGTTAAGTCCGAATAACAATATTTTTATCTTAGCCAAATTATGTTTAAACAAAAATTTGAGTTTTTTTTTTTCAAATGTAAAAATCTGTTATGAAATACACTTTTCTTACATTAACAATTTCAAAATTTGAAAGTTTTGTCTCAACTAGTTAGACAGAGACTCAACATATTGAACAAAAAAACCTTTAAACAGATCTCCTGTGAAAAGCAAATTTTTGACTTAACATAGTTTGCCTCTGAGGTACAGAAATGGAATGTCACATTGGGCTAATTTTGAGTCACATTTTGCATCACATTTTGATGTCTCGACATGACCAACGGGGCACCGAATAGACGTTTAGGCGATAATAATGGAAGTCACTTTACGATTCACTGGTGTGATCTGAAACATGAATGTGAATCCCACTACCATCTCTCAGACCATTCTATGTTGACTGGGCGTAACGTTTAATCTTCAGCAAACTTCTCAGCAGTAATACCACGACTGATTGAATTTTCGCGATTATTCCACTTATGCTAAAATAGCGTGTTTTGATTTGTTGAAATTTTTTTGTGTTGATAATTGAAAACATCATGTTTTCGATTTTGTAGTTCGGCTCTTGATTGGCTACTGAATATGTATATGATGTGTTTTCGATTTTGTAGTTCGATTCCTGATTGTTTTTTTCAAAAAACAAACTTAACATTATCAAGCTGCTATAATGACACAACACCAAATAAGCAGTCATTATTGATTCATATCAAGTTTTGTATTCTCGTTGATTAATCAAATCACCAAACCAAATTATTTTCAAAACATAACCTTAAGCGAGAAGCAGTAGAAATGCAACGACGAAACTGAATGACGCGCTCTGTGATTGGTAACTGAAATAGCGGGATGTATGAAATATCAAATAAACGTTTGTGATAGATCTACAGCTGTCAGTCAGTTGGCAAGTTCCGGAATCGAAGAACAACAAATAATTAAAGTCACTGGCCATAGTAGTTCAACGTCAATAAAACCATATTTACAACTCAACAAGGATCACCATGCTAAAATAATTTCAAATCTTAGTTTTGAATGTCAGTATTCAAATCAGTTGCAGAGTTTATTGTATTCCGACGTAGAAAAAAACTTCACTACTTATTTATTTAAATATATCACCATGACAACATCAACATAATATACAGGGCAATTCAAATTCGACCCCCACCATTGGGATCTCCTAAACTACAGGAGATAAGTCGAAGCTTAAATTGGGGCAAAGTTGCGTATTCTGGTGCTTAACAAAATACTGTTTTGAAACTTGGAAAATTCCGAGTATTTCCGGAAATATCGGGAAAAAACTGAAAATAGGAATTTTTTCTATCGTTATTTGACAACATAGCCCAAAACCAAAAGTATATTTTCATTGATACTTTTTTTCTGCTGCACGTTTTCACGTTCAGATTTACTATCCGACGTTTCGTCTTCTGACATTTATCATCAACTTTTTTTTTCTGTTATGGGCGCCATATTGTTTTTTATACAGAAAAATAGTGATTCTCATTCTGATTTCATTGATGTATAATTTGTTATGATTTACACTTCTGAAACCACAGATATTAAAAAAAAACAACTTCATCTGAGATGGTCATGACTCCACCGAAAAATTTTGTTTAATGAACACTAGTTGTCAGAACTCATTAAACAGCACAAATTTATTTTGAATTATATCCGGAAAGACAACAGCCGGATAGAACATTATTCGGAATTTTGGACCAACACTTGGCTGAGTACGGTGCGTTTCAAAAACCATGAATGAAATATGGAAGCAGAATGGAACAAAATATTAGACGTAAGTTATTAGCCGAGGTAAAATAATTGTTCATTCCATATTCCATATATATAATTATTTTTGGTACTTTTTTAGATAAATGCAGATCCTTCCAAATCAACACATTAAGTCTCGGCAGAAATGGATGTGCCACTGACGAGCGTTTGGAGGGAATTCAAAAAAAGTGGTTTGAAATGTTATAAGATACATATTTCACAAATATTACATCCAGGTGACCCTGAGAGAAGGATGGAATTTTGTAGCTGGCTCTCGAATAGGGTAGACCCTACAAATGTCTTGAAAAACATTATTTGGACCGACGAAAGTATTTTTTCTAACTGTGGTGTTTTTAATAGAAATAATGAGCACATTTGGAGTGAAAATTATCCACGACACTTCAGAGAAGTCAGACCACAAGTTCGGATTCGTTTGAATGTGTGGGCTGGAATTTATGACGACCGAATATTTGAACGTCATTTCTTCTCTAATACTTTGAACGGGGAAACCTATCTTCGGTTCTTAAGAATATATGGATACGAATTCGAAGAATATATAAATACGTTTCCCCTAGTTAACTATAACAGCTGCTGGTTTCAGCATGACGGGGCTCCTCCACACAATAAATGAGCAGTTTGCGAATATTCACACCAAAGATTTCCTAATAGGTGGTTAGGAAATTCTGGATCAGTGAGGTGGCCGGCAAGGTCACCTGACCTTACAGTTTTGGATACCTTCTTGTGGGGCACTTTAAAGAACAGAAGATGAACTTAGAGACAATATCATCACGCAAATCAGGTCTATCAGAAGAAGGGATATTTTTAGGGCTGTTCTTAATTTGAGACGACGAGCTCGGTTATGTATTCAAGAGGAAGGCCATCATTTCGAACACTTGTTGTAATACTCTTTGTGCATTTTTTACAAGCTCATGATTTCATACTTGTTTTTTGAAACTCACCGTACTCAGCCAAGTGTTTGCCCAAAATTCCGAAAAATGTTCTATCCGGCTGTTGTCTTTCCGGATATAATTCCAAATAAATTTGTGTTGATTTCGTACTATTCCTATCAAATTTATAATAAAGTTTCAACATTTCGACTGAAGTATTTGTGCAAACTTATGATGTTTAATGAGTTCTGACAACTAGTGTTTATTAAACAAAATTTTTCGATGGGGTCATGACCATCTCAGATGAAGTTGTTTTTTTTAATATCTGTGGTTTCAGATGTGCAAATCATAACAAATTATACATCAATGAAATCAGAATGAGAATCACTATTTTTCTCTATAAAAAAACAATATGGCGCCCATAACAGAAAAAAGTTGATGATGAATGCCAGCAGACGAAACGTCGGATAGTAAATCTGAACATGAAAACTTGTAGCTGAAAAAAGTATCAATGGAAATGTACTTTTGGTTTTGAGCTATGTTGTCAAATAACGATAGAAAAAAATATAAACGAAAATTCCGATTTTCAGTTTTTTCCCGATATTTCCGGAAATACTCGGAATTTTCCGAGTTTCGAAATAGTATTTTGTTAAGCACCAGAATACGCAACTTTGCCACAATTTAAGCTTCGACGTATATCCTGTAGTTTAAGAGATCCCAATGGTGGGGGTCGAATTTGAATTGCCCTGTATAGGTGATCAATAATGAGATGGAACATTTAATGTTTCGGTGATGTTTTAGAATAGTTTTTTACTACTTTGTTGAATACAAATGTCAATAGTTTCAGATTAACTTTTAGATTTCCTCACAGAAACATTAATGACACTCATTAGAAACTCTTAATACAAAAGAATAGGTTAATCAGGATCGCTAATTAGTGTTTTTCTCAACGAGTCACATCGTATACGACTCAGCATTCGTATAGTTATTGTCTTCAGATCACTGGGTTGGTAACAGAGTAGTCTCGCTTGAGCAATATCAACCACTGCTTAAGGAATCACGGTCTGATTCATTCATGTCTTCGGTTGTTTTTGTATGAACATCAAGACGTACTATTGTCACCTCGTTCCAGTTGCTCGAGCACAGCCGATCCGCGTTTCCTCAATAATTTATAGGATTGGGTAGAAACTGTAGAAAGTTTCATTGCATTGTCTTTCAAATACTGTTTTTATCATACGCACTCTGGTTCAATATTATGCGACCATACGCATACGGAATCGGAAGACATTTATAGCTTTTAGGTATGAAAATATATCAAGTTCTTGATGTGTTCCAGAAAGTCCAATCTCATAATATTTAATTGCTTTCAGGGTGATTCAAATTCAACTACATAGGTGAGGTAAGATTTATGTTAGAACAGGTGTACCCTAAGGCTCGGTTCTGGGGCCACTTTTATTCATTATTTATATCAATGTTTTTTTTTGTCATATGTTGCCTCATTTAGGTATTGCTTTTGCTGATGCTCTCTTATAAGCTCTGAAAACTGTTAACTTCAATAAAATCAGCCGAAAACCTTGGATGGTTTAACAGTAACTTATTAAAATTGAAAAAAGATAAGACAAAACAATTAATTTTTTCAACCGATTTTAAAGTCAAATACTGTTTTTATCGTACGCACACACTGGTTCAATATTCTACTACGATACGATAGGCAGAAAGAACCTTCTTGGTTACAACTTTCTGTCTACACATGATTGACAAGGTCTATCTTTACTTACAGTCTGTTTCTTAATTATAAAGGAGTTCACAAATTTCATTGTTCATTTACAGGTTTTTCTTTTTGTTGAATTTATTTTTCAACTAGTTTGTAATTTGACTTGTCTTGTCTTGTCTTATCGCTTGCAATTCATTATCCTGTATGATTTTATTTTCAAAATTTTGATAAAGTTTGTGAATTTTCTTATTATTTTCTTTTTGAGATTTCCCATTTCTATTTTCCTTTGTTAAACTGTTTTTTACTAGGTTGTTCATCTAAACTACCAAGTTCAGGTATAGTAAAAGCATGTTTTTAGACCTTTTCTTGTGCAATAATATTAATAATAGTTTACTAAAATTTTCAAATATAATAATAATAATAATAATAATAATAATAATAATAATAATAATAATAATAATAATAATAATAATAATAATAATAATAATAATAATAATAATAATAATAATAATAATAATAATAATAATAATAATAATAATAATAATGAAGTGGACTAAGGAAGAGCTGCGACAACTCGACGTTAAAACTCGCAAAGTGATGCATCTCAATAGGTGCTTGCATCCTAAATCGTCCGTTCCACGGTTATACTTTCCCAGACAACGGGGAGGCCGTGGACTTTTGAGTTTGGAGTGTATGCATAACAGAACGGTTCTGGATGGGGCCTGTAAAGTCATCAGGAGTTCAGATTCCCTTCTCTGCATGGTCCGCGACCATGAAAAAGCAGGGATTGGAGCATTTCTTTTTAAGGCAGCAACCCGTGCGGCCGATGAACTCGGTCTCGTATTCGACACTGAACGGGCTAACCCAAACTCTGTCACCGAGTTGGGACCCGTTCAGCAAAAAGCTCACATCAAAGCTGCGGAGACAGAGGTCCTGCTACAGCTACATATGGATAAGCCAATGCATGGCGTCTTCTTTCACAACATCGAAGACCTTGGCTTATCCAAAAGCTTGACCTTTGCCTTCCTCAGGTCGAGTGAGCTAAAGTCGGAGACCGAGGGATTCATAATGGCCTGCCAGGATGGTGTCTTCAACACCCTCGTCTACCGTAGTCGCGTGATGGGTATAGACGTCCCTGACACCCGATGCAGGGCATGTCGTGGGGCACCTGAGACCGTAATGCATTTGCTATCAGCATGCCCATCTTATGCGGTCTCAGCCTATATCCACAGGCATAACGCGGCGCTACGAGTGTTATACTACCATCTACGACACTCGTACGGTATAGACGAGACACCGGTGTTGCCTTATGTTCCGGGGGATATTGAGTCCGTGGTGGAGAATGAGAGGTGCCGGATCTATTGGAACTACTCATTCCCCACCCTCAGGCAAATACAAGCCAATAAGCCTGATGTTGTCCTCCTCGACCACCAAAGTAGAACGATATTCGTCATGGAGTTTTCCGCTCCAGGCGAAATGAATATCGTTCGAAAAGAGGAGGAAAAACGGACTAAATATCGAGATCTTCTCTTTGAACTCCGCAGGTTATATCCGGACCATTCTGTCAAAATGGTGGTTCTGATCATAGGAGTCCTTGGTGGAATGATGGACACACTGCTCTCCAACTTGAGGATAATACCTGCTTGCCGTAATATGGCAGAAATCTTAGCAGCGCGAATGCAGAAGGCCGTTATCCTTGGTTCGCTCCGTCTACTCAGGGCACATGATTCTCGGACCCAATAGTCACTCACCCTACGGACGTAGGGAGTGGTTATTGGGGTTAACGACACCAGCGCGCCCTCCGGATGTATCGGAGCACCGGAGACAGGGCCTGACTGGTACATTTCTAACGAAAAAAAAAAAAAAAAAAAAAAAAAAAAAATAATAATAATAATAATAATAATAATAATAATAATAATAATAATGATAATAATAATAAATGCATATTTTTGTTTTTACATGATTTCTAGATATAGAATTGTGTCTCGTCAAATGGCAGAGTTCAAACTACTTGTTGACACAAGTGTTTGCTCTTCCACTCAACCGTGAAAGACCCGGTCGCTCGACTTGCAAAAGAACGAGTCCGGGTGAAGAATATGAAATAACTAATAATAGAATAAATTATTCTATCTCAAAACAGCATCAGCACTGGCCTATAAAGAATAAATATTTTTTCTTATTCACACAATATTCTCCAAGTATGACTCAGTGTTTGTGGGATACTCTGTAAGTCCAAATGTCCTTGTATTAAATCGATATTAAATCTTATATCTTCGTCTCCATCGTTCTAATGTTGAAGGATAATTATTCTCGTGTAATAACACTTCCAGGGCTTAATTTGATGGCCCACTCATGTAATTGGGCTCCAGTACATTACTGAAACTATCGAAGGTTGCCGAACTGATGCAGACTGTGATAGGAATGGGCCCGATGGCACTTGTTACTTTGTCGATTACGAAAATCCTCCTCGGAATCAGTAATCTATTTCGGCATTTAACTATTAAAGGAACGGCAACAGTCGCCATTGCTTTCCGAAGTATTCGGTTCATCCACGAATTGCAGTTACTGTTGGAAGTGCGGATAAAGTATTGCCTTCGACTTCGGCTTGACTCTACCCGTTGGCAATGGAGTTTGATGATAGCCGAATCGGAATTCAATGAATGGAAGTTAGCAAGTCTGCGAACTCCGATTATTCGAAGTGGCGGGAACTAATGGGCCCCGAACAATATTGAACGATTGGGGTAAGAGGATCGGACGAAAACGATTCTGAATGTCAATATTGGTGATAATTCGTAGACGCTAACGTAACAGTCAAGAGGAATTAGAGCATGATGATAATGTCTTATTTGAAGGCGCGAATATAGAAAAGTTATTACAAGGAGAAATGTGAGAAAAATACTGATAATAAGAACACATATCCACTATCAAGACTAAATGAATTGATATCCATCATTTGTCACAAAATTTGTTAACCTTAGCAATAAAGACCTTTATAATAATAATAATAATAACACATCTACGACTGTCCTGGAGGTGATACTGAACCTCTCTCATCTGCATTTGCACATTGCAGCGGAGGCGTGGATAGAATCAATCAATCAATCAATCAATCAATCAAGATATACTTTATTGTCGGAAGAATCGAGTTCTTATAGACAAAGCATGTGTAAGCAAGTAATGTACAGCTAAAAATAAAAATAGGATAAAAATAACAATATGACACAACTATATCTACATAAATCTCTAAAATATGGTGTATACAGACATATAGGACATTCGAGAAAATACAAACAGTGGTAAATAAATAAAATAAAATGTTATTATGAACACAAAACAAGTAAAGTCTAGGTACATATAAAAACTAACAAATATTTTATTTTCTATATACAGTCATAACAAGTTCTGCAAGGGTTCCAAGATAATTCCTAACCAAGGAAAACTGAGCATGTCATAGGTTTGTGGTAAAATAATCTTCTAATTCATAGAATGATTGCTGTACCAGGAGGTTTTTTGTATCCCTTCTGAATTGACTAATAAGGTACTGTTGGGTGATAAGGCCAGGTTAACGAAAATAGTAATTTTTTTCATAAAATGTAAACATTTCTATGCTTTGGCTAATGAGAGAAGGTAACTAAACATATATTCTATAAGATTATAATAATATGGGAACTTCAAAATAAACGTGTGCGCTCAGCAGGAATAAAAACAAAAACAAAAAAATTGGCCTTATTACCACCACGGGCAGGTTATAAAGCCAATAGTAAATAATCAATGGAGGTAATAAGGCCGAAAAATCGAAATAGTTTATGGCATGCATTCTGGACAGGTAAAGTCTTTTGTGTCTTCTTTTGAGAGACCAACACAGAGACCCAGGTACCACATGATATACAGGATCTCATTTCAGCCACATAATCATTGTCGCAAACTGAACACATCCAGATTTCTGTAGCAGCAGTTTTGCTAGTGGCCGGCAAATCAGCGGACTTCTTTTTCGTCTTTGACGAAGTAGAAATTTTCTTAGAGCTGTCCAACACATTTACACTTTTTAAGGTTATCAGAAAGTATCAATCAACAAATATCTCAAAATATTAGTATCCATCAAATGTTAATATCAACAAGAACATACGTACCCAAATACAGCCACCAATTCTTGATAATAATGAAAATATCACTCACGTCTTCGTAGTTAATTTTATAAATCGATAAATTAAAATTCAAGAAATCGGTAGACAACGTGCAGCCAGCTACCGGAAATGCTACTGCGCCTAAACCAAAGAGTAGGTTATAAAGAGGAAACTCTTCGTCCAATCATCAATGAAATAGTAAATTTTGCTCGTTTACCTTGGGCTAACCCAACTACGAATTTATGAATGGGATGGAGCGATGGGTTAAGCCAATCAGAGCGATTGTAGAGTGACAGTTGTCGATGTCATTCGAGATTATAATTATCGTAATTGAGAAATCGCTTCGGAAAGATTCGAGTTGAAACGAACAATCATTTCTAAGCAATTATTCCTATAATTACTATTTTGATCAGAAAGCAAGATAAACTAATGTTTTCAAGAAAAATATAGTCTTTGGAAAGCTGCACAGAGATCATTCTAGTTGGAAATTAAAAAAAAAAATGTAATTTCGGACAACCGACGAAAAACGAAGTGAAAACATATTTCACGTTTGAATTTTGTTTGTTTTGTTTTGAAACACATTTTATTGTGGTGCTTTTATGATATATGATGTTCGAAATCTTTTTGGGTTTTTCATCTTCTACAAACGATCGAAACAAGGAAAACGACTCGCAAGAAAATATTTTCTGAATATTTATAATCATTTGTTATTGAAGCAGACTTACGAGTCTTCCATCAACCAGAATTTTATATAATTTCTTCCTTTTTATCAAACATTCATAAGTTATTTGAAAAGATACCTACTATTTTTTTTGTTTCATCAACAGACTAATGATATGTTTTTTCTTTTTGTAGATATTTGAGGAAGGTTAAAATTCAAAAAGTATGTCAAACTTAAAATATTCATAGTTTACATCATCATTCTTGAATAGATCTTGTTTAAGTATTCATGTTCTATCTGCAGGAAGTAGACTACATATGTTGAGAGACAAAATGATGAGTGGAAGAAAATAGCTATTAGCTAAACTCTGTTAAGTAAAATAAAGTCCATTTATTATTATATTCATTACTTGATGAAGTTTCTCTAAATTAAACTAATTTTCAACCTTTGCAGTTCTATGTACTCTTACTAAAAGAGTGGTTTCCCCAAGTTAATAGCTCATCAGAAACTGATGGAACTATATTTTTTGGTGAATCAAACTTTCACTCTGTATCGCAATATCACTGCTGTTTTTGCAAATACTTTGAACTTGTTTTTAAAACGATTCGTGATTATTTTTAGATGATAGAATGTAACGTTTTATGTAAGCAAGTTATTGCATGTCTTCAGAATGACAAGAGAAAACACTTTCTCATTACCAATACACTTTATTATTTTTTTTCAATATAAATGCCAGTATATAAAGTTTCAAAATACAAAATTTAAAACATTCTAAATTTCAAGTTGATAAAACTGAGAGAAAAATAAATTCAGTTGCATTCAAGATATTAGCGAATTCACTATTTCAGCTGCAGGAAAACTAAAACTTCATTCATTTTTCTTTTTATCTGACTGGTCTGCAAAAATATTGAGGTTTCTATGGAGTTGACATCTTCTCCTCGATATCCACAAAAATACTTATACATGAAATTAAAGAAGAATATACAGTGAAATATAATAACCTTCTGATGTGTACACTCACAATTATTGTTTGTAAGCTTCTATAATCTACTGGGATGATGATATCATACAGTTTCCTAAAAAATATTCTTGCTATAAAACAAAAAAGGGTAGAACAACACACAATGCTTTCAATGTAATAATTAGTAAATACCTACTTACAATGGGATTTCACATCCCTAGCCGTACAAGTCATATCCAGATATTTTCTTGTTCAAAGATGCTACAATAAAAAAACAAATGAAGAATTGCTTGATTCACTGTGTCTTCGATTCTTGTCTGAGTGCTGGCATCAATAAATTTACTCTCCAATCCAATTTCCTCATAACTTGCAATATCCATACTATCAACTCGGAAAAAATAAGAATTTTCTTCAGAAATGAGCGTGTTTGGTGGCTGCCACAGATTTAATGAAGGCACTGCAATATGACATAACTTATGTTTAGGCACAGATTGTCTTTAAAATGTAGAATACAAATCCTTCTATTTTTGTATAAAACTAATGGTTCCTTCAACATTATATCTTCATCATTGCACGCAATTTTCCATTTAAGAACAAGGTCCTTTACTTTTCGGTTGGGAAACCGGAGAAATCAAAGTTTTAACTATCACTGGAAAAATATGGGCTAGGACAGTTTATAATAGCACACTAAATACCACAATTTCCACCAATTTTGGCCATTTTTAGCTACTAATAAAAACGGCGAAAGACAAAGGTATGAACAGCCTGTAAAAAGTTTCAAAGTTTGTGGTCAAATTAGGAATAGCTCCAACAGTAAAACACTCCAAGCACCAAAATAATTCAATTCTGATTTTTGAGCTTTGATAAATTCGCTATCGTTTGATAATTTTTGGCAAAAATTGCTAGCAAAATTTGGAATCACTTTTAGTTTTAGCTCCGAAAAATAACAGAATTTGACATTTGACAAATTGTAAATAGTAGTAAAAATTCAAGGCCAATCGTGAAATGTTCCCGCCCTTTTAGAGTGCGCCATCTTTGCTAATCTAATCTTTGCCTAAACCATATGTCTTTCAGATCATAATGAGGCTTCCTACATGTAGATGGCGGTTGGCACATAGAAAAATGATTCTGTTCTGACTTTGAACGATACGGCCTTACAACCTGTCTGGCCTTATTACCCAACGGTACCTTACATGTTGTATCCTTAGTGTTTATGGGCAGGTGATTATACATTTTGATGCCGTTGTATATTATTGAGTCTCGCACAATATTGTTAGTTGGTCTAGGTAATCTTATGAAGTTACTTCGACGTGTGTTGTGGTGAAGCTCATGGGTTTCAAGGAGATTTTTATTTTTGTGTATTAGGCTAACGGATTCTAAAATGTAAATAGATGTTACTGTCAGTATTTTATGATCCTTGAATAACTGTCTACATGAATCTCTTGGCCTTTTTTTGCAAATATACCTCAGAGCTCTTTTCTGGAGTACAAAGACATTTTTATGTAGGTAAGAGCTGCATGCACCCCAAAATGCAATCCCATGAGACTCAATTAGGGCGAAATAGGCGGTTCTGGCAGCGGAGTAATCCAATTCTTTAGATATGATTCGAATTGCGTAGCATCCTGATGATTACTTGTGGCAGAGATTATTAATGTGAATATCAAATTTTAGTTTATTGTCGATATTTAATCCAAGGAATCTTGTTGTTGTTTTGTTGAGAATCTTTTCATTGCCCATAGGTAAGTCTGGAATATTACATCGAAATGTGATTATATTAGTTTTTTATGTTAATTGCCAGGGAATTCGAGTCGCACCATTGTTTTATTAGCACTAACTCTTTTTCAATCTTGTCAAGCAGATGATGCTCTGTTTTGTCATGCCAAAGGAAGGTTTTATCATCTGCAAAAAGAGTGATCTTGGCAGTGATATTCGCTTGGATAATATCATTGATATAGAGCAAAAATAACATGGGGCCGAGTACTGAGCCCTGTGGTACTTCAAATGTAATATCAGCAATATTTGAGTCAGTGTTACAGCGCATTATTTGACTGCGGTTACTCAAGTAGGATCTTATCCAGTCTAAGCTTGTATCTCTATTTCTGTATACTTCTGCCATGAAAGAAAATAAGGCATCATTGGTCCCTTTATTTGGCTGAAATCCGAATTGTTCAGTGAGTATTATATTATTCAAAAGTAAAAAGTTTTGTAAGCGTTTCTTTACTAGTTTTTCTATTACTTTTGCAAAACTAGGGATCAGTGATATGGGGCGGTAATTAGATGGATCACTTGAATTATCACCTTTATGTATTGGTATAACCACTGAAGTTTTCAGAAAGAGGGGAAAAGTCCCAGTTCCAAATGATATGTTAATTAGTTCTACAAAGGCCAATAATGCTATATTAGGAAGGTTAAGAATAATCTTGACTGATATGTCGTCAATCCCGGAGCAGTTTTTGTTTTCAATATTACTCAAAATCTCTTGGAGTTCAGTAAGGGTTGTGTCAGTAAGCTGGAATTCAATACCCGAATTGATATTTCCCATATAACTCAGAGCTGACCTGGAAACTGGAATATTTTCAGTAAGTTTACGTGCAATATTGCTGTAGTAAAAATTTTGTTTGTCAGGATCTATTGATATAGGCTGATGTGTTTTAGTTTTTCCTCTCAATTCATTCAGTATCTTCCAACATTCTTTACTCTTATTATTAGAATCCTCCAATCTATCTCTGTAATATATATCTTTAGCTAGCCTCCGGACCAAAGTGTATGGGTTAATGGAGGGGAAATAACCTAGGCCACTACAAGCCTAGGCCAATTTTGGAAAGGTCATTTGACCCAGCATGAATTATATTCAGAGTCATAAACAACTCCTTTCCGCACTGTGCCGTCAGTTGTGAGCGGTGCATGTGAGTACGGGGGTAAAAGAAACTCTCCATCGACGAGGGAGATTTTTCGACAAAAGATTCTTGTACAGCAGTTCAATGACAGATCAATGAAAAATAATCAAGTAGGACCTAATGCCGTATAAAAAGAACAGTACTGAAAGCCAGGATTTTTTTTCCACAAATTTTTGTTATGAATTCAGGTGATTTATTACTGTACAGCATTTGTAGGTATAATTGAATTTGTATGACTAAAACTCAAACTTCTTACCTATCAAACATGGTGTACCGCAGGGATCTGTGCTCGGACCATTTCTATTTGTCATTTACATAAACGATCTATGCAATTTCCTGTTACCCAATAAAATCGTTCTATTCGACACAACTTTGATGAGTACTGGTAAAAACCTTGGGGAACTATCTTCTTCGTCTTATAATATTGAAAAACGTGCTGAAAACTGGTTTACTGCAAACAAACTGAAGTTGAATACAAGCAAATCCCAAAAAATAACTTTCTCCTCTAATATAAACACACAAATGGGAAACACTGTCAAGTTGCTCTGAATTGTTATTGATGACAAACTCACATGGTCCAATCACATAGAACAGCTCAGTCACAAATTAGCTAGTACTCTATTTTTGTTGAGGCAGTTAAAGAAAACTATTCAACCTAATACTCTGATAATGACATATTTTTGTTCTATCGTGGTGGCATTTAATATGTGTAAATTCATCATGAATGATAAATAAAGAGGAAATAAAATCTTCCAATTTACACAAAAAATATATACTTGTAACGTGCTTACAATTGTTTCGACACACGGTGTCATCATCTGAGCGAGTTATCAACTAAAGAAACGTCAAAATCACCTTAAATATTAAAATAACATGCATGAAATTTCACTAATGACAATTGCAGGTATGAAATTTCCTAATGATATATAGCTTGGATTAGGGAGCATTTGAGTAGTTACTTCTCTGTAACTTCTCAAATGCTTACCGAATCTTTGATTAAAACTATGGCCTGTCTGGCCTATATATATAATGCATTGCAATCCTCACACGCAAGTTTGTAAACCCCCGACTTCTTGAATTTATCCCGTACAGACTTTGCGTTGTTAATAAAGGAATATAAGTTATTGTTGGTTTTGAATGCAACATTTATATTCCGTTTCTGAAGGAAACGGGATATTTTGTTCGTATGCTGACCAAGATATGTTAGACATGCAAAACGTTTTTCTCTATTCAATTCGCAGATTAACTATGAAATAATTTTATGGGGAAATGCCTCCCATGCAATAACCATTTTTCGACAACAAAAAAAGGCAGTAAGAATCAGAAGAAAAACTCATTTCAAACCATTTCTATAATTATTAAACAAATTTGCTCTCAAACCTACTTACTCTTAATACATCCCAACGTACAAAGTCATCTTTGCTTTTATTATTATTTTGATAAACGTATTCGTAAAAATAAATAAAAGAAAATATTCGTTCCGGTCTCGAGTGAACAAAGAAAAAAGTTTTGTGTGATTTACAACATCCTGTTTTGTCTCAACTCTGGTAATGACAGTGCGTTTCGAAATCCTATAAGGCACTTAAATGTGCTCGTTATCCCGCAAGTTAGTCGTGTGGAACAAGAAGCCTTTTCACTTCTCCAGTGTATCGTTTCTACCTCTCCAGTGGCGTATCATTCAGGCATGGAAGAGTAATTGCAAAAAATTTATTAGTGGCCACAGGTTGTTGTTTTTCCTTATACTGTACTGAGGAACTTTTGAAATGAAAATTTCACTTTTTTGTATTTTTTTTGGCTGGAAGTCGGCGATGGTTCAAACCATGGCGACTGCAGAAATTTTTCTGATGTCCCAAGAAAGTGCTAGGAATCGCACGTAAGAAGGTAATACCTCGTTAATCCTTGGCTTGCACAAGTTTCAACTTCTGAGTGCTGCCGTTCGTAAGGGGACGACAGCTGGTTAACGGAAAAAAAAAACAATTTTAACAAAACAATTTGTTAAAACTATTTTAGCTGTCGTTATCAAGTGTGTCATCACACACTTGAAACTTCCACAAACAATTGAAGCCATGAAATATAAACAATTACTGCAGAAACATTCAAATAACCATGGATTTTGAGAAATTCTTAGTAATAGAAGGTAATTTAGCATCAATTGAAAAAAAGAGACAATGTTAGATCAGTAAAAAAATGCATAGAAATAGCTATTTTGGTAGATTAAGGTAGGTTTGTACTTGAGTAGTTGAAACAAGTAAACCCATAAAAAAGTTACATTTTACATTTATTGAATTTTCTATACAAAAATATAACAAAATTCACATCAAGAGAAAATAATCTCAACTGCAACCCTTCTGAGAGAGAGACAATCATCTCTGCATAAACGTCACCAATTGAGCTGGAAAAGGTAAGAAGGGTAAGGTGAAAGTATGGGTACCGATAATGCCATTTTTCAGGTGACTCATCATATTAGTAAAAATTTAGATGACAATAAAAATACTATTGGTATATTTTCAAATCTTAAAAAAGCCTTTGACACTGTTTCACATACCAAACTTTTAGGAAAACTATTCAATTATGGTATCAGAGGAGTGTGCCTTGAACTCTTTAGAAGTTATCTAACTGATAGACAACAAGTTGTTAAAATTAGTAATTCCACTAGTCATAGTCTACAGATGACTTGTGGAATTCCGCAAGGAACAGTATTGGGACCATTACTTTTTCTGGTATATTTTAATGAAATTTTGAAAATGAAAATTTCTGGTGAAATTATTTCTTATGCCGATGATACTGTCATTTTATTGTTAGTGGAAACTCATGGGAAGAAGCAGTGTCGAAGGCTGAATCTGATGTTTCCGTTTTAAAAAAACAACTTTGATTTTGATCTTTTGACACTAAATTTGAAGAAATCAAATTTTATTACGTTTTCCTGCAATGAGACCAATCAACCTAAAAGTATTAAAAAAATCATAATTCATAAATCAAAATGTATACTTAACACGTTCGCTACCGAGACCCTAAAATTTTGGATACCCACTGACCAAAAAAAATATTTGTATTTTGGGATAAACTAACATTCATCGTGCTATAAATCAATGTAGTAGATATTTGGATACAGAAAAAGAGCATTTGAAAGGATTTTTGAACCCGACTCATATATGAGACAGTGGTCTATAATATTAATTTCCCTTTCATAGACCGAGTGTCTCATTTATGAGCCACTCCAAAAATAATAATGTCGACTCTTTTTTTTTAGTTGTTATTTCTACTGTTACAAAAGGAGTAAATATAATGTTGAAAGGAAACTAGATCATCGATTCATGGTATTCACGAAAACAAGGGTCAACGCAAAGTCCAACTGATTCTCCATATTTGTCCTTACAATCTTCACAGACAAAATACGATTGAGTTCTCTTCTTTTTTGAAGAGCAAACGCGACATCTTCTCCTCTTCTCTATCTTCTTAGGATAATGGGGTTTTTGCAAATTTGTCAGTTTTTTGACGTGTGTACGTGTGTTTGTGTTTATTATGTGTATTATATGTGTATTAAGTTATTTTTGTTTTCTGAACTTCGTTATATAAGTATGTGCTATTCCAAATGCAAACATCCAATAAGTGGAAAAATAGTTTCATGTACCAACGAACACTTTTCCGGGGCGTCGTGTAGTACGAAACCATTTGGTCACTCCGATCTATGCCTGCCATATGTTTGTTGTAGTCTAGTATTACATCTGGTTTCTCTAGTTCAACACCTCTCTTATTGGTGACTTTACTAAAAGTAGCTTTGTGTTTTGTCGATATTGCTAACACGTCACGCTTATCCCTCCACTTCATCACAAGTACATTTTTCTTTCTTTGAAACACACTTTGTCCTTTTTTCAATTTAGTAGTTATAACTGGTTTGGGATTCTCCTTACGATATTTACGTAACGTTCCAACGATGTGGGTTTTTTGTGTATATAAATATTCAGCCAAACTTACGCTGTTGTAATAGTTATCAAGGAACAACGTATGTCCTTTGCCTAAATAACGTCCCGCCAGTTTTGTGACTACCGATTGAGCGTGGCTAATCTTTTGGGAAACTGTTCCTTTGCCAGAATAAATTGAAATGTCCAGCACAAAGCCATCTGGAGTACAGAGTTCATATAATTTTATTCCGTATTTGGCACTTTTGTTTGGGATATACTGACGAAATAGTAGTCTCCCTCGCCAAAGGAATAATGCTTCATCCAGTGAGAGATTAGCGCCGGGATACAAAATATTCTGTATATTTTGGCGGATATGATCCAACACCTGTGAAATTTTATGTAAACGTGAAGTTCTGTCATCATCTTCTTTGTAAAAACACAGACATCTTAGGATAGATTCGAAGCGATTCCTAGACATTGTATTTCCAAAAAGTGGATGGAAGTATAAAGCATTTGTACTCCAATAAGTTTTAATGCTGGGCATACTGATATTACCCATAAGTATGCACAACCCAAGAAATTTACTCATCAGTATCGACTGGGGTCCAATATTTCATTGTCGAATACCTTGTCAAGTTACGCCTGAATATTTCGGCACGGATATTTATCCACTCGCATATTTTTTCCTTCAATGATTGGTCAGATATTAATGCAAATATTCCTTCTACAGTACTTGTGGCTGGAATATCAATTTTTGTACCAGCTTGCTCTGTAAATTCAAACAATGTGGGATCAGTGTCGACATCGACCCACTCATCATCGTTCTCATTCGATTCGCCGTCAGGATGGCTCTCAACTTCCTCCTCAACATCATCCTGCGCAGTTCCTTCATTATTTACACTTTCATCAGACACGTTTGGGTCTTCATAACTTGAACTATTTGGTAATGAAGGTGCATAGCTACTTCCTGAATCAGAAAAAGGTTCCGGAATTTCCTCAGACACACACGATAAAACGTCATCTTCTTCAGCCCATACTGTATCAACTTCTTCTTGAAGCTGTTTTTCAGTTAAGTCTTTACGCCTTTGCAGATTTCAGATTATCTGAAAAAAAGTTCTAATTGTAGCTACTGTCCAAATAAAAAATTTTATCAAAGTTTTTAACCTCACTTTTACACATCATACGTTGGTGATTAGCCATTTTGAATTACGCTACTTTAATAATCGACAAAATAAGTAGTTAGTAATAAAATAAAGCAATCACTAAAATGTGGACAAAGAAACAGCAGAGCAGCAGAACACGTGTTGTTTGTCGGCCGTTACAAACGAAACTGATTAGTGACTGACAGACCACCCGACACACTCACTAGCCAGACCTTCCTGTAGACTACTGCAAAATATGAATCGTTAGTAGACCGTTTCGATAAAAATCACATGAAATGGTAATATTGCTGATGGCTCATATTTGAGACGGCGGTCCAGCAGAAAATCGTGAGTGGCTCATATATGGGACGCTCGGTAGCGAACGAGTTAATAAAATCAAACATTATGGAAAATTCAATTGTAAATGTGAAGAAGGGATAGAAAAAGTTGATTCTATAAGATATCTTGGAATATATATAGACAAAAATTTGAAATGGAACACTCACATATCAAAACTTGCAAAAAAATTGAGAATGACGCTTTACAAATTTCGATTACTTAAGAACATAATTGGTCGAAAACTTTTACTTATGTTTTATTATTCTTTATTTGAATCTATTTTGCCTTATGGAATAATTGCTTGGGGTGGAACTTATTTTAATACTTTAAAATCAATAATTAGTCTTCAGAAATATGTACTTAAAATTATGTTTAACAAACCATTTAAATTCCCATCAAAATTGTTATTTCACAAATACAAAATTTTGACAGTTAGAGCCTTGTTTTATTAAAAATCTTGTACATATCTCAAAAATTATAATTCGTCTTTACAACCAATTAACCATCACCATAATACAAGATCAAAATCTAACAAAAATCTAAAGTAACAAAAATTTTCTCACACTTTATTGCAGCATCATGCTATTAATATAGGGTGTAGAGTATTTAATTTGATACCGATGAAATTGGAAAAATTATGTAAAAAATCTTTTGCAAAATGTATAAAAATATGGACAATTGAGAACATTGAAAATATTGAAAAGTAATTCAGCATTTAAGTGAAATTTAAGACTGATGATTCGGTTATGTTTATATAATTACCTATATGTATTTTTGTATGTAAATTTTTAAATCATATGTTACGGTTTCAATAGTCATCCATAGGATCTTCATTTGGATCGCTTTTGGAAGATCTGAAACAACCATCAAACTGAGGGTCTGGTAATCAAATGGAAGCGCATAACTCACCATTTCTAAGAGAACCTTTAACTTCAGTCACCTCAGATGAGTTTTTGCATCTGGATACTCTTTCCGAGCCTTTAATGCATATTGACTTCCTTCTCTCTTCGCTGTACTTTCTATAACTTGTTTCTTTAGTTATTTTCATTTGTTACTTTCCAAATTTATATATTGCTAAAACGTAAACAAAACATAAAGTAAACAAAAGCTAACCTAACCACAATTTCGTCATCCTAACCTTCATTTTCACAGATATATTTGTTGTACCTTTCTGAAATAGACCTTTAATAACCTTGGTAATTTTGCCATTGGGAACATTTCCTTATGGTGGATTTTGAATTTGGTAAAATTCCCACCCTGTCATTGACAGTTTTCAACACTGATAAGTGACAGAGGAAAATGTTCCATGAAAGCGGGAACTGGAACTTCAAAAAAATTTGATAAAAAAAGGCTCCTTTTTGTTTTTTGGTTTGGACCAGAACACGTGAAGAGCAGCGCATTTTGCGGATTTTTCTAAAGATTTTGAGTTTCAAAATTGGAAATTACTTTGTCTCAGGAGAGATATTTACTTATCGACGTTTGTCGGATATTATTTTGGAACAGAAATATAAATCACTAACTTTGAAGGACACCGAAATCCTCTAGAAAGGCCACACGCCAACCGAGGTACGTTCAAATATACTGATGCTTCAGCATTAAAACCTAGCCTGTCTGCTTTTGTTTATTTTAGTCTGAAATATGCTTTACTTTCAGGCCTTTTGTTCCCTTTTCCTTTTATTATTGAGAGAATCCTTCCGCTTTCTCTTTCCACGCTCTTTTGCTTAGAGGTGGTTGGACCTATAACTTGCCGACTATCCACTATCGCCACTACACTTCTGCTACAAGTGCTGCATGTCATTCCTGCTCCGACTGTTGCTCGATAGATAGTCTAAAGAAGTTACTCTGAACTTCACTGGAAAGTGAACCTCCCACTGGAAGAGACACACAAGGTAGTACTGCAGACAAAGACGTCCTACATCTAGTAGCACTTACTTGGATAACACAAGGTAACCCTAAAATAGCTCTTTTGAACGTAGAACCACTGGCTTCGCATGGTTTGCTCCATCCTCGGATCTCACCTTCACGGATCGAAGTTGTTTGGAAACACTATAACAAATTGTTTATTCAGATTCTGATCATAGTGTGTTATTCGGCTCACTTGCCTTAGAAAATATATATAGAACATATCAATTCAACTGTGAACCGGTGTTATGCATACTGAAGGTATTTGATAGATTCATGGCAAAATATTTATATCTGCCATAATCGTTTTGTATACAGCAGATCGTGATTTCCATAGTTATCATATCAAAATCAAATTATTTACCTAATTGCAAAGTAAGATGTCTAAAAAGCCTGGTGTGTCGACTCATACCTGGAAAACTGTGGGATAAAACGGGAGACAATTCGCCAGCTTGATTAAGAGAAAACAAATGAATTCATGGTCTGTTTCCCAAATATTCCGTATTTGCGTGTACCGCCACGGTCGGTTTTCTTGTTAGGGTAAATTTACAAGAACAGAAGTTTTCAAGCATTGCCGACGAATGAAATGAATAAAGAAACGTAATTATTGGAATTTACTGAAAAACTTCACCAATCAGTTTAATTTGTTACTTATTTATTAATTTTTTTACTGAAATGAAATTCACTACAATAATAACCACGCATTTCATTTAGAAATATTGAAGCTAAGCTTCATGAAAAGTCACCATTAGAACCTGTCAACCTTGTGCTAATAAGCGGGAATGGCGGGATTCCGTGTGTGATATATTCGTGCCATGATTTTCATTAAAATGTTTTCTAATAATACAAGATACTATGTGATTATCTTCATAATATGGTGGTACTTACTATACTCACTTTCGGTACTGGATATAAATGAATTATTTTGTTCGTCTCTCTGGATTGCCCACAAATGATACAAAAACGGAAGGAAGGAACATGATCAAATTATTATTGTACAAACCATACAAACTACACAGGAAACGATTAGATATTCACAAATTTTATTTTATCAGACATGTTTTGCCTGCACACTAGCTTCTTCACTGTCTGATTAAATAAAGTTTGTGGGGGATCGAATCGTTTTCAGTGTAGTTTGTACAATTACTATGGATCTTCATCAAGTAAATGACGAGTCAATCAGAATAATTAAATTATTATTGAATGAATGTCTAAGGAAATATACAGCAAAATTAAGAAACACATTAATAATAGTAATCAATACAAGGAAATTGCACTATGAAATTTAGATTCTGTCACCATCATTCACTTTTGGATTGTATTTAAAAGTTTGTTGAAATTCCATAAAATTGACAACTGTCATCAATCACCATATCCCTGGAATATTGACAAGACTAAAATTCTATATAAGGCGCCATCTCTGGAACCGACCAAAGAAGCAAACCACTTTTTCATTTGTTCATTTGTCTTCTGAAAAATCAAAACAAAATCGAATCACTCGACACACCATGGTTTTTATACATCTTATTGCAAAGTGTCAACATTCGAGCATTCCTTAATTTCATTCTGTCATTTAATAGTGTCTTCCTCTTCTCTGTGATCTACATCTCTTCTTCTTCCTATTATTTTCTGTGACAGGTGGCTACGGCAAGTGGAGTTGTCAGCCCTACTCACTACTTTCATTTTGTCTTCTTCTTCTTCTCACTACTTTCATATCCTGGTGGCCACGGCTTTTGGAACCGTCAGCCCTTTGTTACCTATCTTTCACCGCTTCACTATTCACCTTATTTACAGTTGTTATTAATATTAAACCTTGTTTACTATATTTACTTGGCTCGTTTTCCTTTCCAAACACCATCACTCAACCCAGCCCATTCTCCACTGTTTAAAGTCTTAGCTGAGGTGTATTGAAACAAATTGTCCGCTCCCCCAGTACAATTAGGGAGAAACCGTGTGTGCATGTGACACATATTCTGTTTGTATTTAGATTATATTTATGTATTGACAAAACATATGATTACTCACAGGTCTTATAACCTATGTAATCATATATTTCATATATTATTACGAATTCAATATTAACTTTTTATTATTTATTATACAATGTATTACAAGTTCAATAAAAATGATAAATAAAATATCAAAAATTAAAAAATTCAAATCAATATTTAATAAAAAAATCATATTATAACAGTATATTGGCACCGATCACATTTTGATAGATTCAAATTGTTTCTGTGGTCAAATAAACAATTTTTATGGTTTCGCTGGAATTTCTTAAGGACAGGAATGCATCATGAAGTCTCTTTTTCAACGAAAAACTAATTTGAGGAATCTGTAATTTTTTTATCAGAAGACAAATTTTAGGTATAGAATAGTTATTTATGCAACAAGTGCAAAAAGTGAATCTTTATTGCACTCGACGTGAAATTGTCCGACGAGGCCGTTAGGCCGAGTTGGACCACACGTCGAGTGCAATAAACAATTTTTGCACGAGTTGCATACAACATTTTTTCTACGTTCATGCAAAAAGCAAAAAATGATTTATTGAGGTGCGGCACTAGGTGTAGGAAAATGAAAAGCGCAACTTGAATACTTTATTATCAATATCGATTTGCATTGAAACAGGAACTAATACGTTACGAACAATTTAACTCAAACTTTATTTTCACCCTCAATGTTGAAAGTGAATGAACAATTGGTGCAATTTTCAAAATGAATATTTCGTAGTGAAGTACCTATTGCCAATCTCGCAGAATATCTGCTAAATATGTAGTAGGTTTAAACGTTTATGTTTGTCATGATGACAGCACGTTGAAGTAGAATGACAGATGAGTGCAATAAAAACTTTATTGAGGCAAGTACCTGACAGAAAACAAGTACTCCCCTGGCTAAGACCACGAAGGGTGTCGAATTAAATCTAACAGCTACTTGTGCAACGTTCCTCAAAGCATCAGAGGACGCAATTGCAAGTGCCCTCTGTGACCAAACAGCAGAATTATGTTCTGATTTGGACAGGGGACCACCTGCAGACTAGTTTCGAGGTTGTTGCCTCTCAGTGCAAAGGGTAGGTCAACACAGACAGCACTGAAACCGTCTGTTCCCCGTCCAAATCATTACACACTTCGCTGCTTGTTCAACTCTGGTTCACGCGATAAAGCGGTTTCTAGGCCGCTCCACCTAGCGAGCAGAGGAAGAACACTCCGAATCTCCGGATTAAGAGATTTATGTGAAGAAAACAGAATTCTTTGAGTGATCGTTTAGTAACAAACAGTCATGTTGTTAATGTATGATAGAACTAAAACCGGCCCCAAGATGGATCCATGAGGAACGCCCGTCCGGACCTGTTT
The DNA here is from genome assembly GCA_944452925.2 of Chrysolina oricalcia. NCBI lineage: Eukaryota > Metazoa > Arthropoda > Insecta > Coleoptera > Chrysomelidae > Chrysolina > Chrysolina oricalcia. The sequence goes on from OX101827.2 coordinate 3,210,482, forward strand.
CATTTCTGATGTGGGAAACGAAACCACATCACCCTGATCAAATTTCAATGCGGCACATTGATTTCTGTTGCTGAGGAACGAGGAAACTCAGGCAGGTGAATTTCCCATCAGACCACTACATTCCAGAATATCCACCAGATTCAGGGGATTCACGTAGTCAAAAGCCCTGCTCGAATCGCATAAAATTGCAGCAAGGCACTCGCCCGCTTCAATAAATTGCATCAAGTTTTCATAAAAGGTAAGTACAGCAGTTTGAGTCGATTCCAGAGCGAAAACCATGCTGCATGGGAATCAAAATATTGTGTGATCTAAGAAAAACATTAAAGCGCTCTAGGAATGTATACTGATGGAAAACATTAGAGAAGCTCTGGGGGACGGTAATTGGTATTAAATTTTCAATAGTTGATTATTTTGAAAGGGATTTACTTTTCTCACCTTCAGGGATGAAGAGAAGCAGCTTTTTGAAAAAGAATGATTGACAAAAAAAGTTGTCGGTTTCATAATGATATGTAAAACTCTTTTTTATAAAAGCGCGGGTATCTCGTCTGTTCCAGACGATTTTTTGTTCGTCAGCTTACGAATAATCATATTGAATAATTCAGATTCACAGAATGGCTGAAAAAACAACGTGTATGGATTTATATTTATACCTTTTCCATTATTAATGTGCCGGTGGAAATGACTCTTATTTGGAATATCACGTATTAAAGCATGTGGAGCTTTGATGGAAAAATTATTCCATTCGTTCACGATCTCTGCAGGGTTTTTGGTAACTCCTTATTTTTTTGAATAACGAGACTTTCACATGACTTTTTACTTCTATTCGTGAGTAGATACTACTTCCCACAAAAGTTTTTGGATTGTCATCTAACAATAGTATATTGTGTATCTAGTAGTAAAAACAATACATTCCCGGACGACAATGTAAAAGTCTGGGAATGTGCTTTTACTACGAGGTACACATACTATTTTTTCTGAAATCGCAATCAGCATTATCAAAAACTAAGGAATTCCACATTTTGTTTGCGTGAATTCAATAACTGTCTAAAATGTAAACAAGCCGGCAAAAATATTCCCGTATCGTTTTCGATACGAGAAAGTACTTTTTCGGCAACCATCCGGGAAGTATTCACTTCCCGGACACTTTTTCTTTGGGAAAGTAGCACTTTTCGGCCTAGTCCGGGAAGTACGAACTTCCCGGACTAGACCGGGAAGTCCCGTTAACAGATGGGTGAAAGTCGACCTCTCTTCGTCTTTTAGACTAAATGCGTCCATTGATTTGATATTCTACATGGTTGCCGAAAAAATAGTGTACACAACACGTCCGATAACAGTTTTTTTGGACTCGCAGAATTTGGTCTACTCGTCCAAAAAAACAGTATTTTCCGGACTTGTTACGTAAATTACTATTCCCGTACCGTTTAGGTCCGAAAACGGTCCGGGAAAGTTCGTTGCTTAGCAACGGACTAAAATACTGGATTAGCGTATTTTGAGGCCTGAAGTTGCTCCGAGAAAGTGGGCATTCTTGAAACGATTTCAGAAAAACTATTTTTATTTCGAGAAAATTTCTTTTTTCTTTCGTTAACCAATTTTTGGTTCCATTTTTTATCATTACAATATACTGTTACGCGCTTCTATGCAGGGTGTTTCTTAAGTACGTGTAGAAACTTCAGGAGCATGTTGCTGACGTCAAAATAAGAAAAAAGTTCCCATAAACACATGTCCGCAAGTTATTCGTTTCTAAGAGTGTCAAAGTTTAATTCTTATATTTGTTTTTTGTGAATAAATTCCAAAATATTTGTGATATTCGAGTAAAGTTTGGTATCTGGGATGATTTTTCAATGACAAAATCAAATTTTATGTCAATTGTGAAAAAACCAATTTATAATTGAATTTATTTTTAATTAAAAAATCTTGTCATTCAAAATCACTTGCATCGGTTATTTCAAATCTCAATAACTCGAAAACAGTTGCTCTCAGTGACCTCTACCAAGAAAATATTTTTTAAACAAACTAAATAATAGATATTCTCAGATACCAAACTTTACCCAAATATCAAAATTATTTTGAAATTATTCACAAAAAATAAAAATCAGAATTCAACTTTGACACTTTGTATCTCAGAAACGAATAATTTGCGGACATATCTTTATAAGAACTTTTCTTCTTATTTTGATGTCAGCAACACGCTCCTAAATTTTCTACACGTACTTAAGAAACACCCTGTATAAAGGTTACAATGTAGGTGTCCGTAGGGGGTACCTTTCAGTTGGGCAAAATCATATCTATCAGACCGTACACAAGTATCGATGTTCAATTAAATTGAACAACATTCAAGAAAAACCAGTCTAGGAGTGCAGCACTGATCAATATTAGGTCCTTTATTCTTCATTATTTTCATATCAGATAAAAAAAAGTGTTACGAGTCTCCTAATCAAATTACTGTACGCTGATGATACAAATATTCTGATGTCCCATAAGGATATTGACCAACTAGTGGCACACAGCAATGATGCTTCTTATGAATTTCATCAATATTGTACTTAGAATGGACTCCAACTGAATATTACGAAAACATACTTCATGCGATTTATACCAAGGAATATATCTCCTGACCATGATCTCTACGTACATATTGAAGGTGAATCAATTCAAACTACAGACACAATTACATTTTTGGGTGTATCACTTGACCCAATACTAAGTTATCTAACAGAAAACAACTACTTCCCCGGCAAAAGCCACGCTGGACATTGAACTACATCTGATAGATATTGTGAAAAGACCATGTATAATTTGAAAGAAAAAATCTGAAAGTGAAAATTTGCAAGGTAGGTTCTTTTCACCATATCTATCAGATGTAGTTCAAGGTCCAGCGTGGCATCAGCTAGGGAAGTAGTTGTTTTTTGTTAAATACAACAAAAAAATATTAAAAAGTTCTTTCTTTCAAGTTATAGTAATAATACTTCTCCATAAACACTCGAAGAGTGTGTACCCAAAGGCATAGCCTGTACGGGTATGTGGCAGCTGTTATTATTATAATACAATATCTATCAAATGTAGTTCAATGTCCAACGTGGCTTCAGCTAAGGAAGTAGTTGTTTTTTGTTAAATATTATACAAAATAATAGCTTAATTTTTATCGAAAGTTCTTTCCAGATGAGTAATATTTGTTTCAATTTTCAATTGAGAATGATTTCCTTTTCAACATGAAGACCTTCCAAGAAGTTATCTTGAACGATAGAAAATAGCGACTGAAATTTGTCTTTCATTCGCACATGATTCCACATCTGATTTTATGAACATCCTGTCCATATTTTCAATAAAATCAAGATACCTTTTCCTTTTAACCAATAGTGAACGAGAACAAACGTTCATACAGGGTGTTCCTTAAAGACGTGCTAATATTTGAGAGGGTGATTCTTTGACTTATTTTAAGGAAAAAACTTCCTATAACGTATGTCCTAAAAATCCTAACTTTTGAAAAAAAATCAGTTTTTTAATAATAACTGAGATAATATTGTAGACTTTTTTTATAAAATTTGGTACATGTCTTCTATGCATCAAGGTGCATTTTGTTATGCACAAATATTTTCATTTTCTCATTCAGTGACGTCCGAACGGGTTTTGCATTGAATATTTTTGGAGAAAAAAATACTACGCCACTGCTTTCTCCTTAAAAAAATACTTTTGAGATTCCCATTCATTTCTGAGCAAATATGATCTCACGAGTTTTTTTTGTTCAACGCATGGTTTTTGCTTAAAAAAATAAAAATCGTTTCATTTCAGGATCAATTCTTCAAAAATCTGATGCGGTGTGGAAATGTTTGTGCGTCGACTGAAAGCAAATTGAGGGATCAGATTTGTTCCAAAATTAATGAGAATCCAAAATAATGTGTAATTCTTGTCAGATGCTCGGTTCTTGATTAAAATAATTAAATTGAAATTGCTTCATATCGCAGTACCTACCATTTTGTTGGCAATAAATCGTCCGATAGTAATTTAGCTACCTGTTTATAATTGATATTTCTTTTCACCACTTCTTAATCTTTTCATAATAAATGCATCTATGTCGACAATACCTGAATGGTTCTCCGATATTAATTCAGCTACCTGTCTGTAATTAATAGTATATTTTGTTCTTCAAATCACTATAAATATTGTGTTTTCTCTGGTTATGAATACCATTTTGTGTTTGACAAAGCTACAGGAATAGCGAAGCGCACTATTATTTACTTGATTTTTAAGTGTGTTATTGAAGTTATTTTGGTTGTTCGCTGTTTTTCTGAATATCGGTAAATATGGTAAATTACACAAATACAGAAATGGAGGCAATGCATTACGTATATGGCCTCGCTGATGGTAATGCAACAGATGCCAGACGCATTTATCTGGAAAGATATCCTAATCGTGCCTTATCAGAGAGCCGTACCTTTTCAAATATTCATCGCCGACTTAGGAAAACTGGTAGTTTCAAGATAGGCACTTCGGAAGGTAGGCCTCTAAGCGTCAGAACTCTTGAAATTGAGAACGCGGTTCTGCAAGAAATCGATGAACATCCTGAGACGAGTACGAGGAAGATCGCTGGAACTCTGAATATTTGTCATCAAATTGTTTGACGTATTTTGGTTGATTTTTTGTTATACCCATACCATATTTCACGAGTAAAGGCATTACTCCCTAGAGATTTTCCACAGCGTGTGAACTTCTGTCAGTGGTATCTTCAGAGTAATGCACTAAATCCGCAGTTTGAGTCACAAATTTTGTTCACAGACGAACCAAATTTTTCTCAGAATGCTATTCAAAATTTCCATAACAATTATATGTGGGCGGAAGAAAACCCCCATACCATAACCGAAACCCATTTTCAACAACAATTTTCGGGTACTGTATGGGTAGGAATTATTGGTGATTGTCTAATAGGCCCATTTTTTCTACCAGGACGCCTTGATGGTCGGTCTTATTTACACTTTCTCGAAGAAGAACTAAATGGGTTGCTTGAAGATGTGCCAATTGCGTTAAGGAATGGAATATGGTACATGCACGATGGAGCCCCCTGTAATTGTCCGAAAACATTTAAATACAGTTTATAATAATCGTTGGATAGGTCGGGGAGGACCTCAGCAATGGCCAGCAAGATCCCCTGATCTCAACAGTTTAGATTTCTTTTTATGGGGTCACCTTGAAACTCTAGTGTATAAAACTCCCGTTAATACTTTAGAAGATTTAAGAGAGCGAATAGTTGCCTCGTGTTTGCCTCGTGTGAAACTATTCGAAATGCGCCGGGAATATTTGAACGTGTGCGTAATTCCATGCGTAGATGGGGCGGAAGCATGCCTATTAAGTGAAGGTGGTCATTTCCAACAATTTTTATAATCAGTGTTAGTATTGTCAATAATTAATGAAATTGATCCGTTTATTCAAACTTACTTTTATAAAATAAAATAAAATTTGTTTTTGTACAAGCTGAAATCCATATTTTTTGGATTCTCATTCATTTTGGAACAAATCTGATCCCTTAATTTGCTTTAAGTCGATGCACAATCATTTCCACACCACATCAGATTTTTGAGAAATTGATCCTGAAGTAAAACGATTTTTATTTTTTAAGCTAAAACCATGCATTGGACAACGAAAACCCAAGATATTAATTTTGCTCAAAAATCAATGGAAATCTCAAAAGTATTTTTTATTTTGAGAAAAAGCAGTGGAGTAGTATTTTTTCTTCAAAAATATTCAATGCAAAACCCGCGCGGATGGCACTGGCAGAGAAAACGAAAATTATTTTACATCACAAAATGCACCTTGATGCACAGAAGACATGTACCCAATTTTATGAAGATGCATACAATATTATCCCAGTTATTATTAAAAAACTGTTTTTTTTTCAAGACTTTATCACCCTGTATCTCAAAAGTTAGGACTTTTAGAACATACGTTTATAGAAAGTATTTTCCTCAAAATGAGTCAAAGAATTACCCCCTCAAATATTAGCATTTCTTTAAGGAACACCCTGTATTGCTTCATGAAGAGATTCCTAAAAATTCTAGAATCTGAGAGTCAGGGGTCCGAAATCAAAGTCGGGAGTATGAGATTAATCTCGGGGGTCCGAGATTAAAGTCAGGGGTCCGAGATTAAAGACCCCCGACTTCAAAGTCGGGATTCCAAAAAAAAATGCTCGTGGCCCTTCTACGCCTTCGTAGATTCTGATACTCGTAGGAAAAAATTGAAAGCATTTACCTATGACGTTTGCATCAAGTGTGTCTTCATCCCCTGTGAAATCCAGAGACGCCACTGCATTACCTTGAGTAAAATTGGTAGGTGCGGTTTTGTAGACCCTCTATGAATTCTAATGAACGCCGAAAAACGTATTAGTGAAATTGACGTTCTATCCGAACTAACAAGAAAGATAAAATGACTACTTTCCGAAAAAGTCGTTTATCAATGGAGATTGGAGTGTGTAATTAGTCGATGGTCGGGCCGGGGCGGTCGGCGGCAAGGCGGTGAGGCGCTGAGGGTGCATAATTATTCGGTCGGAAGGAAATTGGAAGCAGAAGAGAAATATTCGGTGACCATTAAAAATTCATGAAATTAATTTATTTACATAATATTTAACAAGGTGAAGGTTCTGAAAGTACAAAAATTCAATTCTTAAGGAATCTAAAAATTATTATAAAAAGAGATCAAGAAAAAAATTACTCAGTGTTCCGTGGTGGCTTATTCAAAAACAACTCAGAAATGTTTTTCTGATATGATTCATAAGTGTAGTCACATTTCTGAAACATTTCAATTCATGATATTTTGATATACTCGGAAATATTTCATATCCCACTACATATTACACATTAATATCAGTATGACAAACTTCATTTTTATTAGACATTATCTATAATAATTAAAGAATTCCTGACAATAGAACTTTTTTGACTTAGTTAGTTCGTGAAATTATCTCAATAAATATAACTCGTGCTCACAATACCACCCCCTTTATTCTGGCACACCCTGTATAAACGACTAGGAATCACTATTTGGGCAAAACAGAGCATAGTAGCAACTGGTATTAAACTGGAAAACATGTTTATTGAAAAAGATTTTGAGGTATGAGGTGTTGATTCGAAACACAAAATAATTTCGGTCTATAGAACTCCTGCAGATAACTTCCACGTTTTTTGTGCAATCTGGAGGCACTCCTAATTCAGATCTTTACATTCAGTTCATAAAAATGGCTCACTGGAGACTTCATAATGTGAATTTTAATTCTCAATATCAAGAAACAAAAGGTATTCCTGGCATCACTGAACAATTTGGACCTCTGCCAATAGTCAGTGGAAGTACCCAAAAAACCTCACTCTCAAACACAAGAATTGATAATATATTCACAAACATGGAGGTAATCACTCAAATAGCAGACACTACATGTCAGATTCTAGACAAATTATTGCATCAGCTTGTAAATCACCTTTGAATCTCTCCCCCAGTGAAAAAATCAAGTACACACAAAAAAATATTTTCTCAAAAAAACAAAACTCACATGATGCAAAAAACTTGCGATGATAAATTCAATCATTTCATAAATTAAATAAACTCTTCAAACACAAGAAACGATCTGAAATAGTGTTATTTGGACATTTTGAAAAACATTTATATAAAAATACAGATTTTGATAGACTTTTCAATAAACGTAATGAAGTTAGCCTCAAGTCAGCCAGACAGACAATTCGTACTGAACTCTTCAAAAAATAAGTAATAGATCGTAGAACTGATAACTTCAATAGTTCAAAAAGTAGGTTTCTCTTAGAGTAGGTAGAGTTAAGCCCAGAGTGATTGATTTTATTGCTTTTGGAGATAGATTGGCTTATCTCAATAAAGACTGATTGATTTTTATCAAATATATTTTTCACAAAATTCATAAATTTCACAAATTGACATCAAGAACTGGAAGGAAGGCAAACCTCCTGAGAAAGACAATCAGGTCTACATTGGCGTACCGACTGTGCTGATAAAGGTAAAGACAAGGTAAAAGGGGAAAAGTGATAGAAAATTATTACCAGTCATATAACAATTATTAACAACTAAAAATGAATACAAAATTGAATTAAATAAACAAACATAAATAAAAACATAATGATATGCATTCACCTACCTTTATTGGGTTTAAATGGACCCCGCACTTTTTGCTATATAAAATGGCGTTCTGTCAAATGTTCCAAATTTTTGGTATTTTGGAGGAGCCAATCTCCCTATGAAATATGTTTGGGCCCAACTCGATCCTATGACTAGTTTTCGAAATACAGGGTGTTAAAGTTAGGAAATGACGACTTTTCCCCATCTTGTATCTCTAGAGAAAATCAATATATTTGAATTTTTTGCTTGCAGTACTTTAAAAATATCCTTTGGCAACTATCCCCCACAAAAAACTCAAACTCAAACTCTTTAACGTTACAGGGTGATTTCAATTCATACTCCTGTGATTTTTCGAATGGTTTGGAAACACGTGTAGGATAAAAATTTTCACAGCTTATTTTGTTGTCGCTTCATGTAATATCATCCCATGTCTCAATTATACAAGGCGTTTCACGAATGCTGTGGTATACCGTAATCAATTTCGCTTGAGTTTTCTTTCCCTCCTTGTGTGTTTGAGTTGTGTAAATTCCAGTTTTTGAAGATATGTTATTGTGGAAACTAGAGTATACAGGGTGCTAGTGTTTCCAAAACCAATGTTAACCACACGAAAATATCGGAAAACCACATTATTTTTCATCACTCTGTATTTTGGAATTATGACCGTCAGGTTTGTATTTATTGTTCATTATTTTATTCAAAATATTGTTATTTAGAAGCTGTAGAATTTTCAGCTTTTTTCTATGACTAGTTTTTGATGGATTCAGAAAACAATGCAAAAATCGGTGATAATTCTCTCTTCCCATTTATGATTGCTATGAAATTGAAAATTATTGGTGAAATAATAAAAATATAATATATCACAACAATAATAATTCGATATATGACGTTATTCCGCTATTATTTCGTATAGTTGATAAAATCTGGTACTCTTGAGACATTCCTCAATTTTCCGTATCGTAAAAAGGAAAATAATACACATATATTTCAGAAACATGAACACTGAAACAAAAATAATTAGGTTCACCAATAATTTCCAATACCACAGCAATCATAAATGGGAAGAGAGAATTATCACCGATTTTTGCATTGTTTTCTGAATCCATCAAAAACTTGTAATAGAAAAAAGCTGAAAATTCTACAGCTCCTAAATAACAATATTTTGAATAGAATAATGAACAAAAAATACAAACCTGACGGTCACAATTCCAAAATATAGAGTGATGAAAAATAATATGGTTTTCCTATATTTTCGTGTGGTTAACATTGGTTTTGGAAACACTAGCACCCTGTATGCTCTAGTTTCCACAATGACATATCTTCAAAAACAGGAATGAATACAATTTATCAACTCAAACATACAAGGAGGGAAAGAAAACTCAAGCGAAATTGATTACGGTATACCACAGCATTCGTGAAACGCATTGTATGATTGAGACATGGGATGATATTACATGAAGCGACAACAAAATAAGCTGTGATAATTTTTATCCTACAAGTGTTTCCAAACCATATAGCATCATTATTTCGAAATTCGAAAAATCGCAAGAGAATGAATTGAAATCACCCTGTAACGGTAAAGAGTTCCTGAGTTTTTTTGTGGGGGATAGTTGCCAAAGGATATTTTTAAAATACTGCAAGCAAAAAATTCAAATATATTGATTTTCTCTAGAGATACAAGATGGGGAAAAGTCGTCATTTCCTAACTTTAACACCCTGTATTTCGAAAACTAGTCATAGGATCGAGTTGGGCCCAGACATATTTCATAGGGAGATTGGCTCCTCCAAAATACCAAAAATTTGACAAAACGCCATTTTATATAGCAAAAAGTGCAGGGTCCTTTGTTATTTCCGTCAACCTATTGCACCCCTACGACAGAAGTCTTCGAAACACTTGTGGGATGAGCCAGGAAAGACCCTTACCTTTCAATGTGTGATGCCATGCACGAGACCGTTTTCCATGCTGGGGAATCGAACCCACAACCCTACGCTTGAGAGGCGAACGCTTTACCAGCCGACCACCACGGCCCATGGTCGAAAGCTCACTCACCTACCCTACTTTGTATAAACCCAAAATTAACAGCAAGAAAAAAAATGTCGACAATTTTTACAAAAACTCAGATATTCCAAGGTTAAGTGGAAGAGCACAAGGTTAAATGGGAGAACAACTTCGTAGTAAAATCTTTTTCACCATTGAAGATGATCTTGGCCTTTTGTTTCCGTCAGTAAATACTAGCAGTAGTCTACACTTGTATTACAAAAATTTTGGAACAATAAAGACGATGGAAAATCCCACTCTATCCTATTTTACGACTTCAAATAAAGTCTCTGAAAGAACTGTTGTAGGTTCATTCTGTTCACGGCCCTCAAATCAATTATAATTTCCTGTTCTTGAAGGAAGAGAGCTCGTATTTTTGCGAAACTTATGTCTGTCTACAACCGCAAAGCATAAATAATATTTCAAAGAGCGTTCGCAACACAGGAAAACACCCTTGTGCGATGTAAAGAGCACGTTATATATGCCCTAATGGCTTTTATAATGGAACAATTTGGGGTACCTAGGGCAAGCATTAGCGTCGGTGAGTTGGTACGGAGTTAGCCCTCGGGGGCACGGGAAACGAAAAAATCTCGAATCAATCAGTAGCTCCATATAAAAAAAAAGTGAGGGCTAGTAAGTTGAAATGGTGAAATGGGAATGCAGTTTAGGGATTAAAAACGTGACCTCTTATCTGAAAATGTTCGATAAGATGTTTTAGATAATACAAAATCGAAAACTTCTAAATTAGCCGTCCAAATGGCGAAAAACCGATTTTTCAGTATTTCATTTTTTTTTCGCGTTTGAATGATTTAACCCTTTCGCTCACCGTGTCCCCAAATGAGGAAACCTATTCAAACATTATTTATGTTGAGCTCTGTTTGTTTTCACTGCAATCTTCTGTCGCAATCTTATCAGGATAGTATATTATTTCAAAAGAACACATGTGCAGCCATCTGTAGAATATAGTAAGAAGGTGCAATTCAAATGAAATAAGCGTTTCTAGGAGTCTGCGTATATGACCGTGTAGAGCTTTGTTCTGTAATTCTTCTGGGTGACATTCGAATAGTGGCAACTGTCAAATAAAGTCTATTGTGGAGAAAACTTGTTGAATTTCGGTGAATAATTGGTGTATCATTCGTTTTTCGTATATTTTGAACTCTAAGATTTTTATAGTGTGGTGTACTGTTTTGTGGGCATTGTGAGTTAACGGTATCCCTAATTCACCATTTTGAGTGTTTTCGTGTCTTTGGCTGTCACTTTTTTCATTTTCACAAAAATTATAGGTACCTGTCTATGAAGGAGACCACTAATATGAATACATTTCATTTAGAAAACTGCATCCAACCGCGACCTCCATACCACTTCCCTCCCCTCCGTCTACTCCGCACCTCGAAAAATTATAACTCGAGAACGATAAAAGCTAGAGGAATGTGGTTTTCCCGGTTGAATTTTATTTTCTAGAAGAAAATACACATTCAAAATAGGAGAGGGGGAAGCGACCGGAAAATTTCAGGGATTGGGGAAATAATCGAAAATCCTGACGTGAAGCGCCTGGAAATTTTTTGGGAGTTGGGGATGAGGAAAAAAATCAAAAATACGGGCACGGAGTACCTGAAAATTTTGGGGAGGATGGGAATAGGGTTATTGTAATTTTTTACCATAAATTGATAATTGTATGGGTTTAGCAACTACTATTTCACTTGCTTTTGGAGTTATAGATAAACTTCACTGGAACTTTTTGTAGACCTGTTCAAAAACTATAAAACTAACGAACAGTCGTTACCGACCGATGATGAACCCTTTACTCCCATAAACACCTAACTATGTAGGCTTATTATGGCAAGAACCTGTCAGAAAACAACTACTCCCCTGGCTAAGACCACGACGGGTATTGAATTAAATCAACAGCTACTTGTGCAACGTTCCTCAAAACATCAGAGGACGCAATTGCAAGTGCCCTCTATGACATAATTATGCAATTGCGTCCTCTGATGTTTTGAGGAACGTTGCACAAGTAGCTGTTAGATTTAATTCAATACCCGTCGTGGTCTAAGCCAGGGGAGTAGTTGTTTTCTGACAGGTTCTTGCCATAATAAGCCTACATAGTTAGGTGTTTATGGGAGTAAAGGGTTCATCATCGGTCGGTAACGACTGTTCGTTAGCAAACGATCTCCCAAAGATTTCTGTCTTCTTCGATTAAATCTCTCAACCCGGAGATTCGGAGTGTCTTCCTCTGCTCGCTAGGTGGAGCGGCCTAGAAACTGCTTTCATCTCGTGAACCAGAATTGACTAATCAGCGGAGTGTTATCTTTTGCCGAGAAATGAAATGAAAATGAAGTTTGAAGAATTATTTGGCGAGACCATATCTGGAGGGAAGACTCCGATAGGCTCCGCCCACCGCGGCTTTGCTTCGGCATTGGCCGGAGCAAATGTCAGCTTTTCCTATTTAAGAAGCCCGTTTTGGCTGGAATAGGCAGTCACTCGGGAGCTTCCGAGGGGTACGTAGTATACCTGGTGAGTGCACCCTACCCGGGTGACTCACCCGACTTTAAAAGTTATAGTTGATGCTTTTGTAAGCAATCAAATTCAGCTCCGAGCTAGTCTCACGGTAGACAGTTCATTTTCGGCGAGTATAGGAATCTCCGGCCTGCCCTGATTGAATTGGTTTGGAAATTCGTTGGGAACACCAACAGTTTTATAAAAGAATTCGGATTTCGTAAAGAAACTCCACTACGAACTATGCCTGAGTTCTTTTCAGGACTCTAGTGCATAGTGTTGCTGCTACCAGTCACTATAGTCCGAATCCAAGGACAATCCGAGGCTGCAAAAGGGGAACAAACAAATTTTGCTTCAACGCCGGCGCTTCGAGGACAAAGACTGAGCTAGTCGGATGAAGGAATGGATATTCCTTGTTATTTCCGGAACCCGAGCGTCGGCGGATGATGACAGGAGTGTGTATTGGTTTGGACGGGGAGCAGATGGCTTCAGTGCTGTCTGTGTTGACCTGCCCTTGCACTGATGAGAGGCAACAACCTCGAATCTAGTCTGCAGGTGGTCACCCCGTCCAAATCAAGACATAATTATGCTGGTTGGTCATAGAGGGCACTTGCAATTGCGTCCTCTGATGTTTTGAGGAACGTTGCACAAGTAGCTGATAGATTTAATTCAATACCCGTCGTGGTCTTAGCCAGGGGAGTAGTTGTTTTCTGACAGGTTCTTGCCATAATAAGCCTACATAGTTAGGTGTTTATGGGAGTAAAGGGTTCATCATCGGTCGGTAACGACTGTTCGTTAGCAAACGATCTCCCAAAGATTTCTGTCTTCTTCAACTATAAAACTGTTCAGATAAATTTTTTCGATATCTCGTATCGTTTTTGAGTTTTTGGTGATTTTAGTTTAAAAGTACAAATTTCACACAATTTTTTTAAATTTTTCTAACACTTCTTCACTTCTTAATCGAATCTGAGAAAAACGGTTCAAAATATTGAACTATCGATTTAACGGGAAAAAAAGTCTGAACGTTTTTCATAGATTTTCTAACGACGGTAAAAAATATGGTAAATCGTGCAAATATCAACCTTTCCTGCGATATTTCGTATTTTCTATAATGCAAATTTCGATTTTAATTTTTTTTAAGTTTTTCCGGTTTTCAAATCAGTCAAGTGAAAAATTGTTCCAGTAGAGTTTGTTCGTCTATTCGCGCTGTACCCGTCGCATTTTTCGAAATTTTGTTTAATTGAGCGGTTCGGCATATTTTTATTTTTATTTTAAATCGATATTTTTCGGAAAAGTGCCGGAAAAACACTGTTAATATTTTCCGATCTTTCTCAAGAACTTTATACTTCTGTAGGACATATTAGAGTATATCGTCGTGGTAACCTCAATTTGTCGAATGTCAGAAAAATTCGATTTCGGGCTTTCTGAATCTATGTAACCAATATCACTAATAGACCGTCAGATAGTGACAGATTTAGGTGCCCCATTTTCACATACAAGCCTCGAATAGGGTTGAGAAGTACATCGATGTTGAGTAAAATGGAGGGAAATTTACGAGTGGCTCCTGGGGATAACATATGGAAAATTCGATTTTTCATGGAAAATTCGATTTTCCATATTTTAACGCGAGCCGTGTTCACCTAATCATTAATTAATAGAACCGAAGATCAAAGGCTTGAGTGTTGAAGGTGGCTAAAGGGTTGAAATGAGGCTGTAATCTTGTAAAGAAAAATCGAGATTCTAACAGGTTTTCCCACGCAAGCCCATCGAAACCATGAAAACCTACATCGTCACTAGACCTTAAAACATAATGGCTTGAGTGGCGTGAATGGAAAAGTAGATTTTGTCGTCGGAAAATTTAATGGAAATTCTTTTTGATTTTTCCATATGTTTTCCCCACGAGCCACTCGTAAATTTCCCTTAATTTTACTCAACATCGACTTACTTTTCAACCCTATTCGAGGCTTGTATGTGAAAATGGGGCACCTAAATCTGTCACTATCTGACGGTCTATAATGCCATGCACCACAATGAGTTGTTTGTCAATGAACCAACCGGATACCGTCCAAGAATCTTGTTGCAATATGACGAAATTTTAACTAATGCGATTTGGTTACAGAAATATGTCGTATTTCATCGACAGGATGACATAATTGACATACAACGTATTGCTGTTACCACGACGATATCTTAAAAAAATACGGAATGGATCAAATCAATTCCTGTACTTGTATTGAGGGAAATATAAACGAAAAAAAACGGAAAAATTACGTAAAATATTTCCTGATTTTCCGATCACGAAAAAACGAAACTGACAAATACTGTCCTCGAGTTATTGGAATGATTCAAATTTCAGAGCGATATATAGGGTGTTAGTGAATAAGTGCGACAAACTTCAGGTGGTGATTCTGCATGAAAAAATTATGACAGTTTGTTAAATAGCTTTTGTCCGCAAATGCTTCGTATTCCTAGATAGGGGGTGTTAAAGTTTTTCTTAAAAACTGACCATTTATTTATTGCTCTGAAACCCGCAGAGATATGCAAAATAAATTTGGTGGGATTCAAGAGGTAGTTATTGCGCATTTTCTGACACGCAATTGAGAATATTGTGTTCAACATTGGCGCGCATACGGGTAATGATCTCATTTTTTTACGCCATTGAGATGTTTCAAACTAATAATCATTTTAGGATTATTCGTTCAATTTGTGACAAAAAATCTGTATTTCCTTTTTTTTGTGTGGGGTGCCGTTTTTATGCAAACAAATAAAACATTTCAACGCGTATTTTTCATTTCTATAATTCTTCATCAAGAACTATCTAAACTATCTAACAATAACAATAACAGAAAATAACACTGGCGCAAAGCTACAACAAATGTTCAAAATAACCTCCTTCAGACGTGATACAAAATTCAACTCTTCGCCTCATTGATTGTCGTATTCGCGCCAATATTCCTGGTGTATTTCTAATTGTCTCACAGCCGGCTATATTTCGATTCCTCAGGTCTTCAACATTTTCGATGGGAGTGGAATAAACTAACGACTTAAGAAAACCCCAAATACAAAAAATCTAGAAGAATTAAATCGGGCGATCGAGAAGGCCAACGTTCCGTACCTCCCCTACCTAACCAACGGTTTGGATATACAGTGTCCTTCATAAAGTCCGCATCATATGGGAAAAACTTTTATTAATGATTTATTTTGAAATTCGACTTGGGCGTTAAGTTGAGCTTTCAAAAATATGAAAAATGACCTACTCGGATGTGGTCACGTGACTTTCGCTACCTGTCAAAAATAACATTTTTTCAAATTAATCACTGAAAATAGGCTTATTTATTCGAATTTCCAAAAATTTTTAGGGAAAAAGTTGTTTCTTTTTCGATTTTACAACTACATTTCGAATTTGAACGTTCAATTGCAACTTTCACTTTTTGCCATTTTTTTGATAATTACAAAATTTCTGGAACATTAAAAAATTCGTAACTTCGACAAAACTGTTTTATGCCAGTAGCTCTAATATGCGACTAACTTTCAATCACGAATCATCAAAAAAATATGTTTTTCTCAAGAAAATGAGAATTACTGGTTAACATTTCTGTTATGTTTGATGCAAAGTTGACGTATCTTCAAGCGTGTAGGATAAGAATTCTTTTAAGTGGATTTTTTCAGTATTAAAATGAAACCAACGTCATAATTCATAACATCATAAAACTTCTTTACTTATCTAACCAAAGTTTATGACTTTTCACGGTACAAATCTCAAATTAAATTCTTACTAATTCGGCTATGAAACTTTCATCAATTTTGTGAAGTAGGCTTTGTAGACAATTGAAAAGGGTAATCTATGATGAAAACTAAATATATTTGAACAATTTAGCAAAAAAAAATATTGTCAACCTCACTCAATTAAGAATTCTAGAGTGTAAAGTCATACAAAAAAAAATTAAAATTAATGTAATAAAAAACACAAATTATGAGTAAGAATTTTCTGAGCCTCACTCATCTTTACATTTCTGTATGTTGTCCGTCTCTTTCAATACATAACATAGTTCTTCTGTGTACATCTTTTACTGCATTTCTGATGAACTGTGGCTGTATACTTATTCGCTACACACTCCCGAATGGTCTGCTCCAAATCGTCAATATCGTTAAATGGCCGGTGCTTGTAAACTTGCTGCTTCAGATAACCCCACATGAAAGAATCCAGTGGGGTTAAGTCAGGAGAACGAGGTGGCCAATGATGTTCCCATTCATTTCCAATTATTTTACCTCTAAACAGTTCACCAAGAAAATTTCTAACTTCTGTGGAATTGTGAGCAGGTGCACCATCCAACTGAAACCACAAATCTTGAGTAATTTGATGGGGCATATTGTCTACAATTTCACTCAGTACATTTCTTAAAAAATTCTCGCTTACATTCGTTCTTCTGCTAATTTGAGAAGTACTGGACTTTCCTTGCTGTATAACATTCAAACAAACATTTAGTGGCACTTCCTCAATGTTTTTCGAAGGATTATGTGGTTTTTTTGAAATCAGGTAAACCTGAACCAGTACTTTTGAATTTTGTCTAAATTCTACTAACAGTAGACTGCTGTATATTTTATCCTGGGTGTCGTATATTAAAATCTTCAGCGACTTGTCGATGGGGTGTACATTCTCCACACATTAAAACAATCTCAATTTTTTTTTTGTACAGATAACATTAGTACGTTTTTCTGATTCAAACGTATTGAACCACGTATTTAACTGTCAAACAATGCTTAATATGAAATTATTTCCATTGACTACCTTTTTCATTTGTTTCCAAAGCATACTTCACAAAATTGATGAAAGTTTCATAGCCGGAGTAGTAAGAATTTAATTTGAGATTTGTACCGTGAAAAGTCGTAAACTATGGTTAGATAAAAGTAAAGAAGTTTGATGATGTTTTGAATTATGACGTTGGTATCATTTTAATACTGAAAAAATCTTCTTAGATGAATTCTTATCCTACTTGCTTGAAGATACGCCAACTTTGCATCAAATATAACAGAAATGTTAACCAGTAATTCTCTTTTTCTTGAGAAAAACATTTTTTTTTTATGATTCGTGATTGAAAGTTAGTCGCATATTAGAGCTACTGGTATAAAACAGTTTTGTCGAAGTTAATAATTTTTTAAAGTTCCAGAAATTTTGTAATTATCAAAAAAATGGCAAAAAGTGAAAGTTGCAATAGAACGTTCAAATAAGATGTAGGTGTAAAATCAAAAAAATTATTACTTTTGACAGGTAGCGAAAGTCACGTGACCACATCCGAGTAGGTCATTTTTCATATTTTTTAAAGCACAACTTAACGCCCAAGTCGAATTTCAAAATAAATCATTAATAAAAGTTTTTCCATATGATGCGGACTTTATGAAGGACACTGAACTGTATCTAAGTGATTACGTACATTAATGCCAAAATGGGCTGGTGCACCATCATGCATGAACCATAAGTGTTGTTACGGCAGTAGTGGGATTTCTTCAAAAAGAACAGGTAACTCTTCCTGTTGGAAATAAAGGTAAGAGTCGCCTGTTAGTCGTTGTGGGAGGAAATATGGACCGACTAACTGATCATCAATTACCCCAAGCCATACGTTTACTGAAAACTGACGCTGAAAATGAGCTTCAAAGATTTCATGTGAATTTTTCTCAGCCCAGAAGTGATTGTTATGGAAATGTCGTATACACTGTCGTCCAAAATAAGCTTCGTCAGTAAACAAAACGCCATTTAAAAAATTAGGAATTTGAGCGATTTGATGAAGAATCCAATGACAAAAAACTAGCCGCGGAAGAAAGTCTCTAGGTAGTAGAACTAACACACATTGAATATGGATACAATTGCAGTTCTTTAAGAATTTTAAATACAGTGATGTTGCTTACATTCCATATGTTGGCAATGTTTCGAGTACTTGTTTCAGGTGACTCCGCAATTAACTCGAGAACAGCTTCTTCCAGTTGCACAGTTCGTACTTCTCAAGGGCGCCCGCAGTCAACCGTTTGTTTATTAAATGTACCATTTTCGCGCAAACGTTGGTGAAGTCGAGCAAATATTGTGTGATGGGGTACCCTACGTCCTGGATACAACTAAGCATACAATCGTCGAGCCTGCCGACCATTTTCATTACTTCGACCATAGACAAAATGCATGTCTGACAATTCCGCATTTGTATAATTTTCCATTCTTTTCGATAGACGAAAATTTAATTACTTATTAATATTAAATTAATGCCAAACTGAAAGTTTAAAAACGATAATACGCTAATTTTCCATTTCGTTCAAATATTCTTATTTAAGAATGTTGACAGTAGCCTACTAGCGTCGCTACTAGATATTGTTTTTTGCATAAAAACGGCGCACCACACTAAAAAAAGGTAGGAAAGATTTTTTGTCACAAATTTAACAAAGAATCCAGAAATAATTGTTAGTTCGAAAAATCTCCAGTGGCGTACAATTTTTTTCTTAAAAATAATTGAGATCATTACCCGTATGCGCGCCAATGATGAACAGAAAATTCTTAATTGCATGTAGGAAAACGCGCAATAACTACCTCTTAAACCGACCAAATTTCATTTGCATGTCTCCACCGGTTTCAGAGCAATAAATAAATAGTCAGTTTTTAAGTATAGCTTTAACGTATTTCTCCCATGGATAACCGTTGCATATACTACCCCTTATAAATTCGTGTACAATAAAAGAGTCGTTCTGAAGAAATAATCGATAGATTAAATAAAAAACTTCCTAGGGATTTACGGCACTATACTAGCAAGGCGTCTAGGCTACAAAAATGAATTAAACTTTTCTCCAACTTGAAACGTGAGAATATGGAAAAACTTTTCGTATCAAATATAATCTCCGTAACTACAACTTTGCTTTCATCCACATCCGGCTCAAAGAAATATGTTCAGCAGAAAAGAGCGGGAAATACATGGCACTCTGTGCATTTTTCTCATCATCGCGTGAAGATTGTTAAAAATACTATTAAAAACTTCGCGTGCGCACATAGGAGTCATTTAAATGAAGTAAAGTTCCAGGCTATGTAGAGAAGGATCTTTGGAAAATGAACAGATCTATTTCTGAATGAATTGACGAAAACCAATATCTGTTTTTTTTTTAATTTCAATTGAATTCAATTCTGTTGAGATATGCAAGCAAGGAAACAGATGAGAGACTGAGAGACAGATAGGCAGAGAGACTGAGAGTCAGAAAGACAGAGACTGACAGACAAATAGACAGACAGAAAGAGATGCAGACAGTCAGAGAGACATGCAGACAAGGAGACAGAGAGACTGAAAACAGAGTGACAAAGACAAATACAGAGGAGACAGAGGCAGAGGTAGAGACTGAGGCTGACTTCGACACCGACACCGACAGAAACAGAGGCAGAGAAAGGCAGACAGACGAACAAAGCAAGTTAATTAAAATAATTAAAGAATATTTGGAGATCATTTCAAAGAGAGTGAAAGATTGGAGAAGCGGAAGACACCACAAAACTCTGTGATGTTGTTGAGTTTCATTCTTATGTTTAAATTCAAAATTTGAGAAAGCACTTTCATTATGTTTCCTTTTTAGACTCCATTATCTGAAAATGATCCCGATACTTCACCAAATATGATGAAAGAATAACTGATGTTTCTGTTTCTTGTAACTCTGAAGTTGGTGAGATTTACTTTTGTAACTCTGATGTTGATGTGTGAACTAAAGGACCCCGCACAATAGCATAGGAAATTGGCCCGCAGTTGGATTTACCTGAAATTTACATATGTTATTGGTATTGAGTTTCTGATCAAATGTTCTCATGGGCCCAATCCTCTAAGACCAATGATTTAGCTCTCACGGCCGTATTTAGTATTTATAGTTGGTAGATAAACAATGACACTTTTTTCTCAAGCCCATAATTTTTTTATTTCCTATTAGATTTTTTAAATAAGAAATATTATGAAATCTCAGCATTTGTCTTTCAGCACAAGTCCTCTGTGAAACATGTTTTGCCTACAGAACCATATTTAGTAAAACTGTATGTTCCAAGTGATCCACAAAATACTGCATCAAATTGATTTTGTTATAACTTTCTTAATTCTTGATCTGTCAGTGGCTTATGGCTCGTTTGATAGAAGAATGTAGCTTTCTTTGTGTACGGAACAAAAGTGGTCGCCATCTTAATATCCAAGATGGCCGGCTGAACCTATAAACTTTATGTAGGACTTATCTTGTAGCTTTTTAAGAAAGAAAGTACCAGGCAAAAATTAGAACTACAACGTTTTGATTGTTTAAATTGGTCATTTACTATCTAACTCTATAATATAAACATAACTCTACTATCTGATCTTAGACTAATAATTTCATAAGGTTCAATTTAATTCATGCACTAAAGTCATATTTCGCGGTGTTTTGTCATTACGACAGAGAAAAAAGTTTGCCCTAACTTTTCCAGCGACAAAACGGAACCAAACTTTTGAAAATATGACAACCTGCATTGTGAAACAGAACGTCTCAAGGGATATTTATTTTAGATTCGGAAATTAGAGACTGGATGAATTTATTAATATGATCAGTGCTGGAATAAGAAAAACTTTCACTATCTCTTTACATACAAAACAGGTATGAAACAGGTATGAAACTAACTATAATTTAGCTTACCTGGAATAAGAAAAACACCAGGTACAAAAGTCACGCTTATTTGTAATAACAAATATTTGGACCCTTCTGAAACCAACGGCTGTTTGTCAAATTCGACACGTCATATTGACAGATAAACAAATCGAAACAATTCGTATCCAACTCGGTTTTATCAAATGAACAAAAACTACTCGCTAGATTCAAGGTGATGTTATAGACAGATTATAAATTATACAGGGCGAAAATTCCGCTTCAATTGTAAACAAATTTTTTATGAAGTTATGTCAATTTTTCTCAAACTTGCGTTGTCAGAAAATTATCTTATTTGTGGAAATATCGCGATTTGGACAGTCTTCGAGTGGAGAAATTAAAGAAGCCATCAATAATAATGTGCCTCGCAATACAAAACATTCCCTTTTCGGTCATGAACATATATAACAAATTACCCGAATCATTAAGGACAGAGCCCATTAAGAATAAGTTGAAAACAGAACTGAAAAACTTACTCATCATCATCAAAAAAGCATACTATTCACTGGACGAGTATTTCATAGATACAATAGAATAGAGAGAGTGGTAAAATTTTGTTGATTTGAATTTATTATTATGGGGTATTTTGCACTTTTCAAGACAAACTGTTTTATCTTTCTGATTATATCTATACATCTGATTTTATTTATACATTTGATTTTATTTATACATTTGATTTTATTTATACACTTGATTTTATTTATATATTTGATTTTATTCATATTTTTGTGTGTATGTATGTGTGTATTGTATGTGAATATATATGTATATATCTGTGTCTGTGTATATTATATATACATATATGTATATATTGAATATTTGACTGTGATAACTATGTTATTTTATTTTTTGACATTTTATCTTCCACATCTGATTTTATTTTTATAAAATTGTAACTGTGACAATCATGTTATTTTGTTATTGTTTCTGTAATATTTTTTAATGTTGACATGTTCCACACCTGAAAAGGTATTTTATTTGAAAGAACTAATAAAGGAAATCTATCTATCTATCTCTACTATGAATTCAACTTCGTAAATTTGGCGACAATTTGCGATATTTTGTTTGGAAAAAAAATATGAACTCATTGCAGAAACTTCCACTGAAGAGTTAGCTTCTATTTTATGTGACTGGGCATTCAACATGAAGAAGAACAATCGAGAAGACTATAAAGAGAGTGCAGTCGAAACGATTTGGAACACTTCAGCAAAAATGTTACAAGAGAAGTACTTCAAAGAATATAATTGTTATTTTTGTATCTAGTGCGCGAAATGCTACTTTGGTGATCGAGATTACCAAAGTATTTCGCGCATGAGATGCAAACATAATTTTTTCTACAAACGTCAAAAATATTGTTCTAAAATAAGTAATAACTATGAAAAATAGTATTGAACTGGCTTAAATAATTTTTCCAAATCAAGTAATTACTGTAACTATGGAAATAAAATGGCATTTGTTGACAATTATTTCAAAGTGACAGTTCTTGATAATTATTTTGGAGTGACTTTTTATTCGCGTCAATTTCGTGGTGATATTTATTATTGTAAAAGAATGGAAAATTCGAGCGACGATGAACTAGCAGTACCCCACCTAACTTGATAGATGCGGCCAATTCCGTAATTTCCAACCTTTTACCGGAGAAATCGAGGCGGCAGTATGAAAATGCATATCAGCAATTTAAAGAGTGGTGTGAAGCAAATAAAGCCAGAAAAATATCTCTCACAATTTGAAAGCCTTGATTATTGTTCTACATTAATAAATAAACGATTTCTTGTTTTTTGCTTGATTGAGGAGTTGAGGACCATATAGGTTAGAATATGAAAATCCCATATAGTTTACATGCAGTGTGCGAAATATATTTCGCACATTACTTCGCGCACGGTGTCATGGTAATGAATGAAAATGAAAAAAAGTGCCACTTCGCATACTGTTGTCAATGCGCGAACGTCATTTTTTGACGTTTGTAGAAAAAAGAATTTTTAATCCGTTCACGGACATACAGTTTAAGAAAGCGAGAAATGCACGCTACACAAAACGCAAAATTTTGTAAGCAATCCCAGAAAAAATGAAGGTGAGTTCTAAGGCTTTCACAAAACCTGTAGGCCTTCGAAGAAAATTTTATCAAATTGCTGCCTATGATTTGGCTTGGAGAGGTGGAGGAGCAGCAAATTGTAAGGTGTTCTATTTTAAAATCGAGACGGACAACCGTGGAAAAGAGACCGGAAGAGTTGAATATAACCCAGTGATTTCGAAGACAGCAAAAGGTGGAAATCAGAAGTTGGCCGACAGTTAATAATCGGTAGCAAACACTGAAGAATATTGTGTATGTCCAGTGAAATTGTTTGAACAAATTATGGGAAGATGGGGAAACCATATCACATGTGAAAATTTTTTTCAACTGCAAATCCTTTCTGGCAAAATACCAATAGGGAATATGCAAGTGATTTAAATTTACTTGATTTTTTTACCTCCGATACTTTATTGTCTTGACATTACATCTACACCATTAGTTTATTATTTAGTTTGTATTCAGCTCCATAAAACTTAAATCAAAAAGTACATAATTAGCGCGCGGAATTCAAATTTGCGAAACGCATCACCATTGGTCGAAACGAAGAATAACGTCACATGGCACGTTATGACATTTATCTTTTTCATAGAAAATTTGTTTTTATTTACATATTTGTAGTGTTTTCCATTACATAGTGTGATTTTGGTCTAGTAACAATTGTAAATTATCAAGAGCAATGACTGAAAGTGGTTTTGTCAAAGCACAATCCGACAATACCTGAACTGATAAGTAGTAATAGTTTATCAAGTGATAGTTTTCCTTTTGTAATTTAGGTGAGGCAGGTATAAACAGTTATCTCCCGCTTGATATACAAAACATTTATTCATACAAAACTTACTTCTGATCAATTCACTTCATGTTAACTATCGAAATACAATGTACTCACATTGAATAATGATCTTCACAACAATGTAAATGTGATATTAGAGATACTTCGCCTCTTCTCATAACCTCACACCATTGTTTACGTATTTTCGAATCTCTTGGAACAAAAAAAAAAAACTTTATTTGGTGTACTTATAATTGTATTTGGCATTCCGGTACTAGACAATAACTATAAAATGTTTTTTTAGCATTTTCCATTATCGTAATAGCGATTAAAACTGCAAATCACTAACCTAATTAATAACTGTCAATAGTGTCAACGGCCATAACTATAGAAAGGCTTGTTCATTGAAGACTGCTCTGGTTGATCGAGATCACTTTAACATATGTCCATCTCTCTCTAACACTTGTACTGCATATGTGTTACTCTTTCATAAAATATCAACTTCAAGCAAGTAGAGTAATCAGAGTACGTCTCAACGAACGACACTGAAGAAGAACAACACTGATAGCGCCATGTGACGTAATCCACAGCGCGCGAAAATGGAGGCGTTCAAATAGGTCAAATTCAATCGGTATTTTATATATTATTTTTAAAATTAATTCCAAGACTTTCAACCGTATTTATATTTTTTACTATTTTGTAACAAAGTAAAAAATGTATCAAACAAATAAAAAAAATATGCATATTCCCTATTCGAAAGGGTGGTATAAGAATTCTCCTATTGGGATAAATGGAATATCTAAATGGACCAAATCCTCGGCGCAAAATATTGGACTTGATGTCAAGCGGGTGAAAATTACGAAACATTCTAATCGAGCTGTCGCCGTAACTGAATTGTTCAGGAGTGGTATAGGTGAACAAAAACTTGTGAAAATTACGGGACGTAGCAACCCATCGTCATTAAAACCATACCTTCAGTTATATGAAGAACATCTTTAAAAAATCATTGGTTCCATTCGTACTACCGTCCATGAAACAGTTACTACCACCGCTCAAAATACTAGCATGCAGCAAACTATTAAGACAGGAAAGTTCTGAAAATCAACCTTTTTTTAATAATTGTGTTTTTAACAATTGTACTTTTCTGTTAAATTAAATGAACTAATGCACATCTTATTTTTTAATATATTGATTCACATATTCATTAAATTGTCTTACCGAATTACACTCTAGCTTTTTTTGTCGAAATAAACTTGACATTTATAATTCGAATTTTGTTGCCAGTAGGCAATTCAACTCAAAAAAACTGCCAGAAAAAATACTCGTCCTACGAACTCGTAATTTTTTCAGGGGCAGTTTGTTTCGTTAAATTGCCAGGCAACAAAATTCTCATTAATACATGTCAAGTTTACTTCGACAAAAAAAGCTCTCGTGTAATTATAAGTGAAAATATTTCTGTCAGACTGTTGTTTTTTTCAACCAAACTGATTTCTAATTAGGTACAAAGTATCATCCTTGTGTCTTACGTTAGTCAAAGTGGCTGCCAGCTCTTAGTATAAAAGCTTGCAATAACAAAAACACCTCTCTCGAGATCAAGACATGACACCATCTTGATGTTAAACGAGATTGATCGAAAGGTCCTATTCCTGGAGGTTTGCTACCCATAAATCATAACTTGCGTAATTTTCGACTGATAACAGGTATTTTTACTTCTCATTAGATTTTTATTCGGTTTTTTAAGTGGCATTGATGTTCAACCCTAACCCATATTCATGATGTTTGCACGCAACTTCAAACAATGTGGTTTGCGTCGAGAGATGGAGCAAAGTAGCGTAGCGTGATGGCATTTTAAAATATACCAACGACCCACATAGACCAACACGTATTCTACGTTGTAGGTACATGTAGTTTGCGCTCTCAGTTCGGTTTTTTCTTGGCAGATCTCTATCGAGTTGAAAAATGAGTACCTAATAGACTGGTGCCTTTAATTTTCTGAAAAAAAAGTAACAGGCAAGGACCAGGTGCAAAATGTTGTTGAACTTTGAGGAAAAAAAAATTAAACACACAACTTTTTCTTATTTTTTAAAAGATTAGTAATAATTATAACAATGTATATCTCAATTCATATATCAAACTGAGTATGATCTCCTTCAATGTCATCCTGCTTGTAGAAGAGAACTTAGGCATCTCAGCTTACTAGGGATTCAGATGAAATTGGGGACATATTTGAATCATCATACTCATGCCACGTACCTGCATACGGATGTCTACAGTAGGCTGTATAGTGTCCGCTATTGGAAGTCCCACAATGATCAGACAATGCATATAGATTATAAAGACAAGGGGCTACGTTGTCTGCAGTATAAATACTCATGTCCAATCCCTCTAAAGGAAAATCAATGGTGACAAACAATTTTCCTCAGAATCCTTTTGTCGAAACAAAACGATTTAAATGGATGACTAAAATTTTCGGTATTGTTTGAATTGATACGGATTTCGTGCACTTTCTTTTCTCTTTGCAGTTTACCCATGTCGGCTTCTCGTCACCATCCAGAGTCTCTTCGCTTGTCAATGAATCTAAACATTGTGATAGTTTTAGATGGCCTATTCTCTGAGGTATTGGTAGGGAAAGGTCGCAGAACGGATCGAGGTTGATGGGACAGTAACCACAATGAGTACATTTCAATATAGATTTGAAAAAGCCAACGAAGTTATCTACAATTTTGGAATTTTCCATCTTTGAATAATCTGACCATGACTCTTGAGCCTTCTCACTGTCACCTAACTTCTCATCTCTGTATGTTATAATGGATTCCGACTTCTCCGTTAATCTTTTCACGTCTTCAGGTATCGTAAGAACTCCTGAGCATCTTGCTGGGCATAACCGCTAAAACTAGGTGCAAAACTTTGAAATTGACTCAATTGGACAGTATTAAGAACTCGATCTGTCGAATCCTCTGACCAAAGTTTCTTAATCACCTCTGCGAATGATTTGATCAAAGCTCCTTTCTTAACCGAAATATTCGTGTTCATATCCATCAAGCAGGCATCATTTTCCACATACTCCAACAGCCATCTCGTGTTGGATAAACACTGGACAACACTGTTCATGAAACACGTATTTTCAATATTCATCAAACCATTTAGACCGTGCGTTTTGGCCGTGCTAAGTACAACATCCCTGACGGCATTTGAGCTGCGTTTATCAAAACTATTTGTTTCAGAGAAGTCTCCAGAATGGTGGTTCCCTCTATCAAAAGAGATGCAAGATAACGCACTCGATTTGAAACTGCTGGATATTGACTTAGAGGAAAATTTGTTCGCCCCTCAAAATTGGTTCTGGAAATCAGGTTCATGAAGAGGTCATCAAGAGATTTGGAAACAGGAAAAGTGCCAAAAAATTAAGCTGCATTACCTCTTAGAATGCAAATACTGATTTTTTTGTATTAAAAATGCTGGAGCTTTGGGTTCGTTTGTTTCCTTGTAAATTTCATAACCGATGTCTGTAATGTAGAACATATTTTGCTAGGAGAATTTACGTTTGCCGCAAATCGCAAAAAATAACGTTGTTTTCGTGTTTAAATATTCTTTTTCCTTAAAGTTGGAACCTCAACATCATTCTCTACCTGGTCCTTTCCTGTTACTTCTTTTCTACAGCTATTGAAAAAACGTTGAAAACATTGAGAAAATCATGAATATCGATTTTTCTCAATTTCAAGCGGTTCAGCGATAAATAAACCACCCCAGGTAGCACATCATAGCGGCTGAATCTTGGTTTCATATTGTGCCAATATACAGGGTGTCAATTTGAAAACTTCCCACCCTTAATATCTTCCTTCCAGTAAACAATATGAGTAATCGAAAAAACAGGTCAATTTTATTGTCAAGGGGGGCACTTTCAAGGACTATTTGTAGCCCTCGTGGTTCAACCCCCTAGGAGGGGTAGATGTTACCCTTAAAATTTTAAATGGGAAGGGGGGTCAAGTGGCACATCATTTTGATGGGCGTTCAATTCTTGTTCCAATGGTACCCTGACTTATTATTTTGTGATGAGCATTTTCCGAAAAATTGCGTTCTAAACTAACAGAAGTAATTATTAGAACGCCTATACTGAGATGCATTATTGTATTGACTCCCTTTAATAAAAATGGTTAGAAGCGTAGGTGGCACCGCTCCAACCATTGAATGACAGGAATAAATTTATTACGCATGGGATTTTTTATCTGGTGGTTATTTTCCTTCTACACAATAAAATTTAATTTGCGAGAAAGACATTTCCAACATAAAATCTACTTACGCTTATCTTATTAGCTGTTCGAAATGTTGTCCATTTTCCTCTAAACAGTAATACAGTCTGTTTTCGAACTCCCCTCTAACATTACGGAAAACTTCACTAGGAATTGACCGGCATGCTGCTGTAATTCGTCTTTTAAGTTCGTCAATATCAGAAGGTTGGGTTTTATAAACAACGGATTTAAGATGCCCCCAAAGAAAGAAATCTAAGGGTGTTAAATCCGGTGATCTCGGAGGCCATTCAACTGCTCCCCTTCTGCCAATCCATCTACCCGGAAATCTCTCGTTTAACCACTGTCGGACGGAAAGAAAATAATGAGGTGGAGCACCGTCCTGCTGGAAATGTAACAGATCCTCCTGCAAAAGTTCATTACCTTCTGCATCAATTTGAGTTTCTAGCTCGTGAGTTATAAGAGGATCGATAGTCTCTTCAAGCATATCAAGGTACAGATTGCCAGTCAAGTTTTCTTCCAGAAATAATGGACCAAGAATGGCATTTCCAAGAATACCAGCCCAAACATTAACTTTTTGTGGGTGTTGTGTATGCCCTTCCCGAAAAATATGTGGGTTTTCGTCACTCCAATAGCGACAATTTTGTCTATTAACATTGCCATTCAGAAAAAATGAACACTCATCGCTGAAACAGATGTTTAACAGAAGATTAGGGATGGTATTGACTCGATGAGACATGATTTCACAAAACTCTATTCTTCTATCATAATCATCCTCGTGGAGCTCTTGAAGAATCTGCATTTTATATGGATGAAATTTATGCATTTTCAATGCTTTTCTTATAGTCTCGCGTGACATTCCCGTCTGTTCTGATACTGATCGTAAGGAGCTCGTGGGCTCTGCAGCAAATGTTCCCAAAACTTCAATTTGAGCTGCTTCATTTAGTACTCTGGGGTTATTTCTTTTTTTATTTGTCACTGAACCAGTTTCGTAAAACTTATTCACCAAATCAAGCACATACCGGTGACTTACATTACAATTTGGATGTCTTTCGTTAAAAAGACATGCCGCCCTTCGTGCGCACTTTCCAACTTCGCCATAAATTACAATCATTTCAATTCTGTCTTGAAGAATGTAAACCATTTTTACACTTTTATACACTTATTAAAGTAATTCCTAAACAGCCCAACAGGTACAACGGTATTCACAATACTACCACATAGTTCAAATTTGCTAACCAATTTTTTGCCGGAAAACAGAAACTTTTTACAGCAGAAGTAGCAAAAAAGGAAGGCTATCTGTACAATTTCTGCGATGACACTTAAAAATTCAGCATTTAATAAACACAACTTTACTACCATCTATGTTTTACTATTAGACTACTTTTTTATGTAAAGTGTTTGGAGCTAATGGCTAATGTTACCTCTAATAAAGGGTTGGAACGGTACCACCTAATATTCTAACCAGTTCTGGCCAAACCATGCATCTCAGTATAGGCGTTCTAATAATTACTTCTGTTAGTTTAGAACGCAATTTTTCGGAAAATGCTCATCAAAAAATAATAAGTCAGGGTGCCAT
The DNA here is from genome assembly GCA_944452925.2 of Chrysolina oricalcia. Lineage (NCBI taxonomy): Eukaryota > Metazoa > Arthropoda > Insecta > Coleoptera > Chrysomelidae > Chrysolina > Chrysolina oricalcia. The sequence continues at coordinate 3,240,470 of OX101827.2, forward strand.
TGGAACAAGAATTGAACGCCCATCAAAATGATGTGCTACTTGACCCCCCTTCCCATTTAAAATTCTAAGGGTAACATCTACCCCTCCTAGGGGGTTGAACCACGAGGGCTACAAATAGTCCTTGAAAGTGCCCCCCTTGACAATAAAATTGACCTGTTTTTTCGATTACTCATATTGTTTACTGGAAGGAAGATATTAAGGGTGGGAAGTTTTCAAATTGACACCCTGTATATTGTAAATGAAAAAATAACATTGATCCAATATGGGTGAATATTCAAAAAACAATATTATATTAATAATATTGGTGGAATATTGGTTGAAACTGTTTTGAATGTAGATTGTCACATGTAATATTGGGTCAATATTGGTTGAATAATTTCTACCAATATCGATAATACAATATTGTCCGTATATTGTTTTCCACATCTAGGATAAATATTGCAATCCCAATATTCCAGTCATATCGATTATAAGGGAAAAAACTATATTGTATTTCCAAATGTGATTTCACATTGGTTGAATATAATTTCAACTTTATTCAGTCTATATTGAGTGCAACTGAAGTAGGACATATTACTTATTTGAATTTATTTGTTATTAGAGTAAAATGTTAGAAGATAAGATAGTTGTCGTACAGTAGGTATTTTAGGCAATAATTGATATTCTGATAACGCTTTTTTGACATCATTTTGATTTTTTGTATTTCTTGAATAAACAACAACCTGAAATTTCGATATTAAAATTAATTTCCTTTCAAATTCACAAACTCTATAACAAAATTATTATATTTATTCTGAGAAGAAATAAGAGTCTTTCATGTTCACAGGCGCACCAACTGAAATGGAGCTATAGGTAAACTATAGTTAAAAGGTAAATAACAAAACGAAAAGGTATTATTTCTGGACCCAGCAGCGAGACTCTGTGTCATATTGAATTCTACTTATCGCTTAAATTCCGTATGACTGGTACTCATAGAAATATACGATATGCAAAATTGCAGAAAGATCAGCTGAAGACAGGAGGTGGAAAGCTCACCGTCTGTTCTGACAAAGTATTTACAATAGCAATGGTTACCTCTTCATGGCCTCGATACATATTGCTGAGCTATAAAAAGACCATGGCTTCTACCTATTACTCTTTGATATGTTCCTGTTGCATAAAAACTTAGGACACTGAAATATCAATTTTTTTGGGGTATAGTCAAGTGATTCATCTGAGGCAGGATACTATAAAAAATATTTTGAGCCATTTCCTTATTCATTCTAAAGAATTCTCTCACGAGTCGTCTCTAAATATTTTCTTTCTCCTCCAGAGCTAATAAATTCAACCGTTCATAGGCAACAATAATATCACAATTTATTTAAAATGAATTAAAAAATACCTGCAACTACCAGCCGTTAAAAATAAAAATGCGTGACAATCAGCCCTATGCTGTATCACTTCCGTTATGTTTAGCGTCAGACGTTATTCCAACTTAAATGTCACTTAGAATTTCACCAAATTTCGGCAAATGCTTTTAAATCGGATAGTACGTTGCCGAAAAAACCCGATGTGAATGCGACTGAAGCACAGTGTCAAATAATGTAATTGTCGCTTGCGATGGTAGTAATCGACTGTAGAAAACGAGGGGTAGAACTCTTTATAACACAGAGTCCCACTGCAGGCAAATTTCTAAAACAAAATTTGAAAATTTCGATTTTGTATACCTACTATAATTTTTCTAAGGTTATAACTATCAATTTCAAAACACAATACTATAACAATATTTCCAGGGTGTCCAGAGGAATGTCGAAGTTCTCCCTCATCAGATTCTGAATCCGCAAACGATTTTAGAGGGACAAATATTTTGAATCAATTTCATCACATACCATCAGGCATCAGGCGCCTTCTTAAACAATGTAGGTCGCATCCCCCTGCGTATTGATTTGTATCCGCACGCTTCTGAGAAATGTTTATGTGGGTAGTGGTTCATATATAAGGTGAGAAGGAATGTAAAATGGCTTTCACATATTCTCCGTATGTCATATTGGACCGGATGCACCGTAATAGCAGGTAAAATGTCTCTTGGCTGGCTGGGTGCAACAATTTGTATTCTTCGGTAGCCTCCGCCGGCCGGTTAATATTCCGTGGTCAGATTCCTTCATGATGAATAAGTCATAATTTATTCAAAGTTTTTCATGCATATAATCGTCGAATGGCATATTACAAAGAATCGAAATCTAAAGGAATGGATAATTTTGTTGTTTGAATATTTCAATTTCGTTAGATTACTGGATGTTATCAAAAAAATCGTGGAATCTCATGATAATCATATATTCGAGTATATATGGATATGTAGTTGGTTTTAGTTAAAAATTACAGTTAATTAGATATTAAACAATAATATAAAGCGCCTCTTTTTTGCATACGTGAGGTTATTAATTAATTTATATGTACTATGTGTGGAAAACAATAAATACCTATTATTATTATTATTAAATATAGCCTACGGCTCGTTATGAAACCTCGCAATAGTGAAGAAGAAGCTTTGTTATAAAAATTTCATTGGCTTTTTGTGAACCTCTGCAATCAAAGTTTTCGACAAAGTTGAGAAAATGTAATATATACTGTAATATAATAATGATTTTTATATTTTGTTTTTATTTTTGTATTTTATGATTTTGTAGAAAAAGTAGATAATGTTAGAAAAGTAGAAATGTAGAAAATTATATATAATTTTGGAAATGACTTATATTGAAATGAAATGTTGTATTTTGCCTAGCAATAATAATGATATAAAATAAAATTGTATTTTTTGTGAATTTTTTTGTTAATAAATTATCTACTATAGTTGAAAATAATAATAAACAGTATTATTATTATTGGTCAGATTTGACATTTGTTAGTTGTAGAAATTAGATCAGAAAAATCACTTTCGTGGATAAATTGTAGTATACAATATTGAAATTTCAGATTGCCCTTGCTAAATACTTACTCTTTCTTGTAGATTTTACCTTTTTCTTATTTTTTCAGGTCCCTAGCTGCTTCAAATCGGTACGCCACATGAAAAACTCCTCATCTCAGGGTAGAATTCAGGAAAAGGAAAATTTTGAAATGTATCAAACAAATGCAATTGTAATGAACTTCCACTAAATAAATGTATTATGCAAATCAAAATCACTTTCTTTATTAAATTGAAATATGTCAGAGAAAATGCAAATACCATCAAAATTATTGTAGTCAGCTCTTACTCTACCTACCCCTAACCATTAGCTAACTTATTTCTAATGTGACAGAAAATCTGCAATGCAAAATGCAGAATATCAATAATATTCAGATTAAATTAACGTGATCGCAAATTTAGATACTTCCAAACTGCGATGCCTATGTACTTCTTTTCATTATTTTCTTGCACTCTACTTGCCTTCACCTTGGTTTCGGCCGTGTGTAGGTCAAGAAATAATAAAAAAGACTACTTTACTAATTACTATATACTAATTGAATAAAGTTCTGGAGGGTTAAAAGTTTTGGTGCACTATTGGGATGAAATTGTTTGTGATTGAAGGAATAAAAGTTCGGGAGTGTAGAAAATCAGGTTATGGTGCACTTTGTTGGTGGAAAACTGTTCTTATGAAAAGTTCGAAAATCTACCTTAATTTGGCTGCGAAAGGACCATTCCTGTAGCTGCTTTTCAGTTCAAGGATTTTCTATATACACAGGGTCTATGGTAAGTGGTTTTGCTTTACCTTTTTAGTCAATACTCGTTTGACAGCGTTCGTAAAGGTTTTCTGGCACAGTCTTGGGTTTTACTTGTGTATTTTATAATTATTCTTCTCTCCCAAAGATAACTTTCACCTGCTTCCTTTCTGCTACCTTGTTGATTCCTTTCATTGTCCTTTTTTCCTCGTTCCTAGGTGATTTTTCTTGAAATTTTTGAACATACTGGATCCACTTTCGCGATTCGCCGCACTAATTTTCACTTTCTTTTTAATATGCCTTATACTAATAATGAACAACATTATATCATAAATTCTTATCTATGATTGTCAACAATTTGGCTAGTTTTCTACATTTTCTTTCTTTTTCTGAATTTTTGAAATGTTACTCCCATGACAAGTCATTTTTTGACATCTCAATTCCAACGTACTTTCTGTTTTACAGTGTCAAATAACTCAAATATGATATACAAAGTGATTTTATATTAAATAGCAAGTTTTTCCCAAATTTATTTGAAAATTGTAAATTGAATTTGAATTTGTTTCTTGATTCTAATGAGTTAACTGTTGTTCAAAATTTATTATTTTAATTTTAGTGCTTTGAAAAATGGCATTCTTGAAAAGGTCATGTACTGTCCGTCGTCTTACGATTACTTTCATGTTTTGTCAGTATTTCTGTGTCGTTTGGTTTGGTAAAAAGTTTTTCTGATAAAATTTTGTTATAATTATGAAGTTTTCTATAATATGAAAGATATTGAGTAAAAAAAAATAAGTATTTGTTTGGGCTTTCTGATGAAATTTTGAGATAATAAAATTTTTATTTTGAAATTGTATTTTTCTATTTAGTTGATCTAATTTCATAACAATACATACTCCTCCTAGTATTATAAATTGATTGCACAAGCAATTTAAAATGTTAATATAAAATTAATCAAATGTCCTCCATTTCTCCCGTGCTTTACAGTGAGCATGTAATTCAATGCTTAATTACGAGTAATTTCCGCTGGTTTACATGATGACGTAAATGAATGTAATAATTAGTAAAACGACGTATTGTTACAGCGGAATGACACCAATTTACAGAATATTCCAGGTAATACGTGAATTCTCTTTTGCTCAAATGTAATTTTCCATATGCTATCGCCTTGCGCATCTACCGGCATTCGGCCCAATCCTCATTCACAGTTCATGTTGGTACGATGAACATCGATGGGCATCTGGCTAAGTTTGGTTTTAGAAACAAGCAAGCCATCTTCTGTATTTTGTATGAGTATGTGGGTGCCAAATTGTCATCAGTTTATATGTCAGGTGAGTGAATAGGTACCGAGGAAAAAATGTTAAACATTCATTGTTCGTTTCATGATATTAAGAATAACACCAAAATTTTCATAGGAAATCGAATCTAAACTTTCGTTGTCACAAACCCAACTGTGAGATAATTCTCAATTCGATTCCAGAACAGGATATCGGAGAGTGGGCAATCTCATGAGGTCAATTAAACTAATCAGTTAATTTCAAAGAGTTGAAGTAGAGAGTGAGATATTTTGTTAAATTATTGTTTGTGGTACCATATTTAAACGGCTTGAGAGTTTTAGTAATTTTTCTTCAATATATAACAATATGTTGTGATGAATAAAGTATTTTGAAATCCGATTTTATGTCTTTTTTGCAGATCCCCCTTCCCCCTCTGTGCTATTATGGAATATTGTAGCTATGAAGAAAAATCGTTACATCCTCCTTGAGTTTGAATATCAACAGAAAAGAAGCTGTTAACCCCAACCGAATATGGAATCCCATTCTTAGAAATTCCAAAATAACAAATGAAAATTAAGACAGCAGGCAAGAAGGTGTCAATTAATGTTATCGAAAATATGCTTAACCCAGTTACACAATCACAATGGCGACTGGAACTACGTCAAAATTTATGCAACTTGAAAAGCATTGTAAACACTGCAAAAAGAAAGTGATAAATTCTGAAAATTGCATTGTCTGTCAGGCAGCTTTTCATCCTAGTTGTGCAGCGCAGTCAAAGTTGCAGAACGTTAGTGGAGAAATTGTTTGTTGCAGACAGCGTGAAAAAAGTTAGGTTAAGACACCAAAAACATGTGAAATGTTTTTCGGTGAGGAAGATGCGATGAAAAATACGCTGAAAATAGTGCTGAAAGAGTTATTTGATCCCATAAAACGCGACTGGGAAGGCGAAATGCGTGAACTCAAAGCAAGTGTTGAGTCTTTGAAGAGTGGACTCGAACGACAAAACAAGATAAGTGAAGAAATAATTAATAATCTAAAGACACTAAGTGAAGAAAACAGAGAACTCAGAATACGTGTTGAAAAGCTGGAGAGTGAAATGGACCCTGAAACAATAATAAATGAAATGTTAGAACGACAGAATAGAGCCTCAAATATAATTCTTTTTAACGTAAATGAAGTGAATGAAGACAACAGCAGAGCTAGGATTGAAAGTGAGAAAAAGGCCATAAAAGAAATTATAAGCAATGTGGAAAATTTTGGTGATGAGGAATTCAAATTCCAGAGGTTAGGAAAATTTAGTCAACAAAAAACTCGCCCAGTTAAAATTCTCTTTGAAAATAAAGTGGTTGCTATTAAATTTCTGAAGGAAAAGCAAAAAATTATACAAAAAATACCAAGCATCCGCATATATGCAGATCAAACTAAAAAACAAAGGGAATATTTTATCCAGATAAAAGGTAAATTAGAGGAACTGAAACAAGCACGACACACCAACAAAACAATAAGGTACATAAACAACATACCAACAATTGTCGAACAAACCAGAAATTTTCAGTAGCGTAGTATCCTAATATTCAGTACCATTCAGACATTATATACATTAATGCACAGAGCTTTATTACCCATAAGGATCAAATTATTGAGGAACTTATCTGTTATAATCCAAAAATACTACTACTAAGTGAAACCCGGACAACGGAAGATTTTGAGGAAGTTGAACTGAATATAAAAAATTACAACTTAATAAGATGTGATTCAAATAGCCGTCATACAGGTGGAGTGCTCATGTATGTAAGACAGGGTATTGTTGTAACGAACACTAAAATAACTATTGAGGAGTATAACTATTGGTGTATTTTTACAAATGTACAGTTAGGTAATAACAAAATTAACTTAGGCGTTGTATATCATTCTCCAAATGGTAACCATGGAAAATTTATTAATGATTTCGAAGAAATATGTGATAAGATTACCACAAAAAGTCAACGTTTAGTTATTGTGGGTGACTTTAATTTCGATTATTTGGTCAATAACTTCTATCGAGATAAAATTCAAGGGACAATAATGAAATATGGTCTGGAACAAATCATAAACGAACCAACAAGATGTACACCAACAAGTGAAACACTGATCGATTATGTGATTACCAATGACTCAAATATTTTTGCCAAAGTACACAAAGTTCCAAAAATTACTGATCACGATACAATAACTATTAAAATTAGAAGTAACAACAGACCAGTAAATGTAATTTCAAAAATGTACAGAAAATATAATACAGATAATTTTCACATGATAAATTTGAGATTGATTGATTGCAGTTGGCCAACAAATTGCATAGATGTATACACTATATTTGATAAAACGTCAAAAAATTTCAAAAAAGTTGTTGATGAAATTTGCCCAGTAAAAACATTTGCAAATAGTAGAAATAGCCTACCTTGGTACGATAAAGAAATTCATATAAAGGCAAAAAATCGTGATAATGCTTATAAAAACTTTAGACAGTATAGTAGAAACGTGGAGGAAAAACAAAATCTATGGAATATCTACAAAATATATAGAAATGAAGTTAATAACGGTCTTAGATTGAAAAGGAAACATTATTACGAAAATGCAATTGATTCCCATTATGGAGATTCTAAACAAATGTGGAAAACGCTAAAACAGTTGATTCGACATGAAAACCTTGCATTTACAAATCCAGTAATAAAATTTGAATTCAATGATAGAGTAGTGATTGCGAAATCAGAAAATGATTTTGCTAACTGTTTCAATGAATACTTCATATCGAGTGTAGATGATATAATAGATACCATAAATAATCATGAGGAATGGTCCGCCAATCATCTGCCAGAAATAAAAAATAACCTTGAAAATTTCACACCTCACTTTAGATGCCATGGCAACCCAAAAAATTTCCGGAAATTTTTATCCTCCTGGGTACCCTGGCCGAAATTAATAAGTGGAAATTTTTCTGTCAAATATTTGACAGGTGATAGTTTATATTTTGCTTTGATGTATAAATGGAATTGTATTCTTCATTTGAAATGAGATAATATTTCATATTTATGTATTTATTAAATATTTCGAATGTGTCTGAATATTTTCTTCACGATAATCGCAGAATTTGCAAATTCTGAAATCAAATTTCAGAAACACTTCAATACACCAGTTGTCTAAATGTAAATCAAGGACCCCGTGGCGAGTCGGTAAAGTGTCCGCCTCGTGGTCGTGTGGTCACTAGTTCAATTCCCAGTGAAGCAAGAACATTTTTACTTTTTTTTTATTAAATTTAAAAAAATCATATTGAAATTTTGTTAAGTGTGTTTTACATATTAATATTTTCATGCATCTTTTTTGTACTATGCATATAAATAGTTCAGGTGAACCATAGTTAGTTATTTCTTATGAATTGTTGGATATATTTTGGTGTAAAATTTTCTTACCGAATCCCCCGCGTGCTTGAATTAATTGCAGGAAATTTATCTCGTACATGAATTTTTCAAGAAAATTCATGTACTCGAAAAATTTCCGGCAATAATTCAAGCACTTGGGAGATTACAAGTGAAAACTTTAGTAACATAAGCCTAAAGGAACTTAAAAATATAATTGCTACATTGGAAAATTAAGGTAATATACATGATGTTATGAATGGTCAAGTAATAAAAAATACCATTGACACTTATGGTTTTCACCTATTAAATCTTATTAACACATCCTGTTCAACAGGAATATTTCCAAAGGAGCTAAAAACATCCATTATAATACCCATACCAAAAGTAAAAAATTCAAATGATGCAATGAATTTCAGACCAATTAACACGTTACTAGATATTGAGAAAGTGATTGAAAGAGCAGCATATAACCAACTCATTGAACACATAAATATTAATAATATCTTCTTAGGAAACCAGTCAGGTTTTCGTAGTAAACATTCATGTGAAACAGCCTTACAACTGACAGTTACTAGTTGGAACCAATTGATGAATAAAGGAAAGTATATTGTGGCAGTGTTCATTGATCTGAAACGAGCATTTGAAACAATAGACAGAGGTATTCTATTGCAGAAATTAAAATCATATGGAATTATATCAACTGCTTTGAAATGGTTGGAAAGCTACCTGAGTGATCGAAAACAGGTTGTGAAAATAAATAACCATTTCTCTACTAGAAGACAGATTAATATAGGTGTCCCACAAGGTAGTGTCATTGGACCACTACTATTCATACTATACTTGAATGACATAAACTGCTCTGTTAACTGTGGATTTATTAATCTTTATGCAGATGATACTCTGTTGGCAGTTAGTGGTAATTGTGTGGAGACCTCTGTTCAAAAAATGAATGACGAATTAATTAATCTTGAAAAATACTTGAAGAGAAATAAGTTGAAACTAAATGTACAAAAAACAAAAGCTATGATCATTTCAAATCGCAGTAGGACAAAAAATATAGATAAAGATAACATAACTTTAATTATGGAAAATAAAAAAATAGAAATTGTAAAACAATTCAAGTACCTTGGGGTTGTATTGGATGAAAATTTAACATACACCAAGGAACACTTTATAACAATCCAGAAAAAAAATTCTAAAAAACTCTTTTTCTTCTCAAGAATAGCTGCTCAGATATCAATGAAAGCAAGATTGACAGTTTTTAATAGTATAATTCAACCGCATTTTTCGATTATTGTTCTACAATACTGTTTCTATTAGACAATAACAGTAAAGCTTCTCTTCAAAAAGTTCAGAATCGTGGGATGAGATTAATCCTAAAATGTAATAGATATACCCCTATAACACATATGCTAGAGACTTTTTACAGTGGCAATCAGTAACCAAAGGCAAAAAGACTTTCTCGGCAATGATCTTCATTTTTAAAATTGTCAAAGGTTTGATGCCAACTTATTTCAAACAGTTCATCAAGTTCAATCATGAGGTCCACGAACACTGTACTAGAAGTGCAAACAATTTCCATATTGACAGATCTAATACCAGTAAAGGTATGAACTCATTATTCGTACGAGGTCTAGTTGAGGATAATTCCATTCCAAATGAAATTAAAGCTTGTGATACACTTGTAGCTTTTAAGAAAAAACTCTCAAAATATCTGTGATTTGTTATAAATGTAGTTGTATTTTATTATAAATTTTCAGCAGAATTAAGTCAGTTATCGTATTGTGTTGTTATGTGTAGTATTTTTTTTTCTCTCAATCTTATTTCGTATATTTTTAACAATGTATTCTATACTAAATTTAGACCTGAATTCATTTATTGTTTTTGTTATAGTATTTGTTTATTAATCTTATATTGTAAAAAAAAATTAAACTATGTATTGTGAATATTAGGATTTTTCTATTCAATAAACTACTCATTTACTTACTAGTTACGGCAATAAGCAATTCTGAAATAACAAAGGATATCAACGACATTAAGTCGACAGATAGAATGGGGTCAAATCCAGATACGGTAATTAACGCACCTAAATTAGAATAAATACAATCTTCGCAGACGGAATCTCCAGTCATCTGAGATTATTCATGATGTATAAGCCTCTGAAGAAGCTGGCCACTCGCGCCAGCGAAACGTTAGGAAGAAATTCCAAAAAACGCCGGCCTTCAAACGCGATTGAAAATTGTGACACTGAAAACTCCGGCCGCGAAAGCCTTAACCAGTTTATTTAGTTTGTATATTCACTTGAAGTAGCTACTGTGAAGCTATGTGATTAAATAAAGTTTGTGACGATCGAATCTTTTTTTTATGCAGTATAATTACTATAAACCTTGATCCAGTAACGACCGAGTCAGTCAGAAAATTAATTGGAAATTTTCTTCCTCCCTATTTATTAATTATTAAACAACACATTTGACGGTAATCTAGGATTCGACTCCAAACCAAGTTTGATAAATCTTTGGATTTTACCATGGACTGAACCATCGGCCCTTAGTGTTTTTCTTCTTGGGGAGTATTCGAATGTTTGTAAAAAAAATCCAATAATCTTATTTTTATTTATACTTGATGGTGGATTTATAAACTCAACTAAACTAAGAATTAAATTAACAACTAAGAATTGAGAAAGATAAATACAAGGAAACCCCATCAGTGTTTTATAAACTTTCAGCTGTCAATTAAATTAAGAATTAGCAACTAAGAAGATGGTTATCTTTTATCTTTTCAACTAAGAATGAATTGTTTTAGTTGAAAATGGAAACGGGCATGCGCAAAATCCGTGAATGAATGTTTGAAAATGATTTTATTTATATTTTGCAGTGATTTGTTCGAATATTTTCTTTCATTAACAATACAATGGATCGAGAAGAAATGTTGACCATGATGGATTTCATTATAAACTACTCAACACTAATTTCGTCGCACCCCAAAATTTTGACCATATTAAAATCTGAATAACTTTTTTCTGCATTGGACAATTTGAATCCTGTAAACACTGTTCGCTAGCCCAGTCCTCCAGCTATAATCTCGTACTTTTTCAAAACATAAGGTTGTCCGTATAAAATCTCTACAGGGTATTATCTGAAACTGTGCAAAATTTCTGAATTTTCAAAAGGATCCCAAATGAAGAAAAAAATTTTTTTTTCAAATTTGACAGCAGTGGCATGAAGATGAACTCATTACCTCAAGATATTTTTCGAATTGTCTTATTATCTCTTTTGTTTACAGGGTGATCTCAAAAATTTTACTTTTTGGTTTTGCAGTCATAACTTTTTTCCTCTTCAACCGATTTTCAAAATCTCCGGCTCATTTTGAAGCTGAAACTTTAGATGAAGAGATATGAGGATCAGAATGGACTTAAGATGAAGATTGAAGATCAAGGGTTTCCTCAAAGGTGACCTAAATCTGAAACACCCTCAAAATAAGGTTGGTAGGAGAATCAAAAGAAAATCAACTTGTTTTCGGAATGATCATCCATTCTGAATACGTCCTGATCTTTCTTGCTGTCAGTAGTCAAGAATTGTGCATGAAACAACCCAATTGTAACGGCAGGATTTTGAAAAAAAAAAAAATTAACCCATTGTTCGCCTGAAAGGCATGGTCCGTAACCAAGGTAACAAGAATTACATACAGTGACTGACAAGCCTGACCAACTGAGGCTCATTTCACAATAGCGGTTTTTTTCTCAATCGTGGAGCATTAATCGTGTTAGTAAGCAAGAACAAGAAAACAAGTTTTATTGAGTTTTTATTGAACAACAACAAAGAGAAAATAACTTGAATAACTTTAGAACTAAAAAATCTTTTTGATATTCAGTATTTAGTGGGGCCTCCCCATTTGGCAATTACTTCATTGACCCTTTCCGGCATGCTGTCTATCAGACTATCAATGAACTCCTGTGGTACAGCTGTCCATTCTTGCTGTACCGCATTCACCAAGTCATCCAAATTTTCCATTCGCCCTTCCCTTTCTTTCAATTTCAATTTCATACGACTCCAGACATGTTCCATCGGATTCATATCCGGAGAGAAAGGCGGCCAGTTCATTCGCTCAATACCGTGATTCCTCAAAAACTCGTTGACAATGTGAGCCCTATGCGGTCTCGCATTGTCATCAACGAGAAAAAAGTTGTTGCCGATATTTGCGGCGTAAGGGACCACGATTTCTCTAATACATAAATCTCTATACCTCTCACCGTTCATACTATCTCCTCTCAGAATCACCAATTCACTCCTCCCATTCATCGATATTCCACCCCACACAGTCACTCCTCCACCTCCAAAAGCCACCCTCGCCTCCATATTTCCTTCCAAAAACCTTTCATTCCTCCCTCTCCAAACCAACACACGACCATCCTTTCGAAACAAGTTGAACCTACTCTCATCCGTAAACATACACCTACTCCACTCTGCTATTCCCCAGTTTTGATGTTCTTCCCCCCATAATCGTCTTGCTGCTCGATGTACAGGTTTCAGTAAGGGGCAGGCAGCTCGTCTCCTTGCGTGTAATCCAAGATCGTGGATCCGGCGTCGGATTGTCTGACTTGAAACCTGAATTCCCGTAGCATCGATCAATTCACGACGAATTTTGGGGGCGGTTGAAGTCCGAGTCCGCCGTACCAATCTTCCAATAAGGCGGTCTTGAGCGGGAGTTGTTCTTCTTCTTGTACCCCTTCTTGGCCCCCTAGGTCGATACTGAATATCCCCAGCGTTAGCTCGGACGTGGGCCCTTTGGACGGATCTAACTGTTGTTCCAAGCAGATTGGCAATTTGGAGGGTAGATAATCCTTGTTCCGTCATTCGTGGAATCAATTCCAGCTGGTCGGGCGTTAGATGCGGCATCGATATGATAATATTTTTGCAAACGAATCAAAATTGACGTCTAACCTAGCTTGTCAGTCATTGATTGTGATTCTTGTTACCTTGGTTACGGGCCATTCATTTCAGGCGAACAATGGGTTGATTTTATTTTTTTCAAAATCTTGCCGTTACAATTGGGTTTTTTCATGCCCAATTCTTGACTACTGACAGCAAGAAAGATCTGGACGTATTCAGAATGGATGATCATTCCGAAATCAAGTTGATTTTCATTTAATTCTCCTACCAACCGGATTTTGAGGGTGTTTCAGATTTAGGTCACCTTTGAGGAAACCCTTGATCTTCAATCTTCATCTTGAGTCTATTCTGATCTTCATATCTCTTCATCTAAAGTTTCAGCTTCAAAATGAGCCGGAGATTTTGAAAATCGGTTGAAGAGGAAAAAAGTTATGACTGCAAAACCAAAAAGTTAAATTTTTGAGATCACCCTGTAAACAAAAGAGATAATAAGACAATTCGAAAAATATCTTGAGGTAATGAGTTCATCTTCATGCCACTGCTGTCAAATTTGAAAAAAAAAATTTTTTCTTCATTTGGGATCCTTTTGAAAATTCAGAAATTTTGCACAGTTTCAGATAATACCCTGTAGTGATTCTATACGGAAAACCTTATGTTTTGAAGAAGTACGAGATTATAGCTAGAAGACTGGGCTAGCGAACAGTGTTTACAGCATTCAAATTGTCCTATGCAGAAAAAAGTTATTCAGATTTTAATATGGTCAAAATTTTGGGGTGCGACGAAATTAGTGTTGAGTAGTTTAGTTGTAACGATTTTCTCCACATGATATAATTCTTAATTTCTTAGTTGACATTTATAAACACCTTCTTAATTGCTTATTGTTGATTCTTAATTGATAATTTTGAATTCTTAGTTTAGTTTATAAATCCACCATGAAAGCTTTTTCGATAAGTTGAAAAACTGCTGACATTGAAGTATATTTTGACTTTGACTATTCAATATTGCCATTCCAGAATTTCAAGTTTCTTTGTTTTCTCGAGTACGTTCTCGGAAAACCTGCAGGGCCAAAGAAAAGCGCAATATAAGTTTTAATTTGGAAACAACCGTCGACCTCCGTTGCTAAACATCCATAAAACCCGCCGTTTACGTGAAGTTATTATCTTCTCCCCCGAAATGAATTATTTCCCAGTGTGTATCCCACATACTTTCTTCCTACAAGCAGTTACCCACCCCGTTTGTTTCGTGATAAGAAGTGCTATTGTTGGGAATTTTCTTTTGAGGCGATTTCTGTTCCCTTATTTTTCTCATTTCATGACCTGATGTCGGGGGAAAAATTGGGATCGTCTTTTTCGAATTCAAATTAGAAGGTGAAGATTTACAATGAGTTCATACATTCATCGCAGATGAGTCACCACAAGTAAACCTATTCATTCAATGATTCAAAATCATTGAGATGATTCACCACACCTCCACACACCTTTGAAGATCGTCATGGCTTATTTTCAAACAGTAACAAAGGCGTTGTGGGCTTAGATGTCACACTTGTTGCTCGCCACATTTCAGGTAGTGTCGGGTATTTAGTTCGAAATAATTTCGTTCACTTTAGCAGCGTTTTATAAGCCACTAGAGTTTACATCTGCTGGTAAAAGAACTAGAGGACCATATAAACGACATTTCAGGGTTTTCTACAGAAGTAAAATAATTCTTAAATATCCTAAATCTCTGAAAGAAGTTTGTAACATACAGTGTGTCCCTAGACCAGCGGGACAGTTAAATATCTTTTGAACCATTAGGAATTTTCAAAATATTATTATTTCTCATATTTCACTATAAGAACTAACTTCAGGAATGATTAATTTTTATATGAGGGGCGCAAGAAAAGCTCACAAAATCAAACATCAGTTTTTTTAATTGGAACATCCCATATATTTCAACACATCTGAATTCTCATGAATTTAGGCTAATTATTAGTTTCTTATTTTTGAAAATCCGACAAGGCGTTGCCAAGTTATACCAGTTTTTCTTTAAATACAGACATTTTTGAAGACAAACCCATCATTCATACTACCAAGAATTTATAAAATCATTCAAGGCTCTTGGAAGTCAGTAGCATATTCTATCATATTGTCACGCCCCAGGCCATGGGGCTCTAGAATTAGGGTTTAGGTAACCAATTACCAACTTCCCTATATTGGGGTTTCACCCAAAATTATTATAAGCCCAGTTCATTTAGGTAAGGTGGTGAATAATTAAAACAGTTGGATAAATTCAACACATCTAATTAAATCCTTTCAATAGAAACACTAGAAATTGTACTTACAAAAATAATTCAGTCATTTCAGAATCGGTGGCGTGTCACACCTTGAGGAGACCAGCTAGCAACTGTCCCCTCGAAAAAAACTCTCTCTCCAAATCAAAGGTGATAAATCCTTCATCAGCGTATTCCCATTCCCATCGTAAAAGGTCAATAATCACAATTATGCCGATATAGCAGTCTCAGCAATTCTTGTCAATACTACTCAACACGATGTGAATTGGATACTTCCTGATATGCCTCGGATTCGAGAGAAATAAATAATTTTATTTAAAGTGAATTTGAATGTGTTTTTCCCAAATGAAAGTAAATATGAGTTTTATTGATTTTCCCCAATAATGTGACAATATGAAATACTCATCTCCTTCGAAAATTATACAGGGTGGTCAGAAAAATGATACGATTTTCACGAAATTCAAACTTTCCTCTCATCAATTTTTCAAATCGTGCACCCTACAATATGCATGATTTTATATCCCATTGGTGGTTCGATTGCTTATGGTCAATAGTTGTTAAAGAGTGATGTGAATTCCATTATCAACAAATGCAAATAAAAAAAGCACCAAACTATTTATTCAAATGTACTTAACTACTAAACAAACAGTCTCAAAAAGAAAAAACTGTCTTGACGAATAACTAGGCATGATAATATTAATATTAATGTTCGAATTGCCTTCCGTTTGCTGCAAGGCGCATTTCAAAATTTTTCATCACATGATTTTTTGTAACATTTTCCAACATTTGCGGTGTTATACTTTGACAAACCGTCAAAATTCTATTTTGCAAATCCTCCAAATTCACTGGCTGAGTAGTATACACCTCTGATTTTAGAAACCTCCACACAAAAAAGTCTAAAGGGGTCAAGTCTGGCGAACGAGCCGGCCATTTCATTGGTCCGTTTGTTCCGAGACATCTTTGAGGAAAAAGAACGTTCAAATATTCTGTCACGATCCCAGTATTATGAGGCGGCGCTCCATCCTGCTGAAAAAACATTTCTCTTAGGTGTCCAAGGGGAACTTCATCAAGATGATTATTGAGTTCATTTTGAAGGAAATTAGGGTATTTTTCACCATTTAAAGTACCTTAAAAATACCATAAAAATATGGCCCTATCAAATTATTCTTGAAAATTCCACACCAAACATTTACTCCCCAAACCTCCTGAAAATTGGTTTCTCGAATCCAGTGCAGATTTTCTGCAGCCCAATAATATACATTATGAGGATTTACTTTCCCATTATTGTAGAAGCGGGATTCATCAGACCACATAATTTTTGACAAAACATCACCATCATCATGGATTCTCAAAAATGAAATCTATCCGCCTATCATAGTCAGTTGGTTTTAAAGCTTGTAACAAATTTAATTTATATTGATGTTGCCTGTGGGTCTTCAAAATCCTTTGTACAGAACTCTTCGAGATCCCTGATTCCTCAGCAACTCTTCGTACCGATGAATGAGGATTTTGGTGTATGTATGCTAAAATAATCGATATATCATCATTCACGATTGACTTTGAATAACCTGGTTGTTTGTTTGATGGTAATTCCTGATCATTTCGCAGTTTAGCCTCAAGTCTAATGAAGGTATTTTTTCCTGGTTGTCTTCGATCTGGGTAACGTTGACTGTACAATACACACGCTCTGCGAGAGTTTTTCTCGCTTCGCCAAATATGAGCAACATGTCAACATATTCATCGGATGAAAATAACTGTGGCATTTCAATTTGATTTGTTTCACAAATAACGAGGCAGCAACTAATTCCGTCTTAAGGGGCTTTGGACAATGAAACTACTTCATTGGATATAATCTTGAGAAACACAATAATTATTGATGCACTAATGTATTTTTATTGAATTAGCGAATGTCATATAAGTGACATGACTTCAAATGTTCCAAAGCCACCCCGGAGGGCTTGAGTTATTAATTTATCCTCGATCGTGTGAAGGATACACAAACACAAAAATGTATTGGACGAAGGTGTCCATCCAGCAGTATTTTTTATTTGATCTATGCTAACACCCGCTCTTAAGGCTGCAGAAGTTGAAGCGTGGCGTACACTATGAGCTGAAAAGGTTGAGGTATCCACACCCCCTAGTAAAAGTGTTTTTTTGATCCAACGGCTTATGGTCTGTGGGGATGCTGCATGAAAAGGCTTTTTATGAGTTAAGATGAGCCCTGTTTCCCTTTTACGAAAAACTGCTGTTTTTTAACATAATACTCGATAGTGGCTGCCACGCATAACTCAGGTTTACTATTGAAATATGGAAAAACAAGTAGCGGTTGCGGTGTACCTTTAGCGGATGTTTTTATCCTGTCTGGAATTTTAATTTCAATTTTTTCTGTTGATTTTGAAATGTTTTCAATTTTAATCAACAAAAGAGTTTGAACTCTGCTGGCCGTTGTTAGGGCCATGAGGGTAACTAATTTATATGTTAGTTTTTCCAGGTCTAAATTTTCTAAAGGAAACCACTTTTCTAATTGCCTTAAAATGTTATCCGGATTTGGGGTTTGGTGGACGTATGTTGTAAACACCCTTCATAAATGTGTTGATAATTTTTTCATCAGCAGGGTGTATTGGATTGAATATTAAATTAAGAGCTGACCTGTATAAATTAAGAACTGAATATGAGTTGCCAGTATTTGATACCTTTGTTAAAAATTGTAAGTAATTGCTGAGCTCATATTCATAAGGGTTTGAATGTTTAATTCTAGAAATTCCCAGTATTTTCTGAGACATGCCGTATACTGCTTCAGGGTTCCTTCTGTTAGGGATGCCATCATAATTTCTATTGCAGCAACTGGTAGACCTTTTTTCAAATAGCACCTCCGTATAATTTCCCTGCCATCAGGAAAATCTCCCTGCAAAGTGGATGGCTATCCTTGAAAGGGAAAATAAGTAAAAACTCATTTGGTTTAAACTGAATGCTTTTTTCTATTAACATTTTTTGAAAAACTGGGTACAAAGGCTGTGATGGCCAGTATGGAACAACGATGATGCCCAAAGCCTTTTCTTGTATAATTTTTTCCAATACCTTTGTTATAATTGCAAACGGGGGAAACGCATAAAAAAAGTATGCTGACCATTTTACAGTAAATGCGTCGACTGAAAAAGAGTCTGGATCAGGAAACCATGAAATGAATTTTTCACATTTTTTATTAATTCTTGTTGCGAATAGATCTATTTCGGCGATCCCAAACTTATCTACAATTTGTTGGAAAACTCTATTGTTCAATTCATATTATGTGTCGATGGAAAGTGATCTGGACTCTTTGTCAGCTTCAGTATTCAAGGAAGATGGAATATATGTAGTATATACTGAAATATTTCTTTCCTCACACCATTGCTACAGTTCAGTAGCTGCTTTGTTCAACAACGGGTATTTAATGCTTCCACCTCGATTTATACATGCAATAGCTGTTTGATTGTCTATTCTGAGTAAGATACGAATATTTCGTTTATTTTTAGTTAAGGACTTCAAAGCGTAATATGCCGCTTTTATCTCTAAATAATTAATATGCATATGTTTTTGATGGTTGTTCCAAAACCCATGGCACCTACGTCTCTCACAAAAAAGTCCCCAACCAGTGAGTGACGCATCTGAACAAATTTCCATAGCAAAATCATCTGGTTTAATATTTTGACCTATTCCTATGTTGCTATTCCACCAATTCAGCTCAGGCATCAAAGTATCTGGGAATGTAATTTTTTGTCATAATTTCGAATATCACCATTTAGAAAAAATGTTTTATTCTTTCAAATGGTTTTATATGTACAAACCCGTATTTTGTAGCTGGACAGGAAGCTACAAGTTTTCCTATTAATTTTGAAAAGTTTCTGACAGTACATTTATTATTCTTTTCAAAAATAGAAATATTTTTTCTAACAGATACTATTTTTTCCTGGGGAAGTGAAATGCGCATATTTATTGTGTCATATATAAATCTTAAAAAATTTATACATTGCTGAGGTTGCAGCGTACTTTTCTCCAAATTTATAATGAAACCTAAACTTTCAAGAAGTTTGACCACCATATTTGTATCATTTCTACAGTCTATCTCACTGTTACTTATAATGGGGCCGGGGGTCCACCATGTGCCCTCGGCGTCGGGCAAGGAGTGCCCACGGTGATTCCAAACACCTTTGGTTGAAAGCCGTGGGTCCTCGTCCAGTCAACATGGTAGCGGCTGAAAAGTCACGAACGGTCACCCATCTAACGTAGGCTGGAGGGATCCAGTCTGACATGGGTATGCAGTATGGGTGAAAACGACTGCAGACGGCGACCCATCAACGTTGTCGGAGGAATCTGACTAACATGGGTACCTAGGGGGAAGGGGAGACCCATCAAGGAATCTTGATGCCCTTCCATAAGGTGTTGGCCTCTAGGGGGCGGGGGTTTCGCTGGATAGGACAATGGAAAACAATACCGTAATTCGGTAGAGGTGGTCAATGCCCTCACCCTTAGGGTTGGGGTGGGCGCTAAAGCCCATCTCGGCGTGTGAGTAACGCTAAATTTGCTCGGGCACTGATACTGCAGAGCCAGTAGTATACTTCAGTATACGGCCTCACCATTGGTAATATGCAAATGGTAGCTTGACTGTGTCGTTGCACAGCCTAAGCGCGCTGATCTGGCATATCCAAATCCCCCACTGCGTTCGCAGCCGCGCTGCGGATAGACCGAAAGGTAGGTGCCGTGAGCGGTGTCGGGGCGTAGTGGGATACGATGGGCGGTACGACCTACCGTCACGTCACAAAACTCCACTCTTGTTACTTATAATGAGAATATCGTCCAAATAGAAAACCGTAATGATACCCATAAGTCGGAGCTTTTTTACAATTGGTTTCAAAAGTTTTGTAAACAAGTACGGAGCTATATTGAGACCAAAGGGTAAACATTTAAATTCATATAATTTATTGTTAAATCGGAACCGTAAATATTTTCGGTATTGTTTCTCTATTGGAACTAAAAAGTATGCATATTTCAGGTCTATGTTAGAAACATAGTAATTTGGTATTAAAAGTTTTAGTACTGTCCTGTAATCTTCTAATTTGAAATGTGGAGCTCTTATAAAATCATTGAGTTTTTTAAGGTTCAAAATGAATCTGTTCTTTCCGTTAGGTTTTTTAACCAGAAAGTAACTAGACAAAAACTGGTTTCGTAGTGGACGACATTCTGTGACTTCAATAGATTTTAAATAGTCTGTCAATGTATTGGAAGGAATTCTTACATTCGGTTCTTGAAATTGCCTAGGATTCAAGCAAAAGGAAATTTTTACTCCCTTAACCCAGTCTAGGACCACTCGGTCCTTAGTAATATTTTTCCACTCACTTAAAAAGTTTTTGAGGCTGCCTGCATAGGTGCTTACCGACTTTGATTGGATTACTTCCGATAGTACGGATGGGCTCTGGTTTCGATCTGGCAGCCTCATCTCCTCCTTCCTTTTTCCTTTGAGCTTTCCTTTGTACTGGAAGCGCTGATAGTTTAAAGGATGTTTCTGAATTCCTGATGGACCTGGTAAGGTGGATGGTTGCCAAGCTTTTTTCTTCAGATCGACGCTTGCTTTTTTTATAGCTTGTTCGTTCTTGACTGCCTCCGTGAAGGTTTTACCAAATAGATATTCATCCAATTCCATGGCTTTTGCAACCTTTTTGCACTCTGGGTTGAGATGCGGCATTATTTTGTATCTTCTGTGTGTTCTCATGCACATTGCAAAATAATTGACAGGCATCTGCTAAGGACTTAACATTATTTGTTTCGTCCCGAGTCTGTAACAATTGTTCTATTACTGCTCCTACCGCTGATAACCCATGAGCTATTTGTTGCTGCAAGGCAGTCATGAAAACATCGTTTTCAGAAGCAATTTTGGGCAAGCATGGTTTTATTTCATTATTTAATTGAGGGGGGCCAATGCCTTGCAATTAGATGGTAGTTTGTATTTATGGATTAGCTCTTCTCGCTGATCCTTGGTTAGCCCCGTTTTTAAATAAGCATCCCAACGTATAACAATTTCTTCATGAACGGGTTGTCCTTCTGTGTTATTAGAGTCTGGCCTTGACCCCAAGGCACTGAAGTTTTGTACCCCCTCGATATTTGAATCTTCTTCAATGATCTGTATATCTAGGTCTACCGGATCTTTTGTTTCCTCTGCCATTTCAGGGTAGTCGATTGGAACTTCATTGCCAGACGAGTCTGTAATAAAATTACAGAGCTTGTATAAGAAAATCTTATGCTACTTTCTTACACGATATTATTATTCTGTCACAATATAACATTACAATTTTTTTTTGCGGTACTGAAATCACTCGAATTCGTAGGTAGGTACCTGAACAGTTGCTAAGAATGACAATCACTCGATTGCATTCATGCATTTGTATTGAAATCACTCGATTTTGTACCTGAGAAATTACTGAAAAATAAAGAAATCACCCGATTTCATATTTTCAATGGTATTGAAATCACTCGATTTCTTAGGTACGTGGAAAGTTACTAAAAATGAAATCACCCGGTTTCATATTTATAACAGTACAGAAATCACTCGATTTCGTAGTTACTGTGAAAGAAAATTACCCAATTTCATGGTTTCAACAGTATTGAAATTACACGATCTCGTATGTACTGAAAAACTTACTAAAAATGAAATCACCCGGTTTCATATTTACAACAGTACAGAAAACACTCGATTTCGTACCTTAAAAATTACTGTAAAAGGGAAATTCCCCGATTTCATTTTGAGTATCACCGATAACATCCCTCATTATTTCAGTTCGTTCAGCTAGTGTCTGATAAGAATCCATACATAAAGGGAGAAAAACAAAAACTGACGTACCTGATGTATTTTCAGTGGATGAATATTCACTGTTCTGCATCTGATTCAGTTGCTCCTGAAGTTTCTCCATCTGTCGTTTTAGCTTCTTTAGATCACCTCTTTTACCATCGGGTGATTTTTTCCTTTTTGGCATTATCACTTTTGTTTTAAATGTCACTAATCACTAAACTCAACACGTCTGTTACTGACGAGCACGAAAACGGAATGATTAATACAGGGTGTCAATTTGAAAACTTCCCACCCTTAATATCTTCCTTCCAGTAAACAATATGAGTAATCGAAAAAACAGGTCAATTTTATTGTCAAGGGGGACACTTTCACGGACTATTTGTAGCCCTCGTGGTTCAACCCCCTAGGAGGGGTAGATGTTACCCTTAGAATTTTAAATGGGAAGGGGGGTCAAGTGGCACATCATTTTGATGGGCGTTCAATTCTTGTTCCAATGGTACCCTGACTTATTATTTTTTGATGAGCATTTTCCGAAAAATTGCGTTCTAAACTAACAGAAGTAATTATTAGAACGTCTATACTGAGATGCATGGTTTGGCCAGAACTGGTTAGAATATTAGGTGGTACCGTTCCAACCCTTTATTAGGGGTAACATTAGCCATTAGCTCCAAACACTTTACATAAAAAAGTAGTCTAATAGTAAAACGTAGATGGTAGTAAAGTTGTGTTTATTAAATGCTGAATTTTTAAGTGTCATCGCAGAAATTGTACAGATAGCCTTCCTTTTTTGCTACTTCTGCTGTAAAAAGTTTCTGTTTTCCGGCAAAAAATTGGTTAGCAAATTTGAACTATGTGGTAGTATTGTGTTGTACCTGTTGGGCTGTTTAGGAATTACTTTAATAAGTGTATAAAAGTTTAAAAATGGTTTACATTCTTCAAGACAGAATTGAAATGATTGTAATTTATGGCGAAGTTGGAAAGTGCGCACGAAGGGCGGCATGTCTTTTTAACGAAAGACATCCAAATTGTAATGTAAGTCACCGGTATGTGCTTGATATGGTGAATAAGTTTTACGAAACTGGTTCAGTGACAAATAAAAAAAGAAATAACTCCAGAGTACTAAATGAAGCAGCTCAAATTGAAGTTTTGGGAACATTTGCTGCAGAGCCCACGAGCTCCTTACGATCAGTATCAGAACAGACGGGAATGTCACGCGAGACTATAAGAAAAGCATTGAAAATGCATAAATTTCATCCATATAAAATGCAGATTCTTCAAGAGCTCCACGAGGATGATTATGATAGAAGAATAGAGTTTTGTGAAATCATGTCTCATCGAGTCAATACCATCCCTAATCTTCTGTTAAACATCTGTTTCAGCGATGAGTGTTCATTTTTTCTGAATGGCAATGTTAATAGACAAAATTGTCGCTATTGGAGTGACGAAAACCCACATATTTTTCGGGAAGGGCATACACAACACCCACAAAAAGTTAATGTTTGGGCTGGTATTCTTGGAAATGCCATTCTTGGTCCATTATTTCTGGAAGAAAACTTGACTGGCAATCTGTACCTTGATATGCTTGAAGAGACTATCGATCCTCTTATAACTCACGAGCTAGAAACTCAAATTGATGCAGAAGGTAATGAACTTTTGCAGGAGGATCTGTTACATTTCCAGCAGGACGGTGCTCCACCTCATTATTTTCTTCCCGTCCGACAGTGGTTAAACGAGAGATTTCCGGGTAGATGGATTGGAAGAAGGGGAGCAGTTGAATGGCCTCCGAGATCACCGGATTTAACACCCTTATATTTCTTTCTTTGGGGGCATCTTACACAACCTTCTGATATTGACGAACTTAAAAGACGAATTACAGCAGCATGCCGGTCAATTCCTAGTGAAGTTTTCCGTAATGTTAGAGGGGAGTTCGAAAACAGACTGTATTACTGTTTAGAGCAAAATGGGCAACATTTCGAACAGCTAATAAGATAAGCGTAAGTAGTTTTTATGTTGGAAATGTCTTTCTCGCAAATTAAATTTTATTGTGTAGAAGGAAAATAACCACCAAATAAAAAATCCCATGCGTAATAAATTTATTCCTGTCATTCAAGGGTTGGAGCGGTGCCACCTACTCTTCTAACCATTTTTATTAAAGGGAGTCAATACAATAATGCATCTCAGTATAGGCGTTCTAATAATTACTTCTGTTAGTTTAGAACGCAATTTTTCGGAAAATGCTCATCACAAAATAATAAGTCAGGGTACCATTGGAACAAGAATTGAACGCCCATCAAAATGATGTGCCACTTGACCCCCCTTCCCATTTAAAATTCTAAGGGTAACATCTACCCCTCCTAGGGGGTTGAACCACGAGGGCTATAAATAGTCCGTGAAAGTGTCCCCCTTGACAATAAAATTGACCTGATTTTTCGATTACTCATATTGTTTACTGGAAGGAAGATATTAAGGGTGGGAAGTTTTCAAATTGACACCCTGTATAACCAGACCAAGGACTGCGATAAGAGATGATTCACACATTCTTTCTTTTTTATTATCTAAAAAATTCGTGCTGATGAGTAGGTTTCACGGAAACTACAATGTAATTATATCGAGGACAAGCGAAGGAAAACTTCCAGTAGCTTCCAGGCAGCTTCGTAGAATGGTCATAAACGAGACAGCATAAAGGACAACCAGAGATACAACATCAAAAACACACACAAAAAGTTGCAACTAAGGGTGCATTTAGTCAACATCATCAAATGGCGCCATTTATACAACAATGTTAAGTTGATGCTAAAAACCTTTGATGTTAGTTACCGTTATGTTTATGATAGTGCTTGTGGTAAAGTTGACTAAATCCACCCTTATTCTTGTCTGATATATGCTTATATTTTCCCCTAAGCTCATGAACGATATCCATTTACCTTTCAATAGGGCACGGGAGTGATAATAAACTCGTATTTACCGAAAACTCTTTCACAAACAATCCGTAATATTAATTATTATTACTCGAAAACGCGAAGACATGGGACTTTATAAATTAGTTAGGTTAGGATAACTCAATAGGCAATCTGTGCCAACCAAGGTTATTAATGCTAGGGAGGTCTGACTATATGATGTCATAGCGCATATTTTTGGATATAAGGTTTGTTCATTCACATTTAAAATAATAAGTAATGGAATGTTATCGACTTCAGCAGTGATTTATTTATTCTTTTGCATGTATTCAATCGTTATATTTATTGAAATTTATGGTCTTTATCATTTATTTGGTCTGAATTTGCAGAATTGATCATAATATTCATTTGTCTGACGTCATCAAGAGCCCTGGAACCCAGAGAATCCCACTGAGAGGCAAAGAAATGCTCCACCAAGCCAAGGTAGAGATTAACATTGCATAAGAGTCTGTAAATAAATAATAATAATAATTCCAAAATTCATAATAAATGGTATTTCATAATTTCAAATTACAAAATAATTATCAAAACCATTGTAACACCTACTCTTTAAAAAAATATTTGAAATACAAACTTCAGCTTTGTTCATTCGTGCTACGTCGCAGTTACATCATCGAGATCGTTTATGCCTGATTCGAGTCGGCTGGGTTATCGCAAGTTTACAAACGGCAATAAACATCTGCTTACGGCAACAATCTGACACCCGAATGAATGAAAACGTTCAGGTAGACGATAGGTGCATGCGTTTATTCCAAGAATGTGCCGTTGTAAGAAGACGTTACAGGATACAGGATAACAGTCATGTTTCGGTTCATTCATCAAAAGGTAAGGACATTTGTATTCTTGGCTTCTTCATCGTGAATGGTATTTGCAGAGACTTTCCAAGAAGTGAATCACACGAACTTCTGCAGTAAGTATGCGATATGCGAGGTGGAATATATGGTTTTCACTTGTAGGTCAGGTTTCATGGAGGAAATTGTATAGCATATTAAATGGGTAAAGATAGTCGTTTATCAGCAACTTCCTCGAAAACGTTTTTCTATCAGAATCTTAGAAAATTTATGATACCGCCTTGTACATATTGGATGGATACCAAAATTCATACGAGGATATATTGAAAAATTCTTAGAACCAAACAAAATTTCAATGTCAAAATATTTTATTACTCAACATATTCTCCTCTTAATTGGATGCGTTTATTACAGCGAACCTGCAACGTCTCTTGTTTAGGCTTAGGCTGGATTGGCAAATAATCCTTGGCAAAATACTCGAAGGACCTTTTAGTTTCGGCAAATTAAATAAAATAAGCAATAAGGAATGAAAGGCAAACAATTCCTATATTTTTGTCAAAACTGACTTAACATCAATAACTACAAAATTCATTTTTTATCAATACATGGAATGATGAAGAACACCTGAAACATTTCTCCCCCCCGTATAATGATCCATTATACTTTTAAGTTATTTTCTTCTTGTATTGGTTCTGTGGTATAGTCTTCTAAATTTTTAGCAAATGCTTTGGTAGATTTCATATTCAATTTATACATTTTTGCAGTGCCTCTTCTAATAATTGTGGATTTGATTTTTACATCGACAACTCTAACTTGTCCGTCTTATCCGTGGAAAATGTTTGTAATCAATCCAATTTGCCATGAGTTCCTAGGTTACTTGTCGTCTACTACGATGACTATATCTTGAATTTTTAACGGTTCTGCACAGATATTTTTCTACGACATCCATTCTGAAGACAAATTTTTCTTGTCTAAATTTCCTAATTACATTTATAATCTGGTCCAGGTGAAAGCACACTGTTGATGCATATTAGACCATTCGACTTTTCTGTCACATCGAATGCTAAACGTTTGGTAAGTGTGGTAAGTTCTCCTCTTTTATCCTCTTATCTGGGTTGTTCAATTTTCAAGAACACCTGAAACATCTCTAGACCTTTCAAAAAAAAAGTTTCTTCTTGCTCTACAAACCAGACCTCCACAGCATTTATTACCTCCTCGTTGCAACAAAATTTACGACCTTTTAAACTTTTTTTTAGTTGATGAAAGAGATGATAGTCGGACGGAGCCAAATCTGGTGAATAAGGGGGTTGATCTAGTAATTCAAACCCTAAATCACGAATTTTTTGAATGGCAACATGAGATTTGTGTGCAGGGGCCTTGTCCTGCAAAAACAAAACACCTTTGGATAGCTTTCCGCGACTTTTCTCTTTAATTTTTTCCCGTAGAGTGGTCAGTAATGTCGAATAGTAATCTCCAGTTATTGTGCTATTCTCGAATTTGTACGTATCCAAATTCAATTTACTGTTTCATGCGAATACACATGAAATGTGTATATTTGTCTCTTTTATTCGTATACGAATTGGAAGTCAAATGATTCGAGAATAGCCCCAATGATCGAACGCTTTTGGTCAACATTAAAACATTTGGGGATCCATTTTACAGCAATTTTCTCATGTCCAAATTGACGTGAAATATATGATGAACGCGTTCGTATGAAATATTCAGTGCTTCAGATATCCGTTTTAGCCCAATTCGACGGTCTGTTAAAATCATGTCATGAACTGCATCGATATTTTCGGGGACTGACACAGAAACTGACCTTCCCGATCGGTCATCATCTTCAATGGAAAATTTACCTCTTTTGAAGCTTGCTGTCCAATTTTTCACGGTCGCATACGAAGGACATTGATCACCAAGGGTATTAAGCATATCTTCGTAAATCTGCTTACCTCTTAACCCTTTTAAATACAGGTACTTGATGATGGCTCGATACTCCAATTTTTCGATTTTCACAATTTCGGTGGACATTTCTTCTTTTAATTTATTGCGTAACTCTGGTTTACTTTTTTGACGTCAAACTTTACACTGACACTTCTAATAAGTTATTGTTCGTTGCTATGGTAACGCAATATTTTGTTTATGCAGGGAACTGGTCTAGGCTAACTAGATCCTCGTATAATGAAGATAATGTGAATCAGAACAATGGTGTAATGGTTAATTTGTTGAATTTACTGCCTCAAAAATTAGGCTAAGCCACAGAAAAAAAATAAGAGACTCTTTTCACTCAAAATATAAGACGCAAACGGCCTATATACACTTTTTATATTCCGACGTGTCATAATGACATTATTATGGATTTGATTTTTAGTGTCAAAATGACATACTTTATAGGACTGAGTACATAGAATTATATATTATATACTTACTCTAGAGTGCTAATCCCGCCAATTTTCACGGCGAAAAGCATGCCGCGCATGCGACCCGTTTACGATGTGCGCATGCGCGTCATCAGTGTAGTTTGGGTAGATCGTTACCAAGTTTGAAAATAATTTGGTGTTTCAATTCAGAGTTTTTTGTTATGAGGCAATAAAACACATGTCATTTGGAAGAGAGAAATTTGACAGCGCATTCAGGAATTTTTAAATCTGATAAGAACCTTTTTGAGATAGATTACTCCGAATTTTATGCGCGAAAGAAACTTATTTAAAACAATAATGTACCCTATGCTACTGTAATTATAATGACCGTGCAATTTTCATCAACAGGAAGACTTGTCACCAAGATCTGTCACTCTTGTCAGAGATCAGGTTTTTAGAATTTCAGATTTTCTCTTGTCGTTTTGTGTGGTGTTTGTTGTCGTTGGTTATTCTTTCATCATTCGTGAATTTGCATTAATCTTGTTCCTTTAAAGACAATTTCTAATAAAGCCGTTTCTTCCTACAAATAGACGATGAACTGTTTAGTGTTGCGTAAAGGAAAAATACCTGAAATAAATAATTTTTGGTAAATAAAGAAATTTTTTATGTACGTATATGCTTTGCTCAAAATAGCTTACATTTTATTTTAGCTTGACAAAAAGGCATGATTTTTGGTTATAAGACTACATTTATCTCACAACTTTGGATCCGCTCAAAATGGGTTTGACTTGACTGGATCCGATACACCTAATCGATATATACAGTGTTCGGATTGGATTGAATCACTTAAGTCAATTCCATAAAATATAGGATTGGACCCAACCGATCGCCTTGAAGATACGTGAAATTACGATATAAACGAGTTTGAAATTGACAAATGACAGGTAAAAGTAGCCAAATTCAGATTAGTGTTTATATTAACAATTGTCTTTCTCAAATTGGAGAGCAAAATAATAATTAAGAAAAGAAACGTATGGTCCAAAGAAGAGAGCAGTTTTTTCATTCAGCTGATTAAGGAAAAACATATTATTTCGTGATTTAATTCGCAGAACACAAGAAATTTAAGGTTACGAAATTCGACATTTTGCTGTGAAATTAGCTTTTTTCAATCGGATTGAAGAATTGGATTTTTCAATCGGATTGAAGAATTGGATTCTTCAATCCACTTAAATATTGCGATATAACCTGAAGGGTGGATTCACTCGACTCAATGCTATTGAATTTGAAGCGGATAGAGATCGTCCAGATAAACGTAGTCATTTTGTTCTTGAGAAGAGACCCCAGCAGAGCATTTGGGTGAGAAAATTGTAATTTGTGGCAGGCATTGTCCTCATGAAGATTCATGTGAAATCGACAATAGGATAATTTGAAACCTAGTGCAGTACCAATACTGTGTCTGCGTAAGCATGCATGGCGAGTGATACAACTTTCTGCCACACCGCTTATATTATGAGTTCTAGATTCCTACAAAAAGTACTAAACATACATAGAATCGCCTCTGAAAATTAATGGAAAATGCATCTGGCCTCACTTTTTCATGCACCACCTTGTGGAAATTGCACTAAGGTAATACAACCAGAAATACTCGTAGAAATAGCATGTTAATCTCTTCAAATGATTTAAATTAAATGCAGTTGCATATTTTGACATGAATCGTTCTAGAAAAAAACCTGGAGCTTCCAAGTATCCAATTTTATAAATCCAATTTGAGTTAAAATTATTCATGATATTAGCTGAAATAAATTTTCATAGTTTTTTGTACTTTCAATTTATTTTCCAATCCAATGCTTCTCTGAAATTCGCACCGGCGATTTGGGGTGGTTCCGTAGGTTTTTTGTTGGTTAACTACAGCTGAAAAGTGAATGTGATACCAAAAATCAGTCGCTTCAGAGCGATAAATAATAATAATAATAACCGTACTCTACTTCCTGGTGGCCTTTACTGAATATTTGGGATCATAAATACGTGAAAATATGTATTCAAATCAGCTAAATACAAATAACAGGTATAAGTACAATTAGGTGTCCAACCTTATTCTCCGATATTCAGAATTAACGTTTATTAATCTTCACAAGTACCATAATATTTTACTACAAACGGGCCTGTTACAAAAATCACTAATGACGCGCATGCGCATTGTGGACTAGCCTGAACTTTTTACAACACTTTTGATGTGGGGATTAACATTCTAGAGTAAGTATATAATATATATTTCTATGGTTCGTGGTCTGTGAAATCAGTCCAGGAACTATCTCGAGCTACTTGGGACGATTGGACGACGACTCAGGTGAACAGAACACCTAGAGATTCAGTGTTGCCAACTGAACTAAGACTAACCAAACACAAACAAGATCAAGTATTCGAAAGTGAAGTAGGTACCTCAATGGCACAAAATAGAGATAGAGTAGGAACGTTACCGTTATGTGTTCTAAGCACAAAACAATAGACTTATCCAAAGTATGTTTACAAAATAAAGCTGTCATACAGTGGAATGCGGCATGTCATCATTTATTATTATTATTATTACAATAATGAATTATATTATTCCAGATTCAGAGACAGTATGCATTCTTTTTGAGGGGAATTAGTATAACAACAGTAGTTCAGTATTTTTATATCCTACGACAGAAACAAGTATCAGATATCATCAAATCGTAAAAAAATCTAGTTCTACTGATATACCTATACGTGCATTCAATTTTGCTACTACTACGATAATTTTGAATCGCTGATAAAACCAAATGCTCATATCATAAATATTGTTCCTGTTTTTGTTTTGATGCTCTTCATGTGTAGACTGTGATAACAGATTAATTTAGATTACATCAGATTTATATTGTGACGATTTCCTTACAATGTTTATTTCTGAAAGGAATATTAAAGAAGAAAGAAAGAAAGATGGTGTAGGATGAGACTTTTGATCACCCTCCATTTCAAAATTG
Source organism: Chrysolina oricalcia (assembly GCA_944452925.2). Lineage (NCBI taxonomy): Eukaryota > Metazoa > Arthropoda > Insecta > Coleoptera > Chrysomelidae > Chrysolina > Chrysolina oricalcia. The sequence goes on from OX101827.2 coordinate 3,271,902, forward strand.
AAACTGGGAAAATAAAATAACCCATCATTCACAGGTATTGATGTATCGTTTTCAATAAATCTTCAACAATTCCAACTAATAATCTTACATGCATCATTTGATAGTACTTTGTCCACAACTCCTTATCATTCCGCGAAGAACGATCATTCAACGTGGAAAATTTAAATACAAAGAAGCTAAACTGTTCCGAACATTTATCATTCGATCTATGGCCATTCATTTCGCAAGCCGTTGATCATTAGGGGAGAGAATTTACTCAACCTTCAGAAACTATTTGGAAGTACCCCATACTCCGGCTTTCATACCATATATCTTCCAATGTAATTAAGACATGAAGGCATTCGTAACACTACTTCAATTAGATTAGATGTTAGACGTTATTGTGGGTAGTAAACAGTTCCGTTGCCAACATTCAGTTCCTCGATAACTTTATGAGATTGATTCGTTTCGAAACTGGAAGATGGAAATAGTTTTATTCTAAAAAAAATTCGGATATTATTTTCGACACTCTATAATGATATCCCGACAAAATGCAGAATTTTCCAAAAATACTTTCGCCTTGCTGTAACGTGTTGCTTAAACACACCATGAGAGCTTGCTCGAGTAGTGTTTTCTACAGCAACACAATTTGAATGACAGGCAAGGTGAAAGTATTTTGACTGTTTCACGCACTTGTCAATTAAACTAATTAGGTGCACTAGTAAGTTTGGATTCGCGGGGATAATACCATAATTGCTTCAAAAGTTACCGATAATTTTGATTATAACGGTTTTTTTTAAAACTGCACAAGTTTATTTTTTTGTTGTTTTAAAGCATAAATTGCTCGACTCCGATGGAGGAGGGCAATCTTTTGAATCAACAGAAAATAACCGAGTGTAGTTTTTTCAAAAAACACATTTTTTAAAGAATTATTTGGTTAATTTTCAAAGCACAATTGGCATTCTCGGGTCAATTTTACTCCTAATACAACTTTCCGGAAAATGAGTATTTCCATCTCTGCTGGCGTGCAGTGTATATCACGTAGGATGGCCCCTTCTGTGCAGTGAGTTCATTTTTAGTGTATCTATCGATCATGGAAATTTCATGGATCTACGTCAAAAATAATGGAAGATGAGAGGGTGTTTTCATTGAGAACAGTAATTTGTATTAGTGAAAATGTATAATATAGGTAGTTATAAAATAGTGAGATTAGTTGAATGTTCTTTTATGTCATACTAGTTCATTATTGTGTTTTTATTGCTTAGTTACCAACTATCTAATGTCATACTTTATGCCCGCGCGGGCATAAAAAGAAATAATTTTTTGTTTAACTTATTTAAGTTTTCTTGCATCCAATTTAATAATTTTTCGTATTCCATGTCGTAAGCTTCTTTAGACTTTTTGGCAACAGAATTTCAGTTGCTTTCCTTGATTTTTCAATAATTTCGTCAGGAATTCCAAAATCTTCGTTCGTTTTGACTTCTAACTTTGACACATATAAAAATGATTGTGATTTTATGACATTTACGTTTGTCAACATTCACCTAACAACGATAGTGTCTACTATGAGAAAATAATATAATTGAACAAAGTGAACTTTACGCACAACAGAAAAATACTGTAAATTTTACTTTGAGTTTGGAAGATTTTAAAAAAATTATTGGTGTTTTATTGTTTTCTGGATACCACAAATTACCTCAAGAAGACATGTATTGGGAGCAAGCATCTGATGCTGGTGTGGAGATTGTTTTCAATAAGAAGGAGATTTCGAGAAATAAAGAGGAACTTTCATTTGAATGACAATAGTAAACTAGAGAGAAATGATAAATTTTTCAAACTTCGAAAATATTTTGATATCCTAAAAGCGAATTTTATGAAATTTGATGTAGTCCACAGCCAATTATCCATAGATGAGATGATGGTTCGTTACTATGGAAGACATTCCGCGAAAATGTATATTCATGGAAAACCAATAAAGTTTGGATGAAGTTTGGCTGAAAGCAAATGGAACTATTCGTGAAAATCGTCTAAAGAAGTGTCCTGTTAAGTCATGCAAGGAAATGGAAAAGAAGAAAGAAAGAGGATATTTCGAGAAACGGTTTGATAAAAAAAATTAAATATTTGTGGTTCGTTGGAAAGACAACAAAACTGTGACCATGGCATCGAATTATAGCGATGTTGTACCACTGGGAAACGCTAAGCGCTTTTCAAAAAAAGAGAAGCAACAAATTGTTATACCTATACCTCGTTTGTTTCGTGAATACAATAAACATATGGGAGGAGTTGATTTATTAGATAAACAAATTTCATTATACAGAACTAGAATTGGATCAAAAAAATGGTGGTGGCCATCATTCACACAAGTTTTGGATATATGTGTAGTGAATACTTGGAGATTATACCAAATTTCTCACCCAGATGAACCAATTTCAGTCCTAGATACCCGACGAAAAATTGTTCTTGCATATTTGTGGAAAACAAAATCTAGCCGCACTAGACCGGGCCCTCAAAAATCAAAAATTGTTGGTGGGCGAGTGTGCTCAGAAGTACGTTTTGATAAGAGTAAACATCTGATAAAACCCATACCGACACAAAGACGATGTGCAGCTTGCGGAAAAAAAACTACAAGAATTACTTGGTGTGATGTTCCACTACACGATAAATGTTTTGAACATTTTCACACCCAATAAGTTAGTTCATAATATTTTTGTACTACAAATAAATTAAATAAATAACATTGAGAATACAGTCTTTTAGTTTGTAGCAACACCTATATCTCTTTAATGTCCCAATAATAGGACGGTCATTTTTTTTAAACGTGGATATATAAACAAAAAAATTATTAAAATACATTGAAGTAACTTAAAATAAAAGGTTAAAATACTTTTTCTCCCATATTTTCCTTTTTTTTGAATTATGGCGGGTATTGGGTTAATTCAAACCGGATTTTTTTAAATGCTGATTTGTATTGAGATTGGATTGCAAAACGAAGTAGTATGACATAAAGTTATGTATGTACCGCGGGCATAAACACATGTGTATACCCTCGGGCGACTTACAAACCCTCATGCCAGAGGCACTCGTGTTCGTAAAACGTCGCCCTCGGGGCATAAACATCTATTTATACCCTTGGTACATAAATGACTATTAAACACACAAGGACTTACGATTGTACATGTAAATGCAGTGAGGCATTTTTACTTCCCCCTGTTAATATTTGAACGGTTCGAAGTACAAACATGAGAAAAAAACTGTTTGGAGGGTTCCACCGATACTACTTTTTGAAATAAAAAAATTGGTGATTGCTGGACAGGGAGCGCGGGAGGGCACAACAACTTAAAAATTTCAAATGGCACGGGGGTCCAGTGTCACATCGTTAAAAACAGAATTCCATTCTCTTTACAACCATCAGATTTTTTTTGAGTTTTATAAATATTTTTTTTGCACTTAAAATTCGAAATATCAAGTATAAATGCGGATCTGAATACTACTCATACCTCGACAAATTTGAACGGTTTGATGTGGAATAATAAAACCAAAAATATTTTGAAGGGAATTACCGATATCACTTTTCGATAGAAAAATCATTGTAATTACTCGACAGATGACGCTGGGGGCACATCAACTTCAACCTTTCGTAAGGCATATAAATCGAAATTTGTAAAATGTATTAACAAAATTGAAAAATATTCAGATGGTTGTAAAGAGAATTGAATTCTCTTTTCAATGATGTGACACTTGACCCCCCATGCCATTTAAAAGTTTTGAGTTGATGTGCCTCCCCCGACCCCTGTCGAGCAATCACCAAATTTTTTATTTCAAAAAGTAGTATCGGTAGAACCCACGAACCAGTTTTTTGTTCATGTTTGTACGTCAAACCGTTCAAAAGTTAACAGGGTTTAAAAATCCGCACTGTATATGGACTAATATACTGTACATTGGAAAAAGAATAATAGATTAAACATTGTTACAAGCGGAAAGTTGTTTTATCACTAATAGAAGGTAATTAATGTATTTTATGACCTATTGGTATATAAAATATTAGATATGTAATCGTAGGGGAGAGTCAGTAGTCAACTTTTAATCAGCTTTTTGAATAAATTATATGAATGTATTTTTTATATCTGGTGGTAATTTATTGAATAGTTTAGGGCCAAGGTAGGTAAACCATTTTTGACCACTTGTTTTTTCTACTATACCGGGTGTCCCAGTATACCTGTTCCAATGGATTATCTCAGCCATTTCAAATGATAAAAATTTGAAAATTCCAAGATCTCCAATTCGTTCAAAGATCCTTCAACTGAGAAAAACAAAAATTGAAAGGCACTTCCGGTTTGACTTTTTTATTTCAAAAAGCACCCTGTATATTTTTTGTATCACACTTCGTATTTTACATTTGATTTGATGGAGAAAACGACAATTGACGATAGTTTGTGTAATCTTGATTTTGACTTCAATAATAATTGATAATTCATGAACAGTTTTGCATTCGAGATGATGAAGAGAATGTCAAATTTCAAATCATTAGAATTGTGAAAGAACTGGAAGAATTGATAATTCTTAAATGAAAACCTTAGTGTGCCATGGAAACATTTTAATACATTTGTTTGCAACGAGATTTTCTCTAAATAAACGTCGGCCTAAAAACCCGAAAAACCATCATTCATTCAACGATGGCTGCGAAAGCCTTTCACAATCTTGCAATGTTATTTTGATTTTGAGAAATAAATGTATCTATCTACTTATCCACTTCCATAAATTAACACCCCATCTCAGCAAAAACAACAATAAACCCCGTTCCAACTTTAATTCATCCCTCACGTTCTGCCACGTCCCATACGTGCTCCGACAGAGAGGATACTTTTGATGGTCCGCAGGTAGTTTCCGAAATCGTAAAGTACACAACAACTTCGTATCTTTAAAGGTCTAATCCCCAATTTTGAATTCAGAGGGAAGTTGGAGTACGAGCGGACACAAAAGAAATACTTTCCTACGATCGGACAATGGTCTGCTTCAAGGTTACTATTCTAACACCTTTTTTCGCTGCCATTCACGTTCCACTCCGAAAGCAATTCAATGCGGCTCCTATTTACGGAGAGGTTATTCCAATTTATTTATTATTTCTCAATGGATCGGCCGGATCTTTTGTGGTCGGCAGGTAATTTTTGTGAACAGAGGCGTACTGTGGATTTAATTGTTGTGTGAAATTATCGCGTTTCGTTTTACGTTCGATTCGGTTCATTTGAAGAAAAGCCAAAGTATCTGCCGTGGTCTTACGGTCTGTGGGTACACAGTAAAAAATATTAATGGACTAAACAATAGCTATTTATGATACAAGTTCGTAAAGTAGGACTTTTTTGTATGAGCGTGAAGTTTGAATGAGGCGCAGCCGAGTTCAACAAACACGTGAGTACAAAAAGCCCTTTACGAAAGTGTTTCATACAAAGTTTTTTCTTATTATATTGCCAAATTGTAGCAATTATATCATTAATTTGATGTATAATGATATGAATTGTCGTCGTATTATCATGTATAATACAACAAGTGCCGATGAAATTGCCGATTATTCTTCAACTTCACTTGACCAGTTATCATAAAATCTGGAAATACAACGAGTGCGTGGCACGAGTTGTATTACCTAAAATTTCATGATAACGAGTAATTGTGAAGGAGGAGAATAATCAGGAAAATTTCATCGACACGAGTTGTATTTTATATGAGAATTTCACAAAATTAGCTTTTTTTTCTGCAATAATAATTGGAAATAGAATTATTTATTTCAACTCATTCAGATACATAGATATAATTACAATTCATTACAATTGAAATCTTGAACATTGAAAGTACAATTCTGAAACAATATTTTTGAATTTGCTTGCTCATTTTTCGTCTCGTTAGAGCTGCTACATGAGTAGACGTTTTTGTTGGCATCGCTGAATGAAGAACTTGAACTCGCTCTCATTTTAGTGAGGATTTCAGAGTGTCTTTTTGGCTGCATGTTCCTTTAGGATTGTAAAGAAATGGAACTGCTGTGTCCTGTGATCTTCATCATTTCTTGTTCAGACACTTCAGCTTGGGCAAGGTGAGTAACAGCGGTAGACCTATAGCTGTGATTGCTGAATTTTTTGTTCTGAATATCCAAACCCCTTTTCTGACAAGTTTCTTTAGTCCATTTTGACATAGAGTTTATTCCAATAGGACAATTTTTGTACCAACCAATTAGACCGGGATCCCACGCCTATTTTCAAAAATGACTAATAACAGGCTGAATCTTCCTGAGTAGCGTAGAACTGAGAACACCTACCATTCAATTTGTAAGACAATATGACCATTCAATTATACAAATATTAACCAAGCAACGGTAAAAAAATCCGCTGGTTATTAATGAATTTTTATGACCACGTCATTGGTACATGTTGGGGGCGGGGGACTCTTCAGTCCTACCATACATTTTATAGGACAAAAGTTTTTTCGAGTACTTCATCGAATCATCTCGAGGATCAACTGGAATACTAACTGTTATTAATGAATTTTTTGCACTCACCAAATCGACATGTTTGACGCCTGCGCATTTTATTAGCTACCACTATCGAGAATTTTCGTAGAGGAAAAAGTTGGGCGTCTCGGCAAAATTAAGCTACTGGGGAAGATTCAGCCTGTTATTAATTATTTTTGAAAATAGGCGAGGGATTCCGGTCTAAATACTATCAGGATCTTTCCATCTAGGATTCGGAGTTAAGAAAAAGCGGTCGGACGTGATATGTCCTGGCCGTTTGCTTGAAGTACATGATTTTGACCCACCTTGATTGGTTTTGTTAAATACGGGATTATATTCAATACGTCCAGTCGGCCGCCCAACATTATCCTTTTCTACTATAAAAAAAACTAACCTTCGAGGAACATCCTTCATTGCCCCTCCAAGCAAGTTCTTTGGCTGCAATGAAAAAAAAATTTCTTGATGAGTCCCTCCAGATTGTTTTCTTTCCAATATCTCAGTAATCTTATATTTGCCTCAATTGTAAAAGCAGTTGAACTCGTTTTCCTCTTTTCGACATCTCCTTGACGTAAATTTTCTCTTCGCATCTCTTGCATCACGGGCTGATCTAAATTCTATGTCAGCAAATGGATTCATTTTCACATTATAATCATTATAAAACTTGGCTTGGAGCAGTTTTGGGACAACATTCCAATTGAATTTTATAACAGTTTCTTTATATTCACTGCCATCCTGCTTCTTCATATTGAGGCATAATCTTTCAATCTATTCGCAATTTCCACTGGGGTAGTTTCCTTTTCGACAACATAATTTCTATTTCGGCAAAAGTCCATAAATTGTTCCCAAGCACAATCTTTAGTTTTCCTTGTATTTTTTGGCGTATTCTGTGCAATTGCCAAATTAATTTTGATATTTGTAGCAGTTCCCCATCTGATGTATTCCATCTTCAGCAGAGGAGGATACAATTCAAACAATCAATCTAAATTTTTTTTCAACAGTAAACCCCTCGAAGTTGTCAAACATTTTAGTTATTTAGGGGTTGTGTTTTCGTCCTCATCTTGTTTTCTAGTAATGACCAGGGAAGCAGTAGCGAAGGCTTCCCAGGCAATAGGTGCAGTAATGAACCTAATGTGCAAGACAAAAACTACTTCTTGGGCCGCAAGGATAAAATTATATGACTCCATCATCTTATCGTCTTTGTCATATGGAATTGGCATTTGGGGCCTACGCTACGCAGAATTGATAGAAAGAATACAAGTTGTCTATTCTAAACGTTTATTATCTTTATCTAAAAATGCCCCCGACTACATTGTTCGCCTCGAAACTGGGGCATACAACCTCAGCTAAGTCATTTTAAAATCATCTCTCTCGTGGCTTTTAAGTATAAACGAAATGGAAAACACTCGATTACCAAAGATTTGCCTCTCCCGATTGCGTCACTTGAACTCTGATCCTAAATTCAACTGAACCCTTCAGGTGAAGGAATACTTATCTTTTTCGAACCAAGGTCATCTGTGGGATACATTTCTGGCTCATCCCACCAAGAAAAACTCAAAGAACATTTTGAACAATTACAAAAGTAAATTACTGAATTGTCTCTATCAAGCTATCCTTCAATCTATCAGTCCCTACTGCTCAGCCAATCAATCAATCAATCAATCAATTTATTCATCATAAAAATATACATATAAATTCAATCACAAGGACCAAAGACAGATGCATGTTTATGACAAGTCACAAATAAATAACAAAGTAAATAAAATAAAATAAAATACAAATGACTGTCTCCTTTTGTTGTCTCATGTTTTCACGCATTTTTTCTTTTTATGCTTACGATTCAAAAAAGTATGCTCCTGTGAAGATGACAATTTTATATTATGGATTTTAATCTGTATTTTATTTTATTTTATTTACTTTGTTATTTATTTGTGACTTGTCATAAACATGCATCTGTCTTTGGTCCTTGTGATTGAATTTATATGTATATTTTTATGATGAATAAATTGATTGATTGATTGATTGATTGGCTGAGCAGTAGGGACTGATAGATTGAAGGATAGCTTGATATAGACAATTTTTCTAAATCGTCATTCAGTAATTTACTTTTGTAATTGTTCAAAATGTTCTTTGAGTTTTTCTTGGTGGGATGAGCCAGAAATGTATCCCACAGATGACCTTGGTTCGAAAAAGAAAAGTATTCCTTCACCTGAAGGGTCCAGTTGAATTTAGGATCAGAGTTCAAGTGACGCAATCGGGGGAGGCAAATCTTTGGTAATCGAGTGTTTTCCATTTTGTTTATACTTAAAAGCCACGAGAGAGATGATTTTAAAATGACTTAGCTGAGGTTGTATGCCCCAGTTTCGAGGCGAACAATGTAGTCGGGGGCATTTTTAGATAAAGATAATAAACGTTTAGAAAAGACAACTTGTATTCTATCAATTCTGCGTAGCGTAGGCCCCAAATGCCAATTCCATATGACAAAGACGATAAGATGATGGAGTCATATAATTTTATCCTTGCGGCCCAAGAAGTAGTTTTTGTCTTGCACATTAGGTTCATTACTGCACCTATTGCCTGGGAAGCATTCGCTACTGCTTCCCTGGTCATTACTAGAAAACAAGATGAGGACGAAAACACAACCCCTAAATAACTAAAATGTTTGACAACTTCGAGGGGTTTACTGTTGAAAAAAAATTTAGATTGATTGTTTGAATTGTATCCTCCTCTGCTGAAGATGGAATACATCAGATGGGGAACTGCTACAAATATCAAAATTAATTTGGCAATTGCACAGAATACGCCAAAAAATACAAGGAAAACTAAAGATTGTGCTTGGGAACAATTTATGGACTTTTGCCGAAATAGAAATTATGTTGTCGAAAAGGAAACTACCCCAGTGGAAAGTGCGAATAGATTGAAAGATTATGCCTCAATATGAAGAAGCAGGATGGCAGTGAATATAAAGAAACTGTTATAAAATTCAATTGGAATGTTGTCCCAAAACTGCTCCAGCCAAGTTTTATAATGATTATAATGTGAAAATGAATCCATTTGCTGACATAGAATTTAGATCAGCCCGTGATGCAAGAGATGCGAAGAGAAAATTACTTCAAGGAGATGTCGAAAAGAGGAAAACGAGTTCAACTGCTTTTACAATTGAGGCAAATATGAGATTACTGAGATATTGGAAGTTATTCATGACATCTACCGTCACTAGTTGAAACTTAATTTGACACGAACCAAGGAATCCAAAAGTAGAGGTTTGTCCACAAGTTGACAGGCAGCCAACAATTCGCTGTTCTGACCAACCCAAGGTTCAATCAAGTTTCTAATACGTTATGAGGAACGCCAGCAGAATCTAAGTGAAAATAGAGTATATTTCGTTGGAATTCCGAGAGTTCTAACCTTTGACAGCTGTATCGTGCTAACGCACTCATCAGAAAGGATTTATGGAGCTCTCGAAATCAAAACGAATCCACTCAAGAATTAATACCGTGAGGCAAGACAGAATATAACAGGAAGTTATTCATGACATCTACAGTCACTAGTTGAAACTTAATTTGACACGAACCAAGGAATCCAAAAGTAGAGGTTTGTCCACAAATTGACAGGCAGCCAACAATTCGTTGTTCTGACCAACCCAAGGTTCAATCAAGTTTCTAATACGTAATGAGGAACGCAAGCAGAATCTAAGTGAAAATAGAGTATATATATTTAATTCCGAGAGTTCTAACCTTTGACAGCTGTTTCGTGCTAACGCACTCATCAGAAAGGATTTATGGAGCTCTCGAAATCAAAACACACCTGGGTTGGTCAGAACAACGAATTGTTGGCTGCCTGTCAATTTGTGGACAAACCACTACTTTTGAATTCCTTGGTTCGTGTCAAATCAAGTTTCAACTAGTGACTGTAGATGTCATGAATAACTTCCTGTTATATTCTGTCTTGCCTCACGGTATTAATTCTTGAGTGGATTCGTTTTGATTTCGAGAGCTCCATAAATCCTTTCTGATGAGTGCGTTAGCACGAAACAGCTGTCAAAGGTTAGAACTCTCGGAATTAAAACGAAATATACTCTATTTTCACTTAGATTCTGCTTGCGTTCCTCATAACGTATTAGAAACTTGATTGAACTTTGGGTTGGTCAGAACAACGAATTGTTGGCTGCCTGTCAATTTGTGGACAAACCTCTACTTTTGGATTCCTTGGTTCGTGTCAAATTAAGTTTCAACTAGTGACTGTAGATGTCATGAATAACTTCCTGTTATATTCTGTCTTGCCTCACGGTATTAATTCTTGAGTGGATTCGTTTTGATTTCGAGAGCTCCATAAATCCTTTCTGATGAGTGCGTTAGCACGAAACAGCTGTCAAAGGTTAGAACTCTCGGAATTAAAACGAAATATACTCTATTTTCACTTATTATTATATATATTATATATATATATATATATATATATATATATATATATATATATATATAAATAAGGATGGATTTAGCGAGGGGCAATATATGAAAATATAAGTAAAAAAGTTATTGGGTATAACCCTCAAAAAGTGTCTACGGTTGCACAACTTTTTGAGGGTTATACCCAATAACTTTTTTATATATATATATATATATATAAATGTGCTATTTTGAATACAAACAAAATCAATTGCATATATCGCGATCATAATACAAACTATGCAAAGCAGGGTTTCTGAACTAGCTGTTGTTTCAGTCTTGTTTTGAAAATATTTATATTGAGGGAGCTCTTAATATGCTCATCAAGAGAGTTATATAATTTACAGCCAGTAAAAAAAAAAACTTTTTTGGTACAGCGTAGTCCGTTGATTCTCAGGTTGTAGTTGACCTTTGAAACGTGTATTATGGTTATGCTTCTCAGCAGAATTCAAAAACTTATTTTTATAGACGTATGTACAAACTTCCAGTATATATAAGCTTACAACAGTTAGGATTTCGAATTTTTTAAAATAATCTCTGCAGCTCGTTCATATCTAAATGTGTCTTGCCTAATACATTTTATAAGAATAATCGCACAAATTAGAACTAGCAGCAGAAAACGCCTGAAATTCACTTTCAATGGTTCCTGTTATATCATTAATGCCGAAGAGCTCTGTACTATTTGTAATTTACAACAACAGGAAACATTGGAGCACGTGATATTTCATTGTCCGACCTATAGAGGAATAAGGGAATGTGGGATATTTCAACAATTGCAAGATCTGAATGATTTCATAAATTTCCTCAATTATGCTACTTTTGAAGGCTTAAAACAACTAGTTTTTTCTTTGATCATGCTGAAGTTGCGCTCGTTCATTATCAATGAGTGATTATCATGGTTACCAGGAATAACAATATTACTATCAATTGAAATTCTTTAAAAAATGTAGTTTTCTAGTTTAGATTTTTTGCTATCACATTGGAATACTTTTTATTTCTTTTTGTGTATGTAATTTACCTAGCTTGTAATCAAATTCTCTTGTAATAAGAATTATCATTCTTTTAGATACAATAAATGTTATTGATTGACGTAATGATTTAACAAATTTGTAATATTAGCTGTAAGAAGTTTAATTTTCAAATCAATATCTGCAGTTTTGAGAACAATATGCCAAGGCATTGCAATAAGATCTTGTTGGAACTGAAGTACATCAATTTCATTAAGTGGATATGTAATTCTTTTCTTGACTTTTGGGTTTGCTATTTTCAGTTTGAAATTACATGCAACAAGACTGCAAGATCTGCTATCAAGTCAACATTTATTTCGGGTGTACAGTCTTCTGATTCGAAATAAGTGATAATAAGATCAAAAAGAGTGTTACACCGTGTGGGTTCATTTATCAATGGAATAAAATTGAATGATTCTATTATATAATGGAAGTGCTGTGTATGCGATATTTCTTTCTCTTAATTTTGGGGTACAACTCGAAATTAAGCTAGTTTCCAAATAAAACTTGAAATTAAGGTAATTTCGAATTATAACTCGAAAGTAACACTAATTTCGAGTTATAACTCAAAATGAAGCTTAATTTCGAATTTAAACTTGAAATTAGCGTAATATCGATTTGTAACTAGAAATTAAAACAACTAGAACTTAAGCTTATTTTCAAGTTACAACTTTAAATTAGCCTAATTCCAAGTTATAGCTCAAAATTAACACTAATTTCAAGTTGTGACTCGAAATTAAGCTAATTTTGAGTTGTTACTCAAAATTTCGAGTTACAAATCGAAATTAACCTTTAGATACCCAAGCGGGGTCTTTGAGGGACCCCATAGTCACAATTTTTGCAATATCTCACTTTTTATAAACATCTGGAAACATTGGCGTCAGCTATGCGTTCGTCAATACCTCCTTCACGTTCAGTCAGTTGGCTGTGGCTCTTTGATGTGTGTGAGTCGAGATATTACGTCATTAGTTGTTTGGGGTCTCTCAACGACCCAGTTTGGGGAGTTAGAGGAACCGTTTAATTAGGTGCAAATTTTTTAAATTTTTTCGGTATTTCATATTGAAAATGACCCGCAAAAATAAAAATAAGCCTTTGACAGCAAAAGAACTTCAGTATATATACAACATATTAGTTCAGACTCAGATACTGAATATGAGGATCAAAATTTGAAAGATGACGAAGATGATCATTTTCTTCTGGAAACTACTTCCGAAACGGAAGATAATGTTGACAAAGCGGGCAGGAGTCTGACGCAGAATTATCTGAAGCTGATGAAACTATAACTGAATTGAGTGGTCCTCAATATACAGCGAAATCTGGTTTAGAATGGAGTAGCCAACCTTTCATCAATACCAAAAGACTGAAAAAATATTTTAGATGGACGATCTGGTAAAACGCAGTGTAGTAAAAGTTAAAGTGTTCATCAAATTAATTTTTTTTCTTTTCACATGTGTGAGAATTTAAATTTTTTAAATTTTTCAAATATTTTTTAGTACAACGTAGTAAAAGTTTATCTGATATGGTGTAATGTTGATTATTACGATAATTATATTAATTTCTAATAAAAATAACATCAAAAACGTTGAGAATAATCTTATTTTAAACTTTAGGATTCAAGTATTCTAATAATTGTATGGGGTCCTTCATAGACCCCGCTTGGGCATCTACGTCGATTTGAAGAGCATGGGTATCTAAGGGTTAAGAAAAAAATATCGCATGTCCGTTCTACTCCTTTCGTATATTTCAGCTTTGTTAGTATGTGTTTCAAAATTGGGCTTATTTTTATTGTATTCACTGAATAAAATTAGATCGCGCAAAATATTTGGATCACTAAATTCTTTTTCTGAAATCGTTCAAGAATGCCCACTTTCTCGGAGCAACTTCAGGCCTCAAAATACGCTAATCTAGTATTTTAGTCCGTTGCTAGGCAACGAACTTTCCCGGACCGTTTTCGGACCTAAACGGTACGGGAAAGTACTTTTTCGGCAACCATCCGGGAAGTGTTCACTTCCCGGACACTTTTTCCTTGGGAAAGTAGCACTTCCCGGCCTAGTCCGGGAAGTATGTACTTCCCGGACTAGGCCGGGAATGTAAATAAGAATTAGAATGTTTCTGTTGGTACCTATCTTCTGTTCAAATTTCAATATATAATACAAATAAGAACTGAAATGTTCGAAATATTCAAACTTGGAATCGTTTCATCCGGTTAACAGATGGGTGAAAGTCGACCTCTCTTCGTCTCTTAGACTAAATGCGTCTCATTGATTTGTTATTCTACATGATTGCCGAAAAAATAGTGTACACAACACGTCCGAAAACATTTTTTTTGGAATCGTAGACTTCCAGGACTCGCTAACGCTCGTCCTAGAATTTGGTCTACTCGTCCAAAAAAACAGTATTTTCCGGACTTGTTACGTAAATTACTATTCCCGTATCGAAAACGATACGGGAAATTTTTTGCCGGCTTGTTTACATTTTAGACAGTTATTGAATTCACGCAAACAATATGTAGAATTCCTTAGTTTTTGAAAGTGCTGATTGCGATTTCAGAAAAAATAGTATGTGTACCTCGTAGTAAAAGTACATTCCCAGACTTCAATGCTTGTTGGCCTCGGCTTAACGCCTCGGCCAACAATTTACATTGTCGTCCGGGAATGTATTGCTTTTACTGCTAGATACACAATATACTATTCCCGTATCGAAAACGATACGGGAAAATTTTTGCCGGCTTGTTTACATTTTAGACAGTTATTGAATTCACGAAAACAATATGTAGAATTCCTTAGTTTTTGATAATGCTGATTGCGATTTCAGAAAAATAGTATGTGTACCTCGTAGTAAAAGCACATTCCCAGACTTCAATGCTTGTTGGCCTCGGCTTAACGCCTCGGCCAACAATTTACATTGTCGTCTGGGAATGTATTGCTTTTACTACTAGATACACGATATACTATTGTTATTAATTAGCTCTTTTATGCTGGAGGTGAAGAAAAAAATAATATGTTTTACACTGGAGTGCAGTGTCTTTTCCTTCCTTTGCGTTTTCTGCTATGTAAGAATTATTTTTCGTTAATTTTTGTGGTCCTGTCAATCTATGGATTTGACCCCCGTATGTGCAATAACATAAAACACAGTCACCCAATAATCTCTAGGATTCACCTGATCTAGTTGTTAGGACATGAATCGTTGGTTATACGGTCAAACTCTGATACTATCTATATTGTAAGTGATATAACGGATTTACATATCATTGCTTTATAGCTGCCAAGCTTTAGAAAATATTATTCCGACTACGCCAGTGGATCGGATTCCTCAGAGCTCAACCTACACAACGTGAATCTTCTAACCCGCTTCACAGGAAAGTGTTGGTCGTTATACGAAGGAAATGATCGGTTATTTTTTATCTGATGGGCGACGGCAAGTCGTTGGGACCAGTCTCCGAACAAACACTTTTACCTTCCCCTTGCGTTGATATATAGGCTGTTTATCTCTTTGAATTAATTATTGGACCCGAAATACATGAAAGTCAATCAGTATTGATTGGGTATAGGTACCCACGTTGATTGAAGAGCCGCGCCAAGCTATGCTGCCGCCTGTGTGCAAAATATACAGTGTCTGCCATAAAGTAGGCTATACAGGGTGGGACAACTATTGCAGATCGGAGGATAGCTCCTAAAACACTGAAGATATAAAATATTTCTCACCTGGAGATCAAATGGCACATAAATGACTATTTCTGTTAAATATGCTGAAGTATACAGAGGGTTCCGTGAGCAGGTGCCAAATTTTTTTTTCTTAAATGATCCACCCTGTATTTTTTTCATTAGTGGATAGAGCGAATAACAAGCTATACAACAGTTTTTGATTTTTTTTCAATTGTATGCGAGGTTGCCGAGTTATTACATTCCCAATGAAAATTTCTGAAAAATCATTGTGGAGGGTTAAATTCCATAAAAAACTCAGCACTAAGAGGAGTGGCAAAAAAAAGTATTGCAGCTCCCAGTACAAGAATAATGATATCCACTGAATCATTGAAAATTGTTTAGAAATGTACAGGGCGCTCGCTAGACGACTGCCAGAATTACAGATTTCAAACGACGAAAACTTTTTTCTTCACATGGAACATCCTGTATATTTCGATGTTTTTTGAAAGTTCATTCTTTAGGCTTTCCATAGATACAATATTTTCTATGGTAAAATTCATTATCATAGGGGAAATATGTCATTTTCTCAGTATTTCTCGATTTTAAGCCAAATTCCTTCTTTGTTAGTTTGGTTTTGTGTTACTATTCACATGATGATAGAGAATGGATTTCTCAACAATGTCAATAATGAACGGAATACTCGACTGACGAAAGACATGAAAAAGATAAGTGAAACAAACGAATGGGTAATCAAATTCTTCATTTCCCATCAATGATGTACGTATAAAACATTTATACTTGTAGTTCTCAATGATAAAGTACCAACAAACGAATATTATTTTAAAAGGTTTTCGAAATGTCGGCCATTCTGTGCGATACATTTTCTTGCTCGAGTTTTAATGGATCTGCGAACATTCTGAGGCATAACCGGGGAAATTGTAGAAAATACCTGTCTAATTCTTAGCTGCATGTCTTCTTTCGTTGTGACTGGCTCTGCATAGACTTTATCTTTCACATGTCCTCATAGAAAAAAATCACAGGGTGTGAGGTCTGGCGATCGAGCTAGCCACTTAACTGGACCTCCGCGACCAATCCATCTTTCACCAAACTCTTCAACAATCCACTGTATCACTATAGCCGAAAAATGAATAGGAGCACCGTCTAACTGAAGCGACATAGCATTGATAATATTCAAAGGCACATTTCTAATGAGTCCGCGAAAATTGTTCTGGAGGAACTGCAGGAATATTAGGCCGTTCACAGGACCTTCGAAGAAAAAAGGGCCAATCACATAGTTATCTATTATTCCGCCCCATACATTCAAGGACCATCTTTGCTGCGACGTGGTTCTGAACAAATATGGGTTTTTGTTAGAGTAATAATGGTAGTTCACGATTCACGGTTCCATTTCGGTGAAAGGTAGCCTCATCTGAATATAATTTTATTCAGAAAATGTCTATCATTAAATTGTGAAAGGCTTTCGCGGCCATCGTCACTTACATGGTGGTTCTTCGGGTTGTAAGGCCGACGTATGTTGAGAGAAGATCTCGACGTTTCGCCAACACGAGTGATTAACATTTTCAAGAGAAAGTTTCTGTCAAGCATTTGACAGCGACATAAGAAACCAGAAACTTTCCCTTGAAAATGCTAACCACTCGTGTTGGCGAAACGCCGAGATCTTTTCTTAACATACGTCGGCCTTACAACCCGAAGAACCACCATGTAAATGTCTATCATTGTTAGTTTTATTTATTAACCAAATACAATGTCTCCGCCTCTGGATGAAATCACGCTGCAAAGTTCCTGATGGAGCTGAATATGATAGGGATGGAACATATTCTTCTTCAAAATGCGCCTTATTGTAGTTTTTGATATATCATAACTCCTACTTAACTCTCTCGTATTTATGTGAGGGTCCTCCACAACAGCAGTCATGATTATTTCCTCATTTTCTTCGGTCAATACAACAGGGGGGGCACTTATGTTTTCTGTAGCTTACTGATCCTGTTTCACTGAATCTCTCTTTGAATAATTTGAAACAGGCTTTTTTGGGGTGTTGATGTTCTGGGTATTTTTGCCTGTATACCGTACTGGCAAGGAAACAATTTTTATCACACCCAATACAAAAATCATATTAGTCATCTCGTCATTAGAATAATTTATGTTGAATCAATAATTTTCACTTTCGAATAGAGGTGAACTAATGACATGTCAAATCACTTTTATCAGCAAGACAAAAATTATGAACTAACAGACTACTAGATCATCAAATACGTTAATAACAGAGATGGGATTTGGTTTGAAATCGAGAAATACTGAGAAAATGCCATATATCCCCAATAACTAGGAAGATAATGAATTTCACAAAAGAAAATATTATATCGATGGAAAGCCTAAAGAATGAACTTTAAAAAAACATCGAAATATACAGGATGTTCCATGTGAAAAAAAAAGTTTTCGTCGTTTGAAATCTGTAATTCTGGCAGACGTCTAGCGAGCGCCCTGTATATTTCTAAACAATTTTCAATGATTCAGTGGATATCATTATTCCTGTACTGGGAGCTACAATTCCTTTTTTGGGACTCCTCTCAGTGCTGAGTTTTTATGGAATTTAACCCTCCACAATGTTTTTGAAAATTTTCATTGGAAATGCAATAACTCGACAACCTTGCATACAATCGGAAAAAAATCAAAAATTGTTGTATAGCTTGCTATTCGCACTATCCAAAAATGGAAAAAATACAGGGTGGATCATTTAAGAAAAAAAATGTTTGGCACCTGCTCAAGGAACCCTCTGTATACTTCAGCATATTTTACAGAAATAGTCATTTGTGTGCAACTTGATCTCCAGGTAAATTATTCGCTTCAGTCCGAAAAAATTTGAAGAAAAAGAGTTCACATATCTTTTGAAAAAAAACAAGGTTACCTATCTTGGAATACAAACTGAAAATTTTCGAAGAAAAGAATATTCATTCAAATAAAAAAACGAAGAAATATTTTAAAAAACAAGGTATTCACACTTCTTCGACAAAAAAATTTAAATTTTAGAAGAAAAAGTAACTTAGATGAAAACCAAGGTGTTTAACCTTCTTGAAAAAAAACGCTGAACATTTTTTCCAAAATCAAAAAACTTAAATTGAAAAAAAAATCTAAAAAGGTGTTCACCTATCGTGGAAAAAAATACTGAAAGTGTTTTGAAAATAAAAAATTTCGAACCACAGGGTGTCTTAAACTTAGATGATAGAAACATGACTTAGTTTTCCCTCATATGCCTAATGTGTATAATTCGGACTTATTAGGAAATCTGCTTGATGTAAATTGATCTAGAACAAATTTTCTCCAATCAAAATCGGATTAAAAATAAAAAAGTTATTCAAGATCAAAATTTGTTAACATTCAAGGTGGCCGTTCTTTATGCATCTGAGAGTATGTTCTTTTCGTCATTCAATTGCATCTTCACGAACAAAATTGATTGAGTGAAATATTGAAGAATTCGGGAGACTTGTGCGATCTAGGAATGACGAGAGACTTACCTCTTAACGCGCAATCGCAAGCGCTGTCAAATATGCTTCCACAATATTTTTCTGGAATAATCATCAATTATTATGGGTAGTTTTTCGTGGGAAGAACAAACACAAAAGCTACTTTATAGAAGTCACGAAGGATTTCTCCTAGAAAAATTACTCGTTTTGTTTCAATCAATATACTACGCATTTTTGTATTCCGCGACTTCATTACTACGAATATTAACTGAATCTACATACAAATATTAGAAGTAATCACACAAAAACGTTTCATCAGACCCAACTTCAGTGTAAATTGTCGCTGTTTGTGTAGAGACATTTTCAAAGGATTTGAATTTTTAACATCTAGCCGTGTAACGCTCTATTTTCAATAACATTCATTAAAATCCCATTAACAGTGACTCAAACTCGTACGATACCGGCAATAAAATAATATTGAACTCGATAAATCCAAGCACTCTCATAAAAGATAATATCCTAAATACGACTATACAGTATAAAGTATAAAGTGCACGACATAAGCGTTCCGACCAATAATGGTGTTAATAACAATTTTTGATGAATAGTCGTTAAATCGATGATAATTTTGTATTGGTTTAGTGCACAATTGAAGAAGAAAGATCCTCACCTCAAAAAAGAAGAAAGAACCGCACTTTTCCGTTTGCTTTTGTAATTAAAGAGTAAAGAACATTTTTTGGATTTTTTTCTGTTTCTTCTGGGTTTCTCACTGTTTCTGATGTGCTTCATCTGTTTCTGCTGTTTTTGTGAAAGCACTCTTCGTTTCTATGAAATAATTAACAGTATCAGGATATATCACTTTTGGGAAAAGTAAAATTTCTGTTGATATTCAACTTCCAGAAGAAAAATAGACTGGTGCCTTTAATTTTTGTGAAAAAAAAGTAACAGGCAAGGACCAGGTGGAGAATAGTGTTGAGGCTCCAACTTTAGAGAAAAAAATATTTAAACACGAAAACACTCACTATAGTTTAGGGGTTCCAAACGTTGTTACGATTTGCGGCGAAACTTGATCTTTTAGCGAAAAATATTCAATGGAAAAGTTGTAGATAATGAAAAAATCAAAAACTTGTGTTTTCAATACATATTGACATAACTTCAAGTTAATCGTCAAAATCGCGGAAAACCGATTTTTCGGTATTTTTTTTCTCATTTATGAATGATTCAGTATAGATGAAAATTTGTTGAAATATGTTTTTTTTTGGTGCCGAATATGCATGATTGTTTCGCAATTCAGAAGCCAACTAGTTTTGAGTTTAAGTTATATACATCTTTCGATAAAAATCCTTTTGATTTTTTTTCGTATTTCGAAGATCTATAAGTGATCATTCTGATTGTTAAAATGTCTACTTTGAAACGTTCTATATAACATGGTGGTTTTTGATCGTTAAACCGCTTTTAATTGAGAAAAAAAGTATCTCTGAATCATGATTTACTCAATATTTTCAATGATTTTCAATAGTTGTAAAAAAGAATAGTGGTTAAAAAAGTACATGCTTGCACAAAGAAATAATCTCAAGGCCTCCTTTACTTTAAAATTACCAAGGACTATTCTTATTTTATTTTATTTTTTTTGATTTTTTTATTTTGTCCGTTTTGAACTTTTCTACTTTAAATTTATAGAATATAAATTGTTTGAAATGTTCATAAACAGTCTTCATACCAGTTTTACGTAACTGTCTGACTGTTTTATGATATTCATTTTAGAAACGTTATTTTACTAATGAATAATTTTTTTTTTATATACTCCTTGTATTTTGATGTATTATTATTATGTATTAATAAACATTTACATAAAAAAAAGAAGTCTTAATTATAATAAATTAATTTTGTAGTCTAATTATGTATTCAAATATCTTATTATAAATAATTTAGTATAAACTACTTCTTGTTATAAAAATAATAAAGAAAGTCGAAAATTATTGAAAATATTGAGAAAGTCATGATTCAGAGAGACTTTTTTTCTCAATTTAAAGCGGTTTAACGATGAATAAACCACCAAGTTATACAGTGAGCACGTAAAGGTTGGAACAAATTCGTTAAAAGCTCGATACGGCCATTGGGGAAGAAAAGCTCAGACAGTCGATTTTCTTTTTCAGCTGCTAATTTTTTGGTATACTCAAATTTTTTATGACGTCATCGTTGTTCGAGTTATGACGTCATTATAATTTTTTTTGAATGGCATCACCCTATTTTGATAATACCTTCAAAAAGAACGCATTTTTCTGTGTATGGATGTCATATTTTTTCTTATGTTACATAACCGTATTTTAAGAAATAAGAGATATTTCATTCATAATTAGGTCTGAAAACTTCCGACTTGAGGTATCCCCACAAAAAATCCAGTGGGATTAGATCAGGAGATCTAGCTGACCACTCTAAAAATCCTCGTCTGTGATCGAATTCCGGAGTATGAGGGAATTTTCTCAAGTATCGATAGGCTACTTCATACTCTGTTGTGAAGCAAGTGTTATGTGAATTGCCTAGATGCCAATCCCGTCGTCTGGTGTTTGCTCAAAGTGTGCAACCGACCACCCGGGGTGGGGCTGTAGGTTTTTCCGGGTTCTTCTTCAGCTTAAAAGTGGATACGCCACCAAAAATCAGAAAGTCCTCCCGAAGCGCCACGCAGATGATAATAATAGCCGTCCTCTACTCGCAGACGAGGATTTTTAGAGTGGCCAGCTAGATCTGCTGATCTAAACCCACTAGATTTTATTTTGTGGAGATACTTCAAGTCAAAAGTTCACGTTAACAGACTTAATATTACATTATTATGTATGAACAATATTTTATTTCTCCAACATACGATTATCTAACATAAGAAAAAATATGACATTCATACACAGAAAAATTCGTTCTTTTTGAAAGTTTTATCAAAATAGGATAATGCCATTTAAAAAAAATACGATAATCCCGAATTGTAAACGAAATTGGGCTAATTTCAAGTTGTAACTTGAAATTAACATTAATTTCGAATTGTACGAATTTAAACTAATTTTGATATTTAACTCGAAATCAATACTAATATCGATTAACACTGTAAATATCTACCTCCGTGATGATTATAAATTCGAATAGCCATTTTCCACAGTGACCATTTATTTTAAAAAGTGAAAAATCAGGAAAAATATATCAGGGACTTATTTATCACAAAACTAAAATCATATTCTGGTTCAGAACACCCTAAAAATTTCCACATCTCAGAGCTTGGATCATTTGAATATACAGGGTCTTATCTGTAGCTTGCAACATTATTAACTCATCTTCATCCGTTTAGTTTGGTTAACTTCCAAAATTTCATCTCTTGTCACAAAATTCCCAAAAATGTCCAATCAATACTGCAAAAAATAACCAACTACCATATTTCCAAGGCTAACTTTGACCAGATGAATAGTGAAAAATTGGGAAAAACATATGTATAGATTTTTCCTTCGAAAATTAACCTCAATTTCTAGTTTGAGACACCGCTAAACCCCAGATCTCAATTCTTGAATCATTAAAATATACTGGGTTGTTTCCTACAGCTGGCAATATCATCAGCTCCTATTCACATCCGTAAGTAGTTGTTTTCTGTTAGATATTACAAAAAAGTTACTTCAATTTTATCGTAGGGTTTTTCCATTTCCAGAGGAGTCATGTATTGATTCAATTTTCAATTGAGAATGTTTCTCTTTAAAACATTTTGATATCGAAAATTTTTCTCTTGTCGCAAAATGCCCAGAAATGTTCCAGTAGGTAACACTGCAGAAAATAAACAAGCGTCAGTTTTCCATGGCTAACGGATTGTCAATACACAAATACAAAACACTCTGATACCCCCTGATCTGAATTCCCAACTGATCCATAAATGGCGAACATTCAACTCCTTGATATAAACCCTGAAAAATGACTAATTTTGAAAGTCATCGCTGTCATCAATTTTTTCTTTATCCGCAGCGGCAAATTCACATTTATTGATGATATTGGTTTTCAGTGGTAGCTGAAAATAATTTGTTTCAATCGAGGATTCAACTAATTCAAATCATAATTCTCAATAATTATTAATGTACATGAATCCATAATATTTGATACCTTTTATTTATATGCGCAAATTCTTTACATTTAAATTCAAATGTGAGCTTTAATGGGCCGTGGTGGTCGGCTGGTAGTGCGTTCGCCTCGCATGCGTGGGGTCGTGGGTTCGATCCACCAATTCACTGGTCTCGTGCATGGCATCACACGTTAATAGGTAAGAGCTGCGTCTTCCCTAGCTCACACAAGTCTCTCGAAGACTTCTGCGGGTTGCGCGTAGGGGTGCAAATTTTTTAAATTCCCCTTGAATTTCATAAAAAAATATCTAGTTTGTTTTCTCCAATTTTTCATAATTCATCTAGTCAGAGTTAGCCTTGGCAAAATGAGAGTTGGTAATTTTTTGCTGTAATAATTGAATATTTAATGACAAAAAAAGAAATTTTGAAAATTAACCATACCAGGCGGATGAATATACCCTGTATATTCAAATGATCCAAGCATTTGAATCTGAGGGTTTTAGGGTGTTCTGAACCAAAATATGATGTTGGTTGATTTCATTGAAAATATGAACAGGATGTTCATAAAGTCAGTTGTGGAATCATCTGCGACTGAAAGTTGGAATTTAGTCGCTATTTTCCATCTCTTGGAAGGGATTCATGTTTTAAAGAGAAACATTCTCAATTGAAAATTGAATCAACACATGACTCCTCTGGAAATGGAAAAACCCTACGATAAAATTGAAGTAACTTTTTTGTAACATCTAACAGAAAACAACTACTTCCCCGGCTAAAGCCACGCTGGACATTGAAATACATCTGATAGGTATTGAGAAAGACCCTATATAACTAAGAGGAAAAATCTAAAAGTGAAAATTTGCATTTTCATTCAGATAGTTGATTATTTATTGAATGTCCAGTTTCCATTGGAGATTCTTATCTATGAATGAGATAAGGGAGAATGTTATTCAGAAGTATCACAAACAGAAAATCGCTCATTCCATTGATATGTGAATAATTGCATATCTTTCGATTGGCCTCTAATACATTTTAGTCGCCAAAAATCTATTTCACTCTTCTAAGATCATCAGGGAGGTCGGAAGAATTGGAAAACATACTCTTCAGTTATATAGGGTATTTCTCAATATCTATCAGATGTAGTTCAATGTCCAGCGTGACTTTTGCCGGGGATGTAGTTGTTTTCTGCGTGAATTGCATCTCTTTCGCATCTGAAGAGTATGTTTTTCAATTCTTCCGACCTCCCTGATGATCTTAGAAGAGTGAAATAGATTTTTGTCGACCAAAATGTATTGAAGGCCTAGCGAAAGAGATGCAAACATATTGTACCCTATTAGATAGGTATGATAACAACAAATTCAAGAGCAAATCGTTTAGGCCATATGGGATGAGCTTATCCAAAAGAAGGTCATGGTGTACTTTGTCGAACGCCTTGGCAAAGTATGTATAAGCCACATCCACTTGGTTCCCCATATTCAGGAATCCATCAACTTTGTTCACAAACGTACTCAAGTTAGTTTCAATAGATTTGTTTTCACAAAGCCCATGCTGAGATGGAGACAGAAGATTTTTTATATGACTATCAATTTCGTCATACATAATATATTACAATAATTTTGCAGGGCAATTCAGAATAGAGATAGGTCTGTAATTTGAAACAATATTAGTGTTTCCGTTTTTGTGGATTGGCGTCAATATAGTGCATTTGAATGTATCTGGGAAAATACCACTCTCTAGAGATTTTTGAAAAATCATCATCAGAGGATATACTAGATATTCACTGCACGCCTTGAACAATCAATCATTTCAAATCATTATTCGAAATTAAGCCTAATCAGGCTAATTTTTAGTTGTAGTTTGAAATTAAGACTAATTTCGAACTATAACTCGAAAATAACAGTTATTTCGAATTGTAACTCAAAATGTCGAAATTGATACTAATTTTAATTTACAACTCAAACTAAACAATAATTTCAAATTAACATAGTTTCGAGTCATAATACTAAATTTTGCTTACTATTAAGTTGTATCTCGAAATTAACACTAATTTCGAATTAAAATTCCAAATCAAGTTAATTTCAAGTTGCAACTCGAAATTAACATTAATTTCGTGAGAATTAGCAAAGAAGGACGTGTAATATATTGAGTTAGAACTTGAAATTAAGCTAATTTCGAGTTATACATGGGGACAAGAAGGTATTCTTCCAAAGATTTCTCATTTTCTCTATGATTTCTATATTCGCAGTACAATTCCGAAATCAACGAAGTACTGAATTCTTGTCAGCAAAGTTTTTTTTCCGAAATAAACTGATGGAATTTATGCATGCACTACCTAAACTGCACATCCACCCGCAGTTTAAAAACAGATATTGCCAAAAGATTATTTATCATAATGTTATAATTCAATATAATAATAATTTACCCAAGTTCCTCAAACTCACAAAAAATTTAACAGTTTTCAGAAGTGAATTGAAGAAATATCTATAATAATAATATTTCATACCATAAATATTTCTATAACTTATTCCCCCCCCCCCCCAACAACTTGAAATTAACACTGTTTTCGAATTATAACTTGAAATTAGGCCAAATACGAGTTGTAACTTGAAATTAAGCTAAATTAGTGTTGTAACTCAAAAATAACATTCATTTCGAATTGTATCTCGAAAATAAGCTAAGTTCGATTTGTAACTCGAAATTAACACCAATTTTTAATTAGAACTCGAAAATAAGCTAATTTTGAGTTACAACTCGATTTTTTTAAAAATTTTATATCCGTTCTGTTACACCATAGCAAGAATTAGGAAGAAAGAATGTGCAATATTATTTTCACCATTTCGACTTATTATAACTTGAATATAAGATAATTTTGAGTGTAACACGAAATTACCAGAATTATAGTTAGAATTTATGTTCATTTCGTGTTGTTACACAAGACACAAGTTTCTTGAAGACTTCCGAGGTTTGCGCGTAGGGATGCAATCGGCTGATGGAAATAACAATTTCAACAACAACAATTAAACAAAAAATAGCAGGTCCTTTTTACGCTTCGTATTTGCCCCAAATGGGGAGAATTTGAATATGATTTTGATATTCGCAGTACGAAATCAACGAAATACTAAACGAAAACTAAATTCTTGTCAGCAAAGTATTCCACCCCGAAAGAAATTAATCAGATACTAACGTAATTTATGTGTGCATTTCTTATACCCACTGATCATCCACTCCGCTGCAATTATGACGGTCCAACGCAATAAAATAACTACAACTAAGAATTACTCGTTTTCACCAAGAATGCAATAATAAAAGGGGGTCGAACTAAAAATCAGTACGTTGATGCGGTGGTTTCTTCCGAACCAGTGCGCAACGGCAACCGTGAAGACAGGAGAGGCGAGGAACGCGAAGAGTAGGCCCTCGCACACCAGTCGATGCTGCGCGCCCAAACAGTGAAGCCCGTTCTGTCCGTAAATGCGCGTAGAAATCCCCTCTCGTGGGTATCGCACGACTGCGATACGTTCAACCTCAAACCGATGTCCCGCAAGTGATTCCACCAAAAATGAACGGCCTGGCGTGTTGTTTAATATCCTTGTTGACTCTATTATCAGTGAAAACCGCCACCTCGGCGGGAGGCGGAGTGTGTCCAACCCCATGCGTGTGTAAGTGGAAAGGGGGCAAACAAACAGTGGAGTGTATGGAGCGAGGACTCATAACAATCCCCGAAAACGTCGATACAGAGACCCAAGTGCTCGATTTGTTCGCCAACAACTTGCAGATCCTCCCTCGGGAAACATTCTACAGATCGGGGCTAGTCAACCTCCAAAGAGTGTATCTAAGAAGCTGTCGGATAGGGCAAATCGACAATCTGGCCTTCAGAGGCTTGACGAACCTCATCGAGCTGGACCTCTCGCAGAACTTGCTGACTTCCATACCTTCGGAAACCTTCAAGGATGTGCCTTTTCTACGAGATCTCATCATGTCCAATAACCCTATACAGAAAATTGACTCCCTCGCGTTTCGGGCTATACACGGCCTGGTGAAGCTGGACCTCTCCAACTGCGAGATCCAAAACATAGCCCCCAAGGCCTTCGAAGGTATCGAAATGTTGGAGTCCCTGAAGCTGAACGGGAATAGGCTCAGCGAACTGCGTCTAAGAACCGTCGAAACCTTGACTAGGTTACACGGCGTGGAACTACACGACAACCCCTGGCAATGTGACTGTCGCCTACGCTCCGTGAAGGAATGGATAGTTAAAAACAACATCCCGTACCCAGAGGACCCAATTTGCAGCGGAGGCCCAGAGAGAGTGATCCACAAAACCTTCACCGAACTGCACATAGACGATTTCGCCTGCAAGCCAGAAATCCTGCCGGTCAGCCGCTACATCGAAGCCACCTCTGGCGAAAACGCCAGCATAATATGCAGGGCTAACGCCGTACCAGCGGCTCAAGTGAAGTGGTACTGGAACGGGCGCCAGCTAATAAACAATTCAGTGTTCTCCCCCAACCAGATGATCCACGTTTACGAGGACGGGAAGCAGGAAAAGAGGAGCAATCTAGTGCTCACGAACGTGCAAGAGGTCGACAGCAGCGAGTTTTACTGCGTGGCAGAAAACCGGGCCGGGAGCTCCGAGGCGAATTTCACACTTCGAGTCTCCTTGAAACCGATGGGGATCACTTCCCTGGGGGACGGCCAAATCGCGGGTCTCAGCGCAGCTCTAGTATTCCTGATACTGTTTATACTGATTGTGATCTCGATTTTACTCACCAGACTGAGGAGACTGCCGTTCACTGAGAGCAAAACCCCAGGGCAACTGGAAATAGTTACCGTTATCAACGGCAACACCTTGCCTAAAGGCAAGTCAGCTTCTTCACCAACCAGTTCCCCAGAAGAAGCTCCAACTTTCACTGAGAGAAAGGCGCCTTCGGAACTAACCTTCTGCAATCCAGTGCAGAAGCCTCCTCGTTCCAACGACATCCCTTACTCCACTGTCCACTACAACGGAAACGGAAGCGTGATGTCCAGTTCTTGCTTCGTATCCCCCTCAAACTCTGGAAACAACCCCGATCTAATAAATGACACCAAGGTATCCGATACTGGAGACACAGTTCTAGCACCAACAGGACCAGAAGCCTTGTTTGATAAGTCCATCAGCGGGGAATACAGCAGAAACACAGACTCCTTGTACCCTTCTGGCTTGTGGGATAACGACAAAGCTCACATCATCAGAAACAACGCTGGCTTCCACTGCAACGATAAAACTCCCATTATCGGTGACGGTACCAGTACTGGTGGTTCCGCGGAAGAGCTAAGCTACAGACTAGCCCAAGGTACCAACCGCGGGGCTGGGTATCCTACAGACTACGGCCTTCCCATGACTGAAACAAAGCTGGAGAATCCTATTTTGACGTCAGCCACGCAGGTGAACCTACCCGCTAGCACTAAAACTCTTAGGGTGTGGCAGAAGGGAGCGGTGCCCGTGCTTCCGCCAGTTACAGCTCTGAAGAGGGTCATGAGCCACAATAGAAACTCTCCCGACGAGGGTTACCAGGAGGGGTGTGGTACTGACGTGTAAGCGTGGAGACGTGATTCGATACCAAAGACTCTAAATGTTCCTACTAGACTACAAGTCCAGGCCAATTTTGGACGAGTCATGTGACCCAGCATGGAGTATATTCAGAATTGTAGGTAGTACCATAAAATTAAAAAAACTCCTATACGCGCTATGCAGTCAGTTGTGAGCGGTGCAGGAGAGTACGCAGGTAAAAGAAACTTTCCATCGAGGGGATCGATTTTTTATCAATAGAATCCTGTACGGCATTTCTCAAGATAATGGGTCATTGAAAAATAATTAATACTGCCGTACAAAAATAACGGTAATAGGTAATAATAATTTATTGATTCTTTAGATTATGTCTGGCATAATACAGTGCGGCTTTTTTTAGACCCCCCTGTTAACTTTTGAACGGTTCGACGTACAAACATGAAAAAAAAATCGTTTGGAGGGTTTCACCGATACTGCTTTTTGATACAAAAAATATGGTGATTGCTCAAAAGGGGTGCGGGGGAGCACATCAAGTCAAAAAAAATAAATGGCACGAGGGGTCAAGTGTCACATCGTTGAAAAGAGCATTCAATTCTCTTTGCAACCATCTAAATATTTTTGAATTTTGTTTAGAAATTTTTTCCTAATTTTGATTTTTATGCCTTTCGAAATTTTCGAGTTGATGTGCTCCCAGCGCCATCTGTCGAGTAATTGCAATGTTTTTTCTCTCAAAAAGTACTATCAGTAATACCCTTCGAAATGTTTTTGGTTTCATTATTCCACTCCAAACCGTTCAAATTTATCGAGGGATGAGTAGTATTCAGATCCGCATTTATATTTGATATTTCGAATTTTAATTGCTAAAAGAATATTTAATTTAAAAAAAATTAGATGGTTGTAAAGAGAATTGAATTTTCTTTTCAATGATGTCATACTTGACCCCCCATGCCATTTGGAATTTTTGAGTTGATGTGCCCCCGCGCCCCCTGTCGAGCAATCACCATATTTTTTGTATCAAAAAGTAATATCGGTGAGACCCTCCAAATATTTTTTTCTTCAAATTTGTACGTCAAACCATTCAAAAGTTAACAGGGGGGCTAAAAAAAGCCGAACTGTATAGAACAAGTCAGTGTAGTACAATATAAAACTATCATTTATGAACTTTTATACAAGCTAATTAAATATTTAAAATATTTACTACAACTTGAGTCACTATAAATACATACAAATGAAAAACAAATAAATGAATAAAACAAATAAAATATGAATAAATATGAGGAAATATGAATAAAATATAAATAAATATGAATAAAATTATAAAAAACACGAATTTTGGACAATAAAATTAAGATTAAAAATACAGCTTACAAAAAAAAATTATACATGAAAATAATTCAAATGTTTGAAAAACAAGTAGTACAAGCAACGCTGTACCTACATATTGCTAATACTGCGATATGGAGCCTAGCATTCAAATTCCTACTTAGACCTGTATGGTTCAAGATCATTGTTAAATGTACTGCATCGATTCCATGATATATTCAACACATAAAATTATTTTCAGAAATTATTTCGTCAAAAATTATGATTATTGAAACATAAATAAAAATTACCTGCATTTCGTGGTTGAATCTCATATGGTTTGAAGAAAATCATAAATAAACTGATATGTGGATAAATTACGTATTTATCCATATTTTACGTAATAGCCAGTTATAAATAATGGAACTAAATAAAAATATAATTAAAGACAAAAAATTACAAGATTTTTGAATTGCATTGTGATTTATATCGCTATGATCTTTAGATTCCGAAAAATTTCAAAATTATCACAAGAGCCATATTTAATAAAAAGTCAAAACGAATGACTGAAAAATTTTATTCGTGAATTGGGTTACCTAAATAACAATTTTCGGACCTTTACATTTATGAAAAATTTATTGCAAAACTCTTTTAAATCGATAGATTCTAGTCTGAAACGTCTATTTAACAAAGAGTTCCACTATAGTTTTTTTCTTTTTGAAAGAATATCTCACTTGAAAGTATGCCGCTGACGTCACGTTCATCGAAAACAACCCCCACCATAATCCATGTTCCGAAACATTCAATACCGTTCTCCTCAAAAATATAGATTATAGCTTGGTATAAGCCATTGAGAAATAATTGAAACTTCGTCACTTGATCAACTCATAGAAAAAAATCCACATATTAGCTACTTTTTATTGTATTTGTAACTTTCAAATTTCCTGAACGGACCATCCTTTCGATGAAGAACGAGCATTGACAACACCGCAAATCATTATGACAGTTCTCATGCAGCAAAAGTGATCTCGAGATTTGAGGTTAATATTTGTTTTTTGACATTCGACATTCAACTGATACATTCATTAATACTGTAGCGAGATGTTATTATGACCGATCTCTGGGTGTGAATTTATTTGTGTATTTAATATGGAAAGGCTTCGTGAAGGGAAGTTCGGATAATTTACCGAAGGTAGATTATGAGATGATTGACTCTTTCTATTTAACAAATATAAATTCAATTTTTGCAATGACTAAAATTTAAAATCGTTTTATGAACGCTGCTTGAATACAGTAATATTCAGTTGGAAATGTTCTTCACAAAAACATAATTATATTTCCGCTTTGTACACAAGGTTTATGCATTGCTTCGAACCACATTTTACAATGCGCTTCATAGGTATTTAGGAGCAAAAAAAAATGTTTATTAGAATATTCACTGGTGTTCAGACAACCAGGTACGAAGCACCTTTTCGACATGTTCACAGTTATTGCAGGGATACGGATACAGGACTTAGGAAAAACATTTATGGCCGATTTTACCAACTGATTCCTAAAGTTAGGAAATACCTAATTCCAATTTGCGTTTCACCAAGCGTTGAAGTAATGATTAAAAGTGATAGAAAATACCAAACGTAGGTATTTCCTATCACTCTCAAGCATTACAATAAAACGCAAATTGCACTTTGGCGTTCCTAAATTCGATTTAGGTATTTCCTAACTTTAGGAATCAGGTGGTGAAATCGGCCATTAGAGCACAAACAACAAAAACATTTCAAAACTTTGAAAATCGCATCAACCTCAAAAAAGAAATCAAGTAGGGCCTGTTCGTTTGCAGCATACATATTTGATGGAACTGCTCTACTTGTATTAAATATTAAAGTAGGCAAACGAGTTAAACAGAGACAAACGATTCTTATTGATGCTCCGTGAAACAGACGAACGAACCCATCTGGTATCAAATAACAATTGTCATACGACACATTATATTCAAATGAGAATTTGATATTCCATGGTGCACAACTTTTACAACGTTGCCAAGTCTAGTTTTGATGAACGTGACGTCACGAAACCACTTTTCTTCTGATTATAGAGAAACTAGCGGTCAGAAAATATAAATAAAAATTTCCGAGTGATGTTACACTTTCTAATTACAGTGTTCTCTCATATGTCGTGGAACGGTCCATTATACTTATGTTTAAGAAAATTTTCAATCTGAACGCTCAATTTTTGATTTTAATATATATATATATATATATACGCGTTTTTCTCTATACAATGTTTTTTTAAAAAACGACAAATAAACTTTACCATTAGAAAGTTCAGATTTCCTACAGAATTCCAATTGAAGATCTCGTAAGTACGTATCAGATTATAATGTAATACGCCCGGTTCTAAAGAATAGGTCCTCACGCGGCTGACCAGGCATCCCGTGCATAAGTTCCTAAATGATTTTTTGCGGATAAACTATAACTCTGACAAAAAAGTGCAGAATATCTAAAAAAAGTTTCTACACAAGACGTTATTTTTTATTATATTCATCCCAGCCCAAAATATTCTAGGACTTTGAAAATAAAAATATTTTTCGATTTTTTTTAGACTTTAGGAAATCGATTGACCAATGAACTTTTTCTTATATCAAACAATATACTTTAAACTAATTATTTAAACAAATCAGCGACATTGCTAATCACTTGTGATTTTATTATAAAATTTACTCCACCAACTGGGCTAAAAATGTATTTAACGAAGGAAAATGCTCTGCAGAGATATAGCAGTATATGATTTTCCACGATGACAATTAGTGTAGGTACTTATTTCTCTGAGGGTGTGAGGCTTCAAGGAAGTCGTGAAGTGAAGTTATAATAATAATATACTGTAGCAGTCTTTCTAAGATAACACAAAGTAACCTTATTCTATCAAATAACTGTTTTTTTTATAAGCAAAACACCTAAAAAAACAAGTTTTTTTGTATTTAAATGTTTATAACAAGTTGATAAATGACAGTTGGGAGTCGAAAACATAACAGAATATAACTACGGATTCTATTTCATGTGATGGCAAAGTCGATTTCCTGCAAGCATTTTTGTTAAAAAATCACTCATTTCATGCTCAATAATTGGATTGGTGTAGTTGTACAATATACCAATTCCAGTCATATAGAACAAGTTTTTTTGTACGGCATAGAGCTTTTCTTGATTATTGCTATACTCACCAATAAAATATATTCATGCCGTAAAAAAACAAATTGCATTAAAATCAACCTTTCCAGGGGGAAATACTTTTTCCTGGAGCAGTCACATGTTCCATGAAAAATGTACAGCATAACAAAAAATTACATCGTTTCATAAAATATTATATTCATATCGGTGTTTTTGGTTTTGTATAATGCCCAATCTTAGCATCAGTTTTCTTTTGTTTGGAGCTGTTTGAGAAATTAAAGAAGCAATAAAAATACTTCTCTAATGTACCACAGTACATTTAAAAAATCTCATAAATTTCGTTTTTTTATCCATATTTTTATTTGGTTACATTAATTATAACCGTCTATTACATATAACAATGATATTTAGACATATTACGTCCAAAAACCAGTTGCCGTACAGGAATTTACGATCTTTTTTGAACTATATAAGATTCAACTCCTTAAAGCAGGTAATTTTTTATTTATGTTATATTAACCATAATTTTTGTATGGAATAATTCCTGAAGATCATTTAATTTGTTGAATATATTTT
Source organism: Chrysolina oricalcia (assembly GCA_944452925.2). Taxonomy (NCBI): domain Eukaryota; kingdom Metazoa; phylum Arthropoda; class Insecta; order Coleoptera; family Chrysomelidae; genus Chrysolina; species Chrysolina oricalcia. The sequence goes on from OX101827.2 coordinate 3,305,618, forward strand.
GGAATCGATGCCGTACATTTTGCAATGATCTTGAACCATACAGATCTAAGTTGGAATTTGCATGCTGGGCTTCTCACTCCTGTAACAGCAAATATGTACGCCGTTGCTAAAAAATTAATCTACGTAGATATAAAAATTCAATTATATAAATGCCGTACAGTAATAAATCACCTAAATAGGAGACACAAATTTGCAGAAAATAAAAAAATCCTGGCATTCAATACCGTTGTTTTGTACAGAAATAATATTCTAAAAATTACTTCTGTAATAAATCACAATGCAATTCAAACATCTTATATATTTCGTTGTTTTATTATTATTATTTTCATTCAGTTCCATCAATTACAACCTGCTATTGTAAAACTGTAATATTTAGTCACAAAAATCAGTTGCCGTACAGGAATTTATGATCCTCATTTTGAACAATATAAGATTCAACCCCAAATGCTGGTAATTTTTTATTTATGTTAAGTATATCCACCATAATTTTTGTACGGAATAATTTCTAAAAATCAGTTTTTGTGTTAAATATATTGTGGAATCGATGCCGTACATTTTGCAATAATCTTGAACTAAGTATATAGGTCCAAGTAGGAAATCGAACTCCTGTACGACGTACCTAAAAAATAAATCTACATAGATATAAAAATTCAATTATACAAATGCCGTACAGTAATAAATCAGCTGAATTAGGAACAAAAATTTGCGGTAAATAAAAAAAATCCTGGCTTTTAGTACCGTTCTTTTTGTACTACAGTGATCAATGATCTATCATCTTGAGAAATGCCGTACAAGAATCTTTTGTCGAAAAATCCCCTCTGTGGAAAGTTTCTTTTACCTGCGCACTCACCTGCGCCGTTCACAACTGACAACACAGTGCGTAAAGGAGTTGTTTCGTATGGTACTACAATTCTGAATGTAATTCATGCTGGGTCACATGACCCCTCCAAAATTGGCCAGGGCTTTTAGTCTATACACTGTATAAAAGAATTACATCTGGCTGCGGACTGTCTAGATTTGCTCAATATAGCGACACACCCGGTGTTGTGAAGTTTGAAGAAACGTATGTGTAAATATATATTGTATTTTCCCTGTGTGATACTTGGCTCATGGTCAAAATATTTGTGAATATTGTGAATATAATAGTTATGACGACGTTTACGTATTAGGCAACTAATGGAGTATACACGGTCAAAAGACTGATTTAGAGAGATTTTTATATATACGTAATATTACCTAAAATCGTAATAAACAATTTGTAACGGGTAGGTAGCCATCTGGAGATATTATTAAGAATTTTTTGAAGGTTTGGTTTTGTGGAGGATATTCGTTTTTTGACATAGCTTTTCAGAAATTTCAACCTCCCACAGTTTGAAAATGAAAATGTTAACTTAATAAAATCTGTACAAGTGTAGAAGAGCAATTAATCAATTTGCATCAATAAGACTGTTGTCTCAAATAAAATTATTTAATTTCGTCTGCAACGTTTTGTATTCTGAAATTTACCCATCTGATAAAATAAGTTCAAAATTAATCAAAAATACTTTGTAAAAGTAAAAATCACTGCAAAGTGGTTCTTGCAGAAAACTTTGCCAAGGGTTTGACAGACTCATTTAAAATCATATATTTTTTTACCGATTTTACCGAATGATTTTTTTTTCATTAAGTAGACTTTCAAAAAGTCCACTAAGACACCATATTTCATGAATGAGTCTTCATTTTGAGAGTCAACTATTCTCATTTTTCAAAGTCAAAAATTTAATTACATTATTAGCCATTTTTTTAAAATGAATTTGACAACACCACTGCATTCACGACGATTTAAACTGGTTTATAATTACGTTGGAATGAGTCAATAAATAAAAAAGGTATTAGGGTATTAAATTTGAAAAATATAATACTTATATCAACCCACAAATGCTATTTCAGAACTATTATCAAAATTCTGACTACGCCCCTTGACTTCGGAGGTCTCAAAATATCATTGATTTTTTTTTCCACAACTTGTGTCCTAAAATTCACCCCCTCCAAGCTACAGACATCGCAAGTTGCCAGAAAAAAATCATAAATTTTGAATGGCGTCTACAATTATACATCAAATGTTCGGAAAATTTACAGGCCCTTGGTTTTTTGATCGCTCTATCCATTTCTTGCTTCAAAAATAAGATAACTCTGATTTGAAGAGGTCAATGAGGATTGCCTATAGTTGTTATGGCCAAAATTTTCTATTTTGCCCAAAACATTCAAATTCAAATATCACCATTGTGTTGTCCATGAAATAACCTAAAGTTTTGGCCTCTTGCATTTTTTTGAATCAGCTAATAGTTTTCTAGAAAATCGCTAGTAACTAAATAAAAGGGGAATAAGTAACAAACTAAAATACTAAGTGGGCTATGAGTTTTTAATTTGTTTCCCATTTTGACGCTTTTGACTTTTAAAATGCAGCATAGCACTTTGATTTACTTGCTAGTTTGACCTTTGTTGAACGGTTGAATTACTATTTTTTTCAAGCAACTTGCTATGTCTGTAGCTTAGAGTGGGTGTATTTTAGGACACACATTTATGGAAAAAAAGTCTTATTCTGACCCCAGGAATATTGAAATATTTGTATTGAATTCAGAAACACCCTTTATAATTAGATTCAAAAACTATGCCCTTTAATGCAGTTTTGGGTTGATTTTATTTGATTCTCTCACAATTCTTTTACTCATCAACAAGTTTCGATAAAATTCTTATCCGTGATATTTCGTAACATCCTGAATCCTGTAGTGTAGTCACAATTTTAATAAAATTTCCGAAATTGAAGTGGTGCGTTGATTAAATATCAAGTTTTTCAAATTTCGTTCCATTATTACTTTTTATTTATTGATGCATTCCAACGTCATTTTGAAGTAAACCATTTCAAATCGTCGTGAATCTAATGGTATAGTCAGACTCATTGTAAAAATATCGCTAATGATTTTGTTAGATGTTTGACCTCAAAAAGCAACAATAGTTGGCCCTAAAAATAAAGAGTCATTCATGAAATTCGGTGTCCTAGTAGACTTTTTGAATATCTACCTAATGAAGAACACTTGTTCCAAAAAACGTATGTTTTGAATGGGTGCTTCCATTTTAAAAGGGCCACACTGTATAATTCAACAGTCGCAGGTGGCAGTAGTTGTTTTCGGTTGGAGAATTGTGGATAGATAAACTTATTGTAAAGACTGGATTATGTATTCCATTTTCCATTTTTAATTACTAGATTAGTCAATTAATTTGTTTTTAATCATTGACGTTTTCCACCTTGTGCGTCTTTGAAAATAATGAATTGTATTCAAATCACCCTGTTGGAGTTCCATCTTGAATTTGTTCTTTTTTAAAATGGTAAATTTTACAGTTATCAGCTTCTCCTCCCCTCCAAGCTGATTTATAAGAAGCTATATGTAAGAATCATTTTTGGTTCGTCTTTATTCCACAATTTTGCCATTTTCAGTACACCTTTCTTGTTCAATGCTACAGAAGATACCTTTCTTTTCTTTGGAATAGCTTGTAATTCTTTCCGTTTAGTTTATCTCATCACGAGCTTATTTAAAAGTTATGTCGGCAAAAGGATCAAACTTAATATTGTACTGAATTATTTTTCTGGAATTATCTTTGCAGTTGAATTCCAAATTGATTTAACTGCATATTCTTTATAATCTTCTCCATTCCTCTTTTTCATATTCTAGGCCCAATCCTTTAATACATCTGGTACTTTTTGTAACGGAGTTTTTTCCGACAGTTCGTAATATCGGACAAAACTCCATAAGTTGTCTCCTTATTGACGCTTTAGTGTTTTTTTTGTGGATTGCGGAAGTTATATTTTTTGTTATTCGTTGGGTCGAAACTTCACCAAAAACGACTCACGTTGTATGTTTCAGTATCAATTATCAACAATACTAATTATAACTGACAGGGCAGACATTAAAGTGACGTAAGCGTACAGATCGACAAGCGTAAGGATGCCTCTGAGATGCGCAAACGATAGAAAGCGTGAGTAGATGTGCGACAAAGATCGACTACTGTTTAATAAGGCAGAGCGGGCAGAGCGATTGAGCTCCTGCCCCACTCCAGGGTTTTGTCTACTGCGCAACCAATTCTCTGAGGCATCCTTACGCTTGTCGATCAGTACTAGATGTATAGTCTGGTCATGAGGAACAGGCGTTTTCATCGATGATAGAAAAGGATGCACCTTTTTATCGCTGTCAAAATGACAAAACTATCACTATTAAATTTATCGCACATCTTTTTTTTTTAATCCGTGGTTCAGCTAGGTTATTATAAAGCTGACAGAACCACTTTATATCTGTCAACTTTTGGAAAATTCTAAATGTACCATAATTTGTCGCTAATTTATCGTCAATCAATTATCATTTCGAAAAATGTGTTGTTCCATTTTCTGACTGTGGAAATTTAAAATTTCCAAAAAGCTTTGTCAAAAAATATTAGGATTTACTGCATTTCTAATAAGTCAACCTTATACAGGGTGGGTCACGGTCGATGGTACCATAGACGTTTACGAAGAACGGGACAAAGGATCATTCTGAAAATTTGGTTTCTCAAGAAGTTGCTCTTGGTCTATCGATCTAAAATATTTTCAGCAATGCAGCGTTGCCGCTTATACCAGAAAGTAGCAGCATCTTTGTTATTTCAAATGGGTCACCCTGTATATTACCGCATTTTTGAACTTGTCATTCCTTTCTGATCATTTCTGCCTGATACACCCCTATACCTATCTCTAACGGATTTTGAGATATTGGTTATTTTCCATATTTATTTTCCAAAACATAGCTCGAATTGAATGTTTATTTCTGCGGTATTTGGATTCTTAGGAAGTTGCAATTTTGTTTTTAGTTCATCAAGATCATGTACATTGATTCTGTATAGAGAAGTTTGTTCTGCGTTATACAGGGTCATTCAAAATTCATGATCTTACTGCTAGATAAGAAAAGGGTTGAAAGTGCGTTTTTTTAAATGGAACATCCTGTGTATTATAAAATATCCTGAAAGATGACTAAATTCCCTTCGAATTGATATATTATGTTCCTATACCTAAATAGCCAGAATTCCGAGATAATAGCAATTTTCACTTGTAATCTCTTAAGTGCTTGAATTATTGCCGGAAATTTTTAGAGTACATGAATTTTCAAAGTACTCTAAAAATTTCCGTACATGAATTTTCAAAGAAAATATTTTCTCCACGATTATTGCAGAAATTGTCAATTCTGAAATCATATTTCAGAAGAAGTTCAATACACCATTTGTCACAAGTTTTTATCACAAGTCCCGTTGGTAGCTCAGCGGTAGTCTTGCGGCCTATGAGTTGCAAGGTCGATGGTTCAATCCACGATAACAACATAAGTTTTTTATTTCTTTTGTTTCAAATTTAAACACATTTATTGATGAAAATTTTGTTAAGTATTTTACATATCAATATTTCAGTGGTTATAAACAGTTCAGGTGAAACCATCGTTAGTTATTTCTTACCGCAGAAATAAACATACAATTCGAGCTATGTTTTGGATAAAAAATATGGAAAATAACCAATATCTCAAAAATCGTTAGATAGGTTAGATAGGTATAGGGGAGTATCAGGCAGAAATAATCAGAAAGGAATGACAAGGTCAAAAATGCGGTAATATACAGGGTGACCCATTTGAAATAACAAAGATGCTGCTACTTTCTGGTATAAGCGGCAACGCTGCATTGCTGAAAATATTTTAGATCGATAGACCAAGAGCAACTTCTTGAGAAACCAAAGTTTCAGAATGATCCTATTTTCCGTTCTTCGTAAACGTCTAAGGTACCATCGACCGTGACCCACCCTGTATATTTTATTACAATACTAAATTAATAAAGCCTTGATTTTTTTCACTGCATCCATGACAGTTATGAAAATGGTCTGTTTCTAGTATCTAGTAACAAATAATAAATTGTTAAAGATGTATTTCTTTCATGTATTTCAGATTTGACATACCTACCCATATGTTGTAAGTATTGACTACATGCTGAAATGGAAAAATTAACTTATCTAACTAGTTATTGTTGTAATATACAATTTTTTTATTTCATGATTTTTTTTGTCGTTTGATTTTTCAAATATTCCAGGTTTTTATATAATTGAAAGAATCTTTCTGTTTCCGTACAATCCAGTAAAGTTGAAGGAAAATCTTTATTATACCATTATGAGAAGACGTTCTTTCATTTTTGTTTCTAATTGTAATAAGTATTCTCATTGTATATATTCAGTGTATTTAAGTTATACAGGGTGTTACAATTCAGTATAAATATTTCAAGATCGTACCTGAGGTCAAAATAGTTTTTCCTAAAATGCACCCCCTCCAAGCTACAGATATAGCAATTTGTGCGAAAAAAATTGTAAATTTTGATGTGGCTACAATTATGCATCAAATTTTTGGAAAATACTTGGTACTTTGAACGCTCTATTAATTTCTTGCTTCAAAAATGAGGTAACTCTGATTCAATGAGGTGAATTGCCTACAGTTTCCAGTACCAAAATTTTCTCCAAATGTAACCAAATAAACATCACCGTTCAAACAATAATTTCTTGAAAAGAAAAGGGCGTCAGATTATTTATTTGAATACGTGCTTCATTTAAGTACTAAAATGGCATACATAATGTTGTTTATTTTTAATCAATATGTTTATTCACCGTCACCTTCTTTAAATACATAATATGTTCATAGATAGATAGATAGATATTTTTATTGACTATGAATATGGTTTATAGTAAGTCAGTGGAACAGAATATACATACACAATATACACATACATTTACATAAATAAAATTTGTATAACATACATACAAACATACATGTAAACACAATATATGTGTAATGGTTAATTTTAAAACAAAAGAAAATTATGAAAGTGAGGTCACAAAAGGTATGTTTGAATGTAATCATCAACAGAATAGAAGCAATGATCCAGTAGCACATTTTCACATTAATTTTGAAACATTTATCATTCATGGATATAATTTGGCAAGGTAATTTGTTATAAAGTTTGAAATTTAAAGAGTTTCTTTCTGATTTTACTAATCTGTAGCATGGCACTAGTAAATCATCAGAAGTAACGGAACGTGTGTTATGATGATGAAGTCTAGACATTTTTGGGATGCTCAGTCTTTTGGAATGAATTTCTGTCAAATTTTGTAGAATGTAGATACAAGGAAGTGGTAAAATCCGTAACCTCTTAAAGAGTGGTCGACAATGTTCATTATATCTAACTGAATCTAATTGTTTTTAGTAGCCACAACATAAATAATCAAATCACCAGATAAACGTTGATCATGTCTGAAAGATGAAAATATGTTTTCTTCATCGAAATTTATTTTTGAATGGTCCCAAATTTTCGTCAACAAGGTGATTCAGCCTAGTTTTCGCGGCCCTGTAACTTTCTCATCTGAAGAAAATACCATAACATATCATAAAAATTCGCCTTTAGAGTAAAAACAGTGTTTTAACATAATAGTATATTGTGTATTTAGTAGTAAAAGCAATACATTCCCGGACGACACTATAAATTGTTGGCCGAGGCGTTAAGCCGAGGCCAACAAGCATTCAAGTCTGGGAATGTGCTTTTACTACGAGGTACACATACTATTTTTTCTGATATCGCAATCAGCATTATCATAAATTGAGGATTCGAAATTACGTGCTTTCCTGAAACGTCAAAGTGACAACTATAAACCAAAGACCGATTTTGACGGCCTAGGCCGGCAAAATACTTTCCCGTATCGTTTTCGATACGGGAAAGTATTAAACGGTCCGGGAAAGTTCGTTGCTTAGCAACGGACTAAAATACTGGATTAGCGTATTTTGAGGCCTGGGGGGCTATTCTCGAAACATTCGACTTCCAATTCGTATACGAATAAAAGAGACAAATATACATATTTCATGTGTATAAGGGTGAACCAGCAAATCGAATTCGCATACGTACAAGCTCGAGAATAGGACCCCTGCAGTTGCTCCGAGAAAGTGGGCATTCTTGAACGATTTCAGAAAAATGATTGTAATTATATTTGAACTGTTTATCACTACAAGATGATTATTCAATATCATGTGGTAAATGGTTATAAATTCTGGGGTATATGGTTGGAAGAATTTGGATAATTGTATACCTGGCAACTAGGGTATGAATTTCATTCTTACTTCGAATTCTTATTGTGCAAACCTTGTTTGTTTTGAAATCATTTCTGTTTTTGAAAATATAAACTGCCAATTCATAGATGTATAGAATAATAAGAGTTAAAGTGAATGGTGAAAACATGAAAGTCTTTGACATGTGAAAAAATATGGATTTTTCGCATACCATATACAATGTGTCCCACGTTCAATAGCACCACCTCCATATTTTTTTATTCGACGACTGATTTTACATTTTTTTTCAATGAGATCCTTATTCCTGGTTATTCATTCGAACAATATTTTGCTCCCCTTCTAGGGAATTTCATGCTGTTTAGTTATTTAAGCAACAAGTGCAAAAAGTGAATGTTTATTGCACTCGACGTGAAATTGTCCGACGAGGCCGTTAGGCCGAGTTGGACAACACGTCGAGTGTAATAAACAATTTTTGCACGAGTTGCATACAACATTTTTTCTACGTTCATGCAAAAAGCAAAAAATGATTTATTGAGGTGCGGCACTAGGTGTAGGAAAATGAAAAGCGCAACTTGAATACTTTATTATTAATATCGATTTGCATTGAAACAGGAAGTAATACGTTACGAACAATTTAACTCAAACTTTATTTTTACCCTCAATGTTGAAAGTGAATGAACAATTGGTGCAATTTTCAATATGAATATTTCGTAGTGAAGTGCCTATTGCCAATCTCACAGAATATCTGCTAAATATGTAGTAGGTTTAAACGTTTATGTTTGTCATGATGACAGCACGTTGAAGTAGAATGACAGATGAGTGCAATAAAAACTTTATTGCACTAGTGCAATAAAGAACTTCTTTTTCCACTGAATATAGTTCAATAAAGTTTTGCTTTTTGCATGAATGTAGAAAAAATAATTTCTTCAACTCAAAAATACGTAAGCACTGGTGTATCTATGATCAATTATTGAAAATGCAAAAAATCGGCTGATAATACTGTAAATTAAAAAATCCCAGCCGCAACTGGGGAGATTTTTTATTAGATTTCAACCAATTTGAAATATTTCAAGAATAAGGATTTTCAGCTAGTTGAGGGAAATAGGTGTCAAGAATTATGATTTAAGAAAAAAAACTATTACTCACATTGAGAACAAAAAATTTGGAGTATCACATCTTTATTCATCAAAATTTATATAAAAAGTTGGTATATCATTTCCATTTGAATTTGCATTTGTTTGAACTTAATATACAGAGTGTCATTGCCAAAGGAATTCAGTTGAGAAAGGGAGATTTCATGTTCTACACCGGCTGGCCTGAAGCAGAGAGAGAGGTATGCGGATAAGGTAACAACAGGTTAAAGTAAATTATTATGAGCTTGGGAAAAATTCATAGAAATAATAATGATAATAAAATAAAGAAATAAATTTCATTCTGTTTTATATCAAAACAAAAAGTTTCTATAAAATTATATATAGCAGTATATTATGGCCAAACCATTAAAATCTGTTTCCGCTTACATTCGGCCACTCCTGAATATTCTCGAGAAAGTAAAGCTAATATGTATTTATTAGAAACTCACTATAAAATCAACAGAACAGTCAAGATTTAAAATTAGTAAAACCAGTTGATGATAACAGGAAATTATATTGTTATGAAAGTATTGCTATTCACAAGAACAGTTTAAATAAGTCAATCTTCAATAACGATAACGGCATATCAAATTAAAACTATTATCGGTATGGGTGAAAAAATCGTACCTGACCATATCTATCAGATTTGATCGCAGGTATGATCACACTCAAGTTCCATATCAATATTAATTCTTAGTAATTAATTATTTGATATATAAATGGATCAAAATTCTAAAACTATGATATTTGATGTCAGGCGTCTTTAAAAAAAATCGGCAACTTTTATACAAGAGTAATTGATGTATACTCCGACATACATTCCCGATTTACCCATTCATAAACTTTCGACAAATTTCGACTATAAATATTTTATTTGTTGAAGCAAAGTGATCAAAAATCATTCCTCTGGACTGTCATGTATTGAAGCTATAGTATAATGTTGCGTTTACTGTCCAAACACTAGTTACCTTCATAGAAGTCAATAACTAATAAAGCACTTGAATATAAAGCGAACAAACTTTGGAAATTATTTCACTCTTTCTTTTTTAGATTTTTAGTAAATTAAGTGAGAATCAATGTACCTACCTAGCTTTTATCGTCATTCCTCTGCCCACTTCAAAATCGCCACAATAAAACCACTATTCAAAGGAGGAACTAAAACGAATTTGTCCAACTATCGTCCCATTTCACTGACGTCGGGCCTCTCGAAATTATTTGAAAAAATTATTAAAAAAAGATTAGTCGCCTACCTTGATAAATACAAAATCATCTCAGAGGAACAATATGGCTTTAGAGAGAATCTAAGTACACGAGATGCCATTGCCAAGGTGACCTCTATGATCTACCAAGCAATGGACGAGAAAATGTGTTCGCTCGGAGTTTTCGTTGATCTGGCTAAGGCCTTTGATACGGTTGGTCACAGGCACTTGCTGGAAGTCATTGGCATAAAAGGTAATGTACTTAGCCTATTTGAAAGCTTTCTTTCCAACCGTGAGCAGATGGTTCAGATAAGGGGAATGAATAGTGGAACGAGCGCTGTCACTTGTGGTGTGTCACAGGGGACAGTCCTCGGGCCAGTTCTGTTTACGATTTATCTGAACAACCTCCTAAAAATTGCTACTTCAGGAAGTATAATTTCCTTTGCAGATGATACGGTTATTTTCTTCACAGGAAACACGTGGAAGCAAGTTAAAGATAATGCAGAAAGTGCTTTGAAAAAAATATTGATTGAATTGGTTCAACGCCAATCTTCTTACAGTAAACCTTTCCAAAACTAAAGCGGTACCTTTTACTTCTTACGAGAAATATGTATCCGAACTTGGGCAACTGTCAATTGACGATCGAATGATATCACTTACGACATCTACAAAATATCTTGGAATCTTAGTGGACTCTTTTCTAAGTTGGGATATACAAATCGAGGGCATAAAAAAAAGATTCGTTCTCTGTTCCACAAATTTTACCAACTTAGGCAGGTCTTGTCCATACACTAACTTAAAATAATATATAATGCATTAGTAGAGTCTATTTTGCTGTATGGCATCTTTGGATGGGGTGGGGCCAAAAAACATATAATGGACACACTAGAAAAACCCAAAAACGCATTATGAAAATCATGTATTTCAAATCAAATCGATTTTCCTCAGATCGATTGTATGTAGAGCTGAAGATACTGGATATTCGCCAGTTGTTTGCAAAATCAACTGTTTTATATATTACGAAAACACAAAAATATACAATGAAATTGATTCATAACTTTAGCACCAGAGCCATGAGTTTAGAACAGGACTATTTACCACGAGCAAAAAAATCAAGTGGTCAAAGATGTTTTGTCTACCTGGGACCTAGATTACTAAATATCATACCAATAACAATAAAACAATGAAGAATGTGCACAGCTTCAAAAAAAATCTAAAAGATTGGATATTATCGCAGGACAGAAATATCATAAAGAATATAATTGATCCCCCTTACCGATAAGACTATATTCAAATTGTGCTGCTATGAAAATTATTAATTTACATACTTTCTCTACTTGATTTGCAGATATATTTTATATAGTTTATTTTTTCCCTTTCTTTCCTTTTTTTGTGTAGTTGTGTGAAATAATATATACTTACAAGTTATAAATGTACACTGGGAGAATTTTTTCCGCTCCCACTAGCGGCAATTTAATTACCGCCCGTTTTAACGGGAATTTACCTTCGAGTGGAATTTTGCATACCACGTGTTATATCACCTTGGATATTTACTCTGATCAACTCTGTGCACTTCGTCGATGTAACTTTACGTTGTGACATAATTTTACGATGGAACTTTACATTGTTATATTACTTTTAACTATTAATTTTGAATTTTTGCGTCATAACATAATTAATTTTCAAAATGTTAAGAATTACCACGAATACTATTAAATTCGCTGTATATTCAATGCACCCTATTTTTTTTGTTCATTTACCAACTGTTGTTTGTCATACGTGACACACAACTATATAGACGATTGAATACCCTTCGAAATGAAGTAACACTTGACCGCCTATTTCATTTAAAAAAATTGGTGTGTGGTGGCTGCCACTTTGAGGGGTGTGAAGAGCGGCGATTTTTTTTAGGTCATAGAATATCTTTTTGAAAATACGAATTGACGTTTTTCAGGGATTTTTTTGGAAATAGATAACAACGTAGAAAATGAATCTATCCGTTACTTCAAGACCTCAATGTATATTTGTTCATTGTATAGGTAGGTATATTTTTTCTTTCATTTAACACACCATAGATGTATCCATCAATTGGAGAAATTCGTCTCCAGGTCACCAAAGCACTTCATTATATGATACTCGATTTACGTTTCGCTTATAAAACTAGCATCATCAAGAATGATAATAGTCTCCAAATGAGTATTTATAGCAATAAAGTGTTTTGGTGAAGTGGAGATATGTTGCTCAAATTTTTTAACGTTGAACGTTTCCAAAATCCTCAATATCTTTCCATCCACTTTTATACCTTTATTAACTACTCTGGCTGAATGGCAGACAGATTGACTCCGTATTATCTGGGTAAGAATCGTTTAGCACACTTCATGTAGGTACTTGAAAAAAAATAATACAATCTGTGGCGTTCAGTCGTAAAACAAAAATTCTATGTTTTATAAGTATAAACAGATTCTGTCCTTTTCTTCATTATCTTACGATCATTCGGTTAATTATGTACAGTTCTCTTTAATGATTTGAAATAAAAATAAATTTCAAACATAAACTGAATATTTAATTCCAATATAGAAAAACCTGAAAACATTTTCTAATAATACATTGCATATCATAAACGAACATTATTCATTATCAATATATTATAAAGATTTATGGGCTGGTCTTCCTATTCAGTGCGATTGTCCTAGAAACAAAAAAAAGTTGTATTATACAACAAGCCACAGGCTTTCCATCGTCTTGTTAATTCTCGAAACAGAGCAGAGACCAATATAATTCAATTTAAATTATCATAGAATATGGACTATTATTCGACAGCTAGATGCTTTCTATTCGGAAAAATGTCATTTCACAATGATGGAACAAGTACTTGTGGAGTTTTTGGTGTACGTTGATTTTTTAAAGAATTCGAGTATTTGGGAGCAAGTGTCACAAATAAACTCAGCAACAGCCAACATTTTCTAAAAAAAGTTATTATATGTTAAGAAAAAACGACCGATGAATTTATGGGCTTCTCTATAATTTGGGATTCATTTATCGAAAGTTACACGTTTCAAAACATATATAACTTTTAAATAACCTTTCGAAATCAAAAGTCATTTTTCATACGTAGCTACTCAATTCAACATATGATATCGGTGTTTCTCACAAAACACAGTGATTTTCAGGTTATAATTCTCAATTTCATTAGATATTTAGATATTATGAAGAAGAAACCTGAATGCAATCTCGTAAATATCATGTAAATATTTCAATGAAGTTCACTTACCTTGTATTGGTGATGCAATGCACAAAATACACTCATTACTTATTACTTGCAATGCCTCAATACCTCAGTTGGAAACAAAAAAAGAATGAACAGGAACGTGTAGGAGCTGACTTTAGCCTGTGGATGCGTAATTTTACAACCAATGCGAAAATTTATGCCAAGACGGATGTACATTCCAGTTCCAGGTGGATCTTCTCATAGTCGAGGGATATTCACATAATTATTTTCAGTACATATATCGAAGGAAATTTTACGCCCTAAATTAAATATCATTTCAAGTGCGTATAGATACATCTTGAAGTTTAAAAATTGAAGATAGAAGTAAGATTCCCATGAATCTGAAATAATGTTCCACTCTAAGCATTTAATATACATTGCAAATTTAAAACAATTTTCTCAGTGTAGGAGTGTGTATGAATTTGAAATATAAGAATGTACAAAAGAACATCCCTTTGAAAAAGAATGATACTTTAGTGTTTAATTGAAATGAGAAACTTACCCATAGACAGGTTTTGTGAAAAACCTTTTTGGGTCTTATTGATATTTGCTATGAGTCATCTTACCTGATATAAATATTGTATTGAATCTTTATTTGCAAATAAATTTATTATTATTATTTCAAAATTCATTAATTGTACATTAGATTACGCTTTTTCAGTTGTGGCTGTTACAGAAGGCTAGTTGAAGTTTCATGAGTTGAAAAATAGGGTTGTTGATAAAATGAATGAATTGTCGTGGTTGTTTGGTACTGGTGGATTTAAAAGAAAATCGTGGTGAGTCACACTCAAAAATATCATTTGTCTGACAGTTATTTCAGGAACATTAATTATATAGTTTCCGTTCAAACATTATACAGTGCGGCTTTTTTTAGTCCCCCCCCCTGTTAACTTTTGAACGGTTCGACGTAAAAACATGAAAAAAATATATTTGGAGGGTTTCACCGATACTACTTTTTGATACAAAAAATGTGGTGATTGCTCGACAGGGGGCGCGGGGGGCACATCATCTCAAAATTTTTAAACGGCATGATGGGTCATGTGTCACATCGTTGAAAAGAGAATTCAATTCTCTTCACGACCATCTATTTTTTTTTAATTTCGGTAATATATTTTTTGCAATTAAAATTCGAAATATCAAATATAAGTGCGGATCTGAAAACTACTTATACCTCGATAAATTTGAACGGTTTGTTGTGGAATAGTGAAACTAAAAACATTTCGAAGAGTATTGCCGTTACTACTTTTTGAGAGATGAAACGTTGCAATTACTCGAGAGATGGCGCTGGGGGCATAAAAATCGAAATTGGGAAAAAAATTCTCAACAAAATTAAAAAATAATTAGATGGTTGTGAAGAGAATTGAATTCTCTTTTCAACGATGTGACACTTGACCCCTCATGCCATTTAAAAATTTTGCCCAGCAATCACCATATTTTTTGTATCAAAAAGTAGTATCGGTGAAACCCTCCAAACGTATTTTTTTTCATGTTGGTATGTCGAACCGTTCAAAAGTTAACAGGGGGGGGGATAAAAAAAGCCGCACTGTAAAGAGATTCATATTATTCTCGTGTATTTCCTTGTGCAAAATGTGAGATTATGGAATTAGGGAGTGGCGAATTATTTCACGGAAACATTGAGAATTGTCATTCCTCTGGCTCCTTGTCAGACAGAGGAATGATGTTACTATGACCCAGGTCTTCTTTGTAGTAAATATTGGGAATTGTCTGAAGCTCAGAAAGACAGTTCAACAGATCATGTTGCAACGATAATTACCATATTGCTCTACTTTTGGCTTATTGGCTTTTAGTTTAAATACATTGGGAGTAGTAATTTTAACTTAGTCATCATAACTTGAAACCATTGATTAGATCCAATTTTTTACCTGCTGATACCAGTGAAAGTGATAGTTTCTTTGAAATTGGTGAATTCAGTTGGCAGTTTTACCCATTCTAACAATTTGCTTTTTCAAGAATAAAAGTTTTCAAAAATTCACTAATGAAGCTTTTTTCAAAATCACGTATAAAACTCGAAAATTTGGAATGATCCGTTTGTGATTCCTATAACTCAATAATAAACAATTGAAACTAATATAAAATTCAGCTGCCACTGCGATAAGTTCCAATTATTATATTACTATACTAAAAGCTATACTTCATTTATGGGGAACTTGCATGTTATTTGCTCTTCTGAGCGACAGATCGATCCATCATTATTAGTGCATGCACTCCATGCATTTTCAGTCATTAGTTTGTGAAACGAATTTAAAATATTCCGTTCTTCAGACGACCGGCAGCAGTAAAAGTCTCCCCTAACTCAATTATTTGAGCTCCTGCTGCACTCACTGGCGGTAATCTTATTTCACCTCATTTGATTTTCCAGATTGCACTTCAGTTTTCATCGATTTATATTAAATTTCAAATGTTCTGACTTTGTTGAACTTTCCCTAAACATTGGGGTTAATTAAATGAGTGGGTGGAAGAATTTTACAGTTGAAATTTCACTTTCGCCATAGGTAGGTACTCAATAATATTGCGCAAGACTTCGTTACTAGTATTGAATTAGATATACCTGAAGATAATAAAAAAATCTGGAAATTGATATCAAACAAAAAAAATCGTCTGTGAGTATTCCATAAAAGGTCCACTTCAATAATTGTTCCGCACAATATGGAAAAGGAAAATAGACAGCAAAATTTTTTGTTATTGTACATACACTTATTAACTCAATGTGTCCTTGAAAATGATAAATATCAACCCCAATGAAATAACAAATTGATCAATATAGATAGAATATAAACCTACTCTTTGGGACAAATACAAGAATGCAAATATACTTTAGGAATTAACAAATACTGTTGCAATTTCATAATAATTCATAATTATACATATTCAATTATACCATTGATTTGAAGCAACTTGTTGCAGATCAAAATCATCCTTAATGACAAGAACAACTATCTTATCAACGCTATATATAGAATCCCAAATAGCAATCTCAATCAATTCGTTATCAGCCTTCAACTTGACTTTAGAGTTCAACATTCCAACCAGAAAGTTATAACATCTTCATTCGGTTTCGTTTCCACGATAAATAACCCAACAAGATAACAGGGTGGGCATAGTTCATGTATTAACCACATATTTCTTAAATACAAAATTAACGTACTTGATCAAATATTGCCTCTACTAAATTACAAACCCAAACTACAGATAATTTACCAACAATAATATATATATAATATATATATATATAATATATGAATAAATTCGACAAAGTCGAAAGTACTCTTCTCTCCAAATCAAATCAAATCAACTATATTTCTACGATTGGCATTGTACAGTTCATAATATATAATTGGTTCACATTTTTTTTTTGTTTTGTTTTTTTATTTTTTTTTTTACTAAAGAAAACTTTTTGTCTAGAAGGGACGGACCTAGGCACGGGTGCCTGTTGTGTCCTTGTCCATTTTAGACAGTAAAAATAATTAACAAAATAAAGAATTTTAAAGTATGAGTTCTAATAAAGGATAGATGTAGGTAGTTACAAGAAATATCAATATCAATCTAAACAATAAATTTGAAATTTGAAACAGAGAACAGTATATGGCAAATAATGAAAATAATGAAAATAGGTATTGAAATTATTGATCAATGAGGGAAGCGATGAATAGGTATGAATAAATGTTCGATGTTGATTTAGATGATTTTTCAGAAAATATTGAATTGTAGGAGATTGGTAAAAATTAGATTTTTCATTTCACATTTAAATTTACTTTTATTGCGGATTATTTTAATGTCAGCTGGGATAATATTAAATAGTGTCGGACCAAAATAAAGGAAAGATCTTTGTCTGAAAGATTTTTTGAAATGAGTGACTTCAACGTTAAGATTGGTTGCTGCTCTAGTATTGAGAGGCTTTTTTGAAAATTGTTCATGATTTTGATGCATTCGCAGGAGACATTGGTAGATATAAATCTGTCTCACTTGGAAGAAACATGTATCTTGGTAAAGTAATTCCGTAGAGAAGAGTTTTTCCTTATGAAACAATATTTTCAGTAGTGTTCTGAGTTGTTTGTAAGTTTTGCAGAGTGCTTGTGAAAGCACCTCCCCAAATTGTTATGCAATATCTTAAGGTAGATTCAACCAATGAGTTGTATATGAATCAGAGCTCTTAATCGTTTTATCACATAGGTAATATGGTCATGCCATCTGACATGCTGATCAATCATGACACCAAGGTATTTTAAAACTGCAACTTTTTGCAATTTCGGACAGTCACACCCAAAGAAATCTTCACATTTGGGAGAGTGAAATTTAATATTTATATTAGGTTGGTCGCTTATCGTAGGTGAGAACGTGATATATTTCGTTTTCGCAACGTTTAGGCTTATTAAGTTATGATTTAACCAAATTTTTATATTCTTCAAACCACATTCAGATTTTTTGTATACCTCATCCCAACTTCTCCCAGTAAATATAATTGTAATTTAATTGTAAATACGAGGATATATTGAAAAACTCTTAGCCTACTATAGAACCAAACAAAATTTCAATTTCAAAATATTTTATTACTCAACATATTCTCCTCTTAATTGGATACATTTATTACAGCGAACCTGCAACGTCTCTAGACCTTTCATAAAAAATGTTGCTCCTTGCTCTGCGAACCAGACCTCATAAGCTATTATTACCTCCTCGTTGGAAGAAAATTTGCGACATTTTAAACTTTTTTTCAGTTGAGGAAAGAGATGACAGTCGAACAGAGCCAAATCTGTTAAATAAGAGGGGTGTTCTAGTAATTCAAACCCTAAATCACGAATTTTTTGCATGGAAACATGAGATTTGTGTGCAGGTCTTTTCTCTTTAATTTTTTCCCGTAGAGTGGTCAGTAATGTCGAACAGTAATCTCCAGTTATTGTTCTACCCTTATCCAAAAAATCAATCATGATTACTCCAAAAAACTGAAGTAAAAACTTTTCCAGCAGATTTTTGGACACGATACTTTTAGGTCTGTTAAAATCATGTCATGAACAGCATCGATATTTTAGGGGACTGACACAGAAACTTGTCATAATCTGCCAGAAATACTAAAGTTTTGAAGTTTTGAAAAATACTCGGAGAGTATATCTGGAGGCGAGAGCTCTAATAAGCTCCGCCTACCAGTAAATTGTTATACCATTGGCCGACTAAAATGTTCGGCCAGTGTATAAAGGCTCAAATGGCTGTTTTAGGCAGTCATCCAGGAGCCGCCCGAGGGCTCGGACAATTCCCAGGAGAGAAGCCCTCACTTCTGGATGGCTCAGTAGTGTATAGTAGAGTCAAGTGTAAATAGTATTTCTGGTTTTTAGCGATCTTCGGCCTGGCATGCGAATTAATGGAACCTCGTTGGTTGGCAACACCAACAAATCCAAAAAGAATTCGTATGTCAGACACGTTCCTGCTGGTTTTCCAAATAAATGAAGAGCTCCGGAGTTGCTGAGATTTTGCGACAATGCCGTACCTCGGATAGGTGGTACTGAGCTAGCCGGAAGAGGTGAAACATCCTGTTTCCTACTATCCGAGTCCGCGCATTTGTTGACATGGCGCCCAACGTGGGGCCCAGCGAATAAGGATTTGCGGTGCACTCCGATGGGAAGCAGGGCCCACGAATAACTTTTCCAGCCGCCCGGACAAGGGGGAACTTATCGGAAAGTTTTCCTGGATGCACTTTCGAGATGATTCTGAAGCGAGTTAGGCCAGTGGAATCGAGGATGCCTGTGTTGTTCTTGGGTTCGATGGAAGTGTTCCATTCCACAGCCAGCCTGTTGTTCCTGAGCCGGATGGCCAGGGCAAAACGACATAGTGAAAGCTACCTCGCCCAACAGCTGGTTGTCCTTAGCCGATGGGCAAGGGCGAAGACATATGGCGCCTCTTTGGAAGCTGGATAACGAGCGTATGTGGAAATATGTAACATTTCGTTACATAAAAGTCTCGTAAAGGAGTATCCTGGAATCCATACGATGAGTTGAAGACTCAAACATCTGCAAGATTTGGATAGCCAGTAGCTGTAACATAGTTCTCTTTTAGGTTTTATTTTTAGGTACACGTTCGAGAGAACTGGCCCTTTTCAGGGCAAATCCAACGACGTTCCATCCGCATGCCAAGCGATCCCTTAAAGGGGGGCCGTGTCATAATCTGCCAGAAATACTAAAGTTTTGAAGTTTTGAAAAATACTCGGAGAGTATATCTGGAGGCGAGAGCTCTAATAAGCTCCGCCTACCAGTAAATTGTTATACCATTGGCCGACTAAAATGTTCGGCCAGTGTATAAATAAAGGCTCAAATGGCTGTTTTAGGCAGTCATCCAGGAGCCGCCCGAGGGCTCGGACAATTCCCAGGAGAGAAGCCCTCACTTCTGGATGGCTCAGTAGAGTTAAGTGCACGTTTAGATAGTATTTCTGGTTTTTAGGTATCTTCGGCCTGGCATGCGAATTAATGGAACCTCGTTGGTTGGCAACACCAACAAATCCAAAAAGAATTCGTATGTCAGACACGTTCCTGCTGGTTTTCCAAATAAATGAAGAGCTCCGGAGTTGCTGAGTTTTTGCGACGATGCTGTACTTCGGATAGGTGGTACTGAGCTAGCCGGAAGAGGTGAAACATCCTGTTTCCTACTATCCGAGTCCGCGCATTTGTTGACAAACTGGCCTTCCCGATCATCATCATCTTCAATGGAAAATTTAACTCTTTTGAAGCTTGCAGTCCAATTTTTCACGGTCGCATACGAAGGACATTGATCGGTGGAAAATATGAGGCAAAAATTTGACAGAAAACAACTACTTCCTTGGCTAATGCCACGACGGACATTGAACTACATCTGATAGATATGTATGCAACGTTCTTCCAAGAAGATTCATCTGCTATTGTAAACAAACAAAAGATTATATTGAAAAGGCCATGAGCGCGATCATATTTGGGGCGCTTTTTGGGGTCAAAGAGTCAATTGATAACTCAAAAACGGTTCGTCGTATCGATTTCAAACAAGGACGGGCTTCTAGAGGACGTTCGATTCTAGGTACGTGCTGTAATGGAAATTGAAATTCCACGTTTCACAAAAAAAATCTCAAAAATGTCCCAAAAATGAAGTTATTTTAGAGCAATTTTTTGGTAGATCAGCAAATAATTTCAAAAAAATCATTACAGCACGTACATAGATCAACGTTTTACCTTTCTTTTGATACAAAATTTATTTCGATTGGATAAAGATTGCCTCAAATTTTAATGGAAGAGAAATACCATTGCAGCTACCTTGATTATCTACCGCAGACGTAGGTACATAGAATCGAACGTTTTCTAGAAGCCTGTCCTTATTTGAAATCGAAACTACGAATCGTTTTTGAGTTATTGACTCTTTTACCAAAAAAACCGACCCAAATATGATAGCGCTCATTGCCTCTTGATTCGGCTGGGGATGACCACCTGCAGACATGTTTCGAGGTTCGTACCTCTCATCACTATAAGGGTAGAGGTCCGATAACTTTGAGTTGTCTTGTTCCTGCCAAATGAATTATAATCTATGGTTTATCTAATAATTCCCTACAGATGAAGCAGCGACTTACAGTAAATGCGAATAATTCGAACAAGTTCGAAGTTTTCGCCGGAGAGTACAGAAAAATGATATGAGTAAAATAAACAAAATCAAAGTACTTCGACTTCATCAGTGTAAATGTAAAAACTATTCGGTGATGTCTAATAAATTAATAATAACGATACATCAGTATTCCTACTATGACCAAACTGTACATAAGTGTGAAGAGATGAATATAGAAACTATTTGTTAATAAGACTTTTTAAGTATTACTCTCGTTTTTTTTGCTTGGGTAAGTTATTAGGTCGAACATTACATTTATGGAATAACGGTAAGTATTGGTAATTTTATAGAATCAGGTCGTCATGGACATCAATTTCGAGCAATACTGATGTTTTTTTTTATTTCGAAATTAATTAATTTATCAAACATGGAATATGTAGTTCTTTTCGTAATGTGGTACACATGAGTTACTTTGACTTCCATCACATCACTCTCAACCTGAACCAGCTTGAGGTTGTCGTTTGATAAGGATTTGCAAACTAATCCGATAGAGGAGCCACCAGTTATTCTAATGAAACTGTATCCAAGAAACCATCTGTAAAACATTAGAAATTATACTACGGTTTTCCAGACATACACCAACTTTTTTATTTGACGTTTTAGATCCATGGTTACTTTGGAGGAAATGTAAATTCTGTCCGACTGTCCGTCTGTCATTCTGTCTGTCATTCTGTCTGTCAGTCTGTCATTCTGTCTGTCGTAAATATTTCAAAGCCTTATATTTTCCGAATACTTGGAGATATCGCTTTCTAATTTGAACCATATCAGAAACTCGAGGACAGTGTTGGTCACTTTAATTTTTTCAATTGGAAAACCCGATTTCCCACCTCCACCTCCACCAAAATTTAAAGTGCGCATTGCACCAGGAATTTCATTTCATCCCCTCCTAAATTTTTCTGGTGCTTCGTAGATTGTTGACTATTTACGCGCCATTTCCCCCGCCCCTCAAAATCTTCAGGGCGCTTCCAGTCCGGATTTTTATTTTCCTACTCCCCCCTTCCCTAAATTTTCCAGGCGTTTCGTGTCTGGATTTTTGATCAATTTCTCCCTTCCCCAAACTATTCTAGGAGCTTTGCTACCAGATTTTCGATTATTTATCTCCTCCTTTCATCCCAAAATTTTCCAGGTGGTTCGCGACACAATTTTTGATAATTTACCTCTTACCCCCAAAAATCTTCCGTGCGCTTGGCCCGGATTTTCATTCCCCCCCTCTCCTTACCCGTCCCCAAAATTTTCCGGGAGCTTTACGCCCGTATATTCGACCTCTTTCCCTCCTCCCCAATATTTTCCAGGTGCTTTGCACCCAGATTTTTATCATTTACCACCTCTTTCACCCTCCCCATTCTTTTTTCAAACGCATTTGAAATGTGGAATTCATATTAATGGTGTTCAACTATAGTTTTGAACGCATTAAAGTAGTTGTATTCATATAGCGTCCAGTTACAGTTTCAAGCTCATTGAAGTCGTTAGATTCATATTTCTAGTATTCAATTCTAGTTTAAAACGCATTAAAGTCATTGTGTTCATATTATTTGTGTTCAATTAAAGTTATGAACGCATTTAATTTTTATTATTCATATTATTGGTCCACAATTATAGTGTTGAAAGCATTAAAGTCTGTGTATTCACTTTACTGGTGTCCAATTATAGTTTGAACGCATTGAAGTAGTTGTATTCATATAATTGGTCTCCGATCAAAGTTATAAACGTATTGAAATCGTTGTATTCATATTATTAGCGCCCAGTTATAGTTTCAAGCTCATTGAAGTCCTAAGATTCATATTTCTAGTATTCAATTATAGTTCAAAACGCGTTAAAGTCATTGTATTCATATTATTGGCCCACAATAATTATAGTGCTAAACGCATTAACATCTTTGTATTCACATTACTGATGTCTAATTATAGTTTTGAACGCATTGAAGTAGTTGTATTCATATAATTGGTCTCCGATCATAGCTATAAACTCATCGAAATCGTTGTATTCATATTATTAGCGTCCAGTTATAGTTTAAAGCTCATTGAAGTCGTAAGATTCATATTTCTAGTATTCAATTATAGTTTAAAACGCGTTAAAGTCATTTTATTCATATTATTTGTGTTTAATTAAAGTTATGAATGCATTTAATTTATATTAATCATAGTATTTGTCCACAATTATAGTGTTGAACGCATTAAAGTCTGTGTATTCACTTTATAGTTTTGAACGCATTGAAGTAGTTGTATTGATATAATTGGTCTTCGATCATAGCTATAAACGTAATGATATCGTTATATTCATATTATTAGCGCCCAGTTATAGTTTCAAGCTCAGTCGTTAGATTCACATTTCTATAGTGTTAGAAGCATTAAAGTATTTGTATTCACACAACTGGCGTCCAATTATATTTTTGAACGAATTAAAGTAGTTGTATTCATATAATTGGTCTTCAATTATAGTTATAAACGTATCGAAGTCGTTGTATTCATGTTGTTGGTGTACAATTATAGTTTTAAACTTTTAAATGGTATTTCCATATAATTGGCGTCCAATTATATTTCCAAACTCATTAAAGTCATTGTATTCATATTACTGGTGTCCAATTACAGTTTTGATAGCATTAAAGTAGTTGTGTTCATATTATCAGTGTCCAATCATAGTTTTGAACACATTAAAGTAGTTGTATTCGTATTATTGGTATCCAATCATAGTTTTGAACGCATTGAAGTCATAGTATTCAAAGAAATCTCCACTTCTTCTAGGCACTTCAACTTTCGAGCTTTTCGCTAAGTTAATCGGAGCGCTACCCCCAGTTTACTCGTAAAATCCCTACAACTTCTAGGCTTTACAACTTCCGAGTCCTTTAACTTCCGAACCCTTCAACTTCCGAGCTCCCGAACTTCCGTGCTCCCGAACTTCCGTGCTCCTCAACTTCCAAGCTCTCATTTGTTATTATTACTTTGTTATTACCAGTATCCCAGACTTGTAGATAGCCACACGGGCCCTTCTGGCCCAGTCCGACCCTGTTGTACGACACTATATAGGTACATTCATTCATCGTTATGATAGTTACTGCACATTCGAAATAGGGAAGACGAGTGCCTGAGTCCAAATGAAGTTTTCTGAACACCCTTCAGGTCGAGTCCTTTTATAATCCTGCTCGCAGGACTCCACTGGCCTCATTCACTACATGCTCTGAGAAATGGCAACCACGACGTAATTGAGTTGTTTATTAGATTCCGGAAAAATCTCGTTAGTTTTTATAATGCGGGTTCCTTCTGGATGCAAGGACCGGCGCTGCCATAATAAAATCGGGACGATATATTATTATCTCTCCAGAAAAAATTTATTGCTGATATATGGTGAACAGTAAAATTCAAAATCCTGGAAATGACTGGTACAAATTCAACGATTCTGTTGTGTAGGAAGCAACACATAAGGACCAAAGTGAGGTATGATGGCGAAATATCAAAGAAAGTTATTTAAAAAAGTTGCTTGGAATTTAATTTTTCCTCACATACAGAGCTTCAAGCATCAAATCGAGAAAATTGAAAATATCAATTCTTTAGAATATATTCCGATCTCTTCAAACACTCTCCCTCAGTGATTCCAAAAACTCGAAGATAACTGGCAAAGTTGATCTCTTTCAAGATGTTTACTCCTTTGACGTAAAAAATTATTGGTTGGAAGATTAATAGCAGCTTGATTGATTGTCACAAATCAGACAGGAAGTCATAGTGTGATTCAAATCTTTAAGTAGGTTGGATATCCATTTAACTTGTCTACTTGATAAGGATAAAGCCATGTATTCTGCTTCTATTAATTGTAGACACAGCTAGACTTCTTTGTTTGTTTTTCTTACACTAAGTAACAACAGCTTCGCCATAAAAACCTATAGGAATCTACTCGTCAATCTCCTTTCGATGGAATTAGCGAATGAGGCATCATTATAATTGAAGAGTTTTGGTGACTGTTTGTTTGAAAAAAAAATGAGCATATAGGAAATTAAAATTTAGGATGAGTTTCTATTTCATGCGACTCGATCCTGACTACCGAACATAACCTAAAAAATTGGCAAAGTTGCGAAAAGCGGTTTTTTTGATAATTAAAAAAACTACAGCTCCGATCAATAAAAGTTGAATCAGAAAATTGTAGGAATTAAAAATATCTATGAATTAACCCAGATATGCCTACTGTCCTTCTGAAAGGACATGCACAAACAAAAGTTCTGTAATGCATTTCGGTTAAGTTTGAATGAGTTTACGTAGATGGTATGAGGCGCCGTTTGGGTAAAAAGTCTTTTTGCAAATATAAAAATGTTGTGTCAATATATTTATTAGTTGGAGCATTATTTATTATTTTGCTTGCCGATATATTTATTTTCTGCCAAGCACAATATATTCGAATTTCAAACGTTGCAAATATATTAAAACGTAAATGCCCATATATTTATAAATTCGATCTATTTTATGTCGTCAAGAGATGGCGCTGCCGACGCGATTCAATACACCCTTTAATTTTTTCAGTTCTAACGTATTTGACTATGAATAATCCAATGATTATTCCACAAAACTGATGAAAAAGTATTCTGAGAATATTTGCTGGCGGCTGCGATATCATTCGGCGGCTATATTCGGGAGAGTGTAATAAATCGCGTAGGTAGCGCCATCTCTTGACAACATGAAATAGATCGAATTTATAAATATATGGGAATTCACGTTTTTATATATTTGGAACGCTTGAAACGTAAATATATTGCGTGTGATTAAAAAATAAATATACCGGAAAGCAAAATAAAAAAATTTGTCACAACTAAAAATTATATTGACACAAAATTTTATATATTTACAAATCACTTTTTACCCAAACGGCGCCTCATAGATGGCTTCAATTTTATTCAATATTCTGATATTCGAAATAATACTCGCGCAGTTGTCAGTCGGCTGGTTATTTCGCGTTGGAATAGGTAATATAATTTATGATAGACATATCACTCGGCTTTCAGATGGTTGGGTGAGAATGGTAATTTACTCTATTCGTAGAAATAATCTCATTTTGTTTCATTTCGTTAAAATAACACATTATTCATTGGGTAATGATATAAAATATTGAAATATTTGTAGTTTGAGTTCATATAGGCAACATATCTCAGTGTTCTTTCAAAAGGACAGTAGGCAAATGAACGTTTTTCTCAATAGTGGCCTCATTCTGCACGAAATACTGCAATCTCTCGAAGACAGTGATGATAACGGCCACAATGGACTAGAACTAACAATATTGCCTCCAATGAATGCTTGTGAGCCAGTTACGGATGAAAACTCAGGCGATGAAATTCATGTGTACGAATATACAGGGTGGGTCACGGTCGATGGTACTTTAGACGTTTACGGAGAACAGGACATATGATCATTCTGAAAATTTTGTTTCTCAAGTAGTTGCTCTTGGTCTATCGATCTAAAATATTTTCAGCAATGCAGCGTTGCCGCTTATACCAGAAAGTGGCAGCATCTTTGTTATTTCAAATGGGTCACCCTGTATATTACCGCACTTTTGAACTTGTCATTCCTTTCTGATTATTTCTGCCTTATACTCCCCTATACCTATCTCTAACGGTTTTTGAGATATTGGTTATTTTCCATATTTTTTATCCAAAACAGCTCGAATTGAATGTTTATTTCTGCGCTATTTGGATTCTTAGGAAGTTGCAATTTTGTGTTTAGTTCATCAAGATCATGTACATTGATTCTGTATAGAGAAGTTTGTTGTGCGTTATACAGGGTAGTTCAAAATTCATGATCTTTCTGCTAGATACGAAAAGCGTTGAAAGTGCGTTTTTTTAAATGGAACATCCTGTATATTATGAAATATCCTGAAAGATGACTAAATTCCCTTCGAATTGATATATCATGTTCATTTACCTAAATAGCCAGAATTCCGAGATAATAGCAATTTTCACTTGTAATCTCCCAAGTGCTTGAATTATTGCCGGAAATTTTTCGAGTACATGAATTGAATTTTCTTTGAAAATTCATGTACGAGATAAATTTACTGCAATTAATTCATGTGCGAGATAAATTTACGGCAATTAATTCAAGCACGAGGGGGATTCGGTAAGAAAATTTCACACCGAGAAATGAAAATCATCCAGCAATTCATAACAATGGTTTCACCTGAACTATTTATAACCACTGAAATATTGATATGTAAAATACTTAACAAAATTTTCATCAATAAATGTGTTTAAATTTTGAACAAAAAAAATAAAAAAGTTATGTTCTCATCGTGGATTGAACCATCGACCTAGCGACTCATAGGCCGCAACACTACCGCTGAGCTCAATCTCAAAAACATGTATATTTGGATATTTTTAACTATTTACATTGCATTTCGGTGAAATCTATGTACAACACAACTCTGCTTGATATTTTCCGCCCACCTCCGTGGGCTGATTGGGATACCGCAGGTTGTGAGGGAGTGCTAGGGTGGGGGGGCTCCGTCGACCCCTGTTGCCAGGGGTCGGCGTTGTCCCGAATGTAGTGTCTCCTCGGCTCCTCAAGAGGAACAGGTGAGGCACCCCCGCTGGTGTTGACAGGTGTAACTCAGATTTTACCTTCCTACATCATGGTATTAGTATACCCTGTCTCCCGCTATGCTAATACAGGGGTTGACTGTCAGATTGATCAGATTTTAGAAGTGTGATTTGTGAGGGGTGTTATGTGGATTTCCGGAAAGAGTTTTCGGCAAAAAACCGGGTTCTGGTCTTAGTCCTCTATAGATGTGACTTGGTGCTTAGTCTTGGCGTTCATGGAACAGTCCAGTTTTTGGTAAATGAGCCCGCCGTGTTTGCGGGGCTCATTGTGGTGTGCCCTTACTCTTGTTATTTCCCTGGTGAGTGAACTCTTGGGAATGTGATATTTGTAAAATTTATATGAAAGATTCATTATGTGGTTTTGGATAGTAGTGACTATAGCTAGGTCACGCACGTTTCAAAGAAAATTCATGGACTCGAAAATTTTCCGGCAATAATTCAAGCACTTGGGAGATTACAAGTGAAAATTGCTATTATCTCGGAATTCTGGCTATTTCGGTATAGGAACATGATATATCAATTCGAAGGGAATTTAGTCATCTTTCAGGATATTTCATAATATACAGGATGTTCCATTTTAAAAAACGCACTTTCAACGCTTTTCGTATCTAGCAGAAAGATCATGAATTTTGAGCGACCCTGTATAAAGCAGAACAAACTTCTGTACATAGAATCAATGTACATGATCTTGATGAACTAAACACAAAATTGCAACTTCCTAAGAATCCAAATACCGCAGAAATAAACATTCAATTCGAGCTATGTTTTGGATAAAAAATATGGATAATAACCAACATCTCAAAAACCGTTAAAGATAGGTATAGGGGAGTATTAGGCAGAAATAATCAGGAAGGAATGACAAGAAAGGAAAAACAGACAAGAAAGTGCTACAAGAAAGTTTTTTATCCATTTGAGTTAGTTTCCTACTTATATTGCATGTTAGTGTATGTTTTCATGTTAAATATAAAGTAAGGAACTTTAAATCAACTTTAACTTATGTGCCTACCGTCCTTCTGAAAGGACACTCTTTTCTGAGAAAATAGATATTTTTTTTTTCATTTTTCCCAACAATATTGACATGCTCTGAACTAACATTGACATAAAAATACAACAAGACTTGTTAAAAAAATTCAGGCATATCTGGATTAAATGGGTTATAATTTTTTGATATCAATGATACTTATCGAGTTATATCGGAAAAACCGTGAAAAATTGGGTTTTCTATAACTCGTTAATTGTAAGGTATTGAAAGTACTTACAGTTTTGTGTAGCCTAAGGCAAGCCAAAGTAGTATTTTTTTTAAAATTGAGAAATATTGATTATTTTTCAAAATATATGAAGTTTTCTCAAAAAAGATTTTATTAAACATAACGGTTTTTAATTCCAACGATCAACGTCAAAGACAACTTTTCAATTAGCAAATCTACCTCCTACTGAATGAGCCGACAAACAACATGCCCTCAGAGTTTATTTGCAGTTGCAAAACTGGTTAGGCAACGACAGAAGGTTCACTCAGTGCGGATGGAATATTACGAATGATGCATTAATGCCAGTTTATACTGATGATCCATTGATACCAGACGATATATTGAAAGAAATTTCATGCAGTTGTATCAGTGGTTGCAAAACACAAACATGTGGCTGCAGAAAGCGATTATTCCAATGTTGGAGTGTTTGCACACATTGTGATTCAAGTGGATGTGAAAATTTTGAGACGCCTATCATCGAAATAGATGAAGAATTGCCCAACTTCATGGATAGTCTGCTCACACACAATATGGAAGAAGGAGATGAAGAAAAAGAAAAAGAGCCAAATGTTTCAGCGGACAATCCTCCAATTTAAAAAAAGGAAAATTAGTGAATCTGTATCAATATAATTTATGAATATTTTTTCTGTAATAACTTCATATAAGTTTTGTATATAATAGAGATCGGTGTATAAAACGCAAAAGATCGAACTCTAGCGACAGTGGATCGAATGGCTGCCAGGAACAAAGTAAAGCATTTCTACCGTATGTTCCTAGGGTCACAGATCGGATTGGCCGTATACTACGAAAGTATGATATCAAAACCATATATAAACATTCAAAGAAACTGAAGGATCACTTGAGATCGGCGAAGGATAAACGTGATGAACTAAGCTCATCTGGGGTGTACCGCATTCCATGCACCTGTGGCAACGTTTATATCGGAACCACGAAGCGTTCCACAAATACCAGAATAAAGGAGCACAAGGCCAATTGCCGGTTTGGACACTCAGAAAAATCCGCTGTCGCAGAACATGCGCTTAACAATAACAATCACAGAGTGAAGTTCGAAGAAACCCAAGTAATTGCCACAACACATGCATATTATCCAAGACTCTTCCACGAAGCAATCGAAATCAAAAAACATCCCAACAATTTCAACAGAATTGAAGAAGGGTTACAATTGAATAAAGCATAGCTTCCTGTTCTCAAGAAAACGGTAATAACACCATACCGGGAAATTAATGAATCCGAGGGGTACCCGACGCAGGGACGATGGCACCGGACGCAGGTACGAGGACGTCGACCCATAAATACTGGCTGAGACAACGCATACCAAACAAGTAGTGTTCAGTGATCGAAACTGTAAACATTTCTCTTGAAAATGCCAACCACTCGTGTTGGCGAAACGTCGAGTTTTTCTCTAAATAAACGTCGGCCTAAAAACCCGAAAAACCATCATTCATTCAACGATGGCCGCGAAAGCCTTTCACAATTTGTATAATAGAGTTATTTTATCATTTTGTGAATATGATATTCGTGTTTTTCTCGACAACCTACCCCAAATTAAGTACAAATGGATTTTTGTTCAGTGTCCGGAAGCCGAGATACTTAATATTTTTCAAGCGCAAGCCACTTTGAACGCACGAAATAAGTTTTCAGTGCTATCCCCACTCCGCCACCCGCTACAGCCATTGCGATCCGCGCCTGCACGCCCCACTTTATTCATGAATTAATAATACTGCAAATGAACTAGACATATCCTAGTATTTTTTATTAAAAATATAGGTATTCAACCATGAAGGTGACTACTGTGCGATGATTATTGCGTCTTCCAGATTCTTTTGAAATAAAAAATTTATCTCGTCTCCTAGTGATCGTAGGAATTATTTTTTTTTTTTTTTGAATGCTTGAAATCATGCTTGGAATCCATTTTCATAAAAGTCATTTATATAAAAACAAAATTAAGCAATGTATTTGGGAAAAACGTGTAAAAAATTGTGCAATTTTAACCCTTTAAATCAAAAAAATCAATATACTTATTCGACAATATATCTCCTTGCTTAACAACCAATCAGTCTATTTCAATTTTGAAATTCAGCCAATAGAATCGGAATTACAGTGAAAATATAGCTTGTCGCTGTATTTTCACGGTGATAAACCTGCTTAGTTTTTGTTTTACTAGCTGTCAAGTGAAAATAATGATTTAAATTATAAACGTCAAATCTTTGTGTTTTGACTAGTTATATTTCTTAATCAATATGAGCGATCGTTGGGGACAAATGGCTATTGGTATCATAGATGAAGCAGTGGAAAAGAGTATTCCGTTGAATACGGCCAGAAATTAAGAATCAATTACCAGGCAATTCAACAATTTTCAAATCGATATATTGTCGTCCTAAATATAATTCGTGGTATGATTAATAACATATAATTTTTTGGAATATCAATTCATTGGCAATCCCAATGCAAGAAAATACAACTCGTACTGCGTTTCAGCAATTCATTAATATTCCAAAAAATGATCGGTAATAATCATACCACTTATTATATTACCCCTGATAATATGAAAGAACAACTCTTACAGAAGAAAATAAGTCATGAATCGTTACTGTAGCATCATTCCCCGAGCAAGAGTAGCCATATTGAGAAAGCATCCTTTTTGAGAAAACTTCATATATTTTGAAAAATAATCAATATTTATCAATTTTCCAAAAAAAGACTTTTTTGGCCTATTATAGTCTACACATAAAGGTAAGTAACAAATTTGAATACCTTACAGTTAAAGAGTTATAGAAAACCCGATTTTTCACGGTGTTTCCGATATTACTCGAAAAGTATCAATGATATCAAAAAATTATAGTCCGGGAGCCAGTGACAGATTTCCATGACCAAGCTCCTCTCAAGCGAAAATTAGTGGAATGCATCAGAGAGTTATATTATAAAGCTTCGTGAACGTCAGCTGCGGTTCCGTGGGGGGGGGATGAGCGGTGGTAGCCTCCCACGCACAAAGAAAAAGAAATGTATTCAATTTTGTTTTCCTACCTGAAAACATGTTAAATTATCGCTAAAGCAATATCTTGAAGAAAGAAAAAATCAGCTGACTATAGCATGGTGTATTATACGACAGCTAGTTGGTCAAACACAAAAAAAATTGTGCCTTCTATGATTTCCTCTCAAATAAAATTTTACCTTATATTCGGATTGTGTCAATTCAACATGTTTCCGGGAAGGAGGACATAATTGAATATTTTTTTTTTCTTCGTGCGTAGGAAGCTACTGTGCTTATCCCCTCCCCCCCCCACGGAATCGCGGCTGACGTTCACGAATCTTTATAATACGACTCTGATGCATTCCACTAAATATCGCTTGAGAGGAAATGACTGACCAAATTTTTACCGGGCTCCTGGACTATTATAGTTCATTCAATTGATAGATCTTTTTAATACCTACAATTTCCTGATTCGACTCTTTTCGATCGAAGTTGTAGTTTTTTTAGTTATCAGCAAAAAACCGCTTATCGCAACTTTGCCAATTTTTTAGTCTTGAGTAGTTTACATAGATAGTTTATTTTAAAAGATATAGTTTTTATTAAATAGTCTGAATGTTCTTTGGAAGTTAGTCTATAATCAACTATAATACCAAGATGTTTGCATTTTTTCACCCGCTCGAGTAAAGAAATAAATTGAAGTGTCATCAGCAAACAAATCAATTTTGCAATTTCCTGCTGCTTCAATAATATCATTCATATATATATATATATATATATATATATATATATATATATATGTATATATATATATATATATATATATATATATATATATTATGAACAATAAAGGTTCAAAAACTCTTTCCTGTGGAACCTCATAAACATTTTCTATTTCCTCAGAAAGTTTATTATTAGGTATCTATATCTTAATTTAATGTTTTATATTATCCACGATTTCATTACAGAACACAGAGGACCTCCAGCATTATCAGAACTTGAAAAAAAATTCAAAAATCTCATCAACTTTTATTTTTCAGTTCAGTTTCCAGCGAAGAAATTTTAATTTTAAAAATTTTCACAATTGCTTTTTAACATATAAAAAATAGGTCCCAATCTGTAACAATTCAAGGATTTCATTCAGAAGAGTACATTACTTCATCGGGTGTTCTTCAAGGATCACACTTGGGACCTTTACTTTTCATCATTTATGTAAATAATATAAAGTCGTGTTTTAAACATGCCAAATTTCTGTTATATGCAGATGATATGAAACTTCACCTTACCGTGCGAAATTTAAACGATTGTTACAAGATTCAAGACGATCTTAATAGAGTTACTGAATATTGTAACTCGTCTAACTTGTTCTTGAATTTTCGTAAATGACATTGCATCACATTTACAAGGAACAACAACTTGGTTCATTTTGATTATTATATAGGAAATGATCAAATAAATAGAGTGAGCAAGATTAGGGACCTAGGAATTATGTTTGATTCCAAGCTGATTTTTGATTTACATATCGAATTAATTGCAAACTCTGCCTCACGAATGTTAGGCTATGTAGTGAGAACATGTAAACATTTTGAAAACATCAAGTCTTCAATTTTTGTTTTTAATGCATTTATAATGCAGTAAGCTAAATTTCGCTTTTATTATATGATGTCCTCAATACAAAACGTACATAAACCGCCTGGAAAATATTCAGATCACATTTATCAGATATATTTGTTTTAAACAAAATTTCAATTACAATGGTGACATTCAAAATGCGAGAAAACATTTCAATATTGTATCCCTATCCAGTAGAAGAGTAATCTCTGATATTTTATTTTTACACAAAATCATCTCAAATTCCATAGACAATGCCAATATACTGAATCAAATTCAAATAACGTTCCTATTCTGCCACTTAGAACAAACCATTTATTCCACATACCTTTTCTTCGAAGAACTAATTCGTCCCAAAATTCTCCTTTATGTAGAATTGTTCGCAATACTAACAGGTACAACGAACAAATCGATATTTTCTCTACATCCTATCAAAAATTAAAGACCAATTTGAAACGTCTCACGTATGAATCAATTTCTACTCAAATTAGTAAATTAGAAATTGCAATCGTTTAATAAACTACTTTTCTTTCTGTTAATTTGTTAATTTATTATATTTAACTTTCTGGCACAATTGCTGGTTTAAAATTGTACTTATGTTAAATAATAATATTTATGTTCTTTATGTTCTTTATTAGACTCATGTATATATTTTTTTATATTTACACTTCTACATACATTTACATTAAGGTCGAGCACATACCTATGATGATTATCTGTCAATATATTTAATTTTATTCTTAAATGTCCTGTTTTCTCATATTTTATTTATACTTCGAGTTTTTTATGTATGTATATACTAAAGTGCTTGTACATCTTAGATTTAATTAACTACATCTGTATCGATATACACAAAACTATGACTTGTCCCATCTACATAACCTGTAGTAAAAAGGATTAATAAAATCTATCTATCTATCTATGTTTAGGTAAGTAAGTGAATGTGCTTCAATGTTAGGAGTTTAACAACTTTTAAACATAGATTCAGTAAATGTATATTTATAATTATGTATTGATGTAGATACTCTAGTGGACTCTTTGTCTGTTTGTATCTTTCATGGCCATTAAATAAATAAATAAATAAAACATAAAAGGCCTTCACGAGGTTAGTGTTCAGTCCAATTCCTCTTTCGGACATAAATGAATTGAAGAAGCCATTGTTTGGTAAAACAATTATCTCATCGTGCTTTTGAAAACTTATAAAATCTTTTAAATAAAAGTTTGATTATGAAGTTAAAATGGATATTCATCAAGTATCGCCTACATCAATTCAACAATGAAAAAGTGACGAAGAAAGAAAAGTAAATCTATAATCAGTTCCTTTGAATTTTCCGATGTGCCTCTTTTCGTAAATCTCCTCGAAAACGCTTGCATCATTGGAAAAACATTTCGAATTGCCTACAACAGATAAGCACTTACTTTTCCCGTCTCCTCAAGACTAAAACAAAAAGTTTCCTGGGAAATTCGAAACAATACAAGTCAAGATCTCCCCTAGGAATTTGTACAAAGTAAAACTTTTTCAGAGGTCACTTGTGGTAACTAAAAGGCATGTAACCCAACTGGGAACTGTTTGTGATGCCATCCAACTAACTAGACAGTATTGTTCCGTTGTGTAGAGATCTTATAATATGTGCTCTACTCTGAACAATTCTGTTTTATTTCATTTTCGGATGTCTGTACGTGTGACATCGAAATTGAAACTGATACATGGGTGTGAATGGTGTGGAGCTTAAAATAATTGTTTGAAAGTATCTCAGATATTGTATCAAAGTATTTCTATGCGCTATGATAGCATTTCTTGTACTGGTAAATCGACATTAACTTTCAACATAATATGTTTTTGAAGGTTCAAAGAATCTTGTCATCGAAGGAAATAAACAAGTACTGATCGACAAGCGTAAGGATGCCTCCGAAAATTGGTTGCGCAGTAGACAAAACCCTGGAGTGGGGCAGGAGCTCAATCGCTTTGCCTTATTAAACAGTAGTCGATCTTTGTCGCACATCTACTCACGCTTTCTATCGTTTGCGCATCTCAGAGGCATCCTTACGCTTGTCGATCTGTATTCTATTGCATCTTCAGGGTTGAAAGGTGATAATATCAAATAGTATTTCCGATTTTTTACAGTTCTACTGGAAACAATATCTTTTATTTTATTTCCATACAATAATATATCTTCATCAAATATCATATTATGTTATGGTGTAAATTCATTGTTTTGTGGGAAAGCAACAATGTCTTGATGATCCTTGTAAAAGTTGGTAATTGGTAAATGTGAACTTTGAGTAAGCAATCAATGATTTTGTTTTGATACAGTTTCCTGAGCTTCCTCATTGTCAGTAACTGAAATTTCATGTTCATCGAAGTTGCTATTTACCATTAAAAATTTTGATACGCTTTCACTGCAATCATCAAAATGATTCATTCAGATTCTAGTTAGTGCGAAGGAAAGAAACACTAGAGCCGTTAGCTAATAACCACTTCCCAGGCAGCCTGGTTCTGGACAATCAACATCCAGTCGCAAATATAGGCGGGATAAAACGGCCTCACAGAGGTAACTGGATGGTTGCCAACAAAATAATTACACCACAGGCGATAAAATGGGCGGTTAACTCATTCCACCCACACAAATCTCCAGGAGAGGATGGCATAGCTCCAGTTCTGTTACAAATCGGACTGGAACATATCATACCTGTCCTTATAAGACTATTTATAGCCAGCTTTAGCTGGAACAATATTCCATCTAACCTGAACGCGACTATGGTGATCTATATTCTTAAGGTTGGTCGGAATGACACACACCCAAAATCGCTCAAACCTATTAGTCTGACATCCTTTCTGCTGAAAAGCACGGGAAAAATACATAAGGTGTGGGGAACTAACAAAGCAACCCCTCAATGTTCACCAGTATGCCTACCAGGCTGGTAAATCAACAGAACTTGTCCTAAATAACCTTGTCTCAGAAATAAGCGACCTCCTGGAACACCAGGTGGTAGCAGTCGCAGCATTTCTGGACATGGAACGAGCATTTAACAATGCACTACCTCACTCCCTATATGATTGGATAAGAAGTATGCTTCACAACAGAACTATAACGACCTCTCTACAGGAGGGAGGTGTCAGCTGCAAACCAGCCAGAAGGGTCCTCTCCCCTCTGTTATAGTCACTGCTGGTTGATGATTTGCTGGCAATTATCTCGCTCTAGGAGGTTGATCTGCAAGCATATGCTGACGATCTGATCCTAGTATTAAACGATAAATCCGAAGACACGATCTCCTACGTCTTTCAGGATATTTTGGATACATATATAAATGGTGTGAGACGGAGGAAATGTGCATTAACCCCCATAAAATGGTCATAGTACTATTCACCAGGAAAAGGAAGCTGGAACATTTAATACCTCCTTCCAACAATGGTGTAACAATTCCTTTTGCGAGTGAAGCAAAATATCTGGGCTCTAGATAAAAAGCTAAACTGGAACTCGCACTTGCTCGCAAAAGACTATCCGAAAGGCTAGCCTATCATTATGAACATGCCGCTAAATATGTGGCAAAACATTGGGCATGTCACCAAAACACGTATGTTGTCTGTACGTGACCGTCATACGTCCAATGATAACGTAAGACTCTATAGTCTGGTGGAGCAAGGGCTATCAAAAAATGGCTCTTTAACTTGACGGAGTACAGAGGCAAGCGTGCCTGGCGATTACTGGAAGCATTCACTCCACGCCAACGGCAGCAATGGAAGCCCTCCTTGGATCACTTCCTCTCCACATAGTTCTGGAGATGGGCAACATACAGACTCTACCAAGCGGCCATTAGTCTCCCGCAGACATGTGTCATGAGAGGCAGCAGTATGCTGGAGGACATAATAGCTAACAACATTCTAGGAATGCCCTCAGACATCATGCCTAAAACTATCAACCTTCACAGGTCCCACACTGTGGTCTTTCCCGAAAGAGAAGACTGAGTCCGAAATGAAACCGACCTATGTAGGGCAAATGAACGTTGGTTTACTGGAATGCGCCGGAGCCAGGATATATGGAATAAACCCAGTAGTGAAACGCTCATTCAGTAAGGGCAAACTAGCTACGATATTTCAGGCAGAGGTATATGCCATTGAAATGTGTGCAAGGGAGCTGGAAAATCGAACCACACACAAAAAAAACATTAAAAATATTTTGAGATAGCCAAGGAGCTCTGAAAGTGCTTGAATGCAACTGCTTTGAATCTAGAGCAATATGGAACCGCAAAGACACCTTACACTGACTAGCGCAACGCAACAACGTTACCCTAGTCTGGATACCAGGTCACACAGGCTTAGAAGGAAACAAAATAGCGGACACCCCAGCAAAAGGGGGGCCGAAATAACGTTCACTGGACCAGAACCGGTAATCGGTTTAGCATATAGCACTGCCAAGAATAAAAGACTCGAGTATTGGTGTAGTCTACCAGGTCAAGCCCATTCCAAAGCATGTATTGCTTGTACAAGGATAATTACAGGACTCTGACAAACTGCTAAAATTCAGTTGAGCGCATCTCAGAGTTATAGTAGGTTTGCTTGCTGGCCACTACAAACTCAAACATCACATGCATAAAATCGGACTTACACAAGGTGCAGAGTGCCGGCTATGCATGGAGGATGATAAAACGGCTAAATACATTCTGTGTAAATGCCCTGCAGCGGCCAGAAACAGATTCTCAATATTTGACGGTACGACAGTAACGCCAGAAAACCTGGTAAATTGTTCTCCCAATGCATTCCTTAATTTCGTCAAGAGATTGGATATACTGGGAGAAATATAACCATAGGGTGAGCCACAATAGGCCATTGGCTGCAGTGGAGGGCCTGACTCTTACGATCAAACCTAACCTAGTTCGACCGCGTTTTTAAGAATCCTTTTTTTGGTCTATAAATTACTTCAAATTGATATTTCTCCAGTTTCAAATGCCATCTGACTAATTTACTACCAGGATCTTTGATTGAAAATGACAATGTTGAGGGTCGGTGGTCTACCATACCATAGTTGAACGTTCATTTGAAAAATGAGTTCATTATCGAAGTTTTACAGAAGTTTCAATATTTGTTTTTGGAAATATTTTGAATGGCATGCCAAAAACCAACTAGCATGAGCCTACATCAAACAAAATAGGTAACAACATTCGTTGTTCATGAGACATTATTCATATGAGAGACTCTACGAACCAAATTGAATGATGAAAATTCCAGTGAAGCTGACGAAACATTGAAAACCGATTGTCATCGGTTCTTGATATGTGTTACTTTCGTCACTCGTAAAGCAATATACTATTACTTTACATCATTGTCATTATTATTACATTCTTGTATTTTCATCGGTCCTTGAACCATTGAAACATATTAT
Source organism: Chrysolina oricalcia (assembly GCA_944452925.2). Classification (NCBI taxonomy): domain Eukaryota; kingdom Metazoa; phylum Arthropoda; class Insecta; order Coleoptera; family Chrysomelidae; genus Chrysolina; species Chrysolina oricalcia. The sequence continues at coordinate 3,344,787 of OX101827.2, forward strand.
AACGCCTTTGACTTTTATCATGAATGTGTCATTTGAAAAGAAAATAGTTCTGAAGTTTTGAAAATTGGAAAGGTTATTCCAATATTCATTAAAAATTATCCATATTCTTTAAGTAATTATCGACCTGTTACAATTCCAATTGATTCTTAAAAAGTTTGGAAAATGGCGCTTTAAGCAGAGTAGACTTTTCACTTTCACGTAGACATATCCGATAGATAACTATTTGGAGGATAACTTGTCTGGCACTTCGGGTTCGAGTTGAAGCAGTATTTGTTGGATAAATGCAATAAAAAATACCGTTTTCAACAGAATTTAATGTTTTATGAGGAAATGAGTGTTAAGAATAATCAACTTTGGCTTTGACAGAGCGGTTAATGTTGAAGTTTAAATTTGAGATTTTGCAAAATTTTTAATTTTGTAACAATGGACGAAGTCCAAGATATAGATTTGCTGTTAGACGACGATTTAAATGAAATAATACTAATAATACTGAGTACTACCAAGAGATCTTTTTCAGATTTCAATGGGTACAAATTTTGGAACGCCTCCAACAGTCTTCATACCCTCCTCTTTGTTTTTAATAACTTTCTTTCTCAAAGATTTTTTAATACCTTCATATTTGGCATTCAAACCACTTGCAGAACGGGGAATTGTACCTTGAGTAGAAAAAAAACATAAGTATCATGGAGGTAATAGCATGTTAAAGCTAAAGTATTATTGGAAAAGAATATCTCTTTGATACCTTCATTTATTCATCAAATCACGTTTCCAAAACTGTTTAATGTTCTATTTTACATTACCGGATGTTGCATTGAATTCCAAACATATTTTCTGCCAAGCCTCATCTTTTAATTTCCACAAGACAGAATCTGTTTGTTTGTTTTCTATGATGTGTTTGGCCTTCAAACACAATTTCACTAACAAACGGGTTTCATTTGCTGTAAAATTTGGAGCCCTGTCCACTTTTTTCCCAAAGTTTTCTCAGTTTTCTTTTCCATATTGAAAGCTCGTACTCACGGAAGATTTGAAAATTTTCTATCCACTGTTATCACTAGTACACACCTATATGTTGATCTCTGAATGCAAGACACTTGGTTAGGATCAAGGTAGGATTCAATTTTGGCAGCAACGTGACATTAGGTACAATTCCAACTAATGGATAGGTCCCTGTGAGATATAATACGATGAAAAGACGGAAGAAAATTATTCGTTAAATATTTCTACCTGAGAAGTTTATCCGATAGATAGGTATCAGAGTCTTTATTGTAAAGTGAAAAGACCGGCCCTTAGACAAATATCAAATTGTCAACGAAAACCTACATGGACTTCGAGCAGGTTTGTCAATTCATACTACCATGCATTTATTATATATATAAATATAGTTATTGAAGAATTCACGACAATGAAGCTTTCTTAATTTATTTGGTTTGTGAAATTATCGCTCACAATAGACGAGGAAAGTGCTGACGTCACAAATGTCATTCTTGTCAAAAGCTGATTCCAAACAAACCTCCGTAGAATTTAAATCACTTGTCCGATAACTCCGATATTGTTTCCATTAAGGTTTTTCATCTTCTTTTGCCAGAGAAAACAAAATCCAAACAACCAAACACAAACTAATAAGCAAACATCAACAGAGAAAGTCACCCAAAATTCTTTGTTTGGAATCAGTATTTGACAATTGTGACGACACATTTTCCTCGTTTATACTATCGAAAACTCTGTTAGAAATCTCAAACTCGATCGATTTGAATTCGTTGATGTCTGTCAGAATTCGATAATTTCACTCGCCGTATGAAACCCTCCTTTCTTGCAATATTAGGACCAATAAGGGACGTATGCCTCGATAATACGCAGTTCCTAGCTTTCGAGCAGGTAATACCACTTTGTCATGGCAACCACGTAGCCAAACAACACTGGACATCTTGATACTTAAATGAATGTCAGTCTGGATAGATAAGGTATTATCTATTACTATTGAAGAATTCATGACAATGGACTTTTTTTACTTTGTTGGTTTGTGAAATAATCTCAATAAATACTACTTCTGGTCACAATACTTATCGATAATTCTGTCAGAAATCTTAAACTCGATCAAATTGCTTTGAGGTAACAACACTTGTCCTAAACGACTCGTGGTGTTACCAAGCAATTTGATCTCGTTGATTTCTGACAGAAATACTATCGATAGTATTGCGAGCATTCGTGGTGTTACCCACTAAAATTTCACTCGCCGTATGGCAACCTCCTTTCCTGCAATATTAGGACCAATAAGGGACGTATGCCTCGATAATACGCTGTTTCTTCCTTTCGAACCGGTAATGCCACTTTGTGGAATGTGGTGTGAGATGCTGTTGCAGCAAGAATCGACTCAATTTAGTCTTTACGTTGCCTTCAGATAATTTCAACAGCGCTTCTCTTGTAATCTGCACCATTCGCTCCACCTGACCATTTGAAGCAGGACTATAAGGAGCAATTGTCACGTGCCTTATTAAATTATCTGATAGGAATTTACCAAATTCCTGCGAAGTGAATGCTGTTCCATTATCTGATACAATAACCTGAACAATTCCATGAGTTGCGAATAATTCTCTAAAAACTGTTAGAGCTGACTGTGTCGAAGTGGAAGGAACTTCAATCACTTCCAATCACTTGGAATATGAGTCAACCACTAAGAAAATATAATGACCATGCATAAGTCCAGCAAAATCTATATGGATCCGTATCCATGGCGAACGTTCCCATTCCCAAGGATGAATTGGTGCGTTTGGAGGCGAATGACGGTTTTCTTGGCAAATCTGACAATTCGCAACTACTCCTTCAATCTCGGCATCTATACCAGGCCACCAAACATAGGAGCGCGCTAGAGCCTTCATTCGGACGATGCCTGGGTGAGCCATGTGAATAATAGTCAGTACTTGATTCCTTCCTCGAGGTGGAATTATTACTCTGGTGCCCCAGAGTAAACAATTTTTATATGCAGAGATTTCATGTTTCATGTGCCAGAAAATCTTAAGATCAGTTGGCACATCTGCACAGCTTATCGGCCAAAACTTCTGGGTCCAATTCAATATCTTCGAAAGTACTGGATCCTTGATTGTATCTCGTGCAACTTCTTCGGCAGTAAACGGTGGCTCGGGAATATTCTCAAGCATAAAAACATCTTGAGCATTGGGAACTATCTGCTCTGGTACTTTTACAGGTAACCTACTCAATGCGTCTGCATGAGGAATCATCTTTCCTGGATAGTGAACCAGATTATAATTATATGAAGATAGTAGCAAGGACCACCTCAGTAATCTTGGAGATATTATATCCGGTATTTGCTTATTTTCACCAAGAATACCTAACAAAGGTTTATGGTCAGTTCGGAATTCAACAGATTTTCCATAAATGTAATCATGGAACTTTTTCACCCCCGTTATTATTGACAAAGCTTCTCGATCTAATTGTGAAAAATTTCTCTCAGTTGAGTTCAAAGTTCGGCTGTGATAGGCAATTGGCATTTCAATTCCATTGTCTTCTAAATGACTCAAGACAATTCCGATCCCGTATGGACTTGCATCGCAGGTTAGGACAATCGGCTTTGTTTCATCAAAATAAGCCAGACATTACGGTGATGACAGTAAACTCTTCAATTTGTTGAAAGCAGTTTCTTCTGTTTCAGCCCACCTCCAAGTAGCAACTAGGGAAGAAGTTTCAAGGTGGGAGACGTAGTGTACGCTATGAATTTTGGTAATGGTCCAAAATGGATTCAAACCACAGTGGATTGTCATGTATTGGTTGAAAACTCAATTTGGTTTACTAATTAACAGACACATAAATCAGATGAGAAGTTGCCATAATAAAACAATATCCACTGGATCAGAGTTCACTGCATCAGGAAACGAAATTGAGAGTCCTGTTCCGTTTCTACAACAAGTTTTCGGCACGAAACTACACCTGTACAGTCCTCATCTCGTCCGACACGACAACGGAATGCTCCAGATCGTCTTCAATGTTTATTTTAAAGAAGATTGAACTGGAAGGGAGGGGTGTTATGTAATGAGATAACATACAGTATTGATGTTGTTCATAAAACCATAATCAAGTATTTGCTTGTCATAGTTGTTCTAAAATATAATTAAAGTACACTGTCACGTAATATGCATTTCTTCATAGAATACCTTTCTAGAACCTTTCTCATATACAATATAATATTACTATTGAAGAATTCACGACAATGGACCTCTTTCACTTCGTTGGTTTGTGAAATAATTTCAATAAATACTACTTGTGCTCACAATACTAATCGATAATTCTTTCAGAAATCTCAAACTCAATTAAATTGTTTTGAGGTAACACCACTCGTCCTAAGCGACTCGTGGTGTTACCAAGCAATTTGATCTCGTTGATTTCTGACAGAATTACTATCGTCGTATTGCACGCACTCGTGGTATTACCCATGAAACTGAAGCATTTCGTATTCAATCTGTGAAAAAAAAACAGTTCGATGGAGCTTTCAGCAGCCACAAAATATATCAAACGTGGACTGAAATAACAATAAAAGCGTGGAAACCTCATATACAGTCTTATTTATTTCCACTCGTTTTGCGTGAGACTGAGATGTATTGCGCCGAGAATTGGATGTATCGTTTGAGGGCTGGCGTCTCCAGCGTCTTTTCGCGAGCGTCTGTGTATCCGCTTCAAACCAAGAAGGCCCCAGAGCACTCCGTTGCGATGTCCGGCGTTTCGGCGAAACTTCGCCGATATTTCATCAGGGACCGGGATCGTCTTTTGCGCCCTCCGGCCCACAGTTTGAGATTACTATTCCATGAAACATGACTACAGAAAATTGGGAAATAATTTATTAACTCGAATGGGTCTATTTATTACGTTTATTGATGTTCTTGTTATCACCGTAAGCTCGAGGGGAAGATTGAATGAATAAGGGTGGTTTAAGAAAATGTGTTACTATGGTCCGTGAATGAATGGCGCTTAGTAATAAATCCTCATTCAATATGCAATATCTACCGGGTGATTCTCCAAGGTGGCTCACCCCTATAACTTTTTTATTATTGAAGATAGAAAAACGAAATTTGGGGGTTGTGTATTATAGTTCAATTTACATTTTTTGACATATTAACTTGCTTTATCGTACTTCCGGTTCGACCGGAAATGAGCATAACTTTCGATTTTTAAATGGGACATCCTATATATTTTTACTTATTTCGATCGAGAATGACATTCTAAATCCAACAACACCTCACTTGTCAATATTTGACAAATGAAGTAATTTTTATTTCAATTTTTATTTTTCGATCTAGAATGCCATGGATCGTGTGAATCGCCTCATTCTTGATCAAGTAACATGGGAAAAGTACGACTTTGAGGCTTTTGAATTCACAGTCGCTGTAAGAATTATTCAAAAGTCTCAAATATGAATTTTTCCAGTTAACGTGAATTTTTCAAATGGAAAGGGGGTGGCTCGTCGGCTTTTTGTGAAAGATCATTTTCTTACGAATAATTTGATACCCCACACTTTCACTTTATTTTCACTAATTCGAGCTGCATCAGATGCATTCTTTTTTGCTTCTCCGTAAATTAGCAACATGTCAATTTTCTCGTTTCTAGTATAATTTTCCATATCAAATTATGAACTATGCAACAAAAGAATTTTTGAAAGTGACAGCATATTCATTGGCCTATTTGTTTAGGTATAGTCCTAGCAACAGCTTCAATTGTTTGTCACGAATAACTAGAATAACAGGACTCAGTGCATACCGAATACGTATTATTTGTAATTGGGTATGGTCGCTTCTTGCAATCGCTCACAGAAATAGTGAAAATAAAGTGAAAGTGTGTGGTATCAAATTATTCGTAAGAAAATGATCTTTCACAAAAAGCCGACGAGCCACCCCCTTTCCATTTGAAAAATTCACGTTAACTGGAAAAATTCATATTTGAGACTTTTGAATAATTCTTTCAACGACTGTGAAGTCAAAAGCCTCAAAGTCGTATTTTTCCCATGTTACTTGATCAAGAATGAAGCGATTTACACGATCCATGGCATTCTAGATCAAAAAATGAAAATTGAAATAAAAATTACTTCATTTGTCAAATATTGACAAGTGAGGTGTTGTTGGATTTAGAATGTCATTCTCGATCGAAATAAGTAAAAATATATAGGATGTCCCATTTAAAAATCGAAAGTTATGCTCATTTCCGGTCGAACCGGAAGTACGATAAAGCAAGTTAATATGTCAAAAAATGTAAATTGAACTATAATACACAACCCCCAAATTTCGTTTTTCTATCTTCAATAATAAAAAAGTTATAGGGGTGAGCCACCTTGGAGAATCACCCGGTATATTGGGAGGCTTGTTTTGATGTAAAATATTTATAAAAATAACAAACAACTGTGTTCTCCTAGGTAGTGCTATCCGGCACAATATCTATTGGTCGGATTTGTAAGGCTGTAATACTTAACCTAAAGTAGTTGCGGAGCTAATTCATCATGGGTTCTAACCAAACCCCTACAAAGGTAACAACCGCTCCAAAGTCGCCCACTCCGTATTTGCAAACAAGCGAAATTATCATCAATTTGTTAAATAGAATGGTTACCCTTTCATGAAGAAAATAAAAGCTTGCTACTTCTGTTATGACGGTCTAAACGCAGGTAACTCACCATAATGAAATTCCAATTGTGTTTATCCATCAGATCTCTCTTCTACTTGGAATCAGAACTCGCAAATTCGTTTTTGTTAGCTCTAGATGCATTTTTAAAACACACTTGATCCGAACACCCAGTATCCTTACACAAACTTTCATCGCGATGAAACACAGATTTAAAAAGTATTAAAATAAAAATTCTGTAGACTAGTCACGTCCAAAATTTATAGCGACACTTTTATCTTTATTATTATCATTTCTGAAAATAGAAAACTGTCTCGAACGTTATATAGAACTACTTACTGTGATACGATTGAATCCCCTCTTATTTATAATGAAACGATTACTGTTACCAGGAAGGGGTTATGAAATAAGTGAGCTTTTGGACAAGAGGAAGACTGAAGAAAGGGAGAGAATACGTCATTGGAGAGAAATTAAGTTGGCTATCCTGAAATTGGTAACTTTAGTTACATTTGCGTCAATTTGCGAATAAATAAAGTTACTAAAGCCCGAGGCTCAAGTTAAATCATAATAAAATGATATGCCAAAATTCTTGTACTTTCTATTCCTAGCTGTTAATTACTTGTTTAATATTGTAACAATCTTCCTGCATCATACCATGCTCATATATTGACATTCCATAGATTCCCCAAAAATACAGTCGAGCAGGAATAGATCAATTTTTGTAGTAATTCCAAAGACTGGACATCCAATAATTTTTCCAGGATTTGTTCAGATCATTTTTAACAAAAGTGATTTTGAAACCAATCTTCAAGAATCTCTCCTACCTGTGGAGTCAAGACAATGAGAAACAGAACTCATTTTGGTTTAGGATAGAAACTTTTGTTATGACATTACGAAATAATGTTGGTGTTCCATTTCAGTTATTCGTACAAGACGTGTTGGCAAAAATCTAATTTATTCACCTATGACATTTCAAGAAGCACCTGCAGTTCCATTGGAGAATCTGTACCCATTTACTATCAAATAATGGTTTGAATATTATATTCCATTCCCTGCTATGAAATGTTTGACATTGATAGGAGTTTTTATGCCATTTCAGATGAGGATTCACAGTCTCTTTCCACCTCTTGTTTATAACGTTGCAAAGAACGAGAAAAACTCATTGATGAACAGTTCTGTGCGATAACACTATTCGCGGAAAATTTTCCGATAGTGGGCGCTGCAGGATCTATCAAACTTGTCAATGGAATGTGGAAGACAATGTGAACCCCCATCTGATTCAATGATAAATACTTTCTAAATTGAATTTTGAGAAATAAAGGTGAACTGTGAAAGATGATACTTGTTAATATCAGTTTGGTGGACATGTTTAAATATATTGGCGATAGAAATAGACGACCGATAGTGGAAGGTATTCAAAGCGAGACTGTTATTTTGTGTAAAGTCAAACATGTATAGAAACTCGAGATATTTGGACTGGTTTAACAAACTTCTGCTTTGATATCGAAGCCTCATGAAGTCAGTTTGAATGAAAAGAATATTTAAAAATTATAACCAGTACTGAACATCAAGATGTTTCCTTGAAATGAGTGAAATTACCAATATAAATTTTGCCAAAACGCCAAAGAAAAAAAGATATCTTTGGAAATTATTTTCATAATCGGTTTCTAGGAAGTGCCTGCTACACACACGCACATGTTTTTGGAAATGGGTTTTTCAATTTTCAAATTGTTTTGACACAACTTGCATAATTTTCGATATTTTGGGAAGCTGTGTATTGATGCATTTGTATCTTTATACTGTTTACACTGCGGCAAAGAGCAATACCTCTTGCACTTTCTTCGCATTTCTCGAATCTTGAGAAGTGTTTTGATACACTAAACTTCAGCAAACTATTTTAGAAACTGAGTAAACAGTTACCGTTCAAATCACACGTCCTGGAAGGGTATATGTTTGACTGTAGGTGTCGCACCCTTTTCGCGTTTTCGCGAATTGTACAACAATTATCAGAAAGAAGAAACAAAAAGTTCCCATTACCAAGTATAAGAACTATCCAAACTTATCAAAATCATTATGGAACGTTGCAAAAACAAATGATATGTTTCAGCTTTATTTCAAATATTATAGATACTTTTCACCATTTAATTAGAATTTTAGGTACGTATATATAATTGTTTTATTTTTTCTAAATGAAAAAAATTGTAGATTACTATTTGAGAAACAATGTATAAATGTATAAAATAAAACATTGACTCATATCATAAATAACAATATTCGATTACTTACCAATTATTTCTGTAAATAAATAAATGTTGTCGTTGAAATGTTAGCTAGTTTTGTGAACAAGACAGAGTGAATGACAGTGACTAGTCTACGTTTTTATACAGTCTGTCCATAAAGGAACCCCCCCCCTGTTAACTTTTGAACGGAGTGAAATTTTCCTTTGAAATATTTTTTTGGTTAAATGGTAGTTCATAAGCTACTTTTTGACATTGATAAAAAAATTCCATCTTTCAAAATGGAGGCCAGGCGCCATTTTGGAATATTTTTTAAATGGCATGGGGGGTCGAGTGATACCTCATTTGATTCTTTTTTCAATTGTCTATTCGGCAGCAAAATTTCAAACTGAAATATTGGTCCAAAACAAAATGGCGGTACATTATTTTAGAACTCTCACGAGAGGTTCCTGTCGAATAAATGGCTATTAAAGAGCTTTAGTATAATGATGAAATATTTTTTCGTTTCTGCAAGAGCTTATTTTCACTCAAAATGGTAGATGGGTGCCATATTAGAAAAAAATTCAAATAAGTAGATAAGGAGTGTGAAAACTCGTTTTATTGAATCTCAGCAAATCTCAGAAATCATGTCCTATATACGATTCTGAGGGACAGAGAACATTTGTGGATATCAAAAAATATTTCTTCATTTCAATTGAGCTAGTTTGAAGCTATTTGTTCATAGAAATCGCGTATAAAAGTTCTAACATAATGTGCCGCCATTTTGTTTTGGATGAATATTTTTGTCTGAAATTTTGTAGTCGTATGGAAAATCAGAAGACAATTCGAATGAAGTATCACTCGACCCCCCATGCCATTTAAAGAAATCTTTCAAAATGGCGCCTGGCCGCTATTTTGAAGGATAGACATTTTTCATTACTGTCAAAAAGTAGCTTATAACATACTATTTTACCAAAAAAAAATTAACAAGGAACTTCCACCCCGTTCAAAAGTTAACAGGGTGGGGGGGGTTACTTTATGGACACACTGTATGTATATGAGTTAACTTCATGGACGAATATATATATTTATCAATCATTTTAATCGTTTACCCCATTTCAAAGTCACACGATTTAGAATCAAATAGAAATCAAGCATATTACAAATCACATTTTCTTCTGGCACCTGAGGTTCTGCAATAATGTCAACATCAGAGTGCTCAACAGATATATTGAGATCAGTCTTTGGAGTATATTTCCATTCTTAACATTTCAAATCTCAGATTATATGATTCTTCCTATAGGCTAGTTTTGACGGTAGAGGGCCCTGAAAACTCTCATTTGTTTTTTATTGTTAAAAAACACAAAACGTAATCCTGGATATTCATCACTATTCTGATTGATCAAAATGGAGACAGTCATCAATATGAGATGCTATTAAAAGTATTGAGAGTATTTTGTTATATTTGGTCATTTATACAGTGTGTTCCAGCTACTTACAATTTTTAGAGTTCAATAATTCTAAAATGGTTACAAATCGCCTTAGGGATCTACAATCAAAAAATGTTTGAGTCCTATTCTACACCGTATTCTACATCACATAGTCGAAAAATATATGGAGTGTTCCTCTTAAAAGAAAGCTAAAGTTATATTCGAAAAGTTCCGTATGAAAAATATTTTTCGACCATCCTGTATAATTTCAAGGCATGAGAAAGTATAAGAAATATTACAAATCTGTCTATAAAATGTCATTACTATTTTTTCTTTCCAGAGGCTATCATTGTAACGCCAGGGATTGATTTTTACGGAATGCACCTGCAAATGGACTCTTTTCTATCAAAAATTCGTAATATCCAAGCGATTCAGAGTCAATCAATAATGGTTTAGGGGTGAGTGAAGGTTACGCAGATATTTTAATTTACTTATATATATATATATATATATATATATATATATATTATTATTATTATTTGAAAATATAAAGAGAAAAGTTATTGGGTATAACCCTCAAACTGTTGTGCAACCGTAGACACGTGTTTCGAGCTTAAGCTCTCATCAGTACGGTAAAATCAAGTGCGAAGATGTACAACACTTGGATGCTCGAAACACGTGGCTACGGTTGCACAACAGTTTGAGGGTTATACCCAATAACTTTTCTCTTTATATTTTCAAATATTGCCCCTCGCTAAATCCATCCTGATTTATTGTTATTATTAATATTTCATTTTAAAATAATGCACTCCACCTTTCAACCCATTTTTTTTCGTATCGCCCTGTATGTGTGGAAATGAATTCTTGTTCAACAGGATCTAGTTGTCTAGTAAACTTTCGTTTTCAGATCGATATCACAATAGAACTTGAGAAATCGAACTTTGACGTACTATTGCCCTACCCTGTATAAAAATGTTATAGTCCAGATTTGTTTTAAAACTTGTTTGCGTATTTTCGAAATTGTGGGGTATGTACTGGATAATATGAAAATATTGCATCCCTTTGATGTAGAAAAAAAATAGCTATTTATGATACAAGTTCGTAAAGTAGGACTTTTTTGTATGAGCGTGAAGTTTGTTAAAAGAGGCGGAGCCGAGTTCAACAAACATGCGAGTACAAAAAAGCCCTTTACGAAAGTGTTTCGTACAAAGTTTTTTCTTTGACAGTTATTATATTGCGAAATTGTAGCAATTATATCATTAATTGGAATGTATAATGATATGAATTGTCGTCGAATTATCAAATAAAGACTTCCGAGTTATATATTGCACAAAATACTGAGTTTTTCAAAAATGCATAAACAGTGTGTAAAAAATAACTTTTCGCACAGGTGATGATTTTACGCACAGGTGATTTTTTTACGCACGTGTGCAAAAAAGTATCACTTTATGCACTGTTAGCAGTGCGTAAAAGCTTAGTTTACGCACTGTCGTTGAAAAACATTTTTTTGAACTGTAGTTTGTGTCCACACATCATTGGCTTTTATATGGCTTACCATATGTACAACTGTACCTAAATGGCTTATAAATTTATTATTATTATTAGTTCCAGCACCGATACAAAATTTCTGTAAGATGAATCCAATTGATAAACATGAAGAAAAAATTAATCCGGTAATTTCCAACAGATTGAGCCTATCAAGGGCTTTTTGATCCATCCTGTATCAATCCTGTTTTCATGAGAATTTCATCATAGTTATACGAGAATCAAAAACGTTATGTCCTTCATCACATACCACCAGCCTCTAGGAAAGTTTCATTAAAGTCTTAGACGTCAAGAAAACCGTTCGATCAATAACTCCAAGTACTTATACCTCTTCCGCTTTGTTCCATATCCGAAGTTAGCGGGAGTTACATAAGTTTTTATGTCGGAAATATTCCATAGAGAAGGTTTTTCTTTCTCTATATTTATCACAAAACTTTTAATAAGACATAAAAACTTTATATCCCATAAATATTTTCACTCGAATTCCCTAGAGCGGAGCGTTCCAATCAATCATCTGAGAAATCTGGAGCAATCTAAGTTTAAAATGAAATTTTCCACAGTATGTTCCGGAATACATCGGTTGTGATACACGGTGCGTTTCAATTACTTTTTCATACAACTACCACTTCCAACAGGAAGCAAACAGCCGGAAACAATTTCTATGTGAAATGGTATATCGATATTGAAGGAAAATGAGCTTTCCGATAGGAAATTTACTGAGAAAATATTTGAAAATTGGAAGGGATATTCAGATAACTTTTGAGTGGTTCGACGTAAAAACATGGGAAAGAAAAAACCGTTTTGAATGAAAACACCGATACTAGTTTTTCCTACGAGCATGCGCAAAGTAGTACTTTTCTGCATAAATTTGTGTTCGCAAAGTTACACTTTTCCGCACGCCGCACAGTGGAGTATTTGTGGCCAAATTCTGGCAAAAATATTTTTCATGTATTATAACATCAAAACCATTACTGAGGGCTCTTGACTTCTTTTATAATATTAAATTAAAATATCTAAATCAATCTTTATCATATATATATATATATATATATATATATATATATATATATATATATATATGGATCAGGCGGTGTCCTGCTGTCTGTCTCTGAGAGCTCTTGCAAAGTTGTTCCTTCAAAGTAAGGATCTTTGCACATATGTCTGACTGATATAATTCAATATCTGTTGAGGTATTAGCCAGAGAAGTAGTTGTTTTCTGTCGGACATATGCCATACAATCTATACAAAGGTATAGTGAGTTCCTAAAGGATTGTTTTCGACTGTTTTACAGTCACTGGAACATTTATTGCTCCTTGAAACAAGTATTCAGCATATACCATTTCGCATCCGAAATGTCCTTCTGGAGCGCTCTCTAATCTGTTGCCGTGGTGGATCCTGTAAGCGATTGCAGTGTTCATCCCGGCGAACGATGACGGGCACCGGGCCCCCGCGTGTATACAACCGTGATAACCAGGACTGCACCGATGAGGGACTTCATCCCGAAACCGGTCTGCAGTTGGTTCCTTGTTTGGATCAGGCGGTGTCCTGCTGTCTGTCTCTGAGAGCTCTTGCAAAGTTGTTCCTTCAAAGTAAGGATCTTTGCACATATGTCTGACAGATATAATTCAATATCTGTCGAGGTATTAGCCAGAGAAGTAGTTGTTTTCTGTCGGACATATGCCATACAATCTATACAAAGGTATAGTGAGTTCCTAAAGGATTGTTTTCGACTGTTTTACAGTCACTGGAACATTTATTGCTCCTTGAAACAAGTATTCAGCATATACCATTTCGCATCCGAAATGTCCTTCTGGAGCGCTCTCTAATCTGTTGCCGTGGTGGATCCTGTAAGCGATTGCAGTGTTCATCCCGGCGAACGATGACGGGCAACGGGCCCCCGCGTGTATACAACCGTGATAACCAGGACTGCACTGATGAGGGACTTCATCCCGAAACCGGTCTGCAGTTGGTTCCTTGTTTGGATCAGGCGGTGTCGTGCTGTCTGTCTCTGAGAGCTCTTGCAAAGTTGTTCCTTCAAAGTAAGGATCTTTGCACATATGTCTGACAGATATAATTCAATATCTGTCGAGGTATTACCCAGAGAAGTAGTTGTTTTCTGTCGGACATATGCCATACAATCTATACAAAGGTATAGTGAGTTCCTAAAGGATTGTTTTCGACTGTTTTACAGTCACTGGAACATTTATTGCTCCTTGAAACAAGTATTCAGCATATACCATTTCGCATCCGAAATGTCCTTCTGGAGCGCTCTCTAATCTGTTGCCGTGGTGGATCCTGTTAGCAATTGCAGTGTTCATCCCGGCGAACGATGACGGGCACCGGGCCCCCGCGTGTATACAACCGTGATAACCAGGACTGCACTGATGAGGGACTTCATCCCGAAACCGGTCTGCAGTTGGTTTCTTGTTTGGATCAGGCGGTGTCCTGCTGTCTGTCTCTGAGAGCTCTTGCAAAGTTGTTCCTTCAAAGTAAGGATCTTTGCACATATGTCTGACTGATATTATTCAATATCTGTAGAGGTATTAAACAGAGAAGTAGTTGTTTTCTGTCGGACATATGCCATACAATGTATACAAAGGCATAGTGAGTTCCTAAAGGATTGTTTTCGACTGTTTTACAGTCACTGGAACATTTATTGCTCCTTGAAACAAGTATTCAGCATATACCATTTCGCATCCGAAATGTCCTTCTGGAGCGCTCTCTAATCTGTTGCCGTGGTGGATCCTGTAAGCGATTGCAGTGTTCATCCCGGCGAACGATGACGGGCACCGGGTCCCCGCGTGTATACAACCGTGATAACCAGGACTGCACTGATGAGGGACTTCATCCCGAAACCGGTCTGCAGTTGGTTCCTTGTTTGGATCAGGCGGTGTCCTGCTGTCTGTCTCTGAGAGCTCTTGCAAAGTTGTTCCTTCAAAGTAAGGATCTTTGCACATATGTCTGACTGATATAATTCAATATCTGTCGAGGTATTAGCCAGAGAAGTAGTTGTTTTCTGTCGGACATATGCCATACAATCTATACAAAGGTATAGTGAGTTCCTAAAGGATTGTTTTCGACTGTTTTACAGTCACTGGAACATATACTCTTTTATAGAGTTTATTCCAAGCTTTCATAAATTTTATTTACATCTTATGGGAACCACAAAGAATTATAATGTCAATTATACATTTTGATGTTATTAAAATTTTACTTACAACTATAGTGAGGTTAGTTGACATGTTCTTAGTTCTTTGGATAGTGACAGACTTCTAGATGCCTAAAAAGTAGAATTTCCTCACATAAAAGTGATTGTAGACTTCATCCTGAAAGATGTGCTCTTGCAGATCATGTAAACAAATTTGACCATCGAATAAATTATAACTCAACTAAAATATTAGCTAAAGAGACACATATGACTAAGAGAACTTTTTTGGAAATGGCCTTCATATCTCAAGACCAAAAATGTATGAATAAAAGAACTGATATAAATCATTTGAGTGAGATTTATTCCTTCTTATTGTCGTTAGACCACACTCTCCATATGAATAATAATATCTCCATAACTACTCAATTGGAAATGTAATTTTTTCCTAACTTAAAAAACAACAGTCGTATATTTCAACAGTTGGTACAAGATTACAGTTGGTACAAGATTACAGTTGGTAACATTGACTTGAAAATTACAGATTTCTTTTCTATTGACAACTGATTTGTGTCCCTTGGATACAATCAACAAGTCTTTTGTTTTTCGACTGAAATTTCAAAATTTTCTGTTATTTATATTCGTAAAGTCTTTTTTCCTTATTATTTACAATTTTAAGCTGTAATGTCACTATCCAAAGAACTAAGAACATGTCAACTAACCTCACTATACTTGTGAGTAAAATTTTAATAACATCAAAATGTATAATTGACATAATAATTCTTTGTAGTTCCCTGAAGATGTAAATAAAATTTACGAAAGCTTGGAATAAACTCTATAAAAGAGTACACTTTTGACTTTGCTGCAATCCCCAATATTAACTGGTTTTATATATATATATATATATATATATATATATATATATATATATACATATATATACGGAACAGGAAATTTTTTGGGTATAGCAGCAAGCAAAACGTGTACTCTTTTAACACTATATTTCCGATATTTCAACAGTAAATACTGTCATCTTCAGGGAAGCTACAAGTAACAAGCAAATTTGTACGATTGATGGAAAGAAAACTTTGAAGAAGAACCACTTACTGTGTTGATGAGAATGATTGCTATGGATGTAATATTTAAAATTTGTAAACAACATGTCATGTAAGTCACATGTGACAAAGATGAACAAAACACATTAAAATACGTCAAACAATAAAAATATTAAGTCATTGTTATGAAATTTTGTTTAAACATTTATTTGAATTATCTCCACACGCGGAGAGATTCAAATGTAATGTAAGAAATATGGTTAGGATTATTCGACAACAGACAGTTGACATTATTGACATTAGATGTCAGACACTAATGAAGTGTGACACGAAACCACGAATTGGCCGCTGCTAGTGGGTGAAATTAACCAATTGTCTCAACTCAAAAGAGATGAAGTGTTCCCTAAGGGAGAATTATTTAAGTTATGTGTAATATTATTGTCGATGAGGAGTAAATATGAATAAATTTCACTTAAGTGATTAACGTCAGTTTTTTTTATTTAAGCAAGAATCTGATTGCGAGATGAAAGCCATTTCCATGAAAAGTCTTTTAGTGGTATTATTTTCTTTGGTCAAAATGTTTGTATTACTATAATTCATGTTATGACCAGTGCTATTATCATGTTCACTTGATGCACATCTTTCAGGATGGCATCTACAGTCACTTTTATGTGAAGTGATTCTATCTTTTAATGTCCTCGAAGTCTGACCTATGTAAGTTTTATCGCAATTAGAGCAAGGAATACAATACACCAACTGTGATTGTGAAGTTAAAGGTGTTTTATCTTTAACTTTGGTAAAAATGGAATTAATTGTTAATATCGTTTTATTTGCAATTTTTATGTTCTCAAAATCTTTGAAAATTCTAGCAAGCCTGGGTGAGACATCTGCGATATATGGAAGAGAGGTGAAAAAATATTGGATTTGGATCCTATCTGCATCAATTGTAGTAGTGATATTATTTTGCGAAATGTTATTGACATCATTTAATGAATCATGTGTGTCTATGGTAGACGTACTGTATAAAATCTTTTTTAATAGTGAAGGAGGATATGAATTATCAATGAATAAATTATATAAGGTTTTTAAATTTTGTTGATGAAAAGAGGAGTCAGAAATACAGAGTATTCGATGTTTTATTTGTTTAACCAAATTAACCTTCATGGATTGTTTATGGTATGAGTGATAGTTCATAAATCTTCCACTACTTATGGGTTTTCTATACCAGTCAATGACTAAGGTATTGTCCACTGTATGACGAAATTTTGTGTCCAAGAAGGGAACACTATGTTCTTCGTCTTCACGTTCTATGGTGAACTGTATATACGGTTCATAACTATTGAATACATCAACTACTTCTGTAGTTCCGTGATGTGGTAAGGCTATAATCAAGTCATCCACATATTTTTTAATGAAAAACAATTTGAAAGGTAAAACTTTTAGTACTGTATCCAGTATGCCATCCATGACATACATAGCAAGAATGTTAATAATTTTTGCCCCCATAGGGGTTCCAAAAGTCTGTTTGTAAAATTTATTATCAAATGAGAAATAAGTATTATTGAATAAGAAAGTAATGAGTTCAAAGTCTTTGAACACAAAATTTCGTCGTACAGTGGACAATACCTTAGTCATTGACTGGTATAGAAAACCCATAAGTAGTGGAAGATTTATGAACTATCACTAATACCATAAACAATCCATGAAGGTTAATTTGGTTAAACAAATGAAACATCGAATACTCTGTATTTCTGACTCCTCTTTTCATCAACAAAATTTAAAAACCTTATATAATTTATTCATTGATAATTCATATCCTCCTTCACTATTAAAAAAGATTTTATACAGTACGTCTACCATAGACACACATGATTCATTAAATAGTGTCAATAACATTTCGCAAAATAATATCACTACTACAAATGATGCAGATAGGATCCAAATCCAATATTTTTTTACCTCTCTTCCATATATCGCAGATGTCTCACCCAGGCTTGCTAGAATTTTCAAAGATTTTGAGAACATAAAAATTGCAAATAAAACAATATTAACAATTAATTCCATTTTTACCAAAGTTATAGATAAAACACCTTTAACATCACAATCACAGTTGGTGTATTGTATTCCTGGCTCTAATTGCGATAAAACTTACATAGGTCAGACTTCGAGGACATTAAAAGATAGAATCACTTCACATAAACGTGACTGTAGATGATGCCATCCTGAAAGATGTGCATTAAGTGAACATGTTAATAGCACTGGTCATAACATGAATTACAGTAATACAAAAATTTTGACTAAAGAAAATAATACCACTAAAAGACTTTTCATGGAAATGGCTTTCATCTCGCAATCAGATTCTTGCTTAAATAAAAAAACTGACGTTAATCACTTAAGTGAAATTTATTCATATTTACTCCTCATCGACAATAATATTACACATAACTTAAATAATTCTCCCTTAGGGAACACTTCATCTCTTTTGAGTTGAGACAATTGGTTAATTTCACCCACTAGCAGCGGCCAATTCGTGGTTTCGTGTCACACTTCAAAAGTGTCTGACATCTAATGTCAATAATGTCAACTGTCTGTTGTCGAATAATCCTAACCATATTTCTTACATTACATTTGAATCTCTCCACGTGTGGAGATAATTCAAATAAATGTTTAAACAAAATTTTATAACAATGACTTAATATTTTTATTGTTTGACGTATTTTAATGTGTTTTGTTCATCTTTGTCACATGTGACTTACATGACATGTTGTTTACAAATTTTAAATATTACATCCATAGCAATCATTCTCATCAACACAGTAAGTGGTTCTTCTTCAAAGTTTTCTTTCCATTAATCGTACAATTTTGCTTGTTACTTGTAGCTTCCCTGAAGATGACAGTATTGACTGTTGAAATATCGGAAATATAGTGTTAAAAGAGTACACGTTTTGCTTGCTGCTAAACCCAAAAAATTTCCTGTTTCGTATATATATATATATATATATATATATATATATATATATATATATATAGTGTGTCCACTCAAAAAGTTGTTCTGCATGTTCTAGAACCTAATTTAGAATCATCAAATCTTGAAATTTTTCAGTTTTATACAAGTTGTGTCATAAAATATGAATTTGGCACAAGAGTAAAATACCTGAACTTTTATTAATGACAATATCGAAAATTGTTATTAAGAAAAGTTGAATTGAAAATAGCGTTGAAAAATCCAATGATATTTATCTATGCTGAAAATGAAAAAAAAAATACATTTAAATTTAACAATTTTTGTAAAAGTTTAATCGTTATAGGGATCTTAGTTTTCTAGTAACTACGTTTTCTTCAAACTCATCTGCTTCATCACTCTCTTCTTGTCTTATTCGAGAAGGACCACCATCAGACCCCTCTGGAAGAAGAAGTTGTAGGGTCTCACTACTATTAGGCTTGCTCTTTTTCCTTGGCCTTTGTCTAGAGCAGCTCATATAAGGATCACTGCTTAAAAAAAGCCTGTTTAATACATCTCTGTTGCGTTGTTCTCTATTAAACTTTCTGGAGTATTTTGTACGGTAAAGTCTTTTTGTTTGTTTCTAGCTTCTGCAGCTTTCTCTGGTAATTGGCCAATGGGCACCACTGCTTGCTCAATTACAGTAGCCCCATGAATCAAAACTTTATGCATTTTTGGAGTCATGGGGTGCCAAGTATAAAGGTCCACATACAGGCTTGCTATTTCATCAGCATATGCCTGAGACTTTTTTGGATCATTGTGATGCCCACTTGTTATGGCTTCGAATATCACTTTCAACCTTTTTATAATTTGAAGATCTACTCCCGTGATTTCTGGGGCAGTCTCGGGATTCGAAAAAAGGCGTCTAGCTTTGTTTCCATCATTTGTGTTTCCAAAGCCTTGCTTGGGAACATCAACAAGTAGTCCAAGTTCGTCTTTATACTTTTTTTGTATACTTTTTTTAGTTTCTCTCACAATTCTTCCTTCTTCTTCACTCCTCGCCTGCCACTTCTGAATTGGTAGTTCATATGATAAGTGAAGTATTGACTCAAAGAATCGTTTTCGTGTGTGCAAAGTTGACAAACCAAATTTCAATGTATCGGGGTTTTCTGGAAAACTCTCAGGCAATTCATTGAAGTCTTTTGACGTGAGACCACAGATGTAACACCTCATCGTTGAAGTTGTTCCTGTTACAGCATTGCAGACTTTCCCGTCAACCATTGATAGTAACAAAATATGTTTGATCTTCAGAACTCCACCATTAGATGGTACTTCTGTTTCATTCAACTCGTTTATCTGCTCTTCAATGTAATGAATTTCCTCGTTCGTAATATCTGTTGTCTCAGGTACAAAACGGATGCGGATTGGCCAGCAGAATCTTGTGGAGGGGAGGGGGTTATGATCTGCCAAATGGTTCCCATCGTTCCGTTAACATTAGCGACTAGTTTGATAGGTATACATATATACATGATTATCACTTATGTTCTGAAATCTTTGTTTGAATTGAGATTGCTGAGAGCCGTCACAACCCCATTTGGACATTAGTTGCTTCTGAATCTATCACTTGTAATACTTCTTTGAAATACTTGCATAACCGTTATGTGGTGTGATCTAATGAGCCCTGCAGCTTAACTTCAGCCAATGTTTCGGAGACTGTAATTGTGTCTTCTTTTGGATGATATTGAGTTTTCGCTGCTTTAAGCAATGAGTAACAAGGATATACAGTTTTGTTTGCACTATGTATCACTTCATATTGCTTTTTAGTTAATTCTGTATAAATAAAAATCGCCAATGCTTCCTCAGGAGTATTGTTCGTAACTCTCTTCTTTTCGGAAAGTAAAAGAGTTTTTTTTTTTATTTTGTAGCACTTGGAGTTCTGTGATTTTATTCATCAAGTCAGCCACATCAGGATTTCCAGCAGCTCTGTGACTCATAGTTGCAATAGTTGCAGCAAATGTCAGCTGTTCAGGGGTTGCTAAGTGTCGCAATTTTTTGGTTTTCCTGCGTTTACTCCTTTCACTTGTCTCACTGAAATATTTTTGAGGACAGCCTGGTGTAATAATAGAAAATAAATGTACCTTGGCGTTATTTTCCAACCAATAACTATTCTTCTTCAGGAATCTATCCTTTTTTCAGCTCGCTGAAATCCTCTTATTCTTAAGATTAACATTTGAAATGCCTGAGGGAACGGGAAAGTGACATTTTTTCAGCGTCTGGGCATCTTGTTATATCATCCACTTGGTTTTCCATATAGTGGAGCTTTTCTTCAATTGATTTTTGGGGACATTCCTCAACCATTTCGTGCAGAGCCCTTCTTCTAAATTCTCTTTCCATCTCCACAAGTTGTAAGACCTGTAATGGACCAGTAAAAATATAGTTTTTATATCTACAATTCGGGTATGAAAGAAGGCAAATTTTGAGTTGTATCGATTGTTTAATTTTATGAAAGAAATTCTTGACCTGTTTTTTGGGTATTTTAACTTTCCACGGGCTGATAAAGCAAAATATTTAAAAAAATTTCTTATTCTGCAATTTCTTCTTCAATAGTATAAACTATTTCAAGAATTTTTTTCTTTATTCTTGACTAATAGTAATGAATTCATTAAATTGAATACGGATGTAATCCATCGCTATTATTATTATATAAAATTAGGTTATATACTATTCTTGGTGTTTTTTTCTTGGTTAAGTGCAACACTGTATTTGTCTAATTCTTCAAACCTTGTTTTTTCGTCAGAAATTATCGAAAAACTAAGTTTCATATGTTAACAATATTTACAAAGATTATTCCATAAGATAAAACTTTATAAAAATAAATTCTATATAAAAATGGCAGCTGTTGACGGAACATTTTCTTCTTGAAATAGACACTCACTACTGTAACCTTTACGATTACAATTGAAATTAGGTCCGACAATTCCCGACTCACCTTCATAAAGCATTAAAGAAATTTAAACTATATCTAAAATGACTAAAAAATATTTTCCAAACTTTAATTTTTCTTCAATATGTTAAGAAAAAAATTTATCAGATCATTATATATTTTAAAGCAAAGTTCTCACCTTTTTTCAACACGTAAACCCAATTGAATTTCAAAACAATAATTTCTAATGCTACAAAAAATATAACTTTAAATCGACACAAATGTTGAAACGCTGACAACAATTTTCATACAACCTGAAGAAAGCAAATTTTCTAAAATTTATATTTTTCTTTTTTCGTAAAATCGCAAACTCCCCTCAAACGTATTTCGACGATCTGATTTCGAATAATGCCTCAAAAATTGAATTTGATGAAGGATTAACCGAAACAAGAGAATTTTTGTCCAGAAATTACAGCTCCCAACTCAGAATGGACTTTTCAACTCGAAAACGGTTTGAGATAGAACAATTCTGCGAACTCCAATCGATTAAGAATGACAAAATTAGTATACTCTGTGAATTTGAAACTAAAATTAACGGACGACATTCGATACTTTCGATCAAAAATACTCGATTCAAAATTGAGAAACTAAGGAAATAATTTCTCTGGACATTACAGGATTTTATTTTTCTTGTGTACCAGAACATAAAATTAAAATGAGAAATTCTTTTACTAGTAGGCAAGAGCAGTGAGTTTATAGTAATAATGATAGACCCTCACAAGCAATAACTTTGTACAGATTCATGTTTTTATCATCGCACTATTTATTAATATTTATAACAAAACCTCTTGAAGAATTTATTTCATATCCTTGATTTCATTTCAATAAATTATGAAACCCCATCTGATACGGTGTGTTGATTCACACCGAACCATTCATTTCGATTACACGCTCCTATAGCAGGAAGCGAACCAATTCTATGAGTGAGTATTGAAATTGTCGCGATAGCTGCATCGCCCAGTTCTGGCGCGGCGAAATGCTTTCTCCCCGTCCTTAATAAATCAAGCTTAACACTATTTCATCCCTCGAAATTTATGACTACTACCGCCCGCCATATTCGTCATCACTGGATGATTCATGTGAACGCGTCTTCTGAATCAATTGGAGCATGAGGAAATACGCGTGCATGGACTCCTCTATTTCTTGGAATTTATACGAAAATGTCAATATTTGCACTTTTCTTATGCAACAATATTTTCCTAACTGATCAAGTACAGGATTATTCAATTTGAATTGCCATTAGAAAAAATAATTTAGTAAAAGGTGTGAGAATTTTGATAAAATGCTATCAAAAATACAGTAGTGTTAAGATTTCGGGGGATCCAAGCATCTATATTCATCTCTTTTAAATGGAATACCTTGCACATTTTTTCCTGATTTCAAACACATTCCATATGATATCTCTATCTTATACCGTTTTTGAGCTATTAAACATCGAATAACTCAGTTAGACTTTGAAGAAATACAGGGTGTCAATTTGAAAACTTCCCACCCTTAATATCTTCCTTCCAGTAAACAATATGAGTAATCGGAAAAACAGGTCAATTTTATTGTCAACGGGGACACTTTCACGGACTATTTGTAGCCCTCGTGGTTCAACCCCCTAGGAGGGGCAGATGCTACCCTTAGAATTATAAATGGGAAGGGGGGTCAAGTGGCACATCATTTTGATGGGCGTTCAATTCTTGTTCCAATGGTACCCTGACTTATTATTTTGTGATGAGCATTTTCCGAAAAATTGCGTTCTAAACTAACAGAAGTAATTATTAGAACGCCTATACTGAGATGCATTATTGTATTGACTCCCTTTAATAAAAATGGTTAGAAGAGTAGGTGGCACCGCTCCAACCCTTGAATGACAGGAATAAATTTATTACGCATGGGATTTTTTATTTGGTGGTTATTTTCCTTCTACACAATAAAATTTAATTTGCGAGAAAGACATTTCCAACATAAAATCTACTTACGCTTATCTTATTAGCTGTTCGAAATGTTGTCCATTTTGCTCTAAACAGTAATACAGTCTGTTTTCGAACTACCCTCTAACATTACGGAAAACTTCATTAGGAATTGACCGGCATGCTGCTGTAATTCGTCTTTTAAGTTCGTCAATATCAGAAGGTTGTGTTTTATAAACAACGGATTTAAGATGCCCCCAAAGAAAGAAATCTAAGGGTGTTAAATCCGGTGATCTCGGAGGCCATTCAACTGCTCCCCTTCTGCCAATCCATCTACCCGGAAATCTCTCGTTTAACCACTGTCGGACGGGAAGAAAATAATGAGGTGGAGCACCGTCCTGCTGGAAATGTTACAGATCCTCCTGCAAAAGTTCATTACCTTCTGCATCAATTTGAGTTTCTAGCTCGTGAGTTATAAGAGGATCGATAGTCTCTTCAAGCATATCAAGGTACAGATTGCCAGTCAAGTTTTCTTCCAGAAATAATGGACCAAGAATGGCATTTCCAAGAATACCAGCCCAAACATTAACTTTTTGTGGGTGTTGTGTATGCCCTTCCCGAAAAATATGTGGGTTTTCGTCACTCCAATAGCGATAATTTTGTCTATTAACATTGCCATTCAGAAAAAATGAACACTCATCGCTGAAACAGATGTTTAACAGAAGATTAGGGATGGTATTGACTCGATGAGACATGATTTCACAAAACTCTATTCTTCTATCATAATCATCCTCGTGGAGCTCTTGAAGAATCTGCATTTTATATGGATGAAATTTATGCATTTTCAATGCTTTTCTTATAGTCTCGCGTGACATTCCCGTCTGTTCTGATACTGATCGTAAGGAGCTCGTGGGCTCTGCAGCAAATGTTCCCAAAACTTCAATTTGAGCTGCTTCATTTAGTACTCTGGGGTTATTTCTTTTTTTATTTGTCACTGAACCAGTTTCGTAAAACTTATTCACCAAATCAAGCACATACCGGTGACTTACATTACAATTTGGATGTCTTTCGTTAAAAAGACATGCCGCCCTTCGTGCGCACTTTCCAACTTCGCCATAAATTACAATCATTTCAATTCTGTCTTGAAGAATGTAAACCATTTTTACACTTTTATACACTTATTAAAGTAATTCCTAAACAGCCCAACAGGTACAACGGTATTCACAATACTACCACATAGTTCAAATTTGCTAACCAATTTTTTGCCGGAAAACAGAAACTTTTTACAGCAGAAGTAGCAAAAAAGGAAGGCTATCTGTACAATTTCTGCGATGACACTTAAAAATTCAGCATTTAATAAACACAACTTTACTACCATCTACGTTTTACTATTAGACTACTTTTTTATGTAAAGTGTTTGGAGCTAATGGCTAATGTTACCCCTAATAAAGGGTTGGAACGGTACCACCTAATATTCTAACCAGTTCTGGCCAACCCATGCATCTCAGTATAGGCGTTCTAATAATTACTTCTGTTAGTTTAGAACGCAATTTTTCGGAAAATGCTCATCACAAAATAATAAGTCAGGGTACCATTGGAACAAGAATTGAACGCCCATCAAAATGATGTGCCACTTGACCCCCCTTCCCATTTAAAATTCTAAGGGTAACATCTACCCCTCCTAGGGGGTTGAACCACGAGGACTACAAATAGTCCTTGAAAGTGTCCCCCTTGACAATAAAATTGACCTGTTTTTTCGATTACTCATATTGTTTACTGGAAGGAAGATAATAAGGGTGGGAAGTTTTCAAATTGACACCCTGTATATCCAGTGAAAGTAAACATTTTTCAAGTAAGCTATGGAAATGACAACTATTATATTAGGGTAGAATAGTTTTATCCTTTCTCTTTGGTAGACATTAAATATATGAGATAAGTTATTTTCAGTACATACGTTTCCTGCAAACAACAAAAAGAATAAAAGAAAACAATTCGGTAACGTTTCATATCTTACTACTGCAGGGAATTTCTATGAATCAAATACATAAATGCAGTTCCTAAAATTACAAAAATTGGTAGAGAATTGTCCTCCAATTGGAAACTGTGGAAGCAGAAATTCCAATTTTATCTGCTAGTCACAGGAAAGAATCAGAAAGCTAATGATGTTAAAATAGCTTTGCTGTTGAATTTCTTGGGTGATATAATTATAATACTTTCGAATACGAAGCGAAAGAAGGCAAGAATAATTTTGAGACAATCCTTAAAAAGTTTGATAGCTACTGTAACCCGGTTAAAAATCTTGTTTATGAACATTTTAATTTTTTCAAGCGTGACCAAATGTTAGGTGAAACTGTTGATCAATTCCTAACAACCCTTAGACAGTTAGCTTCAACTTGTGAGTTTGTACAAAAAGATACACTCATTCGTGATAGGTTAGTGTTAGGTATTCGGGACATGCGAATCCAGGAAAAACTCTTGCAACATTCTGATCTGAAATTAACAGATGCAATTAATATCTGTTGATCAATGGAAAATAGTACCATAACCCAGAAGGAAATCTGCTTTGAAAAATATATTTTTAATGCATGGCTTGCAATTAGAGATATTTTCAGACAATGGCCCACCATTTAACTCACTTGAATTCAGAAAAGTCGCCTCGGATTATGTAATAAAGCTTTCAACATCAAGTCCATACTATCCTCGGTCAAATGGGATGGTAGAGAGAGCGATTCAAACTGTTAAGGGTTTGCTTGTCAAGGCTGTTAGTGAGCGAGAAGATCCATTCCTTTCGATTCTCAATTACAATGTCACACCAAAATCAGACTTGCCAGCACCTTGCGACTTGTTAATGGGCAGAAAATTGAGAACAATGATTCCTACTTACAGAAGTTTCCTGAAACAAAAATATCCCATATTAAATGTAAGAACGAAATTAATTAACAAACAAAGGAAACAAATTCTCAATCATGATATATCTGCGAAGAAATTATCAGAACTAAAGCCGAATCTGAAAGTTCTGATACAAGAAGGTGTTCGTTCCTGGAAACCTGCTACTGTATTCAATAAATGTGGACCAAATGACTATCTCCTTAGAACAGAAGATATGGCTGAATACCGAAGGAATAGATTTCATATAAGACCCCTCAAGGAACCCATAGTAAACCCTTCCGGAAGCCGTCAATCAGTGGACATACTCTTTCTATCAGCGAAAAGTCCAGATTTCCAATCCAATCCAGAAGTTGATGAAAAAAGGTGATCCATCAAACACAGAGATCCTAATCTCAAGTTTACACGAAGTATCGTTAGAACTCCTGAAAGATTCAATTATTGATTTTATTTAAAATAAAGGACGTGTTATGTATTCAGTTATAATCATTTATTTACATCCTGTATTAGATTTGGTAAATGAAATCTAATGTCAGTCACAGTTGTCAATATATACTTTCATGTGTGTCGGTCTCGTCATTAAAAGTATTGAAACTGAATCCAGTGTAAAGTACAAAGCCTCTCTGAATTATAAAGTCCTTCCAGAGAGTACAAACGTTACAGGTAATAATTTACAAAATACAAAACACACAATAATTTGCAAAGAATTCACCATATGGAGTTATAAAATTCAATTATGGAGTAGAAACAATTTGTAAGCAGAAATAGCTTCAGTGCTTTTTTACATTTTTCGTGATCGTGAATCTATTTAATATTTTCTGGGAGGTAATTGAAAGCATTTTATAGCGGGGGGATTTTTAATATCCCATCTGTTTGAATCGTTTGATGTGGATGTTATAACCAAATCGACTTGAATACTCATGTATTTCATAATTTTTGTGAAGGAAGTTTTGGTGAAAACAAATAAATTTTCATACGAGTGGATTCCTGTGATTTCCTATTGATTTTATTGAAAATATGAACAGGATTTTCATGAAATCAGATGACTGAAAGACAAACTTCATTCGCTATTTGCCATCGTGCAAGATAAGGTTTTCATGTTGAAAAGGGAAACATTCTCAGTTAGAAATTGAGTAAGCTTGCAAATTTAGCACCGAACTTCTTCAGGGGCCAGAAAACATAATTTCCAAAGGGGAGACTTTTTAGCCATCTTTTCGCCTTTTTCCGCTTATTTAAATTTTCTCTGTTTATTCGTGGTGATCCTTTTCGTTTGAAAATTTTTCTCATCGATAATTCCGTACATAAACTTCAATAAACTTACCTTCACTAGGAGTTAATGATAACAGGAATATATTTTATCCCCTTTATAGATAAAAATAGAAAAGCAAATAAAGGAACTCAGAGAAATGAATGAATGCCACCGATGAATTCTTTTGCGTTAGGCTCGATAGTGGTTTATAAATAAATGAAGTTATAAACAATTCTCACCAAAAATTTCCAATTTTTTACCAATTTCTCTGAAAACGCATGTGACCATTTGTTTCGAAGTGCTCCGTACGCGAACAAATTTTGTTGGATTTAGCTCGTCGTGAAAGATACAGCTTTTTTTGAGGCATCATCAAATTTTGCGATATCCAACGCGAACAAATCTTTTTGGCGGCCAAATGTACATGCAATATTGAATGTATGCGAGTGGCACTAATGCCCAAGTATTTCTCAATATCACGGTATGTCACATTACCATCTTGCCATATCAGTTCACGCATCGATGTTTTTGGCAAATGAAAACAAACATTCACTTATATCCACCTACGAGTACTATAGGATTACATGAATCTGACTAATACTAGTGACTATTTGTTTATTTATTCACTTCTGCGACAGGGCTAACGTCCCGTAAGCAGTACACATTTACTTGAATATTATTTGTGTCGGGCTAACGCCCCGACGACATACCTTTTTTCAGGCGTCGGCTAGGTGGGTGCCACAGTAGCTGCCTTTGAGCTCTTTTCTAGAGTACATTTAAAAAGAATTCGTTCCAGTAGCACTCTAGCAGACGTAAAACGTTACAACCTTCTTAACAAACGTGATATTTGCACTAATTTGAATCATCGTCAAACATTTCTAGACAAGGAGTTTTCATGAAAAAAATTCAAGAACTACACTTAGGTGCATAAAAAACGGCCACCTTGAAATGTTAACAAATTTTGATATTGAATAAATTTTTTATTTTCAGTCCGATTTTGATAATTTATTCACCAAATGGAAGTAAATTCACCCTTAATTAATTCTCATTCAACATATTTTGTAATAAAGTCCGAATTATACACATTATACGAGGGAAAACAAAGTTTTGTTTCTATCATCTATGTTTAAGACACCCTGTGGTGAATTACAGCTTTTGGATGACACTCAAAACCATACTGTCTACAAGCTTGGTTCGTTCCCTATACATTGCCATTTCATTCATCATGATATCAGGATTCGTTCCAAATTTATGAATTATTGAATAAAGCAGTGCATTTTCTCTGCGTGATATTTATTCATCAATATGGAAAAATTAACAACTACTTAAACGATAACGTAAGCAACGAACGGTTGAAAAGAAAACACTTAATTAATTTTTCAATATCGGATGTTGCATCCTCTAGCTTGGACAATAGCTTCCATTCTCCGAGGCATTCCACGAACAAGCGTTCGAATTTACTCCTGGGGCATGTTATTCCTATCCTCTATGAGCGCAACACGAAGTTCATTTTCATTCGTAGGTGGTCTTTGCGATTCCTCAGACATCTACCTAGATAGTCCCAAACTCAATAGGATTTGCATCAGGGGAGCATGCTGGCCAATTTAATTTCTCTATCCCAACTTCAATTAGGTATTCTGTAACACACGTGGCGGAATGTGGTCTCGCATTATCTTGCATAAGAAGGAAGTTTATGTCTCCAAAGTGTGAATATGGAACAACGTAGTCAGCTAAAATATCATTAATGTATTTTCGTGCTGTCAATGCTCCATCTTCAAAAAAAACAACTCAGTATGACCTTCCATTCCCCTGAATTTTTGGTTGATTCTCCGCATAGTAGAATGACAGACATTCAATCTTCTAGAGTTATGGCTTTAGCACAGTTTTCTCCACTCAAAACCATTGATAGAACGATTATGAGTTGTCTCAAACTGACGTTATGACAATAACACAACTGCCAAATGATAAACAAAGTGGAACAATTGTTTTCATGCCAATCGTGATTATTGAATATGACGAATACGAGAAAATGCAGCTTTATTCAATAATTCATAAATTTGAAACGAATCGTGGTATCAAAATGAATTTAATAATTCAATGCAATTAATAGGGGATGAACCGAGCTTGCTACAGGATGGTTTTGAGTGTCATCCAAAAGCTGTATTTCACCACAGGGTGTCTTGAACCTAGATGATAGAAACATAACTTTGTTTTCCCTCGTATAATAAGTATAATTCGGCAAAAAAAAAATAGTACAAAATCAACACCAATGCTTGACACCTTTGAATATGTTTGATGAGAATTAATCTAGGATAAATTTCCTCGCATTTTTTTTAAACTGTCAAAATCGGACTGAAAATAAAAAAGTTATTCAAGATCAAAATTTGTTAACATTTCAAGATGGCCGTTTTTTATGCACCTGAGTATAGAAAGGTTGCGTATGCGACTCTTTCGTTCTCGCTATTAACCCTCATCGAGGGCTCTTTATTATTTTTGGGAAATATTATTTTTCTTGAATCATGGATTCAAGATATCTGCGTCAAGGCGGTCCAGAACCCAGAGCTAGCCAGTTCGAAACTGACTTTCACAACACACCGCCTTTACGACAGACCCCCTACATTTTCATATTATATCACTATAATATCTCTTTTATCCGTCATTGGCACCCTTTTCAGTAGTGACAAGGTCTTTGGATAATACAAAAACCTCAAACTCAATTACTGTCTCCGACGCATTCTTGGCGATCAGCGAGTCTCGGAACAATCCGGAGGAACGGAATATCAAATCTCGCCTCGGCAACTAAGAGGAATTCTGATTTGTGGCGCTGCCACCCGGGTCAATAACAGCCATGTCGGACAAAATAGAACGCGGCCTGGCCGTGACTGGAATATTCAAGTTGCCTAACTCTGATCTATCTATCAAAAGTTTATCCCGTTCGATAATGTAATTTTCAACGGGCTCCGGTTTCATACCACCGGTGGGATAACAGGCAGCGACGGGAATGACGAAAAATATATTCCATAACCTCTAGTATTTCCGCATTTATCAATGATTTCTGCGAGCCGTTGTGAGACTTGTTTCATCAATTTTATTACTAGCATCGACAAGTTCGGTCAGTCTTCTTCAATGTGAGGATGATATATCTCTGTTTCTAACATCATCTTTGGCTACACTTTGGATGTAAATATTGATACTGGTGACCTACAAACATAATACGAGGATATATTGAACATTTCTTAGCCTACTATAGAACCAAACAAAATTTCAATGTCAAAATATTTTATTACTCAACATATTCTCCTATTAATTGGATATATTTATTAACCTGCAACGTCTCTAGACCTTTCAAAAAAAATGTTTCTTCTTGCTCTACAAACCAGACCACAGCTTTTATTTCCTCCTCGTTGGAAGAAAATTCACGACCTTTTAAACTTTTTTTCAGTTGAAGAAAGAGATTACAGTCGGACGGAGCCAAAACTGGTGAATAAGGGGGGTGTTCTAGTAATTCAAACCCTAAATCACGAATTTTTTGCATGGTAACATGAAATTTGTGTGCAGGGGCGTTGTCCTGCAAAAACAAAACACCTTTGGGTAGCTGTCCGCGTCTTTTCTCTTTAATTTCTTCCCGCAGAGTGGTCAGTAATGTCGAATAGTAATCTCCAGTTATTGTTCTACCCTTATCCAAAAAATCAATCATGATTACTCCATGGCAATCCCAAAAAACCGAAGCAAGAACTTTTCCAGCAGATTTTTGGACACGAAACTTCTTAGGTCTTGGAGAAACGGAGTGTCGCCATTCCATCGATTGTTGCTTTGTTTCTGGATCGTAGAAGTGTACCCAAGTATCATCCATAGTAACAATTCGGTTTGAGAAGTCTACATCGTTTCAAAATGGAGCACAGATCGAATGCGATGCTACTACTCTTGCACGCTTTTGGTCAACATTCAAACATTTGGGGATCCATTTTGCAGCAATTTTTCTCATGTCCAAATTGACGTGAACTATATGATGAACGCGTTCGTATGAAATATTCAGTGCTTCAGATATCCGTTTTAGCTCAAATCGACGGTCTGTTAAAATCATGTCATGAACTGCATCGATATTTTCGGGGACTGACACAGAAACTGGCCTTCCCGATTGGTCATCTTCTTCAATGGAAAATTTACCTCTTTTGAAGCTTGCAGTCCAATTTTTCACGGTCGCACACGAAGGACATTAATCACCAAGGGTATTGAGCATATCTTCGTAAATCTGCTTACCTCCCAACTCTTATATAAATACAGGTACTTGATGATGGCTCGATACTCCAATTTTTGGATTTTCACAATTTCGGTGGAAATATTTTTTCTTTAAATTCATTGCGTAACTCTGGTTTACTTTTTGTCTTTTGTCAAACTTTACACTGACACTTTTAATGAGTTATTGTGCGTTGCTATGGTAACGCAATATTTTGTTTATGCAGGGAACTGGTCTAGGCTAACTAGATATCAATACATTCTCGTATGTCACATCAAGCTCCTAACTAGAGGCGTTTAATCCATAAGGCTGATTAGGCTAAAGCCTCAGGCGCCGCAGATTTTAGGGGCGCCAGCAGATCCTAGGAAAAAGCCAAAAGTTGGCGGCGCTGGAAACGAAATTGAATGATTCAACCAGTCGTATTCGTTTACTGAACAATCATTGATATGTATTCTTGCAACAAACCCTTCATGCGAAAGGTCGTTTTCAACTGAAATGAATGAAATTTTAAAAAACTTTTCAGATAAAAGCTTTTATTTAAATGCACCAAAAAGGACCAAATGAATTTTAAACTGAATGAAACCCATCATTTTGTTACATTACAAAATTTTAATACTTATTTTTTTTTAGAACACGTTCCCAATATATTAATTAAATATTTGATTCTACTGAGAATATGTGAATATAAAAATATATTAGCTATTTTGGGATTCAATTTGGGATATCTTCTCAATGGAAGATATTTTTTTAATCAGATTATCAATATGTTTCTCCCACCTCAACCACCTTAATCCAAATGCCAAGATACTTCATCAGAGAAGTTTGTTTTAATTGTTAATTTTTTATTTTTATATTTAATTTAACATTTTGTTTATTTCTTTGTTGAAAAATCATATATTCATTTTTTCTAGAATTAACAGAGAGAAGATTGGAATAAAGCCATTTTTAAAATTTTTGTAAGTCCTCATTTATCGTATTTTCTAGAATTAAAGGGTTTTCATTTGCATATTAGCACTGTATCGTCCGCGTATATGGTGTAATGACATGATAAGTTGATTTGGGATAAATTTTGTATAATAATAAGTATAAAATTGGACCTAAAACCGACCCTTGAGGGACCTTGAGACCTTAGCGTCATATACTATGAATTTCCATCAAGTAAAGGCCACGTCAATCCAAAAAATACTGGTTATTAACAACAACATGTTATATATATTTTGTGTATTTAATAGTTATTTATGCAACAAGTGCAAAAAGTGAATGTTTATTGCTCTCGACGTGAAATTGTCCGACGAGGCCGTTAGGCCGAGTTGGACAACACGTCGAGTGCAATAAACAATTTTTGCACGAGTTGCATACATTTTTTCTACGTTCATGCAAAAAGCAAAAAATGATTTATTGAGGTGCGGCGCTAGGTGTAGGAAAATGAAAAGCGCAACTTGAATACTTTATTATTAATATCGATTTGCATTGAAACAGGAACTAATACGTTACGAACAATTTAACTCAAACTTTATTTTTACCCTCAATGTTGAAAGTGAATGAACAATTGGTGCAATTTTCAATATGAATATTTCGTAGTGAAGTACTTTTTAAATCCACTTCTTGATTTGTTACTGTTGTAAACGTACTAGTACTTGGTAACTGTACATCGTTATTTCCTTCAGGCTGAAATATTTGTTTTGCAACACTGAGTTTGTTTGCATGTGATTCCTCTACGTATCCCTCCGCTACTGTCGACGATTTTCATCCGCCGTGTCGTTTGAGCTCTAGTATATCTGTTCCAGTATCGGCAAGAAGTGTTGCGGAGGATCTCCTGAAGCAGTGCCCTGTGTATAGATGAGGATTCTCCAAATTCTGAAATTTTGCAATTTCAGACGGGATTTTAGCAAACGTGTTCATACCAATAGCTTGGACAGTGCACTTTTCATTTCGGTAATTGATAAAGAAACGTTTGTGAGGAATATGATTGGGACGTAATCTCGTTTATTTATGATATATATTGATCAAATTCAATCCTTCTTCCACCTCACCTCTAATGACGAAACTTCCTTCTTTGTCAGTTTTTGACCGAGGCACTTTTACAATTAATACCGAGCCTGCTTCTTCTATGTCTTCGGTACTCAATTTTTGGAGCTCATCTCTACGACATGCCCCTGCGATGCCAAATATCGCAACGACCTACAATAAGCAGTTTTAAAATGTTTCACAAAAGCTAAAATATTAGAGTAGAATGACAGATGAGTACCGACCGGTGATGAACCCTTTACTCCCATAAACACCTAACTATGTAGGCTTATTATGGCAAGAACCTGTCAGAAAACAACTACTCCCCTGGCTAAGACCACGACGGGTATTGAATTAAATCTAACAGCTACTTGTGCAACTACTCCCCTGGCTAAGACCACGACGGGTATTGAATTAAATCTAACAGCTACTTGTGCAACGTTCCTCAAAACATCAGAGGACGCAGTTGCAAGTGCCCTCTATGACCAACCAGCAGAATTATGTTTCAGTGCTGTCTGTGTTGACCTGCCCTTGCACTGATGAGAGGCAACAACCTCGAAACTAGTCTGCAGGTGGTCACCCCGTCCAAATCAAAACATAATTCTGCTGGTTGGTCATAGAGGGCACTTGCAATCGCGTCCTCTGATGTTTTGAGGAACGTTGCACAAGTAGCTGTTAGATTTAATTCAATACCCGTCGTGGTCTTAGCCAGGGGAGTAGTTGTTTTCTGACAGGTTCTTGCCATAATAAGCCTACATAGTTAGGTGTTTATGGGAGTAAAGGGTTCATCATCGGTCGGTAACGACTGTTCGTTAATAAAGTTTTTATTGCACTCATCTGTCATTCTACTCTAATATTTTAGCTTTTGTGAAACATTTTAAAACTGCTTATTGTAGGTCGTTGCGATATTTGGCATGCTTTAGATCAAGTAATACCATTCGTATAGACAACTAACAAAAACGAGACCACCCAACGAGAATAGTGACTTCAAAAACTGCATTTACCGTGTTTCGTGTGAATGTGGGATGGACAATGGAAGTCCAGAAGATTTATACTAACATAAATTAGTGGGCCTCCCTCAACGAAAAATTCTGGCTACGCCACTGCTTGTTACGAGTTTACTCTTATTTCTTTCGATCCTAGGTGCTGCCCTGATTTTTAATAGGGAATATCATGGTTACGTCACGACTATTTTTCAATGCATTCGTACTATAACGGAAGAAATTCAAGTCGTCGAATGTATTGACGGAATTCCTATGAATGAATGCCTAAACGAAAATTTGCATCGTTCCAAATCCACCAATATAATTCTCTTCGGATTGTTACATAAATCTACATTATTGTATTAAGTTCAAGTGGAATCTCGGATGTATATGCAAATTGCCATCGTGTATCTCATGGCGCGCACTCAGTTCGGAGTGTTTGGTTATCTTTCTATCCATCATGGCTTTCTATTACCATTAATCAGGGGCACAATTGCCGCTTTGCATTACATCCTCTCCTAGCAGCGTTCTGGATTCAAAAACCTCATTTTCTGGAAAGAATTGATTTATCTCTGTACTATGGTCAGTCAGCCACAATCTTGTTTAATTTGCTACTGGCTGCGGAATTTATAGCGGAGGAATGGAGCTCAGTTCATGAACGTGGATGTGACGGAATGAGAACAACTATGGCTTTAACTGATTTCCGACAGTCAGTTTCATTCAGAAGGGAAGATAAAATAATCAAATATTTATTTCTCCTTTTTATTTGATATAAATGTATTCAACAGCTATAATAAATAATGCAATTTAGATATTCCATGAGCAGAAATTATAGAAAAGAGCACACGTAGACTGGTGCCTATATATTTTGTGAAAAATTAAGAAAAGTATCAGTCAAGGACCAAATGGAAAATGTGGTTGAGGCTCCATCTTTGAGGAAAAAACGTATTCAAAGGAAACGAAACGAAAACAAATAGTGAAATGGGGATGCAGTTTAGGGGTTAAATACCTCTTGCGAAAAATGTTCATTGAAAAAGTTGTAGATAAAAAAGTAAATAATCGAAAACTTTTTTATCAAACACTTTTCGACATAACCTCAAATTAACCATCAAAATTGCGAAAACCAATTTTTCATACCTATCTGAAAACACTATATTTACATGCTTATTTAGCATACTGAAAATAGTTATTTACCTAACAAGTGCGGAAAGTTGTACTTTTCCGCACGCGACGGCAGTTGCATGAACGACGCGGAGCGGAGTTCGGGCAAGCCGTCAAGGGCGAAAAGACGTTTTCCGCAAGAGTTAGGTACAATGTTTTTCCTACTACTGTTTTTGTCCATCTTATTTATGAAAAAAAGGTTTTTATTAAATAAGATTTTATAATAATGCTACAAAATGACACATAAGACAGAATCGTTACATAGATCATTTAGTTAGTCCTAAAAATCTTCATTTTCAACAATATAAAAATCGTGCGGAAAAGTAACTTTTTCTACAACCACACTTCAAAACATGCTTTTCTGCATAGTTTTACGTTCGCAAACATGATTATTTCTCACAATAATTCAAATTTGACATTAGTGTGCCGCAAAGTGACATTTCTGTGCCACAAAGTGACATGTCTGTGCCAAAATTTGTCAGTACCTAATTTCTAAGCAATACAGTTTTCGTGACAGCAAGGTGAAAGTATATTTTGAAAATTCTGCATTTCGAAGGGATATTCGATCAGGCAACTTCAAGAATGAATAGACAAAGTCTATTGGTTTATATAATATGAGGGAAATTGTCGTACAAATTCATAATATTCTGAACAAAAATCATAGACATCACTACTGCTGTCTCAAATACCCACATACACACTATCCATTGCTAGGCAACGGAGCAACATCTATCGAATCATTTGAATGTCAACAAACGTCAAGCATAAAATATTCGTAAAATATTCTTGTCCCGTCATTTTTTAATGAGATTGAACTAAAATGGATAGCGACAGTTCTGAAATTGAAAATACTCCGCCAGAACTAAGAGAACAAGTTAATTCATTGTCATTGAATTTACTACCTTCAACTTCAAGAGGAAAATATAAGAATGAGTCACTGACATTTCATTCCGTCTTATAGTATAGTATTATTTTTAGCAAAAAGAGTGTTGTAGAAAAAGTATAGTGTGTAACACGAAATGCAATTTCTCACTCGTTTGAATTGCAGCACTCGCTTGCGCTCGTGCCGCAACTTTTACAAACTCGTGAGAAATTAGCACTTTTCTGCACTTGTTGCACAATATACTATTTCAGCACTAGTGTGGAAAAGTAACTTTTCTGCATGATTTTATCTTTCCGCGAGATTTATGATATGAGATCGAATCTAGTCTATTAACGACTGTTTGATAATAACTTTCCGATATTCCGTGATTTTCATAAAGTTGATTTCAAAATATAAAGTAATTAAGACATTATCAAAATAAAAAGTGATATTTAAAATTTGACAGGATTTGAT
Source organism: Chrysolina oricalcia (assembly GCA_944452925.2). NCBI lineage: Eukaryota > Metazoa > Arthropoda > Insecta > Coleoptera > Chrysomelidae > Chrysolina > Chrysolina oricalcia. Next base: position 3,382,471 of record OX101827.2, read on the forward strand.
ATGGTACGATAGCAATTAAATTAATATCTGAAATAGCTCAGTTGGCAAAGTAAGGGAGCAGTCGTTCTACGCTGGTTAATGGTTGTTAATGGGGTAGGTGGTTCAAATCCTGGGGAAGTTACTTTGTTTTTGTTTTTGTTTTGAAATCGATGAGAGTACTTACTGTTCAATTTTAGTTATATTTTTCAATATTTGTATATTCAATGACGACATGAGTGTTTTTGATAGTATCTGTTATGAAAAAAATAATTCACTCGTACTACAAAATTTCATATACCCACCTACTCGTGGCAAATGTATGTCATTTCATGCTCATTGAACAATATACTAATCTTGAATTAAAATATTGTGCTTTAAAGAGAAAATCTTGCGTAAAAGTAAAAATCGTGCGGAAAAGTAAAAATCGTGCGGAAAAGTATAACTTTCAAAACGAAAAATCGTGCGGAAAAGTTATTTTTCCGCACGCTCGTAGGAAAAGGGTTTTTCCATGCGTTGGAAAGGAGGGTTTCATACGGCAAGTGAAATTATCATGACAATTTCCCTCATATTATATAAACCAACCAAATGCCATAATTTTTTGAATTCAAACCAATGAGAAAAGGACTTTTCGAAAACACTGTCTCCAGCCCGTGGTATTTTCAAATCGGTGTTTCACTTCTTCCTTATTTATACGTTTCCATAGTTACAACAATCACTGTAAATTTAGAAACGTCAGTTTGACGGTTCAACTCTTCAACTGACATTAATGACACATGATGAACCGTTCCTGCAATACGTATTTAGTCCATAATAATTTAATGTATTCGTGAAATTGTCTGATCGAATATCCCTTCAAAATGCAGCATTTTCAAAATACTTTCACCTTGCCAGTCGCTCAAACTGTGTTGCTGTACAAAACTCCACTCGAGCAAGATCTCGTGGTGTTTCTAAGCAACAGAGTTTTCGTGACAGCAAGGTGAAAGTTTTTTTTGAAAATTAAGCATTTTGTCGGGATATTACTACTGAAAATAGGGCAGATGCAGTTGTCACTTGTCAGTTGTCAAACAAGTACATGGGGGGACAAACAAAGCCATCATTTCCCATAAGACTCTGTGTATCTTTTTATTTAATTTTCTGGAAAATTCGGTATTTAAAGACATTTTTATCGATAACATTGTGATTATTGGTTCATTGTCAATACTGTGAAGTAAGTGTATAGTCTGTAGAGGTGTTATTAACAGGAAATTTCTAGTTTGAAGATACGTTGTCACATGATTCACATATCATAATAGGTTTCTTTTTTGGGTTTAATTAGGAAAACCATGAAGTTTTGTGCTATTGTGGGTCATAGAAACCGATCACCGAAATGAAGACGTAACATTTTTCCGATTTTCTTCAATACAGTCTAAAGGGAGGCAGATAGTAGTTGCAAGGAAAGAGAGACAGGCAAATTGGATTGCAGCTCTTCATAGGGATGGTTTTACAGAAAACAAAGCAAATAATAATTTTGTGTGTTCTACACATTTCATTACAGGTAATACAATGACAAAAGCTTATAAACTATGTGTAGATGAATATTTTTTCAGGTTAACTGTCTGATGGTCCCGAACATCCAGACTACGTTCCTTCTATAAATATGGGGTACAAAACAAATCTTGCAGTATCTGAGGAGGTGCGATTAACAAGGTATAAAAGATTGATGGACAGGAAATAAAAAGGTAACAGAAGTAGCACCCATCCCTGTCAGACATTGTGTTGTACATCGGCTTTCTTTTTATTCTGAATAATTTATTACCGGGAGATTTAGTGTTGGCTGATCATGTTTTCTTATGAGGTGATATGGTTGGTCTGCATTGTGCCATGGTCAAAACACCTGAGTTTTTGAAATCTAGAAAACAGCTGGAACCACAAGAATTGGAACAAACAAGACACATTGCAACTGTGAGGAAACTTAGAAAATGAAGGGATCACTCTCTAGTTAGGGTTTTCACAATATCTATCATTTGTCTAATAGATACCTATGCTATTTTTTACAAATGCACATTGGGTACTTCATTTTAATTATACATATATTTTGTCTTCATGCATTGACTGAATGACAGACTGGAAATTGTAGACGAATAAAAGTCAAAAAACATTATTTGTTTTAAAGAGAAACATTCTCAATTAAAAATTGAATCAATACATGACTCCTCTGGAAATGGAAAAACCCTATGATAAAATTCAAGTTACTTTTTTGTAATATCTAACAGAAAACAACTACTTCCCCGGCAAAAGCCACGCTGGACATTGAACTACATCTGATAGATATTGAGAAAGACCCTATACCGGGTGGCTACGGAAGTATTGCCTACGCAATATCTCAGTTATTGTATGAAGTAGGTTTGTGAAATTTGGAGCGTCGATATAATGACATAAGAGCTAGAATTTGAGCATATTGACATGTCGAAGTTAACTTCCGGTCTGACCGGAAGTAACATCAACTTTCTTATTTTAAATGGAAACCCTATTTTTTTTTTTCGCTTTATTCAGCATTTAATTCCCTTTCTAATGACATATCACAAGTTGGTATCTAACCAAAAACTAGATCAGAAAAAAATTATTATTGAAATTCACCGAGTAGGCCGTGGAAGCAAAATGAAAGCCAAAAATTGAAAAGTTGGCTATGGAAACCATACGTCACTTGATAACAGTTGCTACTACTGTGATATTTTATTTTCATTCGTCGGCGTTATAAAAAGCCGCCAAAAAAAATATTGGAAACATTGGGAAAAAAACAATACTCTGTAGGTCCATAACTCAAATAGGAACATACAACTTTTTCTTGCCTGTAATATTCAGCATAACCATTCCATTCTAATGATATAATAGAAAATAATTTTTTGAACTGAGATACCGAAAAATCCAATTATTTATGGTGAATGTTTAAAAAATTCTTATGCCGCTGAACGATTGTATTTAGAGCGATATTCAGGGAGGCAGCAACCGTCAAGAAGGTATTTCCAGTGGCTTGAAGAAAAATTAAGAACTGAGCCTGATGTTCACGAAGACCAAGAAGCATTTGTTATTAATGAGGAAACTGAAATTAATGTATTAGCTTTAGTACAATATGATAGCACAATTTCCTCAGGGCAGATTGGCGCCGAATTAGCTATAAGTAAGGACTCTGCTAGGAAAATTTTGAAAAAACATTGATTGAAATCCTTCAAGTATCAATTGCATCAACATTTGTATGAAAATGACGGTGAAAGGCGCCTGGAATATTGTAATTGGTTTCTTCGACAAAATGCTGAGAATCACCTATTTAACTATTATATCTTGTTTACGGACGAGTCAAGATTTACCAACAATGGATTATTTAACAGGAATAGAAGGTAGGTACTGTACTTTATTTGGATTATTGTCGATAGTCGAAGTGTAAAGTGCTAAAAGTGTGAAAGGTCTTTTGTTCCAGGTACTGGACGATAGCAAACGAGCACCGGTTTCGACAAGGCGGCTTCCAGGAGAGATTTGGTGTGAATGTTTGGGCAGGAATAGTTGGAACTCATATTGTTGGCCTCATTCTTTTTCAAGGCCAACTAACCGGAGAGAGATACTTTAATTTTTTAACGAATGAAACTTCGGAATTCATTAACAACCTACCAGCGGAAATAACTGAGAGAATGTACTTCCAGCAAGATGGCGCCCCTCCGCATAATTCAAGAATAGCGAGAAATTATCTTCAAAATCGCTTTCAAGAGAGACTTATAACAACCCATGGTCCAGTCAGGTGGCCACCAAGGTCACCTGATCTTACTCCGTGCGACTTTTTTCTATGGGGGCATCTTAAAAATAGGGTGTACTACAACTCTACATGAGCTAGAAGTAAAAATTCGTAGAGCTTTCCAAGATATCACGCCCCAAATGTTGAGAATCGTTTTACATGAAAATATCACCAGAGTCAATAAATGTATTGACGCTGAGGGAATGCGTTTCGAACATTTGTTTTGAATTTATTTTATCTTTAAACCTATCAATTTGAATTTTTTTTTCGATAAATCTGTTTTTTCGTTATTTGAAGAATAATAATTGGATTTTTTGGTATTTCATTTCAAAAAATTACTTTCTATTATATCATTAGAAAGGAATGGTTATGCTGAATAGTACAGGCAAGACAAAGTTGTATGTTCCTATTTAAGTTATGGACCTACAGAGTATTGTTTTTTCCCAATTTTTCCAATATTTTTTTTGGCGGCTTTTTATAACGCCGACGAATGAAAATAAAATATCACAATTGTAGCAACTGTTATCAAGTGACGTATGGTTTCCATAGCCAACTTTTCAATATTTGGATTTCATTCTGCTTCCACGGCCTACTCGGTGAATTTCAATAATAATTTTTTTCTGATCTAGTTTCTGGTTAGATACCAACTTGTGATATGTCATTAGAAAGGGAATTGAATGCTGAATAAAGCGAAAAGAAAAAAAAATAGGGTTTCTATTCAAAATAAGAAAGTTGATGTTACTTCCGGTCAGACCGGAAGTTAACTTCGACATGTCAATATGCTCAAATTCTAGCTCTTATGTCATTATATCGACGCTCCAAATTTCACAAACCTACTTCATACAATAACTGAGATATTCCGTAGGCAATACTTCCGTAGCCACCCGGTATAACTTGAGAGAAAAAATCTGAAAGTGAAAATTAGCATTTTCATTCAGATAGTTCATTATTTATTGAATGTCCAGTTTCCATTGGAGATTATCTATGAATGAGAGAAGGGAGAATGTTATTCAGAAGTATCACTCACAGAAATTCGCTCATTCCATTGATGTGTGAATAATTGCATCTCTTTCGCTAGGCCTCCAATACATTTTGGTCGACAAAACTCTATTTCACTCTTCTAAGATCATCAGGGAGGTCGGAAGAATTGGAAAACATACTCTTCAGAAGCAATTTCACACTGTAATGAGGAATTGTTGGACTATTTCTTGTGGGGTGAAACTTTGAATGAGCGATTTTCTGTGAGTGATACTTCTGAATAACATTCTCCCTTATCTCATTCATAGATGAGAATCTCCAATGGAAACTGGACATTTAATAAATAATCAACTATCTGAATGAAAATGCAAATTTTCACTTTCAGATTTTTTCTCTCAAGTTATATAGGGTCTTTCCTTTTTTCCAAATATAGAAACACATATATGTGTGTGTGTTTGTTGAAATTTATATTTTTCGGAAAATTACATTTGGTAGTACTAGATATACAGGGTGTCAATTTGAAAACTTCCCACCCTTAATATCTTCCTTCCAGTAAACAATATGAGTAATCGAAAAAACAAGTCAATTTTATTGTCAAGGGGGACACTTTCACGGACTATTTGTAGCCCTCGTGGTTCAACCCCCTAGGAGGGGTAGATGTTACCCTTAGAATTTTAAATGGGAAGGGGGGTCAAGTGGCACATCATTTTGATGGGCGTTCAATTCTTGTTCCAATGGTACCCTGACTTATTATTTTGTGATGAGCATTTTCCGAAAAATTGCGTTCTAAACTAACAGAAGTAATTATTAGAACGCCTATACTGAGATGCATTATTGTATTGACTCCCTTTAATAAAAATGGTTAGAAGAGTAGGTGGCACCGCTCCAACCCTTGAATGACAGGAATAAATTTATTACGCATGGGATTTTTTATCTGGTGGTTATTTTCCTTCTACACAATAAAATTTAATTTGCGAGAAAGACATTTCCAACATAAAATCTACTTACGCTTATCTTATTAGCTGTTCGAAATGTTGTCCATTTTGCTCTAAACAGTAATACAGTCTGTTTTCGAACTCCCCTCTAACATTACGGAAAACTTCACTAGGAATTGACCGGCATGCTGCTGTAATTCGTCTTTTAAGTTCGTCAATATCAGAAGGTTGTGTTTTATAAACAACGGATTTAAGATGCCCCCAAAGAAATAAATCTAAGGGTGTTAAATCCGGTGATCTCGGAGGCCATTCAACTGCTCCCCTTCTGCCAATCCATCTACCCGGAAATCTCTCGTTTAACCACTGTCGGACGGGAAGAAAATAATGAGGTGGAGCACCGTCCTGCTGGAAATGTAACAGATCCTCCTGCAAAAGTTCATTACCTTCTGCATCAATTTGAGTTTCTAGCTCGTGAGTTATAAGAGGATCGATAGTCTCTTCAAGCATATCAAGGTACAGATTGCCAGTCAAGTTTTCTTCCAGAAATAATGGACCAAGAATGGCATTTCCAAGAATACCAGCCCAAACATTAACTTTTTGTGGGTGTTGTGTATGCCCTTCCCAAAAATATGTGGGTTTTCGTCACTCCAATAGCGACAATTTTGTCTATTAACATTGCCATTCAGAAAAAATGAACACTCATCGCTGAAACAGATGTTTAACAGAAGATTAGGGATGGTATTGACTCGATGAGACATGATTCCACAAAACTCTATTCTTCTATCATAATCATCCTCGTGGAGCTCTTGAAGAATCTGCATTTTATATGGATGAAATTTATGCATTTTCAATGCTTTTCTTATAGTCTCGCGTGACATTCCCGTCTGTTCTGATACTGATCGTAAGGAGCTCGTGGGCTCTGCAGCAAATGTTCCCAAAACTTCAATTTGAGCTGCTTGATTTAGTACTCTGGGGTTATTTCTTTTTTTATTTGTCACTGAACCAGTTTCGTAAAACTTATTCACCAAATCAAGCACATACCGGTGACTTACATTACAATTTGGATGTCTTTCGTTAAAAAGACATGCCGCCCTTCGTGCGCACTTTCCAACTTCGCCATAAATTACAATCATTTCAATTCTGTCTTGAAGAATGTAAACCATTTTTACACTTTTATAAACTTATTAAAGTAATTCCTAAACAGCCCAACAGGTACAACGGTATTCACAATACTACCACATAGTTCAAATTTGCTAACCAATTTTTTGCCGGAAAACAGAAACTTTTTACAGCAGAAGTAGCAAAAAAGGAATGCTATCTGTACAATTTCTGCGATGACACTTAAAAATACAGCATTTAATAAACACAACTTTACTACCATCTACGTTTTACTATTAGACTACTTTTTTATGTAAAGTGTTTGGAGCTAATGGCTAATGTTACCCCTAATGAAGGGTTGGAACGGTTCCACCTAATATTCTAACCAGTTCTGGCCAAACCATGCATCTCAGTATAGGCGTTCTAATAATTACTTTATTCCTGTCATTCAAGGGTTGGAGCGGTGCCACCTACTCTTCTAACCATTTTTATTAAAGGGAGTCAATACAATAATGCATCTCAGTATAGGCGTTCTAATAATTACTTCTGTTATTTTATAGAACGCAATTTTTCGGAAAATGCTCATCAAAAAATACTAAGTCAGGGTACCATTGGAACAAGAATTGAACGCCCATCAAAATGATGTGCCACTTGACCCCCCTTCCCATTTAAAATTCTAAGGGTAACATCTACCCCTCCTAGGGGGTTGAACCACGAGGGCTACAAATAGTCCTTGAAAGTGTCCCCCTTGACAATAAAATTGACCTGTTTTTTCGATTACTCATATTGCTTACTGGAAGGAAGATATTAAGGGTGGGAAGTTTTCAAATTGACACCCTGTATATTTTCCACTGTGTACATGTTATTAGGTTTTAAAATGTTTGTAATATATATTCTATAGATGTATGATATTACTCAATAAATAAACAAAGTATTTTCATCTCATAATTTTCTGAGGCAAGTTTTGCAAAACCATTTTCCCTTTGGTAATCTCTTGATTTTGATGCACCTCCGATGGAATCATTGAATTTTGCAAGATGCATTTTGTTCTTTCATCTGGTGTGTTGCAGTAACACCATAACTTGATGCCTAAGGAAAAAGAGCTTGGTAATCTATGATTTGAAGTTTTTCGATAATACAAAGTTTTTATAATTATAAAAAAACTTATTATTTTGCAATGAGGAAAATTGTACAATTTGAATTCATCAAAATTACCTACCAGAATTACAACAAACTTCAACGATCTAAGAATTTGTAAAGTAAGTGAAATCATCAATTTTTATTGATGTTACTGTCATTGGATTTTTGAGTTACAGACAATAGTTATTTACAGTACCAGAACAAAATACAGGTAAGTAGCAAATTCATATTAATTTTGTGATTTCTGGAGAGTATGAAATAAAGGAATGAATCCAAAACTTTTTTATCATCTGTATTACGTTTATGGAATGCAGTTCAAGATATGTGATATCAAATACAAGTTAGTGGTTGAATGTGAAAAACACATAATTTTACCTCTTCCCCATCAATTTTTGATGCAGTTTCCTTTGGAGAAGCTTCGTATAAGTACTGAAAATATATTATTATTTTTCAGCATAAAACATTTGAACAAATATTCAATAAAATTCCTGTCAGATGAGCTGTTAATTGAGATAGTTAGTAATACCCCATATTTACAGAAGGCACGTAGTGTGGATGTTCGGGATCATCAGAAGGTTGACATGAAAAAATGTTCATCTACACATAGTTGATGAACTTTTGTCAGTGTATTACTTGTAACGAAATGTGCAGAACACACGAAGTATTTATTTGCTTTATTTTATGTAAAACCATCTCTATGAAGAGCTGCAATCCAACTTGCATGTCTATCCTAGCAGCTAATATCTGCCTCTCTTCACATCGTATTGAAGCAAATAGGAAAAATGTTACGTCTTCATTTCGATTTGATCGGTTACTACAACCCACCACAGCACAAAACTTCATGGTTTTCTTAATAAAATCCAAAAAAGAAACCTATTATGAAATGTGAATCATGTGACAACGTATCTATTAACTAAAAATTCGCTGTTAATAACACCTCTACAGACTTATGCACTTACTTCACAGTATTCACAATGAACCAATAATCACAATGTTATCGATAAAAATGTCTTTAAATGCATCGTTTTCCAGAAAATTAAGTAAAAAGATACACAGAGTCTTATGGGAAATGGCTTTGTTTGTCCCCCCATGTCCTGTTTGACATCTGACAAGTGACAACTGCATCTGCCCTATTCGCGTACAGGTATTCAGTTTCGCATCTACACTTGTTTCTGTAATCTGTGGACTAGACAAACAGAAGACAAAGACAAATAACAATAACTTGACTTCTGCTTTCCATATCATATATCTATTAACTACAAATATTGATAACACGCCATAAGACGCAATGTAATCAAACTGAAGCCAAAAATATCTATCTTACCTTTGCTCAAACGGCCGCTGGGAAACTATTGCGCATGCCGAATTCTGAATCACGAGAAATGTCATACATTTTTAAGGTTATGCTTCTTTTGGCATTTTCAACCGTCCCACATTGAAAATAGGCTAACATTTTTCTATAATGTGGATAAATAAAGAATGAGAATTATGCAAGACGGTCAATTAAACTTCGTGTCATTAAAAAAACGATACATTGATCCATTCGTAACTCTAATAATTTTCTGTCAAAAGCGGATAACAACTCATTAAACTTGAAGAAATGTGGATTGGGTATGTGACGGACAGTTGTTTGAAAAGGTAAATCTCGTTCCACACCGGCCTCACAACCGCCGAGAAAAATATGTTTTTTCGATTTCCATCTCCCCTACGGTTTGGTACAGATATTGTTCTATGTGTATGCATTGGTGTTGATGTGTATAATAGCCTCTGTGTGATTTCGAGGTGACTCGCGCCGTAATAACCAAAGAAATGTTTTTTTTTTCATATGTTTTTGCGATTTCCATCTCCCCTATGGTTTGGTACCGATATTTTTCTATGTGTACGCAATGGAATTGATGTGTATAATAACCTCTGTGTGATTTCGAAGTGACTCGCGCCGTAATAACCAAAAAAAAACCTGAACACGAACTCGAAGTAAAACGCGGAGATCTTAAAGTCTTTCAGGAATGAATCTAGAAATTTATAAAATGGTAATATTCTCAGGAATAAAACCCATACAGTGCCGCCCTCTTATAATTAGCACAATCTACACTTGCTCTCTGTAAACTTATCCTCTATAAACACTGATATTATGATGTTCATGTTAGAATTTGCCGAATTAGCACTTCATAAGATATGCTTCTCATATCTTCGATAATTGTTGCTGCCGAACCATGCACGTTAGAAAGAGATGAAAAAACAAAATCGTGTCTTTGAATAGAAATCTCGGGCGCAAGCGCATTAATTCAGCAGCGTCCAATTCGAAGTCGATGCTCATTTTTTTGGCATCACATAGGCTGTCTTTATTATCCATATTCGTAGTTAATAGATATATGTTCCATATACGAACGTTCAGAAGAATCCGGCTTCATCCGGCCAGGGTGCTGGCGTAGAGAACAAGAAGCCTGACGAGAGTGTGTAACACCCTATATACATTTTCTGATTCACTATATTTTCAGCATAAACTTTAATTTTGCAAAGCACGTTTATTATGGCAGACATTTATACATAACCACACATGACTCCTTTCTACTCGATGCTCTTCGATCGAATCCATTATCGACTTATTTTTTCTCAACAGGTAAAAAAATCCAAACCCGGCCTACTTTCCGTTTCTACCAGAAGTATTTCGCGAACGATTCATGCTGAAAATTTGTGAGTGGAAACAATTAAATCCACGCGATGAAAGTATCGATCCGGAATTGTACCACGAAACGTAACACTAGAAACAACGCACGAAACGCCTAAGGTGCGGTTAAAAATAGCACTTCCACGTATGAGACTCGGAAGTTCTACATCAAATTCCAGATGTAATCGTTGTACGGGCAGTAATACTTTGTTGGTGTTTACTTTAATCAAATAGGCAGTTTTTTATATTGTACGATGTTTTTGTTTTTGTTTTATTGAGAAGATATTGTTCTGCACAAAGCAGAGTTTATCCGTCTTAATATTGTTACGCACCTGGTTTATGAGGAAAGCATAGCGATTTCTAGAAACCTTCGATGAATTTTCTGGAAACATCCAGAAGCACTAATTTTTGTTCTAGATCAAACGTCATGTATTCCTATCATGCAACTTTTAGGAAGTTTATATACTACGGTTTTCCAACGTCTGTCCGTCCATCCGTCTGTCGTGACCAACTCAAACTGTTATATTTTTGAAACCCTTGGAGTAATTGCTTTGAAATGAATTTCGAAAAATGCGAAGGGTAGAACTCAAAAAGACGAGCAAATTTTTCTAGAACTATTTTTGCCAAAAACGAAATATCTCAGAAACAGTTGATTTTACAATTTACCAAGAAATCTTCACGGACCGTTTTCAGAAAATCTACAAAAACTTTCCCCTGTAAAATCAATAGTCCGAGAAATATTTCAAAAAAATGGAAATCGAAATATTCACCGTTCTAAAGAAATAAATGGAAATCTAAAAATTGCTTTGTATACGTCTTTACGAACCATATCGATATTTCCAAACCATATTTCACCAACTCGATTGAAAAGTGGAAAAATCTTGAATAAATTGAAAAAAAAAAACGATAAAATTTGTACTTTTTCTCTATAATCACCAAAAATGAAACGAGATATAGCAAAAATATATATGAACATTTTCCTAGAACAGATCCACAAAATGATTTAATGACATTCTTTTATATCTTGACAAAAAAAATAGATGTGGATTTCGAATAATTTGCTGTTTTTTTTTAAATACCAAAGACTCGAAAACGAAACATTGCACAAATGTATACAAACAGTTTTATTGTGCTTGACAGATCTACAAAAATTCCAATAAATTTTTTCATATCTTGAAAAAAAACGTATTTTTGTGGGATTTTGTTTCTTCCAATTTTGATGTTTTTAGGTCGACTTAGGTTTGGTAAGGTTGGATTAGGTGATAATTTTATGATTGCGAATAATAAAAAAAATCATATCTCCGAGGTTGATTAAGCCTTAAAAATACTTGTTTTAGGGAAAAGGTAGGATCAATAGAGGAAGTCGTGAACGGTATTTAATATTATATTTTTCATATCGTCCTGCAAGTTGCGTTTTATGAAACTTGAGATCGTAGATTGGACTTGAACAAAATAGTTATTTTCCTAACAAGTGCGGAAAGTGATACTTTCCCGCACGCGACTGCCGTTGACCCGAACGACGCGAAGCGGAGTTCGGGCAAGCAGTCAAGGGCGGGAAAGACACTTTACGCATGAATTAGGAACATTATGTTTTCTACGATCGCATAAAGATTCAAAAAGCACATTGAAAATATATATTTTATTTCAACATACAAAACATTCCATGAAAATCCACTAATTATTATTAATATTAACGTTGAAAACACAATTTGTTGCATTCTGCAAATGCGTCAGAATAGCTGGTCCAGAGTAGTTAGTTGGTGGTAACTGGCTGTTAAGAGTAACACTCGTAGATTGCAAAGTGCATGAAGATGACGGCATCGGTTGCAAGTTGCCAGTACATGAAAGAATTTTATTCGAGATGGTTTTCTTCTGTTCTACGGAGTCCTCCAAATAACTCTCAGCAACAATGAAATGTACATTTAATAACGATAAATTGACATATTTTACTTTCCCGCACTAGTGCGGGAAAGCGAGTTTTCCCGCACTAGTGCGGGAAAGTGGGTAAAAACGCACGGTCGTAGAAAAAATATTTTTCTTACTTTATGAATTGATAAATTCTACTATAACTAGGTAATATGTAATTACTCATTACCAACCCAATGGTAAAGGTCCCATCCTCCTAAGTGTCTCCGTTCTCGAGTTATACCCAAAAAAATTAAAAAATTACTCATAACTTTTTCGTGTGGCTCCTACCGTCCTACTGAGATAGCTTTTTTGGTCCTTCGGGTCGGATCATCAGTAAACATCCTTCAGTTTTCGAGAGAACAGGAATCTAAACGAAAACAGGAGCAACTAGAACTCAAGAAAAAACAGGCAGAAGAAGAGCTTCTCCTACAATTCGAAATATTCAGAAACAAGATCAAAATGAACAAGAATCCAAAACAAAACAAGAACAAGGAGGCAAAAGAGAACAAGAGGAACAAGGAGGAAGAAGAAGTCAAACTTTTCCAACGACTACAACAACAACATGATGAACTTTTACAAAAAATCTGTAAAAACCGACAGTGTTTCCAGAATGAAATCACATAAATGGTACCTCATGAAATCAAAGAAAGGGTCCTGGAGGTCAAAGATGAAGTCCAAACAATCAGAAGTGAAGTCCAAGGAGTCAGCAAAAGGGTCCAAGACGTCGAAAATGAATTGTCCAAGCAGATGAACGGGTGACACGTAAAGTGGACACGATCGATAAAGGAATGGCACGAGAGGTCATCGAAAAATTTAACGAATTTAACGAAGAAGTGGATGGGATTAAAGTGAGGCTACAAACAATCCACCTCCCGCACAACCGCGAACCCTCTGAGGAAATCTCCCCCACATTTGATGTACAGACTTCATGGGCTATGTGTCGACGTCAATTTAAAGCAAATGCAAACGGCTGGTCCCTTGAGTGGCCACATCACTAGTCCTGTGTTGGACATCCTGTAGAACATCCCTGAGAGTAGGCAGAGGGAATATATCAAAATAGTTGAGGCTCTGGATATCAAATAAGCAATATCTCAAACAAGTGTTCCAGAGCCAACTAAAAAGTCGATGCCGAAAACCCAACGAAACCTTGCAGGAGTATGGAGTTGATATAAAGCGACTCATTTATTCGGCTTACAAGCACCGAAGGAGTTCACAGAACAAATAGAAGTGCAGACTTCCATTAACGGCTTGAAAGATACTGAAATTCAGCAAGCGCTTTGACTAGGACGACTTCAAATCATTAGCGCAGGACTAAATAGCATCATTGGAGTACAAGGCAGCGAAAGAATTTCAAGGCCCAAATTACGAGAAGTTAAATTTAGCGAAGATTCTTCCACAAGCCTTTGAATATAATATGGGACTCCATATCATCATTAAGCAACCAAATGGCATTCTCAGAAAATAGAAAAAGGCGCTACTACAATTGTGGAAGAACCAGATATCTACAGAGGAGCTGCTGGAATTGCTGCAGTCTTTGAGAACTTTGAATAACTTCAGGTCACCACCGTATAAAAGTTTCAAACAGTTAATTTTTTCGCTAGATCATCAATAAATAATAGAAATAACCTAGATTTGAGCCTTGAAGAACACCGGAACTGGTGGTACACAAAGGGGACTGGAAGCTTCCGCATTCCACGTATTGTTTTCTACCAAATAAATAATTCAATTCAATTTTTTCAATTCAATTTATTGATGGCAATGTACAACATAGTGAATATAATCATAGTAATATTAAATCAGAATTATATTAATTATATAAGTTTTCAACCCAATTTGAGTAGCCTGCTACACCTAAGCACGTGAGTGCTTGTGTTGTGCTTTGCAGTACTCCTCAAAATGGGGTTGTGAGTGAGATATGGTTGACGCTTGATGGGGGAGAAATTGAAGCGAAAATTCGTTAGGTTGGATATTATGCTTTTTTTTCGTACTTTCTAATAATATAATAATGTGTAAATAAGTTTTATTGAATTCACAGGAAAACCAACTGACGTTTGCCGATGTGGAAGAATGTAAAAGTCCACTTGGTCGAAGGCATTTTGAAAGTCAGTGTACATAACTTCGATTTGTAATTTTCTATGGAGAACCTCGGTAACACATTGTGATAAACAGGCCAAGTTCGTAATGCAAGACTTTTTTTCTACATCTGATATAACATTTTTGATCAAGTCATAAAGGAAAAAATACGCAATTGTTTCAAATATTTTGATCGGGGCCAATAATGAGTTTTTTTATAATTTTCTTTGTAGCTTCTACGATATCCAAATCACTCACTTGTTCGATGTTGATGCACTGAAATTGACAAGAAATATTTTCGAGTGCCTAACCAATCAATGGTTAGGAACATGTCAGATGTAGGGTGAACACTCTCAAAATAGTTTGCATGATCGTCCTTTTTTGTGTATATTCAGGAGTGAGCTGCGAGGTTGTCCATGAAGTCACAGTCAATGATTGATAAATATATGAAGTGATAAGTATATTACAGTGTTGTGAAGTTGAGTTGAGCAAATAAAAGCAGATTTGGAATCCGAAAATGTAACAGTATATTTTACTTTGTGAGCGAAAGTTTACGAAACTAGCGAAACGAGGGGAGCAATTTCACGAACAACACTCATATCACAAATAGCTATTTTGTACAATATATTTTTGTACGCCATATAAAAAACCAACACTCACCATCCTATTTCATCATATTAATCCCCTTCAAACCGAGTGGTACTACTGAAAAACCGGAATCGACCTTTCGGGTTGGAATCAAAAGAATAATGAAGCAATCGAGAATTAAACTGCACTTAAATTCGGTGAAGGGTTGTTTTAATTGTTTTTAGCGTTAAGTGGACCATAAATTTAATTTAGAACTTCTGAGTAACGAGGGTGAAGCGAAAACGGTCGGCTGCTCTGCACGTGCTACTTCAAACTTGCTTAAACCTGACCACCGGTTGTGGCATTTGCAAACGTGATTTTGATGACAAACACCAATTTGTTACGCAAACGACGACCGGAAGTGTTTTTTGTAAATGTACAACTTGACTCGCTCGTTTCCCATCATTTCTAGAAATATGTAGCTAAATTATCATCATTTATTTATTTCCATCAGACAATTTACATTGTATTGGTACAGCCTCCATGTATTTTCAAAAAGACAAAAAAAATTCAAATATATCAGAAATATAATAGTTATTTATGCAACACGTGCAAAATTTGCACTCGACGTAAAATTGTCCGACGAGGCCGTTATGACGAGTTGGACAATACGTCGAGTGCAATAAACAATTTTTGCACGAGTTGCATATCATATTTTTTTTACGTTTATGCAAAAACCTAAAACTGTTCCATTTAGGTGGTACTGAAGTGTAAGGAAGACATTCTTTGTTCAAATCTAGCTGCTAAAAGTAATATAATAATATTGTCAAAAGTATCCCACTAAACATGTAATGTTACAAAATATTGACACAATATTACGAATTGCTTGCCATTGTAAAATGATAATATAATATTGCATAAGGCTCAATGCTATGTTTAAGTTTTTAACATAACAGAAGAAACCACAGACAAGTTGTTTGTAAGTTATAAAGCAAGCTATTGATTGAGTTTCAAGTGCAATGTTACATGATCCATGAAAAATCATTGTAAATGCAACAATACAGAAACTATCTACGAACAATGTAAGTGCAAGTTACATTTGGAACTATCGAAAAAATTCAAATCGCAATGTTGCACCGAGTTTGAAATACTATGATATTAACGACCATACATGAGCTAACTACAAACAATATTGACAGTATTTAGAAAACACAATACATTTTCAATTTTCGATTGCATCATCGCAGAAATATACAAAATGATACGCTAGGACAATTTTAAATGGTAAGTATAAAGAAACTTGAAATAATATTATCAGGAAACCAACCAATTTTGAATTTCCCGGTCTTGATGAGATGCCACCTAACGGGGCGACACCCAGTCACCCAGATCTCAGACAAGAACGCGCCTTGCACCATTTTGCTATTGTGAATTGTATTGTTGTTGTGTTAGGTTTTTTTTTTGTGGGGTGTATGAACTTCATATTGATAATGCACCTAGTTCTGAAAAATGGATTCATTTATTAAAACAATTGTGGCTACGAATTTAATTACACACATATACATAAATCAGGAAATGGTTTCTTCCAGCGGAATTATCAAATATCAATGATCCAAAGAATTATTGGGTAAGCTTCAAAAAGGCTGATATCATGAGCCAAGACACAATGGATTCTCTTTAACAATGCTAGAGCTTTTTTTTCAAATCAAGCAAATCTCATTTTCAATAAACTCATAAAAATCAACTGATGAGTCAACATTTTGACTTGCAACTTCTCACACAGGCACGTTGCAAGTCAATGTACCTCATCTCAGTACTGTACATATAATAACACGTAACTTCTCACACAGGCACGTTAGTAATTATTATATTTCCAGTACAGCTCACAGACATGTAACTTCTCACACAGGCACGTTACAAGTCCTTTGCTTCTCGAAAGTCCAACAAAAGCAGGCAACTCCTGACCAAGCCACGTTGCAAGCCAATAAACACTCAAATCAGCCTAATAATAGGTAACTTCACACACAGGCACGTTACAATCACCAGGCTGAAATGAATACAACGGTGATATGCAACTTCTCACACAGGCACGTTGCAAATCACCGAATGACATGTAACTTCACACACAGGCACGTTACAAATCATCAGGCTGAAATGAATACAACGGTGATATGCAACTTCTCACACAGGCACGTTGCAAATCACCGAATGACATGTAACTTCACACACAGGCACGTTACAAGTCCTTGGTTTCTCGAAAATCCAACAAAAGCAGGCAACTTCTCAGAAAGGCACGTTGCAAGCCAATGAAATCTCAAATCAGCCCAAAGGTAACTTCACACACAGGCACGTTACAAACCATCAGGCTGAAATGAATACAACGGTGATATGCAACTTCTCACACAGGCACGTTGCAAATCACCGAATGACATGTAATTTCTCACACAGGCACGTTACAAGTCCTTGAATTTTCGATAGCTAAAATGAATATATTCACTCAATTCCAATGTGCTGAGACTCATGTACAACCAATAAATACCCAAATAAAACCCCTTTTCAAAACAATACTTTTGTAAACATCAATACAAATATCAACAAGTATTAAATTTTCAGTATTGAAGGAAAGCTCCGTACCAATGATCGTAAGAGCAAAACACAAATTCTTCAAAATGTTTATGCTGCCACGAACAGAACTCCCACATGATTTTCTTTGTTTAATAATCAACAAGCAAAGAAAAGTACATCCAAGAATAATATAATGAAACATACTGATTATGAATAACAACCTGCTTTTCTTTCATTGAAAGTAAACTTCAACAATTACTCACTCAAACAGGTATTATAGCCATTTGTCCAAGATAATTCCAAGCAATTTCAAACAAATATAACTCCTACTTTTTATTCCTACCATAGGTATCACTTCAACACAAATGAATATATTTAAACAATCACCCCAAGAACAATGATTTCAGAAACTCCATACCAACTCTCGAGTCAACACCAACTTACTTCCCATTCCCATGCTATTTTTCTCGCCTCCCGCCAGCCAAACGTTTTTGTTAAAGTTCCCTAAAAACCGGCATATGACGATGCGCGGTACATGACTAATATATACTGGACGTACCATCATAGGCCGGCGTTCGGCAATGGAAAACTCCTAACAGTTGTGTTTCTTGCTGTGGTGCCTTTGCGTTAGTATTTCGTTTTGGATACTTTCATTCGTTCGTTCTTAACCTAGTTACCTAAGTAAAGTACATATTCTTCTGCAATTTTGTTTTTTGACAAAGAGTTCAATGAGTGTTGAAGCAGCACAATCGATAATGCTAATAAATTAAAGGCATCTTCATGCAAGGTAAGGCGATACATCAAAATAAATATTATTTTAGGTAGGATGGTCTGGTATGCTCATTCTGCGTTTATTAGGGGAATGTTTTTTCTCCTTATATTGCGAATGAATCTGGTAGTAGTGTCAATTTGAGAGGTACTTTTACATTTGTAAATGATGTGGAATACTTTTACATTTCGATTTTAGTTGCATGTTCTTCAATATATTGTGGTCTTGTGTTGGAAGAAGTCTTGAACGTTTTTTCACAAATCATTGTGCCATGTTTTGCAATTGGACCAGCAAAAAAGACAATTCCAGAATCAAAGAATTGAAATTTATACAAATTATAAAACTTCAATTTGAATATAAAGCAAATATGTAAGACTAATTATTTATTTATAATATTTTGGTTTCAGATGCAGTGAGAAATTCATTTATATGCATCAGAGATGATGCATTTGTAATAAATGTGATGGCTTGGCTACAATTCGCAAAAACACGTTACCTACTTGTAGGGTTAGGTAGTAGATCAAGTTGTCGATATTTAAGCTGCACATTCAATTCAATGATTATTTTGTTTCAGGTACCTGATAAGGCCAAACAGATTTTTTTTAAGAGGCATAAGATGTCCGGAGGACTGCTCACTGCTAATATCCTATACAATAGGAAAGTTGGGTCGAAAATCCATCAGAAAACAACTACTTTCCTGGCTAATGCCACGACGAACATTGAATTACATCTGATGAAATTTCCGTGCGGAGTTCCTACAAGGTTATCTCTGCAATTGCTTGTTGCATGGAAATGTTCATCGAAACATTCGGACCACCTATATATCGATTTCGGGGTGTTGCCCCTCATCAGTATAGGGTAGGTCTAGCAGTCAATAACTAATGACTGCAACGAATGAATCGACGACCAAACCCATTTAAAGACCGAAACTGAGATCGCGCCCGCACAGTGGATTAACTCCAAACTGCGAGCGCCATCCCAGCGCCGGAAGCCCAACCAAGAATACCCATGACCACGATCGTCAAGACCGTATATAAAACAGAAAAGAAAACTGTAGGTCACAATGAGCTTATGACAAGAGGCATAAGATGTCCGGAGGACTGCTCACTGCTAATATCCTATACAATAGGAAAGTTGTGTCGAAAATCCATCAGAAAACAACTACTTTCCTGGCTAATGACGAACATTGAATTACATCTGATGAAATTTCCGTGCGGAGTTCCTACAAGGTTATCTCTGCAATTGCTTGGTTGCATGGGAATGTTCATCGAATTTCAGAATTTTTTTTATTTTAACATTTTAATATGAGCACTTATTTGTTTTTTTTGGGATATTTTAATTAAAGGTTTCATTGTCAAATATTTGTCATTTTGATCTCCAAGACTTAAATGGACATTTAAATTAATAGGTATAATTTCAGAAGATTTTTTGGGTTTTCACTTCTTGTTTCTAAAAACTAGAAAATGATTAATCTGATTTCCATAGAGGACACTTCAATACTGAATGATATTTTCCAAGATATCAAAACTGATCTCTCTCCCATGAAGATTGCATTCATTTTGTATCAATATTAGTAGCAAGTAGTGAAAATCCAAAAATTCTTCAGTGGCGAACAAACCTACTGGAACGTAATTTATGACATCTTACTGTTATTTCATGGAAAGGAATAGACAAGATTGGTGGTAAGTTGCTGCTATATATTATAACAATATTGAATATGTTATTTTCTAGTAATTTATATTCTATGTTGCGGTAACCTTGCTGCGATTACTAATTATGAAAGATTACATCCATCAATCCATTTCAGTAGTTGCTGCAACATTGTTATAAGACGTCATTTTTAATATCACATTTGCAATTTTCCTGTATATTATATGCAATGTTGCAGTAACCTAGCTGGAATAATTGATAATGGCATATACCCTTTGTAATATTGCTGAATGTCCGTTTCAGTAGTT
Organism: Chrysolina oricalcia; assembly: GCA_944452925.2. Classification (NCBI taxonomy): domain Eukaryota; kingdom Metazoa; phylum Arthropoda; class Insecta; order Coleoptera; family Chrysomelidae; genus Chrysolina; species Chrysolina oricalcia. Next base: position 3,402,872 of record OX101827.2, read on the forward strand.
GCTGAACCTTTGCAGTAACGTAGCAGAAAACTCTGATGTAACATTACACATTACCATGAAAGGTTACTGAAATATTGAATAAATGTTACATTGCTTAGTGGGATGTGGAACATCCTGTACATTAAAATATTTTATTGTCATTCAATACGTGGGTAACCTTTTTACCTTTTACAATTCAGTACGTGAGCGAAGTTATTTTATTTTGAAACACAACTTGTCCTCAACACAACATAAACAAGAGTTTTCAAAAAGGCCACTGATAGTTCGATCTAGTGGTAGAGTTTCGAGTTTTGGCGTGCCCGCAAATAGTAAGGGCTATGGGGGAGTTTGGAAGAGTAGAGTTCGAATACATTGAAAATGTTCCTAAATTGTATATGCCAGTCTTAATTGTAAGTATTAGTCTTTTCCGTTAATTTATATAAAACGTAACTAGTCTAGGAGAGATTCATCAATTATTTAATTCATTAATTCCCTCATTAAATTCAATCGTCTCAATCTCATATTTATACATAGTAAAATAAATGTTTTTATATTTTTCTACAGTGTTTCAAATCTATAAATGATCAGTATCTACCTAGTTAGTCGTGAATAAACCCCAATTCACGACAATATTCAAAGAAACAAATTTAATTTTTATCAAGTTTTCTAGTAATGTTGTAATCTCAGTATGTAATAAATATGATTGAGAATGATATAACATATGCAACTATTTAAAACGTAATACAGTCTCACAGAAAATGGGCTAAAGATGGCTCCGATTTGACTTTTATGTGTCATGATGACAGATGAGTGCAATAAAGATTTTATTGCACTCGGTGCAGTTTTTCAAATGGAAACCACTCAATTTCATATTCTCATTCAATTCGGCATCGAAAATGAAGCTAACTTTGAATAAGGTTACCTATGCCTACTCTCAACAGTTTTCGAAATATTGGCGAATTAACATGTCTCAGTTCCAGAAAATCTCGTATTCTTGAGTTTACTTATTCTTAGTTCGCCATGGCGCCCGCAGTTGCGTTGGAAACAATCAACTACCACAAAAATGTCATTGTAATCAATCATTCCGGCTCATTTGAATTATTCCAATGAAGATTACTTAAATCTATTATTTATGGCGAATGTAATAGGGTTATCTCAAGAACATGTGATATATTTGATACTCGGTATCCGCAGAAGCAGAAGCCCTCACAAAACACTGTTAAACGAATTATAGAAAACTTCGAAAACATTCCATCTCTGCCAATACAAAAAAGTAGATAAAGAAATTCTAAAACAATTCGAATGAAAGAGAACAATTGACGATATTGAGAGGTATACAAAAATTATTTGGTCAGTAAATGTTCGAATTGGCGCCCTTCAACTTCCAAACATTTGTCACATCTCAATAATAATTCTTGATGTGTCGGTTTTCGTATTGAATCGGGTCTGAGATTCTCAAATGAATTCCTCACTCGTTGCATACAATCTTCCATGGTAGTCAACTGAGTTTCATAGACTTGATTTTTAATTGTACCGAAAATAAAAAAATCGAGCACTGATAAATCTGGAGAGCGGGGCGGCCAAAGAAATGGTCCATTGTTGGCTATCCACTGGTCATGAAACAATTCTTGTAAACGAGTATTGACTAAGTAACCATTATGCGGAGGTGCCCCGTAATGTTGATAAAATAGGTTTCTATAATCAGCAATTGATAATGTGTCCAAGTACTCATTTTCGAAATTATGCAAAATATTCAAATATCCTTCACCAGCAAAAAAAGTACATCTCATCCTATTCTTGTTTCGAAATTGACATCTGTTTTTGGTAATGGTAAGCTTATCGGGCTTCTGCGTAATTTTGTCTCCTGAACACGAATCTGAAATAATTTTTCAGCGCTCTCTACTACTTTCCGAGATATGGCTCTCCAATCATTGAAAATTGACCGTTTTTAAAAACGAATTTTTCAGTCAAAAATCACTCAAAGTTATTCCTTCTTTTGATAGGCCCTTTCTTTACACACTAATCAACCCTTATTTCACAAATGCAAGCACTAAAAACATTATTTTTTTAACAAAAAATCCACCCTTCTTTAGGACAACACATAACCAACAAATCTGGATATGTTTATCATTTTATATGTAGTGGGTTGGTAACTGCGCGCGCAAACTATTCATTGACATCGATCCAACAATTTATCTTTGTCCAGATGTATTTCCTTTGCAATGAACCCAAAAACACTCCAAATTTAGTTAAAAAATTAGTAAGTGCCAATCTATTGATCTGAAATTAGAATTTTAACATTTTCAGTTTAAGATATTTACGGTAAATAAAACACCAAAATGGCAAAATTTAAATAATTGAACATAGAAATGAAGGGGAAGTTATCTGCCCAGAATCAAATTTGAATAGTTAGCGCGCGCAGTTACCAACCCACTACATATAAAATGATAAAAATATCCAGATTTGTTGGTTAGGTGTTGTCCTAAAGTGGATTTTTTGTGAAAAAATAATGTTTTTAGTGCTTGTAATTGTGAAATATGGGTTGATTAGTGTGTAAAGAAAGGGCCTATCAAAAGAAGGAAATACTTTGAGTGATTTTTAACTGAAAAATTCGTGTTTGAAAACGCAGAAGCCCGATAAGCTTTCCTTTACCCTGTTTTAAGTTTTCTTGATAAAAATGCAGTGCCACGACGCTATCACTTCTTATCGCACTATAAACATTGAACTGCCAAGATATTTAGTTCCCTGAATACATGCTGATTTGAGTCACTTCAATAATGACAATTATGTCGGTTGAAGACACCATTCTTTGTAAATTTAGCTTCGTCTGTCCATATAATATTATCCAAAAATAATTCGTTCCCTTGCGACCAAGTTAAAACGAATTCACAAAATCTCACTCTTCGTGGAAAGTCTGTTTCTTTTAAGTGCTGAACTATGGAGAACTCATATGGGTGAAATTTATGTTTGCGATGTATTCTGTGTACTGAGTGTTTTGACAATCCTGATTCTCTTGCAACTTGTCTCAAAGATATTGTTGGATATGCAGCAAAATATCCCAAAATGGCAATTTCAATATCTTCGTCATTAACAATTGGCTTGTTTCTCTGCACTCTTGCTTTGACGGATCCAAAGTTTTTGAAGTTTTCTATAACTCGTTTAACAGTATTTTGTGAGGGCTTCTGCTTCTGCGGGTACCGAATAACAAATATATCACATGTTCTTGAGATAACCCTATTACATTCGCCATAAATAATAAATAGGTTTAAGTAATCTTCATTCGAATAATTCAAACGAGCCGACATGATTGATTACAATGACATTTCCGTGGCAGTTGATTGTTTCCAACGCAACTGCGGTCGCCATGGCCAACTAAGAATAAGTAAACTCAAGAATACGAGATTTTCTAGAACTGAGACATGTTAATTCGCCAATATTTCGAAAACTGTTGAGTGTAGGCATAGATAACCTTATTCAAAGTTAGCTTCATTTTCGATGCCAAATCGAATGAGAATATGAAATTGGAGGGTTTCCATTTGAAAAATTGGACTTACAATAATTTTTTCAACCGGATCTATATCATTTTCTGGTGAACACCCTATATAACTCTAATCGAATTGATCTTGAAATTCTACGGAACTGGGTCCTCTCCTACGAATAAATCGATACACGATCGAAAATAAATGATCATGTCCAGAAATTAAAAAAAAAATTTTCGTTCTGCAAACGCAAATTTCAACTTAAAATTTGATATATTTCGAAAACGGTTAGACTTGGGTTAGGACATTATGCATGAAACATGTTCAGAATCAGGCGTAAAATCTAAAACCTTGATAATATACAGAGTGTCGCATTTAGAATAACGAAGTTGGGGTCCACTTCCGGTACAACCGGAAGTGCCACAATCTTCAAAATATTTTAGCCGGATAGCACTTATCAACAATATTGAACTCCCAAATTTTCAAATTCGGCCCACCTATGGTTTTCTATATATTGATCGATGCAGTTCCCGGAGGGACCCCCTGTATAAATCGTCGAAAAATTCGATAGCCATTCTTCCTTAGTACTGAAGTCGGCCCTGCCCGATTTCAAAAATATTTGGCATTTGGGGTTTTCGGAAGATGGACTTTCATCTCACCATCTCATCTCATCGTGGTTTTAGACCCGCGGCTCTCTAACTATATTATATTGCGACATGTTTCACAACACTGTAGCTTTTTCAAGCAGTTAATACATGTTGTGATAGTATTTGTGGAAATCTTAAGGTGGGATTTCCTAGCGACGTCCAGCGTTCGCGTCCCGCCGCGACGTCTGGCCGTTAGTGACACATACAACGAATTTTCAATGCAACTGTTTTGTTTGAAGCGGCGCGATTCAGCGGCCGGCCGTCGTCGGCCTCGTCCCGACTGCTCAAAAACATGTCTAGTCGCGAACGCCGACACCAGCAGTAACATTATTTCAATGTGAAATAAGCGTGGTGGATATTACTACGTGTCACAGAAATTTACCAATACAGACGACGAAATTTTGATTAATCAAGTATGTGAATATCCCTGCCTTCATGGCCATTCACACAAAGACTTCAAAGATTTTCAAATTCGGGAAAAAATGTGGAACAAAATTTGCACAGTTTTATCCATGGACTGCCAGTATTAAATAAAAAATTCTTTGTTTTTTTTTTAATTGGTTCAGAAAAGGTCATTTATAGATTTGAGTTTTGTGAATAGTAGGGAGTCATGTCAATTAGTTTCTTTGTGTTTTCCCCAATATTTTTATCGATAAGTTAGATGATTGTCAGTTTATTCAGATAATTATTGTCGGTTCAGTATAGTCGTCATCATTCTCATCTCTCAGTAATTCTCGTTCATGTCCTCGCGAATATCGCAATTTTTATGCGAATAAAATGGCTATGGACATGGTTCTGCATCAACGATTGGTCCAGCATGACTGGCAGCCGTTTTATTCGCAGAAAAATTGTGAAATTTGCGAAGGTATACAACACTGTAACATTAATGCTGCTAGAACATTCCCATTCAATATGACAAGAAACAATTTTCAATTTTAAACTGCATTCAACCAGAACACAAAACGCACTGGGGGATAATTTCAATAAAAAAACGCGGACGCCAGACGCTTCAAGCAAATCCAACAATCGTCGCGGCCAGCCGTCACTGCTGAACGTCGATGCGGGCCGCGAACGCTAGACGTCGCTAGGAAATCCCACCTTTACGTGTTTAAATAAGTTTCAGTAACTCTTATGTATCTAACAGCCTGAGAAGTGCTTAGTGCTCCCTGACCAAAATTGATTGAAAGTGCTTAGTAACCGCGAGCATTTTATAAATACAAGTGCTTAGTGCTCAAGATTTCGGAGCACTTTTCAAGAGTGCTTAGTGCTCGCAGTACTTTTTGTCAGTGCTCGGCACTGCTCTGACCTAGATCGAGAATTTTGAATGGACCTACCCTGTAGATATTTTCACAACATTCGATAGAGCAAAAAAAATCCTTTTCAATGACATATCACAAGTAGACATTTGTTTTTCAAATGGCGGAGATTTTTTTTTCTAAAATCAATATGGTGACACTGTGATGTCATCGATTGAATTAGCAAGTAAACGAAGCACTTTGATCAGTTTTTGATGAAACATGCGAAATTTTTTATTCATCGCCAATCAGAATTCCTTTAGGTGACTCCTTAGAGATCAGGCCACTTTATAATAAAGGTAAACCGAATGAAAAGTCCAATTACAGAGCGATTACCTTGCTGTCAAACCTATCAAAAATATTTGAAATGGCCTTAAACTTCTGTTTGATGAATATTATAATCCAACACGGATTCGTTTAAAACAGAGGCGTAGATACAGCTCAAAACAGATTTAATTATACAGATTGTTGATGCCATTGAGTCGAAGTTGATTCCCCTAGGTTTATGTATTGATTTTTCTCGAGCTTTTGATTGTGTTAACTATGATCTCTTACTCTAGAAACTGATCCGATATGGCGTTTGAGACATACCACTAGATTTCATCGAATCGTACCTAACAAATCGAAAACAAGTGGTGCAAATCAATTATAGTTTCAGTTAAACCGATAGCGTTAGTCAAAGGGTGCCTCAGGGGTCTATTCTTAGACCTCTTTTATATGTAATTTTTGCTAACGACCTCATGACTTCCCTTGAACATATTCAAATGTAAAAATGGTTCATTATGCCGATCAGCCATTGACAATAATTTCTAAATTATGATTACTATGGTCAGAAATAAAAATTCATTCACTTGTTTAAGGGAAAATAGTACACAGGGTGGCCCATCGAAAACGTACCGCAAGGCATTGCAGGCTGGGAAAGAACTTTTCGATAAAATCCGAAAACAGGTCAAGGGGACACATTTTGACGTAACAAGCATAGTAAAACGTTCAACCTCCTTAGTAGGGGTGTCACCCCAACTTTTTTTTCAAATGGGAAGGGGGGTCAAGCGATACCTCTTTAGAAGGGGCTTGTCATTCCCTACACAGTGCTGCTTACATTTTCAAAATCGATCCACTCTTTCAGAAAATATGCAAAAATTGATATTGTACTTCAAAACTCATTTATTAGTCAAGTAAATGTTCGAATTGCTGTCCGTCAACCTGCATACAGTGGTATAAGTTATTTTCAAACCGTTGTCGTACATCACAGAAACCATCAACAGAACATTAAAATCAATTTATAGTTGGTGTTGTGCTAATTATTTGAAAATCAATGTTGAGAAGACAAAGTACATGGTAATTAGTTCAGAAAAACTATTCAGAAACTTTTGTGAGCAAGATTTTGAGATACTGCTGGGTCCTGATAAGGTGGAACGGGTCAACACATTCAGATATCTTGGGGTTCATGTTGATAGGGGATTGCAATTTAGAGAACATGCCAATTTCATCTTAAAGACGATAGCATTTAAAATACATTATTTATCTCGTTGTGCCCCATATTTGACAAGATGGACAAAAATGTTATTATACAATTCATTAGTGCTTCCTCATTTTACTTACTGTTCTTCAATTCTGTATCTACTGAAACAAAATGATTTAGCTCGTTTACAGAAACTTCAAAATAGAGCCATGCGTATAATTTTAAATTGCAAAAGACTAACACCAATACAAGATATGTTGAAACAACTAGAATGGTTACCAATTAATTCTTTTCTTCTCTATAATACTTTAATCCTAATTTTTAAAATAAGACATAAAATTTCACCGACATATTTACAAGAAAAAATTAGGTACAATGACCAAGTTCATGGATACAATACTAGATCCAGAACGGACTTTCATATTCAACAAGTCACACTATCACATACCCAAAATTCTATTTTCTTCAAGGGGCTTGATAGGTACAATAATCTACCAGAAGAGATCAAATGTTTAACATCTTTAACTTCTTTCAGAACAAAGTTGAAAGCATATTTACTGCATCAATAAAATAAACCAGTAGCCACTTCTTCATTATGTTAGATCCTTTAAATATTTAACTTTGACAGGTGTACATATGTTTTAGTATGTTCAACACTAGTTTTGTTATTCATCAAATATTTTTAGAATGTGTATGTATATGTGAAGTATATATGTGTGTATATATATATGTGTCTATATATGTATGTGTATATGAATAACTGTAATTTTTAGATTTTTTTTTGTTTTTCTGTGACAAGGGTACGAAGGCCTAATATGGGAGAGTATGTTTTTTATTGCTAATTTTTAGAACAATTTTACATTAATATAAGATAGCGATAATTTTATTTTTATTGTAATGACTGCAATTACTTGTAAATTAGCCAAATGGGCTAAATAAAGGATTTATATATATTCTGGAGCATTTGGGGTGTCACTTCGCGACATACGTTAATGATTCTTCGTCGCAACTGTTCTAATGTGTCTGGTGGTGTTTTGTAAACAAGGCTTTTGATGAGTCCTTACAAAAAAAATCTAAAGGACTTAAGTCGGGTGACCGAGGTGGCCATTCTATTGGGCCCCGTCGTCCTATCCATCGTCCTGGAAATGTGTCATGTAAATAAGTGCGCACATTTTGGGAATAATGAGGAGCTCCGTCTTGTTGGAAAATCAGTTCCTGTTCATGGTATGCGGGATCGTTCTCAATGATATTTGTTAGAGCTGGGTCGATGGCATTTTGTAGTAAATCCAAGTACATATCGCCTGTTAAATTTCCAGGAATGAAAAAAGGTCTTACAATGGAATTTCCAAAAATAGCAGCCGACACATTTAACTTCTGGGGATGTTGCGTATGTATCTCGTGGAAAATCCTTGGATTGGTGTCAGCCCAGTACCGGTAATTGTGGCGATTCACTAAACCATGGAGGAAGAAGGAACACTCGTCCGAAAAACATACACTGAATAGAAAATTACCATTGTGTAACGCTCGCTCACTCATAATTTAGCAAAATTGCAAGCGACGATCAAAGTCGTCTTCATTCATTTCGTGCACTAAGCGAATTTTGTAAGGATGGAATTTGTATTTTTTCTATACCCGTTGGACACAGTGGCATGTTTGTCAGGATGCCGTTGGTTAAACAACTCCGCGACCCGATTTCCACATTCATCGTTTTTGAAAAAAAGCTCAATGATTTCCACTCTGTCTGAATACACCATAATAATAAATTTTAAAGTCAACAATTCGTAAACACTTCAACTACGACAGATATCTATCAACTACTTGACCTAATTTAAACGGAAAGAAATGATTCCTATTCATTTTTTACTCTCTAGAATGAGCCTAAAAAAATCTGTGCATCGGCAAAAACAGCGAATCGGCAAAAACAGCGAATTCGTTTGAAGGAACTAATTGCACTAAAGTACAATTGAACACATGATGGTTGGAGTTTCAACGCTCCATATTTTCTGAAAGAGTAGATCGATTTGAAAAATCTAAACAGCACTGTACAGGGCATGACAAGCCCCTTCTACAGAGGTATCGCTTGACCCCCCTTCCCATTTGAAAAAAATGTTGGGGTTTCACCCCTATTTAGGGGGTTGAAGGTTTTACTATGCTTGTTACGTCAAAATGTGTCCCCCTGACAAACAAACTTGACACGTTTTCGGATTTTATCGAAAAGTTCTTTCCCAGCCTGTAATGCCTTGTTGTACGTTTTCGATGGGCAATCCTGTATATTATATTCGATCGAGGGCACAATCAAACTCCATGTAACAATTTCAGATTTCAAAACAATCTTGAGATCTTGGGAGTTATCTCTGATCAAAAGTTAAACTGGGAAACTCACATACATAATCTCCGTGGTTGAGATCAGCCTGCTGTGCCTTGAGGTCATTAAAGAAGCATTGCAGTTAAAAAATACTCCCTACTCTGTATTACACGAATTTTCACTCTCAAATTCGATATGGTATAATGAATTGGGGAGCTGGTACTGATTGTTCAAAAATATTAATTTTATAAAAATCCCCATTTGGAAACCTCTGTAGACTTCCCTGGGGACACTCATGAAGGGAGTCTTACAAAGATAATAAAATTTTAACCGTAGCTGATACTTACACATACGAAATATATTGCTATGTTCATAAGAATCTTTCATTTCTTAGCATCAACAGATGGAAGCTTAATTGTTCTATCAGATTTAAGAACAAAAAAGAAAAAAGAAATATAAAAACAAATAAGTGCAATGGCGAAGAGAGAAAGTAAAAAAGGCAAGCAAACAAAAATTGGTTATAAAAGGTGACAATGAATGGGAAAATATGGAAAGGGAATGAGGAACAGAGTGGACTGGAAGAAGAAAATGGAGGAAGGTTTCAAAAAACTAAAGGCAAATAAAAAACAGACGATGAAAGGGAAAAACGACAAGGCAATGGATAAGGAAAAAAGACAAAGGGAAATCGAGGAAGACGGCAGTACAAATAGGAGAGAAAAGAGACAGAAAGGCAAAGATAATAGTAAAATGACAGAAGAAACACATATGTGGAGAATCGGTAAGTGGAATATAAGATGTCTACAAGGAAATGAGCAAGAATTATAAGAGGAATTTAAAAAGAGCAATAACAGAAACAAAAAAGAAAAGATAAAGATTAATAGAAACAGACAAAGTTCATATAGTACTGTATAGTGGGAAATCAAAAGATAGAAGAGCAGCAATGGGAGTAGCATACTAAATACATCGAAATGTAAAAGAAGAAATTCACAAGTAGTGGACAATTTTTACAGATTCTACCAGTTGGATAGGAAAGAGGTGCAAACAATAATACAAAAATAGGACAATTTGGTAAAAATACCAGGAACAACAACGGAGAAAGAATGCTGGAATTCTGTACATTGTAACAAATGGATTTTTCGATCATCGAGAACAAGTTGAACATTACAAATATTTAGGAAAACTAGAAATAGAAATTACCATTAGAATACAAAACACATTGAATATCTACTGCTCACTGTATGAAACCTTCATGAATAGAGAAAAAAATTCTAAGAAAACTAAAATGAATGTTTTTAAGACAATATATAGACTCTCACAACGACAAAAAGCAGAATCCAGGCCTTTGAAATGAAGTATTTAAAAAGAGTGCAAGGAGCAACAAAAATGGACAAGTTAAAAAATACGACGATTGGAAAAGATTCAGAAATACAAGCAACATTGGAGTTTATTGAAAAGAGGCAACTCAGCTGCTGGGGTCATTTTCAGAGGATTACGAGGATGTATTGATATCTAGTTAGCCTAGACCAGTTCCCTGCATAAACAAAGTATTGCGTTACCAGAGCAACGAACAATAACGTATTTAGAAGTGTCAGTGTAAAGTTTGACGTCAAAAAAGTAAACCAGAGTTACACAATAAATTAAAAGAAAAAAATATGTCCACCGATATTGTGAAAATCGAAAAATTGGAGCCATCATCAAGTACCTGTATTTAAAAGGGTTAAGAGGTAAGCAGATTTACGAAGATATGCTTAATACCATTGGTGATCAATGTCCTTCGTATGCGACCGTGAAAAATTGGACTGCAAGCTTCAAAAGAGGTATAGTTGTCAAACATATAAGATAAATTAAAAAAGGCGCAAAAAATGGTCGATTAGCACGAAATTGATTCCCATGCCGCCGGCCAGGGTCGGACTAGTACATATGCCACTAATTATTGTGATGCGTGCAGATTAATCAAGTAAATTCAAAAAAAGCACTGTTACTTTCGTATTCAGAATAATCCATTTTTATAATTATTAATATCCTTAGATTAGGTAAACAACTGCCCCGTCGAAATCTAATTTGTTAATAGCTGCGCGTACCGCATACAGCTGTGATTTCTATTATAACTACGCCCGACCCTGCATAGAAAAAACATACCTACCTAATTGCTGTGCGGGCCTTTACATCTTCCGCGCCAATGTTACGTGGGGGCGATAGGTGGAATAATTTGAATAAAGTTAGAGATGTAAATAATTTTAATTATTGGTTTATTGCAATTTTTGTCTAAAAAACTGTGTTTGGTTATTGACAAAATAGGAATCAATTTCCTGGTAATTTCCTGAACTTATGTAAGTATTGATATTGACTCACACTGAATTTAGCCAATATTCTCATGTGATTACCATATAAGGTGTGTATGGCGTGGTACTATGCATTTTTGGCAGAAATATATACTTTTTGATTGATAACCCGCTTAATTCTTTTGAAGGAAATGTGAGGACTAGCACAATATTTGCTTAAACAGGATTATTCCTAAGGTGGACCGGTCCGTTCATTAATTTCTCACATTGCAAGGAAAATAATGTCTAAAGGTGAACATGTAAAAGACAACAATTCATTTTCGAGATGCAGTGCGTTAAAGTTGAAAATTAATATTGAATTTACTTTAATAACTGGAGGATCACAAAATACCCAAGAGCAGATGAATAAAAATATGATTCTACGAAACAGAATGCCGGTGTCCAATATTGATTATATTCCCGAATTTGACTTTAGGATATGAAAGAACATTCAGTTTTATGCAAGAAATAAATGAAGGGTCCAGTGGAAAAACGATGAGGTTCCTCTTTTCAAAAAGTTGAGAAAAGCGAAATCTAATGTGGGAGTGTCATCGTTTTTACACTTTCGACCGCAGTTTTTTATGGAATGTCATTGTTGTCCCCAATAAGGTTTGGTATGTTGATACTTCGAGCTATAAGCTAACAGATGCCGCTAAAATGTCGATTTCTGAAAAAATGGAACCTCATCGTTTTTCCAATGGACCCTTCAAATATGATTGCACTAAAACTTGATAGAAATCACTGATAAAAATCGAGAAAACCATATTCGGCACCAAAAGTTAATGTAATTGTTTTGGATGAAAAGTCCGTTCAAAACACCCATATGATCAATATATTTTTTTATTTTTTGCAAAATTGATCATTGACATACCATACTGAGAGATTCCATCAGAAAACTTCACACAGGGTGCAAATCATCTATTAGAAAATCTTCAACCGCGAAAGTATTATTCCAGTTCAAAATGAAGTAATGTTTATCAAAAAAATCTGTATAAATAATGATAACGTGGCAACGCACTATCCGATCTGAAAATATAGGATCACAAAGAGTTCATATAAATAAAACACAGGGCGATTAATTGGAAAGTTGAATTCTCTCTCTCTCTTCTCTACATTATTTTTAAATTATCTGAACAAAAACATCTGAATTCCTGACAATCCAGATGTTGAGTCGTGAAGAATGCAGTACTGAATGAACACTCTGTATATATGAGAATGTTTAAAAATTTTTTTTGTTATTCTTTTTGTTGAATAACTTTTTAATGAACGATAAATCGAATCATTATACTGCATTTATTCTTTAAATTGTATCTTTGTACTTAGTATCGATCTCTAGTATACTCGTTTATCTAAACAAAAAGAATTAATTAATCCTCTCTCAATAATGAATTTGATGCAATTGAAAAAATTTGTACCCATGGCGAATTTACCTATAATGCACTAGCTATTTCAAACTCTTGCACCACTTGCCCCCAATACTATGTGGCCCTTTCCAGGCAGAGATGGACAAGATAAGACCATTTTTGCGTCTTTTTTTATTTATCTTATATGTTTGACGACAACTATAAATTTTCCATTGAAGATGATGACCGATCGGGAAGGCCAGTTTCTGTGTCAGTACCCGAAAATATCGATGCAGTTCATGACATGATTTTAACAGACCGTCGAATTGGACTAAAACGGATATCTGAAGCACTGAATATTTCATACGAACGCGTTCATCATATAGTTCACGTCAATTTGGACATGAGAAAAATTGCTGCAAAATGGATCCCCAAATGTTTGAATGTTGACCAAAAGCGTGCAAGGGTAGTAGCATCGCGTTCGATCTGTGCTCGATTTGAAAACGATGTAGACTTCTTAAACCGAATTGGTACTATGGATGAGACTTGGGTACATTTCTACGATCCAGAAACAAAGCAACAATCGATGGAATGGCGACACTCCGGTTCTCCATGACATAAGAAGTTTCGTGTCCAAAAATCTGCTGGAAAAGTTCTTGCTTCAGTTTTTTGGGATTGCCATGGTGTAATCATGATTGATTTTTTGGATAAGGGTAGAATAATAACTGGAGATTACTATTCGACATTACTGACCACTCTACGGGAAAAATTAAAGAGAAAAGACGCGGAAAGCTATCCAAAGGTGTTTTGTTCTTGCTGGACAACGCCCCTGCACACAAATCTCATGTTGCCATGCAAAAAATTCGTGATATAAGGTTTGAATTACTAGAACACCCCCCTTATTCACCAGATTTGGCTCCGTCCGACTATCATCTCTTTCCTCAACTGAAAAAAAGTTTAAAAGGTCGTAAATTTTATTCCAACGAGGAGGTAATAAAAGCTGTGGAGGTCTGGTTTGCAGAGCAAGAAGAAACTTTTTTTTGAGAGGTCTAGAGAAGTCGCAGGTTCGCTGTAATAAATGTATCCAATTAAGAGGAGAATATGTTGAGTAATAAAATATTTTGACATTGAAATTTTGTTTGGTTCTATAGTAGGCTAAGATTTTTTCAATATATCCTCGTAGTAACAAACGCCTACTGAAACAAATATGACAGACGAAGATCAAAAACAAAAAAAGAAAAAGAGGAAGACCAAGACAAACATGGGATGGGGTCATTGCAGAAATTTTGAAGAAAAAAGGATAAACTTACACAGATGCAAGAACCTTAGCAAGAAACAAGAAAGACTGGGCGAAATTTTTATATGATTAACATCATCAATGCAGTAATAATGTATTGTAAATAGTAAACAACCGTACACCACTAGGTGGTAGATGGGATTTTGATAATATATAGGTAATATAAACTATTATTAATACTATTATTATTAATTACGTAATGTTAGTTTACAGTTCGAAATAATGCCTTTTTCGAGTAGGTCGTCAGAAAGGATAGTTTTCCAACTTCTGCCCTGTTCTCATAAATATACCCTGCATTTATCCATAGTCAAAAAAGATAGAGCCCAGTTTTACTTCAGATGATCCAACCGTTGGCAGAACCGTCATTTTCAACAAGGCGCGTCGTCCCTAAAGCCCCTATATACTGACTAAATTAAACTCATGCTTTCAAGAGAAATATCCCTTATATTCTGCCAGTACGCATTATTCTGGCTGAAATTGAAATCGCGAATGTTTTATATGCAAAGCTCGACTTTACGAGACTTTAAGGGATCCCTGCAAATTAGGAAAAGAAATTGAGGATTATTTGTCGCCTATTGTATTCCCACTAGGTTCAATTTCACGGAATCCTGAACTCTCGGCATCTCAATTCATTACTCACTATTTAAGTGAGGAAGCATATGAATTCACTGAAATTTCGCAGCTAGAATTCATGAATGTTAGTAGGAATTAGCATTCCTGAAGTTGTCAAACAAAATTAGATAACAGAGGCAGAAGAACTGAGAAGTTGTAATGATTCATCCTTCGATTGTTATAATAGACGAGTTCCGCACAAGTTGCCAACCTAAAGAATTCGTCAAAAAAGGTCTGTCTCTTCAATTTCAATTATTTTATGATGGTTGGATAGAGAATTAAAAATGGTACATGTTGGACTGTTTATTTCAGGTCACAAAGCCTTTATATAGTTTTTATTTCAGATGCAAATCCTAGAGATTTTGTCTAAAAATGGGAACGGTTGGTAACGCAAACCCATGACGATTGACGGCCATGACAATTGACAAATGCGTATAAATTGTTGTTAAGATTAGTTGTTTATTGAGAAAGAAAATAAGTTTTGCTAATAGTTCCAATACTTGTTTATACCAAAAAAGGATTTTAATAGAGATGACGAGGTGTTCTTATAAAAACTGCAAAAGTGATACAAGATATACAAAAAATAAAAAGATTAAATTTCATCCATTTCCAAAACCAAAAAGAAACCTGATAAGATGTCTGAAGTGGATAGAGAGTTGTGCTAATACATCTTTGAACCCTCTTGATATTTCCAAAAATACCTATTTATGTAGTGGACACTTTGTTGGAAAGGTAACGGAGAACTCCTGTCCTGTACCTTTTTCCTTGTCCCCAACTGCTGATGAAAATATTTCGATTGCAGAAGTGAATAGTAGTGATGCCATAAGGGACAATTCATGTAGCTTAGAACAAGCTGAATATGATGAACCAATTGAAAATAACGAATATACTCAAACTGAAGAACGAGAACTGGATGTAGAACATAATTATTCAAAGAAGACTAAACAGAACTGTGAAGCTGAGACTCAAACCACAGGTATTACTGGAGAGTCTAATATATTTGCATATAAGCAACTGATTCAAAATGAGAAACACTTCAAATATATTACCGGGCTGAGACCACTGCAGTTTGATGCGCTTTATAATTTTTTGGATGAAAGTGTCATGGACAGGCTGAAATACCCTAGAAGAAATTATGAAGGAAATAAAATTCTCCATAAACGATTTTCTTTGTCTAATAGAGATTGTATGTGTTTAACTTTAGCTAGATTAAGAAGAGGTTATACTCTGGCAGAACTATCTATTTTTTTTCACATGAGTAAAAGTAATGTCTCCAGAATATTCTTCACTTGGGTGCAGTTCATGTATTATCAGATTATATCTGATAGAGGAGATATGTTCTTAGGAGGCAGACATTTTAAAAAAGTGCCATTGTGTTTCAGGAAATTTGATAACAATAACATTACCCTAGTGATTGATGCTACGGAAATCATGTTAGAAATGCCTAGTGATTTTCGGCAGCAAGGAAACACATTTTCCAATTATAAACACTCGAATACTATAAAATTTCTGATAGGTATTTGTCCCAGTGGTGCAATAACTTATGCTTCCGAAGGATATGAAGGAGCTATTTCCGATAGAGAAATATTTGAAAAATGTGACTTGAAAATTTTTCTTCAAGAAGGTGATGTCCTTTTGGCTGATCGGGGATTTTTGATTGAAGATATCACAAATGAACTTGGTGTCAAATTATTCATCCCTCCCTTTCTCAAGAACTGCAAAAAACTTACTCCAGAAGAAGAGCTGCTTACAAAAAAAAATTGCCAAATCAAGGATACATGTGGAAAGGGCTATAAAACGGATAAAATCTTACAGAATTCTTACCAAGAAGTGTCCAATTTTGGTTTTGCCTTTAATTTCCAATATTTTCACAATATGTTTTTTAGTCAACTTTGAAGAATGTTTAGTACCCCAATAAATTGATCATTTCACTGCTGTGCTTTCATTCAATTCTCTGTTGATCCCTTTGTGACATGTTCTTTTTTGGTGTAGATGAGCATATGAATAAATTGCGTTTAAAAGACTGTTGTATTGAAAAAATCTAATATTTACCTAACTGAAAAAATAACTAAACTTTGACGTTTCAGAGACTGTATCTGTTTCAGTTTTCAAAACTTGATGAAAACTATCGATAATAATAATCTTTATTTGGTAAAAAACAACCAAATACAAACATGAACAACCTGTATGAAACAAACAGTCATCAACACACTGTATCTAAACCATTACAAAAAAACATATAAATATGTAGGTATGAGATTATGCACACATATCTAGAAACAAACAAGTGAAGAAAAATATAAAATCATTCTAGTTGTGACTCAATAAGCATTTATGGAGTATGGATCTAAATTAATAACTTCCAGATTTCTTTCTAGAAGACATGCAAAAGATTTAATTATTACACTTTTTCTGTCACCGTTACTCTATGCATTGAACAATGATAGGTTATGTTCCTGGTATTATGTGCACTACTGCTACCATACAACCACAACATACCATATCTGAAACATGATTCGAAGTTTGCATGGTACACTTTGAAGTAATTACTTATTTGCTATCTTGACCATATCCAGGAATGCATTTAGGCCACAATACCAAACTTTCAATTAATACTTTGTTAATCCCTTTTGCTACAGACAATTTCCTCAACGCTTTGAAAATGGCAACATAATGCAGTCCTAAGAGTATTTTTTAACTTACGCTTCAGAAAATATTTTATAATTCATAATTTTGGGAGATTATTCATGTTATATTGGTAATAAAAGACGTATTCATAGCAAAATAACATTTATTGTATACAATTATTCGTAAATCTTCAAATCAATTGGAAACAAATCTCTTACAGTTCTCATAGTAATAGTTTCTGGTGCATATACATTGCAATAAAATTGTTTTCCTTTTTTTGTAATTTCATCAACAATTTGGAGATGTTCTGATTTATACACTGGTATAACAAGTAAGCTTTTTGGGCACCACACAACAAGATGACACATGTCTAAATCAAAAATAATCAAAGACATTATTATTTGATATAGATAAGGGTGATTATGTTTTATTTTTATCTTACCATCCTGTTCTTTCAGGAAGAAATCATTGTATTGTGCTTTTGTTATAAATGTATCGAATTCACTGAGTATGGTACATTTTTCCAAAATTTTTGGACACTTGATCTCGATCAGGTACTCGATTTCATTGTCTTTCCAAACACATCCATCAACACTGGTTGCAAAAAAAGGATATCTTTTGTTAACCACAAGTCCACACTCTACCATACGCTGTGTTGGTTTCAAAATCATTTTGCAATATTCAGCCCTTGCTATATTTTCATTTTCTTTGCCATACCTCATGGCAATTGTCAATACAGGAGGGGCCATTCTCCACAAATTTTTCAATAAGAAATTTTTTCTTGCCGAATCACTTTTCAACTGAGTGGTGGCTGTTTTTGCGTTTGAAGAAGTGATGAAAAAACTTCTCCATCTCAACCATTCCTCTGACCCTTGAGGACATGTTGTTGGAATTTCAAAAATCATATTTTGATGACTATTGACAAATCTCCTCATATTGGTCAGAAAAATGGCAGTCTGCAATTCAATTAAATTAATTTCACCCAAGGTGTAATTGAAATCTTCATATATAATGTGGTGTATTGACAGAAATGCTGAGTTCACACCAACTTTCTGCAAATCAACCACAAATTGGTTTATATCAGGTTTTCTAATATAATCACTTGGTCTGGGATCAAATACAGCTCTCTTTGAGGGGTTATACCTTTTCATGTTGTATTTTGCTTCTTTGATTGCACTAGGATTTCGCTTCAGAGATCCTCTACCCCATTCTCTTGGCTTACTGGTACCAGCAACTATGACGTGACCTTGTTCTTTCACATACTCCCAAATAAACAGTAGGAGAGCTGTAACATGGCTGCATTTTCCTAATGAAGATTGTTTGCACTCACATAACCCTTTGATAATAGCACCAGAAATGTTATTGATTGTCACACTAACTTTATATTTAACTGTCTTTTGAAACGAAGACAAACATAAGCATCTGCAAACATAAGCATCTGCAAGCATAAATGTGCTTTTGTTGTCCATCATGAATATCACTAAGGTGATCGCTATTGACAAATTGATATCCCTTCCTAAATGGCTTGACTGTTGAAAAAGTTTGGTTTTCTCCTCCTTCAACAGATTCAGGATCAACATTTTCCACATCTTCACCTATTACATAGGTATAAATATTACCTTTGTTGAAAAAGGCTGGAACGTTGACACTTGGAAATTTACCCCAACTTATATCATCCAAGTTGAACTGACTAAGCTGATGGGATGGACTACCAGACTGAACAACGTTTCTTTTCATGTCGTACCATTTGCCTCCATCAACTCCAACAAAAATTTTGCCATCATTACCTGTTGCAATGCAATTTTGGATCCTTAAACAAAAAGTAACCAACAGTTTAGACACCAAAATAGTAGTTAACAATGTGAAAGCACCCCCTAGATATTACTTTCTTACTCACCTAATTATCAACTCGCACTTTGTTCCTGACTTTTTTAAACCCCTACATTCAAGCTATCTCTTTAACTGAAAGACAGAGTGATCTTCCATGGACACACCATCCTGTAGAACTGCTCCAGGAACATCTTTGGGGAGTAAACTGAATAAAGTCGTCATGTTTTATGAAAACAACTGAATGGAAAATGCAACACAGAACACAATAACTAGTAACAACGATATTCAGGCAAGCTATAAAACTGTCCTTACAAGACAACCTGCATGAATATTTATAATTGTTAATATGCTAATGAGTACTAATGACATTTAAATGACAGTTGACCATCCAAATTGCTATGGGTACCAACACAAAACTGCCAAATAAACATAATTGTAAATTAAAAAACAATAAAGGCTTAGTGACTCAAAGTAAATGATAGAAAAATATAATTTTTGATTCTCTACACAACCATCATAAAATAATTGAAATTGGAGAGGCAGACCTTTTTGACGAATTTTTTAGGTTGGCAACTTGTGCGGAACTCGTCTATTGGGCAACTCAATAAAATCTCTGCATTGAAATGTGGTTCTTCCCCGACGTTCTTGAAACGTCCGTGTTTTGTCCATTCGAACTCGAATTGTCCGGGGACTAGATTTTGTGATTCTCATAGACGTTTTCCTTTGTAGGCCAATCAATAGAGAATTTATACAAAAATACTAGTAGCAAATTGACTATGGCAGGTTATTTTCTGTTATGTTTTGATCTCGCAATTGTCATTTATTAATTTGTTATAAACATTAATAGAAAAAAACGTGTTTTTCGGTGTTTTACTAATGAAATGAAAACTAATATAGCAATGTTGTTGCTCCAATACAAAAAATATGAAGAATTAAAATACGACCAAAATGAGATTTTTACGACTCGATCGGACAATGGACCTTTACATTTAGGAAAAATAAATTGCAAAACTCTTTTATATCGATAGATTCTAGTCTGAAACGTCCATTTAACAAAGAGTTCCACTATATTTTTTCATTTTGTAAGATTATCTCATTTTAAAGTGTACCGCTGACGTCACGTTCATCGGAAAGAACCCCCACCATAATCCATGTTCCAAAACATTCAATACCGTTCTCCTCAAAAATATAGATTCTAGCTTGGTATAAGCCATTGAGAAATAATTGAAACTTCGTCACTTGATCAACTCATAGAAAAAAGTCCACATATTAGCTACTTTTTATTGTATTTGTAACTTTCAAATTTCCTGAACGGACCATCTTTTCGATAAAGAACGAGCATTGACAACACCGCAAATCATTATGATAGTTCTCATGCAACAAAAGTGATCTCGAGATTTGAGGTTATTGTTTGTTTTTTTACATTCGACATTCAACTGATATATTTCATTAATACTGTAGCGAGGTGTTATGATGACTGATCTGGTGTGAATTTACTTGTGTATTAAATGGATGGTGTTATGTAACAATGAGACAAGCCACATTTTTTAATACTTAATTGAGCTATCACAGTCATTGGAATCGCCAGTGTTATTCTACAATAAGCAAAAATGATTCCACCCGCAATTGTAAGGGGTTCCATCCACTGACGGTAGTATTAAGCCACATTCCATCATTCCATGATCTCTCTCTGTCTCTTAATTTTTGTCCGTGAGCTTCCTTTCGGCGCTATATGGACATCGCTGCGAGAAGTCCGTTTCCATCCGGCCTTTAACCGGCGTAGACAGCGACGCTGTAACGGGGGAATGCAGAGTCTTGCTCTAGGCAATGCTGCATCCCATGTTATATTGGCACTTTTTTATATTTTTGCTGGCACGTTTTAACTATAACCTTTACGCTATGGTTTTACGACGGACTTCACAAACACTTAAATCTTGGGTAAATGCACGTTCTTTAGACGGCGGACATTACAACACATTAACCTGACTTCCACCACGAGGACGCCGTCTGACCTCTACCGCTGCCGGAAGTCGAATGATTCCATGATCTGCTAAACTATTTTGATATTTTTTAGCGGACTGTGGCGTAACATCATCAAAATATGGAAAGGCTTCGTGAAGGGAAGTTCGGATAATTTACCGAGGGTAGATTATTAGATGATTGCCTCTTTCTATTTAACAAATATGAATTTATTTTTTGCAATAACTAAAATTTAAAATCGTTCCTTGAACGCTGCTTGAATACAGTAACATTCAGTTGGAAATGTTCTTCACAAAAACATAATTATATTTCCGCTTTTTACTTATTGCTTCGAACCACATTTTACAATGCGCTTCATAGGTATTTAGGAGCACAAAAAATTGTTTATTAGAATATTCACTGGTGTTCAGACAACCAGGTACGAAGCACCTTTTCGACATGTTCACAGTTATTGCAGGGATACAGATACAAGAATTAGGAAAAAAACGTTAGAGCACAAACAACAAAAACATTTCAAAAACCGCCTTAACCCCAAAATAGAAATCAAGAAGGGCCTGTTCGTTTACAGCATACATATTTGATGGAACTGCTCTACTTGTATTAAATATTAAAGTAGGCAAACAAGTTAAACAGAGACAAACTATTCTTATTGATGCTCCGTGAAACAGACGAACGAACCCATCTGGTATCAAATGACAACTGTCATTTGAGATTCCACGGTGTACAATTTTTACAACGTTGCCAAGTCTAGTTTTGATGAACGTGACGTCACAAAACCAATTTTCTTCTGATTATAGAGAAACTAGAGGTCAGAAAAAATAAATAAAAATTCCCAAGTGATATATTAGCGTATATACTTTCTAATTACAGTGTTCTCTCATATGTCGTGGAAAGGTTCATTACTAACGGAGAAAAGTAGTAAAATTTTGCGATTTTTTTTTAAATTCATCTCAGTCATTTCTCAAGTTGTAGGATTGGGCTTCTCATGATAATATTGAATCATGTCTACTTTATGTGTGCATAAAACAGGCGCTGTCGGATAATTACTTTGGCACAACTGCATTTTGAATTTTTTTTGTGCCATTATTTTCATTAAAATGTTTTCTAATAATACAAGATACTACGTGATAATCTTCATAATATGGTGGTACTCACTTTCGGTACTGGATATAGATGAATTATTTTGTTCGTCTCTCTGGATTGCCCACAAATGAAACAAAAACGGAACATGATCAAATTATTACCGTACAAAGTTTTCCAAAGTTTTTGAGATTATACTGAAGCAGAGAATTCTGAAATATTTTGAATCTAATAAATTTATCAACTGCTGTCAATTTGGTTTTAGAACAAAATGCAGCACCACAAATGCTGTTTTCAAAATCGTGAGTGAGATAGTCGAAGGCTTGGAAGAAGGCAAGAATATGTGATCTCCGAGCAAAGAAAATATATAGAGGGGGCTTCTCTGTCTTTTTCTTGAAAGCAACATACCCGACGTTGTTTACAAACATCTCAGCCCGAATCATGTTAAAAATGGGCATTGTCGGATATATCCGTTTGCACTCGGGGACCTGGTTGGAATTCCATGTTATATTCACTCTTAACTTGGCGATCATGTTTGTTTACGTCCCTTTACGACTTATTTATCGTCTTGTCAAATCAAACCATGGGCGTCGCAGCATGGTAATCATGGCATAATCCCGATTTTTGTTGAAATAGCTGTATAAAACA
This sequence comes from Chrysolina oricalcia, assembly GCA_944452925.2. NCBI lineage: Eukaryota > Metazoa > Arthropoda > Insecta > Coleoptera > Chrysomelidae > Chrysolina > Chrysolina oricalcia. The sequence continues at coordinate 3,425,778 of OX101827.2, forward strand.
TTGTTACTATTTAAGTCGACCTTAAAAACGATTACCTACCAATAATTAGGAAAAACTTGTTGCAGTGTAGGTACAATAAGAAGTAAATAAGCAAACTCAACTCTTCTGTCTTGTTGGAAGGTCTTTCGAGTACTTGAAACATAGCGTCGTTGATACTGCATACGAGCTATGTCACAAAACATTTATTTCACAGTAGACTGTAAAATGATAATAGGTACTACATAAAAACTTCTACGCGCAATTATTTTCTACTTTGAATTCCAAAACAATGATCGGTAGAAATTATTTTGTAGTAGTTATTTTTTTTTGGTGTTTTGGAATCGACTGCTAAGTTCATTAGTAGTTATTATCTATAGTCTTCTGTAAAATGAATGTTTCTGTACATACTGCTCGTATTGCAGTATCAACGACGATAGGAAGTGTAGTAATATTTTTTTACTTTGAATTTGTTGGACATGGAATTTACTTCACTGTTCTGCAACTATAACATTATAATAACTTGGCAGTTATGTGTGTGTGTGTTTGAAATGTATGCTATTTTAGAGGAATTCGTGATTGTGAAACCGATTATATGGATACAGATGATACCAGAAGAAAGTGTTTAAAAGTAGCAACGAGAAGTAAATATAAGTAGAGACATTACTTTTTGACAACTCTAAAACACTCTTTGATATCCGCCCCAGGATACCAATAATCTAAATTCAGAAAAAAACAGAAGAAAAATAGTTATAGAGCTATTAAGGCTTTTACTACACTTTGGATGAGTATTTCAATTAAATACTTTCAACATAAATTTGAATGTAATCTGTTATGTGTATTATAGTTTATGTGTAAATTCTTATGTGTATTATAATGCATGTGTATCATATATAGTGTAGGTATAATAATAGTTTACTGATGTGATCCAATAATTTGAATATATTTACTTTTTTACTTCAGCACATTCATTTATTTTTTCAGTGTTTATGACCTTATTGTATGCTTTGTCAGCAAGAATCTAATTTTTCGCACAATTCAGTATTTTTGATTGACATTTTGACAACACACGTGATTTCCAACCAGGCATGTTGTCGTCTAGAGATAAAAATATAACATGAAAAAAATTTATCAGCACGCTGCCACTGGTTCTAATCTTACATCCGAATATCATAACAATAACAAATCTTCCCCTCCGAACTCGGAGGTTACCCCTCACCCACAATTTATCACAAAGGATAGTGATATGCAGCTTTTATAACAACGTGTGTTGTTTATATAGAAATGGCACCTCTATATCTTTTATTGCTCGGAGTATGTGATCTATCAAGGGCCTTCGACTGTGTCTCTCACTCCACTCTAGTTGATAAACTGCGGTTTTGTGGCGTCAGAGGTGTATCTCTCGATTTGATACAGACCTACCTGAGTGACAGAAAACAAGCAGTATATATATATATATATATATATATATATATATATATATAATGAGACATGTTCTGACTTTCAAACTATTTGACACGGGGTACCTCAGGGATCAGTTCTTGGCCCGTCACTCTTCATTATCTACGTGAACGATCTCTTTCACTTCATGTACCCTAATAAATGCATTGCTCACGCCGATGACTCGACATTAATATACTCTTCCACTCATGCAGATAGTGTTTTAAACACCATGGCTGATTCTTTGAATAGGGCACAGAACTGGTTTAATGCAAATAACCTCAAATTGAACAACAATAAAACGCAAAAACTGATTTTCAATAAAGGCATAGCGGGCAATGAAAAGAGTGTCAAGCTTCTCGGAGTACTTATCGATGATAGACTATCATGGTCATCACATATAGAACAGTTATGTCATAAATTAATAAGTTCAATATTTCTTTTGCGCAATTTCAAAAATCAACTATGCAACAACACTGTACCGTCTTATTATTTCTTTTTCCTCCACACACATATTAATTACGGCATACTGTTATGGGAAAATTCTCTTTAAAATTCTCTTTAAAATGCAGAAAAGAGCAATAAGAATCATTGCTGGTGCTGGTTACAGAGACCGTTGTCAACAATTCTTCAAAGATCTCGCTATTATGCCTGTTCCTTCCTTAATTATTTATAATACTCTTCTAGAAATGCACAGAAATAAAAATAATTTTTTTCTGAAATCGTTCAAGAATGCCCACTTTCTCGGAGCAACTTCAGGCCTCTCAAAATACGCTAATCTAGTATTTTAGTCCGTTGCTAAGCAACGCACTTTCCCGGACCGTTTTCGGACCTAAACGGTACGGGAATAGTATATTGTGTATCTAGTAGTAAAAGCAATGTATTCCCGGACGACAATGTAAATTGTTGGCCGAGGCGTTAGTTAAGCCGAGGCCAACAAGCATTGAAGCCTGATGGGAATGTGCTTTTACTACGAGGTACACATACTATTTTTTCTGAAATCGCAATCAGCATTATCATAAATTGAGGATTCGAAATTACGTGCTTTCCTGAAACGTCAAAGTGACAACTATAAACCAAAGACCGATTTTGACGGCCTAGGCCGTTTTCGATACGGGAAAGTATTAAATGGTCCGGGAAAGTTCGTTGCTTAGCAACGGACTAAAATACTGGATTAGCGTATTTTGAGGCCTGCAGTTGCTCCGAGAAAGTGGGCATTCTTGAACGATTTTAGAAAAAGAACTTTCCCGTATCGAAAACGATACTGGAATATTTTTGCCGATTTGTTTACATTTTAGACAGTTGAATTGAATTGAATTCACGCAAACAATATGTAGAATTCTTTAGTTTTTGATAATGCTGATTACGATTTCAGAAAAAATAGTATGTGTACCTCGTAGTAAAAGCACATTCCCAGACTTCAATGCATTGTCGTCCGGGAATGTATTGCTTTTACTACTAGATACACAATATACTATTGTTCCAATTCTGATTTTCACGATTATCAAACTCGTGCAGCGCACGATATAAGACCTTCCCGATATAAGCCCAACAAATCTCAGACGAATTCTCTGAATGTTTGATTCTACAATTTTTTGCCTCAAGAGATCAAGATGCTCAATTACCTACAATTGTTTCAAATTAAAACTAAAACGACACTTAGGTACTGTTCCACTGTTTCTACTCTATCGACGAATATCTGAGAGCGCCCCCAATTCTCAATCTTGTGTCCTGGCTCTAATTTCGACAATAAGTCATGTTCTTGTATCGATTTTAAATATTGTTATGTCTGTTTGTGATATTTTAGGTGTATTTTTAAATGACGTTTAATCAACGTTTTGTACCTGATTGACTTGCCAAAAACATAATTGTAACTTGGTCAAATAAATTCTATTCTACAAACTAGGTACAAAGAAAACGATTAGATAGGTATTCACAAATTTTATTTAATCAGACATGTTTCGCCTGCAAACTAGCTTCTTCACTGTCTGAATAAAGTTTGTGGAGATCGAATCGTTTTCTGTGTATTTTATAAATTACTATGGATCTTCATCAAGTAACGACTGAGTCACTCAGACAAATTGAATTATTATTGAATGGAAGCAGGATTTATAGATTGTGTCGCAGCCGCTTCCGCTGCCGTAGCCGTTGCCGTAGCCGCTTGCAAAATCATGACCAATTTATAGTTTTAATTTATGTTCATTGAGCGCCAACTGTTTTCCTTCATGAACATATTTTTATAATTCCATCAACATCTATACATTCCTCATAGTCTGACATTTCTGAATAAAATTAATTTTTGCTTTCAAACTATATAAACAAATACATAACCTAAATTATATGACCATTCGTTCATTTTTGACAAGGACATTTTGAGTTTCATGTCATTTTTCGCTGCCGCTGCCGTCCAAGATAAAAGTTGGTAATCTCCGGCGGCAGCGACAACAGCAACTGCAACGGCGGCGGATCTATAAACGTAAACTTGAGCAACGGCACATTTATCTTCGTACAGCAACGTCAACTGCAACGACTGCGGCTGCGTCTCAATCTATAAATCCAGCTTGGAATAATGAATTTCTAAGAAAATATACATCAAAATGGAGAAACACATTAATAATAATAGGCATCAATACAAGGAAATTGCACTATGAAATTTAGATTTCGTCACAAATATTCATTTTTGAATAGTATTTAAAGTTTGTTGAAATTCCATTAAATTGACAACAGTCATCAATCACCATAATCTATAATATTGACAGGACTAAAATTCTATAAGGGCGCCATCTCTGGAACCGACTAAAGAAGTAGACCACTATTTCATTTGTTTATTGTCTTCTGAATAATCTAAACAAAATTGAATCACCCGACACACCAGGGTTTTTAGGCATCCTAATTCATAGCATTGTTTTTCATAGTGAAGTTGGTCCATGGACCTATAAAGTATTATACTGTATTTATACGATATTATACGTCCATGAGTTGGTCGGTAGCTCTCAGACAGTTGATTTTTCGGCATTTTCAAGAAATTTTTTCAACAATTTGCTTCACAGATAGGAGTTTGCACTGCAGAGGTCAGAAACGAAGTCCGTCTCGATGTATTTGTCATAGTTTCTGAATAACCGGTATTTTGGAAAAGAATAAAGCTCTCTTGTCAACTTGACTTTGCGCGCCATCTCAAAGACAGTAGATAGAACTCACGGTAGCTGCTGTTTCAATTACAGGTTTCTAAAATGCAGCGCTTTCAGTCCATTTCAACTTGATGTTTTCTCTAAGAGATGGCAGAAGAAAAATTATTCAAATTGATTTTTTCCTCAAGCTGAAAATTGCTAGAAAATTCCTCTGCAGCTTACTCAGCAGAAATCAAAACCACAACCCATCAGGCTTGATCTGTCATTGTATTTGAACAATCGGTTTTTTCATGAAGAAGTAGGTTGGTCAATATCTCGTTTTTTTGAAGAAATTTATCTATTCTGTTTGTCAGCATCGTTCCTAGATCCTTCAAAGTGAATTTTGTGACTAACCAAGAACATTGATTTTTCGGTCTTTTGAAGAAATAAGTTTGAACTTTTTTCAACAAATTTCAAACCTCTGATTGGCTTCATATAGGAGGAACTTGTAGAAATGTAGAAATCAGTTTCACTCAATTCAACATAGTTTTTGAAAAATTCTGTTTTTCGTAAAAAAAATTCGATATTTCAAAAACTCGTCTGGTTGTCAATGTATCTTCTACGTGCATTTTACAAAAGATTTCCTCAAAATTTCATCCTTGTAAAATTATGTTAACAACTTTCGGCCCGCCCGATTCGTCTGGCAATTTTTTTGTTATACATAAAAATGAATAAATTGAAACATTTTCAAATGCCAGTTTGTGGAAGTTCATTTTTTATAATTATTTTACATTTTCAAAAATTGGGAGGTTATGTTGCATCCACGCAAATCCTGCTAGACTGCTGTTTTCTTACCTTGCTGATTTCCAATTGAATGCACACAAAGTTTCATCTTTGTATCTCATACGTTAATCAAAATGGCTGCCAGCTCTCAGACTATAAGTTGCAATGAGAAATATTTGGAGTGAAATTGGTATTTAACTGTATAACATTTTTTTAGAAAAGTACATTTTATAGCTATTGATGTAACGAGATTATTATGCAATTTATAATAATGGAGGACGTTGCAACTTCCGAGATTTATTTAAATTACATAATAATCTAGTTACATTCAAAACTTTATCTTATCATTGACAACGATGATGTGGAAATAAAATTAACAACTTTGGTTATTGTCACGTTTTTGTCATTTTAGCTTGGTATCTAGGGTATTATCATTGTTTATATAGAAGTAAGATAGTCAATGCCTGTGTAATTGGTGTTGGACGCAAACGCGAGTGTCATCTAGCGTGATTAGTTACAAACATGAATATTTGACGTTATTTTAATGCAGGTTCCTTAAAAAAACCCTGATTTTAATGCTGTCCCATTGTTTTAATCAAGTTACGACATGACTTGGAGGCCAGATCACTGAAGTTACGACATGACTTGGATGCGAGCTCACTATCGCCATCTACATGTCGCATCCATTTTGATCCAATAATAATCCCATAAGGTTGACTATCTTCTATATAAACAATGGTATTATAATAGCAATTTGTGTATTAAGAGCGCAAAGTGATATATTGTCGCTTGACAAAAAGAGTTACCGAGCGTAGATATTCTCCATCGGGCGCTTCTTGTAAAAATTTGTGAATATCTTCAGTGGTGAATGTTTTGACTGGCACCACGTCATGAATTTACCGTATTGTAATTCGTATTTCTTCCTTGATTTCTCTGGTAGGAGATTCAAAGTAACAATTTTGGCACTTTCTGCTACATCAGGAGGAGTGTTTGATAATTCGCTGTCACTATCATCAATCATCATGCAGAAATAGGTAGCCATACACAAACGCTCTTTCGCGCGGTTTATCGTGGCGTGTAGGGATGTGGCGGTTAGCACGCACGAAAGAACGGCATGGCAAAAAAAGCGTAGGTGCCATACACGGGAAGAAGTATGCACATGATTTAGCACATGAATGCGCGTGGTAAATCTGTTGCAAATGAAAAATCGTATGCGTTTGGGCAAAAAGTGTCATTTATCGTGGCGCGTGGAACTGCATGTGGTCATCTACAACATGCTAACGCGACGGAAGCTTTCGAGTTGGAGATGTGTTATACTTTTCGTGTTTTGTGATATGTAAAATGAATAATTAGAAAAAGAAAAAAATTGGTATTGTGGCATGTGCGATGATGGCCATGGGAAACCCTAAAGATCGAGAGAAAAAAAGACGTATTTGGCAGACATACTCCTTCGATTTCACCTCCAATAAGGCTGGATGAGACCTATAAATCTCTATGAATTCTGTCAAGAATTCTTTGGTGATGTGACGAATATCGTCCATGTCAAAAATCTACAACCTCTACCAAACACCAAACAAAACTTACTAGCTTCAAAAGACTTCGTGACGTGGAATGGCGTGTGCAAACAGGTCTCTGGCAAATTTTTGTACGCTACGCCACACTCCAGGAGCATGCACGTCTGAAATCCCTTCCCGTTCTTTCCTTGCGTGCAGCGCTGCTCACTCACGTACATGATTTTCCATATGATTTTGCAGATGACACGATACACCGCGCGAAAGAGCGTCTGTGTATGGCTACCTAATACGTTGGAGAAGCGAGCGTTTTCGAAATATTTCCGCTCTAGAGCGCAAATGCTGTCACAAAATGACATTTCACGGAAAACGTCAACTTTGCGTCGAAATCTGAAAGCGTCAAAGGCTACTTTGTTAAGCGTTTGTAGAAAAAGTAACTAACGCATTATATTTTGTAACTAATGTATTATGTGTTATTGTGATGTTAATAATTCGTAAGTAATAAAGACTTAACTTAAAGGAAGCTTGATTTTCAATGATATAATAAAATTATTTATACTTATGTTACACTTAGGGCACAACTACGTATTAAAAGACAATCCTCCTCACACAACTTTATTCCATCACCATCACAATCGTAATGAATAATCGCAGCTAATTATTCCCAACACCATGAATAATCATCTGACTAATATCTGATACACTTATCTTGCAGCCTAAAAACTCCGGTGACAAATAAATAAATACTGGGAGGTACGTCTGAAGTAGAGCACTCTAACAATTATTTTGATTTCTAAGTCAGATTTTCTAGATACCTTGAAGGTTTGTATAAATAAACATAGTCTTCTGAAAACGTGTCTTTATTATCATAATACCTACCTTTTGAGCGATATATTTTTTGAAACCATATACAAGGAGTTTAGATGTAAGCAGTACGAATGAATTATTATAGTTACAACACTATTTTTAGAACCAAAGAAGAATAACACAACATTTCAGGCACATTGTAGGAATTTCACAAAATACTCAATTAAAAATAATCTGTATATATTCTACTACTTTCAGCGAGTATTGCACTTTTCCAGATTTTTCATATTATTCAAAATATATTCTATGTGTGATAAAGAGTTGAATATATATAAATATATTTATACAGTGTGTCAATTTTAAAACTTTGGATTGACTATAACTCTGAAGATTGAATTCTGTGTAGAAAACCAAAAAAAAAGTTTCAGCAGAATGGAGGGGATAGCAGTTTAGTAGCAAAGACAGTAAACGAACAGGAGTGTTTAATAAACTCTAGCCAATCAGAATCATGAAGCATCAACACGTCATGGTGACGTACTTGGACATGATTACAGCGTCGAACTCGAACCAAGGAACAAAACTGCCACCTGTAACTTTCATAAAACAAAAGTGCGGAGTGAGCTAGTCCGTCACTGTCTATAGAGAATGGCGGCCATGACATGTCCATCTACGTCACAAATGTTCTTTCTATTAGTGTCACCATTGTCTTATGGGGATTATACTCTTCTAGTGAGATAACGTTAAATCTGATTAATTGTGAAAGGCTTTCGCGGCCATCGTCACTTACATGGTGGTTCTTCGGGTTGTGAGCCGACGTATGTTTAGAGAAGATCTCGAAGTTTCGCCAACACGAGTGGTTAGCATTTTCAAGAAGTATTTTACAAGTTTCTGCTTTCTTAAGTCGCTGTCAAATGCTTGACATTTGTTACACGTTGTCTCAATAAATACCTGTGATTTGACGTTCTTACATCTGATTGATCCATAGCGTTAGCTGATATAGAATCGTTCGTGCAGTTATTTTGTAGGTAGGAAGCTAATTGAGAATTTTTGAGAACTGGAAGCCAACCCTTGTTCAATTGTAGTCCTTCTTCGGTTCTGTTGAAGTTGTTGTGGCGTTAAAGATGATAGATGTGATGGAGATGCACAATTAGTAAAAAATATTGTATAAGTACACAGAAAAAAATTCACACTGTACTTGGTAAGTCGGAATTATAAAAAAATTATTACTGTGCCCTTCTATGTCTTCGTAAGATTTTTCTGGACTTGTGATTGACCAACTGTACTCTAATTTTCCATACGAATTTCAGTCATCAATACGATCACACAGACCTAAAGAAATAGCTCCGATAACTCCCAACAATCCGAACGATCCGAGACCTCCTTTCTACAGCGAGGATGGCGAACCCATGAATCCGATGACGTTCTTACATCTGATTGATCCATAGCGTTAGCTGACATAGAATCGTTCGTGCAGTTATTTTGTGGGTAGGAAGCTAATTGAGGATTTTTGAGAACTGGAAGCCAAACCTTGTTCAATTGTAGTCCTTCTTCGGTTCTGTTGAAGCTGTTGTGGTGTTTCTGAATTTCAATTTCTTCCCGGAAGAGTCTTGGGTAATATCGGAACCACGAAACGCTCCGTTAAAACAAGAATCAAAGAGCACAAGGCTTGCTGTCGGTTAGGGCACACACAGAAATCCGCTGTCGCAGAACATACTCTCAACAACGATAACCATAGAGTGAAATTTGAAGAAACCCAAGTTATCTCTTCAACATCTGCCTATTACCCAAGACTCTTCCAGGAAGCAATTGAAATTCAGAAACACCACAACAACTTCAACAGAACCGACGAAGGACTACAATTGAACAAGGTTTGGCTTCCAGTTCTCAAAAATTCTCAATTAGCTCCCTACCCACAAAATAACGTTACGAACTATTCTATGATGTCAGCTGACGCAAAGGACCAATCAGATGTAAGAACGTCAAATCACAGGTATTTATTGAGACAACGTATAACAAATGTCAAGCATTTGACAGCGACTTAAGAAACAAGAACTCGTGTTGGCGAAAAGTCGATATCTTCTCTAAACATACGTCGGCCTTACAACCCGAAGAACTACCATGAAAACGTAGTAGTGGCGGTAGTTTTCTGAAGTGCCTTCTCCAACCCCAATATTTTAAATTGCAGCCCCTGTCATGTGATAACTCAAATTGAAAGTCTTTGGACAATGTACAAAAAAAAAATGTAATGAAAGATTTTTATTTTTTGAGAGTTATAGCATATTCAAAATGAATAATTATCGTGGAAACATATTTAGAGTAACAGCTCGAAATGTCAACAATTTTTTTCTAAACAAAAAAATCGAAATTCAATTTCTTGTGTTACTTTATCGAAGTCTCACGAGTGATGGAATTCGTTGCGCTGGTTTCGTATTATAAACGACTGATTTTATATGGTACCATAAAAAGAAATCCAGCGGCGTTAAATACAGTAATCGAGGCGGCCACTCGATTACTCCTCTGCGGCCCATGCACTTTTCAGGATAATGTTGATCACCTGATAATCCGGCCCGAAGGACCAAAAAATTGCTATCTCGAGAACAGTAAGAGCTAGAGGGATGCTGTTCAAGGCGTTCAAATTAAAAATCAGTAATTTTTATATAATTATTTTCTCGAGATTTGAAAGTGCCAACTGCATTTTTTTTCGCTCTTATCATCAACGTACCTTCATATTACTAAATATCATACAGATGGTGCAGATTATATCATTATGTACAGAGTGAAAAATAAAAACATTTTAGTAATGTCTGAATATTGATAAAATTATTTTGTCATGCAATATACTATTCGTATTCCATCATTAATCACAATTAATACATTTCGTACAAGGTGATTTGAGAAATTGGTGAAATATATGGCCGGTTCTTTCGTACATATCCTGTATATTCAAGTGAATTGTCATCCTCCGAAGATAGCTGATACCGTATAAACATGATTTCGTTGGGATTTATAGGGTAATCATGAAAATTTTCGATGATAAAAATGACAAAATATCAACGTTTCAGAAATTACCCTGTAATTCACGATTAACTCGGTGAAATTCCTTTATTATTATTTAATATATTCATCATTCTCTCCTCAACACTGTCCCAAAAATTCAGTTTCTTACTATGACTAGTTCATAGTTATTAATTGAGAAACATTACATTTGCATGACGAGTCGAAGGAACTTGTCCACGCGTACATTCTACTAGTGGCCAAGATTTTTCACAGAGTAACGTGAGAATGTGGAGATCAAAATAAATGTAACATTATATGCAGGGTGATGACCAATGACGGTCCATCCAATTCCATCTACCATTTAGGAACTGACTGAATATACGACACATCAGTTACAACTTACAACTCAGGCATGAGCTAGATAAAATTCCTAATGTTTGAATAGTTTGACTCGCCCAATCGTGTATGAGGCCCCGGTACGGGACATCACTTATCACTGTAGGTGACAATCCACCTCCCCCGTAGCAGCGATACGGTCCTCATACAACAAGAAAATCCTAGCGGCTAACGGGTACATTTTGATTATGTCGTTGACGGAAAGTGAATGAAAAAGAAAAATCAATTAGTTCAATCAGTGACAATTATTATTACCTTTACGTATTGAATAACCTATATTGATGAAATATAATAGATATCTATATGTTTCTATTGATAGCCAGCAAATATACAAATCATGGAAACCTCCTATCCGAGTGGAACACGCATTGGAAAAAACCGTCACTGCCCAGATTCCACTCATCCTATTAGAAATAAAAGCGTTATATCAATCATTTTCACTTTTCCCAGGTAGTTTGTTTTTCATTCCGACAAACCTAAACCAACAAAATTCACTTAACTATCTGTACCTTACATTATTAAATTCATATATCTGATGTGATTGTTATCTCTAATCTTCACCCTCTTTTACATTAATTTTGATCTCCACATTCCCCGATAGCAAAAAATATTTTCTGAATATTTTAAAAAAATGTTTGTTAAATATTTGTAGCGACAGATTTTTAAATATTAAACAAATATTATTTTTAAATATGAAATAAATATTTGTTATAAATATTTATCAAATATTTGTTTGAAATATTTATGAAATATTGGTTATACATATTTATTAAATATTTGTTATAAATATGAATGAAATATTTGTTATGAATATTTTAATAATTAGGTACATGATTGACAAGTTAGAATTGTTTGGGATCCTGTAAAACCATTTCCCTAAAAAATGAAACACTTTGTTAATTTATAAATATTTTAATTCTAAGAACCATGATTGATCATATGTCATTGACAATATCAAAATTCTTCTAAATGCTGCATTTCCCTAAAAAAGAAAACAAATTGCTACTAATTATTATTATAGGCGAGGAAATTAACAGTCTTTATAGTTGAGTAGTTTTCAGATTTTCATGAAGGACTTAAATGTAAATTATTTCAAGCTTTTATCTTGTTATGATGTATATTAACTCTAGTATCAACTGATATCATGGGTTTTTTATAAGTAGAGGTTGAAAAATAATTTAAATACTGAATATATCAGAAGTTAACAAACATGTTATTAGTTTTATTATACACCACAGGGTTCTGAAGACGGTTATTATTGACTGAGCACCAAGATTATTTAAACTATTTTTAATTCCAAAGTAAACAAACTCTGTATCATCCTGGAAAACAGTCCTCAAACATTTTTTTTTAGTTCTTAATAGTGTCCGGCCATCTACAGGTAAACTAATCGCGGTGAAAACAAGTCCCTTTAATAGTGTACTAAGCTGTACCAAATTAACATTATTTTTGGTTGCCCATGATCTTAAAAATGTCTGTAATTTTTTGCTTTGATCAACACAATCATCATTTAACTTAGAAAAAGTTTCAGAATCTAATTTGCCATCAACTACATCGCCGCAGTCGTTTTCATTACAAAACAACTGATAATTACTACAATCATCTAGTCCCACAGAATTAAAATTTGAAAAAGACTGTTGACTAATACTTGGAACTATTTCTGATTCATATTGTTGACCAATAGTGGCAGACCTTATTTCAGATTCTGAATTTACGGGATTTACATTATTCAATGAACAACGTAACTTCTCGATGTGATTTTTTTTAAAACGGCATTTTTTACAATATAAAGAATTACGGTGCTTATTATCCATATTACTACTTGGAATACAAATAGACCTAACCTTATTATTAATAGCCGGACAGAAGCACGTAAATAACACAATCACTATAGTGTACACACACAATCTGAGCGAAAAAATAAACACAACTTGGAATACAGACACAATCACAATAATTCACAAAATATGAACGATGTCTCTGAATGGTAGCTGAACAAACAAAAAACAAAACAGAACACACAATGGCTGCTTTGTTTACGGCGCACGGTACTATTCGTTTTCATGTGCAACGCATGCTCAGTCAGTACACTATACTGTGCCATGTTGACATATCTGATGAATTTCAATTTAAATCGTAAAAAGCACTAATGGCTTCACATGTTATGTTCCTTTAGAATTTTTGAGTTACTGAATTTAATGACTACTGTTTGTAGTGAATATTTCAAATGCAGGTTGGGATTATCACCTCGCAAAATAAAAATAAAAGAAGAGTAAATAATACGTTTATTTGTATTTTACCACCCCAGCGTATATATTAATTATATTCAACCGGCAACATTCAACAGAACGTTCTTCATAGGCAAAGAAGGGAGCAAGGAACAAAGATTATACCTCCTATAGGTATAGGTAGTGAGGAAATAAAATTTTGGTTCAAAACACAGATCTCATCCAGGTACAAAAACATTAAACTTGAATGTTTTTGTGGGAATTTACCCAAAATGTGGATTTTTCTAAATTAGTAATATAGGTGTATAACATGGAATTAGAAAAAATATATACAATTTATTTAACGAATAATATGAAAATATTAAACAAATATTTTTTATATTCCTACTTCCCGGCCATCGGAAATTATGGGTAGGAATTATTTTCGAAAACGAAATAAACTTAAACGGTCTTTAAAGCAGACATAACATTGTGGTTCAATTAAGTATAACTCTTATATATTTATCATTCTGACAATATTTCTAAAATATTGTTATAATATTAGATCTTGAATATTTTGTATCCATGAAAAAACGAATATTTATTTTATATGTTATTGATGAAATATTAGTTTTCAAATATTTAAGCAATATTTATTTAATATTTCATACAAATATTGTATAATAAATATTTGACAAATATTTGTTTTAGATAACAAATATTTATAAAAGATATAAATATTTCTTTAATATTTAGCAAATATTTGGTGCTATCGGGGTTCTCACGTTACACTATTTGTGTAAAATCTTGGCCACTAGTAGAATGTACGCATAAACAAGTTCCTTCACCTCGTCATGCAAATGGTAATAAGTTTCTCAATCAAAAACTATGAAACTAGTCATAGTAGAAAACTGAATTTTTGGGACAGTGTTGTCGTATACAGAGTGTTTCATAATATATGCTCAGGACTTCAGGATGTGATAGTTTGTCCAAAAATATGAAAAAAGATTTCCATCAACTTACCCTCTAAAATGCACCATTTTCGAGATACAGTGTGTTGAAATTTTTAAAAAATAAAAAAATTTGCGAATATCTCTGGAACCGTTTATCGCACAGAAAACAAATTTTGTAGGCATTTTCTACTCATAATAAGCTATGTTTTGTGTGGATTTTTTATTTTTTCAAATTCATAATTGGTGAAAATTTTGAAGGAGTAGTGGATGTTTTTTTCTCCAACTTCTACGCCACTGGAAAAAGTACAGTTTTGAGCCTCCTGTATGAACCGCCAATTTTTTCTACACAAAAAAGGTATTCTTGGTCATAAGCTCTACAGATAACCGTTTACAAGAAAAATCAACTTTCATGTCGTTTAAATAATGTTTTTTCCTCGAAAAATTGCTGCGTGCATTGAAGCTAAGGGCAGACATTTCCAACAATTCAACTGAGTATGATTGTTATTGTTTTTTTTTATTTTGCAATTAAGAAGTCAACGATTGGTTTTGCTACTTGTTCTAACGTTTAAATAAATATAGTATAATTAGAAAAAAATTATTTAAAACAATTTACCATGTTTATCAACATGAAAGTTGATTTTTCTTGAAAACGTTCAACTTTAGAGCTTATGACTAAGAGTACCTTTTTTGTGTAGAAAACATTGGCGGTTCAAGTAGGCGGCTCAAAATTTTACTTTTTCCAGTGGCGTAGAAGTTGGAGAAATAAACACCCACTACCCCTTCAAAATCTTCACCAATTATGAATTTCAAAAAATTAAAAATCTGCACAAAACATAGCTTATTATGAGTAGAAAATGCATTCAAAATCTGTTTTTTGTGCGATAAACGGTTCCAGAGACATTTGCAAAATACTATAATTTTTTTAAATTTCAACACCCTGTATCTCGAAAATGTTGAATTTTAGAGGGTAAGTTAACTTTTTTTCACATTTTTGAAGGAGCTATCACATCCAGAAGTCCTGCGCATTTATTATGAAACACCCTGTATAT
Source organism: Chrysolina oricalcia (assembly GCA_944452925.2). Classification (NCBI taxonomy): domain Eukaryota; kingdom Metazoa; phylum Arthropoda; class Insecta; order Coleoptera; family Chrysomelidae; genus Chrysolina; species Chrysolina oricalcia. Next base: position 3,441,004 of record OX101827.2, read on the forward strand.
TAAATAATAATAAAGGAATTTCACCGAGTTAATCGTGAATTACAGGTTGATTTCTGAAACGTTGATATTTTGTCATTTTTACCATCAAAAATTTTCATGATATATCCCAACGAAATCATGTTGATACGGTATCAACTATCTTCGGAGGATGATAATTCACTTTAATATACAGGATATGAATGATGGTTTTTCGGGTTTTTAGGCCGACGTTTTTTTAGAGAAAAACTCGACGTTTCGTCAACACGAGTGGTTGGCATTTTCAAGAGAAATGTTTACAGTTTCGAACACTGAACACTACTTGTTTACAATGCCAACCACTCGTGTTGGAGAAACGTCGAGTTTTTCTCTAAATAAACGTCGGCCTAAAAACCCGAAAAACCATCATTCATGGAAGAATTATGATCAATGATGGAATAAGAATGGTATATTGCATGTCAAAATTATTTTATCAATGTGGATTTCATTGAAAATATGAACAGGATGTCCATAAAGTCAGTTGTGGAATCATCTGCGAGTGAAAGTTGGAATTTAGTCAAAATTTCAGACATTACTAAAATGTTTTTATTTTTCACTGTGTACATAATGGTTTAATCTGCTTCATCTGAATGATATTTAGTAATATGAAGGTACGTTGATGATAAGAACGAAAAAAAATGCAGTTGACACTTTCAACTCTCGAGAGAATAATTAAATAAAAATTACTGATTTTCAACTTGAACTTGAACAAAATCTATCCATCAACGAACTTTGCGATTCTGCACATTCAATCAGTACATCGAATACAACAATATACTAAAATTTAAGACAATTTCACCGAGAACCATTTTACCTATAAAAAGCGCGGGGTCCTTTGTGTGTAAGTGGTGTAAATCACTCGTATAGAGACCAGCAACTATAAGTATTTCTGCATGTACGTCGTCAAATTTAAGGGCGAGGCGCTATTTGTCATAAAGCGTGGCTTCCCAAAGTTCCAAAATTAAAAAGAGTCTAACATAAATCAGTTGGTTCAATAAGTATGGACATCATAAAAAATGTCTCATCATTGTCATTATTGGGATAATTAAAATACTTGTACGAGAAAATCACACACAAATATAAATTAATATTTGGGTTGCTTCACACGAAATAAAAACACTCTAAGACTAAAACATGAAATAATATCATCAAACATATACAGGGTGTCCGGTAAACCTTGTACAATTTTGAAACTGGTGATAGAAAAGGTCATGACTGTTCAGAATATCGGAATTTCACCCCAGTAAAAATATCACCGTTTTCGAGATAATGGGCATTTTAAGAATTTCTGGAAAATCGCTAAACCTTGGATTTTTGAGTGCAATGTATACAAATTGGGACGAATCCAAATAACTTCGCTGCTGAAGATTACTGATGAGTGATGCTTGTAGATGTACAGAACAGTTTTTCAGAAAGTAAAAACATTTTTGAAGAAATGAGGGTAAAATGACAGATTTGAGTTCCACCAATTTTTTTAACGACAGTTTGACATTATTGTTTATAAAAACATAACCAAGTGGAATTGGATATTCATTACAAAAGAATGCCCATTTGGTCCAGACTCTACCATGTTATAAAACATACGATAATTATTTTTGGTAGGAGTAGAATTTCGATTATATTGGAGTGTGATGTTATTCTGAGCTAAAATCAACTCCAGTAGACTTTGTCAGTAATGTCTTTTATTTTTATCGCATCAAGATGAAAAGATTAAATAATTATGAGTAATAACGAATCAACTGCTAGGAAGCATTCAATGATATGTGTTCCATCCACAATAGCAGGATTGTTGGAGATTGGTTGGAAGAAAATTTTCCTAATCGGTGGATAGGGCGAAATAGTCCACTGATCGAGTTTCCCCCCAGATCCCCAGACTTGACTCCACTTAATTTTTTTTTATGGGGCTCCGTAAGAAGAGGTTTGCCTTCTGAAAAAGGTCAAAGTAAATTTGCGGTGTAAAGGGGGAAGTAGGAATCCCGAGCGATGGAGGCGGAGTCCAATATTAAAAGAAATCTAATAGCGTCCACTCCAGCTCATTGCCCATTTACGTTGTAGTAAAATTGGCCTTGAACGCCTGATATTCCAAACGCAGCTGCTCATTTATTTTTACAACCCGGCTTATCTGTAGTTATGACAATGTTTGCCGACAATGTGACCTGCATGACCGCATTCCTCGTCGAGGGGATCAAAGACTAACCGCAAACTGCGGCGGATAAAATGCATAATGCATTGTTTCCTTCCTTGGATGAATATTTCGCAATAACGATTATTCAACATCGCACTGAATAATATTACAAAAATGTTATTTTCCATCCACTCGTACGCAGAGACGACATCTTTTCAAGAAGAACCTTTTCAAATGCGTTATAGGTTATAGCACCCAAATCAGCGATTATCTGAGCGGCATTGTGCAATCGGATATCGTTCTGCATAAAGCGCTGCTGCAGCAGTAGCACTACCTCCACATTCACCATAAATGAAGTGCATATGCGCATATTCTCGGGTAGTATAACGTGTATACGGCACGATAAAGAAATAAATACAACTGAATGAAAAAAGCGGAATAATAAAAAAATGTCACAAGTTATTCAAACAAAATGTACTAGATTTTTTCAATTCTATTTACAAAAGATTCGTTCATGCACAATGCTGTATTTTATTTTTTCATCAGGAAACTATTGCTTCTGTGGGCACAACACAGGAGTTAGAAAAGTTTTTGATTTTCGACAAGGATTCACCTCCTAAAACTTTTGCACTTATTTGGTATATCTGTCAGTCTCTGAATCTTCGTTGGAAGCTGGATGTTGGACAATTGTGACATTTTTCACAAGAATTCGTTTTAATCGGTGCCATGTCGGATAATCGACATTTCATTTCGATAATTTTATTAGGCTTAATTACATGAAAATTTATATTATTGACATACTATTAATGCTACCAAGCAGTCCATTCTTTATTATTAACAATCATTTCCACATTTTATCTTGATAAAATCGAAATAAAATAATTTTTGGGCGTAAGTATAAATGTTGATTGAAGCCTAGAATAAAACCACGCCTAATTCAATGGAAATCCCTTCCTCCAAAAATAATCATAGTTTGTTTATTTCCATGGTAGAGTCTAGACAAAATGAGCATTCTTTTGAAATGAATGTCCACTACCAATAGGGAATATGCACAATTTATTTTTATTTGTTTAATCAAATTATTACTTCGTTACAACGTAGTAAATAATATAAATACTGTTGAAAGTCTTGAAATTAATTTTTAAAATAATATATAAAATACCGATTGAATTTGACCTATTTGAACGCCTCCATTTTCGCGCGCTGTGGATGACGTCACATGGCGCGATCAGTGTTGTTCTTCTTCAGTGTCGTTCGTTGAGACGTACTCTGATTGCTCAACTTGCTTGAAGTTGATATTTTATAAAAGAGTAAGACAAATGCAGTACAAGTGTTAGAGAGAGATGAACATATGTGAAAGTGATCTCGATCAACCAGAGCAGTCTTCAATGAACAAGCCTTTCTATAGTTATGGCCATTGACACTATTGACAGTTATTAATTAGGTTAGGGATGTGCAGTTTTAATCGCTATTACGATGATGGAAAATGCTAAAAAACCATTTTATAGGTATTGTCTAGTACCGGAATGCCAAAACACAATTATAAGTACACCAAATAAAGTATTTTTTCTGTTCCAAGTAATGCGAAAATACGTAAACAATGGTGTAAGGTTATGAGAAGAGGCGAAGTATCTCCAATACCACATTTACATTGGGAAGATCATTTCAATGTGAGTATATTGTATTTCGATAGTTAACATGAAGTGAATTGATCAGAAGTAAGTTTTGTATGCATACATGTTTTGTATATACCTGCCTCAGCTAAATTACAAAAGGAAAACTATCATTTGATAAACTATTACTACTTATCAGTTCCGGTATTGTCGGATTGTGCTTTGACACAACCGCTTTCAGTCATTTCTCTTGATAATTTGCAATTGTCACTAGACCAAAATCGAACTATGTAATGGAAAACACTACAAATATATAAATAAAAACAAATTTTCTATGAAAGACGACTAGCACAGTATGAATATCAATACAGATAAATTTCATAACGTGCCATGTGACGTCATTCTTCGTTTCGACCAATGGTGATTCGTTTCGCAAATTTGAATTTCGCGCGCTTATTATGCACTTTTTGAGTAAAGTTTTATGGAGTTAAATACATCCTAAATGATAAACTAATAGTTTAGGTGTAATGCCAAGACAATAAAGTATCGGAGGTAAAAAAATCAAGTAAATTTAAATCACTTGCATATTCCCTATCGGTTATGTTTATTTCAGACAATAATGTCGAACTTTTTTTTTTTTTTAAATTGATGAAACTCAAATCTGTCAATTAACCCTCATTTCTTGAAATTTTTTTCTTTTTCTGAAAAACTGTTCTGTACGTCTAGAAGCATCGGCAGCAAAGATATTTGAATTTGTCTCAATTTGTATACATGGCACTCAAAAGTCTAGGGTGATTTTCCAGCGATTTCCAGCGATTTTCCAGACATTCTTAAAATGCCCATTATCTTGAAAACGGTGATATTTTTACTAAGGTGAAATTCCGATATTCTGAACAGTCATGACCTGGTCTATCACCAGTTTCAATATTGTGGTTTACCGGACACCCTGTATGTATATTTTTAGTGCAGTGTACAAAGACCTTTAATTTGATAAATTGATGGATGCAGCCGTTACTACGTGGTAGGAAATCATCACGAAAAATGAGAAATAAAACTTTCTATGTTTTTATACCACTTCTATTCATCGTCTTAAATTTTCGCACAAATTAATATACCCACAGGTCAAACAATCAGAAACTAAGAAATTTGTAACCTTAACGTACTTCGGGAGAAGAACAGAGGCTATTGCGGGATTCTTTAGAAAGAATAATATAGAAGTAGCATACAGGCCGCATGCCAGGTTGTCTAATTTTCTTTTCAATGCCAAAGATAGAATAGCAAAAATAGAAAAATCTGGAGTTTATAAGCTTAAGTGTCCAGAGTGTAACGGTGTTTATGTGGGACAATGTGGACGTAATTTTTCAAAAAGATACGCTGAACATGAAAGGTCCTTCAGACTGGGAAAAAATTATTCGACGTTTTCAAACCACTCCTTGGAATGCAACCACAAGTTGCCGAGTCTGAACGATACGGAAATTTTGCACTATGCAAGCAAGGGTTGGAAACTGAATAATTTAGAATCCCTAGAAATTCATAAACACAAATATTGTGGATGTAACCTACTGTCATATTGTCGCAAATAAACAAGGTCCAGGTAAAAGTCATTAATGACCGTTAGTCACTAAGACCTCCGAGCAATAAAAGATATAGAGAGGGCTTTTCTGTCTCTTTTTCGAAAGCAACATACCCGACGTTGTTTACAAACATCTCAGCCCGACTCATGTTAAAAAGGGCATTGTCGGAAATATTCGTTTGCACTCGGTGATCAGGTTGGAATTCCGTATTATATTCACTCTTAACTTGGCGATCATGTTTGTTTACGCCCGTTTACGACTTATTTGTCGTCTTGTCAAATCAAACCATGGGCGTCGCAGCATGGTAATCATGGCATAAACCATAGTTGACCTTTTCATTGGTATTAATAAGTTGATTTTTATTTTCATCCAGATTTTGAGACGAAAATACACTATATGTTGAAATAGCTGTGCAAAAACTATGTTAGTAAATCGATTGAACGATCACCTATCAATAATTAGGAAAAAACTTGTTGAAATGTAGGTATACTAAAAAGTAAGTAAGTAAGCAAACTCAACTCATCATTAACCAAATTCAAATCATAAGCCACTAGCTATATCTAATGGGTATTGAAATGTTTTGTTGACATACAGGGATTATCACGTAGGTAATCCGTTCATCAGATGTTTTCGATATTTCCATTCTAATAAAATTTTATATACACGGAATATCAGATACATCAATATGAATAATCGATCTGGAATGTTTTCAGTGAGGTATCGCTTCTGGTGAAACCGGACGTGGACATAAACTTCTTTACTGTGAATGGAACACTGTGAATCATCGCAGGTTTGAAATCTAATTGAGTAGTATTTTCAGTCTCTTGAGGGAGCCCATACTCCTTCCTAATTTCGGGAGATACCTTCAATCCTTTTGGAGATGCAAGAAGTTAAATAATAACTACATAAGAAATTATCGATTTTCTACCGACAGACTTGTAATATCGATCGCTCCCTAAGCCTAACTCCACACAAGTTAAGAAATAATTTTTTAACAACGCTAAAAAAATTTCAATCATCTGCCTCAGAATATCAATAACCTGAATTCAGAAAAAAACGTCAGAAAAAGAGTTAGAGAGCTACTAGCTTACTACACTTTGGATGCGTTTCAATGATACACTCTCATCATAAATTTGAATGTAACCTCTTATGTGTATTATAGTTTAAGCGTAAATAACTCTTATGTGTATTGTAATTCATGTGTATCGTATATATAGTGTATAGTTTAGTTTACTAATGCGATTCAAAGATTAGGATATTTTGACTTTTTTACTTCAGCACTTTAATTTATTTTTTCAGTATTCATGACCTTATTCTATGCTTTGTCAACAATAATCTAATTCTCCGCACAATACAGTATTTTTGATTGATTGAACCATCAAAAGTAAGTGTTCATTGCTTTGAAGCAATTCAGTTTATATTGCCACACAGCAATAATCACTATCTTTCTGCGTTCACAATTGACGAATAGAAGTCAATTTTCAAAAGATCGTAGAAAAGATAGCGTATACCGTGGTAGTAGACATGGCGTTTCAACAATTCTCATGTCATTTACAATTGTTACTTATTTTTGTACCTATTCATCGTAATATAATATGTTACTTTCCACTGACAACTCAACTCAAAGTCATAGCCTGTGAGGGCACATGGCGGCTATTATTTGCCGTGGCGCTCCGGGGTGACTTAGAAATTATTGGTAGCGCATTCACTTTTCAACTTAGGGAAACCTACAGCACTTCCGCCAAGCATTAGACGTCAGGATTGACATCTTGATAACACACGTGCTTTCTGACCAGGCACGTGGTCTCCTATCGGTACCAATACATGTGAGAACAAATTTCTCTGCACCGACCGTGTCTAATTATACATACTTTTAATTAAAAATGAAACATGAGAAAATTTATTAGCACGCCACTGGTTTTACGCTTACGTCCGAATATCATAACAATAACAAATCTCCCCCTCCGAACTCGGAGTTTTACCCCTCACCCACAATCTTTAACAAAGGATAGTGTTATGGAGCTTTCATAACAAATGTGTGTTGTGATTATAGAAATGGCATCTCTATGTCTTTTATTGCTCGGAGACTAAGACAGGCCTCGGGTAGAATCAAGGAGTGTTATTTATTATTTCAGATCATTGTATTGTTTGATAATGTCCATAGGACGAAACTGCAGTAACGTTGGTTACAAATAGAAGTGGTATAAAAACATAGAAAGTTTTATTTCTCATTTTTCGTCCTCCAAAAATAATTATAGTTTGTTTAATTCCATGGTAGAGTCTGGACAAAATGAGCATTCTTTTGAAATGAATGTCCACTACCAATTGGTTATGTTTCTTTCGGACAATAATGTCAAACTTTTTTTAAAAAAATTGATGAAACTCAAATCTGTCATTTAACACTCATTTCTTGATTTTTTTCTGAAAAACTATTCTGTACATCTGAAAGCATCACTCATCAGTAAACTTCAGCAGCAAAGATATTTGAATTGGTCTCAATTTGTATACATGACACTCAAAAATCTAGGGTGAGGTAGCGATTTTCCAGAAATTCTTAAAATACCCATTATCTCGAAAACGGTGATATTTTTACTGAGGTGAAATTCCGATATTCTGAATAGTCATGACCTGGTTGTGGAGGCCAGCGAAGCCCCCAATAATGGATCTAATGATCAAAGCACGTTTGCACCTCAGAATACAAAAGAATTCGCGAAATCAAGACATTTCTTATAAAGTCAGTTTTAGTTTGAAAATACGTGAGAAATCCAATGTGTGACTCAGTTTTGACCACATGTTGAAAATAATAAATGCCTACCAAAAGAATGTAAAAATATTTTGTGTGCACGTGTTAGTGTAATAAATAATTGAGAGCACATATGGCCAAAGACAAAAGTTGTTATTGTCTTAGGAATTCACAGACTATAAAAATCACGAGGATATATTTATAGGTGTAATAAATATAATTGCAACACGCGTTTTTGACATTTTTCTGTCGGTAAATCTCAAATTTTAACCCGTTAAGAATGTCAGAAAACCGATTTAACACTATGATATATGTGAAAATGACTATTAGAGTGTTATTAATAGCCGTAACTAATGTCACTTTTGTGTTAGTTTATTATTCATTTTATGAAAATTTATAGCTTCATGAGTGTATAAAATGACCCGTAAGCGTATGCACTTTCAGTATCCTTTCAGTATCCTTTCAGTATCGGTCCAGTATTCTTCGGTATCTAGTTAGTTCCGGGCAAAAGACTGAATGTTTCGCGAATTTTAATTATCAGTTCGCAAGTCAGTTCCGAGGTTTTTAATTCCTAGTCGTAGGAATGAATCGACGGTTTTCCATTGTAGTCGTCAACTAGACGTTTCGTTCAGTGATGTCCAGAATAAAACGTTTTTATTTCAATATGTAGTTTGAGACAGTTCGTCACGAAATGGCGTATTGTTGAGGCAAATCAGAGCCAGCAACAAGTTTAAGAAAAGTAGATACGGCCATATGGATCTGTGTACCCAAGTATATAGTTTTTCAATCTGTTAGTTTCTGTGAAGAATAAACGTCGAGTTTTTATATCGAAAACAAAACAAGTGCTCTTCGTACCTTGGTAAAGAAAGGTGAAGTTCTACGACCACAATATTAAGTACAGTATTTCTACGCCCTTCAATGAAAATTCGCAATATCTCTGGAATACCTGAAGGCGCCGTCCCACCATAAATCGTGTTGAACCAGATTTGACACGCGACGTTCCCCTTCACATCTGGTGTATTACGTTCGATGATGTTTATCTTATGTGAGTAGGTCAATGACCATATAGTCCCGTGAAGAAATATTTGTCACAGCTGTTTGTACCCATTTTGGCCTATATAATGAACTGAAGTTTCCTTTTTATATTTGTCTCAGATATTTGTTTTTGTTTTACTATCGATTCTGTTTGCATATTTCTGACGTTTTAAAAATGACTTTTGCTGTAGACTCTTTTTGTAAGAAATTCGTTTTTACCATTTTCTTTTAATAATCGTTTTTGACCTGCACCGCGGGCGATACAAAACGAATTTACAGTTATTTATCTGTCACCAGATATTTTCACTTTAAGATTAATTATGCCATTCTTTTTCTCGTTTTAAAACTCAGTAAGAGTGGTTAGTGTTTCATGTTTTATTTTTGATGTTGTTTTGTGTACCATTCACTCATTTTATAGTTTTAACAAATATTGTTTTGATGCACTGTATATTTTTGCAGTGAGATTTGCATGTTGTTCACACGTTTATTCACACCGAGAATTTAAATCGTTGTTTTTGTTTTATCTTTAAATAAATTAATTTTAGTTTATATCAATGTTTGACTTTTCTTTCTCCTCTCATATTAACAAGCATTCTATACTACGTTTTGTGACGAACCATAAATAAATCAGTGTAGCTTTCTTCAGCCGCTCGAAGAAGGATTCAAGGTACCGCGACATGACAGCAATTTTCTTTTGTTTTCGACACCTGTTTAGTCTAGTGTCAAAATAGGAGTGCGCTGTCTCGTCAACGTATCGTTTCGTGTGAAGCACCATATACAGGGTGTTCCACATGGTCTCTCACCAGTTTCAATATTGTACAAGGTTTACCGGACACCCCGTATATTAGTGCAGTGTATAAAGACCTTCAATTTGAGATATCACATGACAGGGGTTGAAATTTAAAATTGTGGGGTTGAAGACAATTCCGCGATTCCTCTCTAATCTGACGAAAGGTTTCTTTTGTTTCACAAAACCGAATTCATTCAGAGCTACAGCCCATCCAAAGTTTCGAAATTGACACGCTTCATATCCAGAAAGGGTGTATATACAAAAATTACAACAAAAATAATACAAGCAGTCAGTCAAACAAAACAATGATCAGTCATGACATTTACAAATTATAATAAAAATTAAATAATATACAATAATCTTCACACATAGCTTGACTGTTTTATAGCATTATTTATGAATACACTCGTCAAAAATGCATCGATAGAATATAAATTAATAAAGAAAGTTGCCATGCGATGAACTATTTCTTCTTGTTGGTGGGATTTCGCTGCGGGGTCGAAGGGCGTCCTGAATTGACGCCCTGATACTGGTACTTTGCTTTCTTTTCCGACGGCTTGAGAATCTACAGGCAGAGCGATAATAAAGAACATGGTTATTTTCAGTCATTGTATGAGTCATAAAAATAATAAAAGCCTGAGGGCCGGTTGCATAAAGAAAAATTAATCAAATGATTAACTAACGTCACATCAAAGGACCCCGCACATTTAGTACGTAAAATGGCTTTCGGCTAATTTTGCTCATATTTTGATATATTGTAGATCTTGGCATCCTCATTACGTATTCCAATTTACAGATTGATCCTATGACCAGTTTTCGAGGTACAGGGTGTTAAAAATTCGATTTTCGCTATTTTGGGTATTATGCATCGATTTGATTTTGGTGCTCTAATTCGAACGAGGGGGAAACATCTCCTTTAAATCTCGTACATCTAGAAATTTTGAGTCTTTTAAGTCAATTTTTAGTCATCGACTTGAGTCCTTCAGTCATCGGTTTGAGTCCTTGTAACGTTTTCATTTTCTTTAACAGTATTTTCTTGTAAACGTTACATCTATGACGTTTTTCAACTCGTCAATTCAAAATCAGACGTACTTATAACAATATTTTTGAGAATGATTATTAATCGTTGAATACTGTCTCACCCTGTACGCTGTATGATTCAACTGAAAATGACCGTTTCAGTGTACATATTGTAAATTTTGGGTGTTCAATATAATCTAATTAAAATTTTATTTTTTTAATAATTGTCTTTATGATGGTTATCCTGTCATATTGTAAAAGAATGTCATTATATTCTCCTAATCTCCTATTTCAACTGATATAAGATAGCCGAGTCCGGCACTGTCAAAACACACATTTCTTTCAATCATTTCAGTACTGCGGTTTTTGTTACTTTTGCGAAGGGGAAAGGATGGGTACTCTCGATTTTGTCAAGTCAGTGTATGCCGAGTTGATTCCGAACGTTGAACATTCAATATATTTCATGAAATGCTTATTTCATTTTCAATTGGCATCCTATATGTTCATTTGATCTTCAATACATCGGTGACATTCCATGAGTATGTTTGACTCTGTTGCTCTATTCTTCCTGGCGAGCATTTTGCATAGTCTGGTGCTGAAAACCCTCTCTGAAATAGAGGTGAGTAGACCACATCCATTTCATAAAAAAAAAGAGGGTGCATATTTCAGTAAAATGAACTCTTGTTCATTGTTTTAGGGTTTTATTTCATGGCCCAAGAATTTCGAAGAGCTCGAAATTGTTCTGGCTGGATCCAGAATTTTTTATGTTTCTGAGGACATCTCCCAGAAAGTGGAAAATGCCTCTCCTCCATGGTTTTCCTTTTGTCAAGATTTGGTGTCATTAGATCCTGCTTGCAGCCCTATATTTTATTGATGCTCCAGTGACGTTTCACGTCCGTACCTATTTTCAATTTGAGGGAAGATAACCAACACCTCAACTCACCATTAGAAGTTTGCATTATGGTTGCTCTGCTAGTGACTCTATGTTCGATAACAGGCCAGTTATGAAATTTTTTTGAATTTAATTGCATAAATAATTTTTGTTCTCATTTATTTATATTTCTATTATTACGGTTATTAGCTATTAATTGGGTACAATTATTGATGTTCATATGTTATTCAACCACCCATTATTGAATTTTTTTTATGTGTTACACCATGCAAAATTCATGAATTTTACCTGGAGTAGGTATAGTAAGTATTACTGAAAGTCTACATTTCTGTATATATAAAAATGTATAATCATTTATTATTTTAAATTTCATTATTTCAAGTGAGTTTTGAGAATATTCTGATTGAGGAAATGCAAGTAGGTGTATGAAAAATCATATTTCATCAAATGAAATTTACAGGTACCAATCACACAGACATATCTCTGTTTGTTAATACTTATATAATTTTTTTTGCATTCTCATGTATATGGGTTACTTGGGTTTAAATTAAAATGTGTAAAATCAATTTCCTTCTTTTATTTCACTGACATGATCTCTACTCTTCCACTTTAGGTTTCTGATTTCGCCCGAGCGAACATCAGCTTAAATAATTTCATAAATCAGTGGCGTCCAATTTTACTTTATTATTTTGATTTAGTTTTTTTATATGTTGTTTTTGGAAATAATTTATAAATAGAAAATATTGCAATCACCCACATCCCAATGCCGCCGACGTATAGCAGCCGTTCGCAACGTTAGCGATATCATTTGTTCTGCCATCAAAGATTTTCTTTGTGTGATTTCACTTCTAGGTATTTTGAACAAAAGATAGCGTTACATCCTTCAGTCTTTTAAATATTTTGAGTCTCGTACACATTATAGCTAGATGTTTCCCCCTCGAATTCGAAATTGAACTGTCTTAGAAATGAACTTAATGTATCTAAGTTATAGCTCATGAGTCCCTCCATACGAATGAGAAATAATATCTAACAAAGGGTGTTGCATTACAGCATAACAAGACAATGTTCATAGAAATAGATAAAAATCAATACCACAATCGTTTTGATTTTCACTCAATCCGTTAAAATTAGAAAACAAACGGCTAGAATTTGACAATTTTTCTATAAAGTATGGGTCTTGATCAACTACATGAGGATTCATATGATTGCTTGTCCAACAGTATATAGTTTTCCAGGTACAGGGTGACGATTTGAATGCTTTCAAATGCTACAGCTTATGAATAAAATTATATCATTACGAATTGTCCATAACTGTTACTAGGATATAAAAGTTAAACTGACTCATGAAATAATCCTTCCTATCGCCCCCCCCCCCATTATAGCCAACCCCCATCTCCCCCTTGATTTACAGCCACCTGCATTCCAATACTTTCAATAGAAATCTCTATTTGTGATACCTCATTGAATAGCTGGTAAAAAATGCTCTCCCCTTCCTTCCATCTTCCTCTTCAGCAAACATCAAATATTATTTTTGTCATCCTTGAGGACAAGACCGGCGAAACCCACCTAAGTGAAATTGACACTAATCCCTCTCCCAGTGATAGGACACATATTAAACCCTTGCCTGAAATAGACAGTGTGAGGATAGGAAATCTCCGTGTGTAAATATAACAAAAAGTAATCTAACCTTGCGATATCAACTTCCCGCTGAGAAGGAAACAAAAATGGACTCCAGTGAAGAGCCCTGATTATCGAATCAATCAGGTGAGCAAGCCACCAAAACTAACACGGGAACATTGGGAATACACGAGACGACCCCCACACAATTCTCCCTTCAAGCTCCACAAATAATGGGAAGTGTGGTGAAATCACTTTGTAGGAAGCGGTCCTGCAGAATTGTAATGATTTTGAAACTAAAGATGCTAATAATTGTATATAGAATATAAAAATCACTGTTTTGCAGGTTTTGTAAGTTCATTTATTTATCTAATATATTTTTATAACTAACTACTTAGAGTATGAAAATACATATTCAGGTATATAAAATATTGATGATGCGTTTTTTCACATCATTCCCATAAGCAGAGATGTTCACAAAAATAATATTTAATTAATTGTTTGATGAGGAGGGAGAATAGATCCATTTTTACCAGCTATTTCAATGAGGTATTACAAAAGTAGAGAATGCATGTGGCTGTAAATAAAGGGGGCGATGGGGGTTGGCTATAATGGGGGGGGGGGTGATAGGAAGGATTATTTCATAGTCAGTTTAAATTTCATATCCTAGAAACAGTTATGGACAATTCGTAATGATTATATAATTTTATTCATGAGATGTAGCATTTGAAAGCAATCAAATCGTCACCCTGCACCCTGTACCTGGAAAACTATATAGTGTTGGACAAGCAATCATATGAATCCTCATGTAGTTGATCAAGACCCATACTTTATAACAAAATTGTCAAATTCTAGCCGTTTGTTTTCTAATTTTAACGGATTGAGTGAAAATCAAAACGATTATGGTATTGATTTTTGTCTATTTCTATGAGCATTGTCTTGTCATGCTGTAATGCAACCCTTTGTTAGATATTATTTCTCACTCGTATGGAGGGACTCATGAGCTACAACTTAGATACATCAAGTTCATTTCTAAGACAGTTCAATTTCGAATTAGAGCACAAAAATCAAATCGATGCATAATACCCAAAATACCAAAAATCGATTTTTTGACACCCTGTACCTCGAAAACTGGTCATAGGATCGATCTGTAAATTGGACTACGTGATGAGAATGCCAAAATCTACAATATATCAAAATTTGAGTAAAATTAGCCGAAAGCCATTTTACGTACTAAATGTGCGGGGTCCTTTGAGGTTATGCGTTGCATAAAACATGCTCCAAGTATTCAACAGTTTCATTTACTAAAAACGGAAAACGTGTGGCAAGACCGCTATTTTTCTCGTTTCATGTCTCATTTATAATTTGCCCATTTATGGGCTAGGTTTATTTGTGTTCTCGTTAGAAAGCTGTGTCATTGTTTAGGAAAAATTGCCCAATATTACATCTCCAACACATAATAATAATAAAGTTTATTCAAAATTCAATTAAAAAGCATTACATCAATTTGTATAAAAAGGCGAATAAACGGTTCTATTATACCCGCGAAGTTAAAAACTTGTAAGAATTACATGTAGATATGTTTTGTAAACTTTTAAAATTCAACAAAATGACAATAAAAATGCCCTACCTGAGTTAATTGAAGTGAAAGATATCATGAAATAAATTTCTATGAGACTGTTGAATCCATTTTTTCAATTGTTTTTTGAATGAGAATAATGACTTGATCCCTTTTATATGATTTGGAATTAAATCATAGTAAACTAACTGGCAATAAATATTCGAAATTTTTCTGAAACCTTGTTTTTTAACTTTATTTTTCACTGTGACACTATTTTTATCTCTTGTATTATAAATATGATTATTGAAGTTTATATTCGTTTTATGTTAGTAAATATAAATCAATATGTTGTATCCAAATAATTGTCTTATATCCATTTTCTTTGATTCTTTGTACAGTTTATCACTTGAATATAAATAACTTTTTCTATACAAAATGAGGCACCGAAAACGAAACAGATCGATTTTTAATCCAAGAGGGGCATCTTCCTATCATAACCTCAACTGTCATACCTCTCCCCCCACCCCTTGGTCACCATCACCCAAACAATTTGAATAGGGAAAGTAGTAAGTGTGACACATCATTGAAAAGGCAATTTCATAAGGAATTCAGCCATGTCAATTTTTGCCACCTAACTTTTTATTTTGGCGCCCTCTTGCGGAAAAAATAAGTTCCGTATTCCAAATCATAATACTGCATTTGCAAGGACATAAATTCGGTGACAGTGCATTATGGAATTTTTCCAATAGAAAAAACAAAATGGCGGCTACAAAATAGCGGACATGATTTGCAATTATGGTCCGATTCGATTCAAAATTGATATGTGGTGGTTTTCGAAGTCGAAAATCATGATTTGTTCGTCAATGCAAAAAAACAAGATGGTGACTCCAAGATGGCGGACGAAATTTGTAATTCTGATCCAATTCGACTCAAAATTAATATGTGAAGATTTTCAGGGATTTTCAGGAGCGGTAAAATTCTGATTCTGTTACGCACAGAATAACCTACGTCATATATCTAAATAAAATATTGTTTCCTAATTTGTATAAAAATTTTTTTGTCATATGCCAATTTCGAATCGGATCGAACCACAATTACTAATTTTGTCCGCCATCTTGGTTTTTTGCATTGACAAAAATATCATAATTTTTCGCCTTGAAAATCCCCACATATCAATTTTGATTCGAATCGGACCAGAATTACAAATTTCATCCGCCATCTTGGAGCCACCATCTTGTTTTTTTGCATTGACGAACAAATCATAATTTTCGACCTTGAAAACCACCACATATCAATTTTGAATCGAATTGGACCATAATTGCAAATCATGTCCGCCATTTTGGAGCCACCATTTTGTTTTTTCTCTTCCATAATGCATTGTTACCGAATTTATGTCAAAATAGTGTCGTGATATCGAGCAATGCCATTTGAATTGTTTTGGTGCACTGATCTATTGTTTCTTGTTATTAATTGATTAGGTCATGACCGCAGGTCATTATCAAGTGCGAGTTTGATGACTAGCAAATTGTACGACCGTGACTGTGCACACCACATAAAAACAAAACATATTTCCTTATATAAATACAAAAGGAATAGATTGAGGAAATAATAGACTCCTGTAGAGGAGAGAGCCCTAGCGCTCAGTTAGCCTTATAGGCTAGGCCCTTTTGGCCTTAGCTGTAAGTATTGGTTAAGTGATGGTTTTAGGTAAGAGTTTTATTTGTTCCCTATTATATTACTGAATGTCCCTTACTTTACAATGTGTATATAACTTTCCCCAGTATCCCTGTTGCTCTATAATAAATGTTTATATTCCTTTGCTACCCCTTGAGTTTTAATAGCTACCATCTGTAGCTACACCCCAAGTCGCATTTAGTATAAGGGAAACAACCACTTATACGGCTCATGATGCTACCCTAGTAACCCTAGTCGCGACAAATGCAGTATTATAATTTGGAATACGGAACAGTTATTTTTCCCGCAAGAGGGCGCCAAAATAAAAAGTTATGTGGCAAAAATTGACATGGCTGAAATTATGAAATTACCTTTTTTTTACCTTTCCCTATTCAAATTGTTTGGATGATAGTGCCCAAGAGATGGGGGGAGAGGTATGACAGTTGAGGTTATGATAGGAAGATGTCCCCCTTGGATTATAAATTGACCTGTTTTTGCATTTTATTCACAACACATGCGTTTTGAAGATATTCGATCTGTTTCGTTTTCGGTGCCCCACCCTGTATATGATTTTCAAAAACCATTTCTGAAGAACATCAAGATTTCTATGGTGGGATTTCATGACTCTTCCCCAAGCCAAAATCCCATAATTCGATTGAAAGTGTATTCATGAAAAATAAAGAATGTCAAGAGTTTTTATGTTCATGAATGTTTTGAGATACTTGAATTTTGAAAATAAACTTCGCAATTTCCTCAAAAGGAATTCTATCTATTTGTCCCATATAAGATGCCTGTCAAGCATAATCCCTAAGTACTTGATACTATCTGTTTCATATATTCTAGTATTATTATCAATTATTAGTGGCCCCATGTCTGGAAGAGTATTATTATAAAATGTGAATGGCATATATTTCGTTTTTTCAAAGTTTATTGTGAGTAGGTTATAATCAAACCAATTTTTAATCTTTTCAAAATCTAATGTAGTCTCAGTCTGTAATTCAGTCCAGTTTTTTCCTCCATATAATATAACTGTATCATCTGCAAAACTATGAATTTCACCTATAGTATTAATGTAAAAAAGGTCATTGAGATAGATAGAAAATGTCAGTGGTCCCACAACTGTCCCCTGTGGCACACCAAATTGAAAGATTTTTTGTTCACTCCTAGCTTCATCAATTTCAACATATTGAGTTCTATTTTATAAGTAATTTTTGAGAAGATCATAAACTTTTCCGCGAAATCCAATATTCTCTAATTTCATTAATAGTCGTTTATGGTCAACTGTATCAAAAGCCTTAGCTACGTCCAAAAAAATAGCCATAGTTGAATTTTGATCATCAAGATGTTGATATACAAGGTGTTAATTAAGTAGGTACGTTGACAAACTTCGGGAGGTGATTCTTTGAAGGTTTTCAGGACGAAATGTTCATATAAACATATGTCCCAAACGGCTCGGATTTCGAGATACAGGGTGATAAAAATACATTTTTTTCAAGATTTTTTAGAGTTAACTTCGACATTTTCTACAATAATCAGTTCAAATTAGGTAACTACAATCCATTCAATAGTACGCACGATGCAAAATAATGCATTTCTCAAATAATTCACAGGGTCCTCCTTTTTTCAGAGTCAAGCTTTGTTCAACCCTTCAGAATTTTTTTTTCCGCCGCCACTGACATATTATGAGAAAGGAATAATGAATGTTGTTTCATTTAACATCTTTTTGCTCTCTTGATGTTTTTCATTTACTTGTACGGTTCAGGAGTTACAATGAAAATATTAACGCAAACATTTTCCAGTAACGCATAACATAAAGAAATTTGAGAAGCAAATAGTCTAACAAACTTGAAGGGTGATTCTTTGAAAGGTTTCAAGATGAAAAGTTCATATAAACATGTCCCAAGCGGCTTGGTTTTCGAAGTACAGGGTGATCAAAATACATTTTTTAGGAGTTTTGGAGTTTACTTCGAAATTTTCGACAATAATCGATCCAAATTAGTTCAAATTGGACAAGTACAATCCATTCAATAGTGCGCATGATATAAAATAATTCATTTCTCGAAGTGTCATTGCCACTCTCCAAAGATTAGCGCGTGACGCAATACGTCATTTTGTTCTCATTACACAAATAGCTATTTTCTGCTCGTGTAGAGAATATGTAATGTTATGGAGCTCCCATACATTTTTTACCATAACTCAGGTTGAATATGTATTGCACAAAGTTAATTATGGAAAACATTTTAAAGTTTTTATACAATACACTGAAAAGGAAAAAATAATTCATTTCATTGTTTGATCTAGGTAATCTTGTACAGAAAGATTTTGATACTCACAGAATAACCTACAAAAAATGAAACAAATAATTTTTTCATTTTCAGTGCATTTGTATAAAAGCTTGTCTTTAAATTTTTTATTGTATAATTTTTATTCATCGTAGATTTTTCTAATTCTGAAAAAATATTTCCATCAATTTACAATAATTGAAAATGTTTAATTTTCAAATTTTCTAATGTTATGCCACACTGGAAAATGTTTAAATTAATATTTTCATTATAGCCCCTGAACCGTACAAGTAAATGAAAAAATGCAAGATATCAAAAAGATGTTAAATGAAACAACATTGATTATTCCTTTCTCATAATATGTCAGTGGCGGCGGAAAAAAAAATTCTGAAGGGTTGAACAAAGCTTGACTCTGAAAAAAGGAGGACCCTATTGAATGGATTGTACTTGCCTAATTTGAACTGATTATTGTCGAAAATGTCGAAGTTAACTCTAAAATATCTTGAAAAAAATGTATTTTTATCGCCCTGTATCTCGAAAACCAAGCCGTTTGGGACATATGTTTATATGAACTTTTCGTCCTGAAAACCTTCAAAGAATCACCTCCCGAAGTTTGTCAACGTACTTAATTAACACCCTGTATATTATTAGTCAGATGACAGATCAAGGGTTGAAACGTTTTTTCTAAATCCGAATTGTTTTTCTGAAATTTCAAACAATCTTTTTGTATGTTCATTTATCATTGGTATTGATTCTGAGAATCGATATACTGCTACTAATTAAGGTCTAGGTATAGGCATTGTATAGGCAATGTAGGTATAAATACTCAGATTTGGATGTAATATTTATAGTTTTGAAAATGGTGTAATGGCCGAAACTAGTCAACAAATATAAAATTATCACGGAGAATAGAGAAAAAGGGGTTTACTGTGTATCCTCAGTGAACATGAATTTCCACAAAATAAACAAGTCGTCAATCAAAGAAGATTATTTGATTTTTCTACTGTTTCATTAATTCAAAAAACATCCCCTTTTAGTATCTTACAGTGCCCTGAATATGTCAAAATAAATTGACGAAACGTTGGCACTGAATAACTAGAGTTTTGTTTAATTTAGAACCTCAAATCCCACAAAAAAAATCATCATTATTAGATCACTGAGCAAAAAATCTTGCAAGACACTCTCACCTGAAACGAACACATCAGAGTCTCGTCGACGCTCATCATTCCGCCGGCGTTGTCAAACTCTCCGCAATAGTTCGGAGCGGAGAATAGCGTAACGAGCTGCCTCTTGGCGAAAAACTCGTATCCGTCCTCGACCACCTGGTGGGCGCGGCAGATGAGATCCAGATCGTGGCGGTTCAAGAATTTGCTGACGACGTCGGCGCCGAAGGTAAAGGAGACGCCTCGGTCGTTTTCGCCCCAACCTTGGACGTCTTTGTCGGGGTCGGACCATAACAGGTCGCACAGTAAACCTAAAATAAGATTCGTATTACAGTGAAGATAAGATACAGAACAAATTAACTGATTAATATGACTGGGCTAACGTGATTGATGTCTTTTACTGAAAATTTCACACCTCTACTTCTTAACCAATCAGATGTCTTAATTTTGACTAGTTACCATGGCAACTAAAAAAATTTCAGGAATTTTTTTCGTGGCGCCACGATATTTAAGTGGAAATTTTTTGACAGTTGTTTTGACAGTTGAAAAGGTAAACATATGATCTACAACCATTAAATATTGTAGATATACCTGTGAATAATGCAAAATTTCTAAAAGAATTACCATTATTATTTATTATTCGCTATAAAGTTTCATTAAAGAGAAAACACAAATTTGTTTAATTATGATGTATTAACAATTTATATTTCAAAAAACGTAGGATCTACAAACATAGTAAGATTTGAATGTTGCTTGAATTCTAACCCATCCTCTCTTCTTAATGGTGAATAGGAAGGTGGCGAATTAATTAGATGTCTGTGTTTTAAGACATACAGGCTGATTCACGGTGGATGGCACATTAGACGTTTCTGGTGAACCAGATAACGGATCACTTTGAAAATTTAATGGAGGGCATATTCGGACATTCTCTAGCCAACTAAAATATTTTCGACAATGCGGTGTTGCCGATTCTATTAGAAAGCAGTAGCAACTTTGATTTTTCAAATGGAACACTCTGTATATAATATTATTTTTGGAATCCCCAACAATTGCCCGACAACTTTTCTTGATATTTCCCTATACCTATCTGTTACCTATCTGATAATTTTATCACACTGTCCAAAAATAATAAACAAATTCATAAGAACTTCGTTTGAATAGTTTTGTTCCATCGTTTTGAAGGTATTTGCAACTTCTGAAGTGACGAAAATGTCGATATTATTAGGAGAATGTCACAACGCTACTGTCAAATAGTAATCATGGCCTGCTTACCAAATACCGAATGGAAATACCATTCTGAAGGGACATTTTCACAAATAAATGCTCATGAGTCTGAAACTTGACTAGTTAGGTATAGGTATGATATACATAGAAAGAAAGCAAATTTCAGCAGCTTTCCGAATTTTCAATAATATATAGGGTGTTCCATTTAAAATAATCAAATTTCAGCAACTTTTTCAAGCAAACGAAAAAACTGTATTTTTTTACCACCCTGTATTGAAGTAACGGAGATTAGGCTGACGTGTGGGAAGTGTCCAAGTATCACCTAACTCCAAACCAAATTTCGATATCATAGTACTTCTTAACTAAAAGATATCGGCATTTTTAGAAGTCATGATTTTCGAAGAAAAAAATTGAAATTAATTTTTATTTCGAAAACGGTAACAGATAGGTATAGGGAAATATCAAGAAAAGTGTCGGGCAATTGTTGGAGATTTTAAAAATAATATTATATACAGAGTGTTCCATTTGAAAAATCAAAGTTGCTACTGCTTTCTAATAGAAGCGGCAACACCGCATTGTCGAAAATATTTTAGTTGGCTAGAGAATGTCCGAATATGCTCTCCATTAAATTTTCAAAGTGATCCGTTGTCTGGTTCACCAGAAACGTCTAATGTGCCATCCACCGTGAATCAGCCTGTATATGTACTATTTTGAAACAATTTTGTTCAAATCTCTTTTACGCAAAAGGCCATATTTACTTGACATCTGCAACAGACTTTCTTGGATTTTCGTAAACAAACCATTCGAGTCTAACGCTTCCATTAAATTCGTTAAATATATCAATTTTGGATGATATATTTACACTTGACTCAACTCTTTGCAGTATTTACATAAATTGTACTTTTCAAAGCATTTCATTTTTCTCAAATTGTTTAACGAAAATGCTTACAAGAAATGTTTTACATAAGAATATCTTTGTTTGCTGGTTTACTATACAGTAACTCAATGTTATTTACTACTATAAACCTCATCTGTCAAAAGCATGGCCGCCTATATCACGGCCACCTACTGCAACAAACCATGTTAATATTATATTTTTTACATTAGAAGTGTTATGGATTATTTTGACAAAAAATACATTTCTACCACCTTTAGTAACCTAAAATTATGAAAGGGCGATAGACTGATCTAATACCCATCTGAGTTTCAGCATTTGGTGTAACTAAAGTTGGTAATATTTTTTATTTAACGAAAGATGGAGGACTTGACAAGCAGTGAAATTAATTTAAAATGTCAAATTGGATTGGACAGGTGCAACCCCACCCAATAAATTAATTATTCCTTTACTGGTATCAAATCAAACAGTTTGGAATTTATTGGACCATTATCATTATTAAGCAAGGGTTTGGAGCCTCTTTTTCGAATAGCAATACTCTCATAACAATCTAATCTTCTGTAATCATCAACAGGCTCTATTGATTTTAAATTTTGGATATTAATTTTGTGATGAGTTTCTAATAAATGTTCGGCAACACTTGATTTATTTTCTCGCGAATATTTAGCATATGCCAAATGTTCGCGGAAACGAACATTCGTAGATCTTTTGGTTTGGCCATAATATACACTATCGCAGTTTTGACAGCTAATTTCATAGATTCCTGATCTCTCTAAAGTTGGAGTTTTATCTTTCGGATTACCTAACAACATTTGGAGATTGTTCGTACTGCTAGGTACTATCTGAAGGTTTGCGTCTCGGAAAATAGAGTTGAGACCTCTCGTAAGCCATGTATCGTGTGTAATTTTAATGAATTGTTTCCTGTCTTTAGGTTGTTCAAGTGTGGTTATTTGTCTTAAGGACGTTCTGAACTTTTTTCTTTTTCAACAAATTATCTACCATTTTCGGCGAATATCCATTACTAATGGCTATTTTCTTAATGGTTATTATTTCTCGTTGAAACCGTTCAACACTGGGTGGAGCGGAGTGGAATGTGAATATACTATAGGATAATCTTTCGACAGTTTTATTTACGGGTTTCAAGACGAAACTGAACCTTTTTTCCTGGGAAAGTTTGGCTTCAAAACGTTCAGTAGTCTTTTAACTAAAACCTCACATCTACATAATGCTTCGGCTGAGAATTATCGCCATTTCAATAGAGAGATTTATCAAAAGTTACCTCAACTGTTCGGCTTTGCCACAGCAGTTAAAAGTTACCCCCGAAATATACAAAATAGGAGATACTGTCCTAATAGGCCAATATCTCCAAAAGATGTTTTCTAAACCAATAGGGGATTTACTTAAAAGCGGCAGATTAACTACTACTGTTTGACTACACCACTGGATTCGAAGTCGTTATAAATAAAAACCATCAAAATTCCATAAAAAAATATTGGTTACCAACGATGTTACAACAACATTAATTTTGGAAACAAAGTATTTGATTATAATTTTTATTAAGATTATAGACATGTTTAAAATCTCAACACTGTTGATACAAAATAGAACACCAGTGAATACCTCATTAGCTCATTCCTTTCTACAGTTATAACTCCTAAAAGTTTGGTAATGTGGGCGATATGAGGTAGAAACAATATTGTAATAAAAATCTGACTACGCCACTGGATTTGTAAATTATATTCCCTTAAGGCAGCTTCACATAATGGAGCAGTGGCGTCACCCCCCTCTATTGATAAGACAACCAATAGCAAACATGTTTAGACGACGCGACGCTGAAAATTCAAGGTCACGCTGCTGAAAGTTTGATTCATTTAAACTTTTTGCAGCAAAATCTCAAGGAGACTAAACATTATTTAACAGGAGAGTCTAATCCCCATAAGACAATGGGGACACTAGTAGAAAGAGATGAAAGAACATTTGTGACGAAATGTGACGTAGTAGGACGTGTCATGGCCGCCGTTCTCTATAGACAGTGAAAGACTAGCTCTAGGTATATGAGAGTTACTGCTGACAGTTTTGTTGCTTGGTTCGAGTCCGACTCTGTACTCATATCCAAGTACGTCAGTATGACGCGTCGATGCTACAAGATTCTGATTGGCTGGAGCTTATTAAACCCTCCTTGTTAGTCTCTTTGGTAAAATCTAGCAGTGATCGCATTTATAACCTTAAAATCATCTTGAAATTGAGATAGCTTTCATAAATCCTTTCTACTGCTTTTAACAAACAATCAGTAGAAAATTTCTATTCCAATGTCATTCATTCAGATAACAGCGTCGAAAGGGGCGGAGTCACTGCCACTAGTGCCACTGCTACTGCCTTTATGTGGAATAGCCTTTTGTAAAATTTGTAAAATTTGTTTTTACGAAACTCCCAGTTTTTCGGAGAAAACCCCTCAAAAGCAGAGCTTGTGCGAGCAAGGGAGATCCGGGACCTACAGTTTAAATAAAAGTGGAATCCGAACCACTCCAGCTCAGTCTTTAAAATCATATATTGAATTATAGATTCTAGCCACCTGCAAAATGGCATGAAAAACAAAATTTTCAAACAATTTTATGCAACATTATAGCTTATGGGCATTTTCAATTTTACATAATAAACAATTCATCATACACTTTATACTGTGTCAGTCAAAGGCATAAGAGATAATGTCATCAAAAAACCCTTTCAACAAAATTTTCCGGCGCTTAACCTCACTTCGACATCCGAAAACCTTATGCAAAATTTTTTTATAGAACATCCATGATGGAAACTTCCATTCTCTCAATTGGCAACAAAGAGAAAATCTCCTAAAATTTTATTATTTTTTTTTCTCGTAATTTTTTATGGTTTTCATTTATAACGACTACGAATCCAGTGGTGTAGTCAAACTTTAAAAAATGCCTACCTGATAAACTTTTGCCGTTTTTTTACAAAGGAAAAACATAGAGTGCCTTGGAATGAAACTAGATTTATGAATAATTGTGTCTAGATAAAGTTTTTGATGATCGATATTTAAAAAAAAATGAGATTGATAAAAAAATGCGTATTCTACACATAGAAATATATATATTATATACTTACTCTAGAATGCGAATGCCCATGTCAAAAGTGTTGTAAAAAGTTCAGGCTAGTCCGTAATGCGCAAGCGCGTCATCAGTGATTTTTGTAACAGGCCCGGTTTTAGTAAAATATTATGGTACTTGTGAAGATTAACAAACGTTAATTCTGAATCTCGGAGAATAAGGTTGGAAACCTCATTGTACTTATACCAGTTATTTGTATTTAGCCGATTTGAATACATATTTTCACATATTGAAAGTAGAGCATACGGTTATTATTATTATTTACCGCTCTGAAGCGACTGATTTTTGTTATCACATTCACTTTTCAGCTGTAGTTAACCAACAAAAACCTACGGAAGCTAATATCATGAATAATTTCGATTTATAAAATTGGATGCTTGGAAGCTCGATGGTTTTTTTCACGATTCATGTCAAAATATGCAACTGCATTTAATTTAAAGCATTTGAAAAGGTTAACATGCTATTTCTACGAGTATTTCTGGTTGTATTACCTTAGTGCAATTTCCACAATGAAAAAATGAGGCCAGAAGCATTTTCCTTACCATCAAAGAAAAGTACTTCCATATTGACATTAATTTTCTGAGGCGAGTCTATGTATGTTTAGTACTTTTTGTAGGAATCTAGAACTCACAATATAATAAGCATTGTGGCAGAAAGTTGTATCACTCGCCATGCATGCTTACGCAGACACAGTAATGGTACTGCACTAGGTTTCAAATTATTCTACTGTCGTTTTCACATGAATCTTCATGAGGAAAATATTTGACACAAATTACAATTTTCCCACTCAAATGTTCTGCTGGGGTCTCTTCTTAAGAACATCATGCCTTTTTTGTCAAGCTAAAATAATATTTTGAGCAAAGCATATAGATACATAAAAAATTTCTTTATCTACCAAAAATGATTTTTTCTGAAATCTTTCAAGAATGCCCACTTTCTCGGAGCAACTGCAGGCATCAAAATACGCTAATCCAGTATTTTAGTCCGTTGCTAAGCAACGAACTTTTCTGGACCGTTTGATACTTTCCCGTATCGAAAACGATACGGGAAAGTACTTTGCCGGCCTAGGCCGTCAAAATCGGTCTTTGGTTTATAGATGTCACTTTGAAGTTTCAGGAAAGCACGTAATTTCGAATCCTCAATTTATGATAATGCTGATTGCGATTTCAGAAAAAATAGTATGTGTACCTCGTAATAAAAGCACATTCCCAGACTTCAATGCTTGTTGGCCTCGGCTTAACGCCTCGGCCAACAATTTACATTGTCGTCCGGGAATGTATTGTTTTTACTGCTAGATACATAATATACTATATTTCAGGTATTTTTACTTTACACAACACTAAACATTTTTTATTTGTAGGAAGAAACGACTTTATAAGAAATTGTCTTTAAAGGAACAAGTTTAATGCAAATTCACGAAAGATGAAAGAATAACCAACGACAACAAACACCACACAAAACGACAAGAGAAAATCTGAAATTCTACACGGAAAAAAATGGTCCAAGTAAAACGTTTTCCTTACTTTTTTTCGATTGTGGTAAGAAAATTAATACCTATATTAAAAAAAACTACCTTCTGTCTTTAAAAAAATGAGTATTCTGAACGCATGAACTTGTAGCTATAATATTGTTTACATACAGCAAGTGCTTTGAACATTAGGTAATTCACTTTGTATAATGTCAGG
Organism: Chrysolina oricalcia; assembly: GCA_944452925.2. Classification (NCBI taxonomy): domain Eukaryota; kingdom Metazoa; phylum Arthropoda; class Insecta; order Coleoptera; family Chrysomelidae; genus Chrysolina; species Chrysolina oricalcia. The sequence continues at coordinate 3,468,034 of OX101827.2, forward strand.
TCAATATTTTACTAGCGCTGGAAAAGTGTATATTCATATTTATCTAGTTTGTGTTTCTGAAAAGTATATCATAACAACAGAGACTCGAATTACAGGCATAATACAACAGTTTTTTTGCAATAGAGCTAGGTGTTCCTAAGATAATGAAACTGTTCACCTACTTGTTGATATGCGACCAGTTCGGGATCAATCGGTAGTACCTAACCGTTGCACTGATCATCAACCTTTTCGCAAAACTGGCCTCATTCCAATTCCAGCATTTGAGTTAGTAGTTGTATGTGGGCGTGTTACTTCGTGTGCCGGAATTATACTATTATTACTGTTGTGAGTTGAGGGAATAGTGTTAGTTTGATTTATGTATTTTACTTGTTGGTATGTAGAATGTGGATTTTTACCTAATATTTCTAGAGTATTGACATTTTATGTATAATAGAATCAGGTTAATTTTCCCAAAAAACTGAACAACAGTTCTGTTACCTTAAAAATATTAAAAATGTACATATTTTTATTTCATTTCTTCATTAGGCATCTTTTATTTCCAATTTTCAGAACGTTCTAATTCTACATCATGTTATGCATAACTTGGGTTTGTTATGATCATAATGAGGAAATACATTAGCATTAGCATTCATACTGATGAATACAAATAGATTCAACAAAGTTCCGAAATTTTTAATTAAGAAACAGGTTGTACTGGGTGATCCAGTAAGGGTATGGCCAGAGGCGATGATTTGTTTAAAAGAACCGTCAAAATGTTTTATACTTCTTTCCTCATGAACTTATAGTTCACGAAAAAATGTTGTCATGGAACTGCAATCTCTTTCTCCAGTTTTTCTTGAGTAGTGTATTTTGCTAGCCTGTATATGCCATGCAAGTACGTTTTTTCATAGTTTAAATTGCTACCTTGTTGCAACCGAACCTTTCATATAATTTCAAATTCAAGAATGAAACGAATGTGTTGAAAATAAGGCTTTATAAAAAACAAATGATCCTTCTTTGAAGAACTAATAACTCTAAACTGAGGGCAAGTGGATATTTCAATTGAGTCTGTTGTATCCTGATACCAAAGATGGAATGAAAGCTATTAAAGGTAAGACAATAATAAACTACCCTCAAGTGAGTCATTTGATAAGGCCAAGTAAACTAAAATTACTGCAATAATCTAAAAATGTTGCTGCAGTAGAATACTGTATAGTAGCAACTAATATATTTTTTAGTAGATTCAAGTATATGAGTTATTTGATAGTAAATCATTCTTCATCAATGGTATATTTACTTGTCACTAATAGTTATCAAACTGAGCACCTACTGTAAATAAAACGTAGATTGAGGCTTATAAAATAAAAAGTTTGCTTCTAGTAATATCGTTAGGTTACATTGCGTTCCTGAAATTTCATCAATAACAGCAAGTGATCAAATTCATGAATCTAATTTTTCTAATGGCTAATAAAGCGTGTACTTGTCCCATATAGTATGCAAATTTTCACTTGGTGCTATGCAAATTTTACTTGCTACTATTAAATTTTTTTTCCGTGTAAAAACCGTCTCTGATCTCTGACAAGAGTGACAGATCTTAGTGACAAGTCTTCCAGTTGATGAAAAAGCACTGTTGCACGGTCATTATAATTACAGTAGCATAGGGTACATTATTGTTTTAAATAAGTTTCTTTCGCGCCTAAATTTCGGAGTAATCTATCTCTAAAAGGTTCTTTTCGGTTTTAAAAAGTCCTAAATGCGCTGTCAAATTTCTCTCTTTCGAATGACATGTGTTTTATTGCCTCATAACAAAAAAAGCTGAATTGGAACACCAAATTATTTTCAAACTTGGCAACGATCTACCCAAACTACACTGATGACGCGCATGCGCACATCGTAAACGGGTCGCATGCGCGGCATGTTTTTCGCCGTGAAAATTGGCGTGGTTAGCATTCTAGAGTAAGTATATAATATATATTTCCATGATTCTACATTTTAAATGGGTCACACTGTATTATAAAAAGTGATATTCCCAATGGTTTATACTTTGCTCATTAGTAATACACAATTTTACCTGTATCTGGTACATCTGTTGGTCTCATTATACGTCTGATCTGTTCCATTCCCTGTAAGTCTGGACTAAGACCGCCATGACAACAGAAAATTTTTTCATCTATTATTGCTGCAATTGGCAGACAGTTGAAGCAATCGGTGAATGTCTTCCATAATTTTATATTGAATCTCCTTTTGCCTAAACAAAATCAATAGATATTCGATTAGAAAATGTGCACTTTCAAGCAGGGAACACCCTGTATAAACGTCGAATAACTTAGAATATGGAATTCCAATTTGTTTTCAATTGTGTGACGGTGTATATGTCTATGTTATATACGAGGATATATTGAAAAATTCTTAGGTATACTATAGAACCAAACAAAATTTCAAAGTCAAAATATTTTATTACTCAACATATTCTCCTCTCAATTGGATACATTTATTACAGCTAACCTGCAACGTCTCTAGACCTTTCAAAAAAAATGTTTCTTCTTGCTCTGCAACCCAGACCTCCACAGCTTTTATTACCTCCTCGTTGGAAGAAAATTGACGGACTTTTAATCTTTTTTTCAGTTGTGGAAAGAGGTGATAGTCGGACGGAGCCAAATCTGGTGAATAAGGGGGGTGTTCTAGTAATTCAAACTCTAAATCACGAATTTTCTGCATGGCAACATGAGATTTGTGTGCAGGGGCGTTGTCCTGCAAAAACAAAACACCTTTGGATAGCTTTCCGCGTCTTTTCCCTTTAATTTTTTCCCGTATAGTGGTCAGTAATGTCGAATAGTAATCTCCAGTTATTGTTCTACCCTTATCCAAAAAATCAATCATGATTACACCATGGCAATCCCAAAAAACTGAAGCAAGAACTTTTCCAGCAGATTTTTGGACACGAAACTTCTTAGGTCGTGGAGAATCGGAGTGACGCCATTCCATCAATTGTTGCTTTGTTTCTGGATCCTAAAAATGTACCCAAGTCTCATCCATAGTAACAATTCGGTTTAAGAAGTCTACATCGCTTTCAAATCGAGAACAGATCGAACGCGATGCTACTACCCTTGCACGCTTTTGGTAAACATTCAAACATTTGGGGATCCATTTTGCAGCAATTGTTCACATGTCAAAATTGACGTGAACAATTCGACGGTCTGGTCTGTTAAAATCATGTCATGAACTGCATTGATATTTTCGGGGACTGACACAGAAACTGGCCTTCCCGATCGGTCATCATCTTCAATGGAAAATTTACCTCTTTTGAATCTTACAGTCCAATTTTTCACGGTCGCATACGAAGGACATTGATCACCAAGAGTATTAACCTTCCAGTGGTGGCGCCAAAGCTTGTTGCACCAGTGGTTGCCCTAGTGTCACAGACCGAATGGTGATGGGGTGAGATTTTCTTCAAAAAAATTAAATGACTTTCAACAAAAGGTTCATTCAAGAAAGTGTACTACAATTAGAAATTAATTTTTCCAAATTTACACGTCAAAAAATTTTGTTTTTGAATGAACCTTTTGTTGAAAGTCATTTAATTTTTTTGAAGAAAATCCCACCCCTCCCCATTCGGTCTGTGACACCAGCGCAACCACTGGTGCAACAAGCTTTGGCGCCACCACTGGAAGGTTAAGCATATCTTCGTAAATCTGCTTACCTCTTAACCCTTTTAAGTACAGGTACTTGATGATGGCTCGATACTCCAATTTTTCGATTTTCACAATTTCGGTGGACATATTTTTTCTTTTAATTCATTGCTTAACTCTGGTTTACTTTTTTGACGTCAAACTTTACACTGACATTTCTAATAAGTTATTGTTCGTTGCTATGGTCACGCAATATTTTGTTTATGCAGGGAACTGGTCTAGGCTAATTAGATATCGATACATCCTCGTACATATTTTTATTGTGTGACTCATTATTTTATGTTGTTATTTTCGAAAATATGAACAGGTTCATAAAATCAGATGCGGAATCAACTTCACTATTTTAATTGTGACTGTAACTGTTTTTACATCTTTTCTGTTTTAGTTATACCGGGTGTCCGCGAAAAGTGGCTGGCCCCTATAACTTTATTTTTTGAAGATAATGGAATAAAATTTGGAGTATTTGTATACGAACATTTATCATTTATAAAATTTTGTTTCATGAAAATTTGCTTATTAATTTCTAAACAAAACGGAAAGGTTAACATGTTTGTAATACATAAAAATGATAAATGTAATATTGATAATTAAAAAAAAATTGTAAAAAAAATATTTTTCCAATTGTAAGGATGTAATTGCATATTGAAAAATAGTTTTTAATTCCAAACAACTTTACATAATAACAATTTTCGATATTGTGAAATATAAAGGTACTTTACTCTTGCGTAAAATTCATATCTTTTGACATACCTAGTATAAGATTGATAGAATTTAATATCTGATGGTTGCATCATGGGTTTTAGAACTTTTTATGAACTTTTTTTCGTAAAATCGATAATAAAAAAGTTTTCCAACTCAAGCAGACTCACTGTATAAATAATAAAAATATATTGGGTACGCACTTAAATTTTTGGAAAAAACATTAAAATGAATTGGAAAAAAAAAATAGAAAATAATTAGGTATGTGTATCGTGGTGTTTGTATGATTGTGTCTAAGAAAGAAAAAGATTATTTCTTTTTGTTTTTTTATTTTTCCAAGGTTACTCTTTGTGAAGATGTTTGTTTATTTTTGTGATAAAATTATTGATTATATATAACATTAAAAATAAAAATAAAAGTTAGGCCGATGCAGCGCATGAGTCAAAGAGAGACGGCGATACTTAAAGGTAAGCGACGCATACTTGTGAGCGCACGAAATTAACAATTAAAAACAGGTATACACAATGAAATTTTTCAAAATTTCTATTCACAATATTATTAACTATTGTATAAAGAATTTTAAAAAAAAATATTTATATTTTATTTTTATTTTTTAATATATTTTTCATGGGTCGAAAGTACCCAAATTTGAGATTTTTCGAACCTTTGAAAATTTATATCTTTAAAAATATTAACTTTACGTGAAAAGTCACAGGACCTTTTTTATTTGTATTTCAATAGAGAATATAAAAAATTGTCCGGTTGAAAACTAACAATAACTTGCAATTGTTTAAACAATTTCGGTTTAAACAATATGGCACGGGGTTTCCACATGGCAACATGCATTTAAATCATCAGTAGGGCAATTTGAAGAGGATCGCATAAAAAAATTGAGGTGGCATAGTTTTCGGTACTCATGCGCCGATTCTTCCTGGGCCATACAGGGTGTTCCTTAAAGACATGCTAATATTTGAGGGGGTGATTCTTTGACTTATTTTAAGGAAGAAACTTTTTGTAATCGTATGTCCTAAAAGTTCTAACTTTTGAGATACAGGGTGATAAAGTTTTGAAAAAAAAAACAGTTTTTTAATAATAACTGGGATAATATTGTACGCATCTTCATAGAATTAGGTACATGTCTTCTGTGCATCAAGGTTCATTTTGTGATGTACAAAAATTATCGTTTTTTCTGCCAGTGGCATCCGCGCGGGTTATACATTGAATATTTTTGAAAAAAAATAATACTACACTGCCTTTCCTCGAAATACTTTTGAGATTCTTATTCATTTTTGAGCAAATTTGATCTCTTGGGTTTTCTCTGTCCGATGCATGGTTTTCGCTTAAAAAAATAAAAATCGTTTTACTTCAGGATCAATTCCTCAAAAATCTGATGTGGTGTAGAAATGATTGTGCATCGACTTAAAGCAAATTAAGGGATCAGATTTGTTCCAAAATGAATGAGAATCCAAAAAATATGGATTTCAGCTTGTACAAAAACGAATTTTATTTTATTTTATAAAAGTAATTTAAAATGAACGGATCAAATTAATTAATTATTGACAATACTAACACTGGTTATAAAAATTGTTGGAAATGGCCACCTTTACTTAATAGGCATGCTTCCGCCCGTCTACGCATGGAATTACGCAAAACGTTCAAATATTTCCGGCGTATTTCGAATAGTTTCACACGAGGCAACTATTCGCTCTCTTAAATCTTCTAAAGTATTAACGGGAGTTTTATACACTAGAGTTTTAAGGTGCCCCCATAAAAAGAAATCTAAACTGTTGAGATCAGGGGATCTTGCTGGCCATTGCTGAGGTCCTTCGCGACCTATCCAACGATTATGAGAAACTGTATTTAAATGGTTCGGACAATTACACTGAAATGAGCAGGGGCTCAATCGTGCACGTACCATATTCGATTCCTTAACGCAATTGGCACATCTTCAAGCAACCCAATTAGTTCTTCTTCGAGAAAGTGTAAATAAGTCCGACCATCAAGGCGATCTGGTAGAAAAAATAGGCCTATTAGATAATCACCAATAATTCCTGCCCATACATTAACCGAAAATTGGTGTTGAAAATGGGTTTCGGTTATGGTATAGGGGTTTTCTTCCGCCCACAAATGATTGTTATGGAAATTTTGAATAGCATTCCGAGAAAAATTTGCTTCGTCTGTGAACAAAATTTGTGACTCAAACTGCTGATTTAGTGCAATACTCTGAAGATACCACTGACAGAAGTTCACACCGAGGGGGAAATACCTCCTTTAAATCTCGTACAACTAGAAATTTTCCGCTTCCGCTCCGCTTCAGCCATCGGTTTGAGTCTTTCAGTCTTTTCAATATTTTAAATCTCGTACACATTTTAGCGAGATGTTCCCCCTCGGTTCACACGCTGTGGAAAATCTCTAGGGAGTAATGCCTGTACTCGTAAAATATGGTATATAACAAAAAATCAACCAAAATACGCCAAACAATTTGATGACAAATATTCAGAGTTCTAGCGATCTTCCTCGTACTCGTCTCAGGATGTTCTTCGATTTCTTGCAGAACCGCGTCCTCAATTTCAAGAGTTCTGACGCTTAGAGGTCTACCTTCCGAAGTACCTTTCTTGAAACTACCAGTTTCCCTAAGTCGGCGATGAATATTTGAAAAGGTACGGCTATCTGGTAAGACACGATTAGGATACCTTTCCTGATAAATGCGTCTGGCTTCTGTTGCATTACCATCAGCGCGACCATATACGTAATGCATTGCCGCCATTTCTGAAATCGTGAAATTCGTGAAATCCACCATATTTACCGATATTCAAAAAACGGCGGACAACTAAAATAACTTCAATAACACACATAAAAATCAAGTAGATAATAGTGCGCTTCGCTATTCCTATAGCTTTTTCAAACACAAAATAACCAGTGGAAACACAATATTTATAGTGATTTGAAGAACAAAATATACTATTAATTAAATAAAGGCACCATGGCTGACCGAGAATATCCGCCAAATGATCAACCTCAGGAATAAAGCTTTAACTAAATTCAAGAAATCAAAAGAAGCTGGTCATTGGAATTACTATAAGGACTTGCGGAATTATACATCTTTGGCAATTAGACGCGAAAAAAAAGCATTTTTAGAATACCGTATGAGAAATAGTAATAGCAAAACAATGTGGAAAGATTTGAAAGATTTAGATATACATGCGAAACGAAAGAATACAATAATTCCCGAACCCTTGAAAAATGTTAATGACATAAATCGTTATTTCATTGATTCGTCCAAAAGTGAGTTCGAAGTTGACAATGACAAAATATTATATTGCGCTGAGAACTCCATTCACGGAATAGAAAGCTCCAGTTTCACACTCACCAATGATGATGAAGTATTTTCTACCTTGCTATCCATCAAATCGAAAGCAATTGGTGCTGATGACATAGGAATTAACATGTTGTTACATAGCTGTCCTTTTATATTACCATGCATCACACACATTTTTAATTTCTGCATAGAACATAATAAATATCCAACTTTATGGAAGCAAACTCATGTTATTCCACTACCTAAAGTTAATGATCCAGAAGAATTTAAAGACCTGAGACCTATAAGCATACTGTGTACGATATCAAAAGCTTTTGAGAAAATTTTGAACTGTCAAATTAAAAAACACTTAGATATTTACAACATATTACCGGAGTGCCAGTCAGGATTCAGAACTTCACATAGTTGTACCACAGCACTGCTCAAAGTCACAGATGACATCCACACCGCCCTCGATGAAAATAAATTGTGCATCTTAGTCTTGTTAGATTACAGCAAAGCCTTTGATCGTATCAATCACCAGCTGCTCTCTTCTATCCTGCATTACATAGGTTTTGCTGATGACGCAGTTGACTTGATGAAGAATTATCTGCTCAGACGTGTGCAGACAGTGGCGTATGACAAACAATTATCAAAATATATGCGCGTAGAGAGTGGTGTTCCACAAGGATCTATCCTGGGACCGCTACTCTTCATTCTTTATACACATGAATTCCACAATAGTCTACGACACTGCTCTTCACATTTCTATGCAGATGATACTCAAGTCTATTACAGTTTTGAGGAAAAGGATACCGTAAATGCTTGCTCACTTATCAATGACGACCTCGCATCCTTACTATCCATTTCTAAAAACTTTTGTCTTTCCATTAATGCTTCAAAATCGAAGGCACTTCTCTTTGGCAGATCGGCAGCAAGAAAAAGATGCAACGACTTAGTTCATATTGCAGTTAATCAAGACACAATTGAACTGAAAGATAGCGCAAAAAACCTTGGTGTCCTTTTGGACAGTGAATTAAGATACTCGTTACACGTGACCACGGTACTGCGTAGAGCTTTTTGTAATTTAAAACTAATTTACAGCAATAGATCACTACTAAATAGAAAAATTAAAATAATTCTTTGCGAAACACTGGTCCTATCTCATCTAAACTTCGCAGATACAGTTTATGGGCCAAGTCTACTGAAGAAAGATTGGTTGAGAATACAACGGTTGATTTTTGGACTGAAGAGAGGTACTCCTACGTCCCAATTCATCAAAAACATTGGATGGCTGAATATGGAGAGTACAAGACTCATACATGCGTGCACACTTTACCACAAAATTATAGTCACCGGAAAGCCTTCATATCTATACAACAAAATCCGATTCAGAACTGATGTACATAACTTGAACGTTCGTTTTAAGAATCGACTCACTTCTCCCCAGCACAAAACTTCACTATACGAGTGCTCCTTTTCATATCACCTGACAAAGTTCTACAACTGGTTACCCGATATATATATATATATATATATATATATATATATATATATATATATATATATATATATATATATATATATATATATATATAAAAAATTGCAATGTCAAACATGAAAAAAAGAATTAAACATGATCTTCTGAAACAGCTCTTGACATGGATTGCGTAAAACAATCACACTATTTCTGAAATATCTGTAAATCAAAAATTTTCAATATTTGTATGTAAACATGAATGTTTTTTTTTGTGAATATTTATTCTATCATTAGTTATTTCATATTCTTCACCCGGACTCGTTCTTTTGCAAGTCGAGCGACCGGGTCTTTCACGGTTGAGTGGAAGAGCAAACACTTGTGTCAACAAGTAGTTTGAACTCTGCCATTTGACGAGACACAATTCTATATCTAGAAATCTTGTAAAAACAAAAATATGTCTTGTCAATAAAAGCCTTTATTATTATTATTATTATTATTATTATTATTATTATTACAGACAGGTAGCGGAATTAATACCGAAAATTCATTCAGGTATTGTCGACATAGATTCATTTATTATGAAAAGATTAAGAAGTGGTATCTAAATTGCTATCGGACGATTTACTGCCAACAAAATGTTATGTGATATGAAGCAATTTCAATTTAATTATTTTAATCAAGAACCGAGCATCTGACAAAAATAACACATTTTTTGGATTCTCATTAATTTTGGAACAAATCTGATCCCTCAAATTGCTTTCAGTCGATGCACAAACATTTCCACACCGCATCAGATTTTTGAAGAATTGATCCTGAAATGAAACGATTTTTATTTTTTTAAGCGAAAACCATACGTCGGACAAAGAAAACTCAGGAGATCAAATTTGCTCACAAATGAATAAGGATCTCAAAAGTATTCTTTTATTAGGAGAAAGCAGTGGCGTAGTATTTTTTTCTCCAAACATATTCAATGCAAAACCCGTACGGACGCCACTGGTTGAGAAAATGAAACTGTTTGTACATTACAAAATGCACCTTGATGCATAGAAGACATATACCAAATTTTATAAAAACGTCTACAATATTATCTCAGTTATTATTTAAAAACTGTTTTTTTTTCAAAACTTCATCACCCTGTATCTCAAAAGTTAGGACTTTTAGGACATACGTTTAAAGAAAGTTTTTTCCTTAGAATAAGTTAAAGAATCACCCCCTCAAATATTAGCACGTCTTTAAGGAACACCCTGTATAAAGAAACTGAAGGAGATAAAATTCAGTAAATTAATAAATACGAAGAAATAATAATAATACTCACATTCATCATAAAATCCATATATTCTGTTGATCGACGCACATTCGTGATTGCCTCGAAGCAAAAAGAAGTTTTCAGGGTACTTGATTTTATAAGCGAGCAACAGGCATATCGTTTCCAAAGACTGTTTTCCTCTGTCGACGTAGTCTCCCAAGAACAAATAATTTGCCTCCGGTGGAAAGCCGCCGTATTCGAATAGACGCAGAAGATCCGTGTATTGTCCGTGAATGTCACCGCAAATTTTGAGGGGAGCCTCCAGTTCCAGAAGTATCGGTTGCTGAAGGAATATTTCTCGAGACTTCAAGCACAAGCCTCTCACTTCAGCTTCGGTCATGTGCACTGATTTTCCTGGGCGACATCCTCTAACTGTTAATGTTAAAAGTTCCAATAGACTACAAGCCCATATAACAATTTGGGGGGGGGGTCATTTGACCCAGGATGAAACATATTCAGAACGATGCTGCTATATGAAAAAATGACCTTAGGCACTATGCCGTCAATTCTTGGTGGTGCAAATGACTGTAATAATATTAATAATAATTTTTCATCTGATGATGTGCTTTTCCGACGAAATATTCTTGTACGGCATTCCCCACGTTGGTAGATTATGAAATAATAATCTCCTGGAACCTACTGCCGTACAAAAATAATGGGACCGGGAGCCAGCAAAAAATTTCAATTTCCGATAATTTAAAATAAAAAATCCTGGCTTCCAGTCCCATTATTTTTGTACGGTAGTAGCTCAGATCAATAAGTAAACATAGATCGGCCCGATGCTACGTAAACATCATATTCACTGAACCGAAGACAACTTTGTTTATTTACGTACACCTCTCATCCCCAATGTTTTCAAACATTGACGCCCTGTTGTCAAATTGGTAAAAAAATATGACTTTGGTAGGAACCTACCAATAAATGCATAATCAATCATATTTTATATTCAGATGTATTATTCTAAAAATTCTAGAGAAATGTTTTTGTCTAGAAAGGTGTGAAAAAATTACCAAAAAGGAAGATATATGTCGTTTTGAACTGATGAAATTTTAGGCACTTCGAGCGGTTACTAGAATTATTTTACTCTTGGCAACACCGCTTGTGACACCGGCCGTGGCTGCCATTGTACCTTGTCGTTTTGTGTTGTTAGAAATTTTCCTGTGTGTTTTCGTGGTTTTTGTCCTGCTTAAACAACTTAAAGTTACATTTGGAATATTTTTCAAAATAGTGCAGTGCTTTAGTGAGTCACAATGTCGAAATACTGCTTTGTTTGCAAAACAAATGATAGTAAACAAACATTCCACAGGTGAGGTTCCAGTGGCGTCGAATGCACGATGCAAATCATGCAATCAAAACGCCGTATTGACAAGGTCCCAAGCCAATATTTTTCAGGTTTTAGAATTTTAGAATCTCAATGAGTTTAAAGCATGTACACTTCGGGGCAGTTTCCTTTGGTGCACTGTCTTCCTCGGTCTCGAATCTCCATATTCCATCAAGGACTGATTTTTTTTGCTTTCCATAGACCAATAAGGCGATCAAATGCCGAGTAACCTCTATTTTAAGTACTTAAAAGATTTACTGGATTGCATTTAAAATTTGTACAAGTAACCAAATTTGTATGAATATTTTCAATAAGAGCAGGGTTTTTTTCTGCAAACTGGCATTTCATTCATGTTGATACGTGCTTTTATCTCTGAGTTATTAGCATTTGAATTTATAAACTCCCTCAAGATTTTGTAACCTAAAATATGCGAAGAATTGAAAACACTCGTATTTAAAAGTCTAGGGATCGACCGATACCGATATTTATATCGGTCTATCGGTGATATCGGCCTCATTGGCCGATTATCGTATCGGCCGATATCAAAAACCGATAGACCGATATATTTTTTTATTGGGAAAAAAATTCAATTTGAAAAATGACTGAAAAAAATACACTTCCATCAAAAATACATCTTTATTGCCAATAAAAAGTATGTAACGTAAAATCAACTAAATTATTTGACTAGTAACTAAAAATTAATAAAATACCTGAATCCCTTTCCATAGCTAGCAATTTTACTAGTGGCAATAGTTTCGATTATGCCGCAGCCTCCCTCTTAAACAGTAATTTTTCTTTTTAAAATTTCATAGATTGGTCCGCCTTCATTGTCAAGAAAACTGTTCTTGAAACGTGGAACCAACAACGTGGCCAGCGTAAAACTTTCTTCAGTAAAAGTATGGTTGAATCGTTTTTCCAAGTTTTTTTGTAGATCACTCCTCAATGTGTCTACACCAGAAAATATGGCACTTTTTGAACGGTTGCACAAGTACGAATCTAATGTTTTAACTAGGGGTATCACCTCTGATATGCAACACACCCTGTTACTTAAGAGTTTAGTTATTTCCTCAAAGGGTTGTAAAAGGTTGATAAGCTTTTGAACCAAATCCCATTGGTGGAATGTTAGGTCTGTCAAATCTGGATTATCCAAGATATAAATACTGATAACCTTTTTTTGTTCTAGTAATCGTTCCAGCATGTAATAGGTTGAAATCCATCTGGTTTGTATATCTTGGATAAGTTTTTTTGTTGGGACATTCATTTGTTCTTGTAGCTTTTTGAGTTTATCACAAGCAGTTGCAGAGTGATTGAAAGAGTCACAATTCTCCTTGCTTTGGCAATAACATCTATTACTGTCCTTTGGAAATCAATGGAGTATTTTATTGTTAATTGTAAAGTGTGAACAAAACAACCCTAATATTTCATTATAGCGCCGACGATCCCTTTTTTCATATTGGAGGCGTTATCTGCCAACAAGAGGTGAATTTGGCTTTTTTTCAATTTCCATTGGTCTAATAGATCTTGAAGCATCTCAGATATGGTGTCACCTGTATGGGTACCTGGAAAACCTCTACAAGTTAGAACAAATGACTCTCGGTGACTAGATACATTTTTATTCCAAAAATGAGCCGTCAATGAAATAAAAGAACAATTGCTGTGTTGACAAGTCCGTATATCTCATGTTAGTGACATTTTTTCGATCATCTGATCATCTATTATTTTCTGTACACGAGATTTGCACTTCTAAAAAATGTCTGGCACTACAGTTTCACGGAAATATTTGTCAGATGGTATGGAATATAAAGGAAATCCTTTTTTTAATAAACGTGTAAAACCAGTATCCGAGCAAATGGAAAATGGTTGATTGTCGGTAGCTACCATTGAACCAATTAATTTATGAATTTCCTTAGCCTTTTCTGAATTTATATCCCATTGTCGAATATTTTCAAATGCAGTTTTGATACTTATTATTTGTGGTTTTTGTTGACGAAGTTGAATTCTGATATTAGACTGATTCGATGTAGATGGGGCACAATTTCCAGTTTCTGTTTCTAAGCTCGCAACTTTACCTAAAAGGGTAGTGAAAAGATTAATATACATATTTTTTATTTTCACAAGTTTTTGTTACATACCTGAATCAGTTATCTGACTATATTCTACTGGGTCGTTTTTCAACAGATGGTATTTCATATTAGACGTGTTGGCCGTTTTTCCTTTGCCACCCAATGAAACAGATTTTTGGCAGATTTTGCAAATTGCACTTTCGTTTTTCTCATCGTTTCTCAATATTTTTTCAAAATATTGCCATAAAGGGCTTGTTTTTGGCATTTTGTCACAACATACAATAATAATAATTCCACCGCTCAGTTTACTTCAAACACTATAATAATATACTTTAAAAATAGTTAAACAGTAAACACTTTGGCCTCTACTTTATTCTATACTTCGAACACAACTAAAATAAGGCACAACTTAAAATTATCATGAAACGACAAAAGACGAATACAAGTTAGGACCTGCAGGAACGTCCGACGACGGTAGCGCAACACGTGCATTCAGCAATACGTAGAAATTTCCAAGCGAAACAGTTCAGTTCTACCAAAATATCTGAAAGAATTAAGAAGGAATATTTTTTGGAAAATTCTGATTTCAAAATGATAAAGGACGAAATGGAAGTATTGCTGGAGCTGAAATGAAGTAAAGTTCTACCCACATAGCTGAATATGTGAAATTCTCATTAAATGCGTGAACGCTCATATTGAGTGCCTTATCACTGGATATATTACGACGAATGCGAATTATGGACGTACATGTTTTTACGGTTTCAGCTATGTTAGTACAACTGTACGAACAACGATGAAAAAAATGAACGGCCGATAGACCGATATATCGGTATTTGAAATATCGGTATCGGCTAAAATTTCTATATCGGTCGATCCCTATTTAAAACCAACATTATTTGGACCGGTTAAACGTTATGCAATTTGACAATGAAGTATTCCTCAACTGTTCATTTTACTTGCTACAAGTAATAAGATATCATTTCAGTAATTACAAGCATTATTTCACGAAGTCAGGAACCTTAATAGTATAAGATTTTCAATTGCAATTTTGCAGCTGGCAACTGCGCGTATAAATATAAATAATATCAGAAGACAAAGCTGCTATCTTCATCTTCAAAATGACGTAAGATTTATCCGAATTGAACATGTATGTGAGGAGTTATAGAACTTTACTTCACGCGCTGGTTGAAAAAATGCACGTTGGCGGGAGCCGGCGCAACACCTGCCCCATTGAGAAAGCATATAATTTTTTTCAATAATACCGTGCGATTTCTCAAAATTTTGGTCGGGACAGTTTTTGTGCTCTTTCTGAACATCAAGTTATTTTTTTGATTCAAAGTAAATTTTTTGAGATATTTCGAAATTACCTCAAAAGTTAATTTCAACGCGTTTTTTAAGGGGGTTCCACCCCCCCTGGAGGTGATAACTTTTCTCAGAAGTAATGTGCACACTGTGTTCTTCAATTTAAAAAAAAATTATCGGCGGAGCAATTTAAATTGAGGTTGATAGCCCTGTTGATTGGCCTATTATGCTAAATGGTGATTTACTCACCTATACAGGGTTATTCACGTTGTTCGACACGAAGCAGTATGGCTAAAGCATTTGATTTTTTGAAAGTTTTTTCTTTATGATGGATAGGGACCTATTGGCCCTACATTTTAAAAATATTTTCATGTTGTACAGTATAGTTGTTATTTTTTAAATGGAATACCCTGTATATTATTTCATTTTCGGATTTTACGTTCAAAATAAAGGTAAGTTTCATTAAGGTTTAATTCACCTAAACCTTATGGTTTTTGATATATCTCTTATTTTGTGAAAATGCAGGCAACTTATGGATGCTTCAGATGTGTGAAAAGTATAGAAACTACGAAATTTGTTTTAGCGAAACAGCATGAAAGAAAAAAAAAAGAGCGACGACACATTTTTTTATCGCATAGAATTAGCGATAAAAAGGCGGCAAATTACGGTTACTTCAAAACTGCAAAAATAGAAATTACGGAAGTTGTTTTGCTAACTTCATATAAACAACATCGCATATTTTTTTTAAAAAAGAGCAAGCATTTTTTTCTCCGCAACTAATTAGCGACAAAAAAGCGGCAACTTATGGATGGTTCCGAACTGTGAAAAGTAGAAATTACGTAATTTGTTTAGCTAACTTCATATAAACAACATCGCATATATATTTTTTTTAAGAGCAACCTTTTTTTATTCTCCGCAACTAATTAGCGACAAAAAGGCGGAAAATTATGGAATACCAAACTTTTTTGAAGTTGTCTCGCTAACTTTATACAGGGTTATTCACTTTATTCGACACGAAGCATTATGGCATTTGATTTTTTGAAAGTTTTTTCTTTACAGTGGATAGGGACCTATTGGCCCTACATTTTAAATATATTTTCATGTTGTACAGTGCCAAAAACACGAAACATATCAAAGTTGTTATTTTTCAAATGGAATACCCTGTATATTAATTCATTTTCGGATTTTACGATCAAAATAAAGGATAGTTTCATTAAGGTTTAATTTACCTAAACTTCATGGTTTTTGAAATATCTCTTATTTCGTGAAAATGCTTAAATTATCAACCATTGTTTTCTTGTTTTCAACCAAATTAATGCTAGAGGCTACTAACTGTAGAACTTTCATATAACAGTTGTGAACTATTTACTAACTTATACAAGGTGTGTAAAAATGGAGGCAAAATAATCACAATCTTTGAACGGTAATAACTTGTTTAATTTAACCCTTTGAGTCCGAAATTAATTCGAAAATTTTAAAAGTAAAAAATAATGAGAATTTACGATAGAAACGTTCATTAACATAAGCTTCAGTGGAAATAAGACTTAAATAAACAAAAAATAAACAAATTATCCTGCTAACAAGTAGTAACTAAATCGTGCAAAATTGCAAATTTGCAACTTAACAAATGCCTCAAAATTATCATTTTTTGTTTACAATGAACTGAAACTTAATTATTCTTTCATTTTGAATGAAACAACGCAAAACAGTAGTACCTATCTTTATTTAGGAAGAACCCAACTTGGCACGTTAAACATTTCCAAATTTTGGGCTCGAAACGCCATCAATTCGACATGATATAAATGTCACTAAAGACTACCAAAACTCGTTGCAATCGGCAAGAGGAGTGAAAATGATGCGTAGGCAACACAATAAACACTGTGGCTACGATGTAAAACCGGTAGGAAAATAAAAGTATGGCTATTAGTAATGTGGTTTTCACTGATAACCAGTAGTCCTCAAAGGGTTAAATGGAACGCCCGTATTTTATGTCAAGAGCAGATGTCAAATTTAATTGTCTATCAAATACTAGTATACATTCCTATAGCGAACTCTTCACGTTTTCAAGTAAAACGCACATTTCCATTTTGCAAACTGATTTTGAGAAATTTATTATTTATTATGTCGGCTATAGCGTTTTGACAAGTTGTATTATTATTTACTTGTAGTTGTCATTTATGAGTGTTTAATTCCAAATCGTCCTATTAGTGATAGCGGTAGTGATCTTGTTATCACCATTTTGTTATAAAAAATGCTAGTTTATCCAAAAGAAGAAAGAATGGACATGATTTTTATACTTGGAGAATGTCTTCAAAACTGTTTTCTGGTATCACGAATTTACGCTGAAAGATTTCCCAACAGAAATCATCCAAATAAAACACCATTCGAAAGATTGTTGACACTATTTAGACGAACTGGGAGTGTTTAGTATGAAAAACCCATTAAAAAGAAACCTGTGACAGAAAACGAAGAAAATGAGTTTGCTGTGATTGCCTCTGTAATTGAAAATCCCCATACATATCAAAACCTAATGGCGGAAAATATCGGCATTAGTCAAGCAAGCTTATCAAGAATTCTGAAAAAAATTAGTTACCATCCTTATAAAATCCAGCTTCACCAAGAGCTTTCCGAAAACTATTATGGGAAACGAGTTGAATTTTGTATGTGGGCATTAGATAAAGTTGCAGATGATGAAAACTTTTTCAATTCTGTTCTATTTAGTGAGTGCACCTTTCATAACAATGGGACTGTTGTTAGACATAACTTCCACTATTATGCTGATTCCAATCCACATCAAGTTAGAATTAACCATAATCAACACTGATGGTCAGTGAATGTATGGGGTGGAATAATGTGTCAATATTTAGTTGGTCCCTATTTTTTCGAAGAACATTTAAAAGGAATGATGTTTTTTAGAATTTTTAACAAATCATTTTCCGGTTCAATTACAAGACATCCCCTGAGACTTAGGAAGGACGATGTGGCTTCAAATGGATGGAGCTCCCGCACATTTCCATCGTCAGGTTCGTGAATATTTAAATGTTCATTTCCGAAATCGATGGATTGGAAGGAAAGGATTCCAAAATTGGCCCCCAAGGTCACCCGACCTGACGTCACCTGATTTCTTCTTGTGGGGATACATTAAAGGAATCGTTTATAGTACACCTCCGACAACACCCGACAATATGAAACAGCGTATCAGAGAAGCTTTTCTGAATGTTAGCCCTCATATGTTAGCAAATGTTGCTGAAGGTTTCAGAAAGAGGATACGTTTGTGTTCAGAGTCTGATGGTCGCCATTTTGAACACTTGACATGAAATATTTCTTGTTTTATATCCATCATTTTTTCTTCATAATTTAAACTAATACATACTATTTAAAATATTGAAAAATAAACGCATTTGTTATTAAATTTCGGTGTTTATTTCAATCAATTCTGATTCGTCAAAACGCCACAGGCGACTTGATGAATAATAAATTGCAAAATGGAAATGTGCGTTATACTTGAGAACGTGAAGAGTTAGCTATAGGAATTTATACTAGTATTTGATAGACAATTAAATTTGGCATCTGCTATTGACACAAAATACAGGGCGTTCCATTTAAATTAAACAAGTTATTACCGTTCAAAGATTGTGATTATTTTGCCTTAATTTTTACACACCTTGTATAAGTTAGTAAATATTTCACAACTGCTAAATGAAAGTGATTCAGTTGGTAGCCTCTAGCATTAATTTGGTTGAAAACAAGAAAACACTGGTTCACAATTTAAGCATTAAAGCTGATGCTGCATTTTCACAAAATAAGAGATATTTCAAAAACTATAAGGTTTGGGTGAATTAAACCTTAATGTAACTTACTTTTATTTTGATAATAAAATCCGAAAATGAAATAATATACAGGGTATTCCATTTAAAAAATTACAACTTTGTTACGTTTCGTGTTTTTGGCACACCCTGTACAATATGAAAATATTTTTAAACTGTAGGGTCAAAAATATGTCGCTTTTTTAAGTCAGCGAAACAAATTCCGTAATATATATACTTTTCACAGTTCTGAAGTATCAATAAGTTGCCGCTTTTTCGTCGCTAATTAGTTTCGAAAAAAAAATTGTTGCTCTTTTTTTAAAGAAAATTGGCGATGTTGTTTATATGAAGTTAGCGAAACAACTTCCGAATTTAAATTTTTTCATAGTTTTGAAGTAACCATAATTTGCCGCCTTTTATCGCTAATTACATGCGGAAAAAAGATTTGTCGCTCTTTTTCTTCTTCTTAAATGCTGCTTCGCTAACTTCATGTGAAGTCAGCGAAACAAATTCCGCAATTTCTACTTTTCACAGTTCTGAAGCATCCATAATTTGTCGCTAATTAGTTGCGGAGAAAAAGCATTGTTGTTCTTTTAAAAAAAAATGCGATATTGTTCATATGAAGTTAGCGAAACAACTTCAGTAATTTCTATTTTTTCACTGTTTTGCAGTAACCATAAATTTCCACCTTTTTGACACTAAACAGATGCGGAAAAAAAATTGTCGCTCTTTTTTTCTTGAATGCTGTTTCGCTAACTCCATTTGAAGTCAGCGAAACAAATTCCGTAATTTCTACTTTTCACAGTTTTGAAGCATCCATAATTTGGCGCTTTTTTGTCTCTAATTATTTGCGGATTAAAAGAATTGTTGCTCTTTTTTTTAAATATGCGACGTTGTTCATATGAAGTTAGCGTAACAACTTCAGTAATTTCTATTTTTTCACAGTTTTGCAGTAACCATAATTTGGCGCCTTTTTGTCGCTAAAGAGATGCGAAAAAAAATTTGTCGCTCTTTTTTCTTCTTCTCAAATGCTGTTTCGCTTACTTCATGTGAAGTCAGCGAAACAAATTCCGCATTTTCTACTTTTCAGTTCTGAGCATCCATAAGTTGCCGCTTTTTTGTCGCTAATTAGTTGCGGAGGAAAAAAAATTGTTGCTCTATTTTTTTGAAACATATGCGATGTTGTTCATATGAAGTTAGCTAAATAACTTCCGTAACTTCAATTTTTTCACAGTTTTGAAGTAACCATAATTAGCCGCATTTTTATAGCTAATTAGATGCGGAAAAAAAATTGTCGCTCTTTTTTTTCTTCTCAAATGCTGTTTCGCTAACTTCATGCCGCTTTTTTGTCGCTAATTAGTTTCGAAAGAATAAAATTTGTCGCTAATTTTTTTTTTTTAATGGGCGATGAAGTTAGCGAAACAAATTCCGTAATTTCTATTTTTTCACAGTTCATCCATAATTTGCCGCATTTTTGTAGCTAATTAGATGCGGAAAAAAAATGTGTCGCTCTTTTTTTTCTCAAATGCTGTTTCTCTGACTTCACGCTAACTCCACGTGAAGTCAGCGAAACAAATTCCGTAATTTCTACTTTTCACAGTTCTAAAGCCTCACTGATATTTCCAAACCGTTTTCCTCCAACTCTATTAAAAAATTTAAAATATTTAAAAACCTCAAAACCGAAAGAATATATCGGAAAACTTTATATAGACAGTTTTGTCTTTGGGCAGATCTACAAAAATTGTATGAAAAGTTTTTCCATATTTTGAAAGATTGCAACTTTTTTAGAAAAACTCAAAGACGGCAAAAGATTTTTAAATTTCACAAGAAACCTTTTTTGCTCGTCATCTGAAAATCTACAAAAAATATTGATAATTTTTTCCGGGATATAAATAGTCCGGGAAATATTTAACAAAAAAAATGTATTGACAAAAAAATGTTTAATTTTTGTACTAAAAAGACCAAAGCTCGAAAAGCTGAGATATCAAAATAATGTTTATGAACGATTTTGTCCTCAAACATGTCTACAAAAAGTTCGTATGAAATTTTTTAATTTCTTAGAAAATAAAATGAATATTGATTAATTTTTTTATAAAACCACCAAAAACTAAAAAATGGCGACAAATTTTGAAAATTTCACCAGATACAAAAAAGTACGTAAATTCTTTTCCATAATATCAATAGTCCTGGAAATATTTAACAAAAAGGAAAAATTAAGGACTTTTGATCATTTACTCCCTATTTCCTTTTCCCAAATTTTTACGGGCGGTTCGCGTCTGGGAAATATTTTTCAAAACAATGAGAAATTCTGGAAATGGATTTTTTTTTCTAAAAACACCAAAAACTCGAAAACTCAGATATCGAAAAAATCTATTTGAACAGTCTTTAATTGTCCTCTAACAGGTATACAAAAAGTTCATATGAAGTATTTTGATATCTTGGAAAATAAAAAAATATAGATTTTTTTTTATACAAACACCAAAAAATTGGCGACCATTTTCCAATTTCACAGGAAATATTTTTTGATAGCCTTCTGACTGAAAATCTACAAAAAATGTAAATGAATTTTTTCTGTAATATCAGGAGCCCGGGAAATATTTCTAAAACAATGAAAAATTCGGAACTTATCACATTTTTTTCTAAAATCACCAAAAATTCGAAACCTAGATTTTTGCCTCATATATAAGTACAATTCTTAGAGTTTTGGACTGAATATCAAAACATTCGATTTATCTGAATTGACACATACAGTGATCAGTAGCTGCCTCAACAAATCTACATTGACTATTTCCAGTGAATTATCAGCTATTTCAACCGGGAAACTGTAGTATAGCTGGGTGTCATCAGCCTATAAATGAGCTTGAAATAACTAGAGCTTAGACATTAGTTGAGATGCATACATAGAAAACAGTAAGGGTCCAAGTAAAGAGCCCTGAGGTACTCCAAAGGTAATATTCAGGAACTCTGAAGAACAATCACCTATACATACTTTCTGTTGCCCACCTTTCAAGTCACCTATCAATTCCTACACATTGAAGGAAAAACCAAGATATATCAAATTTCGTATCATTACATTATAATTATTAGCATATTTTTTTGAACCATTGATTTATTGTGTGACAGTATATTTCTAAAACTAAAACCCCTCCTGACATGTAAGTAATTGTGTATGTATACCACTATTTTTTACATTATATGTTGTACTTTTAAAGATTGTTGTATACCTATTGCCTCTAATACAACACTCAATTTTCTGAATTAAGACTTTTGCTGCTAAAAAAATAACAGCACTTTGGTTATGATTTATTGGGATACTGTGGCGGATAGCAAAAACTGTAAAGAAGATCTGACAAACTTATCGGACAATATTATAAAACCAATAGAAGAATTTGAGGCAATAGAATTAAACTATTTTTCCAATATTGGAACTGTACTTTCCAATATCGGATATCAACGAAACGGCAAAAAATACAACACTCAAACCATGTATTTGAATAATAGTTAATTCAACCACGAACCAACTATTGTACGTTGTTCATAAATATAATATAGTACAGTATTATTTACATCCTAGAGGTTCAGTTCAAATCACATTTGACAGCCTCTATATTGTGGGTATGAGGTCATACGCAAAAACTTTTGCAAGTTTCAAAAACAAATATGAGAAAACGGTAGATTTCACTTATATTAATAATTTGAAAAAATACCTTCTAATAATCTTTGAATTAAGCTGTCTACATTCAACTCGGGCTCTGCCATTTTCGTCTTTCGTTTGTAAAAATCTTGTGACAGCTAGTCAGCACAAAACACAAAACTCGATAAACAATTAAACAAATGTCAAGTTGTCAATTGCCAATTGTCGAACTGCTCTAGAGCTGTTTTATGGCGTACCAGGAGCCCTATTCTCAAATGTCGACTATCATATGTCGCATGCGACAAAACATGTCCATCGCCTTTCTCGAATATTAATTGAAAAGAGATGGAGATATTTTGTCGCATGCTACATATGGTAGTCGACATTTGAGAATAGCGCCCCAGGGGTGGGATTCTGTGAGCCATAGAATTCTACTTTTCATCGAATAAGTGAGGTGTCATTGTAGTTGAATTCACGGGAGAGACAGAGATATAACTGTCGACTATAGAATTCTATGGCTCACTAATCCCACCCCATGGTTATTCTATATTTACCACAGAACTATTATTGTTCTGTGATATATACTGACAGGGTTACCGCGAAACCTCCATTTTGATGACGTCGAAAGAGTGCCAGATTATCAATTCACAAACAAGAAGAACAAGGACATTCAAGAAAAACAAGGATAGCTAAATACAAAACATCCAAGTAATTTAGTTATGTTGGCAGCAGTGGCACTCTTTCCTCACCTTACGTCTGGTCACCGCCGAACTCAAAGAAAGCTGTTTTCCGCGGTAACCCTGTCAGTATATATGAAATAACCCTGTAGTGTGGCGTACCACTTTTTTCAAATTGTTTGGTCCGTTTCAAAAACTTTTAATTTTAGCATTGTTTATATAGAAGATAGTTAGTCAACCTTATGGGATTATAATTTGATCAAAATGGATGCGACATGTAGATGGCGATAGTGAGCTCGCATCCAAGTCATGTCGTAACTTCAGTGATCTGGCCTCCAAGTTATGTCGTAACTTGATTAAAACAATGGAAAAGCATTAAAATCAGGGTTTTTTGAAGAAACCTGCATTAAAATGACGTCAAATATTCATGTTTGTAACTAATCACGCTAGATGACACTCGCGTTTGTGTCCAATACCTTTTCCACTGGCATTGACTATGTTCTATTTAAACAATGATTTTAGCGTTGAAACAATGATTTCGAATACGGAATGTTTCAAAACTATATGCAACATTCTGAAACCATGAAACAAGAACGGTTAAAAGCTATCTGTTGTCTGTTTGTTTTGGTATTGAGTTTTGTGAAACCTTGAAAACAAGCAATATTAAATTTTATCAACAAATATTAGACACGAAAGCAAAATAAACTTCAAATTGAAATTGACATTAATTCATGACGACACTTTCAAAAATAGGTCGTTTACACGATCGTCAAAACGATGACGTGAATTGAATGTTTTTGAACCTTTTTTGAATGTGGTTCAACGCCAAAAAATAGCTAAGTAATTTTTCATTCATTGTCAGCTGAACCTTCTGTGGCTGAGCTCAAGGATACTGAACACGGCCCATTCCCTATGTTGCAATCAGGTTGCCAAGTAGTCTCTTATTTGACGTCACCGCGATGCCTTCCGTATGGTTTTTGTATATCTATATATGTATAAATCAGGATGATGGATTTATCGAGGGGCAATATATCAAAATATAAATAGAAAAGTTATTGGGTATAGCCCTCAAACCGTTGTGCAACCGTAGACACGTGTTTCGAGCTCAAGCTCTCATCAGTACGGTAAAATCAAGTGCAAAGATGTACAACACTTGGATGTAAAAATAGAAACAAAGGAAGTCAACAACAGGAAGCCAACCACATATTTGTGGCTTCGGTAGCTTTCAAGGCAACAACTAACGTCGTGACGGAGACAGATATAGCTACCAGCGTGGCAATCCTACCTAGAAAAATACAAATCCGGATGTATTTATCGAGGGGCAATATATAACAAATATAAATAGAAAAGTCACCACTTCGCTTGTGATACATGAGTATTCTGGTCTGAAGTATAATGATATGTCAATCTAATGGAACAGCTTGGCAAATATAGCTTTTCCTCTGAGATGCGTAAACAGAAAGGGTATAAATATCTACTACAAACTTAACAAGGGATGCAACATGATTTCATTATTAGACTAGTTTGAAACCCTCCGGAATCGAGCTGGCTAAATGTACCTTATGGGAAACAACGGTCAGTGAAAGAATAAAAAGAAGTTTCTAGGTTATCTCATCTGCTAAATTTGCTTCAAATAATTATTAATTGCAACAATTTTAGTTATCCCAGCGTTCCTTCTCTCATGGTTTATGGTTATATTAAATTCAGTTGAGAATCATGTCTACGAGATGGTATGGAATGGGACTAAACTCAAATACACCTACTGTAATTTTTTCTCACCAGGTACCCCATCTATCAAAAAGGCGGCCCCCAATTGCGTGTTTTCTTACCAAATTTTTGGATGAAACTTGTCAGGCCAACTGAAGGACATCCCAGCAATATAGTGCAGTTTTCCTGTTCTATGGAGATGACAAAATACGACATTAAAAATTATCTTGAGAAGATTTATAACATCCATTGTGTAGATGTAAGGACTAGAATCCATATGCCAAAAACTAGGCGAGACCCTGCTAAAGGATATGTTATCAAGGACGACGATATCAAGTTTGCCTATATTACATTGGTGAGTGGGATAGCCCTGTATATTGTTCTTGTTCATGGGTACATTGACAACTTTCGATACTGTATACTGCTTTTAAGGAAATTTTTTATTATTAATTATAATGAATAGTGATCTAAAATAAATTTCGAGATTTTGGTGGCATTCTGAACACTTTCATGTGAATTAGAGTGAAGTTATCCACACATCTAATAAATGCTAATGGCAATATACGATTTTAAATTTCATGGAGAAAATTCCCCTGAAACAAAAGGAAGTAAACAGAGAAATTATGAAATGAAGTCAGTGTAGGGAAATAATAAAAATATCTTGCAATATGACCACACCTCCCAGAACTGTAAAATTAGTAATTTTTATGTTTTGCATTGTTCACAGCCAAAAGGAGAGACATTCAAGTTTCCAGATTTATTTGAAAAAACAGAAGAGAAACAAACCCAGGAACAAGATCATGAGAAGGCTCTGAAACTAGCAAAGGAGAGTTTTGATGACTTCTTGAAGAAAAATAAAGAGAGAACGAATATGCCGGGTTGGTTTTCTATATAATTTTAGAGTATGTGATATTGAAATTGTATAAATTTAGATTGATAAGGTAGAAGAATATAAAATGTTGAATAGACTTACACTTTGGGTTTTTTATTTATTATAGACTATTTGACAAGATCATGATGAGACTATGGGATTTATACACATATGAATCATTTTACTTTATACAGGATCGTGCAACTATCTCCACAACCTTATTTTTTATCAGTTTTCCTGTTCCAACATGAAAAATTAAAGTTATTGCATGAAATTCATTTTTACTGAAATATGAGTTTTCGAGGTTTTTAGCATGACAGGTGTTTTTTATTCAATATTCGTCAGAATTTTTGATATAAATAATACCTAAGAATAAAAAGTCAATAATTTTCAGTAATTTTTATTTTGCCATCTCTCGGTGGAAGGCTCAAGTTGAAATGAACTGAAAGCAATACAAGTTAGAAACCTATTATTGAAACAGTGGCCACCTTAAGTTTTGGCTACCGTCGTTAAGATGGCGCGCAAAGTCAATTTTACAAGTGCAATTTTTTACCAAAACGCTAATTATGCTATTATGCAGAAACTATAGATGAGCGAAGCGAATAGCATATCTTTCTGACTTCTGCAGTGCAAGCTCCTCCTGTTTGAAAACTTGAAGCCAATCTGAGTTTGGAATTTGTTGAAAAGTGTTCAAAGGTGGAAAAATCCTCTATTGATTGGACTATAATATAAATAGGTCTTGTTTCGACTTGGACTTTTTGGAGCCTATGCATCCTATTTTGCCGAAAAGCAAATATCTAAAGGATCTTTTTAGCAGTTTTCATCCAATTATAATTGCTACACTTCAGATGATATGCGCGCTCTTTTTTCAACCCTTTCATTATGTCCAAATCTTATATGGTTTTGGTTTTTCACTATAAAATGGTGGATTTATGCAGCAGTCATAAGTTTTAAGTCATTTTGAAGAATATTCGTCAATAATTGGTTGGTCCGTTTATTCCAACCAATCACTGACGAATATTCTTCCTTGTGACTTAAAACTTATGACTTATGACTGCTGCTAAATCCACCATTAGATTGTTAATGTTATTGTGTTAAAATGCCATGAACGAGAGATAAAATTTTTTTTTTCTGCAAACGGAAAATGAACATTTGTAGAGAACAATAAAACCTACAAAATGTTTTTTATACGACCAGATCGGTGCATTTTTCACTGAGAAAATCCGGGAAAACTTCGAAAAATAAATCATTTTTCAAAAATTCATAACTTTCATAAATCTAAAGCTGGACAAACAATATTGCGGTAACTGATTTAATTGTTTGAATATAATTGCAGAAACCAATCGGTTTCTATAGTTACAGTCTTATTGGATCAATAATAGTGTTCAATCAAATATTTTTGTACGAATATGAGGGTAACATTTTGCACAGATTTAGATAAAAGTGTGGTGGTTGCAAATTGTGAAAAGCGCGGCTGGCTTCAAGTTGGTCCTGACGATGAATGGAATATTTACTGGGCTGGAACGCTCACCTGTCGTAGTTTATTCAGCGTTGATAGTGGATATCGGATGAACGATAATCAGTGAGTACCCTCATACATAACGAGGATTTGTTCGATTATTTTTTATTGATTATTTTGGGTTCCGTAGTTTTATCATAGGAATATATATTATATACTTACTCTAGAATGCTAATGCCCATGTCAAAAGTGTTGTAAAAAGTTCAGGCAAGTCCGCAATGCGCTTGCGCGTCATTAGTGAATTTTGTAACAGGCCCGGTCTTTGTAAAATATTATGGTACTTGTGAAGATTAACAAATCTCGGAGAATAACGGTTCCGTCAAACCGACGCGGGAACGCACACGTAGCAAACCATACATATTTCGTTGCTTGTATGCATTTCGTAATACGAATAATCACACCGGTATGTCCCACTTTGGATTTTAGTATCGGATTCATCTCGTTCCCGCTCCCGCGTTCCCGCGTCGGTTTGAGGAAACTAAAGGTGCATTTAGGGTGGATTCAGTCAACTTTAGCATAAGCATTATCATAAACATAACGGTAACATCAAAGGTTTTTAGCATAAACTTAATATTGTTGTATAAATAGCGCCATTTGATATTACAGGTTCAACTTTCGCTTTTGACATAAATTTAAGCACAATTTTAAAATGATGTTGACTAAATGCACCTTTAGTCAACATCATTTTAAAATTGTGCTTAAATATATGTTAAAAACGAAAGTTGAATCTGTTGAATCATATGGTACCATTTATACAACAATATTATGTTTATGCTAAAAACATGTCACTTTGAAAATCCCAAATTTATAAGAATCTTTCTTTTACGACAAAAGTATTGTCCAGTTTCATGTCATAAAATGTACCTATCATTCTTAAATGTATGCCTAAATCTAAAACTCGTGTAATATTAGGTCTCATACAAAATTATTTTCAAGGTTATGTTTATGTCAGTGCTTATGCTAAAGTTACGTTTATGTTGACTAAATGCACCTTCAGGTTGGAAACCTCATTGTGCTTATACCTGTTATTTGTATTTA
The DNA here is from genome assembly GCA_944452925.2 of Chrysolina oricalcia. Taxonomy (NCBI): domain Eukaryota; kingdom Metazoa; phylum Arthropoda; class Insecta; order Coleoptera; family Chrysomelidae; genus Chrysolina; species Chrysolina oricalcia. Next base: position 3,496,423 of record OX101827.2, read on the forward strand.
GCCAATTTGAATACACATTTTCACATATTTATGATTCCGAATATTCAAGAAAGGGCATCAGAAAGTAGAGTACGGTTATTATTATTATTTACCGCTCTGAAGCGACTGATTTTTGGTATCACATTCACTTTTCAGCTGTAGTTAACCAACAAAAACATACGGAACCACCCCAATAAATCGTCGTTGCGAATTTCAAGGAAGCACTGGATTGGAAATCATCATTTATTTATATTAAAAACTAATTATTATGGATTTATAATTATGCAGTCAATAATTCATGGTACCCAATTAAAATACATAATAAATATAAAAATGCACAAGCAGTTTCAAAAACTCGACTTTAAATTTTCAAAGCATTTTGCCAATATTGAAATACTGTTAACAAAACATTTTCAGAGATGTTCCTGGGACATCACAAAAAAAATTTTTTTTCGTTTTTTTTAGCCTCCGATTGTACAAACTAACAATAGTAAAAATATGCAGTGGACGCAGGAGCGAATAAAAAAATCATCGATAAAACTTATTTCTACAGGAACTCAAAAAGATTACGAAGGAACTCACATACCAATTTAATCTAAATTATTTTCTGCATATATAAAATGAATAATTTTTAAAAATTGTAAATATCACACACACATAGGTTAACGTACAAAACCAAACTTAAATAAACATATTCTGTTTATAAAAAATTATTTCTTGAAAATTCAGGAAGATTCTTGATGAGGGCTAATAATAAGATCCTGGTGTTCCAAATATTCGAATTTAAATTCATAATAATTTTGAAAAAACGTCTAAATAGCCCTCATTGAGAATTGGGTATTACAAAGGAGAGGCAATAATATATTCTGCAAAAAAAAATTGATAATTTCTTCTGTTCTTCATTGTGTTTTGTCTTCCTTTTCTTTTGTTTTGAATGGCGGAAGCGCATTTGATTGAATTAAACTAGAATTATTTTCTTGTTATGCCTGATTTTCTACTAACAACATCCACAACAAATTGGTAATCTGCTACTTTGACGAAATTACCTACTATAAAAAAAGTTATATTGACCTTTTCCCCCATTCTAAAAAATATCAGTCATGTATTTTACAAGGAAAGAACAATCCTTGGAATTTTAATAAATGCAACTAAAAAATTTCACTTATAATTTCCCAAGTGCTTGAATTATTGCCCAAAATTTTTCGATCACATGAATTTTCTTTTAAAAATCATGCACGAGATAAACCTGCAATTATTTGCTATTTGCAAGCACGCGGGGGTTTCGGTAAGAAAATTTCACATCAAAATATATTGAGTTAATGCTAATTTCATCTACCATGAAAAAAAAATTATCCGCCGCCTCTGTTTCATAAAGGTACCCATTCACATACAGTTTGCCTGCAGTTCTAAGACTGTACGATCTGAACTGAAGATATGAACTTTCTCAGGCCACACACTATTCAGTTTTCTGAAACGATGCGACCTCAGTTTTAAGACTGTCAGTTTCAGAACTGAAGGAAAACTGAGCTCTCGCCATACACACAAACATTTTGTCAGTGCTAATCAACTGAACAGTCTTGCTGTAGTGAAAAATGTTTTGTAGTAATAAAAAAAAAACTAGTCGCACTTCTTGTGCTATTATTGTCTACAACAAAGGCAAAAAAACGTTTTTGGGTAAAAGATTGGCTGTTACAACGTGATACTTTATCTCATATGAGACTGGTGCAAAAATTAAGAACTAGTGCAACAGACGACCTTAAAAATTACCTCAGAATGGATGACACATGTTTTAAAGAACTCTTAAGCATGGTTAAGCCGTTAATATCAAAGAAAAATACTAAAATGAGAAAAGCAATTACAGCCGAAGAACGATTAATAGTGACACTTCGATATCTAGCTTTGATTTCCTCACTTTTTTCAGTTCTTTTCGAAAAGTGCACCGTAAATTTTTAATTTTCTTTTTAATAGAATCAATTGTTGCATTTGGATCTGTTTGTTTATAAAACAATAATAATTGTTCGTACGCTTTATTCTTTTCGTGCCTATTTGAGTATGACTTGCTCTTTACTTTCCAAAGGCAAGGCAATTGCCTATAAATATCAATAAATTCGGTTACAAACGCTGTATTATTGCTTGACTTGGCCATTTCAGAAATAACGAAATCACGAAAACTTCCAACTAGTTTAAAGATGGGATCGTACGATTTCAACTGACGATTTTTCTCCATACACTTCAGTCCGTCGTTAGATTCAAGTGAACTGCAGGCTCAGACCTGTCGACGGCCTGTATGTGTATGTACAAATTTTAACTGACGATATGCAAATCGGCAGTTCTGGACTGGAGGCAAACTGTATGTGAATGGGTACCTTTAAAAGATATGCCGACCCTACATGGAATTTCAGTTTTTCTGCTATCTCAACTGAGTTCTTATAAACTATACAGTACGAACAGTCTTCCCTATCAGCATTTCAATTTATTTATTTGTATTGTCTAATACCACTGTTGATGTTTGTTATCACATTTTGTTATATAATTATTCTTAATTAACCTTTAATGGGCTTGTCCCGTGGAATAAATGAATAAATAAAAAAGTAAAATTTTGTTTCTCACTATTTCAATTTACAGATTGATCAACCATTTTCCGAATCATTATGAAATATCCCGGAAAGATCTTCTAGTTAAGAACATAAAACGTTATAGAAGAGATCTTGAAAAAGAAGGAAGCAGCATGGCGGATAGAGGAGATTCAAAATATCTCCATTTAGACTTCATCCCCGTAACTTTCGTACTACCAGCGGATTATAATATGTTCGTGGAAGAATATAGAAAAGCCCCACAGGTGAGTTGATTAAGATGACGAAGCTATAGTAAAAAATACGATAAAATGTGGAAAGCTTTTGATACAGTTGATCACACATTTTTTTTGTACATCTTATATCAAATAGGTGTGAGAGGAAGTGCTCACGAGTGGTTCAGAAATTATCTTTTAGACAGAAAACAGTTTGTATTTATGGAAGATACTGAAGGATTACATAAAACGGTTTTATGAGGAGTGCCTCAAGGATCAATCCTTGGACCTGTACTCTTTCTCATGTATATTAATTCATTAGCCGATTTGGAACTAGTTGGAGATATCAAAATGTTTGCTGATGATATACAACCATAATAAATAACGGATATAGTTTACAAGAAATTAAAAAAAATTGTTGAATGACATTGAGAGAATATCATCTTGGCTAATAAACCATAAACTAACTTCACATTTCAAAAAATCTCATTTATTTTTGTGACCAAAAGATCAACTTCTGTTGATTTCAGCGAACCTTTCAATTTCAAAAATGAAATCTTCAAGTGTTTGCTCCTATTTTGAAGTTTCTTAGCTTTCATATTGATGAAAATTTGTTATGTTGCACACAAATATCCCCAGTAATATCTCCAGTAATCGGAATTCTTCTCTAAATCAGAATCTTTTTACCCTTGAAATATTTGAAATTCATTTATTATTCTTTTTCAAACTCCAGTACTTAATCTCAGTATGGGGAACGGCAACAGAATGTGTACTTAAACCATTGAAAACACTACAAAAAAAAAATCATCAAACTATATAGAGTACAGGGAACCTACAATAAATTTATACAAACCAAAACAAATTATGGATATCCATTCTCTTTATAAGTTAAAGATTTGTACTTTCACCTAGTCAAAAATAATTTTCAACAATCTGATTTGGCTTTCAACCTCATTAACAGTGATCATAACCACTTGACGAAGCAATCAGATAATCTGTCAGGTATCAAAGTGAAAACGAATGCGGGTTAACAATCAATGTACTTCAAAGAAATAATGCATTACAATAAATTGCCAAAATCTTTGAAATTCAATGATAAAATGAGATTTAAAGTAAATTTGAAAAAATTATTATTATCATGAATTGTATAAATAATATGAAAATTTAAAATATCTAGTAGTAATTAATTTGGTTTAATTGAAAATGTGTTTATTTTTTCCCTGTCATAAACTTGTATTTTTCTCGATGTCAAAAATCATAATTGACCAGAGGTCAAAAAAGCACTATAAGCTCACTTCGTCATTATTGGAGACACGACATGTTAGTAGCAGGCAGAACTGGGTGATTTTTAGTTAAAAAGTATAACTAATAATTTCAATAACTTTTTTTCCAGGAAAAAAGTACATATACTTGAAACAAATACAAATAACATGACAAAATAGTTATTAATATTTACAATAACTCTTTTGTCGTGTAATTTGTAATTGTATTCAAGTAATATTTTTCCTCAAGTGATTTGGAATTGTATTTGCAGCAAAATCTGTTTAAAGTCTGTTTACGTTAAGATGAGAATGACGTCACAAGATGACAGGTTAGTTTTTTCGCTTCGGTAACATCTGAAATTTTACTATCATTTGAGCAACTCACAAAATGAAATTTTACTAATGTCGTCACTACTGAACGCATTTCATTGGTAATTTTAACGTTATGTCGGATATACGAAATTATCAAACGTCATTCTTTCCTTAACGTAAACAGACTTAAGGAATTGTAATTTTTGTTGTCGTTTTATATTTTTATATTTATTGATTACTTTTCTGTTTAATTATACCATTTTTATTATGTATTATGTGTGTGAATAAAATTTTTATGTATAATATTCAATTGATCTGATTACAATTACTTATTATAAGTACAAATACTTTTTCAATTACAATTACTGTTTCCAATTACAATTCAATTTCTAAGTACTATTTTTTTTTCTAATTACAATTACTCTCAAATGCGTGTTTGATGACGAGATGCGTGTTCACGTGTTCTAAAAACAAAAAAATTTCTGTATAAACTTCCATTTTTATTCTCCTTTGCCATAATGGTCAACATCCTGGCACTTATTTTGAAGAACTGGTTGTAATGAAAAGTAAAAAAAACAATAGTTCTATACTAACCAAACATTTCTTTTACATAATGTGGTCCACTCTCTTCAAAAAGAGTCTGATACCTCGTCTCAAAATGAACAGTTTTCAAGTTATGATGTTTTGAAATTCTTTTTGACCAAATGGACCCAGATTTATGTTCTATGCTTATAATATAAAAGTACCTATCCAAACTTGTATGTTGATGTAACTTTTTTGCTTCGAGTCAATAATTACCCTCTCGTGCATGGCATCACACGTTTAAAGGTAAGGGCTGCGTCTTCCCTAGCTCACACAGTCTCTTGAAGACTTCCGAGGATTGTACGTAGGGTTGCAATTGGTTGACGGAAATAACAATAATAATTTTTAACCTCTTAAAAGTTTCATTGTTTTATCATTAATAAGTAACCTCTTCCGTTTTTTATAAATTACTCTGCTTATTGCTTTTTATTGATTTTGTGCTTACATATAAATTTTTTTCATTAGATTTGTAATAAATCCCTGTTAAAATCAATTATTTATATGTACTCTGGGATTCAAGCCGTTTCGATGAACGTTTCTAATTATTGCATTTTTTTAAATGCTATGGTTTCTCAATGTTTTCATAATTTATCGTTTTATCGAAAAACTAATTAGAAAAAAGTAATACGTAATTCCTATTTTTATGACTTGTACTTTGTAACTACTGTAATTAGTTCCTTTTTTGAAAAAGTACTTTGTAATTGTAATCACTTTTAAAGTATCTGGAATGACGATTTCTGACGTAGGTACATTTCAAATTCACAACTTTTACTGAATATTGAATTTTATAATTGTTCAATCCGCAGAGTACTTGGATTATGAAGCCATGTGGAAGATCTCAGGGTTCCGGAATATTTTTGATAAACAAATTGTCCAAGTTGAAGAGGTGGTCAAGAGAATCCAAAACACCCTTCCAGCAGCAGCTTTCCAAAGAAAGTTATGTCATTTCAAAGTAAGTGACGAATTCTTCATTTTGTATCTGTGAACTGAATTTCTCCAAGACGGATTATGTTATTATTTTATGTCGTTTCATTATCGTTCGATCTGACGCGGGCTTTTGACACAGTGGATCGAAGGTTCGTATCGGAAAAAATCGATAAACTTGGCTTACGTGGCTCGATAAATAGTTGGATAAGTTCTTACCTGGAAAACAGAAAAATTATCGTGAAAATTGATAACACAAAATCAGACGAATATTCTCTTGACCTTGGAACTCCCCAAGGAAGTGTTCTAGGCCCTTTAATTTTTTTAACATATGTCAATGACCTTCCTGAGCATATTAGTGGTGGTAAAACCTTCATGTATGCGGACGACACCACCATTGTAGTCTCCGGAACTGACGCACAGAAAATGAAATCAGTAGCAAGTCAGGTGCTAAATGATTTCTCAAATTACTGTACGAAAAATATGTTGATCGTTAATCACAGCAAAACTGTAGTCATAGATTATCACATAAAGAATAGACCTCCTACAAACCACGTTTATGAATTTAACGATATTGTTTTGAAAACCACTAATTTTTCACAACTCCTAGGCATATACAGTGCGGTCCAAAGGTATGGAATAAATTCATTTTTAGCGGTATTATGTATTTTATGAAAAAATCCTGAAACAAGTCAATTTTTATTGGCAATTTGACAATTTACAGTATGAAAATATTACCCCCTTCTTGCACCCCCTCTGAATTATGAGCACCCCCTCAAAAATTTTAAATGAGAAGGGGGGTCGTGTGGCATCTTGTTCGAAAGGGATTTTCATTATCTGTTCAGCAATACTAAGTTTTTCATATTTGGTGCAACCATAACGAAGAAAATTTTTTATTAAAATTTAAAAATATTGACACTGTAAATTATGTATCTGTTGAAACAACCTGAAACAGGTCGATTTCTATTCTCAATTTGACAATTTATAGTATGAAAATATCACCCCCTTCTTGCACCCCTTCTGAATTATGAGTACCCCCTCAAAAAATTTGAATGAGAAAGGGGGTTGTGTTGCACCTTTTTCAAAAGGGATTTTCATTCTCTGTTCAGCAATACTGAGAAAATTTATTCTGAATATGTAAAATGTTGATAGACTGAAGGAAATAATGTAACATAATGTTTAGGAAGTATATTTCAATTTGTTTTACAGTTAAATTAAATGTTCAAAATGACCACCATTCACTTCTTGACAATAAGCAAGGCGATCTTGGAATTCTCGTAGAACATTTTGTAGGACCTCAGGGGTTATGTTGTTAATTTCTTCCGATATCCTAGTTTTTAAATCTGCAATATTGTCTGGTCTATTGAAATATACTTTTGATTTTAAATAACCCCATAAAAAGTAATCGAGAGGAGTCAAATCGGGGGATCTAGGCGGCCATTCAATCGTTCCACGTCTGCCAATCCACCTATTGGGAAAAACTTCTGTCAAATAATCTCGAACAATACGTGTGTAATGCGGTGGAGCTCCGTCTTGTTGATACCAAATTGATCTATCTATTCCATTTGGATCATTAACATCGGGAAAAAGTCTTTTTAATGTAGGCACTAAAAAGTTCATCAAAAAACATAGATAAACCTCACCATTAATTGTGCCTTCAAAAAAATAGGGGCCAATAATTTTGTTTTTAATGATACCAGCCCAAACGTTCACTTTTTTGGGATATTGTGTGTGAGCTTCACACATCCAATGAGAATTTTCTCTGCTCCAATATCTACAGTTTTGTCTATTAACCGTTCCATTTAAATAAAAAGTAGCTTCATCAGAAAACACAATTTTGTTTATGAACTGCAAATCTGCTTCGATTCTATCCATCATCAGTTCACAGAATTGTTGCCTTCTATCAGGGTCATCCTCATTTAACTCCTGAACCAACTGAACTTTATAAGGATGGTATTTTTCTTTATGTAAAGCTCTCAATATCGATGATTTACTTACATCATTGTCGGCGGCAAGTTGTCTACATGTCATATGCGGATTTTCCTCAATCGCTAACAGTACATCTAACTTTTTCTCCTCATCCAATGCAGCATTTTGACCTGGTTTTTGACGAGTTTTTACATGTCCAGTTTCACGGTATTTTGTTTCTATTTTGCTAACTGTAGATTGTGATACGTGTTGACCAGGGTATTTATTATTGAACATTTCACAAACTTCCGTTTGAGTTCGTGTTTTATTACCGCATCCAAGCATAATTAAAATGTCTATTCTTTGAGTTTCGGATAAATGAGCCATAGATGAATAGAATACACACAAAAATATTTTTCAATACACCGACGTCTGCCAGCAACTCACAAATATCAAAATAACAGTAGTTTACTAGATTGACATTATATTATTTATGGGTTTTGTGAATAATTTTTTGGTGTCTTCGACTTTTTCCTGACTTTTTTAGCAAGACAGATAAGAAAGTATAAATTGTCAAATTGAGAATAGCAATCGACCTGTTTCAGGTTTTTTCAACGGATACATAATTTACAGTGTCAATATTTTTAAATTTTAATAAAAAATTTCTCAGTTATGGTTGCACCAAATATGAAAAACTTAGTATTGCTGAACAGATAATGAAAATCCCTTTCGAACAAGATGCCACACGACCCCCCTTCTCATTTAAAATTTTTGAGAGGGTGCTCATAATTCAGAGGGGGTGCAAGAAGGGGGTAATATTTTTATACTGTAAATTGTCAAATTGCCAATAAAAATTGACCTGTTTCAGGATTTTTTCATAAAATACATAATAACGCTAAAAATGAATTTATTCCATACCTTTGGACCGCACTGTATATTGACTGCAACCTCTCATGGGGAAAACAAATAAATTTCGTTTGTAAGAAATTGAATAAAACCTTTTATATACTTGTTACGCTGAAAAATACGCTAAAAACTGACGCACTCCTGCAAATATACTACGCATTCGTATATTCAGCCATTTCTTATAATATTATAGCGTGGGGTCAAGCAGCTGAGATCACTAGAGTTTTTGTTGCTCAAAAGCCTATACTCCGATTAATATTTGGCATAAAAAATTGCAACTCTTGTAGGGATGTTTTCAAAAAAAATAAAATCCTAACTGTCGTATCAATTTACCTTTTTAAACTTCTTTGCTATATATTCAAGAATAAGAATTTGTATCCTCTAAACAGTGACAACCACTCCCATAACACTAGATGTAAAAACGACATCAAATTAAGTAAACACAAACATTCATTTTATAAAAAGTCACCGAATAATGCTGGTTGCCGTTTTTACAATCGTCTGCCAGACAATATAAAAAAAGCGGATTCCCCAGCACTTTTTAAATCTCGCCTAAAAGAACTCTTAGTCACACAATGTTTTTATTCACTCGATGAATTCGAGACATATTTATCAGGACTGTAACTTCCATCAGAAGTGATAATAATGTATTTGCATGTTTGTATGAGATTTATGTATTTTTACTTGGGTTGGTACTTTTGTATCAGCCTCATTACTTGTAACATGTACCAGCTTAAGGGATCAATAAACATTTATTTATTTATTATTTATTTATATTTTCATTTTTATTTGAAAAATTCAGTATGCAGGGTCTTTCACGACGAGCCTTATTTTTTTTAATTTAAAAATTTCTTCCACTATTTCAGGTATATTGACGATCCTTTGCTAATCGGAGGAAAGAAATTCGACTTGCGGCTGTATGTACTTGTTACTTCGTTCAGACCTCTCAAGGCTTACCAGTTCAAATTGGGTTTCTGTAGATTTTGTACAGTCAAATACGATTCCAGTGTTGCAGAACTGGATAATATGTATGTACATTTAACAAATGTATCTGTCCAGAAACATGGGGTGAGTAATTTGTTTCTGTGTCATGTAGTGAAGAATAAACGAACTATTGAATTTTATTTTATAAAAACACCAAACACTCAAAGATGGCGACGGATTTTTTAATTTTACATGATACCTACCTGTTTTGATTGCCTTCTGAAAATCTACAAAATATATTCATAATTTTTTCCCCTATATCAATAGTCCGGGAGATATAACAAAAAATTCTAGAATTTTCTACCATTTTTGTCTAAAAACACCAAAAACTCGAAAACGAAACGAGATATTGAAAAAACATGTTCGATCAGTTTTATTGTTCCCAGAAAGGTCTACAAACAGTTACGTTGATATTTTTCCATATCTTGGAAAATGAACAGATTGTTGATTTTTTTTTATAAAAACGCCAAAAACTCTAATATGGCGACATATTCTCTAATTTCACAAGACACCTTTTTTGATTGCCTTTTGAAAAGGATTGAAAACAACAAAAACTCGAAAATGAAACGAGATATCGAAATAAAATATAGGAACAATCTTATTGTCCCTGAAGAGGACGTGTAAATTCATCTCAACTTCAAATCCTTTTAGCAAAGCAAATAGCTGAAGAGCATTATTTTTGTAAAAGATAGATCACGCAGGTTACAAAATAAAAACTTTTTTTCTAACACATGCATTTCAATATTCTCCTCGCCCTTATATTTCCCTATCATGAATGTGTCCTGGGTTTGCTTTTGTTCTCAAAATATGGTGGTGTAACGATTCTGCAGCCGAACCTGTCGCTCGTAGTTCTGAACAAGCCTGCATTCCTAAGAGTATTAAGTCATCGTGAAATAACAGTTCTCATCGCTTCTAGAAAAGTGCTCCATCTAGATGTGAATGGGAGTAGTTCCAGAATTATCTAGAGAAGAACCGTTCGTGTATAAAGGGTGGGGCACTCCATACGACACGGTCCATCATTAATTCTTTCGGGAATCTCTCCATTTCATTATACAAGGTGTTCCATCTTAGACGAGCCACCCCGTATATTTCATCCCATAGTGAGTAGAAAAATTTCCCGAAACAATTTGAATGATTTTGTTTGGGGGACATCTTTTGACGTATATTTGAGGCTTGAATGAGGACGTCTGTTTATTCCTGGGAATTGAAATGGCGAAATTTATCTTGAAATGCTGGAAAATGCTATTGATCCGTTAATAACTGAACAATTAGAACACGATCCTCTACTACTTGAACAACAATTGCATTTCCAACAAGACGGAGCTCCTCCTCACTACGCCGCACCAGTTCGCCAATACCTCAATTTGCTATACCCCGGTCGTTGCATTGGAAGAAGGGGTCCTATGGAGTGGCCTGCCCGATCTCCTGACCTGAACCCTCTGGACTTCTTCTTGTGGAGACATCTTGAGTCCAAGATTTTTGTGACGAACTACGCCAACGAATTGTAAATGAGTGTCGTCAAATAACTCAAATTATGCTGAACTATGTTAGAGACGGTTTTCAGTCAAGATTGTATTATTGTATGGAAGTCAATGGAGGACAATTTTAACATTTGATTTAAACACGCAGATTTGATTATTTTATTGTAAACATGATAACACAATTACATTTTTTTAAGAATGTGATTTTTTGAAGATTGTTTAAGTTTCTAAAAAGGGTTCAATAAACATTGTAAAAATAACTAAAATATTCAAGATGACTCATTCGAGCTACAAAATTGATTTTTGGTGAAAACGGTTCATCAAATTTACATTTCACATACACTGTTGTAAAGAGGCTTCCAATACCTTTCAAATGAAGTATCACTCAACCCCTCTTCTCTATTCAATTTTGAAGGGTTGAAGTGTCCCCTATTAGGGGGTTGCCCATTCAAGTCTCAAATATACGTCAAAAGATGTCCCCCAAACAAAATCATTCAAATTGTTTTGGAAAATTTTTCCTCTCGCTATGGGATAAGAAATATAAGGGGTGGCTCATCTGAGATGGAACACCCTGTATGTATATTGATTAAGGCTACAACAGGAAATTATTTTGGAGTCTATAAGGTGGCTCAAAAAGTGTGACATGTCAAAGTTGTGTTTTTTCAAATGGAACATCCTATATTTTGTTACACTTTTGAAAGAGCCGGGAAAACCTAATATGATTGTATAAAAGGTACTATGTACCCAACCCTAACCGTTCTCGAGTTGTTAATTTTGTTATGCTAGGTTCAATTGAAAACTAAATAACATCGAAATGTATAGACATCACCCCTTCGAAATCTGACCATGCATTAAAGAGGTTATGGGTTATTGATTTCAATACATCTCGTTTCTCAAAATTATACAGAATGTTCAATAATCATTGTTGCTTTTTTATAATTTCGAACAAAGATAACTTTGTCATTTCAAATAGAACTTCCTGTATTATTTTAGTCTGAGGAATAGAAAATTCAATTATCTTTAATTCCATATTGGGGTTTCCCATTCCTTGCTTGAATAGTTTGTCAGATATTGGACCTTTCAAATAGTAGATCTTATTTCAATGAATTAATTGAATCAAGATAGCTTTGACACGACATTTATTTGATTTGCTCATAGAATTCTCATTGACAGTTGGTAACTTCACTTCATTGAAAATATTCAATGTTCACTAAAATCAAGTTATCAACAACAAAATATGAAACACAAATACAGTTATTTCAAAGTAGGTGCAAGTCAAATCTGGTGATCTCGCTGGCCAATTTTGTGGTCCTCCACTACCAATCCATTTATTCGGAAAGCACATATTGAAAAACTGTCTGACACTGAATATGAAATGTGCCGGAGCTCCATCCAATTGTAACCATATCTCTGTTGCCTGATATTTAGTGGCACATTCCCCAAAAGACCAAGCAGATCATCTAGTAAAAATTGTAAATTTTGTTGACCATTTCCACGATTACTCACTAATAAACTGATTCAAACTCTTAGTGATCCTGCAACTAAAATATGAAATAATAATATTTTCAGGGTGAATATAATTCTTCACACGGAGGGAAGCTGAGCGTACATAACCTACGCTTACATCTAGAGAGCACCAGAGGAAAACAGGTCACGGAAAAACTATTCGATCAAATGAGTTGGTTGATAATTCACTCTCTGAAAGCTATTGCTCCCGTTATCGCCACAGATCGCCATTGCTTTGAATGTTATGGTTATGATATAATAATTGATAATAAGCTCAAACCTTGGCTCATTGAAGTAAGTTATAGATAATAGTTATTTATAACTTACAACACGTCGAGTGCAATAAACAATTTTTGCACGAGTTGCATAGGTACCACATTTTTTCTACGTTTGTGCAAAAACCAAAAACTGTTTCATTTAGATGGTACTAAATTGTAAGGAAGATATTTTTGGTATAAATCAAGCTGCTAAAAGTAATATAATATATTCAAAGAAACAAATTTTATTTTTATTATATAATTAATATGATTGACAATAATATCAAATATGCAACTGTTTGAAACGTAATACAATCTCATAGGAAATGAGCTAAATATGGCGTTGATTTGACTTTTATTGTTGTTGTTATTTCCATCAACCGATTGCACCCCTACGCGCAACCCTCGGAAGTTTTCGAGAGACTTGTGTGAGCTAGGGAAGATGCAGCCCTTACCTTTTAACGTGTGATGCCATGCACGAGACCGAATGTGCGAGGCTTTGAACCATCGACCCTTCACTCCAAAGGCGAACGCTCTACCACCACGGCCACCACGGTCATGATGACAGAACGCTGTAGCAGAATGACAGATGGGTGCAATGAAGACTTTATTGCACTCAGTGCAATCAAGAACCAGTTTTTCCACTAAATACAGTTCAATAAAGTTTTGTTTTCTGCATGAACTTAGAAAAAACATATTATTTCATCATCGGATTGACCCATTTTGAAAAATAAGCGTGGGTCGGAATTATTCTTATGACTAATTTTTTTTTCAGGTGAACGCATCCCCATCATTGACATCAACCACGGCAAATGATAGAATATTGAAACATAAATTACTAGACAATATTCTCAATATTGTCGTTCCACCTTCGGGAATACCTGAGTAAGTGGAGTATGTACAGTGTATACCACATTGAGCTGAGTCGACATGTATATGGGAAACTACTGAGAATATTGTTCTGAACATTTGTATACTGGAGGTTTTCGAGAAGTTTGTTTTAGTTAAAATATTTTCAGTTTTCTATGACTTCCGATATAACCGGAAGTTGGCTCCAACTTTGTTTTTTTAAATGAAACACCCTGTTTTTATTGAATTTTTACAATTTACGATGAATTTCAATACAACTTTATCTGAAACATTATACAGGGCAATTCAAATTCGACCCCCACCATTGGGATCTCCTAAATTACAGGAGATATATACGTCGAAGCTTAAAATGGGGCAAAGTTGCGTATTCTGGTGCTTAACAAAATACTGTTTTGAAACTTTGAAAATTCCGAGTATTTCCGGAAATATCGGGAAAAAACTGAAAATCGGAATTTCTGTTTTTATTTTTTTCTATCGTTATTTGACAACATAGCTCAAAACCAAAACTACAATTTCAATGATACTTTTTTTCAGCTACACGTTTTCATGTTCAGATTTACTATCCGACGTTTCGTCTTCTGGCATTCATCATCAACTTTTTTTTTCAGTTATGGACGCCATATTGTTTTTTATACAGAAAAATAGTGATTCTCATTCTGATTTCATTGATGTATAATTTGTTATGATTTGCACTTCTGAAACTACAGATATTATAAAAAAACAACTTCATCTAAGATGGTCATGACTCCATCTAAAAATTTTGTTTAATAAACACTAGTTGTCAGAACTCATTAAACATCATAAGTTTGCACAAATTCTTCAGTCGAAATGTCCTCATTCTCAAATGTAGAACAACGAGATATATGTTGAAACTGTATTATAAATTTGATAGGAATAGTACGAAAACAACACAAATTCATTTTGAAATCGAGAAATCAACTCTCCCCTCGGCGTGGCTACAAGCATTTTGTCACCCCAATATATAAAAAAGGTGACAAAACGGAACCAGACAACTACAGACCAATCAGTTTAACATCACAATGTGTGAAACTAATGGAACGAATCGTAGTGGATAGACTCCTACCCTTCCTCATAACCAACAACATAATCCCACCAACCCAGTACGGTTTCATCCCTGGAAGGTCCACAGTCACAAACCTTCTGTGCTGTCTAGATTTATGGATAAAAGCTCTAGACGAATCCAAACCTGTCGATGTCTTTTATCTAGATTTCTCTAAAGCTTTCGACAAAGTTCCTAAAGACAAACTCATTTTCAAACTAGAACATTTTGGGGTACGAGGATTACTGCTAAAGCGGATAACTGCTTTCCTTTCGCATAGATGCTATAAAGTCAAGGTAGGTTCCAGTTATTCCAGGTGTTACGATGTCGTATCTGGAGTACCTCAAGGGTCGGTACTGGGACCAAAGAATATCTACAATACTGAACAAGAAGCGACACTCTTGTCGGCGCCTTTGATGTTCGGTGGGTAATTTTTGATGACCTCCGCCATTTTGTTGGGGTGCTAAAGGTCGGGACACAGGAAAAAATTCATTATTGAACGACAGAAGCTGCCTCCGCGTACCGTAGGAAGCGTTGCGAAATGAAAAGAAATATATTTGGTATGATTTAAGATTAGCTGATTTATATATTTAATTATCATACGAGAAAGGATTGAAATTTTTCAAGCACAAGTTGTTTAAAATTACTTAAATACCACAGAACAAAACTATGTCATAGCACAGAACATAATAATTCTGACAGTTGACAATGGAAACAATGAATCAGCAGGGGTGGGATTACGTGAGCCATAGAATTCTATAGTCGACAGTTATGTCTCTGTCTCTCCCGCGAATTCAACCATAATGACACTTCACTTATTCGATGAAAAGTAGAATTCTATGGCTAACGGAATCCCACCCCAGCTGATCGACATAACCTTGTTAATGATCAGCTGTTCAACATCCGCCATTTTGCCAGTAAACATGCACACTAGAAAACGGTATTCCCCCCCCCCACTGCCACTGTCGCTTCTTGTTCAGTATTGTAGATATTCTTTGCTGGGACCAACGCTCTTTCTTCTCTATGCATCGGACTTGGCTTATGGTATTGGCTCCAATCATGCGTTTTTTGCCGACGATAGTAAGTTTTTCGGAAATCCAATCACTGACGAAGACCAACTACAATCTGATCTGGCCACTGTGAAAATCTGGTGTGATTCATGGGAAATTCCGCTCAATACAAATAAATGCAATGTACTTCATATTGGCAACAATAATCCACATTTAAACTATACTTTGTCAAACTCCCCCATTCCGTCTGTGAAGCAACAGTCTGATCTTGGCGTCATCGTAAATGATAAATTGTCATGGTCCGATCAAGTAGCCGCTGTCGTAAGGAAAAGCAATACTAGCACTTACCTGCTGAGGAAATCCTTCACAAACCCGGATCCTAAATTATTCAACACCCTCTATAAGGCATATATACGACCGCACATGGAATATGCTGTCCAGGTTTGGTCACCACACCTAGCTAAGGATATACTACTCCTTGAAAGAGCCCAAAGGGCTGCCACTAGAATGGTCTATGGAGCCAGCACCCTCACTTACGAAGAACGCCTATGCCAGTTACGTTTGCCGTTCCTGAAGGAAAGGCGTGAAAGAGGTGATGCCATATTAACCTATCGTATACTCCACAACATCTTCGCCCTGGACATGACCCACCTATTTGAGATGAACTCTGACGGTAGGCTGAGAGGTCACCCCTTCAAACTCAAGAAAGAAAAGTTCCGGACAACTCCAAGGCAACAATTTTTCGTAAATAGAGTGTTCATGAACTGGAATTCCCTTCCTGACAGCGTGGTTACCGCGCCTAGTGTGAAAACCTTTAAAAACAGATACGATACTATAAAACAGTTACGAAGTGAATAGTTACTCGTGATTCAATCCTTTTTTGTTTTCTTGCATTTCATTGTATACATTTGATATAAATACTTTCTGTTCTCTTGGGCAAAATAGGTTTCACCTCTGCCCTTATTGTAATGTAATAATAATAATAATAATATCCGGAAAGTCAACAGCCGGATAGAACATTATTTGGAATTTTGGGCAAACACTTGGCTGAGTACGGCTGAGTACAAATTAAACATCAATGAAATCAGAATGAGAATCACTATTTTTCTGTATAAAAAACAATATGGCGCCCGTAACAGAAAAAAAAAGTTGATGATGAATGCCAGAAGACGAAACGTCGGATAGTAAATCTGAACATGAAAACGTGTAGCTGAAAAAAAGTATCGATGAAAATATACTTTTGGTTTTGAGCTATGTTGTCAAATAACGATAGAAAAAAATAAAAACGAAAATTCCGATTTTCAGTTTTTTCCCGATATTTCCGGAAATACTCGGAATTTTCCAAGTTTCAAAACAGTATTTTGTTAATCACCAGAATATGCAACTTTGCCCCAAATTAAGCTTCGACGTATCTCCTGTAGTTTAGGAGATCCCAATGGTGGGCGAATTTGAATTGCCCTGTGTGTCTAAAGGTCTCCAGTTTTTTGTTATTTAATTTTTGTGGAAAATTTTGGTCAAAAATTGGCAGAATTTTCCTGAATAACACCGGGAGCTTCCTAAATCTTTGGAAACTTTTCAAAAAAATTATACGAGGTGTTTAGAAATTGGTGTCGAATTCGGCTATCATGAAAATTGTGTAGCTCATTTTTTTCAAACGGCAACCCCATTTTTTACTCAATGCTCAAAAATAGGGGGAGTTTATGCTCACAACCCCTTCATCTGAATTGAACGGTTTTCGTAGAAATTTGGAAAAACTTAAATTTCCGTGTGGACCGTGTGGATATTAGAGATATCTGTGAATTTTTTGGAACGAGTTCGAGACATCTTCTCAGGGTTCCAATAAGGCGAGAAAGTTTTTTCATTAGCACTTCAATGTCTTTGTCCCAGTTTCATCAATCAATATTCCTAAATACCTTTTCTGTGAAGTTTGCGTTGAAATATAATTTTTCTCATTTTTAAATTGAGACTAAGTTTTTGTATATTTTTTGTTGAAAAGTGATGTGTACTCAGATTAATTTGTATTCGATGATAAAAGATTAGAATAGAGCCACATTTCATAATTTTCTAAAATTGAAGGATAAGAGTTTTCGTACACACATAAAAAGGATTTCTTCCTCTAATGTAATAAGCTTTGCTTCAAGAGTATGGCTTGTTTATACAGGGTGTCAATTTGAAAACTTCCCACCCTTAATATCTTCCTTCCAGTAAACAATATGAGTAATCGAAAAAACAGGTCAATTTTATTGTCAAGGGGGACACTTTCACGGACTATTTGTAGCCCTCGTGGTTCAACCCCCTAGGAGGGGTAGATGTTACCCTTAGAATTTTAAATGGGAAGGGGGGTCAAGTGGCACATCATTTTGATGGGCGTTCAATTCTTGTTCCAATGGTACCCCGACTTATTATTTTGTGATGAGCATTTTCTGAAAAATTGCGTTCTAAACTAACAGAAGTAATTATTAGAACGCCTATACTGAGATGCATTATTGTATTGACTCACTGAACCAGTTTCGTAAAACTTATTCACCAAATCAAGCACATACCGGTGACTTACATTACAATTTGGTTGTCTTTCGTTAAAAAGACATGCCGCCCTTCGTGCGCACTTTCCAACTTCGCCATAAATTACAATCATTTCAATTCTGTCTTGAAGAATGTAAACCATTTTTACACTTTTATACACTTATTAAAGTAATTCCTAAACAGCCCAACAGGTACAACGGTATTCACAATACTACCACATAGTTCAAATTTGCTAACCAATTTTTTGCCGGAAAACAGAAACTTTTTACAGCAGAAGTAGCAAAAAAGGAAGGCTATCTGTACAATTTCTGCGATGACACTTAAAAATTCAGCATTTAATAAACACAACTTTACTACCATCTACGTTTTACTATTAGACTAGTTTTTTATGTAAAGTGTTTGGAGCTAATGGCTAATGTTACCCCTAATAAAGGGTTGGAACGGTACCACCTAATATTCTAACCAGTTCTGGCCAAACCATGCATCTCAGTATAGGCGTTCTAATAATTACTTCTGTTAGTTTAGAACGCAATTTTTCGGAAAATGCTCATCACAAAATAATAAGTCAGGGTACCATTGGAACAAGAATTGAACGCCCATCAAAATGATGTGCCACTTGACCCCCCTTCCCATTTAAAATTCTAAGGGTAACATCTACCCCTCCTAGGGGGTTGAACCACGAGGGCTACAGATAGTCCTTGAAAGTGTCCCCCTTGACAATAAAATTGACCTGTTTTTTCGATTACTCATATTGTTTACTGGAAGGAAGATATTAAGGGTGGGAAGTTTTCAAATTGACACCCTGTATATACTGGAATAAACGATTTCTCGATCTGAGCATTTTAAATTTCCAATTCAGTTCTCTCTGATCAAGCGTATATATTGCTTGGATGATAAAAATATATATATTATTTGTGTGAGTAAACCAACTTTACTCCAAATAAGAAACTCATGTTACATAGGTCAAGACAATTATAATCTCCATTGAGAAATTACTTCTCTTGAATCAAATTGCACAAATTCTTAACATTAGCTATGCTCGTTTCATACCAAAAAACTTCTATGTTTGGATGAATGAAACCATATTATTGAATTAAGATACAGCTCTTCATTTGAGAACTTCACTGTGTTGGGGTGTTGAAATATTGGCTTCAATTGAAACTACCATATTGCTGACTAAGAAGACTATCAGTTGCTTGATTTGAGAATCAGAATTACTTGGATTCAAAAAAATTTAATCGAAAATGAAATACAGGCACATGGTTCAAATTCAAAGTGGTATTTAGACATCTCAAAGTATTTTAGTATTTGGAATTGGATATGGAAGAAAAACTGAGGGGTTGGGGAATCTCTGAAGAGATTATTGATAATTTCAAAAGTAAGTGTAGGAGATAATATCAAGATAAGGTTAGGTCAGGTTGCTATATAGTATATTGTACGCTCGTACTACAAAATTTCATATACCTACTCTTGGGAAATGTATGTCATTTCATACTCATTGTACAATATATTATATAGAAACCTGACCTAACCTTATCTTGATATTATGTCCTACACTTACCTTTGAAATTATCAATAATCTCTTCAGAGATTCCCCAGCCCCTCAGTTTTTCTTCCATATCCAATTCCAAATACTAAAATACTTTGAGATGTCTAAATACCACTTTGAATTTGAACCATGTGCCTGTATTTCATTTTCGATTAATAATAGCTTCGACTATAAACAGAAAACAGCCGGCAAACAGGGGTGCGACTGCGAATAGTGCGTAGTGGCCGGTGTGGAACTCAGAAGTGCGATCGCCAATCAACAGGTGCAACTTGGACGACTTGGGAAACACTGTTGCCGATTTTCGTAGTTGAAATTGCAGATTGCAGGTCGTGATCTCACGTCCTCACGGACTTGAGAATTAGTATAATAATTATGTATTAATGCTTTGAGCTATTAAATATAGTGTCTCTTTTGCACTTTTTTCCGTACCAAACGTACACCTAGTGGTATTGATGTTGGTTGCTACTCATATGTAGGCACTTTAGTTCTTTGGAAACAGGTAGATATACCTACCTACAACTAATGAATGTTGCTACAGCTGGTGTTTGTGTGATAGCTTCCTAGGTAACTATAGAAAGGAATGAGAACAACAAATTTGGTTGAAGCGATAGTTACCTTACCTATGCTAAATAATCATGAATAGGTAGGTACGTAATCATACGTTTGGCAACAATACCTTTGAGAGGAGAAAGAAATGATATTCAAGAATGCATAATTGTTAATTCAAGAAAATTGCATTCGAAATTTACTTCTCATGATACAAATTTTTGGCACATTTCTTCAATGAAGAAATACTTGATATGGTGTCTTGGAACAAGAGATATTGACGAACAGTCGTTACCGACCGATGATGAACCCTTTACCCCCATAAACACCTAACTATGTAGGCTTATTTTGGCAAGAACCTGTCAGAAAACAACTACTCCCCTGGCTAAGACTATCTAACAGCTACTTGTGCAACGTTCCTCAAAACATCAGAGGACGCAATTGCAAGTGCCCTCTATGACCAACCAGCAGAATTATGTTTTGATTTGGACGGGGTGACCACCTGCAGACTAGTTTCGAGGTTGTTGCCTCTCATCAGTGCAAGGGCAGGTCAACACAGACAGCACTGAAGCCATCTGTTCCCCGTCCAAACCAATACACACTCCGCTGATTAGTCAATTCTGGTTCACGCTTCATAGCAATGTTTCAATGATTTACTGATATAATACGACTGATGTTGATTTTGATTATCAATTTTTTTATCATTTTCAGTGTTAGGTGGAATAAAATAACTTCATCGCAGGCTTTAGGAGACTTTGAACTACTTATTGATGAAGATTTGGTGAATCTCAATGAAAATGCAGAAAACTCAACTACGAACAGAGCAGCTTATAAATGGAAGTGAACCTTCCAACCTTTGTATGAAATATAATGTTTTACAAAGATTTTTTGCATTTAATTAATATTTTTCTTCAAATCTAACGTTAGCTGCAGGAATAGTAAGTGCAATCTCACTCCTGGAATCCATAATCATCTAAAATAAATGCATGTGTAATGAAATGAAATGTAATAATGATACAAAATGAACGGTAATGCAGAATTCCACAGCTTGCTTCGTCATAAGAAGGTGAGGCAATAATGCCCAACATGACAATTTTAGGTCTGAAAATATTTCAAGAGTCTTCGTCTTTTGGAAAAAATCACGCAAGATCAGAATCAATTTCTGAAGATATTTTGCTGTATACAGTGTTGTCCCACTTGCTCACTTGCTCACCATAGGTATCTTTTCAATGACAAGAGATACGAGGTCGGTTAAATGACACCAAATGTGGAGTTTATCAAGGCCAACTATAATGTGAAAAAATATTTTGATAAAATCTATTCGTTTCTGTTTTATACGGAAATAACAAATTTTGACCATTTTCATGTCTCTTGCAAGTGAATTTTGACCCACTTCTGGCGGTCCTAATAACTTGAAATTTGGCAAATGTTCATAATTCCGGTGACAATGCACTATGAAATTTTACTGAAATAAAAAATAAAAAATGGCGGCTCCTCCAATATGGCGGACGAGATTTGTGATTATGGACCGATTCCATTCAAAATTGGTATGTGGGGGTTTTTGAGGTCGGAGATCATGATTTTTTTGTTAAAATTCATAAATTCAAGATGGCGATTTCAAAATAGTTCTTGTTTTTGTATAAATGACGATAACTCTGTTGTTATCAGCAAAAAGCTATTACTATGATATAACATTTGTAGGATAAAAAAAAGTTATTCATAACTAAGTTATAGTGAGCTATGACCTACATTTGAAAAATGAAAGTTAGTACTGATATCGCAAATTCTAGAAGTGTTGATATGAATTACATATTTTTTTCGAAATCTCATTGAAAAACTGCTATAAGAATGTGAAATTCCTATTCGAATATTTTCATAAATAAAGAAGTTACGGAAGAGACATGAAAATGATCAAAATCTGTTTTTTGCGTATAAAACAAAAACGAATAGTTTGTTTGAAAGTGGTTGACAATGTTTCACTTTGAGTAAGGTTATTATGGACTTTTATTGTCTAAAAAAGAACAAAGAAAAATTCAATTCTCTGCAATTTTTAATCACGACGTTTCAACTGTTGAAATCTACAGTCTTTATCAAGTGTATAATGCGACAATCTCAAGGATACTTCTTATATATGCTGTGGATAATTTTGTGTCATTAGCCTAGGGGTAATTTGGCGGTATTCAGGTAAGCTTGTTAATTACTGTGCCAGGTCCCTCCGGTACAGCATTGTTAATTCTTATCGCAATTTCAATTGATCCATGCCACTAATTAAGGGTTTCCACACATTACGGATTTCTATGCTGGCCTGACTAAAGACTTTGTTGTTCATAATATATGCACTCTCTTTAAACTTCCTTCTATACCAGCCCTCTTCTTTATGGATGACTTCGGCTTCAGTCCATTTTATGTTGTGTTGGGTCGTCCTGACATGATCCGCTATTCCTGACTTTGATGTTTCTCCTCGTTGAGTGTTTCTCTAGTGTTCAGCGAGTCTAACGCTAAGTGGTCTCTTAGTTTCTCCAAGATAAGCTTCGCCGCATTCACAAGGGATGCGGTAGATGCAGTTTTTGGAGTCAATGTCAGCGTTACGTGGTCTGGTCTTTGTGAGATGGCTGCGAATAATGTTATCTGCCTTGAAACATGTCCGTATTTTGTATTTCGACCCAATTCGCTTTATTCTTTCCGATAGACCTCTAACATACGGAACGCACAGGGTGGTTTGTGTCGGCTCATCTGGTTTCTTGTTCTTATCCCCCCTGCGAGCTAGAACCTCTTCTATATGTTTTTTGGGGTACCCATTTCGTCGCAGATCATTCTTGATATTGTCCAATTCGATGGTAAGACTTTTATCTGTGTTACATAGGTTGTAGGCACGGTCCACCAGCGATCGAACAACCCCTCTCTTTGTAGCACCATGATGGTTCGATTCGAAGTTCAGGTATTGTCCGGTATGAGTCGGCTTTCTGTATACTGATGTTTGGCACTTATCATTGTTCCTTTGAACTTTTACGTCTAGAAAAGGTAAACCGTCTTGCGTCTCCTTTTCCATCGTGAAGTTTATGGACTTTCTGATGTTATTCAGATGTTCCAAAAAAACTTCAAGGTCCTCGTCTCCGTGGTTCCATATGACAAACGTGTCGTCAACATATCTCAACCACATCTGAGGTTTCTTATGGGCTGTCTCTGTAGCAAAAGTTTCAAACCATTCCATATAGATGTTTGCTACCAAGGGTGATAATGGGGATCCCATCGGTAGTCCGTCTTCCTTTTTAGACAATGAAAGTCCAGAATAACCTTACTCAAAAACGAATAGATTTTATCAAATTATTTTTTCACATTATAGTTGGCCTTGATAAACTCCACATGTGGTGTCATTTAACCGACCTCGTATCTCTCACCATTAAAAAGATACCCATGGTGAGCATGGTAAGTGGGACACACTGTAGACAGATAGAGCGTTTATTTGACTACGTCATGTTAACTCAATTTTTTTTTCAAACAATTTCATACAACAATTCTTTAACAATTTATTTTTTTAAAACAACTTCAGTGCCATAAATTCGAAATAAAATTCTAAAATTCAATGAGTTCTTCGAATTTATTTTATCGCCAAAAATCCAAAAAGTTATATAGTAAATTTTTAGAAAGTAAGAGAAAGAGATTGTACTCGGAAAAATACTATAAAAATTGAAAACTTCATACGATAAACCATTTAACAATTACTACAATTTAACAATGCAATAGATGTCGTAGAAAAAATTTTGTAAGATACATTTTCGTAAAGAGTTTTTTCGTACTTCCAAAACTTTCAAGTTCCCAGATATAGTTAAATCAGACATGATGATCTGGGATATTTTACAGAATAATCATGCATTTTGAGAGGTATTTAATAATATTTATTGACCCCAAGAAACATAAATGTTTATAATAGGGACCTAAATCTATAACTAATACAATAAACAACAAAATTTCAAGTTGAAAATGTTTGCATCAGTTTTTTTTCAAGTATCTTTGTAATAAGTACTTCTTTAAATGAAATTTGAAACGATCTTTTTGTACGACATTTTTCAATTTATTGGGTATATTATTGAATATCAAAATTCCATTATATAAAATTGATTTTTTCCCAATGTTTGTCTTTATTCTATGCGTGATGAGACTATTTGATTGTCTAGTTTGGTGATTGTGTATGGTATCAGTTGAATTAAATTCCAGAGATGAATGTTTCCTATTATTGATGACAGAATATACATATTTTCAATTTGTACAAAGAATTGATATCCAAAAGATTTTTTGGAGCATATAAATGTAATGTAGATTCAAGGAATGGTAACTTAAAAATACATTTGATACTTTTGTTTTGCAAAGATTTGAGTGGCACTTCCCCATACTGATATTAAATACTGTAATTTTGAATAAATTAAACTGAAGTAAATCATTTTTAGATATTTCAAAGGAATGTAATATCGAATTTTGAACAAAATACCAATTACAGGAGATATTTTTTTTCTAAGATTTTCAATATGGCTTTTCCAAGAAAGGTTTTCATCAATGTGTAATCCCAAAAATTTTGTTGTTTCTGAATATTTTATATTTTTTCCGTTGAAAGCTAATGAATTTGCAATATGTCTAGATTTCGTTTTTGACAAAAACATGAAGGAAGATTTATCAATATTCAAAGTCATTTTATGAATGTTCAACCAAATCGAAATTATTTTTATCAGCTTGAATATTTTCGATTAATTCATTGTCATTTTTCCCAAAATAAATTAATGATGTGTCATCCGCAAATAATTTGAGCTCGCCATGCAAACTAAGACTGGATATTGAATTGAAATATGTAAGAAATAATAAAGGTCCAAGAATTGAACCTTGTGGTACACCACATGTTATATTCCCCATCAAACTTTGTCCATTCCCCATACAAACATATTGTTTTCTCCTAGTTAAATAATTTTGGAACCATTCATGTACATGACCTCTAATCCCGATATTGAATAATTTACATAATAAAATTTCGTGATCTACCGTGTCGAATGCTTTTGATAGATCCAGTGACACTAAACAACATTGGAAGTTGTTATCTAGGTTTACTTGAATTTTTGTAATCAAATCCAACACGGCAGACTCAGTGTCACTAGATCTTCAGAAACCATATTGCCCATTATACAAAAAATTTATTTTATCAAGGTAATCCATTACTCTTCGGTTCATGATTTTCTCAATAATTTTGGATAAAACAGGTAATACTGATATAGGTCGATGGTTACTTAAAATTTCTTTTTTCCCACTTTTAAAAATAGGTGTTACCCTAGCAATTTTCATATTATTGGGAACATAGCCACTGTCAAATGATTTATTGATCAATGCGCTTATGCAAGGGGATAATTCTGATGCAACCATTTTTACAATTTTAACACTAATATTATCGAAACCAGCCGCTTTTTTGTTGTCAAGATTTTTTATAGTTTCCTTTACTTCCTCACAAGTTGTCTCTTCTAAGAACATGGACTCACTCAATGATACATTGTCATATGTGTTTGATGCTTCAAACAAAATAGCAGATGCTAAATTTGGTCCAACATTCAAAAAGTATTCATTAAATTTCTCACATATTTCCATTGGATCCTCAATATGTTCATTACCTTGTACAATAAATTTTACATTAACTTGCTTATTATTTTTCCTGTTATATAATACCTGATTTATAGTTTTCCACATAGATTTTGGAGTAGCATTCAAAAATTCATTTTTGTAATAGTTATATTTTGCTTCCCTTACAGTTTTTTTTTACCAGTTTATTACAATATTCAGTTTGGAATAATTCTATATCAGGAAACTAAATTCTTATAGTAACTGATATGAATACTGCTAACGCACACACCGGCAGCTTTCAAATTAAAGTTCTGAGAAACTAAAGGAAGATTATCATTATCGTCCACCCAGCCCGCACATACTGTAAGAAAACTAACACAAGAAGTCACTATTAATAAATAATTTACGACACATTTTTTTCTATTAATTGCTGACAGATTAATTGTATTTGGTCAAATTACCATTTTGAACTAAGATTGCTGGTCGATCAGGTATGGTAGGACGGCAGATCGATGGCCTTATGTCCATTTCTTATTTTGTCGCTGTTTCTATGATTATTTTCAGTTGCCAAGGCAAAATCGATTTCACTCCTTCGCTCATATCAACCAGCTTGATCTAGGCTGAGTTTGTTTCCGAAAAACCGTGAATAATCAAAATAATGTGTGCATTAGAATTAACTAGAGTGGATTATACAATAATAGGTGTAACAAACAATAATTGTCTACAGTTGATACCGGCAAACTTACCAAAAGAGCAACAGAAGGTCAGTTGAATTTGTTTATTCAGTAGTTTAGTAAACAATGACAGAGTAGTAGATAACCTACTGATGAAGATAACATGGAAAAAAATATCAGGAAATATTCAGATTGAACAAAATGATATTTTCTTTGAATGTTTTAGACGATGTAGTAACTTGATTACTTATATTTCGGACGTCCATCATCTTAATGGTTGAAAGATTTCTATCTCTTTTAAATTTTTCACAACGTTTCAATTGCTTGAATCTGCAATCGTCTTCTGGTGAATAGTGACAAAATCAGATGCTAGCGACCTTTTATAGGTCTATAATTAAAGTGTAATTACGCGCGGTCTTGTGGCGCGCGTGGTTTCGCGCTTTTTCTCCCTCCAAAACGGTCCATGAGCGGTTTCCATACGTTT
This sequence comes from Chrysolina oricalcia, assembly GCA_944452925.2. Lineage (NCBI taxonomy): Eukaryota > Metazoa > Arthropoda > Insecta > Coleoptera > Chrysomelidae > Chrysolina > Chrysolina oricalcia. The sequence goes on from OX101827.2 coordinate 3,523,623, forward strand.
TTAATTTCCACGCTTGGTTGACTGAAGGCACCATTGGCTTCTAAGTAGGTGGTTTCCATAAATTTCCGTTTGAACCAATGTTCCTCTCTATGAAGAACACTAGCTTCGTCCCAGAGAATTCGGTGGTGTTTTGTCCAGGCGTGGTCAGCAATTCCCGATTTTGATGTTTCCCCTCGTTGAGTCCACTTTTTACTGATAATGCCCTCTTGGTCTCTCCGATATAGGAATCTCCACATTCACATGGGACTTTGTGAATACAGTTTTTACTGGATGCTGTTGTGTTCTCTGGTTTCGTCTTGGTGAGGAAGCTTCGTAAGGTACTGCCGGATTGAAAGCAACTCTTGATGTTGTATTTATTTTCGATCCTTCTGATCTTCTCGGAGATACCCCTGATATAGGGAAGAATGAGAACGGGGTTTACAGGAAGAAGGCAGTACCTCAACTACGGCTCTAATCACCCAAACTCCACAAAGAGGGGAATCGTAAGAACGTTGGTGGAGAGAGCAATGTCTATTTGCAACAACCAGGAGTCATTGGAGGCGGAAATTAACCACATCAAAAAGGACCTACGCCGAAACGGATACTCCGAGAAGCTCATAGGAGAAGTTCGGAAACAACTCGAAAAGACCAAGACAACCGAAGAAAGACCACAAAACCCCGTTCTCATTCTTCCCTATATCAGGGGTATCTCCAAGAAGATCAGAAGGATCGGAAATAAATACGACATCAAGAGTTGCTTTCTATCCGGCAGTACCTTACGAAGCTTCCTCACCAAGACGAAACCAGAGAACACAACAGAATCCAGTAAAAACTGTATTTACAAAGTCCCATGTGAATGAGGAGATTCCTATATCGGAGAGACCAAGAGGCCATTATCAGTAAGAATAGCCGAACACAAAAAGTGAACTCAACGAGGGGAAACATCAAAATCGGGAATTGCTGACCACGCCTGGACAAAACACCACCGAATTCGCTGGGACGAAGCTAGTGTTCTTCATAGAGAGGAACATTGGTTCAAACGGAAATTTATGGAAACCACCTACATAGAAGCCAATGGTGCCCTCAGTCAACCAAGCGTGGAAATTTAAAACGTATGGAAACCGCTCATGGACCGTTTTGGAGAAAAAAAGCGCAAAACCACGCGCGCCACAAGACCGCGCGTAGTTACATTTTAATTATAGACCTATAAAAGGTCGCGTAGCATCTGATTTTGTCACTATTCACCAGAAGACGATTGCGGATTCAAGCAATTGAAACGATGTGAAAAAATTTGGAAGAGAGCGAAATATAAGTAATCAAAATGATATTTTGTTTGACGATCCTTTAACTGTAAATAGTGAATGATATTATCACAGAGGATAATGTAAGGAAGGGGAGTCTCATTAATATTCATCAACATTCCATATTTCTTGAACTTTTAATTCCAGAAGAATTACTCTCTCTATAATTTTTTTCATCAATACAACATAAAAATGATAAAAATACAGATGGAACATATAATAAAACTAAGAAGATCTGAAAGCGGCGATTTAGTGCTTTCCTTCTCGTAGAAAAGTACATAGGCATCTCCGCTCACCAGGGATCTAGTTGAAACTGGGTTAACATGTGAATCATTATATTCATGCCACGTGTTCGCATACGGATGTCTACAGTAGGCTGTGTAGTGTCCGCAATAGGTAGTCCCACTATGATTAGATAATGCATACAGACTATATAGATAAGGGGTTACGTTTTCTGCTGTATAATGACTCATATCCAATCCCTCTAAAGGAAAATCAATGATAAGATTCAATTTTTCTTGTAATCTTTCTGTTGAAGAAAACTGTTTCAAATGGATAAATAAAATTTCAGGGAATTTATGAATTGATAGGGATTTCGTGCACTTCCTCCTCTCATTGCACTTCGCACATGTTGGCTTCTCGTCACCATCCAAAGTTTCTTCCCATTTGAATGAATCTAAACATTGTGACAAATTTAGTTGGCCTGCTCTTCGTGGTATTGAAAGGGAAAGATCCCAAAACGGATCGAAAGAGACTGAACAGTGACCACAATAGGTACATTTCAATGTAGATTTTAATTGGCCAACGAAGTTGTCCACAATTTTGGAATTGTTCGTCCTTAAGTATCTTGACCATGACTCTTGAGCCTTCTCACTGTCACTCAATCTCTCATCCAACTCTTCCATTATGGGTAGCGGCTTTTCGGTTACTCTATTGACGTCTTCATGTAGACCCTCTAACAGGAATCGTAAGAACTCTTGAGCATCTTCTTGGGCAAAACCGATGAAACGAGGAGCGATTCTTTGTATTTGACTTTTCAAGGAGACTGTATCAACAACTCTACCAGACGAATCATCTGACCAAAGTTCCTTGATCACCTGGGCAAATGCTTTGATTAACGCTCCTTCCCCAGATATGTTGGTGTTTATATCCCTTGTGTGGGCGTCTCTATTCAAATACTCCAATAACCATCTAGTATTCGATAAACACTGGATAATACTGGTCATAAAACAAGTATTACCAATATTGGTCAACCCAATGAGACCAGATGATTGGATATTTTTATCAACTGCAGGCCAGATGGAGTGTGAGCTGTTTACGCTGCTTAGACTACTGCTAGTTTCTTCTGAGGAATTTATATCACATGGATTAGCAATGCAGGATAGGTGGAAATCCGAGTTAATAACTTTCGATGAGTCGAAATCAGTTACATTCGTAACTTCAACTGCATTCATTCCTACCTTGAAGAGACGTTTATTTTGGGATTCGGGTAGGTATAAAATCTCATCTAAAGATTGCGAAGAAGGTATGGTGCCGAAGAGAGAAGAGGCATTACCACGTTGGATTGCGATACTGAATAACACAGTCAAAAAAAAACATTCATCTGGTCATGATGAGGTTCCTTCTTTTCCCATAAAATAATGTCTTCCTACTATAATAGAGCTTTTGACGTACTTGGTCTATGTGTCATTTGTAACAGGGTCTTTCCGAAAGAAATAAAAATGGGGGATTTGGTTCCAAATGTTCCAATACATAAAAAGCAGGACCAAGAAAAACTGGAAAATTATAGACCAGTAACAATAGCATATAGTTTCTCGAAATTGTTCTTACTTGGATAGGCTCATTAAATTTTTGAGTGAACATGACATTCTCACTGACCAGCAACATGGATTTCGGTTGGGAATGCCCTGTTGGCATTTTCTGCGACTTAGAGCGTTCGATTGTATCAACCAGAGAAGTCTATTATCGAAATTGTATTCGTATGGTATAAGAGGGATAGCACATGACTGGATTCAATTGTTTTTAGAAAGCAGACAACAGTATGTGAGTATTACTCATAATAATGAAAGTATAACTGTTAGATATCTCTCCGATTATGCGGACATTTCCATGGGCGTGCTTCAAGGATCGGTATTAGGCCCGTTGAAATGGACACAGCCATGAGATAAACTTCTATTATATTGTATGCGGACGATACTTCAATGATTGTGTCTAGTAAGTCAGAAACAGTTTTGACTGACAAATATAAAAATAAGCTACAGAAACTTACGAATTGGTGTAGGACGAATTTTTCATATCTCAATGACAGTAGGACACAATTGATAAGATTTTACAATCGCCCGAAACAATGTCCTGATATCCGAATCAGTATACACGACCTAATACTCGAAATTTCAGAAGACACGAAATTTTCAGAAGTCACTCTGGATTCATGCCAAAATTGGAGAAAACACTGTGAACTCCTAATTAGTAAAGTAAATTCCTTGTGCTAAGTATTCAGAAAAAACGATTTTCTAACAGAACAACAACTACTTTCCTTTTATCACTCTCAGGTATTTTTATAAAAATAGATACTAAGATGATTCTGCTCATCAGATATGACTATTTTATACTTAACATGTAATTCAGATTAGTAAATTGTATTTCAGAAAGCGTCAATTGTAATTCAGAAACCATCACTTGTAATTCAGAAACCACCAAGGACTTGATTAGTAAGGGTAAGGAATATGAGAACAACGAAATATTTATTAGTGAACATTATTATGAATAATAATATTTATCGCCCAACGGGCATGTCTTGAAATGCTAAAGCTGAAGCATGGTATTGGTATTGGTAGGTATGGATGGTGACTGATGCGCTGCGACCTAGTTAGATCTATTGTGCCCATCTTCTTCTGCTATCTCAAGGTGTTCTCGTTTACAGCAGCCCCTCAAGCCTCAATTCCTTCAGGAATTTTAGGATTTTGAGGGGGTCCATTTATGGTATTTCTTCCACAGTCAGCTGGTGTGATCCCAGTATATTTAATCTTTTGTGGTGTACAGCATAACACTCCATCAATACATGGTGAGGTGTTTCTGGATGTTCCCCACAGAATCTGCAGGTGTTGTCCTCCTCTAAGCCTAGCTTCCTTAGGTGTTCTTTGAGTCTGCAATGCCCCGTTAGAAATCCTGTGATTGTCTTTAGACTAATTTTGCTGAGGTTAATCAGTGTTTTCGATCTTGCTCTGTTGAAATTGCCGAGGAGATCTTTGGCCTGTCTTAGCCCTGGAAGTCTTTGCCAGTATGTTGCTCTCATTGCTTCTTCAGTTTTATTGAGTTCTTCTTGGAAGTAAGATTTTCCAAGTCCGCAGAATGGTTCTGGCCCGATCAGTGGCGTTGATGCCCCTTTTCGTGCCAGGGTGTCTGCTTGTTCATTGCCCTCTACTCCGACGTGCCCAGGCACCCAGAGGAGGATCACCTTGTTGTTCCTGCCTAGATCATTAAGTTTTTCTAGGCATTCCCAGACCATCTTCGAGTTGATGTTATATGAGCTCAACGCTTTGATGGCTGCTTGACTATCGGAGAGGATTGCAATTTCCTTGTTCCGGTAGTTCCTGTCGAGATTGAAATGAATGCATCTTGCTATGGCGTGAATTTCCACTTGAAAAATGCTGGGGAAGTGTCCCATGGGTTCGGAGTACTTGGTACGAGGTCCAAATACTCCTGCTCCAGTTCCGTCGGGAGTTTTAGACCCGTCCGTGTTCCATGTAATGGTATTCTTACCCAGTGCTCGAATGGATTTTGTGCTCCATTGTTTCTTGGTATTTAGTTCCGTTCGAAAAAATTTCTCGAAACTAAATTTCCTGGTAATTTCGTCAGTTGGGAGATCGGCAAGGTGTGCACTTCCGGTGGGGGTTGAGCCTCTTACACTGTAGCATGGTGAATGGTGGTGTGTTGTGCAGCCCTACCACAATCGCCTTCAACTATAGTATAATTCGCCTGGTCAATGATTTATTTGCTCAAGATACACAAGCCGCTGTTCTCCAACACCCGGACCTTGAATTTGGGGAACTCAAAGATTCTCTATTACATAGGAGTTTATTTTCGACCATATTGTTTCTACTGGGTTCAACATTGGGGGAGTATGGACTCAAACGAAGAATTCTTGCCTCAGTTCCATCCAGAAAATATGTACATACGGGTTGTTCTGGGTTTCTGAATTACAGTTGATACTTTCTGAATAACAACTAACTAATCTGAATTACATGTTACGGTTTCTGAAATACAATTTACTAATCTGAATTACAAGTTACGGTTTCTGAATTACAATTTATTATTCTGAATTACAAATTATACTTTCTGAAATACATCTTATACATTCTGAATTGAATTGAATTGAAAAAGGTGTAGTTCAAACAATGAACTGTGCATTCTGAACCATGTAAATAATCAACTGAGGTTTATTTTTCGAGTTATTTTCTCAAAAGTACCGAAACATAAATATTATCCAGTTTTTATGGATCAAGTAAGTGACTTAGCATAGACATTTATTTTTTTAGGATTTATTTATGATGCAATTTTTTTTAAATTGGAAATGTTTTCCTTTTCAAGAGGTTATCTTGAAAGATTGAAAATATCGACTAAACTTTATCTTTCAGTCGCAGATGATTCCACATCTGATTTTATGAACATCCTGTTCATATTTCCAATGAAATGAATATTTTTTATCCGTTCATCATTTATTCTTCTCACTTTTTGAATGGATAGCCGAACAAAATGTTATTCGATTTTTTTCCAGTTGGTGGTTGCTGATGCTGATGGTATACTTCAAGTATTTTCAGTAAAAAAAGAACAAATTCAGCTGCACTTCAAAACACTTCCTGGTATGCCGATAACATCGGTGAAAGTATTTGGAGCCATAGGTATGTGAAGAAATATCTGTTATTTGCAATAAACCTGCCCAAACCCAACTCTCAGAAAGTCGGAAATTTATTCATCATATCTCAAATGAGACTCGAACACGGAAAAATACACAATTCTGGGAGAGGATTGATTTAGTTCATCTGAAACAACTCGAACTGCATAGCAGCCAGAAGCAATTTCTTTGCATATGTTTACTACATGCTTGTCAAATTTCAAGTTATCATCTATGACTACTCCTAAACACTATACAGGGTGGGTCACGGTCGACGGTACCTTAGACGTCTATGGAGAACGGGACATAGTATCGTTCTTCAAGTAGTTGCTCTTGTTCTATCGATCTAAAATATTTTCATTAATGCAGCGTTGCCGCTTATACCAGAAAGTAGCAGCATCTTTGTTATTTCAGATGGGTCACCCTGTATATTACCGCATTTTTGAACTTGTCCTTCCTTTCTGATTATTTCTGCCTCATACTCCCATATACCTATCTCTAACGGTTTTTGAGATATTGGTTATTTTCCATATTTTTTATCCAAAACATAGCTCGAATTGAATGTTCATATCTGCGGTATTTGGATTCTTAGGAATTTGCAATTTTGTGTTTAGTTCATCGAGATCATGTACATTGATTCTGTATAGAGAAGTTTGTTCTGCGTCATACAGGGTCGTTCAAAATTCATGATCTTACTGCTAGATACGAAAAGGGTTGTAAGTGCGTTTTTTTAAATGGAACATCCTGTATATTATGAAATATCCTGAAAGATGACTAAATTCCCTTCGAATTGATATATCATGTTCCTATACCTAAATAGTCAGAATTCCGAGAAAATAGCAATTTTCACTTGTAATCTCCCAAGTGCTTGAATTATTGTCGGAAATTTTTCGAGTACATGAATTTTTTTGAAATGAAAATCATCCAACAATTCATAAGAAATAACTACCGATGGTTTCACCTGAACTAATTATAACCACTGAAATATTGATATGTAAAATACTTACAAAATACTACAAAATTTTCATCAATAAATGTGTTTAAATATGGAACAAAAAAGAATAAAAAAGTTATGTTCTTATAGTGTATTGAACCATCGACCTAGCGACTCATAGGCCGCAACACTACCGCTGAGCTACGGGATTTATGATAAAAACTTGTGACAAATGGTGTATTGAACTTCTTCTGAAATATTATTTCAGAATCGACAATTTCTGCAATAATCGTGGAGAAAATATTTTCAGACATATTCCAAATATCTAGTAAATACATAATTACCTCCTTTCATATGAAAACTAGACCTCCATTTGTACATTGAAGCAAAATATCAACTTGTCACATGTCAAATGTTTGACAGAAAAATTTCCACTTATTAATTTCGACCAGGGTACCCAGGAGGATAAAATTTCCTCCTTTGAGACTCGCGTAATTTTCAAAAAATTCATGTACTCGAAAAATTTCCGGCAATAATTCAAGCACTTGGGAGATTACAAGTGAAAATTGCTATTATCTCGGAGTTCTGGCTATTTAGGTATAGGAACGTGATATATCAATTCGAAGGGAATTTAGTCATCTTTTGGAACATTTCATAATATACAGGATGTTCCATTTTAAAAAACGCACTTTCAACCCTTTTCGTATCTAGCAGTAAGATCATGAGTTTTAAACGACCCTGTATAACGCAGAACAAACTACTCTGTGTAGAATCAATGTACATGATCTTGATGAACTTAACACAAAATTGCAACTTCCTAAGAATCCAAATAGCGCAGAAATAAACATTCAATTCGAGCTATGCTTTGGATAAAAAATATGGAAAATATCCAATATCTCAAAAACCGTTAGAGATAGGTATAGGGAAGTATGAGGCAGAAATAATCAGAAAAGAATGACAAGTTCAAAAATGCGGTAATATACAGGGTGACCCATTTGAAATAACAAAGATGCTGCTACTTTCTGGTATAAGCGGCAACGCTGCATTGCTGAAAATATTTTAGATCGATAGACCAAGAGCAAGTACTTGAGAAACCAAATTTTCAGAATGATCCTATTTCCCGTTCTTCGTAAACGTCTAAGGTACCATCGACCGTGACCCACCCTGTATATCTATATGTATAGTAATTTCTTCGAATCTCAATCCATTTTTTCTATACATAAACATAATTTCAGGTGTTGTGGTCGACAAAATCTTCATAGCATCTGGAAATGAAGTACGAGGATACACAAAGAAAGGAAAATTATTCCTCACATTTGATTCTGGAATGACTGAAGAAATTAGTTCAATGTAAGACATTAGTTGAATAATATATTCGGATTGTTCCTCGATAGTTCATGTTAGTTACGCCATTTCAAATTCTGACCATTCTATCATGAATGCCATTCCTTGACCCAGTGACTAATTGATTAAATTATATACTGTTGACATTTATGAAATGCAGCCCCTGAACACCCACTGCAATTTTTTATTCTGTCATAAAAAGAGCCATTTGTCTTGTCGGTAATACTGAGTTAACAAGCTCGCTCACTTCTCTGGAACACCGTGGACAAGTTGTCGATGTTCTTCGGAAATATAGTCAATCGTTCCACAGAAAACTTGCAAAAAATACAGACCAATCACCATTATTAATAATTTTGCCAAGGTTTTCCAGAAAGTGTCTGACTGATTTGATTTTTTGGAGAGGAATGATATTTTATTTGAACCTTTACATTTACGAAAAATAAATTGCAAAACTCGTTTAAGTCGATAGTTTCTAGTCTCAAACGTCTATTTAACAAAGAGATTCACCAAATTATTTTCATTTTGAAAAAATATCACATTTGAAAGTGTGCCGCTGACATCACGTTCATTGGATACACCCCCACCATAATCCACGTTCCGAAACAGGCAATACCGGTCTCCTTAAAAATATGGCTTCTAGCTTGATACAAGCCATTGAGAAATAATTAAATCTTTGTCACTTGATCAACTCAGAGAAAAAAATCCATATATTACATTTTTTTATTGTATTTGAAGCTTTCAAATTTACTGGTAATAACGTGTTCATTATTCATCGGGTGAAATCAAATCAAATAAAGCAATGTCTAGGATTTCATTGTGACTTTCAAGTCTTTGAATTTGGTTTTTCAAGTTTATTTTTCTGAATCTTTACTAGTACCTAAATTTTTTTGATAGTTCAAGGTGTTTTTTGTAAACAATTATAACATAACGTAAACTTGGAGATGTTCTTCACAATAACATATATTTTCGCTTTTTACACATTGTTTATTCACTGCTTTGAAACACATTTTACGACGCACTTCATCTTTAGGTGAATAAAAAAAATTTTTTATTAGAATTGTCACTGGTGTTCAGACAACTAGGTACAAAGCATTTTTTCGACATGTTCACAGTTATTGCAGGGATACAGATACAGGAATTAAAAAAATTGTTGAATACAAACAACAAAAACTTTGAAAACCGCATTAAACTCAAATAAGAAATCACGTACCTGTTCGTGTGCAGCATAGATATTTGATGGAACTGCTTACGTGTATCCAATTTTAATGTTGGCAAACGAGTTAAACAGACACAAACGATTGTTATTGGTTTCCTACGTAAAATTGACGAATGAACCCATCTGGTATCAAATGACAACTGTCATACGACACATTATAATTGAATGAGTCTGGTTTTGATGAACGTGACGTCACGAATCACTTTTTTTCTGATTATAGAGAAATTAGAGGTCAGAAAAAAAAATTAAAATCCCGAGTGATATTAGCGTATATACTTTATCATTACAGTGTTTTCTCATATGTCGTGGAAAGGACCATTGGTGAACAGTGTTTGCAGAAACTTCAATGACAAAAGCAATGGCAATTTGTATTATTATACGCTTTTATAATAAATCGTTGTATACAGGATGTCGTTTACTTGTTGTTTTGAGCTATTTTTTAAAGACTACATTTTAAATAAAATTGGTAAAAACTGAAACTTCACTCAGATGGCCATGAATTCAAATCCAGACTAATTTCTTGAAGCTGAACATGTTTTCCAAATAACATTTATCGATATTTCCTAAATAAGGGTTCTTCATTTTTGGCTCAAAATCAAGTTTTCAATGCGCCTCGCATATGAGGTATGATTTACTATATATTTTGTTGATGCGTGTTTAGATTTAGGGGATACAAAAACTTTTATCAAGAATAACTTTTTGTTGAAAACCCCTTAAAACTAAGTTTCCCATATGGTGCGTACTTTGGGGATGACACAGTATAAATGAACCTACAATTCAGGTTAATGACTGCAACATAACCCTTACTCAGATAAATCAGCCTGGACCATAATTTTCAGTTCATAGTTTTCTCTAGTTTTGGTTTCGAATTTATATTGTATATAAAACTTATACTTATACCTGAATGAATCTATATACTTACTTTTCACACTTTACCATTAGCGGTCCTATCGAGACTGACCTGCCGAGTTCAGTCTTCACATCCCTTTGTTGTCACTTTACAGACGTGCCGAACATCTCTTTACCACGGCTCGTTTTTCTAACGAACGGCAAAGCTTTAGAACTCACTGGCCCAGGAGGTATTCCCTGAGGAATACAGCATGCAGAAATTCAAGAAGAACACCAGTTCTCACCTAATTTCCCTCAGCTCTTACGACGTTCTTGGAACATTACAGCATTTTTCTCATCTAAAAACATAATAGATATTTTTTTTAGGTTTGTTCTTGAACATGAATTATTCCTATGTGGAAAGCACACGTATACACATTACCGAGACCTCAAGGATAATGGATCTTACTTGTGCGGGGATAAAATTATTGATGTAATAGCATTTTATTGTCAAAACGTAAGTATGTTTAAAATCTTATGTGTTCATCTAAAAATATAAAAAATTCAGTGGTAATACTGAAAGACTAATTTTCGTGGCATGAAATATCGAGTACAAACCTTAAAAATAGACAAAGTAAATATCGAACCACTTAATAATAATTAATTCATAAATAAAACTATCCCAGGAAGTAAACTTGTAGTGGGATATTTATTGGTTTGGATAGATTCAATCATAAAACTCTAAACATTGTTTGTAATACTTTACTAGTCTTTACATTTTTGAGTATTTTTAGTATTTTAAGACAAATCATCCTTGGACATTCCAATATCCAATTTTCAGATTATTTTTATATGATAAAAATCAATGACGGCTTTTATTTTGTCAGGTACTGTATTCTAAACATAAGGAGCAATACTTGTATAATTTTTTTGACCAATTGTTTTGTTTATTCTCATTTTTGTTATTGTCTCATTTTTGAACCTGGTATTATAAATATGACTTTTGTACATTACTTTATTCTTTGGTATTGGTAGATCAGTATAAGAGTTCAATTGTCTGATGACAATTTTTTGGCTTTCTCTGAAATAAAAGAACAGATGAATATATTATATCATTTTTACAAATAAATTTTAAATAATTATCATTCACACTCCTATCCAAGAATGCCATAGCCTAGTTGTATTTGTATAAAGTATAATATTTGTTATAAGTATAAAACATTTCCAATTGAAGAATTTTCATGAATTGTTTAAAAAACTTGAAATTTTATAATAACAAATTTGTTCGTTGAGATTTCTGTCAATTATTATACCTAGATATTTGAAATAGTTTGTTGAATTTCGTTGACACAATCGATTTCAATTGGTCCTAAATTTGAACATGTTTGAGAAGTGAACGAGATGTATTTTGGTTTTTCAAAATTTATTGTTAATAAATTAGCTTCAAACCAATTTTTTATTGATTGGAAATCTTCTTCAACAGATATTTTGAGGAGTTTCCAGTTTCCTGTCTGGTATGTTATAAAAGTAGCACCAGCATAATTTTGAATGTCTCCAACAGCCTTCAAATGAAAAAGATCATTAATATATATTGAATAAAAGTGGTCCTAAACCTGTTCCTTGGGGAACTCCATATAATCAATTTACCTATATTTCAAGGAGTTTTCCGTCAAAATTGAAACATACTAGTGTTATACCGTTACATAAAAAAGGCAATAAGGAACAAATTACCATTTACAGAACCATAACCTCAATCTTTGGTAAAGTAATTGAGGCTTTCGTGAATAGAGTAAATTTGAAATTTGACGAAAAATAAAAACCTTTCAGATTACAAGCTTGGTTTCTTAAAGAATAAGAGTGCGGATACAGCATTATATGAATTTGTTAATGAGATTACTTCGTTGGCGTTGGACAAGAAAAAGTTTGAGTTTGGATTGTTTATGATTTCTCTAAAGCGTGAATCATGAAGTTCTATATAAACTGCAGATATATGGTGTTAGAGGCCTCGCTGTTCAGTGCTATTTTGGGAATAGATACAAACGAGTCAAATGTTTAGGCTTTTTCTCTGATCCGATAACAATTAGTATTGGTATACCTCAAGAATCCATATTGTGACCCACTCTGTTTCTTATTTACAGCAATGAGTTACTAGAACAGATGTGGCATTCTACTATTCGACTCCTAGCTTATGATCTAATCTTTATTTTTCTAATGTACTGATATATTTTTCTATTACAGAGTAATCGTCTCATATCACTGATAGCTTGTGAGGGTAGAATGATCAGAGCTCTAGAACATGCCAGAGTCACTTTGAGCATGGAGATAGAGAGCTCCCCTACTCTTTTGCATATTTATGAAGATGAAGAATGTAAATCAATTCTTTTTGGCACTACTGATGGGCGAATTGGGATCTTGGATGTGGAGAAGTAATTATGATTATTTATATAGTTTAGTCTATGTGAATATTATTGATGAATATCAAAGCATTGAAAAACACTAATGAATACTTGTGGAATTGAAATAATACACTCGTGCAATCTGTGAAGATTAGTTGTTGTGAATATACCAAGCATTCCATTCAAAACGAGACTGAAACAATAATGAAAAACTCTAAAATAATATAAGGTAAAGGAACAATTAATTGAGCATTATTACAAAGACCAGTTCACTTACCTAAAAACCATGATGAAAGTCAAAATCAAAATATGCTTTAATGTCAGAAGTTTCTCACCATTGACAAACCTACACGAACGACGCGAGAACTGAATTTATGCTTATTCGAGTTAGGTTTACAGATTTTTAACTGACTATGTTTAACCTGCAGGTTTCTACTTTCTTATGATGGATTTTCATTATGCGAACCTATCATAAATGAATGATCAATGATGGTTTACTGCCAAATTGTATGAATGAAAACTTATTTTACAGCTTGAAAGGCTTTCAACGTTGGCTCGTGGTAAACGAATCCAATAATAGCCCAATTTGTGCAGTGGATAACTGCGATTTCAATGGAAATGGTAAGAGACAATTGGTAATTGGAAGAAAAGATGGAAATGTTGAAATTTACCAAGTGAATGTTAAGGAGGAATTGGAAGATTCTAGATTGATTTTCACATACGTAAGTATGGAAGAGATATTTCCGATTATACCTAGAGTCCATCCAAAATCTTTATATTTTTTCAATAAATCGTTCCCTTTATATAAAACTATTTTTAAATATATTCTGTTTATTTACCTGATATTCGGCAATCTACCCTAGTATCGAGGGCAAAGATGTGAATCTAGATAGTGAATAACTGCAAAATCATTTGTTTGAATGTTTTAGACGATGTGGTTACTTGATTCATCATCTTAATGGTTGAAAGATTTCTATCTCTTTCAAATTTTCCACAACGTTTCAATTGCTTGAACCCGCAATCGTCTTCTGGTGAATAATGACAAAATCAGATGATACGCGACCTTTTATAGGTCTATCATTAAAGTGTAATTACGGTGTAATTACGCGCGGTCTTGTGGCGCGCGTGGTTTCGCGCTTTTTCCATGAGCGGTTTCCATACGTTTTTAATTTCCACGCTTGGTGGTTTCCATAAATTTCCGTTTGAACCAATGTTCCTCTCTATGAAGAACACTAGCTTCGTCCCAAAGAATTCGGTGGTGTTTTGTCCAGGCGTGGTCAGCAATTCCCGATTTTGATGTTTCCCCTCGTTGAGTCCACTTTTTGTGTTCGGCTATTCTTACTGATAATGGCCTCTTGGTCTCTCCGATATAAGAATCTCCACATTCACTATGTTTTGTTTATGTTTATGTTTTTAAGAAAATAAAGTATTATTATTATTACTAAGTTTCACGGGTAGCGCCTATCATTGCGCATTATATTTATAAGTACCAAAACCCTAAAGGGCATACGTTATAAAATCAATACACATTTTGGCAGCTGCCTGAAGGCTGAAGGTCTAATATAACAACACGATTTTGTACTTTGACGTTTCACATAAATTTTTAATACACGTCATTGTGAATCAAAGTCTGGAATCAAGGAACAAAACTGTTAAATAAATTTGTAAATTGTTTATCTACTTGAGTTTTTTATTAAATTTTGTCTGTATTTATAATACTGAAGAACACCTCCTTTTAAAATTGACTTTTTCTCCCTAGTTTTAGGGTTGAAAGTGACGCTTTTCTTCTATACTTTTCCTCCCAAAAAGTGGATGTATCTCGAAGAGGGTGAATTTTAATTGAAGAAAAAGTCTTTTTGATCCCAACAATACGTCCTTAGAATATTTACATCGAATTTCAAATCACCCTGTGTACGTATGATTCAATTCAGAATTGGATGTCTTTCAGAACTGCAATGAAAGTATAACTTCCTTAAAATATGGCGTGGTCGCAGCTCAAGGATATGATGAAATAGTCGTGGTAACGTACACTGGACGGGTGTTTGGGCTCACAACTAAAACTGTGGATGGTGAGTTGGATAATTCGACAGGCAGTTACATGGCCTCCGCTGATGCATCTCAGAAAATGTTCAGTATGAAGTAAGTTTGATGAGTGGCTTGCAGGTAATCCTGTTGGTTGGTTCTTTGAGGTACTTACCGGTAGATTGAATTTCAAAAACCAGTAACGGATGTGATCACTTTTATGATAATAATTATACAACTTCAAACAATAAGCCTGAGATTTACGGGCCCATAGTTTCGTTAAAAAAACAAATCAAAACATAACCATTACAATTCTTTAATGGTTTATTGAAAGCTCATAACCTAATCAAAACTTAACTGAACGATGAAAATCTCTCATTTAACAATAGTATTTCTATAACAAGACAAGTTGAATATTGGTTACCCCAGGGTTCAGTGCTGGGGCCTGTACTTTTCATAAAATTCAATGATAGATCGATCAAAAAACCTAGACTCGATTTGAGCTGTGCTACCTACCACTGACCACTGGGGCAGATAAAATAAAAAATGTTATTCTTTTGAAACTAGGGAATGTGCTGTAACATTCTCCGATTTCTCAAAACAGTCTATACTTATGTAAAGTGATATTCATACACACATTTTTTTCTCAATAGCGCTGATATAGATGAATTGAAGAACAAAGTAATCAAGGAGCGTGAAAAATACCAGTTATCCACTCAATCAAATTTCGATGATGTATCTGCAATTCCTTTGTTGATGGTTAAGGACTCGGTAAGTATAAAAAATTGGTCTCATCGTAGGTATTATAAAAGATGTACGTAAAGTTTATTTTAGACAAAAATACCTCTACTTATAATCTCACGATCGAAGTACCTACAGCGATAGATAACATTCTGCTGCAATGTAATTCCCAAATAAATCTACTGGATGAAGAGAAGAATCCAGCCATAGTTAGTTATAGCGATTCCGATACGCAGGTAATAATATGCATTAACACGTGTGATTGCCCGATAGGCTCTGTTTCTGATTCCAAAATAATAAAAATAAGTTTATTCAACTACAAATTAGTAGTGGTAAGTAAAGTAATCCATCAAAAGGGTTAAAAACCATAAATGAATTTGGCGCCCCACGTTGGGCGCCAGCGTGATATTCTCAGAAATTCAGTTTATGACAGAGAGAATGAAATAACCGAATTGAAGTTGTTATTTGGACGCCATCTACAGACAGAGGAAATACTCCATGTTGAATAAATAAATGAATAAATAAAATCATCGCTCATTCAATGGCGAGAAGACTCAATTCTAAACTGGATCAAGGAGTCTATAGAGTATTTCAATACTAATACAGTTATAAATAGTCAACGAACTAATTAATCAATTTAATAACTACCGAAGTATAATGAATATAGGTATAGCCGAAATACATGAAAAAAGAAAAATTGTTGGAAAACATGTCCTATGAAGTAATTTGATAATAATAATAATAATATAAGTTTATTCATAAACAAATACATACATAACTATAAAGTTTAGAATACATTGTACGAATAAACTGAAAATAAACCTCACTAAGTAACCTTGTTGTAAGGTAAAAAACTATTCTGCTAAAGAACTATTATAAAACTTACAATAATTTTTTTTTTCATTTCCAATCTTATTTCTGTATAATTTTCTTTTCTGATCTGAATATTTCAAAATTTTGTGTGTCGAAACAAAGTAAATTCACCCATTAATTAATATTATTTATCAAATTATGAAAAATATGTCTTTCTGTGGTATTCAACCAGTCTTTCACTTTATTTCTGTAAGAAAACTTAGTCATTTTAATAATATCTGGTAGTATGTCAAACAATTTTGGGGTAATGTGAATGAAATTTCTTGTGCCTATTATTTTATTCAATCTAGTTTTAACTGTGACTGCTCTTTCACACCTCGTCTCATAAAGATGATCACCAAAATTGATATCCTTTTTATTTTTGAAAATGTGGATTATAATTCTGTACATAAACAATTGCACAATATCAAATTTTCTACTTTTTTATATAAGATCGGAAGGAAACAAATGATTTTGATCATATATTATTTTTAAGAATTTTTTTTTGGAATCACTTCCAAGTTATAAAGATGACTTTTTTCAACGCCACCCCATCCCAGAATGCCATAAATCAACTGAGATTGTACTAAGGAAAAGTACAACATTTCAAGGTGCTTCAATGAGAGAAATTGTTTTAGAAACATGAATTTGAGTAAAAGATATCTCAGTTTTTCAATGAAAAACAAAATGTGATGGTCCCACCTCAAATTATTGTCAATCATTATTTCTAAGTATTTGACACATTTGGTTTCTTTAATTTCAAACTCACTACCAATTTTAAGTGGACCTAAATTTGGCAAAGAATTCTGATAACAGATAAAGGGAAGATAATTAGTTTTATCAAAATTTATAGTCAATAAATTTCGATCAAATCAATTTTTTATATTTCCTAAATCTTCATTGATTATTTCTTTCTGTTTATCCCAAGTTGAAGCACTGTAAGAAATCACAGTATCATCAGCAAAAGCATGAATTTTTCCAATACAGTCTAAACTGAATAAATCATTTATATATATATATATATATATAACCTTTGACAGTTGTTGGCTGCCTGTCAATTTGTGGACAAACCTCTACTTTTGGATTCCTTGGTTCGTGTCAAATTAAGTTTCAACTAGTGACTGTAGATGTCATGAATAACTTCCTGTTATATTCTGTCTTGCCTCACGGTATTAATTCTTGAGTGGATTCGTTTTGATTTCGAGAGCTCCATAAATCCTTTCTGATGAGTGCGTTAGCACGAAACAGCTGTGAAAGGTTAGAGCTCTCGGAATTAAAACGAAATATACTCTATTTTCACTTAGATTCTGCTTGCGTTCCTCATAACGTATTAGAAACTTGATTGAACCTTGGGTTGGTCAGAACAACGAATTGTTGGCTGCTTGTCAATTTGTGGACAAACCTCTACTTTTGGATTCCTTGGTTCGTGTCAAATTAAGTTTCAACTAGTGACTGTAGATGTCATGAATAACTTCCTGTTATATTCTGTCTTGCCTCACGGTATTAATTCTTGAGTGGATTCGTTTTGATTTCGAGAGCTCCATAAATCCTTTCTGATGAGTGCGTTAGCACGAAACAGCTGTCAAAGGTTAGAACTCTCGGAATTAAAACGAAATATACTCTATTTTCACTTATATATATATATATATATATATATATATATATATATATATATATATATATATATATATATATATATATATACAGGGTGTCAATTTGAAAACTTCCCACCCTTAATATCTTCCTTCCAGTAAACAATATGAGTAATCGAAAAAACAGGTCAATTTTATTGTCAAGGGGGACACTTTCAAGGACTATTTGTAGCCCTCGTGGTTCAACCCCCTAGGAGGGGTAGATGTTACCCTTAGAATTTTAAATGGGAAGGGGGGTCAAGTGGCACATCATTTTGATGGGCGTACAATTCTTGTTCCAATGGTACCCTGACTTATTATTTTTTGATGAGCATTTTCCGAAAAATTGCGTTCTAAACTAACAGAAGTAATTATTAGAACACCTATACTGAGATGCATGG
The DNA here is from genome assembly GCA_944452925.2 of Chrysolina oricalcia. Classification (NCBI taxonomy): domain Eukaryota; kingdom Metazoa; phylum Arthropoda; class Insecta; order Coleoptera; family Chrysomelidae; genus Chrysolina; species Chrysolina oricalcia. Next base: position 3,542,162 of record OX101827.2, read on the forward strand.
TTTGGCCAGAACTGGTTAGAATATTAGGTGGTACCGTTCCAACCCTTTATTAGGGGTAACATTAGCCATTAGCTCCGAACACTTTACATAAAAAAGTAGTCTAATAGTAAAACGTAGATGGTAGTAAAGTTGTGTTTATTAAATGCTGAATTTTTAAGTGTCATCGCAGAAATTGTACAGATAGCCTTCCTTTTTTGCTACTTCTGCTGTAAAAAGTTTCTGTTTTCCGGCAAAAAATTGGTTAGCAAATTTGAACTATGTGGTAGTATTGTGAATACCGTTGTACCTGTTGGGCTGTTTAGGAATTACTTTAATAAGTGTATAGAAGTGTAAAAATGGTTTACATTCTTCAAGACAGAATTGAAATGATTGTAATTTATGGCGAAGTTGGAAAGTGCGCACGAAGGGCGGCATGTCTTTTTAACGAAAGACATCCAAATTGTAATGTAAGTCACCGGTATGTGCTTGATTTGGTGAATAAGTTTTACGAAACTGGTTCAGTGACAAATAAAAAAAGAAATAATCCCAGAGTACTAAATGAAGCAGCTCAAATTGAAGTTTTGGGAACATTTGCTGCAGAGCCCACGAGCTCCTTACGATCAGTATCAGAACAGACGGGAATGTCACGCGAGACTATAAGAAAAGCATTGAAAATGCATAAATTTCATCCATATAAAATGCAGATTCTTCAAGAGCTCCACGAGGATGATTATGATAAAAGAATAGAGTTTTGTGAAATCATGTCTCTTCGAGTCAATACCATCCCTAATCTTCTGTTAAACATCTGTTTCAGCGATGAGTGTTCATTTTTTCTGAATGGCAATGTTAATAGACAAAATTGTCGCTATTGGAGTGACGAAAACCCACATAATTTTTGGGAAGGGCATACACAACACCCACAAAAAGTTAATGTTTGGGCTGGTATTCTTGGAAATGCCATTCTTGGTCCATTATTTCTGGAAGAAAACTTGACTGGCAATCTGTACCTTGATATGCTTGAAGAGACTATCGATCCTCTTATAACTCACGAGCTAGAAACTCAAATTGATGCAGAAGGTAATGAACTTTTGCAGGAGGATCTGTTACATTTCCAGCAGGACGGTGCTCCACCTCATTATTTTCTTCCCGTCTGACAGTGGTTAAACGAGAGATTTCCGGGTAGATGGATTGGCAGAAGGGGAGCAGTTGAATGGCCTCCGAGATCACCGGATTTAACAGCCTTAGATTTCTTTCTTTAGGGGCATCTTAAATCCGTTGTTTATAAAACACAACCTTCTGATATTGACGAACTTAAAAGACGAATTACAGCAGCATGCAGGTCAATTCCTAGTGAAGTTTTTCGTAATGTTAGAGGGGAGTTCGAAAACAGACTGTATTACTGTTTAGAGCAAAATGGACAACATTTCGAACAGCTAATAAGATAAGCGTAAGTAGATTTTATGTTGGAAATGTCTTTCTCGCAAATTAAATTTTATTGTGTAGAAGGAAAATAACCACCAAATAAAAAATCCCATGTGTAATAAATTTATTCCTGTCATTCAAGGGTTGGAGCGGTGCCACCTACTCTTCTAACCATTTTTATTAAAGGGAGTCAATACAATAATGCATCTCAGTATAGGCGTTCTAATAATTACTTCTGTTAGTTTAGAACGCAATTTTTCGGAAAATGCTCATCACAAAATAATAAGTCAGGGTACCATTGGAACAAGAATTGAACGCCCATCAAAATGATGTGCCACTTGACCCCCCTTCCCATTTAAAATTCTAAGGGTAACATCTACCCCTCCTAGGGGGTTGAACCACGAGGGCTATAAATAGTCCGTAAAAGTGTCCCCCTTGACAATAAAATTGACCTGATTTTTCGATTACTCATATTGTTTACTGGAAGGAAGATATTTAGGGTGGGAAGTTTTCAAATTGACACCCTGTATATTATATATATATATATATTATATATATATATATATATATATATATATATATATATATATATATATATATAACAAACTTGACAATATTTGGGACAGCAGCAAAACGCAAGTGTACTCTTATAACATTTATAACATGTATAAGAGTACACTTGCGTTTTGCTGCTGTCCCAAATATTGTCAAGTTTGTTTCTAATAGACTACCTCTCTTCTCTCTCTCTCTATATATATATATATATATATACATTAAATAATAGTGGTCCTAAGACACTACCTTGAGGTACCCCATAACCAAAAATTATGGGATCACTAAACACTTTGTTAATTTGTACTTGTTGTATTCTACCAGTTATATAACTTCATAAATTTGTGAGCCACTCCTCGGAAACCAATGTATTATAGTTTTTTTAGTAGTCGTTCATGACTAACGGAATCGAACGCCTTGGCTAGATAAAAAAATATATTAAGATTTGGAGTGTTGTTGTCTAATGAGCTATAAATATGATTCGTAAGATGACATATGGCATTTTCAGTAGAAACTTTTTCTCGAAATCCGAACTGTTTAGAAGAAAGGAAATTTAACTTATTAATATATTTTTCAATTCTGTATTTGAGAATTTTGTCTAAAATTTTTGCTATGCTTGATATCAAAGTAATTGGTCTATAATTTTTCATCTCATTTTTATTGCCATTTTTATAAATCGGTTTTATGTCTATTTTGAAGGAATCAGGACCAATTCCTTATTCAAAAATATTATTTATGAGATGTACCAAGGGTTCTGAAATCAAATCTACTAAAACTTGTAAAACTTCTGTTGTTATACCATCTACACCTGGGGATTTCCTTGGTTTCAAAGTTCTTATTATATTTTCAACTTCAGCGCAGTTGGTTTCTTCAACATAAATAGATTTAAGATGACTATGATGTTTCCGTATTATAAATCATGGAAATCTGTTCTGAGAGTAAGAATGAGACAGCGACGGACAGATTTCACCAATTCCTTTAGATTCATTCCTCTGTTGAAGTTCTGGAAAATTATCTGGTCACTGAAATGAAAAAATATTCATAAATTTAAATTTTCACAAATTATCATCTTGTACTCGAACCTAAGACCTAAAGCCCTTCATAGTGATTTAGCTTTATGTGATTCGTAATTATATGTCAATTTTTAGGGAGATAGTTTCATGTTGGCAACCTATCGATGCCAAGTTAATACCAACCGCTTGGAAATGAAAATCCAAACAGTAGAAGGAACATATGGGATCCTGCAAGCTTATGTTACTCCTTTGGTACAACCAAAATGCAGCAGGCTCTTATGCTATGAGATAAAAGCATTGTCTTTGCATCAAAGATTATATCAATTCGATTATAAAAGGTAAGGCATAAGTGTAACAGTTACAAGAGTTGAGATCCAGAAAAATTTGGACTACTGTTACTGTTTTCTGTAATTCTAGATCAGGGGAAGCGAAATATTCTCTTACGTTAGTAGAATTCTTCTGGACTTCCATTGTCTAGAAACAAAGAAAATAAATTCTTTGAATGAGTTTGAGTCACGACGTTAACATCTACTGTCGCTATCAAGTGTGTGAAAGCAACAAGATATCTCGGATACTTATTGTATAGCATGAAACTAATGTACCTGCTCTAAATGTAATTATGAACTTCGTGGGGTCTCTCTCAGGTCATCAATGTTTATTAATGTGAGACAACGACCTTTTTCTGGCGAGTGTTATTATTTGATGACCGGTCTTGACAAAGTGCTGATTAGTCCATACGTGATCTGATATTCCCGACTTCGATGTTTCTTCAACATAATCCATCCCACATTCACACGGAACACAGTAAATGCAGTTTTTGGAGTCACTATTCTCGTTGAGTGGTCTTGTTTTTGTGAGTTGGCTACGAATGGCTTTACTTGATCTGAAGCATGTTCGGATGTTGAACCTCGATCCAATTCGCCTTATCTTATCCGATAAACCTCTCACATAAAGGTGGGAACAGACCAAGCAAACATTGTTGTGCAACAGTGGAACAACACTTAGGCAGCTGTTGTCAAACTTGTTTCCGTGGGGAGAAAATATTGTCGACAAGCTGTTCGTCAACATCGACCTACCTAGTTTCTCCAGTGTTTGTCCAGTGTTCGTTTAGTCACTCTGCTTGAAATGAACTACTTATTTTCTGCTACAATGTAAAATTCTGTTGTATACGCGTCCACACTGGCGACGCTGTGTGCGCTCTGTTGGACAACATCTCCTTTGATGTACCGCCTCGGGAGCGAACGCCGCGCAACAGCAGCACAACTGTTGCCTAACTGTTGACCAACTGTTGCCGAACACGTACACACTGAGTGAACTCGTGTGTTGTTCGGCTGTTGTTCAACTGTTGCACAACAATGTTTGCTTGGTCTGTTCCCACCTTAAGGAAGACATAGGGTAAGTTGTGTTGGTTGATCTGATTCCTCGGTGTTGCCTCTTCTGCGGTTAGGGACCGCTGCTATATGTTTGTCGGAGTACTCATTCCGTTGCAGATCTTTCTCGATGTTATTCAACGTTCCGGTTGAAAATTCCTTACAGGTTATTCGCGAAAAACTACGACGAAGCACTGAAGAATAGGACGAGCCTACCGGTAACTGGTATTATGGAATTACTGGAATGTTGCCTTCAAAACTGTTACTTTCAGGAAAAAGACCGTTTTTTCGCCAGGAGGATGGACTAGCGATGGAATTCTCACTGTCACCTGTTCTAAAAATATATATACCGGGTGACACAGCAGACATGTAGCAGCCTGTAGTTTGTTTATTTGAAGAGACAAAAATTTGTAATTTGCAGAAGTTACGTAATCAATTATAGCGCTTCATTTGAATCTAACGACAACTTTTTTCAATTACCTGTTTGATCGGCAGTAACTCCAACTTCTTTTTTTTAATGACACCCTGTATATTTATCTAGCCTATCTTATTTGTCTTGAAATTCACTATTCAACCGTGTATCACAAAGTGGCATTCGTTCCTCAATTCGCAGATGAATTGCATTTTATTGAAAAACATCAAGTTGGCTGTTACCCGAATTCCATAATCTTTCCATGCTTGGTAGGCTTTGAAATCCAAAGAGTATCAGTTAAACGATATAATTTCAGTTTTTTCCATACCTGATCACATCCTACAGATTGTCAATAATTTCTTCAATAAAAAGGTAAAACATCTGAAAATAACTCACGATATTGCGAAAACTGAGATAGGAACATATTTTTTTCAATTTGGCTGCTTGTGCAGAAACTATCTGCCTTTCTCTTTGGCCATGTAGCCATATCATGATCTTTCCATTAGGAAACATAAAATTAAAATTGTTCCCCTGATCCACCAATTCACAAGTCTGTTAGTCTAGATATTTGCAATAATATTTTGCCTAGTAGGCGGTGTACACAAAATGTTTTGTGTTTGACAGGTAAACATCATTTGATTGCAATGATTATCTCCGTCGGTTTTATGCTGATTGAAATTGCATCGTTTAAATAGATACTAAATATGTATTCAAAGAACGAAAAGGTCGATATGTTGTTGATATTCGGAGAGTGCAAGAGAAATAGTAGACAGGCTGAAAAATTGTATGTCAAAAGATTTCCAGAAAGACGCCATCCACCTGATAATTATTTCGCTAGAGTAGAAGAGCAGTTCAGAGCAGTTCTTTTCAAAACTCTTCTAGCGGTCTCTCGATTCACGCCGATTTCGTCCTCAATTTGTCTCAGTGATATCGTCGGATCTGCCTGTACTATGGCCAAAACGTTTACTTCCATTTCCTCGTCGACAATGTATTGGAGATTGTTTTGATTTTCCGGTTCTCTTCTGAACTGCTCCTCTACTCTAGCGAAATACTTATTAGGCGGATGGCGTCTTTCCGGAAATCTTTCGACTTACAATTGTTCATCCTGTCTACAATTTCTCTTGCACTCTTCGAATATCAACAACATATCGACCTTTTTATTCTTTGAATACATATTTAGTATCTAATTAAACGATGCAATTTTAATTAGCATAAAACTGACGGAGATAATCAGTACAATCAAATGATGTTTACCTGTCAAACACAAAACATTCTGTGTACACCGCCTACTAGGCAAAATATTATTGCAATATCTAGACTAATAGACTTGTGAATTGGTGGATCAGGGGAACAATTTTAATTTTATGTTTCCAAATGGCTTCATGGCCAAAGAGAAAGACAGATAGTTCCTTCACAAGTATCCAAATTGAAAAAAACATGTTCCTATCTCAGTTTTCGCAATATCGTGAGTTATTTTCAGATGTTTTTTCTTTTTATTGAAGAAACTATTGACAATCTGTAGGAAGTGATCAGGTATGGAAAAAACTGAAATTATATCGTTTAACTGATACTTTTTGGATTTCCAAGCCCACCAAGCATCGAAAGATTATCGAATTCGGGTAACAGTCAACTTGATGTTTTTCAATAAAATGCAATTCATCTGCGAATCGAGAAACGAATGCCTCTTTGTGATACACGGTTGAATAGAGAATTTCAAGACAAATAAGATAGTCTGGATAAATATACAGGGTGTCATAAAAAAAAAGAAGTTGGAGTTACTGCCGATCAAACAGGTAGTTGAAAAAAGTTGTCGTTAGATTCAAAGGAAGCGCTATCATTGATTACGTATTTACTGCAAATTTCAAATATTCATCTCTTCAAATAAAAAAACTACAGCCCGCTACATGTCTGCTGTGTCACCCGGTATGGAATGGTTTGAGGACTCTTCTATATGCAAAGCCGACAAAAACCAAGGATGTGGCTGAGAAATGTTGATGATACCTGTGTCATATGAAACCATAGAGACGAAGAACTTGAGGCCTTTCTGTGGCTCCTAAACAACATTAGACCGTCCAAAAATTTCACAATGGAAAAGGAAACCCAGGAGGAGTTACCCTTTCTTGCTGTGAAAGTCCAAAGAACAAATGGCAAGATTCAAACGTCAGTGTACAGAAAACCAACTGACACAGGACAATATCTAAATTTTGAGTCGAACCATCATGGAGCGACGAAGAGAAGAGTTATCTGCTCGTTGGTTGACCGGGCCTATAACCTATGTAACACCGATGTGAGTCTGACCAACGAACTGAATAACCTCATAAATTTTCAATTTACAAATTTGGAATAAATTATGGAAAGTTAACACTTAGGCTGATAGGCTGCTCAGATCGATACGGTGAGGGTGTGGATAAGTTTCAACTACTGATTGCTCAATAGCGTACTACAGAGATTTTTTAACTATTGAACAAATAGGGCACCAGTTGACCTGACTAGTTCAGATAATCTGGGCGCCAGGTTGTAAAAGACAAAACCGAAGATAGGAGATATTTGTATCTAGCTTGATTGTGAAGGCAGAATAAATATGCAAAGAAACAATTAACAACTTTATTTCAAAAAAACTTTATAAAAGCTGAAGGCCAAAATTTAAACAGTTGAAGGCTAAAAAATTAGCAAGCTGAAGGCTACAAAATTAACAAGCTGAAGGCTACAAAATTAACAAGCTGAAGGCTACAAAATTAACAAGCTGAAGGCTAGAAAATTAACAAGCTGAAGGCTACAAAATTCAGAATATTTACACTTTTGGAAACAAATCTGATTCAACCGAAGATGGTCCTGTTGGATAATACCTGGAGGCTGGGTTGGCGTCGATGATCCCTACGACGAGTTGTTGTTGGATCGTCTTTGGCTTAGTCAGTCAGAGACTTGGTGGTTGTCTCGTATGGACTTCGACCTTACTAGTTATGGTTGGTCTTCACGAAGATTGCCCATTGACTTGACTTGACTGAGAATTGAGCCCCTCGGATCTGTGTTCGACAACTATGGGATCTCCTAGTGGTACCAGTCTTTCATCCAATGTATGGTTTCCTCGAAGACATGAGAAGCAGACGAAAGGAATCAGATTTGATAGTTACAATATGGTGGGGGACAAGGATATCCTTAGTACCGCAAGATTATATTCTGAATTTTATGAAAAGGCAAGATTTCTTGGGAAAACTACTCAAACATTCAACTCAGAATGCTCAATAAAGTTAAATAAATATCAATAAAAAATATAACTATTCTCCAAATAAATGGAAATAATAGTTGTGAAGCTATTTAAAGTTGATAATTAATATTTGTAGAAGAAATATTTAAAAGAAAAACATTGGAAATCCTTCCAAGGAATTATTACAGTATAATAATAGAAGATAAAGAAATATCCTTGATAAATTGTTAATTTACCAGAAATATATGTACCAGAAGGGTAATAATGATAAATAATTTGATGTACAATAAGAGTACTAGATAACAATACTTATAAATGATAATTACACCCTTTCGAAAAGAAAGGAGAGAAACAGTAATATAGAGATATAAAGAAAGAATTGAAGGTGATAAGTCCTTCGCAAAGATTGAATACTTATTCTGAATTCAAAGAAACCACGCTCTATGGTTTCTGACTTTCAAATATGTAAGAGAGAGAAAGATAAAGTAGGTGGCAAGTCCTACATAAAACTATGCTAGATAAGTGAAGGTTGGTGCACGTTTGGTTGACGAAAAGGAAACACTACCTGGTAGACCTTTAAGATACCTAATTTACAGATATCTGATTGAGTATGATTGTAATTAACAAACAATTGAACCAAGAGACGATACCCTTGTCTACGAAGCAGACATAAGTGCTTTCGTCTACAAAGGCAGAATCGTGGTTGAGTGTGGTGCAACTCCACAGGCCAGAGAACAAACTCTGTCAAGCTTGCATTTATTTCTCAAAGATAATAACTGAACAAGCAGTATAGAAAGAAATGCTCACCTGAAGAATTGTTCTGACGACGTTCCGCCTGGAAGTCACAAGCAATAAACCCACTTCTCCTCTACAAGGTTCAACTCTACTCTATCTCTTGGTGGTAATAGTATCGTCACACTGCTAGTTGGTGGGAGTCATCCACAAGAAGAAATTACCAATTATCTGGTACCTGAAATTTGACAGAGCGTAGAAACTGAATCAGCAAATACAACTCTAACCTTTATACAGGTACACTGAATTTATTAAAAGCCTCTAAATTTAATACTATGTAGCGATTACTTAAATAAATGGAAAAATAGGATTTTTAACCTCTAAAAGTGAAAATATGAAATTTACTTCTAATATGAAAAGACCAAAAATATGATATTAAAAAGTCGGACTAGGACCTCTAAATTACGAAAACAAATTTGAAATTGATCGATGGCTAATAGAACACAATGGAATAATCAAAAATATTTCTTCAAACCATGCAGTATGGCGTTAACAAAATCATGCAAATACACTTTGATAAAGCAATCTCATGCTAATTAAGCACTATTATTTAAATAAAAAAACAATATACTCAACCAGAACTAATATCTGTTAAATCCAATAGAGAGATTATATACAATTTAAGATGGCCTACCAGAAAATGTATTCCAAGTTCACTAAACCAAACTAACAACCATTCCCTACGATGTCGGAAACCAAGAGAGAGAATTCCTCGCATTGTACGTCCGAAACTCATATTTTTGCCTTTCGCGCAAGACCAACCGATCCTTGATCTCATTCGCCCTTCGAACTAGCAGTGACTTAGCAGTGGCGTAGCGGTTAGATGGGATAAAGTTCTAAATTAATATGGTTGATATCGGAGAATACATGTTGGTGTATTTGTGATGACAGATGAATGAAAGTATAATTATAAGAGTAGGCTAGTGTATAACATAGTTGACAATTCCTAACCCATTTAATAACATTATTTGAATGGAATTGTTAAAATTATTTGAATGAAACGAATTATCGTTACACAAGAAATATCTGCGACGGAATAGGTACTCCGACAAACATATAGCAGCGGTCCTTCACCGCAAAAGAGGCAACACCGAGAAATCAGAAGAACCAATACAGCCCACCCTATGTCTTTCCTATGTGAGAGGTTTATTGGATAAAATAAGGCGAATCGGATCGAGGTACAACATCCAAACATGCTTCAGAACAAGTGATACCATTCATCGCCAACTCACACAAACGAGACCACCCAACGAGAATGGTGACTCCAAAAACTGCATTTACCGTGTTCCTTGTGAAAGTGGGATGGATTATGTTGGAGAAACTAAAGGGCTACTAAATGTGAGAATCGGTGAACACAAGAAAAATACTCAGCAAGGAGAAACAGCAAGTCGGGAATAGCAGATCACGCATGGACTAATCAGCATAGCATCGCATGGTCGGAAACTAAACTTATCTACAAAGAACAACATTGGTATAAGAGAAAGTTTACAGAGCCAGCTTATATTCAGAATAATGACGTGTTCAGTCAGCCGAGCATAGAGATTCGAAATGTGTGGAAGCCACTTATCACTCAGCTATATCGATTGAGATTTCAATAAAAAATCTATGTCAAGACCAGTCATCAAATAATAACACTCGCCAGAGAAAGGTCGTTGTATCACATTAATTAACATTGATGACTTGAGAGAGACCCCACGAAGATCATAATTATCTTTATAGCAGGTACATTAGTTGCATGCTATATAATGAGTATCCGAGATATCTTGTCGCCTTCACACACACTTGAAACAGTATATGTTAACTGTTGAAACGTCGTGACTCAAACACATGCAAATAATTTATTTTCTTTGTTTCTAGACAATGGAATTCCAGAAGAATTCTATTAACGCTAATACATTGTCAACCACTTTCAAACAGACATGCTCTTACGTCTTGTGTCAGCACTATCCGGAATATTTCTGCTTTGCAACTGATTGGCTCTCTGAATAACTCAAAGTTGTAGATATGTAGTGTAAACCACCAGATTCGTACTTCATTATTATTTTTCAAAAATTAAAAAAAAAAGTGTTATTTTAATATTACTGAAGTTCATATTGTTTCAGGCCTTTCAACATACTAACTGTAAAAGGTATGTTCAGTTTGGCTGAAATTCACGCATGGGTGGGGCAATGTTTACCTGAAATACCGGAAAAGCCTCAGTCGACAGAAAAAACTATCCTGTGGTTTGGTTCTACCCTCTTTAATTCAATTTTGGAATGCAGTTATCAGTGAGTATATTTATTTGGGCGTAAGAGCTTTTGAAAATATTCTATTGATTTTGTCATTGAATAAAATATGGCGTGTACACTGTTCGTCACAAACGTAAACTTTTGCCTTGCTATGAATTACTACTAATTACAAACAATAATTTTTTTTAGGAGAGGAGAAGCAGAATTCAAATCCGATAATGTTTCAACAATATCAATACTGAAGGAGACTATAGCTTTAGAAGCTACAAAACGGAAAATCAGAATCGATCTCAATACAAGTGAGTTGGTAAAAATGTTAACTATTTCTCCATGACAATCCGGAGTCAATTGACGATTTCCATGCTTGTAATAGTCTCAGGAAATAAAACATTGTATTGTATTCTATAGTCAAGTATCAGCTAAGTCATATTTTGATTATTTTCATAAACAGTCCTAATTAGTTAATGGTCATCAGGCGATTCATTAAATACGGCAAAAACCTTTTTCAGGTATAAACGATGAGACTCAAGACTTCATGCTGGAAACCATCGAGGGAAAGCTACTCGCCTGCCAGAAATTATCGAAAGAATCTTGTATCCTCAGGGCATTAGATGAAATAGCACTTACGGAAGAAGATATCTCACAAAAATATTTATCCCGGAAATACAACGATATACTTCAGCGCGAGAAAGTTATAAGACAGGCAGCGACAAGTAATCAGCTGGAGAAAGTTCATGGTTTGTATAATGATTACTTTTTATTTAGTAGGTGTTGTAATAATTTTTATAAAATTTTCATCAGCACAAAAATATAAATAAACACCAAGCACCAAAAAACTTTGAAATCATTGAAATTTCTTATTGACTAAACACCAGTAACTCATTTGGAAGCACATAGTTACAAAAATTTGAAGAAAATGCTAATTCCGCAATGTCTTCTACAAAAATAATAAAATCACCCAGTAGAATACAAAAATATCTGTGACTTACTTATTCAAACAAAATAAAGAAGACTAGCTGCTAGGAAACTTGTTGTAAAAGAGGACTAGAACATGAAGAGAAGCCGGCAGTTGTGAAAAAGATTTGTTGAAAATCTTCCTGAATCTGCTCTGAATATTCTTACTGTTTTGATAAATTACTTATTGAATAATGGCATCTTTTCAAAAACCTTCTCTTGTTATTCCTATTTATAAAGGTGTTGTTATCGACGATCCCTCTAACTTTCGTCCTATTTCACTCAAAAATATTCTAGCAAAATTGATTTAAAAGCTTATTCATTCGTTATCAATAACGAGCAATTCGATTTTGCTAGAAACAAAAACCACGAGATGCAATTATATCTCTTTTATATGAAGTATATTAAAAAATTGAAGGTAGGGAAGTAGGATTTTTCTAAAACTTTTCACTGTTTGAATCATAAAATACTTTCGCTTGAACAACAAAAATTTACTGTCATTTAACATAGGGAAAACTAACATGATTTTCTTCAGATGTCATCTTGAAGATATACCATTGGATGAAAAAATGTTGGAAATAAATTAGGTTTGAAATACCTTTTTTATATTTTGATTCTCACGTAGAGGAAAATCCTGTAATATTCAAAGAAAATCGTGAGGGCCGAGGGAAAGTAGGTAGGAATTTTCCACCGAAATTAATAATGACTATGAGTTGAACGTGTAGGATAGAGGTTCCTTGTTTCCAAATATTTGAGTTCAAACCTTGCTCGGTATACACTTTTTCAATTAATTCACAAGCAACCACAGAAAAATTACATTTCATTCAAATATTCAAATCTCATGAACTCATCTTAGTTCGTTGGGTTGCTATTCGGAAAATTTGAATGAGCATCGAAAAGATAGAATATTTTACTGTAATAAATCGCTAGTGTGGTAGGCGACGATTTCTTTGGATCGGTTACAAACTTCACCAAAGCAACCATGAACCACTCCTAAGTCGCCCACACTAGGAAATATTTTTATAAAATGGTAGCATGCTGCCACCAGGTCCGAATTGAGATTTTAATCCGCTAAGACCATACGGATTTTAGACAGTGGATAGCTCTAAAAAAATAATGATAATACTTTTCAGCGCTACTGGTTTTCGTGTTTCACCATCATCTTAGAGGACAGTTGTTAATTTGCAGGTACGGCCACGGCTTCACAAATGCGTGGACTTTACATAAGGGTTGAAAAGTAATAATAGTCGACAAAGTTCCACGAAACATTTACTAAACAAAATGGTGGGAAATAATAAACGGTGAATAATAAAAATTGTATCAAATATAGACAGACAGTTTGAAATAATTAAACGCTTCAAATAAACCAATCCTAAGAATACAATGTACATTTAGTATCGGAACAATTCATAACTCCGTTAGTAATCAAAAATGAAAAAAAAAACAAACAAATAAAATCGGTAAATTGGATAGTCACCCTCGCATAAAAAAAATAATATTAAGCTTGCTCTATTAGTGAGTACACTCACCAACATAAAATTCCAGTTGTTTTTGTCCATCGGAAACAACGAGATACTATTATAATTATTGTTATTAATAAAGATAGAAAAATGCCTCGAACATGTATTTAACTATTTAGATTGAATAACTGAACACCCACTTATCCCTATTTAAATATTATACCTTTCACGCCCCAAAATTAGAAAACAATTTTCTCTATTATTGTTATTAAACAAATAGAACACCCCAAACGTATATTTAATTACTTATTTTAGTTGAATAATTGAACACCCACTTATCCCTAAAAATTAACACCCACATCGTCGGCCCCATTATCGGGGGTAGCAAAAAGCCACCCTCACCGGGCGTTCGAAATCGAACCAACTCTTGTCACTAGCACTTCAACACCGACTGTCCAGCTCCAAAAGCTCGTTCTTCCGAAAAACCGAGAGCATTCTTCACAACCTACCCTCTGTGCTATTTTTAGATCGTGGCTTATCTTCAGACAGAGACCCACTAGAAATTGTTTAGTCTAGCGCGCCGTTTAACACCCCTTCATGAAATTTTACGATAAACTTTAACCCGGAGAAGTGATATCTTGAATAAACTCAGAAAATTAAATAAGACTATTCTAATACTAATATAGGACCATCTTATACAGGGCACAACGTTATACATAAAACAGTGCACACTGTTACATTACTTGCAGATCGCTGTGACTGTTAGGGCCAGTTTTTTAGATTGAAGACTCCAGAAAACTCACTAATAGTTTAAATGGTGATTGACATTCTTTAAATATTGTTGGCAGGATCACTTTTTAACCATTAGTTAATTAATCTGGAGTTTAACTGGAACCAGAAAAACTGGCCCTCAATGAAACAAAGCATTAGGATAACAAAATGTTGATTTTTTTCATTTTCAGGAATGGTTCGTAATCTTTACATCAATTACAACAGTTTCAAAGGATTCAACTCAAAGCAAAAGTTACAAAATCTTGAAGAAGCTCTGGAGGCAAACGACTACAAAAACGTGATTGCTATCTTCAAGTTAGAAAAATAAACATCTGAAAATTAAAACTGGTATTATTGACGATTATTAAAAGCTGATTCTTTGGTTTACTGTAGAAAGAATCACTGGATCATGGAAAGTGGATCTAGACGCGAAAAAATCTATTGTGTTATTTTTCTGAACTTTCGTCGTGCATTTGAAACCGTCAATGTCTGTTCTAAAGAAAAACTCAGTCACTTTTATTGTCTGCCTTTTTTTCGGCCATATTTCCAGTTTCTTATCCTTGTAGAACACTTTCTTAAGTCTGGAAGTCGTTGAGCTGTGGAGAGGTGGGTCAGGAAATGATACAAACAAGTACAGGGTGTCAAGGTGATACAAACCCTGAAATGTTGATACTACGACTGAAACGACTAATACAATCGAACTCTAAAACCTAGTTATATATAGGGAGTTTGCAGGTAAACTGGATAGAGAGGTAATTTAATGAAATTAAATGAACAGGGGTGAAACGATATAAATTCAATACTGGAGGTTATGGAAATTACCTGCGTTGTCAAAATTATAATTTCATTATAAAATAATGAAGATTATCACAGTATCTAATATTGAAAGATATAAATACAGTTCAATCAACAGATTACTAAAAATATGAAACATAAAATAAAAATATAACTAAGTAAATATGAACACAAAGTTGTGATCAAGTTCCTTCCGGCTCATAGAAGAGAACATAGGCATCACTGCTTACGAGGGATTTAGATGAAATTGGAGACACATTTGAATCATTATATACATGCCACGTGCTCGCATACGGATGTTTACAGTAGGCTGTGTAGTGCCCGCTACAGGTAGTCCCACTATGATTAAACAAAGCTACAGACTATAACGACAAGGAGCTACGTTGTCTGCTGCATAATTACTCATATCCAATCCCTCTAAAGGAAAGTCAATGCTGGCATTCAGTTTTCCTCGAAATCTGTCTGTTAGAGAAAAACGTTTTAAATGGAATACTAAAATGTTCGGGAATTTCTGAATTGATAAAGATTTTATGCACTTCCTTCTCTAATCTCTGAAAGAAGTCCATTTCGGCACAAAGTGGAGTGGTATAGATGAAGCGGGAAGAAATATCACAAAATCATCTCCACAAATTTAATTTGACTACATCAAACTAATGGGGGGGGTACATGTTTCGGATTCAGCAAGAATCCATCCTTATACAAGCCTTATACAAGTTCTACAACAAATATGAAAGGGCTACCTATATGTAGTTACAACAGAACAAGAGTTACTCTTGTTCTGTAGTTCTATGTGTAGTTAAGTTTGTCTCACTTCTATGCCTTTTTTTTACTTTTTTACTAAAGGCAGCACATTGGCGAACGGTTGCTCAGTTTTTCTGGAAGCTGAAAGTCGTGGGTCGAATAGAAATAAAAATAACCATACCTCAGGGCGCCAAACAGTTTTATTTAAAGTGAATATAGTCTATTTACTAATAATTTCAACTATGTTAATATTGGTTGTAAAGTAATAAGAAAAGTGTGCATTGAGTTTCTGGAAAAAGAGTGTAATCTCAACTGGAAATATTGAAAATAAATTATGAAAAATATGTTCATAATATACCTTTCAAGTAGAAAATTTTTCAGCAATTGTATACGTATACCATTGCCTAACAGTTCACTTTTAATCTGGTAATTATTTATGAAAAACAATATCTTAAAACTGTAAAACATCAGTAGGTACAGGAAATAATTCCTGTTAAAATTTATATAAAAAATTATGTCAAACTCTTATCTGATTTTCCTTGGGGTGTGCACAAGTAATATCCAATCCACAAAATCATCATCTGAACCATCAATCATCGATTTCAGGGAAGTTTGTCATTGGGAAATGTTCCTAGACAATTTTTTTTTCTAAATTCCATTAATTCAATAACCATTAACCATAGGGGTGGCTTCTTTCATTTAGTGGTTTTCGAGTGTAAACGATAGTTGGTAGAAATACGTAAGAGGCCTGGAACTAATTTGAAAATTTGATTTAAAAAGTTTACACGGAGATGAACTCTCGTTCTCTTACCGTTGGTGGAAGATGGCCTCAAAGTAATAAGTGTTTCTAAAGTGATTTTTGAAAGTATTCACTAAACAAGACTCGTGCTTTGTGATTGAAACAAATCCATCTCAGATGATATAACCACAAGCACTTACTATTTCTTATGTGATTTCAAAATCAATCAGTATCTAATCAACACTTCGAGAATTCAAGCAGCAATGAATTCCCGACGTCGAATTTTCTATCCATTCTGCGGGGACACCAACTTTCAGCGGTGTGAAGACAGCAGCCAAAAGTCAGCTGCCGATATTTCCGGAGTTACCCGAACTCCAGTGGCGTCGGGGGTATATTTTACAAGACTGTCAGTTGTATTTAATCATCGGCAGCCTGGCTGCTGAGCAGCCAGTGCTCATTTAGGGTTTGTACCGGGTCTTTGCTTATACAGGGGCGATAAAAACATCATAGGCCGTTGTGGTACTGATTCTATATCCCTCATAGACCAGAATTACTGGCACTCCCGTCAGATTTATACAGGGCCAAAAAATTTCTCTAGAAAATTCATTTTCTTGAAAACTCGCACATCCATCAACTAGCCATAGGCATCATAGGCCGCTGTGGCACTGATTCTATATCCCCCATGAATCAGAATTACCTGCACCACCGTCAGATTTACACCGGGCCAAAAAAACTTAAAATTTTCTCTGGAAAATTCATTTTCTTGAAAACTCGCACATCCATCAACTAGCCATAGGCATCATAGCTTGCTGTGGTACTGATTCTATACCCCTCAAAGACCAGAATTACTTGCACCCCCGTCAGATTTACACAGGGCCAAAAAAACTTAAAATTTTCTCTGGAAAATTAATTTTCTTGAAAACTCGCACATCCATCAACTAGCCATGGGCATCATAGGCCGATGTGGCACTGATTCTATATCCCCCATGAATCAGAATTACCTGCACCACCGTCAGATTTACACCGTTTTCAAGAAAATGAATTTTCCAGAAAAAAATTCAAGATTTTTTAGCCCTGTATAAATCTGACGGGGGTGCAAGTAATTCCGGTCTTTGAGGGGTATAGAATCAGTACCACAGCAACCTATGATGCCTATGGCTAGTTGATGGATGTCCGAGTTTTCTAGAAAATGAATTTTCCAGACAAAATTTTAAGTTTTTTTGGACCTGTATAAATCTGACGGTGGTGCAGGTAATTCTGATTTATGGGGGATATAGAATCAGTGCCACAGCGGCCTATGATGCCTAAAACTAATTGATGGGTGTGCGAGTTTTCAAAAAAATGAATTTTCCGGAGAAAATTTTAAGTTTTTTTGGCCCTGTATAAATCTGATGGTGGTGCAGGTAATTCTGATTTATGAGGGATATAGAATCAGCGCCACAGCGGCCTATGATGCCTAAAACTAATTGATGGGTGTGCGAGTTTTCAAAAAAATGAATTTTCCGGAGAAAATTTTAAGTTTTTTTGGCCCTGTATAAATCTGATGGTGGTGCAGGTAATTCTGATTTATGAGGGATATAGAATCAGCGCCACAGCGGCCTATGAAGCCTAAAGCTAGTTGATGGATGTGCGAGTTTTCAAGAAAATGAGTTTTCAAGAAAAATTTTTAAATTTTTTGGCTCTGTATAAATCTGACGGGGGTGCAAGTAATTCTGATCTTTGAGGGGTATAGAATCAGTACCACAGCAACCTATGATTCCTATGGCTAGTTGACGGATGTGCGAGTTTTCAATAAAATGAATTTTCCAGAGAAAATTTTTAAGTTTTTTTGTCCCTGTATAAATCTGACGGGGGTGTAAGTAATTCTGGTCTATGAGGGGTATAGGATCAGTACCACAGCAACCTAGGATGCATGTGGCTAGTTGATGGCCGTGCGAGTTTTCAAGAAAATAAATTTTTCAGAGAAAATTTCAAGTTTTTTGTCCCTGTATATATCTGACGGTGGTACATGTAATTCTGATTCATGGGGGATATAAAATCAGTGCCACAGCTAGTTGATGGATGTGCGAGTTTTTAAGAAAATGAATTTTCCAGAGAAAATTTCTAGTTTTTTTGGCCCTGTATAAATCTGACGGTAGTGCAGGTAATTCTGGTTTAAGGGGGATATAGGATCAGTGCCACAGCGGCCCACGATGCCTATGGCTAGTTGATGGATGTGCGAGTTTTCAATAAAATGAATTTTTCAGAGAAAATTTCAAGTTTTTTTGGCTCTGTATAAATCTGACGGGAGTGCAAGTAATTCTGGTCTATGGGGGATATAGAATCAGTACCACAGCGGCCTATGATGCCTATGGCTGCTTGATGGATGTGCGAGTTTTCAAGAAAATGAGTTTTTCAGAGAAAATTTTAAGTTTTTTTGGCCCTGTATAAATCTAACGGGAGTGCCAGTAATTCTGGTCCATGAGGAATATAGAATCAGTACCACAACGGCCTATGATGTTTTTATCGCCCCTGTATAAGCAAAGACCCGGTACCAGCCCTAAATGAGCGCTGGCTGCTCAGCAGCCAGGCTGCCGATGATTAAATACAACTGACAGTCTTGTAAAATATACCCCCGACGCCACTGGAGATCGGGTAACTCCGGAAATATCGGCAGCTGACTTTTGGCTGCTGTCTTCACACCGCTCCAACTTTCAGGGCAGCGAGATAATTCGGCAACGAGCCAGCGCTTCCCAAAATGTTTTAGAAATGCTTTTCCGTTTTTTAAATAAATCGGTAGCAATCATCAAATTCAATGATGAAGAATGGTAGTTGAAGACTTAGTGATTATTTATCGCTAATATTGCATCATTTTTGAGGGAAGAGAATTCAGTAAAAAAAATTTCTATTCAAAACACACTCTATGAAGTAACAAACATTTTTGTGTTCTCTGAGAATAGGAGTGAAATTGGAAGAGTTGGTTTTTATACTGTGTATTAGCTTTTTCTTTTGAGTTCTTGTCTTTGCGATAGGATTACTGAGGTGTTCATACAGAGTGGTCAATATTGATATTACTTAGACTATGTGATATTATTTGAATATTGATTTATGTGGCGATTAAAACGCTACACATGGAAACACCCTCGTATCTTCCGTAATTTTTTACGTAGAATCATGAATTTCCAGGATCGATAGATACACTGGAAATGCACTCACTGCACGGGAATGGTCAATCTACGTAATATACACTGCACGCCAGCAGCGAAGGAACCATCCATTTTTCCATCGCTGCTGGCGTGCAGTGCACATCATGTAGGATGACCCGTTTTGTGCAGTGAGTTCATTTCTAGTGTATCTATCGATCCTGAAAATTTCAGGGTTCTACGTATAAAATTACGGAAAATACGGGGGTGTTTCCATGAGAAGTGAGACAAATTCGGATTTTTCAGGACTGACATTTTTTCAGAGAAAGAGTGTATCTGTATTAAGTTGGTGGTCCTGATCACAAATCTGAAGGAATTTTTAGCCTATTTTGCCCCCTAGTATGTTTTACCGTAAAAATGTGTTGTTCCATCGCGATTGGCGGGCAGTGTATATCACGTAGGCCAACCCCATTCAGGTGGTAGGTGCATTTTGTGCATATCCATCAGTCCTGAGAGTTTCATCATTTTACCTCTATTGTTACGGAAGATACGGGGGTGTTTCCATGAGAAGTGAGACACACTGTATATCTAGGTTTTAGAGTTCAATTGTATAGTTAGTTTTTATACTTGATAATGGGATAAAATCCGAGACTGGTCGTGAAAATATAAAAAACTAGTGGAAATAAGACAAAAGTGTGTTTCTTTCGTTTCATCAAAGTGATCATGAATTTCCAAAAAATAAACAAGTCATCAATTACACAAAATCATTATTACCAACAACGTTTTCTTATAAAAGTAATTATAATTTTTGGGTGGTCAGGCATTCACTATCAAACTCTGTTCATATTGAGAGATCACATTCATATTTATTTCAATATAGGTATCAAGAAGTTAACTATTGACAAATTTTCAGAACAGTTTTATTTAAAGTGAATATAGTCTATTTACTGATAATTTCAACTATGTTAATATTGGTTGTAAAGTAATAAGAAAAGTGTGCATTGAGTTTCTGGAAAAAGAGTGTAATCTCAACTGGAAATATTGAAAATAAATTATGAAAAATATGTTCATAATATACCTTTCAAGTAGAAAATTTTTCAGCGATTGTATGCGTATACCATTGCCTCACAGTTCACTTTTAATCTGGTAATTATTTATGAAAAAAAATATCTTAAAACTGTAAAACATCAGTAGGTACAGGAAATAATTCCTGTTAAAATTTATATAAAAAATTATGTCAAACTCTTATCTGATTTTCCTTGGGGTGTGCACAAGTAATATCCAATCCACAAAATCATCATCTGAACCATCAATCATCGATTTCAGGGAAGTTTGTCATTGGGAAATGTTCCTAGACAATTTTTTTTTCTAAATTCCATTAATTCAATAACCATTAACCATAGGGGTGGCTTCTTTCATTTAGTGGTTTTCGAGTGTAAACGATAGTTGGTAGAAATACGTAAGAGGCCTGGAACTAATTTGAAAATTTGATTTAAAAAGTTTACACGGAGATGAACTCTCGTTCTCTTACCGTTGGTGGAAGATGGCCTCAAAGTAATAAGTGTTTCTAAAGTGATTTTTGAAAGTATTCACTAAACAAGACTCGTGCTTTGTGATTGAAACAAATCCATCTCAGATGATATAACCACAAGCACTTACTATTTCTTATGTGATTTCAAAATCAATCAGTATCTAATCAACACTTCGAGAATTCAAGCAGCAATGAATTCCCGACGTCGAATTTTCTATCCATTCTGCGGGGACACCAACTTTCAGCGGTGTGAAGACAGCAGCCAAAAGTCAGCTGCCGATATTTCCGGAGTTACCCGAACTCCAGTGGCGTCGGGGGTATATTTTACAAGACTGTCAGTTGTATTTAATCATCGGCAGCCTGGCTGCTGAGCAGCCAGTGCTCATTTAGGGTTTGTACCGGGTCTTTGCTTATACAGGGGCGATAAAAACATCATAGGCCGTTGTGGTACTGATTCTATATCCCTCATAGACCAGAATTACTGGCACTCCCGTCAGATTTATACAGGGCCAAAAAATTTCTCTAGAAAATTCATTTTCTTGAAAACTCGCACATCCATCAACTAGCCATAGGCATCATAGGCCGCTGTGGCACTGATTCTATATCCCCCATGAATCAGAATTACCTGCACCACCGTCAGATTTACACCGGGCCAAAAAAACTTAAAATTTTCTCTGGAAAATTCATTTTCTTGAAAACTCGCACATCCATCAACTAGCCATAGGCATCATAGCTTGCTGTGGTACTGATTCTATACCCCTCAAAGACCAGAATTACTTGCACCCCCGTCAGATTTACACAGGGCCAAAAAAACTTAAAATTTTCTCTGGAAAATTAATTTTCTTGAAAACTCGCACATCCATCAACTAGCCATGGGCATCATAGGCCGATGTGGCACTGATTCTATATCCCCCATGAATCAGAATTACCTGCACCACCGTCAGATTTACACCGTTTTCAAGAAAATGAATTTTCCAGAAAAAAATTCAAGATTTTTTAGCCCTGTATAAATCTGACGGGGGTGCAAGTAATTCCGGTCTTTGAGGGGTATAGAATCAGTACCACAGCAACCTATGATGCCTATGGCTAGTTGATGGATGTCCGAGTTTTCTAGAAAATGAATTTTCCAGACAAAATTTTAAGTTTTTTTGGACCTGTATAAATCTGACGGTGGTGCAGGTAATTCTGATTTATGGGGGATATAGAATCAGTGCCACAGCGGCCTATGATGCCTAAAACTAATTGATGGGTGTGCGAGTTTTCAAAAAAATGAATTTTCCGGAGAAAATTTTAAGTTTTTTTGGCCCTGTATAAATCTGATGGTGGTGCAGGTAATTCTGATTTATGAGGGATATAGAATCAGCGCCACAGCGGCCTATGATGCCTAAAGCTAGTTGATGGATGTGCGAGTTTTCAAGAAAATGAGTTTTCAAGAAAATTTTTTAAATTTTTTGGCTCTGTATAAATCTGACGGGGGTGCAAGTAATTCTGATCTTTGAGGGGTATAGAATCAGTACCACAGCAACCTATGATTCCTATGGCTAGTTGACGGATGTGCGAGTTTTCAATAAAATGAATTTTCCAGAGAAAATTTTTAAGTTTTTTTGTCCCTGTATAAATCTGACGGGGGTGTAAGTAATTCTGGTCTATGAGGGGTATAGGATCAGTACCACAGCAACCTAGGATGCATGTGGCTAGTTGATGGCCGTGCGAGTTTTCAAGAAAATAAATTTTTCAGAGAAAATTTCAAGTTTTTTGTCCCTGTATATATCTGACGGTGGTACAGGTAATTCTGATTCATGGGGGATATAAAATCAGTGCCACAGCTAGTTGATGGATGTGCGAGTTTTCAAGAAAATGAATTTTCCAGAGAAAATTTCTAGTTTTTTTGGCCCTGTATAAATCTGACGGTAGTGCAGGTAATTCTGGTTTAAGGGGGATATAGGATCAGTGCCACAGCGGCCCACGATGCCTATGGCTAGTTGATGGATGTGCGAGTTTTCAATAAAATGAATTTTTCAGAGAAAATTTCAAGTTTTTTTGGCTCTGTATAAATCTGACGGGAGTGCAAGTAATTCTGGTCTATGGGGGATATAGAATCAGTACCACAGCGGCCTATGATGCCTATGGCTGCTTGATGGATGTGCGAGTTTTCAAGAAAATGAGTTTTTCAGAGAAAATTTTAAGTTTTTTTGGCCCTGTATAAATCTAACGGGAGTGCCAGTAATTCTGGTCCATGAGGAATATAGAATCAGTACCACAACGGCCTATGATGTTTTTATCGCCCCTGTATAAGCAAAGACCCGGTACCAACCCTAAATGAGCGCTGGCTGCTCAGCAGCCAGGCTGCCGATGATTAAATACAACTGACAGTCTTGTAAAATATACCCCCGACGCCACTGGAGATCGGGTAACTCCGGAAATATCGGCAGCTGACTTTTGGCTGCTGTCTTCACACCGCTCCAACTTTCAGGGCAGCGAGATAATTCGGCAACGAGCCAGCGCTTCCCAAAATGTTTTGGAAATGCTTTTCCGTTTTTTAAATAAATCGGTAGCAATCATCAAATTCAATGATGAAGAATGGTAGTTGAAGACTTAGTGATTATTTATCGCTAATATTGCATCATTTTTGAGGGAAGAGAATTCAGTAAAAAAACTTTCTATTCAAAACACACTCTATGAAGTAACAAACATTTTTGTGTTCTCTGAGAATAGGAGTGAAATTGGAAGAGTTGGTTTTTATACTGTGTATTAGCTTTTTCTTTTGAGTTCTTGTCTTTGCGATAGGATTACTGAGGTGTTCATACAGAGTGGTCAATATTGATATTACTTAGACTATGTGATATTATTTGAATATTGATTTATGTGGCGATTAAAACGCTACACATGGAAACACCCTCGTATCTTCCGTAATTTTTTACGTAGAATCATGAATTTCCAGGATCGATAGATACACTGGAAATGCACTCACTGCACGGGAATGGTCAATCTACGTAATATACACTGCACGCCAGCAGCGAAGGAACCATCCATTTTTCCATCGCTGCTGGCGTGCAGTGCACATCATGTAGGATGACCCGTTTTGTGCAGTGAGTTCATTTCTAGTGTATCTATCGATCCTGAAAATTTCAGGGTTCTACGTATAAAATTACGGAAAATACGGGGGTGTTTCCATGAGAAGTGAGACAAATTCGGATTTTTCAGGACTGACATTTTTTCAGAGAAAGAGTGTATCTGTATTAAGTTGGTGGTCCTGATCACAAATCTGAAGGAATTTTTAGCCTATTTTGCCCCCTAGTATGTTTTACCGTAAAAATGTGTTGTTCCATCGCGATTGGCGGGCAGTGTATATCACGTAGGCCAACCCCATTCAGGTGGTAGGTGCATTTTGTGCATATCCATCAGTCCTGAGAGTTTCATCATTTTACCTCTATTGTTACGGAAGATACGGGGGTGTTTCCATGAGAAGTGAGACACACTGTATATCTAGGTTTTAGAGTTCAATTGTATAGTTAGTTTTTATACTTGATAATGGGATAAAATCCGAGACTGGTCGTGAAAATATAAAAAACTAGTGGAAATAAGACAAAAGTGTGTTTCTTTCGTTTCATCAAAGTGATCATGAATTTCCAAAAAATAAACAAGTCATCAATTACACAAAATCATTATTACCAACAACGTTTTCTTATAAAAGTAATTATAATTTTTGGGTGGTCAGGCATTCACTATCAAACTCTGTTCATATTGAGAGATCACATTCATATTTATTTCAATATAGGTATCAAGAAGTTAACTATTGACAAATTTTCAGAACAGTTTTATTTAAAGTGAATATAGTCTATTTACTGATAATTTCAACTATGTTAATATTGGTTGTAAAGTAATAAGAAAAGTGTGCATTGAGTTTCTGGAAAAAGAGTGTAATCTCATCTGGAAATATTGAAAATAAATTATGAAAAATATGTTCATAATATACCTTTCAAGTAGAAAATTTTTCAGCGATTGTATGCGTATACCATTGCCTCACAGTTCACTTTTAATCTGGTAATTATTTATGAAAAAAAATATCTTAAAACTGTAAAACATCAGTAGGTACAGGAAATAATTCCTGTTAAAATTTATATAAAAAATTATGTCAAACTCTTATTTGATTTTCCTTGGGGTGTGCACAAGTAATCTCCAATCCACAAAATCATCATCTGAACCATCAATCATCGATTTCAGGGAAGTTTGTCATTGGGAAATGTTCCTAGACAATTTTTTTCTAAATTCCATTAATTCAATAACCATTAACCATAGGGGTGTGGCTTCTTTCATTTAGTGGTTTTCGAGTGTAACCGATAGTTGGTAGAAATACGTAAGAGGCCTGGAATTAATTTGAAAAATTGATTTAAAAAGTTTACACAGAGATGAACACTCGTTCTCTTACCATTGGTGGAAGATGGCCTCAAAGTAATAAGTGTATCTAAAGTGATTTTTGAAAGTATTCACTAAACAAGACTCGTGCTTTGTGATTGAAACAAATCCATCTCAGATGATATAACCACAAGCACTTACTATTTCTTATGTGATTTCAAAATCAATCAGTATCTAATCAACACTTCGAGAATTCAAGCAGCAATGAATTCCCGACGTCGAATTTTCTATCCATTCTGCGGGGACACCAACTTTCAGGGCAGCGAGATAATTCGGCAACGAGCCAGCGCTTCCCAAAATGTTTTGGAAATGCTTTTCCGTTTTTTAAATAAATCGGTAGCAATCATTAAATTCAATGATGAAGAATGGTAGTTGAAGACTTTGTGATTATTTATCGCTGATATTGCATCATTTTTGAGGAAAGATAATTCAGTAAAAAAACTTTCTATTCAAAACACACTCTATGAAGTAACAAACATTTTTGTGTTCTCTGAGAATAGGAGTGAAATTGGAAGAGTTGGTTTTTATACTGTGTATTAGCTTTTTCTTTTGAGTTCTTGTCTTTGCGATAGGATTACTGAGGTGTTCATACAGAGTGGTCAATAATGATATTACTTAGACTATGTGATATTATTTGAATATTGATTTCTGTAGCGATTAAAACGCTACACATGGAAACACCCCCGTATCTTCCGTAATTTTTTACGTAGAATCATGAATTTCCAGGATCGATAGATACACTGGAAATGCACTCACTGCACGGGAATGGTCAATCTACGTAATATACACTGCACGCCAGCAGCGAAGGAACCACCCATTTTTCCATCGCTGCTGGCGTGCAGTGCACATCATGTAGGATGACCCGTTTTGTGCAGTGAGTTCATTTCTAGTGTATCTATCGATCCTGCAAATTTCAGGGTTCTACGTATAAAATTACGGAAAATACGGGGGTGTTTCCATGAGAAGTGAGACAAATTCGGATTTTTCAGGACTAAAATTTTTTCAGAGAAAAAGTGTATCTGTAGTGAGTTCGTGGTCCTGATCACAAATCTGAAGGAATTTTTAGCTTATTTTGCCCCCTAGTATGTTTTACCGTAAAAATGTGTTGTTCCATCGCGATTGGCGGGCAGTGTATATCACGTAGGCCAACCCCATTCTGGTGGTAGGTGCATTTTGAGCATATCCATCAGTCCTGAGAGTTTCATCATTTTACCTCTATTGTTACGGAAGATACGGGGGTGTTTCCATGAGAAGTGAGACACACTGTATATCTAGGTTTTAGAGTTCAATTGTATAGTTAGTTTTTATACTTGATAATGGGATAAAATCCGAGACTGGTCGTGAAAATATAAAAAACTTGTGGAAATAAGACAAAAGTGTGTTTCTTTCGTTTCATCAAAGTGATCATGAATTTCCAAAAAATAAACAAGTCATCAATTACTCAAAATCATTATTACCAACAACGTTTTCTTATAAAAGTAATTATAATTTTTGGGTGGTCAGGCATTCACTATCAAACTCTGTTCATATTGAGAGATCACATTCATATTTATTTCAATATAGGTATCAAGAAGTTAACTATTGACAAATTTTCAGAACTTGTAGAATAAATAGATCACTTTAAAATAGAAATAATAAGATAACATCAATTCAAACTACAAATAAATAGGGAGGCCTTCATCCGTGCAAGCAATGGGCAAATTGCATGATTTGTAATCGAGGCGTGATGGACAGGACACTACATCTGGTGGCTTGTATAAAATTTTTCTTGATCTCTGTTGCAAAGCGGATGTTCCACATATTGAGCTGCAAGGGGTCCAGTCGGACCATCGAGACATTATACATTCTGTTATATTATTTCCGATGCCTATTTCTTCAAACGTGTCCGAACTTATTTCATCATCTGATTCTTCGACAGATTCTTTCCGACAGGGTATTGAACAGTGCTCTTCTTGGAAAACTTCTGGTGGGCACGGCTCTCCTCCATTTTCAGGATGTCTCTGGAACAGGTATAGACAGATGGAATTTATTTGACATCGTTGCAGGATATGTTTGTTGCAGGTCTGGTAGATAATGAACCCCTATCATATAGTGCGCGTCAAAATTATGAAACAAATTCATTATTTCTGAGTATCGGAAAAGAAAATCGACCTGTCCGAGAATTTTTCCGATATATCTTTATATTCAGAAATAATTAATTTGTTCCATAATTTTGACGCGCACTGTATATACAATAATAAAATTACCCCAAAGATTGAGATTCTAATAAGCTCTACTTCCAAGAAAGTAAATTCAACAAAGGTGAGTTGTTTCTCAAGTTGGTCGTTGAGCAATATGTTTGAATTTTTAAATGTATCAACTTCAAATATTCTAAATGATTCAGTATCAATCCTTGATTTTCTGTGTGTAACATTTCATCAAAAGTGTTATTTTCTTCTAAAATATGTTACATGTTGACCGAAAACAGTAAAGTTGAATTTTATTGAGAATGTCATATCCAGACAAAATAAGTGAAAATATACCGGGTGTCTCATTTAAAACCAGAAGTTGCATGAAGCTGGGTTTCTTATTAAAAAATGCACTTTTATGTCTTATACAAATTTCGTTCCATTATCTTCGAAAACAAAAAGTTATAGGAGCAAGACACCTTCTGCGGTCACTCGGTATTATTTCTACCGAGTTAACAGTCGAAGGACTCACCAAAATAATTCGAAATCTCCTAGACACGCCTTGTCCACAAGACTTTCCATTCAAATCACACGCTTTCCATGCTGACCACGTTACTGCACAGTCTTTCTTCTCATCTGGCGACGCCTCTTCGAATGGATCTGAAATAGAAAAACAGTGTGGGTATGATCTTTCATAAAACCCTTCCTTCGATTCTCTCTTAGATGCAATAAACATTCACGAATGGCTTCAACATTAGATTGTTTGATGATAATCAATATTTTAACTTTTGAGCAAAAGTTGAGGTGATGATGTAGTTTCAGATGGAGATTACAGTGAGTTATCAAATTTGGAGTAAATTGATCATTTGTTGAAATAGTTTGAATTGGTATATGACTTGGACTCAGTTGGATATGGTGTGACTCGTTTTCTAATCGCCAAAGAGAAGAAAATTCTTTGATTGTTAGAGAACATGATACGAGTTTTATAAAGTCTCTAGAATGACGAAAATGAGGTGTAAAAAATAAACTAGATCGAGTCTCGTTGAAACTGCTAACTGTGAAACGACTGACGTTTCATTTAAAAAAGGAACGGCCATGATGGTATCTATATACCAGTTAATAGTTATTTGTATGCTAAGGCCGCGAAATACCTTTTTAACGTACCGAAAGAACAGTTATCGCCGAGGCCGCTTGCGGCCGAGGCAAGATAATCTTGAGGTCGTTAAAAAGTTTCGCGGCCATGGCATACACACTATTTTTCGTGCAATAGTTAAAATTATTAAAATAGATAGTTGTAAATAAATATATTGTTGCTCTAAAATCAACAGCAGTTCAATGTATTTAACAATATCACCGTGTGCTATGGAAATGATATGTTTCAATATATACAAAATATTTTGACAGTTCTTGTCAAAACGCAAAATGTCTGAAACTGATAGCGATATTTCAGTACCTTCCACTCCTCCTGAACTCAAAAGCGTTGTAAATTCGGCGCTTTCCGTTTTAATACCCGAAAAATCTAAACGGCAGTACGAAAAGTGTTACGGCGAGTTTAAAGATTGGTGTGACAAACATAATGTTAAGACGATGTCTGAAAACATTTTTGAAAGTGACGTTTGGTTTCGCGGCCGTTGCTATGGGTAACGGCCGCGAAATTAAATTTCGCGGACTGTCCTGAGAACGCGAAATACTGACTTCGCGTGCGATTGCACGAAAAGAATATTTCCACACACCATTGTAGAATTTGGGAAAAAAATTTAATGGGGAAACCACTATATCACCGATTATTTAAAATATCTGGATTGTTCAACAGTTTCAAATTGTATATATTTTTTGATCTTTCAATGTACATGTATACTGAAAACGTATATTTTATCTGCTTCTTTCATTTCAAAAATTCTCTTGCAAAAAAAATATTTTCTTTGAATTGTACCGTTATGGGATCAGAGGTATTGTCCACAATTGGATAGAATCATATCTCACTGATAGAATGCAAATGGTCAGAATACAAAATGTAAAATCGGAGGAATCAAAGATCCATTGTGGTGTTCCTCAAGGATCTGTACTCGGCCCCGTTCTCTTTCTATTGTATTTGAATGACTTAGCAAGTATCGAAATCTCAGGGAAGTTCACAATGTTTGCTGATGATACAACTATAATGTGGCACGGGCATGACATAGATGCACTGAAAAACACAATATCGATTGATTTAGAAAAAGTAAAAAATTGGTGTGATGCCAATTTTCTATGTTTCAATGCAAACAAAACTAATATTCTGACTTTGAAATTCAACTATGATAGTTTGTCTTTAGAGAACAGAACAATTGTTAATAAGTCAAATACTAAGTTCTTGGGAATAACTCTAGATGATAAATTGAAATTTAATAATCATATAACGTCCTTGAACAAGAAACTAGCTAGCGGTTGTTTCGCTGTCCGAATAATTAGGAAGAAACTTGGGTCTTCGATTGCTAAAGCATCTTATTTTGCATTGATTGAGTCTCATTTGCGATATGGCATTCCTTTCTGGGGCTTCTGTAGCCAACAACTGTTTAATTCCGTTTTTGTAATGCAAAAAAGAGAAATACGCTATTTGTGCGGAGTTAAAAACTTCGATCACTCCAGACCTCTATTTCAGCTTCACAAAATATTAACCTTATGTAGCATCTTCATACTTGAATCTGTATGTTTGATGAAAAAGAAACATCTAAATATGACAAGTTTTAGAACATACGAGACACGACAAAACAATAACATACCCTGGCCAATTCCAAAATCTTCTTTAACAAAAAATTCATTGATGTTTGAAAGTAAAAAAATGTTCAATCATTTACCAATTAATTTGAAGCAAATGTCTGACTTTTCTAATTTTCGGAAGGCAGTTAAAGACGTACTGTGTACGAAAGCCTACTACTGCCTACAAGAATATTACGGTGACAAATGGTGAAATATGTGTGTATATGTATATATATATATATATATATATATATATATATATATATATATATATATATATATATATATATATATATATATATATATGTGTGTATATATATATTGTAACCAAGTTTTTATTTTTTTAATGTGTATGTATTGTGATTTTATAAATTCCTTTATATTTATTGCCTTCTATTTAAACCAATATGTATATTTCTACTATTTAACTTCTTTCAAGTGTGAGTTAAACAGAATTAAACAAATCGCCGTAAATAATAGATATGAAACATCAATTATAGATAGACTGCTTAAACAAAAACAAAACAAGAAAACTCTAAATTTAATATACCCGCATATCAAAGTAAAAACCGATCAACATTTTGCATGTCTAACATATCTTGGTCAGCATACGAACAAAATATCCCGTTTCCTTCAGAAACGGAATATAAATGTTGCATTCAAAACCAACAATAACTTATATTCCTTTATTAACAACGCAAAGTCTGTACGGGATAAATTCAAGAAGTCGGGGGTTTACAAACTTGAGTGTGAGGATTGCAATGCATTATATATAGGCCAGACAGGCCGTAGTTTTAATCAAAGATTCGGTGAGCATTTGAGAAGTTACAGATTAAATAAACAGGACTCAAACTATGCCAACCACCTTATTGACAATAACCATAACTTCACACAAAACCCTGAAATTTTGCATATTCAACCTAAAGGTCAAAAATTAAACATATTAGAATCCATAGAAATCAAGAAACATTTACGTAACAATAGCAATTTAGTTCTCAATGACCAAATTGACCTGTACAATTCACCTATAATTAATTATCTCACTAGTAACTACTCAAATGCTCCCTAATCCAAGCTATATGTCATTAGGAAATTTCATACCTGCAATTGTCATTAGTGAAATTTCATGCATGTTATTTTAATATTTAAGAAGGTGATTTTGACGTTTCTTTAGTTGATAACTCGCTCAGATGATGACACCGTGTGTCGAAACAATTGTAAGCACGTTACAAGTATATATTTTTTGTGTAAATTGGAAGATTTTATTTCCTCTTTATTTATTATTTAACTTCTAATTACTGATCTTGTAACTCTTTTATATGTATTAGTATAGTTTAACGCTTTGACAATAAGTACTTTTCTTGGAGAATAAAGCATATTTTTGATTGATTGATTTGATTGACAATATCGTAATATCGTTCGATCTAACGCGAGCATTCCACTCGGTTAGTCATAACTTCGTTTCGAAAAAAATCAACTACCTGGGTCTACGTGGCCTTGTGAATGAGTGGATAACGTCCTTTCTCGAAAATAGGAAAATTATTGTGAGAATCGGTTAAACCAGATCGAAGGAATACGATTTAGATTTCGGGACACCACAGGGGAGTGTCCTAGGTCCCTTGATTTTTGTAACCTATGTAAATGACTTGCCTTGTAGCATAAAAAATGGTAGAGTCTCCATGTATGCTGATGATACCTCTATTGTGGTATCTGATCCTGACCGCCATAAGTTACAGCAAAAAGTAAACTCCGTTCTGAAAGATTTTACGGATTACTGCATGCAAAATACACTTATAATAAATAATAATAATCGAGTTCCACACAAAACATAAAATGCCTTCTAATTTTACTTTTGAAATCAATAATAATAATGTTAGCACCTCCATTTCATCTAAATTCTTAGGGACGCTCATAGATAGTAACTTAACATGGGAAGAACAAATACAAATGGTTTGTAAAAAACTGAACAAACGCTTTTATATACTCGTAACATTAGTACAGGTTTACTATGCATTTGTCTATTCTGCAATCTCATACAACATTATAGTATGGGGTCAGGCATCAGATATAACAAGAATATTTGTTGCACAAAAACGCATCATAAGGCTCATTTTCAACATTAGTAGTCGTCAATCATGCAGGCAGGTCTTCAAAACAAAACGTATCCTCACGGTAACATCAATTTATTTGATGAATATTTTCAATAACAAATATTCATACCCCATTAACAGTGACTCACACTCTTACAATACCAGAAATAAAAATAATATAAAACTAAACAAGCCCAAACACTCATATTACAAAAAATCTCCCATTAATGCATGCTGCCGTTTTTTCAACTGTCTGCCAAATGAAATAAAAAACGCGGGATCTTCGGCTGTTTTTAAGTCTAGACTCAAGGAACTCCTAGTGAGAGAATGTGTTTATACTGTTGAGGAATTCGAATCCCACTCTTCAGTTTTGAAATAAAATCGTATTCCACAATTTATATCAATCATTATTATTTTGGATTGACGTGGCCTTTACTTGATGGAAATTCATAGTATATGACACTAAGGTAAACACGATTAAATTTCCACAGATTTATTGTCTTCGCGACATGTTTCGATACACTGTATCTTTTTCAAGCGAATGTAATACATTAAATTATTCTACCTTGAACATTACTTAAATACCCTTCTTAACAATTGAGGTAATTAGGAGCTACCTATGATAAAAATAAAATTGACAATACAATGTAGGTAGATACCTGGAAATCTCAAAACATATCTACTACTTAATTAGTTGAAAAGGTTTAACAAAGGGGAACTATTAAGGTCCAATTGATCATTTAGTAAACAATTCGAATTTTTCAATTTATTAATTTCCAAGAATTCTAAATAATTAAGTCTAATACCTTTATTTTCAACATGAAGGATTTTAAAGTTTTCATCGAAGTCATGGTCTTCTTCCAAAATATGATTGGCATATGTTGAATGTGTTTTATTATTTACATAATTCATACGGTGCTCACGTACACGGCTTTTAAATGGTCTACCAGTCTGGCCTACATATACTTTGGAACAAGAACCACAATTCAATTTATAAACTCCTGATTTTTTAGATTTTTGTGTTTTATCTTTATTATTTTTAATAAACCTTCCCAACGTGTTATCTGTTCTGAATGCTACTCTTAAATTTTGTTTTTTCAAAAATGACGCTATTTTTTCTGAAACGGGCCCTGAATAAGTTAATGTTCTGTATTTATTGTCAGGGTTCCTCATAGTGGGGTACACTTCTTGGATAGCCTTTCTATGTAATTTTTTAGCAAGAATATTCTCTATTAATTTGACTTGATATCCATTGTTAACTGCTATCTGTTTTATAATATTTAATTCTTTGCAGAAGTTTTCTTCAGAAAGAGGAATATTAACTAATCTATGTATCATACTATGGTATGTTGATATTTTATGTATATATGGATGTATCGAATTATTATGAATGGTGATGTCAGTATGGGAAGGTTTATGAAAAATAGAAAAATGGTGTTTGTTGTTGGTTTTACCTATTGTCAGATCTAAAAAATTTAATGATTTTTCTACTTCTATTTCTATTGTGAATTTAATGTTTGGGTGAATAGTGTTAATATATTTATGAAAGGTGTCTAACTGTCTGTTGGTACCTTTAAAACAAACTATAATGTCATCCACATATCTGTACCAATACAAAAACTGTTGCGAGAGTGGGTGCTTGTGGATTATTCCTTCAAGGTTGTCCATGAAGATATCTGCCAGTAGCGGACTCAGCGGATTTCCCATGATCAAGCCTTCAGATGAAGAATATATTTTATTGTCAAATTGAAAGTAATTTTGTTCAAGACATATCGACAAAAGGTCTAATATCTCTTGTTTAATAACTGGGTTGACATGATTTCTATCTAGTAAACCTTCAACCAAGACTATGGTATCTTGAGGAGGTATACTAGGGAAAAGATTTTGAACGTCAAAAGAAATTAATTTCGCGTTATCTGGAACAGAAATATCCTGGATTTTATTTATCAAATCATAAGAATTTTTAAGGCTGAATTTCGGTACAAATTTAGAATAGTTTGTTATTAAATGTATTAACTTTCTTGATAACTTAACTAATGGTGCTGTTACGAATGATACTACTGGCCGGACAGGGTAGTTTTGTTTATGCAATTTTAACAAAGAATATAATTTAATCGTGTTTACCTTAGTGTCATAATCATTATTATTGTTATATTGTATTCCGTTTTGTTTGTTGTTTGTTTATTGTTATATTGTATTCTGACTTGTTTGTCATTGAAACCCTTTTTACGCCTTTCTTTATGACTTGTAAAATTTTATATTGATTTATCCTATCTATTATTATTGATAGTTGATTTTATTTTTTATTTTAATAACTACGTTATTTAAAAAAACTGGATTGTTCAACGGTTTTACAGTTTATGTATTTTTATGTATTATTTCACTTTATTTTGTGAAAACTTTGAATGTACTGCACCTTTAGTTCAGCACAATTTGACATTCTTCTTGGTGTAAGGTTACATAATGGTGCTACAATTAGGGAAAACTGAGTTACAAATCTTCTTTCTATACTATGATGCTGTGCTAATAAACTGTCTCACCTGATTGGATTTAGTTTGGGAGGCGAATATTCAAAATAGCTTCTATCTGTGAGCCATCAGGACGCAAACCATAACGATCCACAGCATAGCCTAAATATTTCTATCCATGTCGGCAAAAATGGCATTCATCAAAGCTAACTGGTAATTGAGCAGAATATAACCTATCAAACACTTTACCCAATGTACTTTCCTAATTAAATGTTTCCAGGTAGCTGGGTAATTTGTTAAGCCGAGCGGCATATCCTTAAAACGATACATCAAAGACGGTAAAAGCAGTATAATCTCTAGAAGCAGCATCAATTGGAACTTGCCAGTAAGCACGTTTAATATCTATTGAACTCAAATATTTCGCATTATGCATCTAAAATAATAGTTATTTATGCAACAAGTCGAGTGCAATAAACAATTTTTGCACGAGTTGCATACAACATTTTTTCTACGTTCATGCAAAAATCAAAAAATGATTTATTGAGGTGCGGCACTAGGTGTAGGAAAATGAAAAGCGCAACTTGAATACTTTATTATTAATATCGATTTGCATTGAAACAGGAACTAATACGTTGCGAACAATTTAACTCAAACTTTATTTTTACCCTCAATGTTGAAAGTGAATGAACAATTGGTGCAATTTTCAATATGAATATTTCGTAGTGAAGTATTTTTTAAATCCACTTCTTGATTTGTTACTGCTGTAAACGTACTAGTACTTGGTAACTGTACATCGTTATTTCCTTCAGGCTGAAATATTTGTTTTGCAACACTGAGTTTGTTTGCATGTGATTCCTCTACGTATCCCTCCGCTACTGTCGACGATTTCCATCCGCCGTGTCGTTTGAGCTCTAGTATATCTGCTCCAGTATCGGCAAGAAGTGTTGCGGAGGATCTCCTGAAGCAGTGCCCTGTGTATAGATGAGGATTCTCCAAATTCAGAAATTTTGCAATTTCAGACGGGATTTTAGCAAACGTGTTCACACCAATAGCTTGGACAGTGCACTTTTCATTTCGGTAATTGATAAAGAAACGTTTGTGAGGAATATGATTGGGACGTAGAATGACAGATGAGTGCAATAAAAACTTTATTGCACTAGTGCAATAAAGAACTTCTTTTTCCACTGAATATAGTTCAATAAAGTTTTGCTTTTTGCATGAATGCAGAAAAAATATATAAATGGAAAACGATAGGCATCATTAATTGTCACTTCGTTGCTTATGCAGTCAGCCTAAATCCACAGGCATAACGCGACGCTACGAATATTGTACTACCATCAACGACACTCGTACGGTATAGACGAGTCACCGCTGTTGCCTTATGCTCTAGGGGTTAGTGAGTTCGTTGTGGAGAATGAGAAGTGCCGAATCTATTGGAACTACTCATTCCAATAGATTCAAAAACAAGCCAATGAGCCTGACGACTTCCTCTATCACCAAAGTGGGACGGTTTTTGTCATGGAGTTTTCCGCTCCAGGCGAAACGAATATCAAATATCATTCGGAATGAGAAAGAGAAACGGACTCTGTTGAAATGCTGCTCTCGAATTTGAAAATAATACCGGCCTACCGTATTATGGCAGACATCTTAGCCACACTAATGCATAAGACCTTGGCTCACTTCGTCTGCGCAGAGCACATGACTCTCGGACCCAGTTGTCACTTACCCTACGGACGTGTGGAGTGGTTATTAGGGTAAACGACACCAGCGCGTGATGATGTTTATTTAGGAAATCAATAATAGTATAAAATGTATAAATGTATAACAGTTAAGAAATATAAAATTACACGATAAAATTGTTTCTCTAAATAAACCATAAAAACCCACGGAAAGGAAACCTTGTGCGTGGGTATATCCTTGAAATCGAAATAAAATCAAATTTAAAACCCATTTACATCAAAATCAACATATATACATAATAAGATAATAAGAATTGATAACAATACAAATAAAATAATAATTGTAATATAAGCTCAATGAAGTTAAAGCAAACCGTGCTTGTAATTTGATATAATTCATAAAACAGTATAATAAAGTACTAAAATTTGCTAAGCAAATAAAATTCAATAGATAATTTCATTGTGTGCGAAAGAAAAGATGTTTTTTTGGGAAAACTTACTGTTTATTGAAATGAAATCATAACCCCTTTTTACGTAAAGGGTATAAATCAAGTGAGTTGTGTATTCATTCTATGTATACCTGTATTCGTATATTTTTTTCTAGTATATTTAAATTCGCTTGTTCTATTGATTTAGTGAAGTATCCTCGTCTCAATTCAAAAATATGAGATTTTAATAGTTTTTTGAATTTATGTGGAATGGTGTTGTAACATTTTGGTGCTAGAAGGGAATAAGCTCGTTGTCCAATTGCTTTCTGTGCTAGAGGTATAAGCTGTGACTTCTTTTGTCGAGTGTTGTAAGTAGTTTTAGGATATTTTGTTTTGTAATATGTTGCCAGCTTTGAAATAATATAGTTGACGTTTATCCAACACCTCGCTTTGCCAAAAAAGTTCATTTGATGAAAATGATATTTTTTTGCATGTAAAGGTGATATTCCTGTAATATTTGAATAACTTATAAATGACTTTTCAAGGCACTTTTCCACACGACCAAACCGTATCTTATGTGGCTTTCGATTAAAGCATAGTACAGGGTTTTCAACTGTGGCATTGTTAGTATTTTACTGAAGTATTTGAATTTTGATAACATTGATCTACGTACGAGAAATCTGTTTATATTCCAAATACCCCATAATCAAATACTGAAACAAGAACTGGAAAAGAAACGAAGGGTAAGAGTTATCCGAGTCCCATTCAGTGGTACACACACGAGGCTGAGGTCTTGTGCTGTTGGTACAAAGGGGTTAGTGTTTTCTACAGTATCTAGTATCCGGTGAGAAAGCTCGGAAGGAAACGGAACTGCATCATTTGGTACCCCGATTTATTGTCAGTCAACATCTGGGACTAGCGGGACAGCTTCTGGTACATACTCAGGAACAGCTTCTGGTCTTGATTATCAATGAAACTTCTGCTGCTTGTTCCTTCCTGGGCACCATTCTGTCAATAACCAAAGGTATGTCGGAGTAGTTTTTGTACTGCGTTTACTGAGTCGACTCGGAAGTTTTCGGTTTAGAATATGTCGCGGATCCTCGCTGGGCTCAAATTCTGCATTGTCTTTTTTCTTTTACAGAGCCTCATGATTATTTGTTTGTGCTCAACCTCAAAACCCTTCTACCTGCGTTTCCTGAGTAGTTATAAGAGGTGAGGCGAGGGTTAGTTTGGATAATGGCGGAGAGCCTCAGCAAACAAATTTTTCTCCTTCAGGAGGAAACATCTGGATCACTTAGTTTATCCAGTGTCCCATACCTTTGTGTGGCCTCTTCATTCTTATTTGGTGTTGAACTTGTCAACTTATCAGTTGTGCTAATCAATTCTTTCTTGAGATCCAGATTTTACCATCCAAATAGCAGTGGGTATTTGGTTTTCCTGGTCTCTGCTTTTCTAGGTTGTGTGTGTACCATTACTGAAAAAGAAACACGGTATACATAACTTCACCAAATAAAAAGTCAACGATTGGAAAGGAATTCCTTTGTGAAGCCATATTACTCCGTTCATTTCCAGTTCCTATCACTACTAATTCCACTCATTCGATGGTACAACAATCACAACCCTGACACCAGATCAGAATATGTTGATGCTAGGAATATGTGTAAGGAGACAATCGAATCCTCAAGAGAAGCTAACAATGCCAAGATATGTTTGAAACTCATCAAGTGTCCTAACGGGTCCCGCTCGTTTTGGTATTTTGGCAACGCTGTGGGAAGAAATTTCACATCCAGCTCATTTTCTCTCCTGACCAAGGAAGATGTAACAACAGCCAAGAAAAAGCCAATGTTTTTGCCAACATGTTTGATGCTAATTCTACTCTGAATTCTCTGTGGAAACAACCCTAGAACATTACTTCCACTAGTCCAACTGACAGTCATGCCTGGCCTGGCCTGACTTTAGGAATATATGGTCACAGACAGAATTGGAAAACTCTTGGGACAACTCAACATAAAAACGGTCTTCAAACCCACCAAGAAAATACAACAAAGCCTTGGGTCGGCAAAAGACAAAAGAGACCCACTATCTGCAGCGGGGGTATATCGCATACCATGCACTTGCGGAAAGGTATACATCGGAACCACAGAAAGATCGATGGGAACAAGGCTGAAGGAACATCAGAGGAACTGCAGATTAGGCCAAACGGACAAGTCGGCAGTGGCAAAACACGCGCTCGGTGAAGGAAACAACAATGTTATGTTTGAGGACGTTAAACTTCTTGCCTCCAACCAGGGATACCCTAGCCGACTTGTACGGGAGGCAATAGAGATCCACAAACACACGGAGAATTTCAACAGAAAAGAAGAAGTTGGTAACCTCAACCGAATATGGATAACCATTCTTAGAAATTCCAAAATAACAAAAAAATACTACGACATTAAGACAGCAGGCAAATAGGTATCAATTAATGTTATCGAAAATATGCTTAACCCGGCTTAAACCGACAGGTAGAAAGGGGTCAATTAGGGTTGGTGAGAATGTACCAAATCCACGGTAATTAATACACAAGACTACCTAAATCAGAATGAATACGATCTTCGCAGACGGAATCTCCAGTCATCTGAGATTATTCATGATGTATAAGCCTCTGAAGAAGCTAGCCACTCGCGCTAGCGAAACGTTAGGAAGAAATTCCAAAAAACGACGGCCTTCAAATCCGAGTGAAAATTGTGACTAATAACTTCGGCCGCGAAAGCCTTAACCATTTTGTCTATCAGACGCATTTTCTTGGGACTTCCTCCTTAAAGATGAAGCTTTACGAACTGCACTTTCAAGTATAATCAAGATGAAACCGTTGATGTTGATGGAAACTGCCCCAAAATATGTTCCAGATGCTTCAATCTCGAATACCTGTAGTCTCAGAATGTGGTAGACTTTAGCGAAAAGCCAGAAAAGCCTGTTAGGGGAAAGTAGCCTAATTTGGACCACACAATTAATTCGACTATAAGTGTGAAGTATCGACATCTGTCGCGACAACCCATAAGTTCATATCCATATTCGAAAGGAATTTAATGAAATTCTCAGTTCGAAACTTACATCGACGGTTAAACTGCTCTTGTGTGAAATTCGAAGGTGTACAGCAATATTTCAATAGATTTTGTAATCTATTAGCGCCTTCCACACAAAAGGTGAGCTTCTCATATTTTATATCATATATCTGTAGTATATTAGCGTTATCTCAGCGTCAATTTTTTGATGATATCTCAAAACGTAAATTTTTGAGGTTATCATTGAATGCAAATTGTACCGTTTCCTAAATTGGACCAACAGAACTTGCCTTAATTCCACCGGTCTAATTTAGGAAACGATTTTTTCTTACATCGGTATTGTCAGTTTATCAGGAATATTTTTGATTATCTGCAAATGTCCAAAAGGGGAAAATATGGCAGGTGGTCTCAGGCAGATGTAGCACAGGCTTTGAATGCCTACAGAAATAATGGAGTGGGATTGAACGAATGCCAAAGGACAAACGGCATTTGGAAAATAGAAATAAAATTGCCAATGAGTTGACAAAGGTACTGGGCAGGCCTGCTGATTTTGATCAACAAATGGAAAGTATTCTGACTGAACATATTCTGAAATTTGAGGAGAGAATGTTTGGCCTCACCATTACCGATATAAGAAGAATAGCTTATGAACTTGCGGAGAAAAACCATATTCCTAATCGCTTCAACAGTGAAAAACGTATGGCGGGGAAAAATGGTTTTATGGATTTATGCGGCGCCATCCTCAACTATCAGTTCGTCAGCCTGAGTCTACCTCGATTGCAAGGGCAAAAGGATTCAACAGAGAACGAGTGCAACACTTCTTTGATATTCTAGAGCAATTGGTAGATAAGTATAAGATAACCGCCAACACCATATATTATTCAATGTAGACGAGTCTGGATATAGCACGGTTCAAAAAAGGATGCCAAAAGTTGTCTCATTGAAAGGCAAGAGACAAGTAGGTGGAATCACTAGTGGAGAGAGAGGAGTTAATACTACAGCAGTATGTTGTTTGAATGCTGATAGACTGTATATTCCGCCTATGCTGATTTTCAAGAGAAAACGTTATGCCCCTGAGTTAGGAATCGGGGCTCCATTAGGTGGATTAGTGGCAATTTCTGATACAGGATACATGAACTCTGAACTATTCTTGAAATGGCTAAAGCATTTCAATAGCGTAGTACAACCAGGACCAGATAAAGAAGTATTGTTATTATTGGACGGGCATTCGACCCACAGCAAAAATTTAGAGACGCTAATCTATGCAAGAGAGCACAACATCCATCTTCTCCAACTTCCCGGCCACACCACCCATGGACTCCAACCTTTAGACGTTGCTTTCTTTAATCCACTACAAAGCTACTATGTTCAAGCACAGGAGAAGTGGTTGCGATCCAATATTGGAAAAACAATTTCTCAATACAACGTGGCTTCTTTGATTTCGGAGGCCTATGGGAGAGCAGCTACTGTGGAAGCCGCTGCAAGTGCTTTTCGTGGTTCAGGAATATGGCCGGTGGATAGAAATCACTTCAAGGAACATGACTTTGCACCATCTGAAGCCCTTCGTCCGAATGATGAGCAGTTGCACGAAGACAATGAGTTAGGGATAGATGATGATACGGAAATTGAAGACAATTCAACACTTCAGAGCGAAACTCAGTCAGGGCATGAGTATAACAGTAAGGAAGTTGAATTTCCTAAAATTGAACAGACAACTTCAACAATTGAAGGGACTTCCAGTACATCGTTATCAAATGTGTCAACAAGAATTGCTGAGTCAAGCATTACTAAGTCAAATATTGCTAAGTCAAATATTGCTAAGTCAAGTATCGCAACACCATCTGGTTCAAAAACAATGTCTGCATTCGAAATAAGTTTGAATGAAGTCTCACCTCTACCAGAAGCTCATTTGGTTAAAATGGTAAAGAGAAAGACAAGAGCAACACAGATAGCTGTAGAGCTAACAAACAGCCCTTATAAAACAGAGCTTGAAGAAAAGAGGAAAGCTGCAGAAGAAAAACCAGGAAGACGTAAGTTGCCAGCTGCTAAGAGTTCTATCCCCAAAAAAAATCTGTGAAGTCACAAGAGAAGAAAGGAGTGAGAAATTTGTTCATGCAAAAAAATACTACTAAAGTAACCGAAGACATAGAATCTGAAAGTTCGGTAGCAGAAGATGAAAATGATACAGAGTGTTTATACTGTGGAGGCACCTACCTGTGTTCTAAAAAAGGAGATGGTTGGGCTCGATGTTACCAGTGCCATCGATGGGCACATGAAGAATGTGCAGGAATTGGGGACGAGGATGATTTCATTTGCGATTGGTGTGTGCCAAACTGACTTTTTTATATATGGTCCAAATTAGGAACCCGTAGGTCCAATTTAAGACACCAGTCGCCTAATTTGAAACAAATGCATTTTTGTTTTCGTTTTTTTTTGTGAAATACTGTTTTAATTTTTGACATATTTTTGCGTTATATTGTCATAGCAACACATTGAGGATTTTATTGTTTCATTCCATTCATTAAAAAGAGAAGTTTTAGCATTATTATGGCAATTCTTTCGAAACTGGTCCAATTTGGGCAACTCTCCCCTATATATGTTGCGCAAGAGTATTTTTCTTGCCAACATTACTTTTCATACTCTCATATATGTCTCCTACATGGATCAAAAGTCAGAATTTGTACAGCAGACCGGTCCCTCTATCTCAAAATTTTCAATGGTGGGTACCTTAATATAACGAGAAACTTCCGTCAAGTTCCGAGCTGTGTTACCGGATACAGAATAAAGAAGAAGGGCCAGAGCTGAAGAATCTTGAAGATTGATAGAGAAGAATTGTAGTAAGAGTACCGGATCCCCGTCACGGTGTGTGTACCACGTAATATGATCCAGATAACTATTCATTTGAGTATTCAAGTCATGTGCAGTGTGTGCGATTTGAAACCGCAACACCCTGTTATTTTGGAATTCTTGTACCGATTTGAAAAATGAAAATTTCAAGTTATAGTACTCGACGAGCTCTTGAAAAACTGTATACCCCTTCAAGTATGCTTTTTTCTATAAGCAGTGTTGCGGTTTCAATTCGCACACTTTTTGTATTTTGAGGCTGGGGTACATTTATGAGTTACTGTGTTTTGCTTTTGAGAATAAAGATACGATTCTTAAATCCCGAATCACTATAACGTTATAAGAAACTTTTACCTGTGAAACCTAAAGACGCGTTTCCACCGGAGAAACATTGAGCAACTTTTGTGTTTCTGTTGCTTGTTTCCGAAAATGTTTCTGAAAGTTACTAAATGTTTGCGATTATTCCTCATTGTTTCGGAAACAAAAGTCGATTGTATCTATGTGTCGCAGGTTTCCATTTTGAGCGGTATCTTCAAAGGAGAAATAGGCATCTCGACGAAACAGAAACAAGTCGCCACATGTCGCTGTGGCAGGGGAAACAAAAAGGCGACTTTTGCCGACTTATAAATTCGCATTAATCATATTCGAAAACTTGAAAACAGTCACAAACTAGTAGGAATCACCATTTGCGAGGTATCGTAGTGTTACCAGCAATCGTTCCAGTGGGGAAATTGCTTGCCTATAATTGGTATCTTCTTTTTTGATTTTCGGAGCGATTTGGCATAATAGACATTCGATATCAGTACTAGACATCCGGAGAAAATTGTGAACATAACCGTTGCCAATTTTTTTATTGCTTGTCATTGTCCTTTCTGTTACTTGTCTATATTTATATGTTTTTATATGTGCCTGATTATACAAATGCAAAAATTTTGTAAAGAAAAGCACCAATTTCCATCTTCTTTCACTTGGTTCTCACAATGTGCTCTGAACAATACATTATTTTCATTTTCGTGAAAGAGAGATTACCTACTTAAAAAATTGAAACGCAGGGCTATGACATAATGAAAATACCGGTGAAACTTTTTGAATTACTAGTCCAGGTTTTATAACGCAAATAGTACTTTGTAGATGATTATTGAGCAATATGCATTACCTGTACAGGATACATTGCATTCAACAGTTTCTTGATTGGCACACAAATGTTCTCGTTCATAAGTATCGTCATCATTATCACTATCATCTTGTGGCAATGTAATCCTTGATTGGTAACCAGAACCACATGTCACATTACAAGGACCCCAGGGACCCCATCTTCGTTCTGGGCAGTGTGATTTAATCTTAAAAAATTAAAATAATGTCAGTAGTTTGAAGTTGACGAAAATGAATCAGAAACTGATTTAATTCTCTTTGCTGATAGCAAACTTTTCTTGTTATTTTAGGTAATTTGAATTCATTTATTCATTTGGTTTAATTATTTCAATTCTCTGTCACTCTGGGTTTGAAAAACGCACCAGAGGTAATTATAGGGTTCCTTTCAAGTCTGGAAAAAACAGGGTGTTTCTTAGCTATGGTACAAAACTGAAGAGGATGATTGGTTAGGTCGTTTTAAGAGCAAAGGTTCGAATAAACATAGGTCCGTAGTTGCTTCGTTTCTGAGATACAGAGCGTTTAAGAAAAATGGTATTTTTAAAATGTTGTAAATATCCTTGAACCGATTTGGTTGAAATTTGGCTCAGTTATCTAATTTAGCCCTAAATAGATT
The DNA here is from genome assembly GCA_944452925.2 of Chrysolina oricalcia. Classification (NCBI taxonomy): domain Eukaryota; kingdom Metazoa; phylum Arthropoda; class Insecta; order Coleoptera; family Chrysomelidae; genus Chrysolina; species Chrysolina oricalcia. The sequence continues at coordinate 3,586,886 of OX101827.2, forward strand.
GAAATAATTAGGTCCAGTGGCGTCCCAGTGGGCACCACAGCAGACAATATTGACAGAAAAAGTACTCCACTGACTTTTTTTTTTGTAATTTTTCATTGTTCTAAATTGAGCATCTAAAAATACTTTTTAGTCACATAATAAAGGGGACAAACTCCGATGGTAGAATTTTCACTTCATTTTAAGGCTATAAGTTCCAATAAACATATACTCTAAGATGAATAATAACCGAGTTAGAGGGTGTTGAAACTGATAAAAAAAAATTATGTTTTCCAGAATAACTCCATAACGGCAAAACTTTTTTAAAGGAAATTTGGTATGTCACTTCACAGCATTCAGTTCCTAATTTCAATGTGAATCATGAGTTTTTAACTTCGAACAGGCAGGCGTACGGCAGGTGGGTTCCCCTTATCGCCACTTCCCAATTTTCACGCCACTGGATTAATGTCGATTTTTTCTTCTTTTTCTTAATCCCCAATATTTCCTATACGAAAATTTTTTTGTTTTTGTTGTTAAAATTGTTTTTGTTGAAATTGTTAATTCCGTCGACCGATTGCACCCCTACGCGCAACCCTCGGAAGTCTTCGAGAGACTTGTATGAGCTAGGGAAGACGCAGCCCTTACCTTTTAACGTGTGATGCCATGCACTATCCTATACGAAAAATTGATAGGTTTCATTATCAAAAATATCGACGGTTTTTTAAGTTGAATAAGTGCGTGCGTATGTGATTTGGAAAGTCACTGTTGATTATTTTGTTAAACGTTGCTATGTCGTTTGTATTGAAAATTATGGTGGAATTTCAAATATATTGTGCCCATACTTGTATTTCTCGATGAATTTCAGAAGATGGCAGAAAAAAAATGAAGCATTACCTACTTACAATTAGCAACCCATATCTTCTTTATTCCTCCAAAACATTTGGGTTGCAGTGTGCCTTGAAAGTGACAATAGTCGAATGGTATTATTCTGACATATTGACAGTTTTCAGTTAAAGCCAGAATCCATCGATTAATTTTAACGTAAAATCACTAATTGTACGTGTATACGACACGGACAAATATACGGCTGCGGAATATGCAGATATAGAATACACCTACGATGAAGCAAGAGGATTCCAGAGATGCTGCCAGATTATATTGTAGTAAATTATCACAAATTCACTCTAAAATAATTTATTGAACGAAATACAATGCTTCAAGAATTTCAACAGAATACTCTAATTTATATAACAATCACTGGACTACGTTCGACTTCCTCACTAACTGTCCAACTCTCTAGTTCTGTTCTTCGCCTCGAAGCATAGCGGTATTTATACTCGCAGAGAATCTCACCGGAAGGTCTCGAGCCGCCTCGTGCTTCTATTCGCATCTAGATGTCGCACAATCAAGATGCCGAGAGTCGAAGATACTCGAACATTCCTTCAGATATCAAGCTTGTTCATGTGTAGAGGGGACGGGTCCAGCCTCAGAAATATTACATTGCCCCCTTCTTAGAAACACTTCGTCCCGAAATGTCATCCTTGGAGTATGTTGATATTTGTAAGATTTCCCATATCTGCACCGTGAAGTTCGATGGAAATAACACTCCATAGTCTTCATGTTCGGTCGTGGAAGAGGGTTACTGCAAACTAAAATCTTGACGCCGCTGGATCGCAATATCGTCTCCAACATACTTCTTATAACTCTCCAATCCAGCCCATCAATACCACAGGATAATTTTGGGATTGTCAAGTCCACCAGATTCTGGTCCACAATCGTATCTCTCAGTTGGGTGAGGCTCCTCCAGACATCTCTATCTCCAGACATCTTGGGAATGCTTCTTGGGTATCAGGTAGTAGATGTTTCTCTGGCCCATCTTCAGCTGTAGCACACCTCCAATTTCTGGATTCTGTTTCCGTAGTGTTTGGAGTTGGCCAAATTTCTTGAAGAACGCCACAGCGATGCCCCTTGACATTCAACGATCTTCTGCGACGCAGTGTGCTAGGGCGTAATCGACTGGCACTTTGAAAAGGTCCCGTGGCTCCTCTCGAGTTACCCCGTGTGACACTTTCTGTCCATTTGAGTATGAGGACATGAATTTATGGAACGTCTTCGCATCTTCTGGTGGTCTGAGGGTGTGGACTTGGTCATGGTTTTCAGCGTAAGGGGCCAACCTGTTGAAATGAAATCCTGACTTCTCGAGATGATTATACGTGCTCTGTTTGTGTGTCTTTCAGTAAATGAAATTAATAGTGATTGTGTTGTTCAACTGATTACAAAACACCTTTCAAAGACCCATGATAATACAAACATTTCATAATAATGTGATAATAATAATAATAATATGAATTAGATAATTCAATTTTCAAATACGTCCGAAAAATCTGAAATTTGACACTCATATCAAGGACCGCCGATGACAATACAAGAATTTCGTAATAACAATGTAGTAATAAAAATAATAAGGACGCGAATTTGCATATTCAATTTTCACCTACTTCCGATTGTCCGGATAATCTAAAATTCGGTTATGACAATAATAATAATAATAATGATGCGAATTTGTGAATTAAATTTTCACCTACTTTCAATCGTCCGAAAATTCTGGAATTTGGCAAACATATCAAGGACCGATTACAATACAAGAAATTCATATTAAGAATGTAATAATAATAACATTAATGATGTGAATTTGTAAATTCAATTTTCACCTACTTCCATTTGTACAAATAATCTAAAATTCGGCTCACATAACAGGGTGCGACGACAGTACAAGAATTCCATAATATTGAAGTGATAATAATGATAATGAGAAATTTGAAATTCAATTTTCACCCACGTCCAGTCCTGGACAATCCTTGGCACACATATCACATATCACCGATGACAATACAATAATTTTAATGTAATAATAATAATAATGAGAATTCAGAAATTCAATTTTCACCTAGGTATTTCCAATCGTCCGAATGATCAAAAATTTGACTCACATATCAAGGACCGACGACAAAACAAGAATTCCAAAATGATAATGTTTTGATAATAATGAAGTAAATCTTTAAATTTAATTTTTCCCCACCCCCACCGATGAAACTAAAAATTGGAAAATGAATTATACTTTTGAATAAACAATTATAGGGCATTTCACCACCAAGGACCAAAAACTTAGTTGGTAAGATGTAAAATGCCAGCTCGTTTTTTTAACAGTGTCATATCGGCCGTGGAGTCTAATGGGGATTTAAATAGACTTCAAACATTGGCAGAGGCATTTGAAAATCGTGCAAAATTCCATAAATGAATTTGAGGGGCGGGGTTTATGAAGTGGTCAACAAGTTAAAATTATCGTGGAAGGTTAAGTGGGAAAATTTGAAAAGAATTTTCCTGTAGTTCATGCACAGGAATCATAATTGTTTACGTTTCCCTCATCTCTCTATTTTTAACAAGCTTTTATTACAGAAACTAAGAGAAACTCAAAGTGGTATCTATAATATACAGTGTGTACATAAAGTAAGGAATAAATTCATTATCTAGAAAAGGAAAAGTTTCTCGGAAAAATCTTTGGACACGTCAACTTTTGTTTCAAGATGCGCACCTTTTGGCGTCCTAGTCGAAATGGTGACGTCATTACTCTTCCAGAAATGTCAACCTCGGTTTTTTTCCAAATGGCAACCTATAGTTTTGATAGTGCCATTTGAAAGAGCATATTTTTCTCCACACAGCACATCAAAAGTTTTGTCATGTTACATAAGGAAATTATCGAGAAAATGAATGATTTTAAGTTAACTTACTTTATTCGGTTAGTTGAACAAACTAATTAATGAAGGGTTCAAAATAAAGTCCTTCGTAGCTTTGTAAAGTTCTCTGTCCGCACGCCACAGGTGTGTTCGTTTTTGCTGAGCCGTAAAAAAATCACCCTTTTTATTGTCGTAAAAAGACATGTTACTGTTTGTGATACCTTGCTGATTTAGACGTTTGGTTGACGTATGCCACAGTTTGAAAGTTCACATTTCATTTATTCACTTCTTTTCGAAATAATTAAGAATAAAATGCGCCTTTCTGTTACTCAGAGAATCGAAATTCTGATGATGATTGGATACGGTGATAGAGTACGAACGCAACAAGAAGTAGTTAGACTGTTTAATACTAAATATCCGGATAGGCCCATAACTCAATCGGCAGTGAGCAAAGTTGAGACAAAGTTTCGAGACACTGGTAGTGTTGATGATCTCCCTAAAGCTGGGCGTCCTAAAATCAATGAGGAGGTCAAATTGAATGTTTTATCAGCAATGGAGGAAAATCCACACAACAGTCTAAGAAGCCTGAGCCAAAATCTAGATATCCCAGTTACAACTACACATAAACTTTTAAAATTGGAAAAGTGGCATCCCTATAAGATGACTCTGACCCAAGAACTTTCCGAGGACGATCCAGACCGACGGATGCAATTCTGCCAAACGTTAATGGATTTGTGCAATGCCGACCCTTTGCTAGTAAAAAATATTGCTTTTTCTGATGAAGCTACCTTTACACTAACAGGAACAGTGAATCGGCAGAATTGCAGGTACTGGGCTAAGGAGAATCCAAAATGGATGAGAGAACATCACACACAGTATTCTCAGAAAATAAATTTTTGGGCGGCGATTGTAGAAAACAGAATTATTGGACCCCACTATTTCGAAGAGACCTTAAATGGTCCAAGATACCTTCAATTCCTACAGGATTATATTATACCCAGTCTGGTGATCTTATTTCCTAACGCAAATAACCCTGCTATACCAAATGAAAACTTATGGTACCAGCAGGATGGTGCACCGCCGCATTACGCAGCTGATGTTAGAAGGTATCTTGAACAAGTCTTTGCCAATAGATGGATAGGTAGGCGTGGTGCTATTGAATGGCCCCCAAGATCTCCGGACCTTACTCCATTAGATTTTTTTCTTTGGGGCCATCTAAAGAATGTCGTGTACAAAACTAGACCAGATAATATCGAGGAATTGAAAACTAGAATTACAAATGATTGTGACAATATTACTCCACGAACTATCACGAAGGTCCAACGAGAATTTATTGGCCGTCTTGGATACTGCCAGGCTCAGGAAGGACTTCAGTTTGAACATTTGATCAATTAGTTTGTGCAATCAATTGTGTAAAATAAATTACTATAAAATCATGATAACATTAAGTTTCTCGAAAATTTCCTTATGTAACATGAGAAAACATTTGATGTGCTGTGTGGAGAAAAATATGCGCTTTCAAATGACACTGTCAAAAATATAGGTTGCCATTTGAAAAAAAATCGATGATGACATTTCCAGAAGAGTAATGACGTCACCATTCCGACTAGGACTCCAAAAGATGCGCTTCTTGAAACAAAAGTTGACGTGTCCAACGATTTTTCCGAAAAGGTTTTCCTTTTCTAGATAATGAATTTATTCCTTACTTTATGTTCACACTGTATATTTGAGCCCTAGAGAAGGAAGGAGAGCTATTGTCGAAGCAGCTTTGGCAATATTAAAAAAAGTTGCGACAACATAATTCTATCAAAAACAATTTTTATAAAATTTTCACCTATATCCAATCATGCAAATAATCTAAAAATTTGGCATGCATATCAAAGACCGACTACAATTCAAGAATTTTATAATAATAATAATAATAATCAACACATTTAGTGCTGATGACGCACCAGTGCGTCAAATATCAAAAAGGTTTCACTGATATATTTTCAGTTAAAGAATACGTTTCATTTTGTTCAAAGTTTTGGCAGTGCAAACAAACCAAAATAATCATTTTCTATATTTGTATCTCTAATGCAGTTTCAATATTTTCAGTCCTTGTTTATATTGTATACTAGTGTATTTTCAATTTTGCTCACACTTCTTCTCTCATGTGTTAAAATGTCCACGAGAGGTGTGGAATTAACAATGAATTACAGCGGTACTCCACCTACTATGTGGATTATCGGAAGTAATTACAGAAGAGCATCAAAATTACCGATAATTTTCCATGAAAGCTTGCTGTCTAAAATTGCATGAGTTTAATTTTTTTATTTTGTCTAAAAAGCCCGACTCCGAAGGAGGAGGGCTCTTTCGACAAAATATTAAAATGTAGTTTTTTAGTGACAACATGCTTGAATGGAAAATTATCAGGTTTATTTTGATGCACGAGTGTAATTCGGTAGAATATTTCCGGATTTGAAAGAAAAATGTATGTGCTGCTGTTTCACTTTCAACTACATTTTCCTCTATAGATTGTATGGACCACTCACCAAAACGCGACATATTTTCACTTTATGAAGTATATCTGACATTTATCAGTATTGTCAGTCAGTGTTGTTGTTATTGGTGTCATGCCGACGGGATGTTTTCGCAGTGCAATTATCGCCCCGCAGTGCAATTACCAGGGGTAATACCACAAGTGCATTGAAAATTACCGATAATTCTGAAAAAAACGTGTTTTTTTTAAAACTGCACGAGTTTATTTTTTTTGTTGTTTCAAAGCATAAATTTTTTGAAACAACGAAAAAAATAACCGAGTGCGGTTTTTTATAAAAAAACACGTTTTTTTTAGAATTATCTGGTTAATTTTCAATGCACGAGTGGTATTCGGTAGGAAATTTCACACCTCACTCTTTTAGCCAATCAAAAAATTCGTTATTGTTTAGTGAAAATTTCAAGAATGCACAATGAATTTTCATTATTTAATGTTATAATAAACAGTACAATTATTATAAGTAACATTATATCCCAAGCTTCCTCCTGGCGTGCCTGAATTTAGATTTTTATTGTTTATGATTTCCACAGAACTGCTGCCTTTTTCATTGTGCCGCATTTTTTCAACGATGGCCTGATGGTGTTCTTCATCCATTTGCAAATAGCTTCCAATAGATTTAGAGTTAGCATGTCCCGTCATTTTGATGAGTTCTTGCTCAGCAACTCCGCTCTTTGCCAGATTTGACAAGAGTGATTGGTAATTTTCTTTTTTTCCACATCTAATCCCACCTGGTTTGCTTGTTTCTTAGTCCACTTCGCTATCTCGTTTCGCCCTACAGGTATGTTTTTGAACCATTGATTTATTACTTTCCAAAATGGATTTGCAGTTAAAAATAAGCGGTCATTTTCAATGTGTTCTCTTTTCGATTTTAATGCGTGAAATAATCGAACTGGACATAAATTACTGTTACTTCTATTCGTTACTAACCACTTGGATGAAGCACATTGTTTGGATCCACCTTGGGTAGTTTTCCCAAAAATTGGATTGTACTCAATTCTCTTTGTTTTCTGACCTGCATTATCGAGTTCTTCTTTGAAAAACTGTAGTTTTGCTCTTCATCCTTCGCCACCTCTCCACGCTAATTCATACGACAAAACAAAGAACAATTCATTTTGTAGTCCCTCTGGGGTACCTTCGTCACAACTGTTTACTAGTTTTTTCAATTCTTCAAACTTCAGGGCAGTTGAACTCACTTTTCTTTTATCTTCCTGAGCCTGTAGGTCTCGTCTCTTTGCATTTTTGGCGTTCTGTGCAGATTTAAACACGACATCTTGGAATGGGTCAATTTTCATACCATATTTCTGGAAGTATTCTTCCATAATCATTTTGGCGGTGACATTCCAAATAGTTTTCACGGTGCTTTCTTTGTACTCCTCACCATTATTTTTCTTCATGTTATGAGCCCAGTCCTTCAAGATTTTCGCAATTTCGCATACTGGCGTGTCTTTTTCTAATTTATACCCTCTTGCTTTACAAAAATCCATGAACTGATTCCAAATAAACTTCTTACTTTTCTTAGTATTCGCTGGAGTCGTTTTTGCGATATTCTTATCGATTTCGGCTTCATTAAAAGTTCCGAAACGGTTCATTTTAGACGAGAAATATGAAAACAATGATATTTGTTTACTTCAGATTAGCGTTGCTATGTCCGTAAGCTTCTCAGTTACTTCCGTAGCAATCGCGATATGAACACTTGTAGGTAGATGACACATTTGAAGTCTCACTTCTGACATTAAAATCGCGCGACTTCACTTGAATTGACATCTAATGCGATAATTGTACTGCCGTGACGCGAAACGCGTCACTACAGTGCAATTATCGCTGTGAGCCAGCGGTAATTGCATTCCTCTTATGGACGTTTTTACACGTGAGGGAAATTTCCGCTGTAATTTTTCGATAATTGCATTCCTCCTATGACAAATGTAATGAAGGAGGGAAATATTCGCTGCAATTCAGCGCGCTAGGTGACAGTTCAACTGAAGCGACTGATGAATGACAGGAGATGCCAGCTCCAAATCTATTGCGAGCTGTCTACAGACAGATGAAGAACACCATCAGGCAATTATTGAAAAAATGCGTGGCAATGAAAATCTACAACAGGTGGAAGTTCAAGATCAACTCAGTTACGGAGAAGACACATACAAATGTCTACAATATTACTTACATTAATTGTATCATCAAATAAAACAATAAATAATTAATATGAATTAACCAAATAATTCTGAAAAAAACATATTCTTTGAAAAACTGCACTCGGTTATTTTTTCCGTTGTTTCAAAAATTGCAAAAAACTCACCTCTCTTCCACAATCGTCCTCCTCGCCGCACTCCTCGCTCTCTTCGAGTTCGACATCGTTACAATTTTCTTCGCTCGTGTCAAATTTCAATTTTCTCTCTCTTGTCCTGATTCCTCTACCACAGGAAACGCTACAACTGGACCAATCGGACCATTCTTCAACTTCACAATTATTATTGTCCCCGTCTGAAGATGAGGAGGCTTCCCGACCAGTTTCACCACTGATCGTTCCAGATCTGGCAACGTCGCAAGTTTTTTCGTAGATTCTTTGTCTCGTGAAATGCAATTTCGCCATCGGATTCATGGGTTCGCCATCCTCGCTGTAGAAAGGAGATCTCGGATCGTTCGGATTGTTGGGAGTTATCGGAGCTATTTCTTTAGGTCTGTGTGACCGTATTGATGACTGAAATTCATAAGGAAAATTAGAGTGCAGTTGGTCAATCACTAGTCCAGGAAACATTTTTTGTGTACTTATACAATATTTTTTACTAATCGTGCATCGCCATCACATCTATCATCTCTAACACCACAACAACTTCAATTGAACCGAAGAAGGACTACAATTGAACACGGTTTAGCTTCCAGTTCTCAAAAATTCTCAATTAGCTCCCTACCCACAAAATAACGGTACGAACGAGTCTATAATGTCAGCTAACGCTATGGACCAATCAGATCGTCAAATCACAGGTATTTATTGAGACAACGTATAACAAATGTCAAGCATTTGATAGCGAATTAAGAAACAAGAAACTTTGAAAAAATAAATAGATATCTCTTGAAAATGCTAACCACTCGTGTTGGCGAAACGTCGAGATCTTCTCAGAACATACGTCGGCCTTACAACCCGAAGAACCACCATATAAATGATATTTATTATTTCAAAGTTGAGCATTACTTGAAAACGATTTAAAATCATAAAATTGAACTGGTGGGTTGTGAAAGAATGAAAATTAATATACAGGGTGGCCACTTTTTCAATGGGATTATATGGGTATCTTCCGAACCATACTAGTAAGAAGGTCGGTTGAATGGAGAAAAAGTTGCACATCTGGATGCATAATCTGGCCATGTCAGATTGATCAATTTAAAGATGTAAACATTTCATCTATTGAAGAGTTTAAATACATATTCTGGATATATTAAAAAAGGCATGACTGATACTCACCAGGTATTCTATCCCCTGGTCGGTTCCGGTATCAATTGGATACAAATTATAAGTATACGATTCCGCCCATGTACAATCTACTCGGCATAATTCAAAATTCGAAACTCCAACAATCCAATCGGGTGATGGAATGATTTTCGATACCAACGACACCAGATGATTTCGATTATCCACTCGAAAGACAGCGTACGAAGATTGAGTAATGTTAGGATACGCTAGACCTCTAGCCTTTATTATTGTCCGAATATTTTCACCCTGTAAAAAATTATAAATCGTGAGTAATAAATATCATCAAAAACAATTCAAATAATGGCTCAGTTTGTTGCCATTTCAATCGGTAGAGTATCTCCGACCGTTTATCAAGTGCCTAATGATATCAAGAACAGTTTTAATCATGGTATTTTCGACCGTTAACAACTGCCTGATGACAATAAACACCGTTTCAATCAGTATAGTATATCTGACTGTTATCAAGTGCCTAATGACATTGCACCGTTTCAATCATGGTATCTTCGACGTTAACAAATGCCTGATGACATTAAGCACTGTTTTAATCAATGCGGTATAACTGACAGGTATCAAGTGTCTAATGACATTAAGCACCGTTTTAATCATGGTATCTTCGACCGTTAATACATGCCTGATGACATTAAGCACCGTTTCGATCAGTATGGTATATCCGACTGTCATCAAGTGCCTGAGGGCCAGTTTTTGAGTTTCAGTTAAGCTCCAGATAACTAACTGATAGTTTAGATGGGTAATGATATTCATCAAATGATATTATAACCATTAGTTAATCAACATGGAGTTTACCTGGGACTCAAAAAACTAGCACTGATGACATCAAGTACCGTTTCAATCATTATGGTATCTCCGGCCGTTATCAAGTGCCTAATGACATTAAGCACCGTTTCAATCATGGTATCTTGGTCCGTTAACAAATGACTGATGACATTACCCACCGTTTCAATCAGTATGAAATATCCGACCGTTATCGAATGCCTAGTGACATTAGGCACCGTTTCAATCGTGGTATATAACCGTTAACAAATGCCTGATTACATTAAGCACCGTTTCAATCAGTATGGTGTATTCGACCTTCATCAAGTGCCTAATGGCATTAAGCAGCGTTTTAAGCATGATATCTTCGACCGTTATCAAACACTGGTGAATCTATTCGCATCAACGAAGAAAAATCTCTTTGCGATGAGGCAACACTGGTCGAAAGTGTAATGAGAACTTCAAAAAATGATGATATCAAAGGAAACATCTTATTTCTGCTATCAACTTGGGCAAAGACAACACAGTATTACAATCTTTTATGGATAAGTGAAAACGATATTTTGATAATAATCATGATTAAAATAACGTTTCACGATTCGGTTATTTTTATTACATCCCGAAAACGGCAACACAGTTTTTTTTTTGAAATTGTATTCCTCGTAGTCATTCATTGTTTGACCAACTGTTTTTTTTTTGCAATTCAAAAAATAATTAATCTTCCTTTTATCCATCTGAAAAATTAAACTTACTAGAAGGTGATGATGACATCATGACTATAAAAATAATGTTTTAAGGTGGAACCCAATGAATTTGGGAATGTACGCATTATATTATCGAGAATCTATTGAAGAATTGACTGGAGCTCTAAATAGTTCTGTTCATCCAAGTGATTATAATTTTATACACTGTTTATCGGTTTTCGGAAATATGCAAAAATCAAACTCGTTAATAATCCCAGTGTTGCATAGTTACTTTTATTATTTTTTTACGACAAATTCAATTTCACTTATCACTATTTCAATTTCAATGAAAAACATGTTTAAACTGAACCTCACCGCCCTTGTTTGAAGAAGTAATGTTAAATGATCCTTTCTTCCAAAAACAAGTGGACTATAATGCTTTTTTATTTATGCGGTTTCCGATAAAAAACAACTATTTCCTTCGTTTTTGATATATTTGTGGATTTGGAATGTTTGAGAAAACATTCAATACGAATACGAATAATTTTGGTTCTATAACGTGTCTTTTCTTCCTGTTGAAAATCAAAGATTCAGTTGCATTTCCACACTGGTTTTTAAACCAATATGAACTCTAGGGAGGGAGGCATGGACCCTATACCCCCTCCTCAGATCCGCCAGTGTTATCAAATGCCTGATGACATTAATGACCGTTTTAATCAGTATGGTATCTCCGACATTTATCAAGTGCCCAATGACATTAAGCAGCGTTTCAATCATGGCATCTTCGACCATTATCAGATGCCTCATGACATTAGGCACCGTATGATATCTCCAACTGATATCAAGTGTCTAATGACATTGCACCGTTTCAATCATGGTATCTTCGACTATTATCAGATGCCTGATGACATTAGGCGCCGTTTCAATCAAATTGGTATCTCCGACCGCTATCAAGTGCCTGATGACTTTAAGCTCCGTTTCAATCATGGCATCTTCGACCATTATCTGATCCTAGATAACATTAGGCACCGTTTCAATCGGTATGGTATCTTCAACTAATATCAAGTGTCTGATGACATCAAGCACTGTTTTAATCATGGTATCCTCCGTTTCAATTAAAATCGTACCTTCAACCGTTAACAAGTGCCTAATGACGTCAAGCACCGTTTGAATCAGTATGGTATCTCCGACCGTTATCAAGAGCCTAATGACACTAATCATCGTTTCAATCAGTATATTTTTGACCGTTATCAAGTGTTTAATGATATTCAGTACCGTTTTAAACAGTATAGTATCTCCGACCGCTATCAAATGCCTAATGACGTCAAGCACCGTTTCAATGAGTATGGTATCTACGACCGTTATCAAATGCCTTATGACATTAAGCGCCGTTTCAATCAGTATGGTATCTCCGACCGTTATCAAGTGCCTAATGACACTAATCATCGTTTCAATCAGTATATATTTGACCGTTATCAAGTGTTTAATGACATTCAGCACCGTTTTAATCAGTATAGTATCTCCGACCGCTATCAAATGCCCAATGACATCAAGCACCGTTTCAATGAGTATGGTATCTCCGATCGTTATCAAATGCCTTATGACATTAAGCGCCGTTTCAATCAGTATGGTATCTCCGACCGTTATCAAAATCCCAATTACATTAAGCACTGTTTCAATCAGTATGGTATCTCTAACCGTTTCCAAATGCCTAATGATATTAAGGATTGTATCAATCAGTATGGTATCTTCGACCGCTATCAAGTGTTTAATGACATGGAGCACCGTTTCATCAGTATGGTTAAACTCACCATCTCCTTTAATTCAGCCTCCAACGTATTGGTTATTCCTCTTTCAGCAAAGTTCCTCAGTCCATCACTAGCCATAGTTGCTTCGCTCCAAAATGTATGTCCAGCTTGATGAGATATGCCAATTATATCACTGAATTTGGTACTCCATACATCAGGAGGATACGCTCTTGGGTGAGTGTTTCTGGTCCACCTTCCTTCAAAAGCCACCTGAAATTTATCGATTCATTGAATTGAACTCTCAGTTGTTGAACCCTCAAGTGGGATAATAATCTTGTTGACACAGGAAAACCCGCGTAATAATTTTCCATGATGAATGCATACAAAACGAGAGATGACATTAATATGAAAATGATAATTATACAAAGTGTGTTTACAGAGGAGAAATGTTGTCTGTCGGTCTGTGTATTTATCTCTCTGTAGCTCTGTAGTAGCATTTCAAAACTCTTGGAGATATCGCTTCGAAATTTGAACCATTTTAATAACTCGAGGAAAATATTCGTCAGTTTTTTTCTCTATCGAATAATCCGGAAAAATGTTCCTGTGATTTTCCAGAAAATGCCGATTTTAAAAACAATAAAAATACGACGAACCGTTCATTTAAATGCCGCGGGTAGAGCTCGAATAAGCGAACAAATTTTAGTCGAACTATTTTTCAAACTTGAAAAAAAGGAATATCGAAAAAATTAAATCTCAGACACGGTTGATATTTTCACAACTTATCTGTATATATTTTTTGACCGCCTCTAGAATCTACAAAAAATGTTCATGCATTTTTTCCGTAAAATAGTTCGGGAAATATTTTGAAAAAATAAAAAATTGAGTAGCAATGAAACAAATGAAAATCTGAAAATTACCACATCGATATTTCCAACCCGTTTTTCTCCAATTCGATTAAAAGGTGGGAAAATGAACCATAGAAATTTGCACTTATTGTTTGAAATCATCAAAAACTCGAAAACGAAAAGAGATATCGGAAAAATGTATAAAAACTGTTTCATTGTTCCTGAATTCATTTTTTTATATCTTAAGCAAAAAATTGAGGAGTACGGAAAGTTTTATTGTCCCCGAACAATTCTAAAAAGTGTTTGAATTAAATTTTTTCATATCTTGAAAAAAAAAATTGAGGTGTGGATTACAGAAAATTTTCCGATTTTTTTTAAACACCAAAAACTCGAAAACGAAACGAGACATCGAAAAAATATATATGGACAGTTTTATTTCCAAGAATGGATCTACAAAAAGTTCCCATGAAATTTTTCTATATCTTGAAAAAAAATGTATTTTTATGGGAATTATTTTTTCAAATTTGGTGTTTTTAGGTCGAGCTAGGTTCGGTAAGGTTGGATTCGGTGATAATTTGATGATTACGTTTTTTTTTCACCAAATCAAATAAAAATATACTCTATTGTCGAAAGAAATTAGTCCTCATTGACAAAGTGTTTGTTAGTCAAATAAAATCTAATAGAAATTTCATGAGTCAGGTCATAAAAATATATACATGCACAGACACATTAAAATAAATTAAATGTAACATAAGAAACAATCTATAAATCAATAAATAAAATAAAGTATATAAAGTTGTATAACATATTAAAATACAGCACATTAAATTCAAAAGAATATGTAATAAATGAACAAATAAATATGTAGATTCTGATAATGGTATCTCAGTCACGAAAGAAGGTAAATACATTAACAACAAACACTAACTAGACTATAAATTGTCTCTGTTGGGTAAGGTTGCTGAAGAAGTGACCTGAAAGAACTCCTGCTCAAGAAGAATATTCTTCATAGATGATCAAAACCAATTGTACTCTTCAGTACTTTTTATATTCCTTGGAATATGATTGTACATTTTTGCTGCATTATACAGGGTGCCCGTATTTCGAGCTCCACCATGGGGATCTCAGTTATTATAAGAGATACGAGGTCGGTTAGATTAGGGCAAAGTTGGGCGTTTTCATGCTGAACAATTATCTGGAAGAAAATTTGATGGGTCATTTTCAGTTTTCAAATAATTGGAAAAAAAAGGAAATTTGTAATTTTCGTTTCTATTTTTTCAAGCGAAAACCAAAAGAACTAGACGTTTTCAACTAGAACGTTCTTGAGACAAGAAATCTAAATCTATCATCGTATTTTCCAAGGCGTTCTTGATGCCAGAGTTACAACAATCAACTTTGGTTTTTCTTATGGGCGCCATATTGGATTTTTGCCTTTTTAAAAAGTATTTTTTTTTCTGATTACAACGATATATCACACAATATGATCGAATCTTACATGCTAAACAAAATTAGGAAAAAATCGTTTCTGCGAAGAGTGCTTTGGAAAGAGCGCCAACAATTTTTTTTAACAAACTTTGATGTGAATTTTGAATGAACGATATTTGTGTTTCTTTAGTATCTTCCACACCACTTAATGCGATATGCCAAGATTTGTTGCAACTTCCCGTGTGGAACGGACCGATTATCTTGAACCTGAAGGAAAAAGATTCAAATCCTAGGTAATTTTTTATTCGATTTCACTCACCGCTTGCAAAACTGCTATCTCATTTACATTCTCTCTATCGTTGTACGGTTGCGGCCAAAAAAAAAGGGACAGTTGTCTATTTTTGCGATTATTCCACCTTTCGTCACTGCATGTATATGCGGCATGATTACTTCCTAATTTGGAATTGTTTGATAGATGTCAAATATTCAATGTTGCCATGTGACATATTCATAACACAAATTCAAGTAGCTAGAAATAAACAAAAATCTGCTATAAGAGTTATCCCACTTTTTATTGGCCGCAACTGTACCTTCATCTAGGCTTTACAAATGAACCATAATCGGCTAAATTTCTATGGAGCAATAGAAAATAATTTAGTGCTGGTTGCTCTCTCTCTCTCTCTTTCTGGATACTGCTGGAGATACGTTTCGGACGTAATTTGCGCATTTCAATGCGAGTCGTAATAAATCTGAAGCATATCACGCTTTTCTTCATTTGTACTGTCAAAATTTAGTTTGTTAAACAAAATTGTTGGCTTTCTTTCCAAAGCACTCTTCGCAAAAACGATTTTTTCCTAATTTTGATCAGCATGTAAGATTCGATCATATTGTGTGATACATCGTTGTAATCAGAAAAAAAAACAACTTTTCAAAAAGGCAAAAATCCAATATAGGGCTCATAAGAAAAACCAAAGTTGATTGTTGTAACTCTGGCATTAAGAACGCCTTGGAAAATACGATGATAGATTTAGATTCCTTGTAAAAAAGTGCCTCAAGAACGTTCTAGTTAAAAACGTCTAGTTTTTTTGGTTTTCGCTTGAAAAAATAATAACAAAAATTCAATTATTTAAAAACTCAAAATGACACATCAAATTTTCTCTCAGATAATTATTCAGCATGAAAACTTTGCCCTAATTTAACCGACCTCGTATCTCTTATAGTAACTGAGATCCCCATGGAGGAGCTCGAAATACGGGCACCCGGTATATCAATGAGTTTTTAAATCATATTCGTAGAAGGAATGGGAAGTACCAAATTACCTCATAATTTGAAGGATAAGCCTTGAAAATATGTGTAGGGACTATGTAGAATCGATAGAGGAAGCCGAAAACGGTATTTTGGACACATTTAGAAAATGGGAAAAAATTCCATATCGTCCTGCAATGTGCGTTTTACGAATCTAGATATCTAAGATTGGTAAAAGCCCTATTCGTCTAAGTGTCTCCGTTTTCGAGTTATCCCCAAAAATTGAAAAAAATTACCCATAACTGTTCCTCTGTCGGTGAAACATCGTGTTCGTACACTGTTTGACTGCGTATTTTCAATTGAAACCCGATGGTGAAAACCCCATCCCTCTAGCTCTTACCGTTGTCGAAATAGCATTTTTTTGGTCCTTCGGGTCAGATTTTGGTTACGAGCCAGATTTTCTTTTTTTGTTCTACTACAATATTTTTTCTTGTGCAAGGATTCAATAAATTTTTATTATTTTTGTCATGGAAATAATACCTCATATTTGGCCTCATCACAGGTGCAACAGGTTTCGAGAATGGGAGGTTTGAAGTCTTCATCAGTGTTATCCTCGCATAATTTTTTGGTGAGCTGTCCATCTTCGCTGAACCAGTTATCTCTTGATTCAACTACTGTTGCTTTTATGTAGATGCAACCGCTATTTTCAGGAGGAGCTACCCAGTAGACCTAAAATTGCATAATATAAATGAAGATTCATTCAATGATAACTTTGAAGTATGAACAAAACAAATGTATCGAAATTCTTTATAATACTCATTGATGCTGGTGATTTGTCTTGTGGAAGAATGGATCCGAACGAATTGAATGTCAATTTCGTTCGCTCCATAAGCTCTACGTCACTGTAATCTTTGAAAGTTAGTCTATTACCAACTGTAATACCAAGATATTTTGAATATTTTTATTTGCTCAATTATTTCAATGCCAATATTAATTTATATGTTCCTTATGTGAAAATTATTATAATTTCATTCATCAGCAATGAGCATTAATTCAGTGATATAACCGTTAATTTTCAGTAAATTTCCTCAGCACCATTATTGTATTTGATATATCGAATTGTTGAAGAGCTTCAACCAAAAGCACTGAGTCTGATGTAGAGAAATAAATCAAAGTGTCACCAGCAAACAAATGAATTTTACAATTTCCTGCAGCTTCAACAATATCATCATGTATATTAGGTACAATAAGGGCCCAAGAACACTTCCTTGTGGAACCCCATTAACATTTTCTATTTCCTCAGAGAGATTAATATTAAACCTTAGTGTTTTCTGTCATCCAGATAATTCCAATGCATTACCCTCGATACCAACACATCTTAATTTTTCAATAAACCAATTTAGATCCAAAGTTTTGAAAGCTATTGAAGGTAAAGAAATACCGCAACTGTCATTTGATTTTCTCCTAGACTTTTCTTGATATCGAAGACTGTTTCACAGCTATTACTTGGGAAACTTGACTGAACATTGTTAATAATTTTATTTTTCTCTACAAAGCTTAATATTTTTCATGATCTGTTTTTTCAATAGAGCTTTGGGTTTACAATTTTTGGTAATGGAATTTTCAAGGAGTAATTAACAATTGAGTACTTACCTGAATTTCTGACTTTGGCAGTTTGCCATTTTCTATGACTGTATTCGGACATCTTTCACTAAACTTCGCCAATACTGCAGATCCGTATTCGAATTCAAATTGACCACTTGGATGATACAAATTACTGGTAGAGCTATCCTTCTCAGATTCCAATGTCAACATAAACATTTTGAACGCTTTTTGTGATGGTGTATTCGGGTTTATTTGTAGAGATACTAAAAAAAACTCTTCTTTATACTGAAGAATGATTATGATTTTCGGAATGGATTTGTATAAATTAAAATTTTCAGATTGGTTAATATTTTTCAACGATAGCATGTAGGCAAAAAGTTTACGGAGCCTAAATTTTCAGCTAGCAATGAATGTTGGTTCGAGGCCTGGTTCAGGAGAAAAGAAAACAAATTTATCGGAATCGATATACGCCTATAAGCCTTGTTCGTCATCCTGACTGAACATTGTTAATAATTTTATTTTCCTCTACAAAGCTTACTATTTGTTCATAAATGTGCGGAGTGTACACTTGCGAAATTAATTTTATGGTCATTTCTCCAACTAGAAGGGATTAGTTTTATAGAAGAACTTTTAAAGTGCAAGTTCTACTAGAATATTTTTTCTTGTAATTCATTTTCAGGGGTAATATAATAAGAGGTATGATTATAACCGATAATTTTTTGGAATATTAATGAATTGCAATCCCAAAGCTGAAAATACAACGAGTCCACAAGAACTATTACAATAAAAGAAGACTCTAAAGTCTGGTTCACAAATGAAATAGCGGAATTTATAAAAGTACCAGACAAATGTTTTTGTCGGAAAAAACATAATCCTGGAAATGAACATTATATTAATTTATATGACTCTCAAAATAAGGAATGAGCAAAAATATTTGGAATATATACCTAAAGATAAATGAAAAACAATTAATAAAATGTTGCGTAACAGTCCCAAGAATAAAAATTTAATACAATCCATCCAAATCTATGAGAAAAATATTGAAGACCCTGAAGAAATTTGTGAAGAATTCCACAAACATTTTATAACTGTTGGAAAAAGGTTAACATTTAAAATTTCCTGTATCAACTCAAGACTTCCTAGAAAAAACGACGGTATTATCAATATTTTTAACACATCCAAGTGAAGAGGAACTTTTGAAAATAATTAAAGAACTGAAGCCTAGGACTGCTGTTGGATCTGACGAGACTGATGTTAAAATTGTCAAACCTGAAATTGCACCAATTTCAACATTCATATTTTCAAAATTGCTCTAGTATCACCCATTTTTAAAAATGGCAAAAAACGATTTAAATAATTCTAGGCCTATATCCATACTTATATACCAATATATTCCAAAATTTAGAAAATGTCGGTAATTGTAGTCTGTACGAGTATTTAGAACAAAAAACATTTTGTTTGATCATCAATATGGATTTCATTGATCCAGAGATACAGAAAGAGCGGCACAAGATATAATATCGAAAAAAAATTGATGGTTGTCAAAAATGAGCCATACTGTCTCTTGATTTATGTAAAGCTTTTGATACTGTTGAACATGGGATTTTACTGAGAAAATTTTATAAAATTGGGTGTCAGAAGGCATGTTTATAATTGGTTCGAAAACTTTTTGACAAAAAGAGAGCAATATGTGTGCATTGGAGAAAATAAGATTCAGAATAAAAATGTGAACTATGGTGTACCACAGAGATCTGTGTTAGGACCTGTGCTATTTCTGATTTATATCAATTCTATTTCGTGTTTGAAATTGAAAGGGGCTCTCAAATTAGTTGCATGGTGTTGTCAACTATACGTTTATCTTGCAGAAAACTTTTCCATGAATCTAACTGATATATTTTTTACCAATCGTAGGAGGCGGTAGTTGTTTTCTGTTGGAGATTTGCTGACGCAAATCGATATTCTATAGGATAAAGCGAAAGACTGGATTACTATCTAATCCATCTTTCATCATAAGATCAATGATCTTTCTCCTAGTATCAACAATATTTTCTAGTGAAAATTTGAGGTCGGAATAAGTAGATGCTATAGTCGGAGTGCTTTGTGGAACCTAGAGATGACGCAGGAATTCTCATTATTCACTCACCATTATATCTTTGATTAGGTGTATAAGACTTGGGGTTTCCATGTATAACAATAATGTATCTATCGATGTCATTTATATTTTTTTGTTTTCGTATCCCTTCAGGAACCTTATCGCACGGTAGAGAGTTTCCTCCGTACAACGAAAAAAGGACCAATATGCCTCCAATGATGCATGGATTGAAAGCTGACGTCATCCTGAAACAAAATGAGATCGTGAAATTATTTATATTTCGATGATTATTTTCCAACAAATTTTCACTTATCATACCACTAGACCTTCAATTATTACTAGAATTTTTTAGATCACGTCATTATTTTGAAAATTGAATTTTCTGAAAAATGTTCGTGTGCAAGAAAAAATTTACAGTTTTTAATTGAAGCTCGAATAGTATTCGGTAAGAAAATTTCACAACTCTACTTTTTAACCAATAACATGCCTTAATTTTGACTAGTTACCAGGCAACTAAAAAAATTTCCGGAAATTTTTTCGTGGCGCCACGATAATTGAGTGGAAATTTTTTGACAGTTGAAAAGGTAAACATATGATCTACAACCATTAAATATTGTAGAAGTACCTGTGAATAATGCAAAATTTCTATAAGAATTAACATTATTATTTATTATTCGCTATAAAGTTTCATTAAACAGAAAACACAAATTTGTTTAATTATTATGCAGTAACAATTTATATTTCAAAAAACGTAGGATCTACAAACATAGTAAGATTTGAATGTTGCTTGAATTCTAACCCATCCTCTCTTCTTAATGGTGAATAGGAAGGAGACGAATTAATTAGATGTCTGTGTTTTAAGACGTGTAATATTTTGAAACAATTTTGTTCAAATCTCTTTTACGCAAAAGGCCATATATACTTGACATCTGCAGCAGACTTTCTTGGATTTTCGTAAACAAACCATTCGACTCTAACGCTTCCTGGTCGCAATCTTCCATTAAATTCGTTAAATATATTAATTTTGGATGACATATTTGCACTTGACTCAACTCTTTGCAGTATTTACATAAATAGTACTTTTCAAAGCATTTCATTTTTCTCAAATTTTTTAACGCAAATGCTTACAAGAAATGTTTTACATAAGAATATCTTTGTTTGCTGTTTTACTATACAGTAGTAACTCAATGTAATCTACCAATATAAACCTCATCTGTCAAAAGCATGGTCGCCTATATCACGGCCACCTACTGCAACAAGTCATGTTAATATTATATTTTTTACATTAGAAGTGTTATGGATTACTTTAACAAATAATACATTTCTACCACCTTTAGTAACCTAAAATTATGAAAGGGCGATAGACTGATCTAATACCCATCTGAGCATTTGGTGTAACTAAAGTTTGTAATATTTTTTTATTTAACGAAACATGGTGGACTTGACAAGTAGTGAAACTTATTTAAAATGTGGTGTGAAATTTTTTTACCGAATACGCAAGCTTAAATTATTGCTGGAAATTTTCTTTCGGGCACGAATATTTTAAGAAAATTATCCCTCGACTCGGGATAATCGTGCCCTCAAAAAAATTTCCGGAAATAATTTAAGCTCTTGTGATATTATAAGTGAAAATTTCATACCGAAGTGTTAAAAGATACTAGGATAATGACGTTTTTTGAAGTTTTTATTTTCATTATGTTAAATAA
Organism: Chrysolina oricalcia; assembly: GCA_944452925.2. Lineage (NCBI taxonomy): Eukaryota > Metazoa > Arthropoda > Insecta > Coleoptera > Chrysomelidae > Chrysolina > Chrysolina oricalcia. The sequence goes on from OX101827.2 coordinate 3,608,724, forward strand.
AATACAATTAGCCGACTTTAGTCACACAAAATAATGAAAAATAAGTCGATGGTCACTCTATTTCTCAGTTTTTTACAAATTTATTTTACTAAAGTTGGAAGAAATCATATTTTTTTCAAATAACTCAAACACATATCATTAAGTTAAATAAAATACAATTAACCGACTTTAGTAAAACAAAATGATAAAAATTAATCGTCAGTAGCTCAATCTCTCAGTTTTCTTCAAATTAATTTTACTAAAGTTGTTAAAATGGTAAAATGAGTATTCAAAAAATAATAATAACTGGTCAATCCAGTAGACCAAATACCTAGTATAGTTTTCTATTACTTCGAGGAGACATAATAATTATCTTTTTACCCACTTTGGTTAAGTCAAAATTTTACAGAAAAGTTCTACATTACATTTTTTTCCTGAACAGGCAGTATTCAGATAATCTGTCAGTTCATTGTAGTTAAACACATAGAAGGCCATGGAATTCATATCAAGGACAGTAATCGTGACTTTTGACGTTACCATAATTAATTATCCACATAAAATCGTTGTGTTTTACAATTTAAGAATAAAACGGTTTTAAATATACCTAAGTTTTATGCAAGTTTTGTGAAGAAGTCAGTGAAATAGAAATGTATCATCGGAACTTGATTGAAATTTTAACGTATTTATTAAACAAATGCGGGCTAGAAATTTATTCACCGAATTTGTTTGGGATCACTAAACATCATTTACTTCTGGACCCCAATTCTCGAGTTCAGGAGAACTGAACGCTCCCATCACTGGATGTGACTGTTCACATCGCCTGCAATGTTCTCGCGCTAGAAATCGGATTCTCGAACGCATGTGATCACAGCCTCTCGAGAGAACCGTTGATGCAACGTTGCCAGACGATTTTTGGTAGAAGCCTTACATTTTCAATGGTTGAAGGAAGAAGAGTTACAGAATAACCTATTCTGTAAATTAAATGAATTAATTATGTGTTGTGTATTATATTATTATCCACTGAGCTGAACTCTAGCTTCTTGAATAATACTAATTTCATATAAAACCGCATCTTCATAGGTACCTTCTGCGCAAATTTTCTAACTCTTGAAGATTGTTTGGAAGTTTTACCCAGTTATTTGAAATTTATAGTTGGTTTGCATCTGTCACTTCTAAAATGCAGCGGAAATGCTTGATTGACTTATACCAGAAGATTTTTTTTCCCATTTCTGATAACTTCCTGAAGCATAAAATCTCCAACAACAAAGTTATCTGTGCATTCACTCATTGATTATAAATGATCGTAGTTTTAATATATTCCACAAATAGTTAGCAATGGTCTTGGCGTTTTCTGCCGTTAGAGTATCAAGGGCGTGGGCTAAAGCAACCATATTTGGTAAAGATTTCAAGTATGTTGGTTTTATTGAACAGTATATAGGACAATTGAAGAAAATATGTTCGATCGATTCTAACTGATTATAGTTACAGATTGTGCAGTGTTCATTTGGGTTAATATTTTAAGTTGAGCCTCTGTAGGTGAATTTAACAGATATAGAGTTGCATAATCTTAGTTGGGCAATGGCTCTTGTATATTTAACGGGAATATTTAGGGAGATATATCGCTGGGGCATATTATTCAAAATGGAGAAGGAATGGTACATTGTTAAGAATTGTGAACGATGCAGGAGTAACCTATCCCGCTCGTATAATTTTTCTTTGAACTTCAGTAGGAGACACTTCTTCTTCGCTTTAATAAGCTCGTGAGAGATATTGTCCCAAATGTCGTCAGCGTGAATCTCGATAAAGAATGATTTGACTTGTAATACCCAATTATATTTGGGATCACAGTTGGAAATTTGCATTTGACGTTTGAAAATCATATTTGGTAAACGACTATCATCCATTTCAAGTATATGTATCAACCAGTTTAATGCCCATTTGAAAATATTATATGAAATTTTAACACGGCCACATTCGGCTCTGACTGCATAGTCTGGGGTATGGAACGGTAGTGATACAATCTTTTTTATGAATTATGTATGTACTTGCTCAACTATATCAACATAGCGCAGGCCCCAGACATGGATACAGTTAGGCATAACACTGATAACAAGAGAGTCGAAGAGACGAAACCTAGTTTGCATGGAATCAACTTTAGTTTTGTTAAGAACTTGTAGTAGAGATGCAGTAGCTTGTTTAGCTTTAGCATTGGATGCGGTAGCCATTTCACGAAAGAGTGATGAGGATTTGAATAGTATGCCAAGATATATGTAGGAATTCGTAACTTCTATTGGATGAACTTCGAACAAAAAACTACTATGTGTTTTATAAGGTCCTCTAGAGAAACATACTATCTTGGTTTTGTTAGTATTTACTGTGAGGCGATTAAGGGAAGCGTAATTTTCCAGAAGTCTTAGTTTTCTACCAACGTCAACCTCGGATTGACTCAAAATAACAATGTCATCAGCATATAAAAGCATATGAAGTTCATTCGAATTATCTATGTTAACACCAGAAGCTCCATTGCTCTTGAAGTATTCTTCGATATCAGCCAGAAAAAGGGAAACTAGTACTTCCCCTTGTAAAACTCCTTCCGAGACAAGAAACGCGCGTGGGTACTATCCGTTGGATTTCACACGCATGGTGGCATTTGAATAAAATGCTCTGAGCAATCTGACCAGCTGGGAACTGACACCTAGTTGAAAGAGTTTTTGCCAGAGAAGTTGATGGTTGACGCTATCAAAGGCCCTCTTGAAGTCAATGAATATTGCAAATATTTTACGCTTCTTGAAGCGGAGAGAAAAATGTATAATCGACGAGAGTGTATAAACATTATCAGCGCATCCTCTTTTATGCCTAAAGCCAGATTGACTTTCCGGTAGTATGTTATATGTTTCAGCCCAGTTCATTAATCGCGTGTAAATAATGCGAGTAAAAACTTTAGCAATACAGTTAACCAGTGCTATACCTCGATAGTTAGAAGGGTTGTTGATTGGACCTTTTTTATGAATCATCTTCAAAATAACTTCGGACCAGCATTTTGGAATTGAAGTGTTGTCTAAAATTTGATTGAAAAGTGTACATAAATACAAGATCCAGTTGTTAGGTAGGGATTTTAGAAATTCAAAAGGAACTTCATCACTTCCCGGGGATTTATTATTTTTGCAATTATTCAGTGCATCATATATATCATGTATTGTAATTTGGAGATCAAAATGTGGGTTTCTGGCATCGAAAAAACTAGTGCTGTCTATTACGTAGTCTTTATAAATATCACTGTAGAAAGCTTAAATATTTAACGAGACTGGAACTAATTGAGGGTTTCGAGCATTTTTGATGGTTTTCCAGAAGGTGGCAGAGTTGTTACAGTTGGCAAGGGAAAAAATTATATTACCTTCATATTCGTTCTTTTTATATTTTAACAGTTGTTTATACTGCTTTTTCGAAGCTAAATATTTAGATTTGGGCTCTGCTGAAAAATTTTCGTTTTTACAGGCATTGAGATCTTTTATGGTCTGATGTTTCAGTGCTACACACTGATGATCGAACCAAGGTTTGCTTTTAAAGGTTTTTTGGCTCGGGGCACCTGATATTTTGGAAAGACCTAGAGTGTCAGCTGCTGCATGTATTGTTGTTATCATGTTAGTATGACAGTCTTTTATTGACATGTTTTCTGTTAAACCAACCTGCGGTGAATTCATCATGTGCAGTTTGTAAGGCAGAATATTATTTTCGCATAATTTTAGGATTCTGGATTCGGGACACTGAGCATAGTTATCATTTGTAGAAATTGTCATATTGAATTTAAAAGAATAGGACACGGGGAAATGATCTGAGACGGAAAACGTGTTATCTACTGTGAGGTCTTCAACGCTTGATAAAAAGGAATCATTTACCCAAACAAAATCAATGGTGCTTTTGCCCATCACCCCGACGAATGTATATTGACCTGGCCGATCAGAGTTACTTCTGCCATTGAGTAGTGAAAAGCCATTAGAGTTCATGAAATCGACCAAAGAACGACCTCTTGTGGTAAGGGTGCGATCAAGGCTCAAACGTTGACTATATAGATTTGTATTCTCGAATATTTCTGGTGAAGAAAAATCAAAGTCAGAGACCCTGCAATTGAAGTCGCCCCCCACTACTATCAGGGTATCATATAAATTTTCAATAATATCAGTTATAGAGTTTTGGAAGAGTTCAAGAATATGTTCAATATCGAGTGAAGGTTTGAAATAGACATTACATACGATAAATCTGGTGTTACAGTCGGTTTCGATCAAACAGAAGATCCACCAAGGAGACTTATCGATAAGTGTGAGGGAAAAGCTCGGGTTACAGATTATTGAGAGACCACCACTGGCACGACCCGCTGACTTTTCTTTAATTGCACTGGAACTGTGTCATTTGAAAACAGACAGATAGTTGGGAAAAGTTATTTGATCACTGGTTAGCCAAGTTTCGGATAAGCATAATATATTGATTGGATCATTGTCTGAAATAAAGTGCTCTAGATTATTGAAACCCTGACAGTTCCAATACGTCACACGTGTTGGTTGCTATATTTTGCCAGTTACGAATGGAGTTTTCTGAACTTTAGTTCCTAGGCCATGCCTTGGAGAATTTTCTTCCTCCCTCAGTCTTTTATTTGACACCTGTACTATTTTTGGTACTCCGTACACATATTTGATGGTGAGATTACTGTCTAGTGATGATCTATCTTGAAGTTCTTTCCTTAAATCAGCGAGATGTCTCAATTGTTGTGGCGTCATATCCGATTTGATATTAACTGTTGGATACAAGTTGCAAGGAGTATTTCGACTAGTCTTTATTAGAGCAAGAGCGGCTTCTTGTGTTTATAGAGTAACTATTTCCATCAAGAAGCCAGTGAGGTTTTTATTGAGTCTAAGGGTGGATTTAGTCAACTTTAGCACAAGAATTATCATAAACATAACGGTAACATCAAAGGTGTTTAGTATAAACTTAATATTGTTTAAATGGCGCAATTTGATATTAAAACAGATTCAACTTTCGCTTTCAACATATATTTAAGCACAATAATGATAAAATGATGGTGACTAAATGCAACTTGACAATTTTCGGGGCGGACGCTCTGTTTGTCTCCTGTTCCTTCTGAAGGATTCATTAATACACAAAAAACTAGGAGAACTGAACAATAAACACCAAATGCTGTGTCGAAATCAAGTCCAAAATGCCAAACATCAAGGTTAAAAATTAAACGTCAGTTGGTCATTCTCAGGAGAATCAGGTGATCTCCCACAAAATAGCAGTTGAATCACGTTCCCCAGCTTTCACGCGAAGTGTATGATCACATGTGTTCGAGAATACGCTTTGACGAGTTTCAAGAGAACTGTGCTTACTTTTCTCAGGAGAACGATGTTTCCCAGTTTCGAGAATAGACCCCGTGTGTAAGAAATATTGAGCTTTCCGTGGATCACAGAAGGATAAGATTGTTCAAAATACCTACAACATATATTTTATGAAACAGACATTTATAAATTTTAGTGAATGCATGCTTGTTTATTCTCCATTGAAGAAAGAAGACGTGGCTTAGGAATTTCAAAAACATTTAGACGCTTTTGGTTAAAATTGTTCATTTTTGTTAAAATATAAGAACTAATGTAGTAATACAATGTGTTTTTGTAAACAAAAGTACAGATGTGGTAAATTGTTGATAAAGGATTTTCACTTATACCGGGATCCCATGCCTATATTAATAACAAGCTGAATCTTTCTTTTAACTTGAAATTAGTCAAAGATTTACCTTTTGAAATTTGTACAAGTACTTAATAAACACCCCGTATATAAGAAAGGTTTATACCCTAAAGTGGTAACCGTGGTAGAGGGAGGGGCTATTCAGGTAATTGTTGAAAACCCTTCAAAGGTTTCAAAACCTGAAGTCACAAGTTCATGCATGAAGTTGTTAGGAATTGTTAGGAGTTTTATTGGCATACTGTATATATTATAAGTTTTTGATTTCTTTGAAAACAATAAATGAAATGTAATATTTGTCAACAAAAAAAAGTCTGTCATAATTTTGATCTTCATCAGTTACATTTTGTAATAGCAAAACCGAAATATACTGCGTTTTAATCCAGTCTGCTTTTCTGACGATTTATCGACACTAGTTAGGTGTTATAATCGCAACAAAGATCGCAACACTAGATCAGAACTCGCAACTTTCGACACCAGTTCATCTATCAAATTTTTTAATCTAAAGTCATTAGGTCAGAATTCGTATCTTTCTGCAAATATTCGAATCTATATTCAACTTTTTGGCGATAGTTTCTATTGAAGTTTTGGCGAAGGACGGTAGTTACCCAAGCTGTAAATCTACAGTCACCTTTCATCGACTTCTGATCGAAATTTGCAGTGGGGAGCATCAAATTTTCGAAACCAAAGTCACTAGATCAGAACTCGTGACTTTTGGCACCAATTCGTACGTCAAATCTGCAAATCGATTTTTCAAATTTTTGGCGAAGGCTTCTTTAGACGTTTTGGCGAAGGGCATTAGTTCACCTAGCTATAAACTGTGACCTAGCTATAGATCTACCAAGCCACCTTTCACAGACTTCTGATGAAAATCGCAGTAGATGGCGGCGCTTTGGGGAAGGAGTCGTAGAAGAGCACACGTCTAGGTGAAGACAATGTCCAGAGGGTAACACAGCGTTGTAGACCACAAGCCCAGGGGGTGATTTTATACACCACGAGTCATATATAATATACCATGAATTATTGACGGATAATTATAAAACCATGATAATTAGTTTCTACTTAAAAGAAACATATGCCGTACTGAAATAGACCTTATAAGAAAACATTGATTTTTTGCTCTTAAATTTTAGTAATTTTTATTTATTTTTGCATAAACCATAATTCTTTGACGCGGCACAATGTTTAGAACACTTAATAAATGTTAACTCAAAGAAATCGGTGCCGTCAAATTCTGAATGACCACCCCGACAAGGGGTAAAAATCGGGTTTTGATTCGCGATTTCTGACCCCATGTACGACCCTTTTCTGACGGCACCAATGTATTATAGTTTTTTAAAGAAAGATAAAGTTAACTGAACGCCGTCAAGTATTCGATTAACTGGAGGGGGGGGGGGGGTTAAAATCGCCGATTTCAAAAAAAAATCTTACTTCAGGTACCGATATTTTTTGACGGCACTGGGTTTTAAAGAATAATTTTTTCATTGCCTCTTCGACGAGAATAGTTCCGTCATGTATGATGTAATCAAAAAGTAGCCCTTTTTTACGACATTTCAACTCACCTATGCACTCACCTGTACCGCGGAAAATTGACGGCATAGTGCCTAAAGTTTATTTCTCGACCAGTACTTCAACATTATATATGACTCGTGATGTATAAAATCTATTGGGGTAGTCATCGTATCCGATTTTGCCTAATTTTCGTCTTTACGAGCATTGTTTATATAGAAGATAGTTAGTCAACCTTATGGGATTATAATTGGATCAAAATGGATGCGACATGTAGATGGCGATAGTGAGCTCGCATCCAAGTCATGTCGTAACTTCAGTGATCTGGCCTCCAAGTCATGTCGTAACTTGATTAAAACAATGGAAAAGCATTAAAATCAGGGTTTTTTGAAGAAACCTGCATTAAAATGTCGTCAAATATTCATGTTTGTAACTAATCACGCTAGATGACACTCGCGTTTGTGTCCAATACCTTTTCCACAGGCATTGACTATGTTCTATTTAAACAATGTTACGAGCATTGTCTAAAGAAGAATAGTCAGACAATCCCTGTGCAAAATGCATTGGATGACCGTCACCTGAGACATCTACACTATTTTACTGGAAACATTGAAAATGTATCCAGTAATGTGGCGCCGTTATCGGATGGCACGCAAAACTATACTTCTGTCTCGTTTTAAAATAGAACGCCAGTTTTCATTCATTTCATTCAGAAATATGCAGAATATTGTCATTGGTGAGATGTTTAGCAGAATAAAAGACGAGTCAAAGTTTGCATTCGGATGTTTCGAATATCAGATGATGATCAGTGGTAAAATTTTATATTGCTGCAATTAAGCCCAATATAATGAAACACGTAATGTAGCAATATTCTTACTGAAAAATTATCCCTTAGTATAGGTACAAAAAAATGTTCCATTACGATATTATATCGCAGTTGATAGGTATGTTTTGAAAACACATAAAGAATATTCATTAGTGCTTGAAGGCACCCAATAAAGTAGGTAAATAATAATATATCAGTATTATTTGTACAAGCTTTTGTTTAGTTTCACTCACACGTAACAGGTATAGTATCTACTGTCCTGTATAACGGGGTCAAAACTTCAGTGGAAATTTTGAGCCAATTCCACTGATCCAATCATCTTTAAATTTGGCAGGTGTCCATTAAATTAATTCAGGTTCGTTACGACATTCACACGAGAAAAAAACAAGATAGCGAACATTTTTGTGATTCATTGTCCAACTATTCATAATGCGAATCTCGAGTAGATTTTGTATTTTTTCAAAATTCGAAATGGCGAATACGATTTTTGATTAGATTCTTTCAAAATTGGTACCTATACAAGGGCTTGTTGTGTTGGAGACCAATACGAACATTCAAGATGGAGGACAAATTTTGTGATTCATGTCCGAATCAGTCCATGATAGATCTAGAATTATTTGGGTAGGACAGTTCAAGGACAATTCAAGGAAAATTCAAGTGTTGGTGGACAGGTGTTCTTTAATTGATGGTTCGATGTTATCAACAATGTATATGGACATATAAGGAGAGTTTCAAAGGAGGTTGTCACCAGAAATCATTCATCTCCTACACGGGCCTAAAATACATTTTTTGTTGTACAATATAGTTATTTGTGTATTTAGAGCGCGAGGAGCGCGGTAATCTTTGGAGAGCGGCAATGGCACTTTGGTCTCGAAATATACACATGCTTTTTTCTTCAAACGCAGCTTTTAAACATAGAAACGTTTGACAAAATTCTTTCAACATAGGCACCTAACATTACCCATGAGAAAATAAACACTCAATAGTAATCCCAAATGAATAAGCTATCCAAATATCCAGTAATTCACATCTCTAACAAAACAAGATAACTTGCTTGAAAAAAAAAGTATGTTGAGATCGAATCACAGGCCTTCAGCTTGATAGCAGCTACGCTCTCAACACCACCACAGTTCCTAAGAGTGTTATGAATTTATTGTCTATACTAAACATCATGCAAGAATAGGTTCGTTTTCAACGAAAGAGATCGAGAGATCGACCGTTTCCTCAATATTTTCGCACTAGAGCGAAAAAGCCGTCACAAAACATTTCTGAAAAAACATCAGCTTTGCGTTGAGATCTAAAAGCGTCAAAGGCTACCTACTTTGGTAAGCGGTTGTAGAAAAAAATATAGTTTACTGACCATGCACGATAATCGGGGAGATGTAAATATTTATGGTTTTACGCAGTGTCCACGTACAGTGCCTAAAGTGATACTTTTCAGGACACGTAAGTGAAAAAATCAAATGTGCGTAAAGTTATGTTTTACGCATCGTTTATATAATTCCAAAAGACAGTATCAGGCGTAGATATAAAATGTACATTTTCATAAAGAGCTTTTTTGTACTCACGTGTTTCCACGCTCATAAAAAAAGTCCTAATTTACGAATTTTTGTATCATATATAAATAACTATTTCATCTTCTTTATATGAGTTTTCTGTGCGTATTGGTCATGAAGTCATAAAGTTTCATTTTTGATAAGGATATCCACTTATAGAGGTTATTTCGAACGATCGACTGAAACTTCAAATTAAGTCGCAGATAATGCCATTATATCAGTACCTAATTTCGAAAAAGAACTCTTATTAGGTTTTACAACTTTGACTTCATGGTAAATAAATAAACTTGAAAAAAAAACATTTTAGAGAAAAGTTTCTATTTAAATGTACTAAGAAGAAGAAAATAAATTTTATTTTTTAATTTAAGTGAATAAACCCATCATTTTGTTACATTATAAGATTTTAAATGATATAAAAGCTTGTCGCGAGAAGTATATATGTAATTCTTATAGTATATAAAATTCAAAAATCACCTCAAGATTTATTCACACGACAAGCTTTTATATCATTTAAAATTTTATAATGTAACAAAATTATGGGTTTTTCGCTTTAGTGCATTTAAATAAAAGGTTTTATCTGAAAAGGTTTTTTAAGTTTATTTATTTCTTATTTTAGTTTTCTGTGAATATGTTTCTTAGTCTGTTCATTTCAATCAATGCGCCATTGTTGCACGGTCGCTTGCCTGTTAATTTACCGTTGGAAATTTTTCCTAATTTCTACGTGTTCTCTAAATAGCTTTAGAGGGGGGCAGAGGGGTGAATTTTTTTAAAACCGTTTTGTTCAATGGCCAGATAATTTTCACTATTTTTACGGATTTTTTTAATTTCTATTCCGCGAGATTTCCTATTTCTTTGTGACAGGAAAGGAGGGCGAACCCCCCGATCTATTTTTGTTTTTATCATTATTTTCCATGTCCGAAACTGTTGAAACATTTTCCGAATTCCTTTGCGTTCTCTACCTAGCTTTTGAGAGGGGAAAGGGGAGGCGAAATTATTTAAAACATAATTTCCGACGGTCAGATATTTTTCACTATTTTTACAGATTTTTCCGATTATAATTTCGCGTTTTTTCCATTCTTTTTTTTTCGAGAAAAGAGGGAGGCGAGTACCCCCCTAATTCATTTTTTCTTGCTGTAATTTTTGACGTCCAAATCCGTCAAAAAAACGTCCGAAAACCTTCGCGTTCTCTATCTAGCTTTCGGAGGACGGGGGGGGACAATTCCTTTTTATAAACCATAACATTTGACTGTCAGATGTTTTTCACGATTTTTAGAGATTTTTCCGATTTTAATTTCACGAGTTAGTTTTCCAACTTTTCGAGAGGAGGGGGGGCATCCCCCCTCCCTACTTATTTTTTTTTCGTTGTTATTTCTGACGTCCAAATCCGTCAATAAAACTTCCGAAACCCTACGCGTTCTCTATCTAACTTTCGGGGCAGGGGGGACAATTTCTTCGACATTAATGTTTTGTCATCGGAACTGAACCAACACGAAAAATTTCAATTCCATAGAATAAGAGGAAGTGGTTCTAATTCAGCTTGCAAGATTTGTATACCCATCTAACACACACAGAGCAAGTTAAATAAAAGCTCTCAATAAAAACAGAAAATAATATGGTAACTGTCGGAAATGGCATTATCACCTTCATAACTTGAAACCAATCATCGGTTGTCATCAAGAACGTTGGACATCTTCCCCCTAACATTAGTCAAGAGAAATCACCCTGAAAATATCTACTTATGTGAATTCGAAAACTGACTGAGACCTAACAAGACAAAAACAATGAAATGCCAAACACCACGAAAGTTCGCTACTTTGCTCTCTCGTTTACATGCAAATTGCAAGTGGCAGGTGGAACGGACACTGAGCCAATCAAAAACACGAAATAATGTCCATTCATTATTCACTTTACGCGATTACTACGACTCTTTCCATCTCATTCGTTTGTCTCCTTTTTGGGGGCAATCGTGCTGGCGCCATCTACTAATAAACCCCATCGTCATCCAATAATAATCCCATAAGGTTGACTGACTATACTTCTTTAGACAATGTTACGAGGTACTAGTTTCGCCATCTATCGGGCGATAACTGAATCGGAGCTATTTTGAAAGAAAAATTCATGGGCGAATAGCTGGAAATTCGTCCAATTATAACGTGTGGGAGTATCAACAAGGTAGGCTATTATTATTGCATATTTGTTAATTCGGTTTTTGAGCCAAATACAGAGCTATGATTTGTCAAGATGATAACTTCTAGCTAAATTCCAAACCTTACGACACTTGAAAGGGCTTAGGTCATTTCGGTTTTGAAGCATATACCTCGCTGTGATTTGTGAAGATATTGAATTAGGTATTTCTTTTTTTGAAGTGAATATGGTGCTAGTTAAAATTCAGTTTTGGATAATTATCACCTTTGAGCACTTTTGAAACTGGCCGATTGAATAATTTATATTTGTTAACTGAAATTCGACACTTGTAGCATTGTTTGAATAGAAATTCTATTTAAACGAAGTTTGTAAGATGGATCATGAAGTTTGTGATTACGCAAAAACGTAATTAATATTGAGGAAAAACAGGTTAGAGTTCACACAACTTGAAAACTTCGACATCAATAAATAACTCATTTAAAAAAGTTCAAAAGCTCAGCATATAAAATTACTACATTCCCTGAATTTTTCTTGCACTCGCCATAAATTTTTCATCTCGGTATACCAACACGTTTGTTGAAAAATGTTTCATCCTAAATCACACCAGGTATATGAATTTATTAAGTTATTGATGTACCAACACTAATTTCCTACTTGCAAAAGTTATTTTTGTTTCCATAGCACACTTTTCATTTACCAAAGAGTGAAAATTCTGTGATGAGAATGGAAATAAATATGATAAAATGGAGTGAGTGAGCACTGTTAGTTTCCGATACTGAGTATACCTTCATAGAATTCTTTGAGGAATCGAAAATTGCACTATTATACAGAGCGTTTTATCAAAATGTTTAAAGTTTGATTCAGTTAGGAGCGAATAAGTTGTATTAGAACTGTTTGTCCCTAGAACCCAAAGAAAAAATATATACAGGGTGTTCCATTTGATACTCCCAAGTTGGGGTCTTTTGCGGTTAAACCAGACGTGATGGAGTAGTATGGAATATTGAAAGAATTGTCAATTCTTGAATCCTTTACTCAAGTTTGAATCTTGTACCCTTGGAACTCTGAAAACCATGGCTTTTTTAAAGAATTAGTTGACACCCGGTATGGTTTATAATAATATAACTTCCATTATTATCATTATTCCGTGTAATATGTTGCACTGGTTTGATAATTATCACAAATGCAGTGGCGCATAAAAATTTTATTTTGAAAACCTGCTAAATAGTTTTTTAGATTGTTGGTTTTTGAAAATTCGAAGAATGCCTTGACATTTCGAATTTTATTTCAAAGTTATGATGGTATCATAGAACTAATGAAGCTCTGTTCTTTAGAAAAACAATCGTTTAAATCAGACAACAACTACAAAAGTTACAGGGGGGGTCCCTGCTTTTAAATGGATCACTCTGTATAATAATTCGACACAAAGCTTGTTAATTTCAACATTGTTATATAATAGAGTCATCATTAACTCTATGTAAATATTGTCTTGTTATTAGTCCTTATCAAACAAGAGTCCTTATTATTATATTTAGGTAATATTCTAAAAACAATTACTTATTACCTATAATATTGTTATGAAAAAATTACGTTTGAAATTTGTAATGTTATTGATGTAATTACCTTGCAAACATGGAAAATCTATTTTTCACTTTTCACTGAACAGCTCTAGGTTAAGTACACTAAAATACTGATGTGGAACTTGCCAAAACTAATTTTGTATGCGCAGATTCGTAAATTTGTTTATATGTAAAAATAGGTATTTTCGTGCGATTGTTTTTACGCTGATATTCGCGGAATTTAGCAAAGTATTGGTTTGGGTTGGAATCGCTCATTACTTTTCAATCTCTTATTCAGTAGGCGTAGAAAACATTTGCACTAATTTCTGACTTTGAAAAAAAATTTTTGATAAAATTTCGAGTTAAAGCCGAAATTTTATAAAATTCTGAGTTTAAAGTCAGAATTCAATAAAATTCCGAGTTTGAAGCAGGAATTTGATATAATATTTTATAATTTCATAAAAATTCCGACTTGACTTGGAATTTTTTCAAATTCTGACTGTAAACTTGGAATTTTATCATCATAGTCTCGGAAATGAGTAAAAAATATATTTTTTTTAAAATTATGTGGCTTTTCGAAAAAAAGGACAACAGAAAAAAATTGGTGAAAAATAAAGAAATTAGGATGAAAAACTCTTAGCGTTTGGTACGGAATTTTTAGAAATAAAAATTTTGGCTGTATCTTTCATGATGACATGTTGACAGGAGTTACCTTTATCTATCAAGGAATTTTCTTCCCAGAACTAGAAAATATTCTTTTACAGAATTTTTCGAAAGTCGATGAGCTTGCTAGTATGATTTGGATGCAAAATGTGGCAACCCCGCATAATGTCCTACCCGTTTGAGAATATTTGAATAATGTATTCCCAATATGGAAAGTATATATTTTTTTTAATTAAAGTATTAAATGGCCATCTAACAGTCTAACATTTGTTCATTGTATACCAAATATCCCAATTTTGTAGAAACCGCACATTTCACAGAAATCATAAAATATTTCTCCATCTGAATTGAAATAGCTTTCAAATACTGTAGAATTAGTCCCAACCTCTAGAGGGTTATTGCTTCTGGTACTTTTCAATTTTCTCTAGTTTCTTCGGAAACAGGGCTTTCAAATGAGAAACATTTCATTCACCACGTATATAAGGTTTCTGGAATAGGTACCGCACTAATCTAACCCGAATATTTTTCAACAAGAATTGTTGGAAAATAGCCCATTTCGGTCTCCAATGGAGTACATATATCGGGTTTCAATAAATTCCGAAAATTCAAAAGTATATAGCCGAAAAACGAGTCCGGAGATTGATGGCAATATCTCGGACTCCTCAAATCAAATATAATATCAAAAATTTAAGAAAATTAACCGATTCTTTTTCGAAATACAGGGTATTCATTGAAAAAATCGCATTTTTGCAAGAAACTTGGACTGTATCTTTTTACTCACCATATATATATGAAATGACTATGCGACGTTCTTAACATTAAAGAATGTTTAATATGTGTATGACATGCTCTCCCCTATCCGATTAAAAAAACTAGGGGTTGACGCACCCCTATTTTCGAACCACCCTGTATATAAAAAAAATGTCAGTAAACTTCGATCGAGATTGGGGAAGTTCATCAAGGCTCAATTGGATCTTTAATTCTCATGAACGAACTTACACTGGTTGGTTTAAAATTAATCGAATTGGATTTTTCTTTGTTCACCTTGTTGTAGAGCACGAAACATAAAAATATAACGGATACGAGATCCAGATGATATTGTACGATCGTTCAGGCATATTATTCCATGAATAAATGTTTTTTTTTTTAATTCTCGGAGTTGTTAAAATTTCTGTTAAAAGCTTCACTTTTCATTTTTGACACCCTGTATCTCGAAAACTAGTCGGCCGATTTTTTTGTGCCTCTGGACACTTTTGCCGAGGAAGTCGAAATCTACAACATACCAAAAATTCAGGGAATTTAACCGAAAGCCATTTTCCATAAGGAAAGTGCGGGGTCCTTTATTGCAGATCCGGTCCATTCATTTGATGGGTGACTTGTGGTACGGCTTGATGAACACTGACTTAGCGCAGTTAATAATATGGCTTGATGAAGGTTCATAACCTCAGGACAGTTAATGGCAACTAAAATAAATATAAATTTTCCGTACCAGTAAGATTTTTGAGTAGTTTTACTTTTCCGCACTCAGTGCGAAAAAAAATCTTATCTGCACGGGGTGCGGAAAACTGTAACTTTATGCGTGCGGAAAAGTACTCTTTATGCTCGCTAGTCGGAAAAAGAAATATCGTTCATATTGTGTTCTACCGCAAAGTATTATAGTTAGTTCATTCTCAACCCGGAATATTTCGGACACTTCCATGTTTTCTTCTTAACACATTTCAATTAGTTCCTCGAATCATTACGCTACCCTCCTCTCTAGCTAAATATAATGCAAAAACCTGAAAATAAACATCTTATCTATAAAAATATTTGAGTTGACAACACCGCGGACCTTCAATCCTTAATCCCACCTGGTGACCAAGGACTTGAACAATATTTGGGCCTGTCAATTGACGTCACGGTGATGCGGCAGGTATCGCGGTGACGTCAATGAGAGAATACATTGAAACATTTATACCAAACAGAACATAAAATTAGTGATTTTTTAACAAAAGTACTAGTAGGATTGATACCAGTGGGAAAGAATCACATGAAAGACAGACCGTACTTATATGCTGTTATGTTCTCCACTCGCAACTGTCATTTATTGATTTGTTATAAACATTTAAATACAAAAAAATGTGTTTTTGTTTATTGTATTGTTTATAAAATGAAAACTAATACAGCAATCTGGTTGCTCCAATGATTACAGAGATTGTAGAAAATTGAAATACGAACAAAAAGGGATGTTTTACGACCCGATCGGATCATTAGGAAAGGAGAAAACCCGAAAAATCCGGAAAATTTTGCGGATTTAAATAAAATATTATAACTAAAAGTAGGGTTGGCACATTGTGTGTGCAGAAAACAGGCTATGACGGATCATTAGTTTTGGCATAATTGCAATTTGAATAATTTTTTTTAGAAGGGCCAACTCTAAGGAGACTAAACGTCATTTAACAGGAGAGTCTAACAACATAAGACAATGGGGGGCACTAATAGAAAGAGATGAAAGAACATTTGTGACGAAATGTGACGTACTTGGACATGTCATGGCCGCCGTTCTCTATAGACTGTGACGGACTAGCTCATGGTATATATGAGAGTTACTGCTGACAGTTTTGTTGCTTGGTTCGACTCTGTACTCATGTCCAAGTACGTCACTATGACGCGTTGATGCTACAAGATTCTGATTGGCTACAGCTTATTAAACCCTCCTGTTAGTTTAGTCTCTTTGGTCATGGCCACAATTCTCTCTTGACAGTGACGAACTAGCGCACTTCGCCCTTTGGTATTTGAGAGTTACAGGTGACAGTTTTGTTTTCTTAGTTCGAGTTCGACTCGGGGTACTCATGTCCAAGTATGTAACTATGACTCGCTGATGTTACAAGATTCTGATTGGCTATTGGCTTATTAGACTCTCCTGTTCGACGTTTACTCTCTTCATTGCCGTATGAAGCAGGTGCGTTCGTTAATACAGTTAAGCCTGATTCACATAATGGCAGTAGCAGTGGCACCAAAGGCAGTGACTCCGCCCCTTTTGACGCTGTTATCCGAATGAGTGACATTGGGATGGAAATTTTCAACTAATTGTTTGTTAAAAGCAGTAGAAAGGAATCATAACAGCAATCTCGATTTCATAATCATTTTAAGGTTAGAAATGCGAACACTGCTAGATTTTACTGCAAAAAGTTTAAATGAATCAAACTTTGAGCAGCGTGACCTTGAATTTTCAGCGTCGTCTAAACATGTTTGCCATTGGTTATCTTATCAATAGAGGGGGGTGACGCCACTGCTGCTGCCATTATGTGAATCAGGCTTTACTCTCATAAAATATTGGTACACTTGATGCTCAGAATGGTTCGTATTGGGTATATGTAATTTGCGTGTGAAAATCAACCATTCCTAATCCTCATGTCTACCACTTCCATATGACGGGAACAGTGTATATGACTGATGGCTACATATCTAGCTACTCGGGCACTCCGCCTGCATTTGATCATTACATCTCTGTTCGGAGAACGTTAAACTGAAGCCAACAAATCCTTTCGGTTCGCTCAAGAAAGGCTCAAGGTTTCCCATTAAACTTAGAAAAAGAAATATTTTTCCGCTTTGTTTATGTTGGAGAGTTTAACATTTTTACCGATTTCAGAGAAAATTCAGTCATATCTTGTTTGTTAATTACTTGTGTCATGCAAATACGTGGCATGAGTACAATGATTCTTGTGTGACAATTTCATCAAAAATTATTGTGGGCAGAGAGGCAAATATTCTATTCTAGGAGTCCTACTCATAAAAAATCTTAATTTTTGAAGTTAATTATTTTTTGGTTGAAGTCAGTTATTTTTATCTATTTTTGAATAAACCTACCATTTTCTATTCATAAATGATCAGGTACTCGTATTGTGATGTTATGAAATGCAAGAAACATGTGAAAGTGAGGTTATCGTATGGGTTAAAATTTGATTTACCCGCTTTTTCTGGATCTAGTACTAAAATGTCTTCACTTCTGGTACAATAAATTTTAAGCGAGGAACATTACTGCTTGTTTCTTGTTTCCTGTGATTCTGTGAACTGTGGCTGAAAGACCAAAGTGCTGAAACTGCTGAAATGGTTATATATGTGAAAATGTGAATAATTCTTTGTTTTTCCATTTTTGCTAAATTTACATTTGTCTTCTTTTCGGTATATTGATTTGACGTGTTGTGTGAGTGTTATTATTTAATCTTCGTATTAAAGAAGGACCATGTCTGATAGAGAAGAAGGTGAGATCGTGGACGACGATTTCGAGGATATTTCGGATAATTCCATCATTGAACCTTCTTCGTACACGGGTAAGTCAGAATATCCTAAAGAAAATTTACCTGCCATTTCTTTGAGTAGCGTCTCCGATTTGGATGCACTTGGAAAGGGAAAGAAAATTTGCCAAGGAAGGCCTACGAAAAGAAAGAGTAAGTGTTACAGAAAAAGAAGATGCAGACATGAAAGAAATGCCATTTCTCGTTCTGATAGCGATAGTTTCCTGGAACTTGATCCTAAATTGCAAAAACAGCTTAAAGCTGCAATACATATTGAGCCAGATGTGTGTCTCAAAAACAACCTACAATCCAGGCTGAAAGCCATGAAAAAACTGGAAACTACTGTTATAGACGAACTCATAGAGAAATCTGATAAAGATAAATCAGACCAAAAAGCTAGTAGTGACGAGGGAGATGATGAACTGATTCAACTAAGATTAGAAGCTCTTCGGACTGCTGTACTGAATAAATATGAACATCGAAAGAAAAGGAAGAGGGAAATGCTTCAGAAAAATGAAATTGAAGCTTTAGTCAGCACCAACAGTCCCGAAAGCAACAAACAAAATACACATGCTGTCGAGGAAAATCAACTAACTAAAAAACCTTGTCTGGATAAAAGTGTTGATGATGCATTAGAAATTGCTTGTACTCCTCCAGATGAAGACGAAGATGTTCTTCGAGCCCTTCTCCTAGCTTCCATGTCGAAAAAAATAACCAAAGCAATGGAGTCGACTAAAAGTAAAACAACTGTAAAAAAGAACAATTTTGTAAAACAGCACGGTTTTAAAACGAGGAATATTGTGTGGCCTGCCTCGGTAGGAACACAAATTATAGTGCCATTTAAAAACTGTATTGCACAGAAGAATAGTTTGAAACTTCATCCAATACAGCTTAGAAATGTCAAACCCATTATAATAAATGTGGACGATGATTCTGATTCGGAGGACTCTGCTCCTAAAAATCCACTGGGGGATTCCGAAAGGAAAACAAGCGAAATTGAATGCACAGTGGAGCGTTTTCTCAAGGAGCAAAGGGCCAGAATCGAAGCTCAATTAGAAGCACCTGCATCAAAACTGATAAACTCGACAAACGAAAGTCCACCAGTTGTTACAAACAAACCTATAAAATCAACCGAGATATTAGAAAAGTCTTCAGTAAAATTGTTGCCTAAGGTTAAGCAATTAGAATATCACAAGTTGCTGCAACAGTTAAAAAATGCTGAGAATAAGCCGAGGATGGGACGGATGTCTCCCGTAGTTGATACTGAAAGAGAGTTGAGGAAAAACCTTCCCAAAAAAGTTACTGGCAAAAAGATACCAGTGAGTAAGGCTACTGTGACTAAGGTGGAGAGAACTCCGGATGTTAAAAGTGATGCTAAAGCCCTACACATTGCGCTGAAGCAGATGCAGACACAGAAAAATGGAAGGTATGCAAATTTTCATTATTTTAGATTGACTATTTTATTTGATTTGAGGAACAGAATAATTATAATGTTTGAAGTTTTTGTGGTTATACATTCAAGTATCAGGAAAGTAAAATGTTGGTGTGATTATCCACCATTTTCCAGCTATGGTTTATGAGTGCAAAGTTTATATGCGACGTTGCCAAACTTCCACATATTTCCTAGTCCTAGTAGATTTTCACACACTTTTGCATATATCATCGTTTTTATTGTATTGTTATAAATGAAGAGAATTTGCAGGTGGAATTGGATTTTTTTTATCGGATATGTATCACTGTAGGGGAGACTGGAGAAATTAAATTCGCAAATTTTTATATTTTACTCTATCTCTCTTCATTTTGCGTGTTCATTGATGATTTTTTCACATAAATAAAGAGATTTACAAGAATTGGAAATACAATTTATTGAATATGTATCACAGTAGGGGAGAGTGGATAAATTTAATTCGGCAATTTTTTTACATTTCACCCTGTATATCACTTGATTTCGCGTGTTCGTTTATCTAAAATGTATCACCGTAAATTTGGCAATTTTTTATATTTCGTCCTGCATCTCAGTTGATTTTGCATGTTCATTGAATGTTTATTTCACAGAAATTAATAAAATGATGAGAGGAATTGGAAAATAGTATATTGTGCTACAAGTGGGGAAAGTTCAACTTTTCTTACGACTGTGGAAGTTTGTGGCACGAGCCTGAAGGGCGAGTGCCGCACACGAGTGAGAAAAAGTACTTTCCCCACAAGTTTCACACTATACTTTTCCTACAACTGCAAAAATTTTAAAAATACAACTGCACAATTACATTAAAGTATCCTACCTCTTGACAGATAAATAAATTTTTCGTATGCCAATTCATACTTTTTTTTTTAATTTCCGGCAACAAATCCAACGTTACTTTCGCAACATTTTCCAATATCTCTTCTGGCGGAGTATTATTATCAAAATCGTCAATTTGCGTGAAATTACCCACATATTCCCATCCACACTTTATGACGTGTGGACTGTCGAATATGAACTATATGAAATAAGTCGGACAGTGTTGCCAGATTCACAAAAAATTACCGTGCAGGGCCAGAAAAATAAAATATGGATGGGAATATGTGGGTAACGTTGGTGTGAAGTTATCCACGGTTTATGTGCAAAATTTACTTGCGATGTTGTCAAACTTCCACATAATTCCTAACAACGCTTTTCACACATACTCAGGGTTGGCATGTTTAAAAAAAAATTGTTTAAAACAGTGCCTGTTAATAAAACATATTTTGTTCTAAAACAATTGTTTTTAATAAGTTTTTTATTCATAGAAAAAAACACTAGATAATACATTAAGGGCAAATTTATGCAACATATCATTATCATAGTCATAATCACTATCACAATCCTAGTCTTAGTCGTCTTGAGAAAATTTTATATTTATACGTCATTAGCTGGAAAATTGAAAATTGACAGATGACAACACTGTCATTACTATATTTTTATCAATTTATCCCAAAGGTAGGGAGGTTTTTCTGTCATTTCAATAAGATTGCCAACTTTGAGTTAAATTCTTATGATTATGATTGAGACTAAAACTAAAGAAATTGCATAATTGCTCCTAATGTACAGTTTTTATTTTATTTTATGATTGATAGTGTTGTGATCAAGACAATGATGCATAAATTAGCCCTACCAAAACTTTAATTACAGAAAAACAAACAAGTAACAAAATATTCTCCGCTCTATAACAATATATGACTTCCCTTAAAAATAAATAGGATTCAAAATTTGGAAATAGAAATAAACAGATAAAATTAAATCATTCTGATTTTGAACCAATATTGATACTTTCAATCTCTTCTGTTTTTTCTATATTCTTAGCTAAAACTTTCGTTTTTGATGTTTTAAATCATGTTTTTTAAATGTACAAAAAAACACAATTTGAATCAAATTAAACAGTTTCAAATAAAAAAAACAATGTTTTGCTTTTAAAAAAAACATGTTTTTTACAAACCCTGCACATATTGTATTGAGAGTATTTCAGTGGAAGAGTAATCTATGACAATTGACAAATGTAATAAAAACGAATTTTCATAAGAAAATGTATGGAAAACATTGCTAGGAATTGAGTGGAAGTATGGCAACATCGCATGTACGTTTTGCGAATACGTTTTTATTTGCTGAGATTTTTTTGAGGACGTGCTTAGTGTATCTCGCTTTCCTTTCTTTCTGATCCAAATTTTAAAATATCACACGTTTACAAAAAACAAACAAATCAGGGCTGTTTTTGATGGTTTAGAAATGAAGTCCTTCACTGATGATTTGAAAAATTAATTTGTTATAACGTACTGGATATCTTGAGCATTTTTTTCTTTACTTCTCAATATCAATAAGAAAAGGTACAAACCAAATGAAAAACATATAACTCAATAGAATTGTTTCGAATTGATTCTTGCAACTTTTAGTGATTGAAAACTAAAGTACCTATTTGCCACATGGTGTCATTTTCACAGAGTGTTCGTTTGTCACATTTTTTTGAATATATTTTTTGACATTTATAAGTACTGAAATGTAGAAATGGAATCCATAAAATTTTTAAAAACTTTTCTGTTTTTTCTCTTGTTTCGTATCCCTTCATGACCCTGAAAGCATTAGAATAGAATAGAATCTTTATAACCAAGTTACAAAAAATATTCTTTTCGGCAAGTCAATACTAAACTACAGTATAAAATGTACATTCAAAGTTTACACAATATAAAGTGGAAAAATAAATAATATTTAAAACCTTTGAACAATCAAGTTTTTCAAAATTACTCTGTAACAATTTTTTTATATATTTTTTGGCGTTTATACTGAAATGGAGAAATGAAGAATTTTTTTTATTTATTTTTTATTATTTTTTTCTCTTCTTTCATATCCCTGCCTGACCCGTTCCAAAGTAAAATTATCTCAAATAACCAATAATAATAATAATAATAATTGGTTATGAGTTTCATAACAAAAGAACATCAAACAAAGATTACAGATAGAAGAAAAATATGTTATTCTCACACCTATCATCAAGAAAATTAATGAGGCTACTACGGAGAGAAAAAAATATGATCAGGAAGTTAAAAGGTTACTGGAAGAACTTAAAGAGGCTAAGAAGAAACTGCACACCACCCACTTAAACTTCTCAAGTTATGTGAAGAAATTGATAGCCAAGAAGGAAGGGATTGAAAAAGGGTTTCTGCAATCTAGGTATGTATATTTTAGTATAACTGTTAATATGAAACGAAGCCTCATTCGCTCAGTATATTGAGATACTCATGAACAAATTTGGAAGGACCCCGCACATTTCTTATGGGAAATGGCTTTCCGTGAATTTGGCTGAATTTTTGGTATGTTGTAGTTCTTGATGAGCTGATCAAAAGTGTTCATAGCCACAAACCTCAAAAATGGACAGTTTTCGAGATACGGAGCTTTCAAAATGGATTTTTTAAATTTTTTGTGGTATTTGGCCATCAATCGGGAAGCTTTCATTTGTTGTTGGGATGGAATTTAAATGTTCGGCGCCCAGAACCCGACTGAGAAATGGTATTTCTCAGTTACATTCGGCACCGCCATCAATAATTTTTCAAACACTGCTCCACACTGGACATGAAATGAGGTACTAATTCCAAGATCGTCTATCCAACTTTTCATGCTACAAGATAACGCCAGAATGATTCATATTTTGAAAAAAAAACATGTGTTGGGTATTCTTTGGAATAACTGATTCTAGATATATCTAATGTCCAGTAATATCAAATATGCTTTCCAAAATTTTCATAACGAGTCTCATAGAGCTTTAATGGGGGAAAACGGAAAAATCATAATCATGTATCGTCAGAGATAGTAATTCTGATCACTATTGATGTCATTTACATATGACTTCCGATATTTGCCCCCGAACTCTTGAAACTACTATAATTTTTTATAAATATTGCATCAAAGTTTACACAAATAAATGAATTCTATGTGTGCATATGATTTTTGGTAAAATGAATGAGTAGATCATTCAAAAACATTATAATAGTAAATGTAGCATTCATAATAATACTAATAATAATAATGATATTATATAAAAAAATAAATAAACTTAGCAATCTCAAGAAATCATTAAAAGTATGAGTCAGATCATGGGTAAAGTGATTTACTGGTAACATATAACTATAATTATATCAACGAACCTAACACAGTCATAAATCATTTCAAGAATATAATCATATGATCATATGAGTAGATACTCAATTATAAGTGTAAACTCTAATGCAACATTTATGAAAAAATAGTATTTTCAAGAATTCGGTGGTAAATATCGAAAGTTCCATTCATAGTTTGCTTCCAACACCTGAACTTCCCTATTCTACCTGGAAAGTACCACAAAGTATCAAAGATGCAGACATTTTCACGGATTTGTTTGGCTGTGAGATGCTATCATCCATTACGAGCCACCCTGAGGAATATGTCTTGGCACTCCATTGTCAGATTATCGAGATTTGCGAGAAATAAATCACGTAATCTCATGTAAATGACATCGATAGTAATCACATTTGGTGGCTCTGTGAACACAGTATAATTTTTTCCATCGAAGCTCGCTGAGCCTCGTTATGAACATTTTTGAAAACATGCTCGATATTATTGATTATTTCACTTATGCTAAAATAGCGTGTTATGATTGGTTGAAATTTTTGTGTTGATAAATGAAAACATCATATTTTTAATTTTGTAGTTCGGGTCTTGATTGGCTACTGGATATGTATATGATGAGTTTTCTATTTTGTAGTTCGATTCCTGATTGGTTATTATCAAAACACAAACTTACCACTAGCAAGCTGCTATAATGACACAACACCAAACTTTGACCAAAACTAAATAAGCACTCACTATTAATTCATATCAACTTCACAATTTTCGACAAATTTTGCATACTCGTTTATTAATCAAATCACTAAATCAAAATGTTATCAAGACATAACCTCGAGCGAGAAGCAGTAGACTAGACATGCAATGACGAAACTACGAATGACGCGCTCTGTCATTGGTAACTGAAATAGAGAGATGTTTGAAATATCAAGTAAATGTTTTGTTAGTTGCATAATTTCAGAACTAAATGTGGGATTAATGTTCCTAGTTAAATTGAATAGTAAATAAATAAAAATGGTTTCGATTTTATTCATGAAATAATCTTAACAAATACAACTCGTGTTATCGGCGATTATCGTTAATTTCTTCTCGGTTTCAATTATGTTGCTTTAGGCAACCACACTCGCGCAAGCGCTCGTGTGGTTGCCAAGCAACATAATTTGAATCTCAAATTCAAAGGAATTACTATTTCGATAATCACCGATACACTTGTGGTATTACCTACGAACATTAGACATATTCAGTATCAGTTATTATGGTCTCTCTTCAAAAAATACCCAACATATGTCGTTTTTTGACAATTAAAATTATACTGGCGCTATCTTGTAGCATAAAAAGATGTAGGGCAGAGGCACCACCTATGGCCAGGTTAAGAGAAATATATAACTTTTAATATTGCTATTGATTACCAAAACTGTGGAACAAAAAAATGAAAATGAATCAGTATAGTTGTAGGTGTCCTCTATTGAATTGAATAGATAAAATATTTTGTTTTTAAAAAATAACAATTTTATAACAATTTTTAGAAAAAAAATGTGAAATTCACCACTTTTGGCCGTCTTTACCCCACTTATGACCACATGTTTTACCACTTATGGCCAGATATTTACCAGAGCTGTTCAATATGGTAAAAAATGAAACTCTATTTCACGAACGATTTTCTGGAATTTTTTTGCCACTTTTTTAGAAGGTCAAAAACTGCTATATCCATTGGTTGGAGGATATGTGTAGTGTTAGGGATCAGTGCTATTAGAATAATCTCATGTTCCTGTTCCCGACAAAATTTGCTTAAATGTAAGGATAAATGAGATATATGTCCATCTAGGAACACGAACAGGAAATTGTACTTCGTTCTCCTTTAAATACGGTAAAAAAACATTGGAGAAATATTCAAAGAAACATTCTGCGATCATCCATTCCATTCTCACTTTTTCCAATTCCCCAGCCTTGAGGAGCTAATTGTACTATTGTTCTAGGTATTCTGTCATTATTAAATATTGTTGGAGGAGGTGCAAATTCTCATGAGCAATTTACAGCAAAAAGTGTAGTTACGTTTTCTTTATATAACGAAGTTATTTCATCGTAAACGTGTTTTCCACGGAGACCGAGAATATTTCCACTTTTTGGAGCTAGAGGAAAACCTGCTCCATCCATGTTGAACACTCGATCTGGTTCATTCAACACATGAAGTGCATTGATTTCCTCCAAAGTTTTATGGATGTCATCGAATATTTTCGAATTCTTTCCTCTGTCACAGCGCCTATACCATTGTATATGTATTCAGTTCTTTTTTGTGAAAAATCCTTGTGCCTCTTCAAAAAGCATAATACCACTTTCTTCCAGGACTATTATTCGAAAACGGTGTTTTTATATTTAACTGGCTAACCGATGTTAGAAGACCATCTACTCCATTTTGGCGCAATTAAGTGTCCAATTAACCAGTATTTTTTCTGTATCTTCCCCAAGGAACGAATAGAAGCCACATTGTCCAGTTGAATCTCTTGGAGATTTTCCACTTGTTTTATTTCGAGGAACCGAAAAGATCTTGTTAGCCTTTGAAACAGCCCTTCCGCCAGCGATGGCGTCCAATGCCAACTCTACTTTTGATGGAGAATACTGAAACTTTGAAAGTTTCTGTATTTTTCCTGATTGCACTCATCAACAATTAACATCCATTTGGTCTTGTTTGCAACAATGAGCAACATTTCATAGTGCTCTTGTTGTGCCGTCCAAAATAAGTATCGAAATAACGGATGGCCATTAGTGGATTTTGCAGTTCCACTTATAGCCACCTCTATGGCCATAAGTAGAAACACGCTCATATTGTATTTCCACTAATGGCCATCACGATTTTAACAAAAAAAAACAGTTTGTGGATCTATTATAATAAAAATACAAATTCAAGGACAACTCACTAACTTTTGTGCAATATTGAATCCAATTTTTTGCGTAAAAATTCACAAGTTAGAAGATGATTGAGGATAGATTTCTTAAGGAAAATGTTAACAATTTCCGGCACTCGATGTATATAGTCTCTCTCACATTTATACTTAAACTAAAACTTATTTCCAAAACTTCTCATGGCAATCCCCCCACTACCAACATTCAAACGCTTCGATTCCCGCGCTAAATTTGATTTTAAATTTGCAAGGAAGCTTATTATTTCAAGGAACTACCAGGAGTGGCCATAAGTAGGGTGATGGCCACAAGTGGTGCCACTGCCCTATGGAAGATCTTGGAAATAGTACCTGATTTAATAACCAGTGTGGAGCAGTGTATGAAAATTGTTTGATGGCGGTGCCTAACATAACTGAGAAAGACCATTTCTCAGTCGGATTGGGGGCGCCGAACATTCAAATGCCATCCTATCAAGAAATAAGAGCTATATCGGATGGATGACCAAATACTACAAAAAAATGGAAAAAATCTATTTTCAAATCTCCATATCTCGAAAACTGTCCATTTTTGAGCTTTGTGGCTATAAACACTTTTGATCAGCTCATCAAGAACTACAAAATACAAAATATTGAGCCAAATTCACGGAAAGCCATTTCCCATAAGAAATGTGCGGGGTCCTTTGACAAAATATTCATGTTTATGTCTCCAATAAAAAATATTTCATTGTATTCATATCGCTTCAATATTAATAACAAAAATGAAGCGAGACACGAAAAAAATTAAACAGGCAAAAAAATGGTATCAGTAATTTCTCAATACTGAAAAAATTTAACATACAAACACACAGTGGAGTACAATAATTTATCCTAATATCAATTTGATTACCTTAGAACGCCACTATAATTATTAATTTTATTATAAGTACATTAAAAGAAGGCCCTTATTACCGCTAATAAGCATGCCAGGTTTTATTAGAATAGAATAGAATTTTATTGGTGTTTTTGAATATTTCTTTCATTACACAAGTCAGCAAGTTTGGAACATGTCCTTGGGTAAAAATATCTAATTATAAATATATAGGAACATAACAAATAAAAGCAACGTGTTGTATATATAAAAAGTTACACAATAAATTATAATGTAAAAATAAAAATAAAATGGATGTTTTCCATAAATATATCATGGTGATGGTATTTATATTAATACTTATTTTATTCGGTTAAATCACTTGACAAAAATTCATCCACCGAGTAAAAGCTGTGTTTCAGTAGGAGCTGTTTGACAGCTAGTTTAAATTTATATGAGCTGAGCTTTTTTATTGATTCGGGTATCTTATTGTATATATTCAAATTAATTGTGTTTTTTAATGATGTACTCAGACGAAATCTAGGATTGATGAGCTGATCGTTATTTCTGATAGAATAGCTGTGTAAATCTTTGTGTCTGTTATAGCAATGGATGTGGTTATGTATCTCAATCAAACAATAATAAACATATAGTGCAGGAAGTGTCAATATTTCCAATTCTCTGAATAACGGTCTACAGGATTCTCTGTAGACTGCTTTCTTTTGCTGTATGAAGGCTCGATTTGCGTGGCTAGAGTTACCCTATAAAATTATGCCATAACTCAGATGAGAGTGAAAAAGTGAAAAGTACGTCATTCTTAGTACGTTTGCGTTAACAGTGTTCCGCAATTGCCTTAGAATGAAGATCTGGGTTGACACCTTCCTACATAGAATGTCAATGTGTTCAGCCCATTTAAGTTTGCTATCTAGGGTGATGCCCAACAGTTTAACTGGGACGTCTGTTGAAAGGAGCGTGTTGGAAGAAAATATTATAGATTGCGTTTTGGTCTCATTTTGAACGAGGTTGTTGGGGGTGAGCCACTCACTTATTCTGTTAGATGCGTCAACATTCATCTGATTGAGCTCTGTTGTATTCGAAGCGGAATTGTAAAAAGTTATGTCGTCTGCGAACAAGACACACTGGGTTGGTTTTATGTGATAAAATATATCGTTAATGAATATTATGAACAGAAGTGGCCCAAGAACTGATCCTTGGGGCTCTCCCGAAGATAGAGATTTACACATCGACGTATTGTTATTGTGTAATACGTATTGAGTTCTTCCCGATATATATGAGTCGAAGAATGAATAGGCTGACCCTCTTACACCATAGAGTTCCAGCTTATCAAGTAACCCTCGATGTGGAACACAGTCGAAGGCTTTGCTGAGGTCACATAGCGTCACTGCAGTTTGTTTACCACTTTCAAAGTCCTCGACTATGTCAGTCACCAGTTTAGGAACAGCTTGAATTGTGGAGCGGTTTTTTCGGAATCCAAATTGTTGATCGTTTATGTAATTGTTACTGTCAAAATACGATGCTAATCTTGTTTTAATGATAATTTCAAAAGTCTTGCCTATAACTGGAATTATTGAGATTGGTCGATGATTTTCTGGTAGATCAATGTTAAAGTCAGCATAAAGGTTTCTGAATAACTGATTTTTCTAAAAACTTTGAACACTCGGTATTTCGAAAACGAAGCAAGTTAGCGCTTATTCTGATGGGGAAAAAAGTTTTCTTTGTACCTAAAAAACCGATCCTAAACGTTTGACGGTTTAACACTGAGTCACCCTGTATATTTAGATATACCTAAGTATATCAAGATATTTATCAAATAAATATTAAGATATGTGTATATCGAAAATGGGATATTGGTACACCACACCAGTAATTTAATTCCTAGATGCGCATTTCGATAACAAAGTTATCCCCATCAGTAGGAATTACTAAATCGGCATACCAGTCTTATTTATATCACATAATTAACTACCATGAGGTAATCTTTGTACTAGGAAGTGACCCTACCTGATGGACAGGTACAACCCCACCCAATAAACAATACAACAAAGGCACTTAATTATTCCTTTACAAATCAAATAGTTTGGAATTTAATGGACCATTATCATTATTAAGCAAGGGTTTCGAGCCCCTTTTTCGAATAGCAATACTTTCATTACAATCTAATTTTCAATAATCATCATATTTTTCACTGCATTAGTCTGCATTAGGAGGCGAGAGGGGTTTTGCATGTATCATAGGCCCCACGCTGAGACTCTGGGGGCTGATAGACAACGTTATTCCCCAATGTGAAATCCCGGTATGGCACCTCTGAAGTGTAGCTTTTAGGGGGGGTGAATTTTCAAACGTGTAATTAATATCCATGCCCATGGATCATAGGCCCCACTTTCTTGTTTTATGTCGTCAAGGAGGTCGCCAAAGTCCGCGAACTCAATATGCCATACTAATATGGCGTCACGTAAGGCCCACCATACTTACCGAAACGTGTAATTTTTTCTCTGTGGACATGGATCATGGGCTCCACGCTGTTGTTTCGTGAGCCTTGTTAACAAGAAACTGTAGAACAAAGATTTCGAAACGCCATACCGCTGGGGCGTCGCCAAGTGGCCGCCATATTGGACCAAATATGTCATTTTTAGCAATGAACATGTCTAATGGAACCATGGAAATGTGTTTTCTTTGTTCATTTTGATGTCCTGAACAAAGTTCTGAAAGCGCCATACCGATGTGATGTCGCCAACGTCAGATATTGGCTTCCAATTAGAAATATTTTTCCACGAAGAGTTACAGTGTTGAATACGTTATGTTTTTTGAAGTAATATCGATATATTTCCGGAAATAACGTTGATGGACATACATTATTTTTTGAATGTTCAAAGTAATCTTTATTCAACCACGTGATGAATTTCAGGGTGTTCCATTACAAAAAACATAAGTTTGGTTTGGTGCACTTTTCTGAATCACCTTGTATACTTCGAAATATTTTCCAAAGATACTCTCTCACGAAAGAAACATGCTTGCATTCGTAAGAAATTTTTAAGTTGCGCCGTTTAGAAGCTATGTACCACCGGAGCGCAGTTACAGGACCCTGTATATACGATTGATTGTGCCCGTTACCGACATGCCATGGCTATTGCAGTGATATATTCGTGCCTTATACTTCAAAATACACATACAAATGCCGGTATGGCAGTGGGGCCTTTAATACACGTATCCTATAAAAATGTGACAACTTTGGAAGCCAATATCTGACGTTAGCGACATCGCATCGGTATGGCAGTGATATATTCGTACTCTATACTTCAAAATACATATAAAAATGCCACTATGGCAGTGGGGCCTTTCATACACTTAACCTATAAAAATGTGACAACTTTGGAAGCCAATATCTGAGGTTGGCGACATCACATCGGTATGGCGCTTTCAGAACTTTGTTCAGGACATCAAAATGAACAAAGAAAACACATTTCCATGGTGGGGCCTATTAGACATGTTCATTGCTAAAAATAACATATTTGGTCCAGTATGGCGGCCACTTGGCGACGCCCCAGCAGTATGGCGTTTCGAAATCTTTGTTCTCCAGTTCATTGTTAACAAGGATCACGAAACAACAGCGTGGGGCCCGTGACCCATGTCCACAGTGAAAAAATTACACGTTTCGGTAAGTATGGTGGGCCTTAAGTGACGCCATATTAGTATGGCATATTGAGTTCGCGGACTATGGCGACCTCCTTGACGACATAAAACTAGAATCAAAGTGGGGCCTATGATCCATGGGCATGGAAATTACACGTTTGAAAATTCACCCCCCCTAAAAGCTACACTTCAGAGGTGCCATACCGGCATTTCACATTGCGGAATAACGTTGTCTATCAGCCCCCAGAGTCTCAGCGTGGGGCCTATGATACATGCAAAACCCCTCTCGCCTCCCGGTCTACAATGCAGTCTTCTTCTACGTTAACAAACTGATCCATAAAAATAAGAATAAAACATGTATAAATGATATAAGGACACTTGATTGCTGTTGTTATTATCAAGTTTTAAGAACCTTTATCAATTACATTTTTCCTGTTAAAATTAACACCAAAACAGCGAAATTGAAACATGTATTTTTTTTCAGTTTGGAGGTAGTCGTTGAGCCTAAAAAAATAATTAAACACCTGCCAATGTTTACCTCCACTCCAAAAAAAGAAATGCCACCCCTCGACTTAAAAACAAGTTCTATTCATTTAGCAGCAACTCCGAGCATATGTAGTTCAATAGATGAAAAATCAAGAATTGAGAAAACCTTTGATAAAACAGTCGCTGGTGATAGAGTGGAGAATTGTGGAGATCCAAAGGAGATTTCCAGGGTGAACAGTGTTATTCCAAAATATATATCGCCGTTGGATTATATAAAAAGGTAAATTTCCCTCTTTTCATCAGATGTATTTTTCGGTAACTTTAGATAATAATAAAATTGATTAGGTATGCTAGAGATTCAGATATTATTTCAGTGATAATTTTTGAAACTTCACTAATAATTTTAACAAATCTGGGAAATTTGATTGTTTTCAAGGACCTTGTGGTATCTTCAATTTCACTTTGAGTGGTTTCTTCAGTGTAAATGGAGTTCAAACATCTTATCAATAGTGTTGTAACATTTTCTTATATTCTTGGCTAAATTGCTTCCAGATTGAGAAAAGTAGGTACTCCATGAATTCGTTTGACATAATTTTTGGATCAGTTGTTACATTACTATTAGCCATTTCAATTTTATTGATAGATCTGGAAGTTTTTTTTCATTCATAATTTTTTTATATTTTACCATAAATCTATTGTTGAATTCATATGCTTTTCTATTTGAGCTTTATTATATTTTATTTGGACTCATTTATAGTAGATGAAAGTTTGTTTTTATATAGTTTGTACTCATTTTCCAATTCAATATTGTTAAAACCATTCTTCTGTTTTGTATACATTGACTTTTTTCGTATTTATCGATTTTAGAAGTACTGGGGTCATCCATTCTTTTCTCTTTCTATCATTACTTTTAATTTTTACTTTATTTTCTACTCCTTTCAATACAATTTTGATTTTTTTATCAAACGGTTGCCAATTCATCTGAAGTTTTCAGACTAAGTAATCATTCCAATTTTCATTTGAAATATTTTCATATAATATTTTATAGTTTGTATAAAATTTATATATTATTGGTTCTTTTTTATCTGCTCAATTTCAATATAGGTAGAATAATGGGAAAATTATCAGTTATTTGATATTCAAAGATCTAAAGAATTTTCATCACTTTTAAATATGTGATCTAAACATGATTTTTGTCTACCAATTTTTCTGGTGCATGGTTTTATTAATAAAATACCACTTTCACTCAAAGTATTAGGGAGATGTTTAAATCACAAATAATAATTGAAGTTTTTTGCTTAGTTCTGTTTTGTATTGAATAAAGAAGGATTTTAAGTGATTATTGAACATATATGGTCAGAAATAAGGCGGTTTGTATATCGAAAATATATTGATATATGGTAAATTTTTAATTTCCATTCGTATATTAATTATTTTCAAATTACCAAATGAAATAAAATGTAATGATACATAGTTTCAATAGTTTGAAGAAAATATTTCTCGTATAAAATACAGAAATATACATAGTAATGAATACTTAGATTACAAAACAAAATGCAGTTTGATTGATCTTGATCTAAAATATTACATTATACTATACATACATATTTTGACCCCTTAGGTGATTGTCCCTTGCTTTGGCTCAGGTAATAAATTTCACCCTCTGGATCAAAAGGTATCTATTGGATCGTAATATACTATTTTAGAACTTATTGTTCCAGGAAGGACCCATTTGATCCATTAGCCATTACATGCCCATATGATATAGACGGTAATTGCCGGGATCCCGAGTGTAGTTACAAACACTATTCTAGGAGAAAATAGTAAATATTGAGAAAATCATTTGAATTCATGAAAATTGTTATCACTATGTACACCTTATAAAAATCTTGTAATATATTTTTTAGTAATTAGTAGTTTTCTCACCTTTGCGATCCTATTTCATTCCAATTCTTCAAACTATTATCAATATACTGAATTATAAGGATATAAATTTATTTTCTCACCAAGGAACATATAATTAATAGCGATTACGTAGGCTCTAAGAAAAAGTTGATTTTTAGGCCTTTAAAAAAAATAAGGTCGACACGTTTGAACTTTTTCCTACAAATGTCGAAACTCAGGTTGGCTTCAAATTTGTCAAACAGGAAGAGCTTGTACTGCAAAAGTCAAAGATGCCACCAGTTTCGCTCTCTTTATTATAGCATATTATATAGAAGTAAGATAGTCAATGCCTGTGGAAAAGGTATTGGAAACAAACGCGAGTGTTATCTAGCGTGATTAGTTACAAACATGAATATTTGACGTCATTTTAATGCAGGTTCCTTAAAAAAACCCTGATTTTAATGCTGTCCCATTGTTTCAATCAAGTTACGACATGACTTGGAGGCCAGATCACTGAAGTTACGACATGACTTGGATGCGAGCTCACTATCGCCATCTACATGTCGCATCCATTTTGATCCAATTATAATCCCATAAGGTTGACTATCTTCTATATATACAATGATTATAGCATTGTTTAAATAGAGCATAGTCAATGCCTGTGGAAAAGGTATTGGACACAAACGCGAGTGTCATCTAGCGTGATTAGTTACAAACATGAATATTTGACGTCATTTTAATGCAGGTTTCTTCAAAAAGCCTTGATTTTAATGCTTTTCCATTGTTTTAATCAAGTTACGACATGACTTGGAGGCCAGATCACTGAAGTTACGACATGACTTGGATGCGAGCTCACTATCGCCATCTACATGTCGCATCCATTTTGATTCAATTATAATCCCATAAGGTTGACTAACTATCTTCTATATAAACAATGATTATAGTTTCTGCTCAATCGGTATTTTGGTAAAAATGTATTGCACGCCATCTCAAAGACAGTAGACAAAACTCAAGGTGGCTGCTGTTTCTAACATGCATCGCTTTCAGCATTGTTTATATAGAAGATAGACAACCTTATGGGATTATAATTGGATCAAAATGGATGCGACATGTAGATGGCGATAGTGAGCTCGCATCCAAATCATGTCGTTACTTCAGTGATCTGGCCTCCAAGTCATGTCGTAACTTGATTAAAACAATGGAAAAAAAGCATTAAAATCAGGGTTTTTTGAAGAAACCTGCATTGAAATGACGTCAAATATTCATGTTTGTAACTAATCACGCTAGATGACACTCGCGTTTGCGACCAATACCTTTTCCGCAGGCATTGACTATGTTCTCTTTAAACAATGCTTTCAGTCTATAATCCTATAACAATTCGAGCCTTCCTCTAAGACTCTTAGACTAAGAGATGGTAGAAGAAAAATTACTGAAATTGATTTTTACTCTCATGTTTTCAAGCTGTGAATTGCAAAAGAATTTCTCTAGACAAGTCTGCTGAAATCAGAAATAAAACACATCTCGATCTATCTGTTGTATTTTCGTGGAAAAAGAGTAAATTTTCCAAAAACTCATTTTTTGAAAGATATTCCGGATGTATTCCGCTTTCAGCAATTTGGCATGGTTCCTTGATCCTTCAAAGTGAAATTTAGTGGCTCTGGGAGAAACTTGATTTTTCGGCCTTTTGACACATTTGAACTTTTTTCACACAGATTGGCTTTATATTTGCCATAAAGAGGAGCTTGTACTTACTACAGAAGTCAGAAATGTAATCAGTTTCACTCAATTCGAGATAGTTTTTGGATAATCCTGTTTTTCGAGAAAAAAGGGAGATTGTTGAAAAACTCGTTTTTCAAAAATTTCACTATTCCACAGTTCAGCATCAGTCATAGATCTTGCATAGCTAGGGAAAAATTGATTTTTTGGCCTTAAAAATAAATAAGGTTAACCACATTGGACATTTTTCAAAAAATTCTCACTACAGATCATCTTCAAATTTGTCACACAGGAAGAGCTTGTACTGCTGAAGTCAGAAATGTAATCAGTATCACTGAATTCAACATAGTTTTTGAAAAATCCGGTTTTTGTTAAAGAAATGATGAAATTTTTAAAACTTGTTTCAACAAATTACATTCTTCAGATGGGCTTCAAATTTGCTATAATAGAGGAACTTGTACTGCTGGAATCAGAAATATAATATATTTCTCAATAATAATAAGAATTTAGGAAAAAATAAAGATATTTTGTAAAATTGAGTTTGCGCGCCATCTCATAGACGATAGACAAAACTCAATGCGGCTCCAGTTGCACATACAGAATTCTAACAAGCAGCGCTTTCAGTCCATCACAACTTCAGCTCTCCTCTACGAGATGGCAAAAGGGAAATTGCTTCCCTTTATTTTAATTCTTATTGATGTTTCTAAGCTGGGAATTGCTAATGACTGAAACTAGTCAACAAATATAAAATTATTGTGGAAAATAGACAAAAAGTGTTTTATTGTCTATCCTAAGTGAACTATTAGAGGACCTCTTGAAGACATATAGGGCCAAGCTGTAGATAAAAATAAGAGGCTCTTTTCATACAAAATAAAAAACGCAAATGGCCTATACTACTTTTTAAATGAAAACCCCAGTTTTCGCCCCTACAAAATCGCTTTGTGGAATATTTTAAACAAGAAATACTGAAAAAAATTACAACTTTTTTTGTTTTTTTTTTGCGAATATCTCAAAAAGTATTGAAGGAATCGTTCTACAGTCACCTCTCAGGTGAAAATCCAAAATATACAAATTGTAGATATTGATCTCTACTTCCAGATGCCGTTTACAGAATTTGAATACGAGGATTTCCTTTAAATCGGCGCATCTTTCAAGATGTACCCATAAATTGTTTATTACATGATTGTGCAAAAACTACACATCGCACAGTGTTGCAAAATCCCAAAAACCTGGCCAAAAATAAAATTTGAAAAGGGTTGCATTATACTTTTCAAAATTAATTTTGTGTAGGGAACATCCCCACTTACAAGCGCAAGGGTAAAGGCCTACTGCGTTTCCCTGCGAGTCAGTTCAAAGTTGTCACTTTTGAAGTATAACCTGCGTGACGTGAAATTACTGGTTTTATTCTTTATCACAGGAGATACAATTATTTGAAAAACGATGGAACAAATTCCTAATGGTGAGTACTTCATTATACTATATATTAATATGAATTCAACCAATATTGTGGCAAGTTTTGAAATATAAATTGAAGTAATTTGATAGTGTTTTATATTTTGATATGAACTATATATCGTTAAGAGTTTTGTTTATTACGTACCATTTCTGATACAGTCTCTGTCAGAGGCTAAAAGAAAAAAGTGCACATTTTTGCACTTATTCTAAAAAATATTGGAAATATTGCTAGTTGCACCTGAAATTGTCTCTTTAATTGCATTGTTACCTATTGTATCCGGTGTTTATACATAATTCAGTAATTTCAAATTGAGATGATTTGAAACGCACTTTGGAAATATCTTATGGATATTCCTCTTCATCTCACCGTATACAAGGTGTTTCGAAACTTTATTGTGTATTTTTCCACAAGTCATTTGTGGAGCAAACCCAAAAGTGTGATATTTGTAATCAAAGTAAACACTATATTAATCGCGATAATAAAAATATACATGGTGTTTCATAAATGTGAAAATTATTAGAAAAATGTCATATTTGAAAACTCGATAATATAGCGGATATACTAAATAAAATTATGCAGTAACTATGCAATTTTTGTGGAAAATCCAGTTAAAAGTCGTAGACACTTGCCACACACAAATAACAGGAATCGACGAAGAAGTTATCAAACGATTCAAAGTTCTTCTGCAAACAATTTCTAGTGGATTTGATATAAACTACGCAGCATTTCACGAATATGCCACATCTACGGCTAGATTATTTGTTGAGAAATATCCCTGGTATTGTATGACGACTACAGTCCATAAAATCCTTATTCATGGTTCTGACGTGATAAAAGCATCAATATTGCCTATAGGGCAACTATCGGAAGAAGCCCAAGAGGCTACAAATAAATATATAAAAAAATATCGAGAGCACTTTTCCAGGAAATCTTCGAGAGAGAAAACATTACAAGATGTTCTCAACAGGCTTCTCCTTTTTTCAGATTCTTGCGAAAACTTCCTAAAAGAAAAACAAGATATTTCGAAAAAGATGTTTTGAATTTATTACAAGCCCCAAAAATAGAGACATCATCGTCAACTGCTGCTAGTGACATCTCTGAAGATTCTGCTGCGGATATGAGTGACAATGAATCTTATGATTCGCAGTGGGAATAAAAATGTTTAACATCATTAACTGCATAAAATTATTAGGAATTAATATACATTTTAAACATATTCACATATTATTTGGTCTATCTTGGGTATTGTTGCAAGCCTAATTTTACATCCACAAACGCCATGTTGAATCCACCACTATCGATTCCTTCTTTTCGGTCTCAAATCCATACAATACCCATTAAACCTGTTTGGATATCAAATACTTAAAAAAAGCTTACTTTAGAATTCAGTAAAAAATATACAGCAGATTCAAAAGCTTCCACGCGATGTTTTCAGCTGAGAATTTTGGAACACAGAACCTAACCTACGCCAAACAAATAATTGTATTATTTTTATTACATTATAATTAAACCTTTTCTTTAAAAATTAGTCAATCATAAAATCCGTCATTCAGACTTATTGAGTTTTGACGACAAAAAAAATATCTTACTACAAAAACCCTAAGATGCCAATTTTGAATAGAATCGTACCATAAATCAAAACCATAGCCGCCATCTTGGAGCCACTAAGTATCTTGAATTCTTCAATTTAGACAAACAATTCATGATCTTCGACTCAAAAGTTCCATACTTACAAATTTTTATGAGAATCGGACCACAAAAACCCTAAGATGCCAATTTTGAATAGAATCGTACCATAAATCACAAATATCGCCGCATCTTGGAGTCACTGTCGGTTTCTTCAATTTAGATAAAGAATTCATGATCTTCGACCCAAAATTTCCCTATATACAAATTTTAATTAGAATCGGACCACAAATCACAAAACTTGTCCGCCATCTTGTTTTATCATATAAAAAGCATTGTTACATGAATTATGCAAACCTGCCAAATTTAAAAGTTCTGAAACTTAAATTAGAATTTGTTCAGGAGACAACAAAACAAGTTGAATGAAAACTTTCAAAAACTTGCATTTTTTATTTAGCAGCCGCCATATTGCATCCGCCATTGTGAATTCGTCAATTATGACAATGAATTCGTAATCAGCGACCCTTAAAACATGCTCTTACAAATTTTGAAAGATAAATATTCATTTCCTTATTTTTGGCCAGGTTTTCGGAATTTTGCAACACTGTGCATCGGACAGAAAACATCTTGCGCACCATTGAACCACATATTATCATCTGTTTCCGCAATATTGTTTGTCCAGCATCGGATTTATAAAAATTATAATGTTTTTAAAATTGGTCTCTTTTTCGAGGTTTTTCCGGATTTTCTCAGTGGAAAATGCACCGATCCGGTCGTATGAAAATCCATTCTGTAAGTTTAATAAATCTCTACAAAAGTTCCACGGACTGTTAAACGATTCCTTGAATAATCTTTGAGATATTTCCAAAAAACCAAAAAAGTTGTTTGGAAGAAGATGGACAATTCAATATTTTGTTAGAAATCTCAATTTTGTTATTCAAACTATCTTCTATATATGCTTCTGCTACGGCGGAGGCAGATTTCCAGCCACCGTGACGTTTTATGGATGTAATGTTGCTCCCTGATGCATTAGCCAGAAAAGTTACAGAGCTTCTCCTGAAACAATGACCTGTTTAGCTCTAACACATGTCTTTTCCAAGCCATTTTGCAATGAAGCTGGGAATTTCCCCTATTTCATTCATCCCCATATGTTGGTCAATACATTTTTCTATCGAATATTTCAAAAATAATCTGTTACTTTCTGTATGAGGCAAAAAGGCGAAAAGGTTCATTGATTTCAAATTTACAATATAGAAATGTATAACACTTGACGACATATAAATAGATAAAATAAAACAGTAAAACTACCACTTTGCCACAGGGGGGAAAGGAGGGAATAATGCTGGGTTTTGGGGTGGGGTTTGTACCTGCCCTGCTGAGGCCTTCAGCGGGCGGGGGAAACCCTACTCATTACTGCAGAGCAGGCCTACGATGTTGTGTAGGTTTATCTTCTGCCGTACACTGAGAAAATTGTTTTAAATTTGCAATGTATTTTCATTGCTTGGAGTGGAACATTATTTCAGATTCATGGGAATCTTACTCCGATCGTTCAATTTTTTAACTACAAGATGTATCTATACGCACTTGAAATGAGATTTCATTCAGCGCGTAAAATTTCCTTCGATATACTGAAAATTATTGTGTGAATATCCCTCGACTATGAGAAGATCCACCTGCAACAGGTATGTACATCCGTTTTGGCGTAAATTTTCGCGTTGGTTGTAAAATTACGCATCCACAGGGTAAAGTCAGCTCCTACACGTTCCTGTTCATTCTTTTTGTGACCAACTGTGGTATTGAGTAATAAGTAATGAGTGTATTTTGTGCATTGCATCACCAATACAAGGTGAGTGAACTTTATTAAAATCTTTACATGATATTTACGAGATTGCATTCAGGTTTCTTCTTCATAATATCTAAATATCTAATGATATTGAGAAATATAACCTCAAAATCACGATGTGTTTTGTGGGAAACACCGATATCATATGTTGAATTGAGTACCAACATATGAAAATTTTTTTTGGAGAATTTTGGCTATTGCTGAGTTTATTTGTGACACTTGCTCCCAAAAAGTCAAATTCTTCAAAAAAAAAACAACAGCAAAAACTCGTTATAATAGTCCATATTCCATGATAATTTAAATTGAATTTTTTTTGGTATCTGCCCTATTTTTTGTTTTTAGGACAATCGCACTGAATAGGAAGACCAGCCCATAAATCTAGCTATATAATATATTGATAATGATTAATGTTAGTTTATGATATGCAATGTATTATTCGAAAATGTTTTCAGTTTTTTGCTATATTGGAATTAATTATTCAGTTTATGTTTGAAATTTATTTTTATTTCCAATTATTAAAGAGACCTGTATATAATTAACCGAAATATCGTAAGATAATGAAGATAAGGACAGAATCTGTTTATACTAATAAAACATAGAATTTTAGTTTTACGACTGAACGCCACAGATTCAATTATTTTTTCTAGTTCCTACATGAAGTGTGCTAGACGATTCTTACCCAGATAATATTGGGTCAATCTGTCTGCTATTCAGCCAGAGTGGTTAATAATAAAAGGTATAGAAGTGGATGGAAAAATATTGAGGATTTTGAAAACGTTCAACGTTCAAAAATTTGAGCAATATATCACCACTTCACCAAAATACTTTATTGCTATAAATACTCATCTGGAGACCAATACCAGTCTTGATGATGATAGTTTTATTAGCAAAACGTATATCGAGTATAATATAATGAAGTGCTTTGGTGACCTGGAGACGAATTTCTCAAATTGATGGATACATCTATGGTTTGTTGAATAAAAGACAAAACAATAAAAAAATATACAGTGAGGTCTTAAAGTAACGGATAAATTCATTTTCTACGTTGTTATCTATTTTCAAGAAAACCCCTGAAAAAAAATTGTCGCTTCTTTACCCCCATCAAAGTGGTAAATGAACCAAAAAAATATAGGGTGCATCGAATATACAGCGAATTTAATAGTATTCGTGATAATTTTTAACATTTTGAAAGTTAATTTTGTTTTGACGCAAAAATTCAAAATTCATAAAAATAGACATGGCTGTATAGACAATTGAATACCCTTCTAAATGAGGTATCACTTGACCCCCTATTTCGTTATAAATAATTGGTGGGGTGGCTGTCACTTTGAGGAGGGTGGAAGAGGGGCATTTTTTTATGTCACAGAGTATCTTTTCGAAAACATAAATCGATGTATTTCAGGGTTCTTCTTAAATATGGCTAATGAGGTAGAAAATGAATTAATCCGTTACTTTAAGACTTCACTGTATAAGTTCATGATAATGTAATTCCACATTATGAAATTCCAATGCAACTTCACATCAAAGTGTATATTTC
This sequence comes from Chrysolina oricalcia, assembly GCA_944452925.2. Taxonomy (NCBI): domain Eukaryota; kingdom Metazoa; phylum Arthropoda; class Insecta; order Coleoptera; family Chrysomelidae; genus Chrysolina; species Chrysolina oricalcia. Next base: position 3,650,516 of record OX101827.2, read on the forward strand.
AAGTTAGAGAATCAAACCGTAATATTACAATGTAAAACTCTAATGCAAATTTTTGTTGTGAAGTAATATAACAATGTAAAGTTCCATCGTAAAATTATGTAATAACGTAAAGTTGCATCGAAGAAGCGCACAGAGTTTATCAGAGTAAATATCCAATGTGATATAACACGTGGTATGCAAAATACCACTCGAAGGTAAATTCCCGTTAAAACGGGCGGTAATTAAATTTTCCCAGTGTAAGTGTTAAGTGTCATCTTGATGTTGATTTTCCCCGTCTCCAATTTTACCATCAGGTATTTGGGGAGGGTGCAGAATACTGGACAAGCATAAGTCATCGCTGTTTGTAGATTAAGAGTTTGTTTTCCATCGCCAACCCGGAGTTCCTAGCGATCAGAGGGTAGGTCCCTACCATCCATGCGCAAGCCCTTTGGATTGCCAGGTTGACGTGGTTTCGCGTGGTTAGCGCGTTTCCTTGTGAAATTCATAAACTCTGTTTTATCAGGGTTTATCACTATTTTGTTTCTCGCCAAATACGGCACGACGTTCTCCTCTACGTGGCTCTCTACCCAGGAAGCAGCTGTCGAGCTGTAGTTCGAATGGGCATAGATCGCCGTATCATCTGCGTATATGGCCGTGTTTGTGGACTCGTTGGTGGGAAAGTCGTGCGTATATAGCGAGTACAAAAGTGGAGACAAGCTCGATCCTTGCGGCACTCCTGCTCCGGCCCGCATCACTGCAGAGCTGGTACCGCTTATTCTGGCCTTGAAAGTCCTATCGACAAGGTATGAGTCAAGGATCTTCACCATACATTCAGGCATGCCTATCCTTAGCATCTTCATGATGAACCCTTCTATCCAGACGGTATCGAAAGCTTTCTGTATATCCAGCAGAACCATAACTGTGTTGAGACCTAGATGGAAGCCCTCCTTCACATCGTGGACAATTCAGGCTACCTGTGAGGTCGTTGGATGCCCTTTACGGAACCCGAATTTCTCCGCCGGTATGAGTTTGAGCCTCTCCTCTAGGCTCACGAATCTCTTAAGGAGGATTCTATCTACCACCTTGGCTATGGCACTCAGCAATGAGATAGGGCAGTAGCTTTCCACTCTCGCATCTGGCTTGCCCTTCTTCAGGATCGGGATAATCTCCGCCTGTTTGACTGAGGGTGGGTACAGAGAGCACTGAACAATCTGAAGAAAGACAACACAATAAAGATTCTGCCTGCGGACAAAGGAAACGCAACGGTCGTCATGGACAGCGACCTCTATGAGAGAAAAATCGAGGAGGTACTCGGTAAAGGTGAATACAAACGATTGGCTAAAGATCCCACTGCAACGATAGAAAGAAAGGTGTACCAGACGCTACAAAAGTACGAACAATTTTTCTCAGATAGAGAAAGATCAATGCTGACACCACACCACAGCAAGCCACCGCACCTTTATGGACTACCAAAAATCCACAAGGCAGAAGTTCCTTTGAGACCGATAACCAGCTCCAGAGACTCAGGTACCTACAATCTAGCCAAGTTCCTACTGCCACTGCAAGGCAATACCTCGACGTTCGTGAAGAACTCCAGGCACTTTGTAGAGATCCTGGAAGGGGTCAGAGTAGCACTAGGAGACCAATTCGTCAGTTTTGACGTGGAAAGTCTCTACACCAACGTCCCGGTAGAAGAGGCCTTGCAAATTATTCGGAAAAATCTGCAAGAAGACACAGAGCTGAAGAACAGGACGAACCTACCAGTACGTGGCATTATGGACCTGCTAGAATGTTGCCTGAGAAATTGTTACTTTCAAGAAAAAGACCGCTTTTTCTCCCAGGAAGACGGACTACCGATGGGATCCCCATTATCGCCCTTGGTAGCAAACATCTATATGGAATGGTTTGAAACTTTTGCTACAGAGACAGCCCATAAGAAACCTCAGATGTGGTTGAAATATGTTGACGACACGTTTGTCATATGGAACCACGGAGACGAGGATCTTGACGTCTTTTTGGAACATCTGAATAATATCAGAAAGTCCATAAACTTCACGATGGAAAAGGAGACGCAAGACGGTTTACCTTTTCTAGACGTGAAAGTTCAAAAGAACAATGATAAGTGCCAAACATCAGTATACAGAAAGCCGACTCATACCGGACAATACCTGAACTTCGAATCGAATCATCATTGTGCTACAAAGAGAGGAGTTGTTCGATCGCTGGTGGACCGTGCCTACAACCTATGTAACACAGATAAAAGTCTTACCATCGAATTGGACAATATCAAGAAATATTTGCGACGAAATGGGTACCCCAAAAAACATATAGAAGAGGTTCTAGCCCGCAGGGGGGATAAGAACAAGAAACCAGAAGAGCCGACACAAGCCACCCTGTGCGTTCCGTATGTTAGAGGTCTATCGGAAAGAATAAAGCGAATTGGGTCGAAATACAAAATACGGTCATGTTTCAAGTTAGGTAGCACTATTCGCAGCCATCTCACAAAGACCAGACCACGTAACGCTGACATTGACTCCAAAAACTGCATCTACCGCATCCCTTGTGAATGCGGCGAAGCTTATCTTGGAGAAACTAAGAGACCACTTAGCGTTAGACTCGCTGAACACAAGAGAAACACTCAACGAGGAGAAACATCAAAGTCAGGAATAGCGGATCATGTCTGGACTACCCAACACAACAGAAAATGGACTGAAGCCGAAGTCATCCATAAAGAAGAGGGCTGGTATAGAAGGAAGTTTAAAGAGAGTGCATATTATGAACAACAAAGTCTTTAGTCAAGCTAGCATAGAAATCCGTAATGTGTGGAAACCCTTAATTAGTGGCATGGATCAATTGAAATTGCGATAAGAATTAACAATGCTGTACCGGAGGGACCTGGCACTGTAATTAACAAGCTTACATGAATACCGCCAAATTACCCCTAGGCTAATGACACAAAATTATCCACAGCATATATAAGAAGTATCCTTGAGATTGTCGCATTATACACTTGATAACGACTGTAGATTTTAACAGTTGAAACGTCGTGATTAAAAATTGTAGAGAATTGAATTTTTCTTTGTTCTTTTTTAGACAATGAAAGTCCAGAATAACCTTACTCCTGGGTATACCTGTCATTTAATTATGGCATTTATTATATAAACTAGCTGAACGAGAGACTTCCTCGAGAGATTTCTGAGTAGGACCGCGTCGATCTTAACTATGCCTGAGGCCTTGTTTCTAGGGAGCCGTTTTATTGCCTCCTGGATCTCCTCAAAGTTGGTGATCAGCTTTGTGAGGTCTCTTGTGCAGATCTTTGTGCGAGGTCTTGTTCTGAATTCTTTGGCTTCCCTAGAAACGACCTCCTGCTCCGGGGTGGTGTCGGCGCTCGTCTGGAACACGCTCTGATAATACTCAGCTTCGCCTTTCCCTGATCGGTCGTCTCCAGAGACCGGCCATTCCCTAAAGCTGGAATTTCTTCATGCCTCCTGCGGAGGCGTATAGACCTTCGCCATAGGGAATTGTCGGACGCTTTCAGATTTTCGAGTTTCCTCTTACAGACTTCGTTTTTATGTTTTTGAATATGTTCTTTGATTTCACGTCCTAGGCTCATCATGTTCTCGCGGTGCACTGGCCTACGGGTGCTCTGCCATTTCCGCCTTTCGGTGTGATTGAGTTTGATGAGCCCTAGGATATAGTCTGGAAGAAGTTCTCTGTCTTCTCTCACGGCCCTCTTTTTGATGGTAATGTCTCTGGCTCTCTGGATATTCTCCATCAGCCTCCGAGTTTCGGTATCCACATTGTCACGTTCTATTTGTGGTGTAATGATGGTATTAGAGTTAAGCACTCGCCTGTACTCCTTCCAGTCAGTTATGGAGTAGTCATACATGACTCTCACCCCCTTAAGGGGTGCCCCACCCTTGACTGAGAAGAGCACAGGGTCGTGGTCCGAAATTAGCTCGGGGGCCGTTTTGAGTCCAGTGATACCGAAAACATTTTTATATACCACCAAATCGAGGGTCGAGGGAGTCGTACCGTTTCACGAAAAATGCGTATGCTCGTTAGGATAGTCAATGATGACATTGTTATCCTGTGAGTATTCCCAGAGCGTCTTTCCATTCGAGTTGGGCAAGGTGGTTGTATGAGGCGGCCGTATTGCTCTATACTTGCGGTAAATCTCAATATAACCAGAATTTGAAACAGTAAACGTTCTTGCGCAATAGGTCTTCTTATCAGGTATTTTAACAATCAATATAGATCCAGCATCTTCAATGGCATCATTAGTTATATGTAATATTCTTCACGGCGACAAGCACCGCTGATACCCGAAACTAGGAGAGCCTCCAAATAAAAAATATTGAAATTACTGCCAATCTACACAATTATGATTATATCTGTACCTCATAAAGGAAATTTGTTTAGTTATCAGCATCTTTTGAATGAATTTATTGATATCATCCCTTGATAAAACTTTAGATTTGTTTCCTCGGTATCCGACGCTTTTGTTCTTAAAGAGCGGGACCAATTTTGAAAACTTCCTTATATCAATATTTTCCTTAACATTCAATGTACTTTTCAACATTGAGTAGACAAAATAGCATATTTTCAGAAACCTTTACATGTTTCTTATCGCACCATTCAGGAAATTGTTCATATGTTTCTCATATATTACAATCTATTTGAATACGTTTATACGGAACTGGATAGAGGAAGGCACGTGGCAGGGCTATTTTTTGACCTATCACGAGCTTTCGATAGTTTGGACATTAATTCTATTGAGAATAAATTGTTTAATGTTGGATTCCGAGGAATATTCTTGGAATGTATTATAGATTGTCTCAGCAGTAGGAAGATGATAGTCAAAGTATAGGATGCTACCTCCAACTCTCATATTATGAACAGTGGAGTTCCACAGGGATCTGTGCTGGGGCCAATAATATTTTACCTTTTATAAATGACTTACCAGTCCACCTTAAAATAAATCATAAATATATGCGGACGATACCTCAATGGCGGTCTCCGCACAGATTTCAGAGGAACTCATATCATCCATTGCAGATACTGTAAATTCTTTTGTAAACTGGTGTAAATTTAATGGTTTAATGGTTAATGTCGATAAGACAGAATGTGTATATTTTCATTCCACGATATTTCCTCCAACTCATCTTCCCTAACATGTCGAGTCGAAGGTGATAAAATTGAATCAACAACAACAACAAATTTCTTTGGCTTACATATCGATTCCAGTCTTAGATGAACAGAAATGTTGACGCAGTAAACATAAAATTGAATAAGGCCTTTTATGCAATTTCAAGAATAAAAGACTGCATGCCCACCAGTGCAGTAATTAACATCTACTACAGCTTAGTGTACTTTCACTTGTGTTATAATTTAATCTTATGGGGAAACTCTATAGATAACAAACTTGTAAGCCCACTTTTATTAAATATAAAATTATGCCTTATTACAGCATAAACATCTACCAAACTAGAAAATTGTTTCAGATACGAGGATATATTGAAAGATTCTTAGCCTACTACAGAACCAAACAAAATTTCAATGTCAAAATATTTTATTACTCAACATATTCTCCTCTTAATTGGATACATTTATTACAGCGAACCTGCAACGTCTCTAGACCTTTCAAAAAAAATGTTCCTTCTTGCTCTGCAAACCAGACCTTATCAGCTTTTATTACCTCCTCGTTGGGAGAAAATATACGACCTTTTAAACTTTTTTTCAGTTGAGGAAAGAGATGATAGTCAGACGGAGCCAAATCTGGCGAATAAATCACGAATTTTTTGCATGGCAACATGAGATTTGTGTGTAGGGGCGTGGTCCTGCAAAAACAAAACACCTTTGGATAGCTTTCCGCGTCTTTTCTCTTTCATTTTTTCCCATAGAGTGGTCAGTAATGTCGAATAGTAATCTCCAGTTATTGTTCTACCCTTATCCAAAAAATCAATCATGATTACTTCATGGCAATCCCAAAAAACTGAAGCAAGAACTTTTCCAGCAGATTTTTGGACACGAAACTTCTTAGGTCTTGGAGAACCGGAGTGTCGCCATTCCATCAATTGTTGCTTCTTTTCTGGATCGTAGAAATGTACCCAAGTCTCATCCGTAACAACGATTCGGTTTAAGAAGTCTACGTCGTTTTCAAATCGAGCACAGATCGAACGCGATGCTACTACCCTTGCACGCTTTTGGTCATCATTCAAACATTTGGGGATCCATTTTGCAGCAATTTTTCTCATGTCCAAATTGACGTGAACTATATGATGAACGCGTTCGTATGAAATATTCAGTGCTTCAGATATCCGTTTTAGCCCAATTCGACGGTCTGTTAAAATCGTGTCATGAACTGCATCGATATTTTCGGGGACTGACACAGAAACTGGCCTTCCCGATCGGTCATCATCTTCAGTGGAAAATTTACCTCTTCTGAAGCTTGCAGTCCAATTTTTCACGGTCGCATACGAAGGACATTGATCACCAAGGGTATTAGGCATATCTTCGTAAATCTGCTTACCTCTTAACCCTTTTAAATACAGATACTTGATGATGGCTCGATTTATTGCGTAACTCTGGTTTACTTTTTTGAAGTCAAACTTTACACCGACACTTCTAATATGTTATTGTTCGTTGCTATGGTAACGCAATATTTTGTTCATGCTGGGAACTGGTCTAGGCTAACTATATATCAATACATCCTCGTATATGGGAATAAAAATTTACAATAAACTTCCACTTACCATTAGGAGTATATATTCCGTCAGTAATTTCAAGAAGACAATAAAACTTCTGATGACGAGTAAGTGCTACTATAGTATAAAATAATACCTCTGTGATAGCGTGTAGAAGCCCTACTATTTTTATTGTGCTGACTGTATTTTTTATGTACTTTTATATATTTTCATGTCATAATTTTAAATAAGAAAAGGAAGAAAAAATATAACTTAACAAAAGTTATAACAAAAGTTATATTTTTTTCTTCCTTTTCTTATTTCATCATGAACTTCCACAAAATAAATAGATCATCAATCAAACAAGTCATAATTTTAAGATAATCTGTATCACACTTCTCAGTGAGTGATTGACGTGTCCTATACATCTTGTAATGTCCCAAAGGATAAATAAATATTTTTATTTCTATTAACTTGGATTTGGCCGGTAACATATTAGATACTATTGCATTTGCTTTCTCAGATAAATCTGATGGGGTGTATCACTACCTCATAATCAACATCCATCTCCTTGAAAATAACTTGAAATTGAAGCAACCTCGAGCAAACACAGTCAAACAGTCAAACACGCGGCGTGCCAACAAACCGTTTCTATAGTAACGACACAGAAATACCACTGGAAGCTGTGAAATTGTATTGGAAGTATTGATAACATTAAAGATAACAGTACCCAGTCAACACACGGACATTCGATGGATATCCACTGGACATTCATTTTGGACATTTGGGATATCCAGAGGACATCCAGTTGATATCCGGTGGATATTTTATGGACGTCCGATGGATGTTCCGAGTGGAACAAGCTGGACGTCCATGAGATATCCCAGAAAAATATCTCATGGATATCCCAGAAGGATATCTCATGGACGTCCAGCTTGTTCCACTCGGAACATCCATCGGACGTCCATAAAATATCCACCGGATGTCAACTGGATATCCCAAATGTCCAAAATCTGGGATATCCATGAGATATCCTTCTGGGATATCCATAAGATATTGTTCACAGATATCCAAAAGATATCTTTTAGGGATTTTTTTAAATAAATAAAAATTTCAATTATGACAAAACAATAATAATTTCAATTAAATAAAAACGAGAGGATAAAAAAATGTATTTATACTCTTATTGATGAAATAACATTATGATATTAAAAGAATAAAAAATGTGAATATATTATATTGTAATAATAAAATATTCTTTTTGATACCAAAAATAAATTAAAAACAGGCCACTCAGAGAATGACAATCTCGGTTTCTTCTTGGGGTTTTTCCTGTTTTTTCGAAGCTAGCAGATGTCTTTGTTTGGCCATTTGTAGCCAACTTTTTATTGCCTCTTCTGACATTTTCCTATATTTGCTGCCAGACCATTGGAATTAGCTGCGTCTGAAATTAATTGAGTAAACACTAATCCTATATACCACATAAGGGAAGAAAATTCAAGCCGGAATAAGGAATAAATTTTCTAAAGATTGGTAATAAAATCAAATTCTATTGAAGAATTTACTATGTGTATTCTTCATTATAGGCAGAACTTTATATGAAAAATGTTCTCATTACCTAGTAAAAGTTTAGCCAATTTGAGTTCAACAAAAACTCTTTTTTTTGCCCCATACCAGCTATATTCTGATGCAAAATCATTTGTTATATTGGATGAAAGACAACGTTTTATGAAATCATATAATGGTGAACCTCCAATTTTTGAAACTTCATCGACCTGAAAAAGATATTTTTGATAAAGAGATAGGTACATTATTCACTCACAACAGCTCTGAATTTCTCCCTGTTGTCCAAATACTCCACCAATTGTTTGATTTTCTCAAGAAACCAATGTGGAAATGATCAATTTCTACAAATATCGATAAAACATCCCTACATGGTGCAGTTATATTATTAATCTTATCTGTTCGCATGTTTCATATCTGTTAGCGAGTCTATTAGTTTCATGAAAAGTATTTTCTGTAACTGAATTGAATACGAATCCATTATACAAAGAGGAAACCTCGTCTGCAGAACTATCAAATTCTATAACAAAAGAGTTGATGAATAATCAGAATTATTATTTTCAATAATTATTTCATTATCAGGAATGCATGATGTTGAAGTCGACCATTGACGAGATGGAACAGGCGTCATTTAGTGAAGTTTGTAGATTTTATAATACTCGTTCGGATTCCAATTTTTATTTTTTATAAGTACATATCAGCATTTTTGTTTGATATTTCTTTTGATGTTATCCATTTTCTCTCACCTAATTTTGGCACAAATGCATTGATTGAAAATAGTTTAAATATTATATTTCTACCACTTACCATCAAAATGTATTTGAAGGAATGAAAAAATCGAACTGCACAAAACCAAAATCCTCAAAATCCACGTGAATTAAACCAGGAATCAGAGACATAACTATGTAATGGAAGACCAGTAAAACCACAAAAGTAAGCAAGTAAGGTTAAGTTTCTCTTTTGCACAAATCGCACAGCCAGCATGCCAGCAATCACAGAACATTACAAATAAACTGCATGACGTGCATGATATGATATACGCGCTCTGCGATTGGTCACTGTCATGGCGGTAAGTTTAAATGACAAGACAAGAAGGCAAACTGAGTTAAAAATGAGTGAATCACCAGTCAACCTAACCTAACCTGACTAATCTTACGTACATATAATGTTAGCGATTTATCGAATATTCTTCCAAAATTGTTAATAAAAGCAGCGTTGGTCGGAGCTCTCATATAGTGCATTTCAGTACAGAACTTAAGAGTGCAAAACATTCATTATTTTATATTTGCTTCGGATATTTTATAGCCATCTGTAGAATATCTTCCAACGGTTCAGGAAAATGATTATTTTCATAAAGATACAATTTGTGTACGTTGAAGAGAGAAAAAACATCGATATCCAAAATTCAGCTCGACATTTCCCAGATAACACATGGACATCCAATGGATATCCACTGGACATCTGTTATGGATATGCTGGATGTACTATGGACGTCAGGAAATATCCAAAGCATATACTATGGACGTCCAATGGATGTTCGGGGGGTACCAACCTGTACATCCATAAGATATCCTTCAAGGATATCCATAAGATATTCCTGAACTATATCCATAGGATATCCATATAATATATCTTATGGATAATCTCTACGGATATCTTATGGATATCCATTTCAGATCCAGTCGGAAAACGAAAGATGAGAGTATTCTTGAAATGCTTCTATTCGTGTACGAGCATGGAAGAAACTCAGAAATAATAATAAGTCTTGCAATTCAATCACATCCATAATAACTGTGGATATTTTATGGATATCCATTCCAAATCCTTCGATGGATATCCAATGAATATCCATTTCAGCTCCAAGGATATCCCGACCAGAATTGGACATAAAATGGATATCCATAGCATATCGTGTGTTATCTGGGTAATGAAAAGAGAAATATTATTTAGTTATTTTGGACTTATTTTTTTCAGACAGGAACAATTTTTGAATACTATTTTACTGAAAACATTGAATAATATTTTCAAGACAACAGTCGTTTGAAAGCGATAACATATCGGGAAAAAACACGTCAAGATGTATTGGAAGTATTTATTTTTAATATATTTCAGACGATGTAAATTCACAGTGTACAAAAATTGTTTTTTGTATTTCATGTGTAAAATTCGTGTTTTCATGGCACATTCGAGAGAATGTTTGGCCTCGACCTGCGGTCTCGACCAAAAATTAACACTCTCATGTGTGCCATTAAAAAAACAATCAATTTATGCACTTAATACAAAAATAACTATTTTGTAACATATTTTTTCCCATATATTGCAAATATTATGGCTCACACTGTAGGATAGTGCAATAGGTAGGCAGATTGATATGTACAGGAGTTTGTTAACAAGCCCGTGGCAATCATTACTCGCTAGAAGGAAATAAAGCTTCACATCATTTGATCAGGGATTACTCAGAAAATATGTATTCGTTTTAGTGCGTATTGAAACCCTCCTGACTCCGTCACTGCTTTCCACTGTAAAAATGTTTATTTCCAATTCCAATGAAACGCCCTATCAGCTATCAGTTGAATGCAAACATGGTTTTCATCAGTCACCATGCTTTATTCAGCGTAAATTCTCACGAAGCAGCATCCTAGTTTAGTTCAAATGAGATAAAATCTACAGAGTGTCGGATTACCTACTTATAAGTTTATTTGTTTGTGGATGTTACTATGAAAACAGTTAATATTGTTTTTTCGATATCCTGTAATCTGTATTTACTGTTCCACTTTTTGTTTAAGTTTCATTTGACGATCAACAGGTGAGTCTTTTTTCAATAACTTCTGTTTTTACGATAAGAAACCCAAGTGAAGAAATTTCTGAGAAACGTACGGTTTTAATAATTCGGAAATCACAAGAGTTTCGATCAAAATTGCGGATTTTTTTAGTCAAAATACCGGGTGATCCAATCTTAAAGAAACCATTCTCACTGTTAAATCCCCTATTCAACGGTTTAATTACATTTGTTTATAGAAAAAATTCAACAATCCATATTTCAATTCTAAGTAAAAACTATATTTCGTTTCCAGGACATTTTTTGCACATACTTTTTTTTGCACATTTTGGAAATACACTCTCTGAATGAGAGCTATTATCGGATCGGTATTAACAATCAAGCAAAAACGTAGATTATTGAAAAAAACTTGTTGGAACGTCAACTTCTTCCTGAACTTTTTAACACATCAGGCAGTGACGCGGCCAGGGGAGGCTTTGGGGCTGCAGCCCTCCTCCCCACAAGACACCAATTAGTACAGATTATTTATAACATCCGGTTGATGAAAAAAAAACTCGGGTCAACTCAGCCCCATTTCACCTAACCATTTCTTCGTTAAAGTCAATGACATACAGGGGGTCCCTCCGGGAACTGCATCGATCAATATACAGGGTGTTTCAAATTCGATCCTCACCATTGGGATGTCGGAAACTATGAGAGATACGAACATGGTTAAATTGGGGTAAAGTTGCTGCGCATTTACTTGACTAACAATATGCTGTTAAGAAAGTTCTGAAATTCCCAGTATATCCGGAGATATACGGAAAAAACAGAAATTTCGGAAAAGGGTTTTTATTTTTTCTGGCTTTATTTTCAGAAGGATTCGAAAATAAATTGCACTTTCACATTGCCACTTTTTCCCTGCTACATAATGGTGTTTTCAGATTTTCTATACAACGTTTCGTCTTACGGCCATCATCATCAACTTTATTTTTTCTTTGGACATTGGATTCTTTCTGTTTTGAATAGAATCAGATTTTACCTTTTCAATGATGTATCATACGTTATCATTCTTATTCGACAAATTGGAGATATTGAAAAAAATGTATTCTTATCATAATAGGCTTTGACTTTGATGTTTCCAAATTTGACTTTCAATTTGTTACATTCCATGACATTTTGTTATTGTACAAGTCATTGAATTTTTGGCAAAAATGGCTTCCACGAATGAAGAAAAAAGAGATATGATACAAATTTATTACAAATACAATAGAAACAGTGTTATGACAACCGAAATGTATTTAAACTTGTATCCCGAAAGACGACAACCACATTGAACTATGTTCAAGTTATTAGATCAAAATCTCACCGAGCTTGGTTCATTTGAAAAGCCAATGAAAAAATACGGAGACAGAATCAACAATCAAAATTTGATAAATGAGGTCAGTGGCGGATCATGACGTTCGGCAGACTGAGGCGCAACTGATTTCAGCGCCCCTTTCTTTCTGGAATATGCCTACCCAGTCAGTAGGCCGTATATTTAAAAAACAAAGACAGTTTTTCTCGAATATTGTTTTTGCTACGAATTCATTACATAAAATTTAGAAAAATAAAAATAAAATTCTGCTGTCGACAATGACAAAAAAAGAGAAAACAAAACAAACTATATCATAAAAATAGATAAAAAATGTGTATCACATAAAAGACTATAAAAATGAATTTTGCAAAGTCATCTATCATATCATAAGTTCAGTTCTTCCATGACTTCTCTTTCGATAAAGAGAACTGAAAGGTGTTTCAAAGTTTCTTGAGATAAACTATTCCGTTGATAATTTTTTATTCGTTTGAGAATGGAAAATTATCTTTCTCCACTTGAGTTACAAATGGGTATGGTTAATAGTATATTGTGCAACAATTGCAGAAAAGTGCTAATTTCTCACGAGTTTGAAAAAGTTGCGGCACGAGCGCAAGCGAGTGCTGCAATTCAAACGAGTGAGAAATTGCATTTCTGCTCGTGTTACACACTATACTTTTTCTACAACACCCTTTTTGCTAAAAATAATACTATACTATAAGACGGAATGAAATGTCAGTGACTCATCCTTATATTTTCCTCTTGAAGTTGAAGGTAGTAAATTCAATGACAATGAATTAACTTGTTCTCTTAGTTCTGGCGGAGTATTTTCAATTTCAGAACTGTCGCTATCCATTTTAGTTCAATCTCATTAAAAAATGACGGGACAAGAATATTTTACGAATATTTTATGCTTGACGTTTGTTGACATTCAAATGATTCGATAGATGTTGCTCCGTTGCCTAGCAATGGATAGTGTGTATGTGGGTATTTGAGACAGCAGTAGTGATGTCTATGATTTTTGTTCAGAATATTATGAATTTGTACGACAATTTCCCTCATATTATATAAACCAATAGACTTCGTCTATTCATTCTTGAAGTTGCCTGATCGAATATCCCTTCGAAATGCAGAATTTTCAAAATATACTTTCACCTTGCTGTCACGAAAACTGTATTGCTTAGAAATTAGGTACTGAAAAATTTTGGCACAGAAATGTCACTTTGTGGCACAGAAATGTCACTTTGCGGCACACTAATGTCAAATTTCAATTATTGTGAGAAATAATCATGTTTGCGAACGTAAAACTATGCAGAAAAGCATGTTTTGGAGTGTGGTTGCAGAAAAAAATATTTTCAAATGGTTTCAACATTGGGAAAACTTGATTAATTTGTACATATCTTCGGGATTCGACAACTTCATTTCCTTCGCTTTATAATTGAATAAATTCTTATTTGAAAAGGCATGTATCAATGTCATCTTTGTACAATTCGAGCAATCTATCTATGCACAATTCTATTTCCACTGTAGAAATCTTGGTATCAAAAATGAATTTGAAGTGTGCCAGAATTGCATTGTATATGCTTCAGCTCGTTTTTCCATCTCAACTATCAGAACGTCGCAGACAACATTGAATACATTTACGATGAATGATTTTCGCCATACAAAATTGTATCGTTTTCTACAGATTCGTCAAATGTTATTTTTCTTTTTCTCGCGCGAAGGTTTTATTCCATGAATACTCAGTATGGAAAAATTAACTTTGTTTTGCCCAGTTTGGCACCCCTCGCCTGAAAAAATACGAGGCGCGCGCCTCGTGCGCCTCACCTATGATCCGCCACTAAATGAGGTGTGTATTAGGTAAATTAGACATTGTGTCCTTTTCAATGAAAATATAACTTTGAACAAATAACAACAATGAACTAAAATGTAAAGACAAAATTAAATCACAACAAATGCTCAAAATGATGGCCTTGTTCATGATAACACAACTGTGCCCTTCTTTGAATATTATTCACTGCACGATTAATTTCCCTCCTCCTCAATCTTCGGAACTCTCTAACAATGCTGTGTTGAAGGTCCTCAATATTTTGATATTCCCTCTGACCATAAACTTTATTTTTTAGTGTACCCCATAAGAATGTATCCATAACATTTAAGTCTGGAGACCTTGCTGGCCACCTCACCAGCCCATTATTCCCTATCCACTTATCACCAAGCCTTTCAGTCAGGCAATTAGATACTCGTCTGGTAGTGTGCGGTGGAGCACCAGCATGTTGAAACCAGATGTTGTTATAGTTAGCCAAAGGTAGATCATCCAAATAGTCTTCGAAATTCGTCATTAAAAAATGGTGATAGGTTTCTCCATTCAGAATTCCGTCAAACAAATGAGGACCCAAAATTCTATCTTTGTAAATTCCTGCCCACACGTTAATACTAAATCGCACATGAGGTAGAATTTCTGGGAACTGCCTGGGGTTGTTTATGCTCCAAATGTGTTCGTTAAATTATTTCGGCTGAATATCCTACAATTCGAGCAAGTGCGTTCTTCTGTCCAAATTAAATTTTCCAGGAAAACAGGAAACTCAGGTCTTCTTATTGTCCAATTATAAAATTCTAATCGGCGTTCGGGTATCACCTGGATGCAATTTTTGAGATATGTGTATTTTGCAACATTTCAACCGCTTTTTTTTAGATGTCTCCAAGCACTTGAATGACAAATATTCATATCGGAGGAAATTTAAAGTGTAGATTTCCCCGGGTTCATGTTTATCTGCAAATTATTCATTTTTATTGAAAAGGACACAATTGTCTAATTTACCGCATACATCCTCATTTTTCAAATTTTCTTTAGTTTCCTGGTCCAATATGTCTCTGTATTTTTTCATCGGCTTTTCGAATAAACCAAACTCGGTAAGATTTTGATCCAATAACTTGAACATAGTTCGATGTGGATGTCGTCTCTCATGATACAAGTTTAAATACATTTCCGATGTTCTAACACTGTTTTTATGGTATTTGTACCACCCAACTAAGCAATACCCATGAACCACGATCGTCAAGACCGTATAAAACGGAGAAGAAAACTGTAATTCATAAACAATGAGCTTATGACATGAGGCATAAGATGTCCGGAGGACTGCTCATTGCTAATATCCTATACAATAGGAAAAGTTGGGTCGAAAATCCATCAGAAAACAACTATTTTCCTGGCTAATGCCATTGCTATTGTATAGGATATTAGCAATGAGCAGTCCTCCGGACATCTTATGCCTCATGTCATAAGCTCATTGTTTGTGAATTACAGTTTTCTTCTCCGTTTTATACGGTCTTGACGATCGTGGTTCATGGGTATTGCTTAGTTGGGTGGTCGGCGCTGGGATGGCGCTTGCAGTTTTGGAGTTATCCACTGTGCGGGCGCGATCTCAGTTTCGGTCTTGAAATGGATTTGATTATCGATTCATTCGTTGCAGTCATTAGTTATTGACTGCTAGACCTACCCCATACTGATGAAAGGCAACACCCCGAAATTGATATATAGGTGGTCCGAATGTTTCGACGAACATTTCCATGCAACAAGCAATTGCAGAGATAACCTTGTAGGAACTCTGCACGGAAATTTCATCACATGTAATTCAATGTTCGTCGTGGCATTAGCCAGGAAAGTAGTTGTTTTCTGATGGATTTTCGACCCAACTTTCCTATTGTATATGACATTAGCAATGAGCAGTCCTCCGGACATCTTGTGGCTCAAGTCATAAGCTCATTGTTTGTGAATTACAGTTTTCTTGTCCGTTTTATACGGTCTTGACGATCGTGGTTCATGGGTATTGCAATGGTATTGCTTAGTTGGGTGGTCGGCGCTGGGATGGCGGTCGCAGTTTTGGAGTTATCCACTGTGCGGGCGCGATCTCAGCTTCGGTCTTGAAATGGATTTCGTTATCGATTCATTCGTTGCAGTCATTAGAGAGTTGAAGTGCTGCCATGAACGTAAACGTTAACGTACAAATTGACATCTACGCATGCGCATTCGTCAGCTATTAACGTTAACGTTGAAGATAGGTTTACGGGCATACGTAACCTAACGGTCTCACACGGATACCTTAAAAATCAACGCACGCGTTAACTGAAGAATATACGAATCACACCGATGTGTTGCGAATGAGTGAATTTTGGCTTTAAAGCCATAACATCAAAAAGTGACAAAGCATTATTTACAATTTTACATCAATCATAATTTCTTTAATGTATTTTTGATGATTTTGTTCGGTATTTCACTTTATTTGACACAATGAACATTTCGAAAAGCCAATTTCGGAAGAATTTGATTTGCATTCGGCAAGGGAGGTATATGGTCAAAATCCCTATTAAGATCCGTAAAGATGAACTCTAATCCAGTTGTTCAGAGAAAACAGCATAAAAGCAAAATATAAAGACAAATTAACATGTTAGGGTTAACGGTTGACGTACGTTCAACTTCAACTCAATTTCATAACAACCCGTAAACGCTATATTTCGTACGTTAACGTCTACGTTCACGTACTGTGATCACTTCAACTCTCTATGAGTTATTGACTGCTAGATATTAGCAACGAGCAGTCCTCCGGACATCTTATGCCTCAAATTTGTAATAAATTTGTATCATATCTCTTTTTTCTTCGTTCGTGAAAGACATTTCTCGCCAAAAATTGAATGTCTTGCACAATAAAAAAATGTCATTGATTATAACAAATTGACAGTCAAAGTCAAAGACTATTATGATGAGAATTTATGAATTAATTTTTTTCAATATCTCCAATTTTTCGAAAAAGAATGATAACTTATGATACATCATTGAAAAGGTTAAATCTGGTTCTATTCAAAATAGAAAGAATTCAATGTAGCGCCCATAAGAAAAAATAAAGTTGATGATGGTGGCCGGAAGACGAAACGTCGGATAGCAAATCTGAAAACACCATTATGTAGCAGGGAAAAAGTGGCAATGTGGAAGAGCAATTTATTATCGAATCCTTCGAAAAATAAAGCCAGAAAAAAATAAAAACCTTTTTCCGAAATTTCTGTTTTTTCCAGATATCTCCGGATATACTCGGAATTTCAGAACTTTCTCTATGGCATATTGTTAGTCAGGTAAATGCGTAACTTTGCCCCAATTTAACCGAATTTGAAACTCCCTGTATAGAAAACTATAGGTGGGCAGAATTTGAAACTTTGGAAGTTCACAATTGTTTTTTTTTTAAATGGGTCTCCTTGTATATTACCAGAGTTTCTGATTTTACGCATAATTCTGAACATATATGTTTCTCAAGAATACCTGATTTCCTGTTAGTAAGATATTTCGAAAACTGTTGAGTGAAGGCATAGATAACCATATTCAGTTAGATTCATTTCTGAACCCGAATCGAATGAGAATATGCTGTGGGTTTCCATTTGAAACTGGACATTTAATAAATAATCAACTATCTGAATGAAAATGCAAATTTTCACTTTCAGATTTTTTCTCTCAAGTTATATAGGGTCTTTCTCAATATCTATCAGATGTAGTTCAATGTCCAGCGTGGCTTTAGCCGGGGAAGTAGTTGTTTTCTGTTAGATATTACCAAAAATAAATTCAATTTTATCGTAGGGTTTTTCCATTTCCAGAGGAGTCATGTATTGATTCAATTTCAATTGAGAATGTTTCTCTTTAAAAAATTGGAAATGGTGTTTTAGTGGTGATATCAAGAAAAGTGGAAAAGTCGAAGTCGGGAACAATAAAACATGTAAAGAAAATGCATTTGATTAAGTATTATCACAATCATCGTTTTGAATTAACATACAATTGTTCTATTAATATAAATCTTGCAAAAAATTAGAATGGATGGAATATGATTGTAATATGTTGAAAAAAAAAAACGATTCAAATGAGAACACATTTATTTAAACAATGCAGGCCGTGTAGAACATATTTTTATTTCTGACCGAGATATTATAAGCTTATATCGTTATAGTTACGCTATCAATAAAGTGGGTCATAACTCCCTTGGGACATTATAGAGTCTATAATTCCCTCTACCTTTCACAAGTAAAAATAAAATAAGAAATGCCAGTATACGAGGATATATTGAAAAATACATAGCCTACTATAGAACCAAACAAAATTTCAATGTCAAAATATTTTATTACTCAACATATTCTCCTCTTAATTGGATACATTTATTACAGCAAAACCTGCAACGTCTCTAGACATTTCAAAAAAATGTTTCTTCTTGCTCTACAAACCAGACCTCCACAGCTTTCATTACCTCCTCGTTGGAAGAAAATTTACGACCATTCAAATTTTTTTTCAGTTGAGGAAAGAGATGATAGTCGGACGGAGCCAAATCTGGTGAATAAGGGAGGTGTTCTAGTAATTCAATCCCTAAATCACGAATTTTTTGCATGGTAACATGAGATTTGTGTGCAGGGGCGTTGTCCTGCCAAAACAAAACACCTTTGGATAGCTTTCTGCGTCTTTTCTCTTTAATTTTTTCCCGTAGAGTGGTCAGTAATAATAATAATAATAATAGCGTTTATTGCCCAACAGTTTCCCATTTACAGAGCAATTTTATAAATGACAATACAAGATTAATTAGTAGCACTAATTTCTAAATATGAATGACAATCACAAGTCCTATTTGAATACAAAAACAAAAAAAAATAAAAATAAAATAAAAAATACAAAAATTCAAAGATGCGCACGAGATTCATTCTTGAGTTCACAAACACTGCAAGAAAAGAAGTCACAAACACTAGAAAGTTTGTTTGCATTACTGCACATAAAATGTATTGGTGCCTTTAACATTAAATTTGTTTGAGCTCTTTTGCATAAGAAAGTAGTGTTGTGTCTAGATGTTATTCTTGGAACAAAAATATTAATTTGCGACAGTAATGCGGGACAGTCAATTTTACCATTGAATAATTTACACAAGCATAAAACAGAAGCCTGATTTCTACGTTTTTCTAATGATACAAAGTCAAATCTATGCAACAAATCAAGATAATTACAGCCTCTTGGAGGATGATTTCCGTTGATTTTGAAGCTTAGGAATTTTAAGAATTTCTTTTGAACTTTATCGATAGCAGATGAGTATTGAAAATATATAGGATTCCATATTATGGACCCATATTCTAGTTTCGATCTGACTAAACTGAAATATAGAGAGGTCAATGCTAAAATATTATTGAAATTTTTACAGTTTCTTATAATGAAGCCATATGATCGATATGCTGAACTAACAATACTATTTATGTGTTGATTGAATGTGAGTTGCTGGTCAAAATAGACACCTAAATCCTTAATGCAGTTTTTTCTAATGTGACATTATCTATGCTGTAGGGAAATTGTAATGTATTGAGTTTCCGGCTGAATGTTAAGATTTTACATTTAGATATGTTCAAATGCAAGCAATTTTCAAGACACCATGTGTGTAAAGTATTAATTTGATTTTGCAATATCATACAGTCATCTAAACTGGTTATAGTAGCGTATAACTTCAAATCATCTGCAAACATCAACCTATTGCACTCCAATAGATTGCACAAGTCATTAATAAATATCAAAAATAATAATGGACCAAGATTGGACCCCTGAGGTACTCCGCTAGTTGCAAAATAGATATTTGAATAAAAACCATTGTAATGAACATACTGTTTGCGTTGATAGAGGTATGATTCTAAAAGTTGTAAGTAAGTTTCATTAATGCCCATTATTGAAAGTTTGTGAAGAAGTATATTATGACTGATCTTATCGAAAGCCTTAGAGAAATCTGTGTACACCGCATCAACCTGCCCCCTAAGATCTAAAGTTTCACACAAATATTGATTAAAAACAGCCAGGTTACTAACGGTGGATCTAGAATTCATAAAACCATGTTGGTATTCAGATATAATATGTTTGGTGGACAGATAAATGCGACTGTACAAGATGGTCTCCAGAATCTTCGCAAAGTTATTCAAGATTGATATCGGTCTATAATTATTAATGGCATTACGATCTTGACTTTTATGGATTGGGCAAACTTTGGCAATTTTCCAAATTTCTGGAAAAACTGATGTTTTCAAAATTAAATTGAAAAGGATTTGTAGAGGGTGAACTAATACTCTTAAGCAGTCTTTCAAGAGAAATGATGGTATTCTATCTGACCCTGAAGTGAACTTATTCTTTAATTTTTTCCCAGCTTCCAAGATTTCTGTTTCCGTGATTGTTTCACAGCTAATATCTACTAGAGTATTATGATCAAAATTAAATAATAAGTTTTCCTCTACGTTTACAGGTAATGAATAGGCACTTTCAAAGAAATTCCCGAAGGCATTTACAATCGATTGCGGATCAGTATACGATTCCCCTCCACAAACCATTTTACCAGGAATTCTTGAAGTTTTATTTTTATTATTGACAAATGCCCAGAAATTGTTCGGATCCTCTTTCAACTTGATTTCTACATTCTGTAAATACGATGCATATGCTTCTTTTAGTTTTTGTTTGATATCTGCCCTTAGCCTACTGAATTCCTGATGAAAATAAAAATTTCCTGTGTTTTTGAACTTTCTATGTAGCTTGGACTTTTCTTTAATAAGCTTTATTACCTCGCTTGGATACCATACTGGATATTTATGATTAAAATTTTTGGAAAGTGGAATGTGTGTATTCATGATTTCATACAACCTATTATAAAAACTTTCCACAGCAACGTTAATTTCAGTAAAGTTTTCTAAAAAGTCCCAATTACTATATAAGAAATCATTGTATAAAGAGCGATAGTCTGCTCTTTTAAAATTGTATTTTCTGGTGTTAATATTTGTACTGAAATGACGCCTTTTTGAAGTGAATCCAATGAGCTCAATGGAAAGAGATGGGTGATAGAGATCTTCGTTTACTAATGGTAAAAAGTCACGGGTTACTGCACAATTGACACTACTCATTACAAGATCTAGCAATTTATCATAGTTGTTTAAAATGTTGTTATATTGTTTCATATTAAAGAAGGCCAGCAAATTTGAGATTGTACGAGTTTTCCTATCTTCCAAATTATTATCAATGAAATTTGTACAATTAAAGTCTCCCAAAAATAATACTTTATCCGAATTGATTACATCCCAACCTTCTAAAGCTTCAAAAAAATTATCGTATTCATCTAGTGACAAAGATGGTGGAATGTAAACAATTGCTATAAAAAAAGACCAGAATGATACAAAACACTTGCACACCAAGAAGTCTATTTTGGGAAAATTTTCTTCAAACTGGGAAGTATCAATAACTTCGGATTTGTCGAATAGTAATCTCCAGTTATTGTTCTACCCTTATCCAAAAAATCAATCATGATTACTTCATGGCAATCCCAAAAAACTGAAGCAAGAACTTTTCCAGCAGATTTTGGACACGAAACTTCTTAGGTCTTGGAGAACCGGAGTGTCGCCATTCCATCGATTGTTGCTTTGTTTCTGGATCATAGAAATGTACCCAAGTCTCATCCATAGTAACAATTCGGTTTAAGAAGTCTACATCGTTTTCAAATCGAGCACAGATGGAACGCGATGCTACTACCCTTGCACGCTTTTGGTCAACATTCAAACATTTGGGGATCCATTTTGCAGCAATTTTTCTCATGTCCAAATTGACGTGAACTATATGATGAACGCGTTCGTATGAAATATTCAGTGCTTCAGATATCCGTTTTAGCCCAATTCGACGGTCTGTTAAAATCATGTCATGAACTGCATCGATATTTTCGATCGGTCATCATCTTCCATGGAAGATTTACCTCTTTTGAAGCTTGCAGACCTATTTTTCACGGTCGCATACGAAGGACATTGATCACCAAGGGTATTTAGCATAACTTCATAAATCTGCTTACCTCTTAACCCTTTTAAATACAGGTACTTGATGATGGCTCGATACTCCAATTTTTCGATTTTCACAATTTCGGTGGACAAATTTTTTCTTTTAATTTATTGCGTAACTCTGGTTTACTTTTATGACGTCAAACTTTACACTGACGCTTCTAATAAGTTATTGTTCGTTGCTATAGTAACGCAATATTTTGTTTATGCACGGAACTGGTCTAGGCTAACTAGATATCAATACATCCTCGTAGCACTGCACGATATGAAAGTAGGAAACCAATTTTCAACAATTACATTTTTGTAAGGACGAACGAATTGAGATATCCATATAAATTAAATAAAGTTTATTACTTGATGGAGGGTTCAATGCACATATGGAGAATCTTTTTTGAAAAAGTTTCCACTATATCTTCGTCATGTGTTATAACCTCGTCGTGTATTATAACTTTTCATATCTTAATGTATTATTTCTCTACATACATACAGTGCGGTCCAAAGGTATGGAATAAATTCATTTTTAGCGTTATTGTTGTATTTTATGAAAAAATCCTGAAACAGGTCAATTTTTATTGGCAATTTGACAATTTACAGTATGAAAATATTACCCCCTTCTTGCACCCCCTCTGAATTATGAGCACCCCCTCAAAAATTTTAAATGAGAAGGGGGGTCGTGTGGCATCTTGTTCGAAAGGGATTTTCACTATCTGTTCAGCAATACTAAGTTTTTCATATTTGGTGCAACCATAACTGAGAAATTTTTTTATTAAAATTTAAAAATATTGACACTGTAAATTATGTATCCGTTGAAAAAACCTGAAACAGGTCGATTGCTATTCTCAATTTGACAATTTATACTTTCTTATCTGTCTTGCTAAAAAAGTCAAGAAAAAGTCGTTGAAGACACCAAAAAATTATTCACAAAACCCATAAATAATATAATGTCAATCTAGTAAACTACTGTTATTTTGATATTTGTGAGTTGCTGGCAGACGTCGGTGTATTGAAAAATATTTTTGTGTGTATTCGATTCATCTATGGCTCATTTATCCGAAACTCAAAGAATAGACATTTTAATTATGCTTGGATGCGGTAATAAAACACGAACTCAAACGGAAGTTTGTGAAATGTTCAATAATAAATACCCTGGTCAACACGTATCACAATCTACAGTTAGCAAAATAGAAACAAAATACCGTGAAACTGGACATGTAAAAACTCGTCAAAAACCAGGTCGAAATGCTGCATTGGATGAGGAGAAAAAGTTAGATGTACTGTTAGCGATTGAGGAAAATCCGCATATGACAAGTAGACAACTTGCCGCCGACAATGATGTAAGTAAATCATCGATATTGAGAGCTTTACATAAAGAAAAATACCATCCTTATAAAGTTCAGTTGGTTCAGGAGTTAAATGAGGATGACCCTGATAGAAGGCAACAATTCTGTGAACTGATGATGGATAGAATCGAAGCAGATTTGTAGTTCATAAACAAAATTGTGTTTTCTGATGAAGCTACTTTTTATTTAAATGGAACGGTTAATAGACAAAACTGTAGATATTGGAGCAGAGAAAATCCTCATTGGATGTGTGAGGCTCACACACAATATCCCAAAAAAGTGAACGTTTGGGCTGGTATCATTAAAAACAAAATTATTGGCCCCTATTTTTTTGAAGGCACAATTAATGGTGAGGTTTATCTAGGTTTTTTGATGAACTTTTTAGTGCCTACATTAAAAAGACTTTTTCCCGATGTTAATGATCCAAATGGAATAGATAGATCAATTTGGTATCAACAAGACGGAGCTCCACCGCATTACACACGTATTGTTCGAGATTATTTGACAGAAGTTTTTCCCAATAGGTGGATTGGCAGACGTGGAATGATTGAATGGCCGCCTAGATCCCCCGATTTGACTCCTCTCGATTACTTTTTATGGGGTTATTTAAAATCAAAAGTATATTTCAATAGACCAGACAATATTGCAGATTTAAAAACTAGGATATCGGAAGAAATTAACAACATAACCCCTGAGGTCCTACAAAATGTTCTACGAGAATTCCAAGATCGCCTTGCTTATTGTCAAGAAGTGAATGGTGGTCATTTTGAACATTTAATTTAACTGTAAAACAAATTGAAATATACTTCCTAAACATTATGTTACATTATTTCCTTCAGTCTATCAACATTTTACATATTCAGAATAAATTTTCTCAGTATTGCTGAACAGAGAATGAAAATCCCTTTTGAAAAAGGTGCAACACAACCACCTTTCTCATTCAAATTTTTTGAGGGGGTACTCATAATTCAGAAGGGGTGCAAGAAGGGGGTGATATTTTCATACTATAAATTGTCAAATTGAGAATAGAAATCGACCTGCTTCAGGTTGTTTCAACGGATACATAATTTACAGTGTCAATTTTTTTAAATTTTAATAAAAAATTTTCTTCGTTATGGTTGCACCAAATATGAAAAACTTAGTATTGCTGAACAGATAATGAAAATCCCTTTCGAACAAGATGCCACACGACCCCCCTTCTCATTTAAAATTTTTGAGGGGGTGCTCATAATTCAGAGGGGGTGCAAGAAGGGGGTAATATTTTCATACTGTAAATTGTCAAATTGCCAATAAAAATTGACCTGTTTCAGGATTTTTTCATAAAATACATAATAACGCTAAAAATGAATTTATTCCATACCTTTGGACCGCACTGTATAAAAGATTAGCAAATTATATATTTTTGGAATCCAAATGATTTTTTCTGATTTACAAATTATTGTTTGTATTCTTAATTTCAATTAACACATTCTGAAATTCAATTCACCTTTCTGAATTACAATTCACACATTCTGAAATTTACTTTACTATTATGAATTACAATTTACGATCGAAATTAACATTACCGTTCCTGATTTACTACTTGAAAAGGTGTAGTACCTGCTATATACACACTGTCCGTGGTTTCACGCACGGGTAATTTTTTAAGCACTTGTGATAAAAAGTATCACTTTACGCATTGTGAACACCGTGAATAAATACAGAATTCGATGAAAATTCGTGAAATAACTTGAATAGTTCGGAGAATTAAAAAATAATAAATAACGAATATAGGTATTTATAATACAAGTGTGAAAAGTGTAAGTTTAAAACACATGTGTGAATGTTTGCATAACTAGCATACTGTAGAAAATTCAATGGGTGATTTTGACCGAAGTTTTATCAAAAATTTAACCATAAAACGGAAATACAGGGTGTCAATTTGAAAACTTCCCACCTTAATATCTTCCTTCCAGTAAACAATATGAGTAATCGAAAAAACAGGTCAATTTTATTGTCAAGGGGGACACTTTCACGGACTATTTGTAGCCCTCGTGGTTCAACCCCCTAGGAGGGGTAGATGTTACCCTTAGAATTTTAAATGGGAAGGGGGGTCAAGTGGCACATCATTTTGATGGGCGTTCAATTTTTGTTCCAATGGTACCCTGACTTATTATTTTGTGATGAGCATTTTCCGAAAAATTGCGTTCTAAACTAACAGAAGTAATTATTAGAACGCCTATACTGAGATGCATTATTGTATTGACTCCCTTTAATAAAAATGGTTAGAAGAGTAGGTGGCACCGCTCCAACCCTTGAATGACAGGAATAAATTTATTACGCATGGGATTTTTTATTTGGTGGTTATTTTCCTTCTACACAATAAAATTTAATTTGCGAGAAAGACATTTCCAACATAAAATCTACTTACGCTTATCTTATTAGCTGTTCGAAATGTTGTCCATTTTGCTCTAAACAGTAATACAGTCTGTTTTCGAACTCCCCTCTAACATTACGGAAAACTTCCCTAGGAATTGACCGGCATGCTGCTGTAATTCGTCTTTTAAGTTCGTCAATATCAGAAGGTTGTGTTTTATAAACAACGGATTTAAGATGCCCCCAAAGAAAGAAATCTAAGGGTGTTAAATCCGGTGATCTCGGAGGCCATTCAACTGCTCCCCTTCTGCCAATCCATCTACCCGGAAATCTCTCGTTTAACCACTGTCGGACGGGAAGAAAATAATGAGGTGGAGCACCGTCCTGCTGGAAATGTAACAGATCCTCCTGCAAAAGTTCATTACCTTCTGCATCAATTTGAGTTTCTAGCTCGTGAGTTATAAGAGGATCGACAGTCTCTTCAAGCATATCAAGGTACAGATTGCCAGTCAAGTTTTCTTCCAGAAATAATGGACCAAGAAGGGCATTTCCAAGAATACCAGCCCAAACATTAACTTTTTGTGGGTGTTGTGTATGCCCTTCCCGAAAAATATGTGGGTTTTCGTCACTCCAATAGCGACAATTTTGTCTATTAACATTGCCATTCAGAAAAAATGAACACTCATCGCTGAAACAGATGTTTAACAGAAGATTAGGGATGGTATTGACTCGATGAGACATGATTTCACAAAACTCTATTCTTCTATCATAATCATCCTCGTGGAGCTCTTGAAGAATCTGCATTTTATATGGATGAAATTTATGCATTTTCAATGCCTTTCTTATAGTCTCGCGTGACATTCCCGTCTGTTCTGATACTGATCGTAAGAAGCTCGTGGGCTCTGCAGCAAATGTTCCCAAAACTTCAATTTGAGCTGCTTCATTTAGTACTCTGGGGTTATTTCTTTTTTTATTTGTCACTGAACCAGTTTCGTAAAACTTATTCACCAAATCAAGCACATATCGGTGACTTACATTACAATTTGGATATCTTTCGTTAAAAAGACATGCCGCCCTTCGTGCGCACTTTCCAACTTCGCCATAAATTACAATCATTTCAATTCTGTCTTGAAGAATGTAAACCATTTTTACACTTTTATACACTTATTAAAGTAATTCCTAAACAGCCCAACAGGTACAACGGTATTCACAATACTACCACATAGTTCAAATTTGCTAACCAATTTTTTGCCGGAAAACAGAAACTTTTTACAGCAGAAGTAGCAAAAAAGGAAGGCTATCTGTACAATTTCTGCGATGACACTTAAAAATTCAGCATTTAATAAACACAACTTTACTACCATCTACGTTTTACTATTAGACTACTTTTTTATGTAAAGTGTTTGGAGCTAATGGCTAATGTTACCCCTAATAAAGGGTTGGAACGGTACCACCTAATATTCTAACCAGTTCTGGCCAAACCATGCATCTCAGTATAGGCGTTCTAATAATTACTTCTGTTAGTTTAGAACGCAATTTTTCGGAAAATGCTCATCAAAAAATAATAAGTCAGGGTACCATTGGAACAAGAATTGAACGCCCATCAAAATGATGTGCTACTTGACCCCCCTTCCCATTTAAAATTCTAAGGGTAACATCTACCCCTCCTAGGGGGTTGAACCACGAGGGCTATAAATAGTCCGTGAAAGTGTCCCCCTTGACAATAAAATTGACCTGATTTTTCGATTACTCATATTGTTTACTGGAAGGAAGATATTAAGGGTGGGAAGTTTTCAAATTGACACCCTGTATATCACATTTCTGTCAGTCAATGGAGTTGTTGAGGAATGTCTCTGTTGTCAATAATAAAAACTATGAACGTAAAGAACTGATAAGAATTGAATTATGGTAATTTATTCGCCAGTAGATAAGTAGGTACCCAGGTTATCTACAAAAGTCATGAGCACAGTCACGACTGATGCACTTACTTCGAAAATTTCTGATATATTTATCCAATTATTATTTGGGAATTTGGAATTGAAAAGTGATAACGTTTACTTGTTATGCGGAAATTTACAAATAACTTTTTCGGTAGAAGTTTTGTTTTTATATGATTTCATCATCAACATTGCAGAATATTTTCTCCAATACATTGGTAGAAAGGACGATACAACGTACCTCTCTTCAAATTGGGTCTTGATAAATAACATATCGAATCAAAAACGCTTTATTATCAAAGATAAAATTCTTTTTTCGGCAACCATCCGGGAAGTGTTCACTTCTTGGACACTTTTTCATTGGGAAAGTAGCACTTCCCGGCTTAGTCCAGAAATAACGTACTTCTCGGACTAGGCCGGGAAGTGCTCGAATTTCAATATAAATATTAATATAAATAAGAATGTTTCTGTTGGTACCTATCTTCTGTTCGAATTTCAATATATAATACAAATTAGAACTAAAATGTTCGAAATATTCAAATTTGGAATCACAGCCAGGGTAGTTTACTCTTGATCAAAATTCTATTTTTTGTTCCCCCCTGTACACCTTTTAGAAATTTAGAATTTTGATGAAGAATTAAATTTTCTGACAAATCGATAATAAAAAAGTTTCCATATGGTGCAAATGTAACAAAGTACAGAAATATATATATTTTTTTTTGTATAGACAAAATTTCGAAAAGTCTATCGTTGGAAAAGGGAACCTCATATCGGTTCAGTATCGGTGTTAGGGTCAAATAGGGCAAACCACATAAAACAGAAAAAGAAAAACGCATTAAAATAACGACTTGATACTTTAAAACCAGACTAAACAAAAACCCAACAGTATTATTTAACCAGGTCAAAAGGACACGAACACCATTAAAATTGTTTAGAAGTTTTTCAAAGAAATGCAATAAAGATTCCAATTTTATTAAGGGAGAGGTCGAAGGGCGCTAGACGATTTCAACATCGTTAAATTTTAAGTACCTCCCAGGCCCTCGAATTTGTTAGCCGGATAGGCGGGCACGAATAATTCGGAAAATTGTACAGATATAGCATAGTCGCGACATCTAGGGTTGTGGGGTAGATATAGCCAACCGTCTTAGTCGGCATGAGTAACAGAACTCTATCGATAATTTCGCATACTTACTCTTCGAGCTGAGGGAGGGCATTAGTAGGACCACAGACTAGAAAATATTCGAGAGCATTTGATTGGCTGTGAAGATTTCTGAAGTGGAATTTCAAACTGGCAAGCTTTTGAATTTTTTGAGAAAAATTCGAGAGTCGGGTACGATCCAGGGTTCCAGTCGGTTTGTTCGGGGTTTAAGCCAGTTTGGTCTTATAGTCGAGACTCGAGTTAGGGAATATCTGGAGTGGATTGAAATACGAGGTATTTCAAGTCACTGTTTCGCGAAGAGGCTTTTGTGTTGAGTTGGTATAATTTGTGGCGGCTTTTGTTAATTTTCGTAAGTCGTAGGAACATTTTGAGTTCCTTAATTTCCGTTCGCAAGATTCGGGAACGTCTAAACTGAAGTGGCTTGTTTAATTGGATTACTTGAAGAGTTCGAGCTTCGATTCGTGTGGTGAGCGTATTTGTACCTTTTTGATTTGACATATACCTGTAAGCTATATTTTTGGGAATTATCGAACAGATTAACAACGAATTGGGTTTCCCTTTTTCCAAATTAGGTTATAGCTAGCAATATGTAGATTTATATATATATATATATTTATATATATATATATACCTAATATACAGGGAGGAGTGTTTAAGCGGGCCTCTTAAAACTCCCTCGCGCAGATAGTTTATTTAGGTTTATATTAGATCTCAGGTAGGGCATACTACTCAAACAATAGGGTTAAGTACTTGAACTAGAGAGAAATAGTCTCATAATTGTTCTTTTTGTTTTGCTCGGGCAATTGATTTTCCGTTTGTTAGATTTTAAAATAAAATAAGATAGAACTTTGATATAACTACTTACAATCAGTGTAAACACATATCCAGATTCAGTTATATTTTGAGAGTAATAACCCTGGAACTGTCTTTTTATTTAAGGAGAGTATTTCGATATTGTGCCCGTTTAGAGAGAAATCGTTCATTAATTTAGTTCTTTGACATTGTTGTCTCAACTTTCCGCCTCATTAGTAATTTAATAAATTTAGTTCGTTAAAACCTGGCTGGTATTATTTAATCCCTTCAAACCTTAGGTAAAGTCCATGCATTTAAGCCGTGGCCGAGTCTACCCTCCAAGGACTTAATTTGTGACATAACCTAGCCGACCGCTAGAAACCACGACACCACTAAATTCTAAATCTGTATGATCCGAACGGATTTAAAACTTTTCTGATCTGGTGGCAGCGAGCATCGCGCTACCTTCTTTTAATAAAAAAATAACTCTCTGTCTGGACGATCTCTTTTGTAGGGGTGTCATTGTTCTGGCGAAGATATATATATATTATTATTATATCTCGAGAATTTGAAGAGATCACCCCCAGGTTGGAGGTTATTACACAAATTTTTTAAACAGACTGTATAGAGTCATGACCATCTTTTGATAGGCAACCCATTTTAGGCGTATTCCTCTATTTATGTAACTTCATAAAAAGTATGTTTCATCCGGTTAACAGATGAGTGAAGGTCGACCTCTCTTCGTCTCTTAGACTAAATGCGTCTCAATGATTTGTTATTCTACATGATTGCCGAAAAAATAGTGTACGCAACACGTCCGAAAACAGTTTTTTTGTACTAGTAGACTTCCAGGACTCGCTGACGCTCGACCTAGAATTTGGTCTACTCGTCCAAAAAAATAGTATTTTCCGGACTTGTTACGTAAATAACTATTTTTTAATGTTTTGGTTTTCACGAAGAGGTAAATCCTGTAATGTTCAAAGAACACAATAACTAGACACGATGACATTAATATAAATGTTCGAATTGCCTTCCATTTGCTGCAAGGCACATTTCAAAATTTTTCATTACATGAGTTCTCATAACGTTCTCCAATATTTGCGGTGTTATACTTTGACAAACCTTCAAAATTCGATTTAGCAAATCCTTCAAATTCGATGGTTGAGTAGTATAATACACCTCTGAGTTCAGATACCCCCATAAAAAAAGTCCAAAGGGGTCAAGTGTGGCGAACGAGCCGGCCATTTTATTGGTCCGTTTGTTCTGAGCCATGCGAGCAACCGTTGGAATTTTTTCCGAATTTCTACGCGTTTTCTATCTAGCTTTTGAGGGGGGAAGAGGTTAACTTTTTTTGAAACCGTATTATGCAATGGTCAGATATTTTTCACTATTTTTACGGATTTTTTTGATTTCTATTTCGCGAGTTTTCCAAAATTTTTTCGTGACAGGAAAGGAGAGTGAGCCCCCGATCGATTTTTCCATCATTATTTTCCAAGTCCGAAACTGTTGAAACAGTTTTAGAATTCCCTTGAGTTGTCTATCTAGCTTTTGAGGGTGAAATTTTTTAAACCGTAATATTCGACGGTCAGATATTTTTCACCATTTTTACGGATTTTTTCCTGATTTAATTTCGAGAGTTTTCCAACTTGTTTCGAGAAAAGAGGAGGGCGAGCCCCCTACCCAATTGTTTTTTCAGTTGTAATACCACAAGAGAGTGAGAATAAAGTGAAAATAATTCGACAGATTTTTCGAAAACTTGTTGCCAGGCAATAGACACGAGAGCCCGAATAGCTCGAGTGGCTATTGCCAAATGGCAACAAGTTTGAGAAAAAAATGTGGAGAATCATTTTCTACTTTATCGAACTCTCGTGTGGTATTCGATAGATTATTTTTTGATGCCCCAATTCTCTATATAACATTTTTATTCATTACAGTTATCTAAATTCATTTTTCAGTTTGCATGCAAACTGATGACAGACGTCAAATCAAAAGTATCAGGTGTTGTCACACAATAAAAACAAAATACCACGAATATCCCCGAGGCAATAATATATATATATATATATATATATATATATATATATATATATATATATATATATATATATATATATATAATATAATATAATAATGTTGTGATTGGTGATTGGTTTGAAAGTACATCATAGCTTCAAATTGATGGTTTTTATTGGTTGCAAGATATGTCGAAAACTAATCGCTGTAATTTTTGACGTCCAAATCCGTCAAGAAAACTTCAGAAACTCTACGCGTTCTGTATCTAGCTTTCGGGGGGCAGGGGGGACAATTTATTTGACAACAACGCATTGTCATCGGAACTGAACCGACATGTGAAATTTCAATTCCATAGGATAAGAGAAAGTGGTTCTAATTTGTACCATCTAGCACATACACAAGTTAAATAAAAGCTTTTAATAACTAAAATAATATTTATCTGGAAAAAAGACAGTGGCGGATCATTATTTTGATCAAAAATATAACAGGGTATTTTAACAGGAACGCCATTGATGAAAATTAAGGAAGCCTTTATCATGAAAAAAACGTATTTTGATGCTTACTTTGCATATATACCAAAATTGAAAAAAAAAGCCAAAGCGGTTTCAGAGATACTGATTTTTTTTGTTAAATTTCAACATCCTACATCTCAGAAATAAAGCGGTTGCGGACTTATGTTCATAAGAAGAATTTTTCTTAAAAACGTCCAAGGATTATCGCTTTTTAGGATAAAGCATACAATTCTGAAACACCCTGTAGATAAAAAAAATTGAAATATCAAAGGTGAAAAAAATATACAGAGTTAAACAGCCAAACGTTCAGGATCGGTTTTTCAGGTGAAAAGGAAACTTTTTTTCCTATGAGAATGTGTTCTAAATTGCTTCGTTTTCGAAATATACCGGGTGGCTACGGAAGTATTGCCTACGGAATATCTCAGTTATTGTATGAAGTAGGTTTGTGAAATTTGGAGCGTCGATATAATGACATAAGAGCTAAAATTTGAGCATATTGACATGTCGAAGTTAACTTCCGGTCTGACCGGAAGTAACATCAACTTTCTTATTTTAAATGGAAACCCTATTTTTTTTCTTTTCGCTTTATTCAGCATTCAATTCCCTTTCTAATGACATATCACAAGTTGGTATCTAACCAGAAACTAGATCAGAAAAAAATTATTATTGAAATTCACCGAGTAGGCCGTGGAAGCAAAATGAAAGCCAAAAATTGAAAAGTTGGCTATGGAAACCTTACGTCACTTGATAACAGTTGCTCCTACTGTGATATTTTATTTTCATTCGTCGGCGTTATAAAAAGCCGCCAAAAAAAATATTGGAAAAATTGGGAAACAAACAATACTCTGTAGGTCCATAACTTAAATAGGAACATACAACTTTTTCTTGCCTGTACTATTCAGCATAACCATTCCTTTCTAATGAAATAATAGAAAATAATTTTTTGAACTGAGACCCCTAAAAATCCAATTATTATTCTTCAAATAACAAAACAGATTATCGCCATACGCAAAAATAAAATAAAAAATAATGTGGAATGATAAATTATATCCTGTAGGTTCTAGGTTAAATAGGAACATAAACGTACTTGGTCTGTGCCATCGTCCATAGATATTCTAATATCTAACCTATGGACGATGTTTGTGCTATTCAGAATAATCATTCCATTGCAATAATCATTCGAACCAAAATATTAACAAGTAGGCTGATTAAGATGTATTTTGGAATGAAACAAAAAAGAAATGAGAGCTGTCACGAACGCTGCTATCCATATTATTTTGACGTTCGAAGTAGTGTTTTTGATTCTGCCGTTTTAAAAGGGTTTGGAAATCGAAATCAGTTAGTGGAATATTCAAAAAATGCCCCGTTATTCACGAACCGAATAAATTGACATGCTTCTCATTTATGGTGAATGTTTAAAAAATTCTTATGCCGCTGAACGATTGTATTTAGAGCGATATCCAGGGAGGCAGCAACCGTCAAGAAGGTATTTCCAGTGGCTTGAAGAAAAATTAAGAACTGAGCCTGATGTTCACGAAGACCAAGAAGCATTTGTTATTAATGAGGAAACTGAAATTAATGTATTAGCTTTAGTACAATATGATAGCACAATTTCCTCAAGGCAGATTGGCGCCGAATTAGCTATAAGTAAGGACTCTGCTAGGAAAATTTTGAAAAAACATCGATTGAAATCCTTCAAGTATCAGTTGCATCAACATTTGTATGAAAATGACGGTGAAAGGCGCCTGGAATATTGTAATTGGTTTCTTCGACAAAATGCTGAGAATCACCTATTTAACTATTATATCTTGTTTACGGACGAGTCAAGATTTACCAACAATGGATTATTTAACAGGAATAATACAAGGAAGTACTGTACTTTATTTGGATTATTGTCGATAGTCGAAGTGTAAAGTGCTAAAAGTGTGAACGGTATTTTGTTCCAGGTACTGGGCGATAGCAAACGAGCACCGGTTTCGACAAGGCGGCTTCCAGGAGAGATTTGGTGTGAATGTTTGGGCAGGAATAGTTGGAACTCATATTGTTGGCCCAATCTTTTTCAAGGCCAACTAACCGGAGAGAGATACTTTAATTTTTTAACGAATGAAATTTCGGAATTCATTAACAACCTACCAGCGGAAATAACTGAGAGAATGTACTTCCAGCAAGATGGCGCCCCTCCGCATAATTCAAGAATAGCGAGAAATTATCTTCAAAATCGCTTTCAAGAGAGACTTATAACAACCCATGGTCAAGTCAGGTGGCCACCAAGGTCACCTGATCTTACTGCGTGCGACTTTTTTCTATGGGGCATCTTAAAAATAGGCTGTATTCCACACAGCCTACAACTTTACATGAGCTAGAAGTAAAAATTCGTAGAGCTTTCCAAGATATCACGCCCCAAATGTTGAGAAACGTTTTACCTACATGAAAATATCACCAGAGTCAATAAATGTATTGACGCTGAGGGAATGCATTTCGAACATTTGTTTTGAATTTATTTTATCTTTAATCCTATCAATTTGAATTTTTTTTTTTCGATAAATCTGTTTTTTCGTTATTTGAAGAATAATAATTGGATTTTTTGGTATTTCATTTCAAAAAATTACTTTCTATTATATCATCAGAAAGGAATGGTTATGCTGAATAGTACAGGCAAGAAAAAGTTGTATGTTCCTATTTAAGTTATGGACCTACAGATTATTGTTTTTTTTTCCCAATTTTTCCAATATTTTTTTTGGCGGCTTTTTATAACGCCGACGAATGAAAATAAAATATCACAGTAGTAGCAAGTGTTATCAAGTGACGTATGGTTTCCATAGCCAACTTTTCAATTTTTGGCTTTCATTTTGCTTCCACGGCCTACTCGGTGAATTTCAATAATAATTTTTTTCTGATCTAGTTTCTGGTTACATACCAACTTGTGATATGTCATTAGAAAGAGAATTGAATGCTGAATGAAGCGAAAAGAAAAAAAAATAGGATTTCCATTTAAAATAAGAAAGTTGATGTTACTTCCGGTCAGACCGGAAGTTAACTTCGACATGTCAATATGCTCAAATTCTAGCTCTTATGTCATTATATCGACGCTCCAAATTTCACAAACCTACTTCATACAATAACTGAGATATTCCGTAGGCAATACTTCCGTAGCCACCCGGTAGAGTGTTCAACGTTTTTAGAAAAAATCAGTTTTTATCTATTATTTAAAAACCTTTCTGCTGACTTTGATAAAAACTGCCACACTTATTTGCTGTAATAAGGGCATTCTTTTAAAGTACTTATAATGGAAATTTTAATAACAGTGGCGTCACAATAAAGGGTAATATTTATTGATATTAGGACAAATTATTTTTATATTTTTATTTTTTTTAGGATTGAGCAACTAGGAATACAGTTTTTTTTGTCTGTTTAATTTTTTTCTTATCTTACCTCATTTTTGAGAAACAATTTTAAAACCGTTTCCTTGCATGTAACACGAAAAAAGTATCTAAGTAATTGATAATAGGACAAAGGACTGATCTTATGGTAAACCGGTTTCGGTGAAAATCGCTGAAATTTCAATATGATGTAGCCCATGCCATCCTGAACAAAAGTTACCATTGCGCCAACTCTCTGAATGCCGGCGTTTGGATTCTACAGGTGGTCAAAGTTAGATATATTGACGATTTTTCAAAAAATCCAGAATTTCATTTTTATCGTATCGATCTGAATTTTTATAGTGGAATTTTCCACAATGTGTGCATCAAAGAAGTCAAATGACGAAAGTTTCTAGAATCAAAACTGGCGGGTATACAGAGGGTTAAACTTTGTTTTTGGTAATTTTTATCGAAATTTTTTCGAAAAAATATTCGTTTTTCTGCAGATCCATATTAATAATAATAATAATAGTCTTTATTGGAAAACAAAAAGATAGTTTGACCAAAAGGCGAAGTTCAAATCTGAAGTGCAAAACACAGCAGCTTTGTTCTTCCACTTAACCCCCAGAAGCCACTTTTTTCTAGTGGTAGTATTCAGAATAATTTAACAATACCCCTCAGGAAAAAAGTGGCGGATTTACAATAATTGTAGATAGACATAGGTAATAGATAATTCAAATACAAATATATATATATATATATATATATATATATATATATATATATATATATATATATATATATACATATATATGAATGGTTATAGCACCCATACAAATAAAAAAATATTTCATATATAATATACATACATTGTTGGGTTATATACAAGACGCACTGACAACAACTTACTTAGGTTTCAACTAAATAAATAATATTGTAAAAGGAAAAAGGATATCGGAAAGTACATAATAGTGGAATAATATTGGAATTGACAGTGAGGTTTTCATCATTGTTCAAGTAAGCTTTTCTTTAATTTTACTTTGAATATTTTTTCATTCAATTTCTTTAGATTATTCGGCAGCCGGTTATACACAGAGCAGATTTGGTACGTGAAGGATCTTTTAAAATATTCATGGTAGTGTGTAGGAGGTGTGAGAAGATTTTTGAAACGTACGTTGAGATTATGTATATCCGTACGGAAAGTGATTTTATCGTAAAGATATGATGGTGTTTTCGTCATTATTATTTTGTGATATAGGCATGATGAGTGTAGTTCCCTTCTTTTTTCTCAGGTTAGCCATCCTATTTCCTTCAACTTTGAAGAAATTCCCTGTCTCCGGCGAATCCCATATATGAGACGTAAACAAGAATTTTAAATTTTTTGAATCCTCTGCTTGTTAAGTGAGGTTAAACTCGGGCCATACAAGGTATCAGCAAAGTTGAGGTTAGATAGAACAAGACTTTCACACAGAATAATTTTGGTTTCTTTTGTTATGAATTTCCTATTGCCATATATAATTTTCAATGAGGAATATGCTTTTTGAATGAGTTTATTTATATTGGAATCGAATCGGAGATCAGTGTCCATGATGACGCCCAGGTTTCTGGCTTCCTCTGTAATTGATAGCTCGCTAGAATCAATGTTTAATTTTATCTTGGCTTTGATCGTATTCTTTGCGTTTTTCGGACCGAACACTAGTATTTGTGTTTTATTCAAATTGTTTATCAAACAAAAATCATTTGACAGAGAATTTATTTAGATCGTGGTTGATATGATTGCACGCCTCGTCTACGTCATTCGGGTCGAACGAGTAGTAGACTTGGGTGTCATCGGCATAGAGATGAGCTCGACAGTACTGCAGACATTTCACCAATTGACTGGTGTAAATGGAAAACAACAAAGGACCTAGAATGGATCCTTGAGGCACACCGATTGATGTTACTTACAGTACATGAAAGGGCGATCATATTTTGCAATCATCCAGCTTTGAGTATTTGGAAGATACGGGGCGATCAAAAATATATTTTTAATTCCGGAAGAATGTATCCCTTTGTATAGTTAGCTTCCATAAATATATTTAGCTGATTTTTTGAAACTATTTAGTTGATATATATATACAAATTTGCCAACGTCTGTGCTCATTAATCGGAATCCAAATAAAGTTGCGGCGATGGTCCAAAGAATATGGAGAAGGAATGTTTCGGAATAATTTTGAAATGATTTCTAAAATCATTTTCTTTATTTTCTGACTTAATGTAGATGAGTCGTTCTTGATCAAAAAGTTTCACTTACCTCGCCAGCCTACATCACGAATGCCACGGTATGAATTATACAGGGGTTTGAAGTAGGTATTGTATTTCATCGATTTCTCGAATAATCAAAATTACTTTGTAACCGAAAATAATATTGTATCATTGAGGAATTCTCATTTCAGATATTTTGTAATTGAAATGTTTCGAAGTTTGTCTAGGAAGCAATATTATTTTCCGTCACAAAGGAATTATTGATTATTCGCGAGGTAAGGACAGTGGAACTTATTGATCAAGAGTTACTCATGTACATTATGTCAGAAAATAAAAAAATTCACGGATGATTTTTGAAATCATTTCAAAATTATTCCGAAACATTCCTTCTCCATATTCTTTGTACCATCGCCGCAACTTTATTTGGATTCTGAATAATGAGCACAGACGTTGACACATTTGTATATACAGGATGGGGCACCGAAAACGAAACAGATCGAATATCTTCAAAACGCATGTGTTTTGAAAAAAATGCACGTCGATTTTTAATACAAGGGGGACATCTTTTTATCATAACCTCAACTGTCACACCTCTCCCCCCACCCCTTGGGCACTATCACCCAAACAATGTGAATAGAGAAAGTAGTAAGTGTGACACATCATTAAAAATGTAATTTCATAAGGAATTCAGTTATGTCAATTTTTGCTATTTGACTTTTCATTTTGACGCCCTCTTGCGGGAAAAATAACTATTCCGTATTCCAAATTATCATACTGCATTTGCAAGCTATTTTGACAGAAATTCGGTAACAATGTATTATGGAATTTTTTTTAACAGAAATAACAAAATGGCGGCTTCAAAATGGTGGACATGATTTGCAATTTTGGTCCGATTCGATTCAAAATTGATATGTGGTGGTTTTCAGGGTCGGAAATTATGATTTATTGGTCAGTGCAAAAAAACAAGATGGTGGCTCCAAGATGGCGGACGAAATTTGTAATTCTGGTCCGATTCGAATCAAAATTAGTATGTGGGGATTTTCAGGGTGAAATATTATGATGTTTTTGTCAATGCAAAAAACCAAGATGATGGACGAAATTTGTAATTGTGGTTCGATTCGATTCAAACTTGGCATATGGGGGTTTTACAAGTGTTCAGTATGACTATACTGAATCAATTAAATTGATGAAATTAAGCTTTTATACAAATGCGCTAAAAGGGAAATAATACTTTTTTTAGATGTGTGACGTAGGTTGTTCTCTGCGTAACAGAATCAAAATTTTACCTCTCAAAAATACCTATTTTGTACTCGCGGCGAGCGTTCGAATCTTTTACGCACAGAATAACCTACGTCACACGACTAAAAAAAATATGATTTCCTTTTTAGCTCATTTTGTGTAAAAGATTTTTTCATCAATTTTATTAATTCATTTTAGTCATACTAAAAACTTGTAAATCCACCATATGCCAATTTTGAATCGAATGGAACCACAATTACAAATTTCGTCCAACATTTTGGTTTTTTGCATTGACAAAACATCATCATTTTTTACCCACATACTAATTTTGATTCGAATCGGACCAGACTTACAAATTTCGTCCGCCATCTTGGAGCCACCATCTTGTTTTATTGCATTGACAAACAAATCATAATCTCCGACCTCGAAAACCAACACATATCAATTATTATTATTCGAATCAGACCTTAATTGCAAATCATGTCCGCCATTTTGGAACCGCCATTTTGTTATTTCTCTTAGAAAAATTCCATAATGCATTGTCACCATATTTATGTCCAAATAGCTTGCAAATGCAGTATCACAATTTGTAATTCGGAACAGTTGTTTTTCCTGTAAGAGGGCGCCAAAATAAAAAGTTAGGTGGCAAAAATTGACATGGCTTAATTCCTTATGAAATTACCTTTCTAATTATGTATCACACTTACTACTTTCCCTATTCAAATTGTTTGGGTGATAGTGACCAAGGGGTGGGGGGAGAAGTATGACAGTTGAGGTTATGATAGGAAGATGTCCCTCTTGGATTGAAAAATCGACGTGTTTTTGCATTTCATTCAAAATACATGCGTTTTGAAGATATTCGATCTGTTTCGTTTTTGGTGCACCACCCTGTTTATTAGCTACATAGTTTAAAAAAATCAGCTAATTATATTGATGGGATACATTTTTCCGAAATTGAAAATATATTTTTGATCGCCCCGTATCTTCCAAATACTTAAAGCTGGATGGTTTGTTCAAATGCAAAATATGATCGCCCTCTCATGTACTGTAAGTAACATCAATTGCATATGGATCTGCAGGAAAACGAATATTTTCTCGAAAAAAGTGCGATAAAAATTACCAAAAACAAAGTTTAACCCTCTGTATACCCGCCAGTTTTGATTCTAGATACTTTTGTCACTTCACTTATTTGATGCACATTTTGTGGACAATTCCATTATAAAAATTCAGATCGATGCGATGAAAATGAAATGCTGGATTTTTTTAAAAATCGTCAAAATATCGAACTTTGACCCCTTGAGAATCCAAACGCCGGCATTCAGAGAGTTGGCGCAATGGTAACTTTTGTTCAGGATGGCATGGGCTACATCATATTGAAAGAACCCGGCACACACCTTATGGGAATCTGGCCCTCTGTCGAATTGGCTGTAATTTTGGGAAAACGAAGTTCTCGGCATCCCCACGGGCACAATAAGATTCTATGAGTAGTTTCGGAGGTATGGTACCTACAAGTCCAAGACATTTAGGGCGAGTTGTACAAGACAAGTTCAACTACGGTTCAAGTGAACCGAGTTCAGTTGCTAGGGATTAGCCAATGAAATTTCTAGTATCTTAGCAACTGAGTTCGGTTCACTTGAATAAATACGTTTTCCAAGCTTTTCTGTATTTTCTTGGATTTTCCGATTCTCCCACACTTTATTTTTAAGCGAGAGGTTTGAAGTTCTGAAAATAAATTTTTTTTTTGAAAAAATCTAGACTGTTTACATCTCGACAGCGAAAAATGTAGATTTTAAGCGAGTTTTCCACGTTTTTTCAGGTTTTCCCCGATTTTCCGACATTTCCATCACTTGCTCTTAAACGGTAGGATTCAAAAATACTATTTTTCAACAGCCTTAGCTCAAGTTGACGTTTATTTTGACTCCCAGCTAATTCTACTTACAGGTGTAACATCATTAAAAGTCTTGGACTTGTAGGTACCGTACCTCCGAAACTACTCATATGATCTCTTTGTGCCCGTGGAGACTATTGTTCGGGATGCCGAGAACTTCGTTTTCTCAAAGTTACAGCCAATTCGACAGAGGGTCAGTTTCCATAAGGTTTGTGCGGGTTCTTTCAGCGATTTTCACCGAAACCGGTTTTCCAAGATTAGTTCGGGGTCCTTCGTTTATTTATTGAAATTTTTTTGGGAAACGGAAAATCAAAATTTCACAAAACTGCTCAAAATGGCCACCATTTTTTTCAATGCATACTTCGCACCTGCGAAAGACAGATTCTGTAGCTGCTCGGTGTGATCTTTTGTGCTGCTTGAACAATTCTTTCCCATGGAGTACCTTTGTCGTTGATGAGCTCAGCATAAACTTTGGTTTTCATTGCACCTTATCCAAAATCCATAGGGGTTAAGTCAGGAGAACTCGCAGGTCAAGGAACTTTGACACTGTGTATCTCGAAAACGAAGCAATTTAGGAGATATGATTATAGGAAACAAAAATCTAATTTTTGCATGAAAAACCGACCTTCAGCGTTTGGCGGTTTAACCCTGGGTCACCCTGTATGATGTTCTGTCAATGAAAGCCTTTATTTATATTTATTATTATCAATATTGAATTCACTTTCGATCTTCACCTCGATCACCTTGTATAACTGTGTCAAGTCCCACTATTGTTAATTACAACTATGCGACGAGCAATGCAACCACCGGCAGCAGGCTGTCTGATCTTTATTGTCTAAACCGGCGATGACTAATCAAAATTCCGAGATCAGCTGTGCCCGAGCACGTGGTCTGCGCGTGTACGTCACGTGACCTCTTGTCGGCCTGTGGGATCGATGATGGATTCTCTCAAGTCGGTCTCTTCAATAAAATACAACGCGAAACGGTACGACTAGAGTCGGTGAAGTGAGTGACTGCCAGCTTTGCACTCGTGAGATGTGTACGTAATTACTATTTTAATAATTCCTTTAGTTTGTAAAGAATATAATTGAATACGTCCTATTTAGATTACTTTCAACGTGACACGTACGATAGTATTGATTTTCTTTCATTGTACATGAACCAGCAGGGAACCAAGACCTTCCTTACTATTTTCAAACTGTAAACCTTGGTTTTATAAGTGAGATGGCCGAGGGCAGAACAGAATAATGTCGGATTTAAACGTTGGGATGATGGATGCATGGTCATTCAACTACTTTAATGGATGGCACGTGTCTTTGTTCACAGCCTGCTAAACATACAACAACACTTGTCTTCCTGCAATATTTATACCGATATTCGATTAATGCTCCAAAAACCACTCACATTTACGAGTACATTGGATATAATAAACTGCTATACATATACAGGGTATATCATGACGAGTTGACGCGATCTGTATACAGGGTGTCCAGTAAAAACCTACTGAACTCAAAGAACTAGAAAGCTACTGTAAGCGGCACGTATTACTGAAATTCGAAACCACACTATACACTAAAATGCATGGCACAAGCGCGCCTACCAATGCTGATGTTATTAACAATTCTGGATGAATAGTCGTTAAATTGCCAACAATTTTTTATGGTTATTCTGTCTACGTAAGATTAGTCAGGTTAGGTTAGATTGGCTAGTAATTCACGCATTTTCAACTCAGCTAGTCTTCTTGTCTTGTCATCTAAACTTACCGCCAGTACAGTGACCAATCACAGAGCGCTTATGCCGTACATTTTATTGTAGTCTCGAAACCACATGTATAAATAAAACACAACTGAACATGCGCAGATCATCAACAACATTGCCAGTTCACGTACTCATATGAGAATCTATTAATGGGCCTTATTCAGGTGCACCTTGAAACTTGTTTATTGAATTGAATATTGAAAAGTATGGCGGATGTCTATTCTGGTGCTCCTTGAAAAGCCCTATTGATTGTTGGTTATTGAAAAGTTCTTCACTATTGAATATTTTTCAATTTTTCCAATTCACGTGTCCAAAAACTTTGTCCAAGTTTCATATATCATAAGCAGATGATTAAGGAACTGTTTATAAACTTGAATCTTGAAAATGTAGAGGTTATGTATTGATGTCTCCGATTATTTTTAATCAACTTTACCCAACTAGTCAACTTTTTTTAGTGAGAAAATGGGTGTGATCTC
Source organism: Chrysolina oricalcia (assembly GCA_944452925.2). Lineage (NCBI taxonomy): Eukaryota > Metazoa > Arthropoda > Insecta > Coleoptera > Chrysomelidae > Chrysolina > Chrysolina oricalcia. The sequence goes on from OX101827.2 coordinate 3,693,786, forward strand.
CTAAGTTTCCCTCTTTTAATTACAGCATTGCAAAATTAGGAAAGAAGATGGAAACAAATGTACATATTTAGCATTTTTCTGTATTTACATATCATTTTCCAGACTAGAGCACAATCTAAGACATTTTTGTAATAAAATACTTACTTTAGATTCCCTTGGTCTTCCTGAAATTGTTCGCAAATCTGTGTATAAGTACCGATTTAAGAAGGATATGTCAAAAAGATACCCAATGAATGAAATAGGACGCGATTCAGAATGATATTAATTAGAAATCTCCAAATCACAAATAATATTGTGTCCTCTATACTTTCATCTCACTAAAATGCTTAGAGGCATTAAGCATTTTACTGTGCTTTCATGCCCAAGGGACATATCAAAAATCCACTGGACAGGATATGAGCTGTCCCATGAGGTAATCTTTCGTTACCAGGTGCATTGACTTGTAACTCTGTCCTAGTCCTTAGTCAAAACGCAGTATCTGCAGAAAAGTCAAAATTGAGTTTTTGTTTAATGTCTGACCGTTGTGAAAGAATGATAAATGAATCAAAATAAAATTTTGAATAGTTTACAACGGTCAGACATCTAAACAAAAACTGATCTTACTCAATGCTGACTTCTCTGCAGATACTGCGTTTTGGCTGAGGGCAGAACTGACATCCTTGGACATAAAGTTTTTTAACAACTTCGATGCGTTTCCAGGTTGGTTATTGATAAAAAATTAGTTTCTAGTGTTTAATCCTTTTTATCTCTTTTGTCAAATAACTCAAATAATAAAAATGAATATATTATAAATTCTCCAATCCAAACAAATTTGAACAACACAGTCGCATCTGTCAAAAATGTATCTTTTTACCGAATTTCCAACGTTGCCAAGTCTGAAAACTTATTCCAATAACAGTTTTTCAACATTCAATAATCTGATTTTCAAGAGTGACACGTGAATACCAAACTTTCCTGAAATTGAAAAGTTACAATATTCAATATTGAAAATTTTCCAATATTCATGTGGGCACCTGAATAAGGCTGATTAATGCTCTATGGTGTACGTACAGTCACATAACAACCAAAATTTATCAATTTTCAGTTTCTCAGGTTCATAAAGTTCACTTGTCGAATATAGTCCAAAGAAATGTGGAGAATAAAGGGAGTACATACCAAACTGATAGACTTGTGGTACGAACTCTTATTTCACAAAAGCTCAGTTAGTAATACTGTTGTCATCAGCATGTTATTACTCTGACAATATGTTCAGAGCCGGCCTTGCAACCCTTGTGTCTACCTGTGTCCTTTTTACAATGGATATCTACGGAAGTCAACTTCAGTAATTAGTTGTGTTTGTGTGTCTCGGAGGTTGATTATAAGAATTTGTGTTTTGTGTATAGTTCTTTCTTGCCGTTTTGATTGGTGCATTTTATTGTAGTCGATATAGTTTTATCATCCCGAGCAATTTTTTTTCTTCGTTAGATACTTCTCTCTGGGAAAGGTGTACCTGATTATAAAATTTTGGGCCACAGTAAAAATAGTTATTTGTTTTACTAGGCATAAAAGCACAAGATTTAATGCCGCGGCTGGTGTGAAACCAGCCAAGGCATTAAATCTGCTTTTCTGCCGTGTGAAACATAATTTTTTTTTCAAATTTGTTCCAATTCCACGCAAAATCGACTTTTTCATATTTAAATTGCGTTTCATTATCAATATCCAAATAACTAAATTATTTTATCAAAGGTAACTGGGCCCTGCGTTACTATGTTTACCGCTGATGACGTTTGTTGAATATGTTTGTTTACTGTTTACTTTGTCATTGTCAATTTTGAAAAGTTGTCATGTTAGAAATGGATTAACTGCAAAGTGAGGATGAATTGATGCAATTAACACCACCTGAGATAAGAGACCAGGCGCGAGATGTGGAGTTTAACCTTTTACCGGAAAAATCAAGAACTGTATATGAACTCACATACAGCAGATTCATGGAATATAGACAGAAGAAAAATAAAGGATCTTTCTCTGAAAATGAACGAACTTTTTCTGCCTAGGCAGTAAAAGTGGACTTTTTCTGCCTAGGCATTAAAAGAACAACTTCTAAGCCTGCATTAAAAGGCCGCTTTTAATGTCATTTGGAGAAAAACATTATTTGTGTGAGATTTCTTAGTTTATATTAATTTCAAATTTATTCGTTAAAATACTCTCTATTTCTAAGTCAAAATTAACACCCAATCCCCCACAGTTCAACGTTTAACTTAAAAAATTATGACACTCCCTTTTGATTTGCTGATCTATATTTTTTATTTAAGGCGGACAATAAGCAAACACATGTTTGTATTAAAACTCAAAAAGATATTTTTTTTTTCGAAAATACCAAATTATGTTCCTGTTTGTTTAAATGTTGTAGACGATGAGTACATTCATTTCGAAGTTCCGTCGTCTCGAAAAACCATTGGAATCACATATTTCACCATGTTTCAATTGCTTCAATTCGTCTTCAGGTGAATACGATGGAAGTCCGAAATGAATGTACTCAAGTTGCATCATCGTCTACAACATTTAAACACTCTTACGAAAACCTAGACATTGGCCTTAAAAACTTGCTCGTTTCGTCCAGACTTCAAAAAGTTATAAAAGTTGCCTAAAAACTTGCTCCTTATGTCCAGAGTCCAAAAAGGTATAGAAGTTGCCATTAACTGTTTTTCGGGAGTAGGTATATTCTGTTACATTGTGGAACTTACTCTAAGGTATATATTGGCCAAACTTGTAGAACATTTAAAAATCGCAGTCATGAACATCATATGAGTTATGTGAACAAGAAAACAAATTCAACATATATTCAAATCGGCCAGCTTTGCACTCGTGAGAGGTGTACGTAACAACAATTTTGATAATTTCTTTAGTTTGTACAGAGTATAATTGAATACGTCCTATTTGGATTACTTTTAACGTGACACGTACGATAGTATTGATTTTCTTTCAATGTACATGTACCAGCAGGGAACCAAGACCTTCCCTTCCTTACTATTTTTAAATTGTAAACCTTGGTTTTATAAGTGGGATAGCCGAGGGCAGAACTGAATAATGTCGGTTTTAAACGTTGGGATGATGGATGCATGGTCATTCAACTAGGCACTTTAATGGATGGCACGTGTGGCTTTGTTCACAGCTTGCTAAACATAACAACACTTCCTGCAATATTTATACCGATAACGAACAGTCGTTACCGACCGATGATGAACCCTTTACTCCCATAAACACCTAATTATGTAGGCTTATTATGGCAAGAACCTGTCAGAAAACAACTACTCCCCTGGCTAAGACCACGACGGGTATTGAATTAAATCTAACAGCTACTTGTGCAACGTTCCTCAAAACATCAGAGGACGCAATTGCAAGTGCCCTCTATGACCAACCAGCAGAATTATGTTTTGATTTGGACGGGGTGACCACCTGCAGACTAGTTTCGAGGTTGTTGCCTCTCATCAGTGCAAGGGCAGGTCAACACAGACGGCACTGAAGCCATCTGTTCCCCGTCCAAACCAATACACACTCCGCTGATTAGTCAATTCTGGTTCACGAGATGAAAGCAGTTTCTAGGCCGCTCCATCTAGCGAGCAGAGGAAGACACTCCGAATCTCCGGGTTAAGAGATTTATTCGAAGAAGACAGAAATCTTTGGGAGATCGTTTGCTAACGATCAGTCGTTACCGACCGATGATGAACTGTTCATCATCGGTCGGTAACGACTGTTCGTTAGCAAACGATCTCCCAAAGATTTCTGTCTTCTTCGATTTATACCGATATTCGATTGATACTACAAAAAGCACTTTCATTTACTAGGTAGTAGGTACATTGAATTTGGATGTCTATACATATACAGTGTGTCCCACTCACCATACCCACCAAGGGTATCTTTTTAACGGTGAGAGATACGAGGTCGGTTGAATGACTCCAACTGTAGAGTTTATTAAGGCCAACTATAATGTGAAGAAATACTTTGATTTTGTTTTATACCCAAAAAACATAATTTGATCATTTTATGAATAGGTACCACCGCACTGATCTACTCCGAATATTCTTCAACAAGAAGAATTACTCGAAAATAGTCCATTTCAGTCTCCGATGGAGTAGGTATATGTGGTATCAATAAAATCCGTACATTCAGTATTCAGAAGAATATAAGTAGTCGGCAAGGGAGTCCGGAGACCCATGATGATATTGATGACAATATATCGGACTCCTCAACCCGTACATTATATAAATAATTCATAAAAATCAGCCGATTCTCATTGGAAAAAAACAGCATTTTTCTAAGAAACTTGGACCGTTTATTTTTACTCACCCTGTATACATGAAATATCTGTGCGACGTTCTCAACATTGAAGAATGTTTGGTATATATTGATATACAGAGTGGCCACTTTTTTAATGGGATTGTATTGGTAACTTTTAAACCATAAGAGTTAGAAGGTCGGTTAAATGGAGAAAAAGTTGCATTCATAGAAGCATTGTCAAGTGGTTCAAACAAATCGAGATTATCAGGACCGGTTATTGAGATATCATAAGAAAAGTAAATTCTGTCATTTTGATTTTTCTTTTTTTCCCACTTTATTTCAAATATTATCAAAAAATGATACAGGAATTTTTTATTCGATAGTAAATTATCCTTAATTTGACCTAATCAGATTTCGTATCCAACGTTTCGTACTCTCTGGGCCACCCTCATCCTCATTTTTTTCAATACGGACCTGCATATTTTATGACACATTTCGAAATAACTTTTAACGCTGAATTCAACAATATATCATACAATGTCATTCAAAGTTGATTTTCAGGTGATTTTGACCCTTATCCAAATTTCTCTGGGTCGGATCTGTATTGCATTTACCTTTAGTTTAATCAACAACATGCAATACATTTCGATTAGAAAAACAACTCAGTCATCTCAAATTGAATGGAACCTATCAGAATCAAAGCAAGAATTGCATTTACCTTTAGTTTAATCAACAACATGCAATACATTTCGATTAGAAAAACAACTCAGTCATCTCAAATTGAATGGAACCTATCAGAATCAAAGCAAGAAACAAGTAATATTTATTTACATAATATTTCAAGCGAAGAAAAACCTAATGCAGAATAATTAAACGAAACTATCATTTATAATGAAAGAAAAATTAAATGATTATTCGAAAGTAAATCAAAATTAATGAAGTAAGTGTTCGAAATGTCCACCATTTTGTAAAATGCACTTTGCGGTTCTGGAACCCATACTTCTTATACATTTGCTTATTTCGTCTCCTTGAATACCTTCCAATACATTCTCAATTTTCTCGCGAAGAATCTCTATGGTCGGGTTCGTAGTATCATAAATTTTATTTTTGAGATATCTCCGCAAATAAAAATCCAGCGGATTCAAATCCGGAGATCTTGCAGGCCATGCAACTGGACCTCTTGTTCCAATCCATGAATCGGGAAAAGTTCGATTTAGATAATCTGTGACTATTCTTGAGTTGTGTGGACATCCGTCTTGTTGGAACCATGGACTATTACGCCGATACCGTATAGGAAGATCATCCAACATTTCTTCTATAATTTCTACATATTTTGCTCCGATTAGGTTGCCATCAATAAAATAGGGTCCCAGTAATTTATTATTCAACAAACCGCACCATATGTTCAAAGAAAAACGATATTGATGTCTAACTTCATGAATTAAGTGAGGATTTTCTATGGCATAAAAATGTTTGTTCCTTCGATTGAACATGCCAGAATTTGTGAATGTCGTTTCGTCTCTCCAACTAATATTGTGAGCAAAATTGTTGTTATTCCGCACCTTCCGTTGAAACCAATTGCAGAATTGCAACCTTCTCTCAGAATCATTACGATATAGTTTTTGCACGGCTTGGTATTTATAGTCATGGTATCCGTGCCTCTTGACCATTTTATTAACAGCACTTTTTGATAAATTGCATTCACTGGCCATAGTTCTCGATCCTATTCCTGGATTCATTCGAATTTGGGCTAGAACATTGATGTCATTGATAGGCTCGTTTCGTCTTACATAAGGACCTCTAGGTTTGATGAATGAATTATGTTCAAGTAACGTTGTAGATAAACGTCGAAATATTTTAATATTTGGTGTTGTTTTTTCAGGATATAATTCACCATACCTTTGTTGTGATTTGAACGAATTCCTATCTAGTTTTATGTACACTTCGTACATATCTCTCTTTTCTTCATTTGTGTATCTTACCATACCGAATAAGTTAAATTGAAATTACACAGAAAAGTATTTAATGACAAGTTCTTGTGACACAATAATGAACGAAGTGACAAATAATATCACATTTCTTGTTATGTTCTTTTTTATCCACGGCCTACTACTTGAAAATAATACATTCAATAAACCTAGAGTTTTGTTTATGTAAGAAAAAACAAGTCTATTAACGATATCAATATTCTGCCCAAATTCAATTGAATCGATAAAAAAAAACGAAAGCTGTTAATAAAATAGTCAAGAGACGCGAATACAATGATTTTAAATTTAAATACCAAGCCTTGCAAGAATTATATCGTAATGATCTTAAAAATAAAGTTCGATTCTGTAATCTGTTTCAACGGAACAAATGACAAATCCAACAATAGTGATTCCTCTCGAGAAGATTGAGAATGTATTGGAAGGTATTCAAGGAGACGAATTTAGCAAATGTATAAGAAGTATGGGTTCCAGAACCGCAAAGTGCATTTTACAAAATGGTGGACATTTCGAACACTTACTTCATTAATTTTGATTTACTTTCGAATAATAGTTTAAATTTTCTTTCATTATAAATGATAGTTTCGTTTAATTATTCTGCATTAGGTTTTTCTTCTCTTGTTTCTTGTTTCTTGCTTTGATTGTGATACGTTCCATTCAATTTGAGATGACTGAGTTGTTTTTCTAATCAAAATGTATTGCATGTTGTTAATTAAACTAAAGGTAAATACAATACAGATCCGACCCAGAGAAATTTGGATAAGGGTCAAAATCACCTGAAAATCAACTTTGAATGACATTGTATGATATATTGTTGAATTCAGCGTTAAAAGTTATTTCGAAATGTGTCATAAAATATGCAGGTCCGTATTGAAAAAAATGAGGTCGAGGGTGGCCCAGAGAGTACGAAACGTTGGATACGAAATCTGATTAGGTCAAATTAAGGATAATTTACTATCGAATAAAATATTCCTGTATCATTTTTTGATAATATTTGAAATAAAGTGGGAAAAAAAGAAAAATCAAAATGACCGAATTTACTTTTCTTATGATATCTCAATAACCGGTCCTGATAATCTCGATTTGTTTGAACCACTTGACAATGCTTCTATGAATGCAACTTTTTCTCCATTTGACCGACCTTCTAACTCTTATGGTTTAAAAGTTACCAATACAATCCCATTAAAAAAGTGGACACTCTGTATATACTCTCTCCTATAAGAACTAAAAAACGAGGGGTTGACGTACCCCTATTTTCGAAACACCATGTATAAAAAAAATAATGTCAGTTAACTTCGAGCAAATTTGAGGGAGTTCATTCAGGCTAAATTGAGTCTTTAATTCTCATCAGAGAACTCACACTGGTTGGTTTAAAATTTACCGAATTGGATTTTTCTTTGTTCAACAGGCCATGCAACTGGACCTCTTGTTCCAATCCATGAATCGGGAAAAGTTCGATTTAGATAATCTGTGACTATTCTTGAGTTGTGTGGACATCCGTCTTGTTGGAACCATGGACTATTACGCCGATACCGTATAGGAAGATCATCCAACATTTCTTCTATAATTTCTACATATTTTGCTCCGATTAGGTTGCCATCAATAAAATAGGGTCCCAGTAATTTATTATTCAACAAACCGCACCATATGTTCAAAGAAAAACGATATTGATGTCTAACTTCATGAATTAAGTGAGGATTTTCTATGGCATAAAAATGTTTGTTCCTTCGATTGAACATGCCAGAATTTGTGAATGTCGTTTCGTCTCTCCAACTAATATTGTGAGCAAAATTGTTGTTATTCCGCACCTTCCGTTGAAACCAATTGCAGAATTGCAACCTTCTCTCAGAATCATTACGATATAGTTTTTGCACGGCTTGGTATTTATAGTCATGGTATCCGTGCCTCTTGACCATTTTATTAACAGCACTTTTTGATAAATTGCATTCACTGGCCATAGTTCTCGATCCTATTCCTGGATTCATTCGAATTTGGGCTAGAACATTGATGTCATTGATAGGCTCGTTTCGTCTTACATAAGGACCTCTAGGTTTGATGAATGAATTATGTTCAAGTAACGTTGTAGATAAACGTCGAAATATTTTAATATTTGGTGTTGTTTTTTCAGGATATAATTCACCATACCTTTGTTGTGATTTGAACGAATTCCTATCTAGTTTTATGTACACTTCGTACATATCTCTCTTTTCTTCATTTGTGTATCTTACCATACCGAATAAGTTAAATTGAAATTACACAGAAAAGTATTTAATGACAAGTTCTTGTGACACAATAATGAACGAAGTGACAAATAATATCACATTTCTTGTTATGTTCTTTTTTATCCACGGCCTACTACTTGAAAATAATACATTCAATAAACCTAGAGTTTTGTTTATGTAAGAAAAAACAAGTCTATTAACGATATCAATATTCTGCCCAAATTCAATTGAATCGATAAAAAAAAACGAAAGCTGTTAATAAAATAGTCAAGAGACGCGAATACAATGATTTTAAATTTAAATACCAAGCCTTGCAAGAATTATATCGTAATGATCTTAAAAATAAAGTTCGATTCTGTAATCTGTTTCAACGGAACAAATGACAAATCCAACAATAGTGATTCCTCTCGAGAAGATTGAGAATGTATTGGAAGGTATTCAAGGAGACGAATTTAGCAAATGTATAAGAAGTATGGGTTCCAGAACCGCAAAGTGCATTTTACAAAATGGTGGACATTTCGAACACTTACTTCATTAATTTTGATTTACTTTCGAATAATAGTTTAAATTTTCTTTCATTATAAATGATAGTTTCGTTTAATTATTCTGCATTAGGTTTTTCTTCTCTTGTTTCTTGTTTCTTGCTTTGATTGTGATACGTTCCATTCAATTTGAGATGACTGAGTTGTTTTTCTAATCAAAATGTATTGCATGTTGTTAATTAAACTAAAGGTAAATACAATACAGATCCGACCCAGAGAAATTTGGATAAGGGTCAAAATCACCTGAAAATCAACTTTGAATGACATTGTATGATATATTGTTGAATTCAGCGTTAAAAGTTATTTCGAAATGTGTCATAAAATATGCAGGTCCGTATTGAAAAAAATGAGGTCGAGGGTGGCCCAGAGAGTACGAAACGTTGGATACGAAATCTGATTAGGTCAAATTAAGGATAATTTACTATCGAATAAAATATTCCTGTATCATTTTTTGATAATATTTGAAATAAAGTGGGAAAAAAAGAAAAATCAAAATGACCGAATTTACTTTTCTTATGATATCTCAATAACCGGTCCTGATAATCTCGATTTGTTTGAACCACTTGACAATGCTTCTATGAATGCAACTTTTTCTCCATTTGACCGACCTTCTAACTCTTATGGTTTAAAAGTTACCAATACAATCCCATTAAAAAAGTGGACACTCTGTATATACTCTCTCCTATAAGAACTAAAAAACGAGGGGTTGACGTACCCCTATTTTCGAAACACCATGTATAAAAAAAATAATGTCAGTTAACTTCGAGCAAATTTGAGGGAGTTCATTCAGGCTAAATTGAGTCTTTAATTCTCATCAGAGAACTCACACTGGTTGGTTTAAAATTTACCGAATTGGATTTTTCTTTGTTCAACAGGGTAGAGAACAGGTAGAGAACAGAACGAAAGCTTAATTTTTCTTCTTTGACACCCTGTATCTCAGAAACTAGTAGGCCGATTTTTGTGTGCTCATCGACACTTTTGCCGAGGAAGTCAAAATCTACAACATACCAAAAATTAAGGGAATTTAACCGAAAGCCATTTTCCATAAGGATAATGCGGGGTCCTTTGCATCCCCATCACACATTCTTGTAAACCACTCCCAAAAATGTCTATGCCGCTCATCATCACCTATTGACAAATTCGAAATTTATATGGCTTGAATTTAATTTCTATGATCTGTTGATTTAGGTGTTCCTGGTGTGCCTGGTGTTCAATTTCTCTAGTTGAAGTTTCAGGGTCTTCATCAATGACTGATTGTGAAGATAGGTATTCTTTTTCTTCAGCAGACGATTTTTGTCGGGATAGCACAGGTTTTTTAAATGAACCATAATTTTTTAAATTATATACTAAAACTAGACTTTTCAGGTTGTTTTTGCTCCAGGTATTAGTTCGAATACATGTTTTCGGCTTCTACACAATTTCTTTGGCATCAAATATAGCAGGACAGCATATCAAACTTTTCTTCGTTTTTAAAATCACCTCCCTCCATTTTAATGTAGAATGAGAACCTACCCAATCACAAGGCGCCAAAACCTTTTTTGGCGCCTTGTGATTGGGTAGGTTCTCATTAGACCTGTCCCATGATCTTGAGCATAGAATTTGGTTTCCCAAATTCCCAAGAGACTGTGTCTTAAGCCTGGTTTGTGCACATCGGGTCGTAGTTCTCATTAGACTTTTCTCCCGGTTTGTCATATTTCCTTGGTTTGGATCAACAGAACTATAAATAGATTCACAGATCAATTTTTGGAAAATTTCTTAAAAATTTTCTGGTATGGGCTCATCATTTTGGTCATCCTCCTTGTTACTATTGAGATTGGGAAAGTTCTCATTAGACTTATCTCATTATCTTATGTTTCAGTCTGGTTGCCCAGGATGTTGAACTAATAATAATAATTTATCAATTTCAAAACACAAATCAATGTTTTTATTATAGTTCATTTTTTACACATTTTTTTTATATCATAACTTCATTGTCATTGTCAACTTTCGACACAATGTCATTTTTCATTTAGTTAGACAGTAGACTAAGCTTCAGCAGACATGTGTTACTCTGCCTGTTGAAACTTTCTTAAATCTTTTATGATTATGTTAATGGTGCCTCTTGTTTTTGGGTTACCTTTTTGACGCTTTGGGAAGTGTGAAGGTTCCCATTAGACCTGTCCCATGATCCTGAGCTAAGAATTGGTTTCACAAATTCCCGAGGGACTGTTTCTTGAATCTGGTTCTGTGCACATCGGGTTGAGGTTCTCATTAGACTTTTCTTCCGGTTTGTCACAATTCCTTAGGTTTAGATTAACATAACTATAAATAGATTTACAGATCAATTTGACTATTTGGTCATTATTCAATTTTCAAAACACAGATCAGGGTTTCTAGAAGTTAATGTTCTAAGCCAAACGTCATTGTCATTGTCAACTTTTGACACAATGTAAATTTCATTCATTCAGTTTAACAGTAGACTAAGCTCCAACAGACATGTGTTACTCTGCCTGTTGAAACTTTTATCCAGGTGAATCCTGGAATAAGGACTTTTTTAAAATGTTATTAATATGATGTCCCGTTTTTAAATTTTACATGGTCCTCTGGACACATGATATTTTTATGGTCTGGCTCTTGTACACCTGACGAGTAAGTAACTTTTCAATTTTCAAAATTATTTTTATCAAAATTTCTTAAATTCAATTCGATGTCACTTACTTACAGGTACGCACTGATGATGACTTTATAGTCGAAAGCGCTCTGCTATGATTTTATAAATAAATTTCTGCACGAAATACAACTTTTCTTCATTCAATATCTACAGTGACCGCCAAAAAGTATGTACCATATGGGAAAAATTTTTATTATTGGAGTATTGGAAAAAATATTCTGGGGAAAAGTTTGTGCATGTCCGATAACCTAAAAATCGATTTTGACACATGTCACGTGATCGCTAGAATGGCGGCAAAATGAAAAAATTGTAATGCAAAGGCAAAAAAAGGGGTAAGATGGCAAGATATCAAAAAAAGTTATTTGAAAAAATCACTTAGAATTCAATTTTATACACATAAACGAAGTTTCAAGAGATAATTCAAAAAAATTGAAAATAGCAATTTTTTAAAAATATTTTCCCATCTATTTAAAAATTTTTTTTTTCTTATGAATAGCTTGACTATACTGAAACATTTGCATTTTAATGATAATGACAAAACTTTCTCATTTTCTCCACACCAGAGGGCACTAAATTGAAAAAATGGGAATTTGTCAGAACCCTTGCTGTTACATCGGTTCGTATCTAACAGTTATATCCGAATTCCACGACCATTGTGATGACATGACACTCCAAAAACATGGTAATTTCCAGATTATAATCAAGTTCCGATGATAATCGTGCATGAGCGTTTCACTTCGCACATAAACTTGAAAATAGTGCGTCAAATTAAAGATTCTTAAAGTTTATGTGCAAAGTAAAACGCTCATACAGCATTATTATTGAAACTTGATTAAAATCAGGAAACATGGTGTTTCTAGATTGCCATATCAATACAATAGTCTTGGAATTCTGATATAACTGTTAGATAAGAACCAATGTAACAGCGAGGGTTCTGGCAAAAACCAATTTTTTTAATTTAGTGCCCTCTGGTGTGGAGAAAATGAGAAAGTTTTGTCATTATCATTAAAATGCAAATGTTTCAGTATAGTCAAGCTATTCATAAGAAAAAAAAAATAATATTTTTAAATAGATGGGAAAATATTTTAAAAAAATTGCTATTTTCAATTTTTTTGAATTATCTCTTGAAACTTCGTTTATGTGTATAAAATTGAATTCTAAGTGACTTTTTCAAATAACTTTTTTTGATATCTTGCCATCTTACCCTTTTTTTGCCTTTGCATTGCAATTTTTTTCATTTTGCCGCTATTCTAGCGATCACGTGACATGTGTCAAAATCGATTTTTAGGTTATCGGACATGCACAAACTTTTCCCCAGAATATTTTTTCCAATACTCCAATAATAATTTTTTTTCCATATGGTACATACTTTTTGGCGGTCGCTGTATATCATTATAGATACTAAGAGCCGTTCTCAGCATTGACAAGTGTGACCACAAGGTGGAACTTTTAATTTTTTTGGCGAAGTCGCCAAAATAAGCCATTAAAACTTTCTCGGAAATAATATATTGTACAATGAGCATGAAATGACATACATTTCCCACGAGTAGGTATATGAAATTTTGTAGTACGAGCGTAGCGAGTACTACCAAATTTCATATACCTACGAGTGAGAAATGGGTCATTTTATGCTCATTGTACACTATACTTTTCCTACGACCATCTGAATCATCAACAAATCTGTAATATTTTTAATAATCCTTTTTATCATAAACTCTCCTGCCGTCATTTTTTACATGGTTTAGATTATTTTTTCTTTCTTCACCCTTTGAATGAAACATCTATTTTTTCTTTTTGTACACGTACCTACTTACATCATGAAACAAATAACATTCAAAATTTTCAAATTTTGACAACTTGGAAATAAAAAAAACTTTATGCAGAAAAAATCAAACACTATTCGATTTCATAAAATGAAAAAAAAATGTGTCTGCGTGGATTTGAACCCTCGCCCCCACCATCCCAAGTCCATGTGTCATCTGAATCAACACTCGTCGTTACTAGAGCACATAATAATTTGTTCAAATTAACTGCTATATAGAAAGTATATGTCAACTATTCAAAAATATAGAATCCGATTGTAATCAATCTTTTTATTGAAATTATTCTGGTTTTATGAAAAGAAAATCACACCTTTTTCATAAGATAGGCATTATCAGGAGCTTCTGATATAAATTTATTAATTTGATTGTTAAATCATCCTCACTATCGCTAATCATTTTTAGTAACTCAATTTTTTCAATCGAATTTTGTAATTATCTACTGATGTGAAATGTCAAATTATTAGACGGACGTAAACAAACTTGATTCGATATTATTTATGTTCATTAAATTCGTTAATACCAAGTTAATACCTACCTATAATGACAGCCTAGTAGTTCATGAAAGTCGTAGGAAATGAAATATTTCGATACAGCTAGCCCGTGGGAAATGAAAATCGGTGTTACAACGTGGTAGGTTTCTTAATCAAATGTTCATTTTTCTTAATGGTCGTAGAAAATAGTATATTGTGCAACAAGTGCAGAAAAGTGCTAATTTCTCACGAGTTTGAAAAAGTTGCGGCACGAGCGCAAGCGAGTGCTGCAATTCAAACGAGTGAGAAATTGCATTTCTGCTCGTGTTACACACTATACTTTTTCTACAACACCCTTTTTGCTAAAAATAATACTATACTATAAGACGGAATGAAATGTCAGTGACTCATTCTTATATTTTCCTCTTGAAGTTGAAGGTAGTAAATTCAATGACAATGAATTAACTTACAAATTGTGAAAGGCTTTCGCGGCCATCGTTGAATGAATGATGGTTTTTCGGGTTTTTAGGCCGACGTTTATTTAGAGAAAATCTCGACGTTTCGCCAACACGAGTGGTTGGCATTTTCAAGAGAAATGTTTACAGTTTCGATCACTGAACACTACTTGTTCAACAAAGATATATTATTATGAGTTCTGTGGTTACTGCTGACAGTTTTGTTGCTTGGTTCGAGTTCGACTCTGTACTCATGTCCAAGTACGTCACTATGACGCGTTGATGCTACAAGATTCTGATTGGCTAGAGTTTATTAAACCCTCCTGTTAGTTTAGTCGCTTTGAATCCATCCCACATTCACACGGAACACGGTAAATGTGGGATGGATTATTTCGGAACAACTAAGAGGCCACTAAATGTGAGAATCGGTGAACACAAGAGAAATACTCAGCGAGGAGAAACAGCGAAGTCGGTACTAGCAGATCACGTATGGACTAATCAGTACAGCATCGCATGGTCGGAAGCCGAAGTTATCCACAAAGAACAACATTGGTATAAGAGAAAGTTTATAGAGTCGGCTTATATTCAGAATAATGACGTGTTCAGTCAGCCGAGCATAGAGATTCGGAATATGTGGAAGCCACTTATCACTCAGCTAGGTCGATTGAGATTTCAATAAAAACTCTGTATCAAGACCTGTCAAGATCGGTCATCAATAATAACACTCACCAAGAAAGGTCGTTGCATCACATTAATTAGGTAACATTGATGACCTCAGAGACACCCCACGAAGATCATAATTATCTTTATAGCAGGTACATTAGTTGCATGCTATATAATAAGTATCCGAGATATTGATTTCATTGAAAATATGAACAGGATGTTCATAAAGTCAGTTGTGGAATCATCTGCGACTGAAAGTTGGAATTTAGTCGCTGTTTTCCATCGTACAAGATAACCTCTCTTGGAAGGGATTCATGTTTTAAAGAGAAACATTCTCAATTGAATATTGAATCAATACATGACTCCTCTGGAAATGGAAAAAAAAACCCTACGATAAAATTGAAGTTACTTTTTTGTAAGGCCTTAAACGCATTTTACGCACGTGATACATACAAAATTTTATGCACTAGCGGTTTTATAGCGCGAATCACAAATACTGACTTGAATTGCAATGGTCTACACGTTTCATACGTTATGCATACAATAATTAA
Source organism: Chrysolina oricalcia (assembly GCA_944452925.2). Lineage (NCBI taxonomy): Eukaryota > Metazoa > Arthropoda > Insecta > Coleoptera > Chrysomelidae > Chrysolina > Chrysolina oricalcia. The sequence continues at coordinate 3,709,404 of OX101827.2, forward strand.
GGGTAACATAATATAAGGAATGTGGAACTATAGTAGCTGAGTGCTATACTGAAGAATCTATTTCAAATAAATAGATCATCACCGAAAAAATTGCCAACGATTATGAACAAATGTTAGAAAGAGTATTGCTCTATTGAACTGAAATGATTCTAATTCGTGTTAGGAATTGCATGAAATGATGTGTGAGTATAGACAATTTGAGAATTTTGTCTACTTTACGGCCCGCCGGGCCATAATGCGCCCACGGGCGGTAAAGTGCCACTTTACGCCCGGCGAACCGGTAGGTAAAGTGTACTTTACCGCCCGCTAGTTCATAAAGTAATTAAATTGATTTGTATTAGTTACGATATAAGTACCGATGCCTTTCAACCTTGCAAATATTAGCCAATATTGCGTTTCCTTTAGATGGAAGTTAAAATTTGGCAAGCTTAAAATGCATAGGTACGTATACAGGGTGTCCCTGGACTTCATCGTTTCCTCTTGGGAATGTATAGATGGGGTCAAAATATCACCAGTACTCCATATAACATTTTTCCTAAAGGCCTTCGTTACCAAGTTACGAGCCCTCAAAGTTACAAAATGAAAAATGTTTTTCTTTGATAACTTTCAAAGTGAATATGCAAAATAATCTAAATTTTGGTGATTGACTAAACAAATGAATTCCTTCGATCAGCGTTCATGCAGGAGTCAGTTGTTTTGCTACAAAGTCAGGATCGGACTACCCCCGCTGGTACACCCCAAAACTTTGAAATGACAGATATTTTTCAATATTTTTCAACAACATAAGGTTGCGAAGACAATTTTCTGAATAAAAATACTCGTATGGAAAGTCGATCGGAGCAACGATTCTTGATAAAAATGCAGTTTTACTCGACGATATCAAACCCGAACGTCCACCATTATTTGAAATTGAAAATTTTCACAGCAGAAATAATTATGCTAACGTTAATCAACAACATTTTACAACAGGAATAATACAAAAATGCTAAAATAAAGTCATAAACAAAAAGTACAGTACCTCCCAGGTAGCACATCATATCGGCTGAATCTTGGTTCCATATTGGGCCGATATAGATATATTGTAAATGAAAAATGAATATTGGTCCAATATGGGTAAATATTCAAAAAACAATATTATATTAATAATATTGGTGGAATATTGGTTGAACTAGTTTTGAATGTAGATTCTCACACGAAATATTGGGTGAATATTGGTTGAATAATTTCTACCAATATTGATAATACAATATTGTTAATATATTGTTTTCCACATCTAGAATAAATATTGCAATCCCAATATTCCAGTCATATCGATTATAAGGGAAAAAACTAAATTGTTTTTCCAAGTTTGCTATAATATTGGTTGAATATCATCTCCACTTTATTTGACAAATTGTAATAACTCATATTGAGTCAATATTGGTTGAATGATATTTACCAATATCGATAAAACAATATTGTCTTCACATCGTTTTTAACATCTAGAATAAATATCGCAATCCCAATATTCCCCTAATATCGATTCTAGGAATAAAAACTATATTGTATCTCCAAGTGTGATTACACATTGGTTGAATATCATTTCGCCAATATTCAACAAATCTTATTAATTAATATTGGGTCAATATTGGTTCAATAATATTTGTCGTTATCGTTAAAACAATATTGTTTTCATATTGTTTCCTACATCTAGATTGAGATGAAATTTTAATATTGGCCGAATATTCAATGAAACATATTGAAATTATATCATGGTCAAACCTGGTTAAAAATCCGCTAGGTGGCTCTGCATATAGAACGTCTTCTAAAACTTACCAAAGTATTTTAAATACTTCCCATAACTTGTTTTCAAGACAGCTCACTCAGTGGTTATGGCGATCAAGAGGCAGACTCTGGTGTAACCTTTATCAACTAAAAGACATTTAATAATGTATCAAAGGTATATTGACATCCTCCAATATATCCAAATGATATTGTACCAATATCGATAAATATTTTGAGGCCATTATTGCTTCAAGAATATTTCACCAAAACTATTTCTAAAATATTCAAACAATATTCGACCAATATCGCAAAATGTTCACATTTTACTTCTCGACAATATAACTTTTGAATATTGCGCCAATATTGTCAGAATATTGTATCAGCGATATTGTACCAATATCGCCGAACATTCTGAGGCCAATATTAGTTCAAGAATATTTCGCCAATATTATACAAGTAATATTGGACCAATATCGCCGAATGTTCACATTTTTTTTTATCTCGCCAATATTGCATTTCAAATATTTCGCCAATATGTTCACAATATTGTACGAATATTTTACCAATATAGGTGTGCTACTTGCTAGTTGAAAGTTTCATTCACAATGCAGATATTTTCTCAAATGAAATATAAAGTTCTGTAGATTCGTGATGTTTTTGAACTAACAAGCTACTCCACTATGAAATATCGAATTCAGTCCGTATTTTGTATGTACATGTTGAATAAGCACGTTTCGCGTTGTGTTATCTGAATCTCATGAACCTCGACATTTGAAAGTTTCAAATTTGTATTCACAGCTTAAATGTTGAAAAGTTTCACTGATAAGTATAATTTCATGGAAGAAAATCTGGATTAAAATGGATGGATTTAAATCCGGAGACCGCGGTGGCCATGAATATGACCCACCTCTACCAATCCATCTATTGGGGAAAATCTGGTTCAGATGGTCCCGCCAAATCGAACTAAAATAATGAGGAGCGCCATCATGCTTAAACCACATATCTCCATTGCTCCCTTGCTAGAACAAGCTCTGCTTTTGAAGGGTTTTCTCCGAAAAAAAAAGTCCATTCAAATCTTTCTGAATGAACTCCAAATAACGTTCTCCATTCAATCGGTCGTGTAGAACAAATGGTCCTATAAGATATGGTTTCCTGTGATACCAACCCAAATATTCACGTTAAATTTCCGTTGGTATTTGGTTTGCAATATCCCATGGGGATTTTCTTCGGCCCATATGTGGAGATTATGAGAGTTGATTAATACATCTCTACTGAAACCTGCTTCATCAGTGAATAAAACTCTAGTAATAAAAGTCATATCCTCTCTTCGCTTATCCATAAACCATATTTGGCATATCAAAACACTTCAAAATATCCTATACAATATTGACAATCTAATGACAACGCACCAGTCAACAAAACAAAATCGCATTCCAGTTTGTCATTTCTTATCAAAACTAATTGTATTTCTTTCTACAAGGTGTTTTTGTCAACATCTGTGGAAAAAATGGAACATAATAATTATTCACCGGATATTTTTCACCTATTCATGTTCAGCCGTTTTTGTAGCTTATTCGTTTGTTTTTAATTAGTTATTTCTTCCGATCTGCATTTTTTCAGCTCAATTTATATTGGGGTTGAAGACTTTCTCCCATGAAATTATACTTATCAGTGAAACTTCTCAACATTTAAACTGTTAATACGAATTTGAAACTTTCAAATGCTTCATGAGATTCAGATAACACAACACGAAACGTGCTTATTCCACATGTACATACAAAATATGGACTGAATTCGATATTTCATAGTGGAGTAACTTGATAGTTCAAAAACATCACGAATCTAGAGAACTTGATATTTCACTTGAAAAAAATATTTGCATTGTGAATGAAACTTTTAACTAGGTACTGTACTTTTTGTTTGCGACTTTATTTTAGCATTTCTGTATTATTCCTGTTGTAAAATGTTGTTAATTAACGTTAGCATTATTATTTCTGCTGAGAACATTTTCAATTTCAAATAATGGTGGACGTTCGGGTTTGATATCGTCGAGTAAAACTGCTTTTTTATCAAAAATCGTTGCTCCGATCGACTTTCCACACGAGTACTTTTATTCAGAAAATTGTCTACGCAACCTTATGTTGTTGAAAAATATTGAAAAATATCTGTCATTTCAAAGTTTTGGGGTGTGGACCATCGGGGGTAGTTCGTTCCTGACTTTGTAGCAAAACAACTGACTCCTGCATGAACGCTCATCGAAGGAATTAATTTCTTTAGTCAATCACCAAAATTTAGATTATTTTGCATATTCACTTTGAAAGTTATCAAAGAAAAACATTATTCATTTTGTAACTTTGAGGGCCCGTAACTTGGTAACGAAGGCCTTTAGGAAAAAATGTTATATGAAATACTGGTGATATTTTGACCCCATCTATACATTCCTGAGAGGAAAAGAGGAAGTCTAGGGACACCCTAGATAGCAACTAATACAAGTCAATTTAATAATTTTATAATGTTTAGTGCGCAATATAAGCGTGTCTTTTAGATTTTTAAACTATAAATTTTTATTTTTTGAATTGATATAACCGATACTTGATGAAAATCCATTATACTCTATATAATGAAACTATAGTTCAAATGATTTTCACATAAAGAGGGTTTACAAAACCACGACAATTGTTTCGCTTTACAAAAGCTTCTTCAAGTGGTGAAAATATAATAATTTATATATTTGCTATGTTACTTTAAATACTTATCCAAAATTAATTAGGGTTCGGTTGTATACCTATTTCCCAATAAATTCCCGATAGGTACTTTTACATTTCTATTAATTGAATCTAACCTTTCTAGGAAAACAAATTGATTAGTGGTGACGAATTTAATTCGAGTTGGTCATTGAGCAAGTACTGAGAATTTTTCCATTTATTAATCTCCATACTTTCTAAAAGATTTAGCTTCTTACCTTTGTTTTCGACATGAAGGATTTCAAAATCATGGTCGAAAGTATGGTTTTCAATTAATAAATGGTTAGCATACGTGGAATTTGTTTTCCCGTTTACAAAACTACTTCTGAGCTCGGCTAGGCGTTGTTTGAAGGTTCTACCTGTTTGGCCAAGATAAAACTTGGGGCAACTACCACAGTTTAATTTATAGACTCTACATTTTTCTTGTTTATCCACCCTATCTTTGTTATTTTTAACATGTCTGCCTAAACTATTGTCTGTCTTAAATGCAATATTTAAAACTTGCTTTTTCAAGAAATTACCTATTTTATTGCTTGGTTCACCGATATATGTAATTGTTCTGAACCTTTGGTGGTCTTTTGTAGTAGAATAAACTTCTTGAATAGCTTTTTTGTATTTCTTCTTGGTCAGAAGGTTGTCTATCAAAGATGATTTATAGCCATTGTTAACTGCAATTTGTTTAATAATATTAAGTTCTTTGTTAAAATTTGAAGTACTAAGAGGAATGCTAAGTAATCTATGTATCATACTGTTGTAAGCTGCTACTTTGTGTTGATATGGGTGTGATGAGCTATTGTGAATTGTGATATCTGTATGCGATGGTTTGTGGAAAATAGAAAATTCATGTTTATTATTTACTTTAGTTATTGTTAGCTCCAAAAAATTAATTGAATTGTCCTTTTCAGGCTCTATTGTAAAGTTGATAGAAGGGTGAAGAGAATTAATAAATTCCAATTGATCTAATTGCCCCATTGTTCCAGTGAAACCTACCAAAATATCATCAACATACCTATACCAATATATGAAGTTTTTGAACATATTATTTCCTTCTATTTTTGTTTCTAAATTATCCATAAAAATTTCAGCCAATAAAGGGCTTAATGGGTTACCCATAATCAACCCTTTATTTGATGAATAAAATTTATGGTTGAACTGAAAATAATTTTGGCTTAAACAAACACTGAGTAAATCCAATATCTCTTGTTTAATGACAGGGTTTACAAGATTAATATCTAATAATCTTTCTACTAACACTGTTGTTTCCTTGGGAGGGATACTAGGAAAAAGGTTCTGTACGTCAAAACAAATTAATTTAGTGTTATTCGGTAATTTAATATCTTTAATCTTATCAATCAATTCGTAAGAATTTTTCAGACTGAATTTTGATTTAAAATTGCAATGGCTTTGAATTACAAAAATAAGTTTTTCAGAAATTTTAACTGATGGTGAAGTAACAAAAGATACTACTGGTCTAATAGGCTTGTTATCCTTATGTAATTTCAACAGAGAATATAGTTTTATAAAATATATAAATTTTTATTGTAATATCATGATTCTCTGGATTTCCTAATGTTGGGCATTATTTGGTTGTTACAGGTAAACCGGCAACATGTTCAACGAACACAAGAAATTGGTACCACCAGATGGCGGATGGGGGTGGGTTGTTGTTATCGGTGTCAGCATTGTCAACGTAAGTGTTTTTCATATATCATAATTTGTATATTAGTGAGGACCTTTCACGGACAGAATGAAAGATGGAATTTTTACCAAAATAAATATTACTATCTAGTGGATTATTGAGACAACATCTTTATATGAATAACTTTAAAAAAATCTCATTAAATTTTTCCAAAAAAGTGTTTCCCAAGCATCTACATATACTATTATACCATTCTCTTTGTTTCCATACTTTTTTTTAATGAGACAACCTATACAGGGCAATTCAAATTCGACCCCCACCATTGGGATCTCCTAAACTACAGGAGATACGTCGAAGTTTAAATTGGGGCAAAGTTGCGAATTCTGGTGCTTAACAAAATACTGTTTCGAAACTTGGAAAATTCCGAGTATTTCCGGAAATATCGGGAAAAAACTGAAAATCGGAATTTTCGTTTTTATTTTTTTCTATCGTTATTTGACAACATAGCTCAAAACCAAAAGTACATTTTCATTGATACTTTTTTTCAGCTACGCGTTTTCATGTTCAGATTTACTATCCGACGTTTCGTCTACTGGCATTCATCATCGACTTTTTTTTCTGTTATGGGCGCCATATTGTTTTTTTATACAGAAAAATTGTGATTCTCATTCTGATTTCATTGATGTATAATTTGTTATGATTTGCACTTCTGAAACCACAGATATTAAAAAAAACAATTTCATCTGAGATGGTCATGACTCCATCGAAAAATTTTGTTTAATAAACACTAGTTGTCAGAACTTATTAAACATTATAAGTTTGCACAAATACTTCAGTCGAAATGTCCTCATTCTCAAATGAAGAAAAACGAGATATGTTGAAACTTTATTATAAATTAGATAGGAATAATACGAAAACAGCACAAATTTATTTTGAATTATATCCGGAGAGACAACAGCCGGATAGAACATTATTCGGAATTTTGGACAAACACTTGGCTGAGTACGGTGCCTTTCAAAAAACAAGAATGCAATCATGAGCTTGTAAAAAATGCACAAAAAGTATTACAAGTGTTCGAAATGATGGCCTTCCTCTTGAATACATAACCGAGCTCGTCGTCTCAAATTAAGAACAGCCCTAACAATATCCCTTCTTCTGATAGACCTGAATTTCGTGATGATATTGTCTCTAAGTTCATCTACTGTGTCATATTCTTGCTCTCCATAGATTCTGTTCTTTAAAGGGCCCCACAAGAAAGTATCCAAAACTGTAAGGTCAGGTGACCTTGCCGGCCACCTCACTGGTCCAGAATTTCCTAACCACCTATTAGGCAATCTTTGGTGTAAATATTCGCAAACTGCTCTTTTATTGTGTGGAGGAGCCCCGTCATGCTGAAACAAGCAGCTGTTATAATTAACAAGGGGAAACGTATCCGTATATTCTTCGAATTCGTTTCTTAAGATCCGAAGATAGGTTTCCCCGTTCAAAGTATTAGAGAAGAAATGAGGTCCAAGTATTCGGTCGTCATAAATTCCAGCCCACACATTCAAACGAAACCGATCTTGTGGTCTGACTTCTCTGAAGTGTCGTGGATTATTTTCATTCCAAATGTGCTTATTATTTCTATTAAAAACACCACAGTTCGAAAAAGTACTTTCGTCGTTCCAAATAATGTTTTTCAAGAAGTTTGTAGGGTCTACCCTATTCGAGAGCCAGCTACAAAATTCCATCCTTCTCTCAGGATCACCTGGATGTAATTTTTGTGAAATATGTATCTTATAACATTTCAAACCACTTTTTTTAATTTTCTCCAAACGCTCGTCTGTGGCACATCCATTTCTGCCGAGACTTGATGTGTTGATTTGGAAGGATCTGCATTTATCTAAAAAAGTACCAAAAATAATTATACTTCTTCGAATATGGAATGAACAATTATTTTACCTCGGCTAATAAGTTACGTCTAATATTTTGTTCTATTCTGCTTCCATATTTCCTTCTTGGTTTTTGAAACGCACCGTACTCAGCCAAGTGTTTGTCCAAAATTCCGAATAATGTTCTATCCGGCTGTTGTCTTTCCGGATATAATTCAAAATGAATTTGTGTTGTTTTCGTACTATTCCTATCAAATTTATAATAAAGTTTCAACATATCTCGTTTTTCTTCATTTGAGAATGAGGACATTTCGACTGAAGTATTTGTGCACACTTATGATGTTTAATGAGTTCTGACAACTAGTGTTTATTAAACAAAATTTTTCGATGGAGTCATGACCATCTCAGATGAAGTTGATTTTTTTTTAATATCTGTGGTTTCAGAAGTGCAAATCATAACAAATTCTACATCAATGAAATCAGAATGAGAATCATTATTTTTCTGAATAAAAAAACAATATGGCGCCCATAACAGAAAAAAAGTTGATGATGAATGCCAGAAGACGAAACGCCGAATAGTAAATCTGAACATGAAAACGTGTAGCTGAAAAAAATGTACTTTTGGTTTTTAGCTATGTTGTCAAATAACGATAGAAAAAAATAAAAACGAAAATTTCGATTTTCAGTTTTTTCCCGATATTTCCGGAAATACTCGGAATGTTCCAAGTTTCAAAACAGTATTTTGTTAAGCACCAGAATACGCAACTTTGCCCCAATTTAAGCTTCGACGTATCTCCTGTAGTTTAGGAGATCCCAATGGTGGGGGTCGAATTTGAATTGCCCTGTATATTCCTGCATATTTCAACAGAGCTTGAAATTGCCATTCCAAAAATGTAGCACACTTATTGTTTTGCTAGAGCCATCTCTGAAATGCAGAGCTTTTAGGTTTTTTCATGAAGACTTCGAAACACGCACTTTGAACAAGTAGGCTATGGCCGACGCGGCGATAAAACAGAAAAGCTATCAAATGTTAACAGCCGTAATTAAAACTCATGGTTTCAATAAAACTGATAACAATTTATACTACAGTGTGGGGCACCCTATACGACACGGCCGCTGTAGGCCAAACCATTTATTTTTTCGAGAATCTTTCATATTTCATTATATGTATATTGATTAAGGCTACAATAGGAAATTATTTCGGAATCCAGTTTTTTTATGAATAGTTCAAAAACAATGACCCTAGTTACATCAGCAATAAATCCAGCATTTTTTTATTAGAGCTCCTACCGTCATTATATTTCGTCAGAGAGTTCATGATTGAGAATAATGAAAGATTCCATCGACATAAAACACGTACCGAGCGTTGGGGGAGAGTAGGGCTCTGCCAAGGAGACTAAAATTTAACAAGGAGTGTTTAATTCCCATAAGACAATGGTGACACTAGTAGAAAGAGATGAAAGAACATTTGTGACAAATGTGACGTAGTAGGACGTGTCATGGCCGCCGTTCTCTATAGACAGTGACGGACTAGCTCTTGGTATATGAGAGTTACTGCTGACAGTTTTGTTGATTGGTTCGAGTTTGACTCTGTACTCATGTCCAAGTACGTCACTATGACGCGTTGATGCTACAAGATTCTGATTGGCTAGACCTTATTAAACCCTCCTTGTTAAATTTTAGTCTCCTTGGGGCTCTGCAATTTTTTTATTAGATGTCCTGCCGCCATCATAAATTGTTAGAGACTTCATGATTGAGAATAATAAAAGAGTCCACTTAAAAAATTACCGAGCGTTGGGGGAGAGTTGGGCTCATCAATATTTTTATTAGAAGTCCTGCCACCACCATTCTATGACAGAGCGTTCGTGATGGGAATTAACCCTTAATTTGGCAGGATAGGATTTACCTAGATTTTCTCGTAAAATTTGATTTTTCCTGAATGTATATCTCACAAAAAACATGATTCTATCAAAAAATTTGAGATTAGGTGGAAAGCGGACGAAAAATGAATTGTATCCTATGAGATACATTGCCAATATATAACAAACAAGATGTTATTATGTTCTTTATTGTATAGGATACATTACCAACTATTAATCAAGTAACCTAAGAGTTCTGAACCAATATTTATTTCAGTTTCAGAACACTCATTTGAATTTACTAGAGTAACAATTGCCTAGCTTAAATAACTATAATAGAAAAACATATTTGAAAACAAAAGAAAGTAATTAGACGAAAACATTAAGAACACTTTCAGTTATTATTTTCATGAAATGAGTAGAAACAATTCCCCGTTTTGACTAAACACAATCGTGTTTCACATTTTGAGCAGATCCAGTGAGTTTCTCCTGTTTTGCATAGCCGACAACGACCTTTGGTGGTATATATGGGAAAATGGTCAACCTTATCGTGTCTCACGTCACTTGTAGGCCTCGGAATTACTGCTCTTTTAATTTTTTTTACAGGTTTGTCTTCTTCGGTAGATGTTCTTTTCCTTTTTGTTCTATCCTTCATTACCAGCTCCTTAGCAACAAAGTATCTGTACTCTTTCAAACTCAGTTCTTTTTCTTCATACACGAGGAAATCATACACAAATCCAGATATGCCAGCTCTTACAAAAATTTTGTAGCCCCATTTTTTTGGTTTTGATTTGATATATTGGCTCTTAGATCCAGCTTTCTTTCCTTTGTACGGCACCATCATTTCATCGATACTTTGTCTTTTCTCATTTTCTACTTGAACACAGTTCCTCGTAACTATATTCAAAAGAGGTCTAATTTTGAAATATGGATCATTATTCTGATTTCTGTTATTGACAAAGTGAATGTATCTCCTTATCTGCTGATATCGTTTCAGTGGCATCAATTCTGCAATTTCTGGGTACCGAAATTTTTGACTCCAGTAATCCAGATATGAAGGCATTTTGACTATACCCATATAAATATGAATGGCTATGAAATCACGGATTTCGGCCTCAGTCACATTTATGGATTTTCCTGTCACTTGTACTGAGTATAGATTTGTGTTCTCTATACATAACTGTAGGAGGTCATCAGAGAAGAACATTTTGAAATATTCCATAGGTGACTTCATTACCTCCGGAAATGTAAAATCGTTGCTGGGTATGTCGACAGGAAAACTGAATGTTTCATTGGACCACTTGTATCATACTCTTTGGTTTTCGTTTTTTTGTGTCCCTTTGTATTTTTTTTCACAATTTTCCATATTTTGCCCATTCTGCTTCTTTCTGCTTTCTTTTTCTTCTTGTTCTAAATCATCAGGATCTGTATTCTCTTTATTATGTTATTTTCTATTATCACTACCGTTTTTCAATTGATATCTCGTTTTCAGCGGAGTAAATATAGATTTAGGTGTTGGAGTGTATGTGAACTGAGCGATATTTTTGACAGGTGTCTTGAATACGAATGCTTCACAGTTAATGTCACCTCCTGTCAAAACACCCTCAGTGTCGGTATCGGCCTCAGTGTCGGTATCGGAATAGCTAAGAATTGATTCTAATTCTGCAACTACAGAATCAGGAATAGAGGGTGCTTCGGATGTATCAGAATACCTGTCACCGTAACCCTCAAAATTCTCTGCATCATCGTCGCTTGTTCCACCATCCGAATCGGGAGGTGGCAGTAAGGCTATTATCTTGTCTTTCCGTGTGGTCATTTTATTCTGTAAAAGAAAAATTGATTTTCATCTACCAAGTTTGAGTATTTCTCACTAATAAATGTGTATTTTCCATAATTTGGGCATAACTCATATTCAAAATTTGACAATGAAGGCAATAAGATACACATTAAGGTTCATATGAAATTGTGAGAACTTGGCAATGTGTATTATTGGATACACAATAAATCTGACATGGACATGAGAGAAATTGGTAATGTGAACTATAGGATACATACAAAACAAATGCCTTTTTTCCATAAAAAAACTGAAATTGGTAACAAAATATTTATTTATTCTTACGAAGACAACATGTATCAACAAAACTTACCTATTATTTTTCCCACACAACTGTTTTCTTGTGAAAAACTAAGCAAAACCTAAACTGGCGTCAAGATTACGCGTTTCTTCCCGCGGCCATCTTACTACATGATCGCCTAGTTCACATCCGCGTCGAGATGTGGCGTAAGTAGTTACCAATTCTAGTCAATTAATGTGTGTTTGAAAACAGCAAGTTGAATTCACCCGTTGAATGACATTTTTAGCTGAATTATGTGGTTCGAATATTATGTATCTCATAGATTGCATTGCAAAATTAAGGGTTAATAGAAGAATGCATCGACAGAAAAAAATTACCGAGAGTTGGGGGAGAGTTGGGCTTTGCATTTTTTTTTATTAGAGGTTCTGCCGCTACCATATTTTGTCAAAGAGTTCATGAATAATGAAAGATTCCATCTACAGAAAAAAATTACCGAGCGTTGGGAGAGAGTTGGGCTTTGCAATTTTTTTTCACTAGAGTTCATGATTAAGAATAATGAAAGATTTTATCGACAAAAAGGAAAAACAAAGCGCTGGGGGAGAGATGGGTTCTGCAATTTTTTTTATTGAAGGTCCTGCCGCCATCATATTTTGTCAGTTCGTTCCTGATGGAGAATAATGAAAGATTCCATCGACAGACAAAAAAATTACAGAGCGTTGGGGGAGAGTTGGACTTTGCAATTTTTTTATTAGAGGTCCTGCCGCTACCATATATCGTCATAGAGTTCATGAATGAGAATAATGAAAGATTTTATCGACAATAAAAAACAAGCGCTGGGAGAGAGTTGGGTTCTGCAATTTTTTTTATTGAAGGTCCTGCCGCCACCATATTTTGTCAGATCGTTCCTGATGGAGAATAATGAAAGATTCCAGCGTTGGGGGAGAGTTGGACTTTGCAATTTTTTTATTAGAGGTCCTGCCGCTACCATATAACGTCATAGAGTTCATGAATGAGAATAATGAAAGATTTTATCGACAAAAAAAAACAAGCGCTGGGAGAGAGTTGGGTTCTGCAATTTTTTTTATTGAAGGTCCTGCCGCCACCATATTTTGTCAGATCGTTCCTGATGGAGAATAATGAAAGATTCCAGCGTTGGGGGAGAGTTGGACTTTGCAATTTTTTTATTAGAGGTCCTGCCGCTACCATATATCGTCATAGAGTTCATGAATGAGAATAATGAAAGATTTTATCGACAAAAAAAAACAAGCGCTGGGAGAGAGTTGGGTTCTGCAATTTTTTTTATTGAAGGTCCTGCCGCCACCATATTTTGTCAGATCGTTCCTGATGGAGAATAATGAAAGATTCCAGCGTTGGGGGAGAGTTGGACTTTGCAATTTTTTTATTAGAGGTCCTGCCGCTACCATATATCGTCATAGAGTTCATGAATGAGAATAATGAAAGATTTTATCGACAAAAAAAAACAAGCGCTGGGAGAGAGTTGGGTTCTGCAATTTTTTTTATTGAAGGTCCTGCCGCCACCATATTTTGTCAGTTCGTTCCTGATGGAGAATAATGAAAGATTCCATCGACAGACAAAAAAATTACAGAGCGTTGGGGGAGAGTTGGACTTTGCAATTTTTTTATTAGAGGTCCTGCCGCTACCATATATCGTCATAGAGTTCATGATTGAGAATAATGAAAGATTTTATCGACAAAAAAAAACCAAGCGCTGGGGGAGAGTTGGGTTCTGCAATTTTTTTTATTGAAGGTCCTGCCGCCACCATATTTTGTCAGATCGTTCCTGATGGAGAATAATGAAAGATTCCAGCGTTGGGGGAGAGTTGGACTTTGCAATTTTTTTATTAGAGGTCCTGCCGCTACCATATATCGTCATAGAGTTCATGATTGAGAATAATGAAAGATTTTATCGACAAAAAAAAACCAAGCGCTGGGGGAGAGTTGGGTTCTGCAATTTTTTTTATTGAAGGTCCTGCCGCCACCATATTTTGTCAGATCGTTCCTGATGGAGAATAATGAAAGATTCCAGCGTTGGGGGAGAGTTGGACTTTGCAATTTTTTTATTAGAGGTCCTGCCGCTACCATATATCGTCATAGAGTTCATGATTGAGAATAATGAAAGATTTTATCGACAAAAAAAAACCAAGCGCTGGGGGAGAGTTGGGTTCTGCAATTTTTTTTATTGAAGGTCCTGCCGCCACCATATTTAGTCAGATCGTTCCTGATGGAGAATAATGAAAGATTCCAGCGTTGGGGGAGAGTTGGACTTTGCAATTTTTTTATTAGAGGTCCTGCCGCTACCATATAACGTCATAGAGTTCATGAATGAGAATAATGAAAGATTTTATCGACAAAAAGAAAAAACAAAGCGCTGGGGGAGAGTTGGGTTCTGCAATTTTTTTTATTGAAGGTCCTGCCGCCACCATATTTAGTCAGATCGTTCCTGATGGAGAATAATGAAAGATTCCAGCGTTGGGGGAGAGTTGGACTTTGCAATTTTTTTATTAGAGGTCCTGCCGCTACCATATATCGTCATAGAGTTCATGATTGAGAATAATGAAAGATTTTATCGACAAAAAAAACCAAGCGCTGGGGGAGAGTTGGGTTCTGCAATTTTTTTTATTGAAGGTCCTGCCGCCACCATATTTAGTCAGATCGTTCCTGATGGAGAATAATGAAAGATTCCAGCGTTGGGGGAGAGTTGGACTTTGCAATTTTTTTATTAGAGGTCCTGCCGCTACCATATATCGTCATAGAGTTCATGATTGAGAATAATGAAAGATTTTATCGACAAAAAAAACCAAGCGCTGGGGGAGAGTTGGGTTCTGCAATTTTTTTTATTGAAGGTCCTGCCGCCACCATATTTAGTCAGATCGTTCCTGATGGAGAATAATGAAAGATTCCAGCGTTGGGGGAGAGTTGGACTTTGCAATTTTTTTATTAGAGGTCCTGCCGCTACCATATATCGTCATAGAGTTCATGATTGAGAATAATGAAAGATTTTATCGACAAAAAAAACCAAGCGCTGGGGGAGAGTTGGGTTCTGCAATTTTTTTTATTGAAGGTCCTGCCGCCACCATATTTAGTCAGATCGTTCCTGATGGAGAATAATGAAAGATTCCAGCGTTGGGGGAGAGTTGGACTTTGCAATTTTTTTATTAGAGGTCCTGCCGCTACCATATATCGTCATAGAGTTCATGAATGAGAATAATGAAAGATTTTATCGACAAAAAAAAACAAGCGCTGGGAGAGAGTTGGGTTCTGCAATTTTTTTTATTGAAGGTCCTGCCGCCACCATATTTAGTCAGATCGTTCCTGATGGAGAATAATGAAAGATTCCAGCGTTGGGGGAGAGTTGGACTTTGCAATTTTTTTATTAGAGGTCCTGCCGCTACCATATATCGTCATAGAGTTCATGAATGAGAATAATGAAAGATTTTATCGACAAAAAAAAACAAGCGCTGGGAGAGAGTTGGGTTCTGCAATTTTTTTTATTGAAGGTCCTGCCGCCACCATATTTTGTCAGATCGTTCCTGATGGAGAATAATGAAAGATTCCAGCGTTGGGGGAGAGTTGGACTTTGCAATTTTTTTATTAGAGGTCCTGCCGCTACCATATATCGTCATAGAGTTCATGAATGAGAATAATGAAAGATTTTATCGACAAAAAAAAACAAGCGCTGGGAGAGAGTTGGGTTCTGCAATTTTTTTTATTGAAGGTCCTGCCGCCACCATATTTTGTCAGATCGTTCCTGATGGAGAATAATGAAAGATTCCAGCGTTGGGGGAGAGTTGGACTTTGCAATTTTTTTATTAGAGGTCCTGCCGCTACCATATATCGTCATAGAGTTCATGAATGAGAATAATGAAAGATTTTATCGACAAAAAAAAACAAGCGCTGGGAGAGAGTTGGGTTCTGCAATTTTTTTTATTGAAGGTCCTGCCGCCACCATATTTTGTCAGATCGTTCCTGATGGAGAATAATGAAAGATTCCAGCGTTGGGGGAGAGTTGGACTTTGCAATTTTTTTATTAGAGGTCCTGCCGCTACCATATATCGTCATAGAGTTCATGATTGAGAATAATGAAAGATTTTATCGACAAAAAAAACCAAGCGCTGGGGGAGAGTTGGGTTCTGCAATTTTTTTTATTGAAGGTCCTGCCGCCACCATATTTAGTCAGATCGTTCCTGATGGAGAATAATGAAAGATTCCAGCGTTGGGGGAGAGTTGGACTTTGCAATTTTTTTATTAGAGGTCCTGCCGCTACCATATATCGTCATAGAGTTCATGAATGAGAATAATGAAAGATTTTATCGACAAAAAAAAACAAGCGCTGGGAGAGAGTTGGGTTCTGCAATTTTTTTTATTGAAGGTCCTGCCGCCACCATATTTAGTCAGATCGTTCCTGATGGAGAATAATGAAAGATTCCAGCGTTGGGGGAGAGTTGGACTTTGCAATTTTTTTATTAGAGGTCCTGCCGCTACCATATAACGTCATAGAGTTCATGAATGAGAATAATGAAAGATTTTATCGACAAAAAAAAACAAGCGCTGGGAGAGAGTTGGGTTCTGCAATTTTTTTATTGAAGGTCCTGCCGCCACCATATTTTGTCAGATCGTTCCTGATGGAGAATAATGAAAGATTCCAGCGTTGGGGGAGAGTTGGACTTTGCAATTTTTATTAGAGGTCCTGCCGCTACCATATATCGTCATAGAGTTCATGAATGAGAATAATGAAAGATTTTATCGACAAAAAGAAAAAACAAAGCGCTGGGGGAGAGTTGGGTTCTGCAATTTTTTTTATTGAAGGTCTCGCCGCCACCATATTTTGTCAGTTCGTTCCTGATGGAGAATAATGAAAGATTCCAGCGTTGGGGGAGAGTTGGACTTTGCAATTTTTTTATTAGAGGTCCTGCCGCTACCATATAACGTCATAGAGTTCATGAATGAGAATAATGAAAGATTTTATCGACAAAAAAAAACAAGCGCTGGGAGAGAGTTGGGTTCTGCAATTTTTTTTATTGAAGGTCCTGCCGCCACCATATTTTGTCAGATCGTTCCTGATGGAGAATAATGAAAGATTCCAGCGTTGGGGGAGAGTTGGACTTTGCAATTTTTTTATTAGAGGTCCTGCCGCTACCATATATCGTCATAGAGTTCATGAATGAGAATAATGAAAGATTTTATCGACAAAAAGAAAAAACAAAGCGCTGGGGGAGAGTTGGGTTCTGCAATTTTTTTTATTGAAGGTCTTGCCGCCACCATATTTTGTCAGTTCGTTCCTGATGGAGAATAATGAAAGATTCCAGCGTTGGGGGAGAGTTGGACTTTGCAATTTTTTTATTAGAGGTCCTGCCGCTACCATATAACGTCATAGAGTTCATGAATGAGAATAATGAAAGATTTTATCGACAAAAAAAAACAAGCGCTGGGAGAGAGTTGGGTTCTGCAATTTTTTTTATTGAAGGTCCTGCCGCCACCATATTTTGTCAGATCGTTCCTGATGGAGAATAATGAAAGATTCCAGCGTTGGGGGAGAGTTGGACTTTGCAATTTTTTTATTAGAGGTCCTGCCGCTACCATATATCGTCATAGAGTTCATGAATGAGAATAATGAAAGATTTTATCGACAAAAAGAAAAAACAAAGCGCTGGGGGAGAGTTGGGTTCTGCAATTTTTTTTATTGAAGGTCTTGCCGCCACCATATTTTGTCAGTTCGTTCCTGATGGAGAATAATGAAAGATTCCAGCGTTGGGGGAGAGTTGGACTTTGCAATTTTTTTATTAGAGGTCCTGCCGCTACCATATAACGTCATAGAGTTCATGAATGAGAATAATGAAAGATTTTATCGACAAAAAAAACAAGCGCTGGGAGAGAGTTGGGTTCTGCAATTTTTTTTATTGAAGGTCCTGCCGCCACCATATTTTGTCAGATCGTTCCTGATGGAGAATAATGAAAGATTCCAGCGTTGGGGGAGAGTTGGACTTTGCAATTTTTTTATTAGAGGTCCTGCCGCTACCATATATCGTCATAGAGTTCATGATTGAGAATAATGAAAGATTTTATCGACAAAAAAAACCAAGCGCTGGGGGAGAGTTGGGTTCTGCAATTTTTTTTATTGAAGGTCCTGCCGCCACCATATTTAGTCAGATCGTTCCTGATGGAGAATAATGAAAGATTCCAGCGTTGGGGGAGAGTTGGACTTTGCAATTTTTTTATTAGAGGTCCTGCCGCTACCATATATCGTCATAGAGTTCATGAATGAGAATAATGAAAGATTTTATCGACAAAAAAAAACAAGCGCTGGGAGAGAGTTGGGTTCTGCAATTTTTTTTATTGAAGGTCCTGCCGCCATCATATTTTGTCAGTTCGTTCCTGATGGAGAATAATGAAAGATTCCATCGACAGACAAAAAAATTACAGAGCGTTGGGGGAGAGTTGGACTTTGCAATTTTTTTATTAGAGGTCCTGCCGCTACCATATATCGTCATAGAGTTCATGAATGAGAATAATGAAAGATTTTATCGACAAAAAAAAACAAGCGCTGGGAGAGAGTTGGGTTCTGCAATTTTTTTTATTGAAGGTCCTGCCGCCACCATATTTTGTCAGATCGTTCCTGATGGAGAATAATGAAAGATTCCAGCGTTGGGGGAGAGTTGGACTTTGCAATTTTTTTATTAGAGGTCCTGCCGCTACCATATATCGTCATAGAGTTCATGAATGAGAATAATGAAAGATTTTATCGACAAAAAAAAACAAGCGCTGGGAGAGAGTTGGGTTCTGCAATTTTTTTTATTGAAGGTCCTGCCGCCACCATATTTTGTCAGATCGTTCCTGATGGAGAATAATGAAAGATTCCAGCGTTGGGGGAGAGTTGGACTTTGCAATTTTTTTATTAGAGGTCCTGCCGCTACCATATAACGTCATAGAGTTCATGAATGAGAATAATGAAAGATTTTATCGACAAAAAAAAAACAAGCGCTGGGAGAGAGTTGGGTTCTGCAATTTTTTTTATTGAAGGTCCTGCCGCCACCATATTTTGTCAGATCGTTCCTGATGGAGAATAATGAAAGATTCCAGCGTTGGGGGAGAGTTGGACTTTGCAATTTTTTTATTAGAGGTCCTGCCGCTACCATATATCGTCATAGAGTTCATGAATGAGAATAATGAAAGATTTTATCGACAAAAAAAAACAAGCGCTGGGAGAGAGTTGGGTTCTGCAATTTTTTTTATTGAAGGTCCTGCCGCCACCATATTTTGTCAGATCGTTCCTGATGGAGAATAATGAAAGATTCCAGCGTTGGGGGAGAGTTGGACTTTGCAATTTTTTTATTAGAGGTCCTGCCGCTACCATATATCGTCATAGAGTTCATGATTGAGAATAGTGAAAGATTCCATCGACAGAAAAAAATAACCAAGAGTTAGGGCAGAGTTGGACTCTGCAATTTTTTTTTATTAGAGCTTCTGCCGCCACCATATTTCGTCAGAGCGTTTATGATTGAGAATAATGAAATATTCCATCGACATAAAAAAATTACCAAGCGTTGGGGGAAAGTTGGCCATTGCAATTTTTTAATTAGAGGTCCTGCCACCACCATAAAGTTCACGACTGAGAATAATGGAAGATTCCACCGACAGAAAAAAATTACCTAGCGTTGGGGGAGAAGTAGGTTCTGTAATTTTTTCTTAGGTTTCTGCCACCACCATATTTCATCAGAGCGTTCATGATTGAGAATTATGAAAGATTTCATCGACAAAATAAAAGTTACCGAGCGTTGGGGGAGAGTTGGGATCTACAATTTTTTTAATAGAGGTTCTGCCGCCATCATATTTCGTTAGAGCATTCATGATTGAGAATAATGGAAGATTCCATCAACAGAAAAAAAATTACCGAGCGTTGGGAAGAGTTGGAATCAGCAATGTTTTCATTAGAGGTCCTGCCACCACCATATTTCGTTAGAGCGTTCATGATTGAGAATAATGAAAGATGCAATAGACAGAAAAAAATTACCAAGAATTTGGGGAGAGTTGGGGTCATCAATATTTTTATTAGGTGTCCTGCTACCACCATATTTTGTCAGAGCATCTATCGATAGAAAAAAATTACAGAGCGTTGGGGAAGAGTTGGGAGCAGCATTTTTTTTATTAGAGGTCCTGAACCACTATTTTTTTGGCAGAGCGTTCACGATGGGAAATAATGGAATGACAGAAAAAATTACCGATCGTTGTGGGAGAGTTGGGCTCTGCAATATGGCGTGACATAATTGAAAGATCCATCGATAGAAAAAAGTTAACAAGCGTTGAGGGAGAGTTGGGCTCAGCAATTATTTCATGGTTCTGCCACCAAAATTTTTAGTCAGAGCTTTCATGATTGAGAAAAATGAAAGATTATGTCTACTGACAAAAATTGCATAGCCCAACTCTCTCCCAACGCTCGGCAATTTTTGTCTGTCGATAGAATCTTTCATTAATCTCAATCATGAACGCTCTGAAGCTGACGGAATATGATGGTGGCAGGACATCTGATAAAAAAATTGTTGGATTTGTTGCTGAAGTAACTACATGTGTGCTACATATTTGGAATGGTAATTTCAAGCGCTTTTGAAATATGCAGGAATATACAATCGTCTGATTTAGAAAAATGTTTTTTTTTTCAATAATAACTATAGATATAAATGATTTAAAAAAAAAATACTTTCCTATACCATTGAATGTTACATAAATAAATGATTTGGAAATGTTTTCATAGAAACAAAGAATTTTGACAGAAAAAAAGTTACAGTAACATTTCAAAAATGTACACTTTCGAAAGCCATGCTGCAAGTCAGAAACGATGATAGATATCGATATGTAGTTTTCACCATTAAGTTTGTCATAAAAATTGACACTGGACTTTTCCTTCAAAAGTGTCCAATTTGGCCCACTTTGTACATGAATTTATATACAGTGTGTCCATAAAGTGACCCCCCCCCCCCGTTAACTTTTGAACGGGGTGGAATTTTCTTTTGATTTTTTTTTGTGAAATGGTATGTTATAAGCTACTTTTTGTCAGTAATAAAAAATGTCTGTCCTTCAAAATGGCAGCCAGGCGCCATTTTGAAAGATTTTTTTAAAAGGCATGATGGGTCGAGTGATACCTCATTCGAATTGTTTTTTGATTTTCCATACGACTACAAAATTTCAGACAAAAATATTCATCCATAATAAAATGGCGGCACATTGAGTTAGAACTTTTTTACGCGTTTTCTTTGAATAAATGGCTTTAAACGAGCTCAATTGAAATGAAAAAATATTTTCTGATATCTGCAAAGGTTCTCTGTCCCTCAGAATCGTATATGGGACATGATTTCTGAAATTTGCTGAGATTCAATAAAACGAGGTATTGCACTACTTATCTACTTATTTGAATTTTTTCTAATATGGCACCCATCTGCCATTTTGAGTGACAAGAAGCTCTTGCAGAAACGAAAAAATATTTTATCATTGCACTAAAGCTCTTTAATAGCCATTAATTCGACAGGATCCTCTCGTGGGAGTTCTAAAATAATGTACCGCCATTTTGTTTTGGACCAATATTTCTGTTTGAAATTTTGCTGCCGAATAGAGAATTGAAAAACGAATCGAATGAGGTATCAGTCGACGCCCCATGCCATTTAAAAAAATATTTCAGAATGGCGCCTGGCCGCCATTTTGAAAAATAGAATTTTTTCATCATTCGCAAAAAGTAGCTTATGAACTACCATTTAACAAAAAAAAATTTCAAAGGAAAATTCCACTCCGTTCAAAAGTTAACAGGGGGGGGTTACTTTATAGACAGACTGTATTTGGGAATTCCCCACATACAAGAGAAAATCATATCTTGTAAAGGCGGTGAAAGTATTCCATATCAATGGAATTGCTCCTACGGGTTGTATTTTCATCGTGTGAAAGACTTCTTAGTTTCGATCTTTTTTTCCACTGTTATAGCTCTGCACCCGATCGATCGAACAGTCCTTCGGCCTGCTCTTCGGCGATCTCCTCCGGGAGCTGCACGTGGAGACTACCGGAGCGGCCGTCATCATGAGCACACTAGATGCTCTCATCAATTTTTCCGGGCTGCTGGTTGGACCGTTGATTCGTGCCTTTTCTTATCGCAAAGTCTCTCTAGTCGGAACGGCGCTCTGCAGTCTGGGATTGATACTCACTTTTCCCGCCAAAAGCATGCCACATATACTTGTCACTTACAGTATTATTAACGGTACGTATGTTTAAATAATCGTCAGTTGTTTTTTCTCGGAGTTTCAAAATTTAGTGTCAAGATTAAAAGGGCGTATTTTTCAGGTCAAAATAAGACATTTTTTTCCTATAAACATGTATCCGCAAATGCTTTGTTATCGATCTGCATACAGAGCGTTAAAGTTTCAAGATTTTTTAATTTGTTTCTCCATGGCTATTTCAGTTTTTGAGAATTAAGATCAAATTTGAAACATTTGTTACGTTTTAGAGCTTACATGCCGAGTGATTGTAATGAATCTACAAGGAGATATTTTTCAGGGGTCATGCCCTTTTTCGCCCCATAAATTTTTTGTAGTGCGCCGCTGGTAGATTCTAAAATACAAAATGAATTCTTCGTTTTGTTTGAAAATTTTTTTGTCTCTTGTAATTTTTACGCATCTGCAACTGTTATCGAGAAAAAAATTAAAATAATTTGTTGTAATTCGCTAGATTTAATTGAAATTTTTCATTGAAATTATGAAAAAAAATATGTCTGCCATTCTCATTTCGACGTTTAAGCTCAAATTATAAACACCGCTGCCGTAGCTACAGTGGCCGTCCGCTGTACCAGCGCATGCGTATTCAGTATAGAATTATATTTCGATTATGAGGAAATAATTCTAAAAGAGTCAAAAACAACCCTACATCCATAATTGTATGTCACTTGCCTAGACGAATCGAATAAATAAAACTAGAAAAAGCCGTAGCTGTCAGACATGAAAGTTGGTTATTTTCGTGCGGCAACTGCTGCGGCAACATCCTCGACAAATATCATGCGATTTGTATTTTTTTCACTCCAGTCCAAGGTTTGCTTCCTCGAGATTTTCCACGGCGCTTGCAGTTATCAAGATGGATACTATCGTAGTCAAAACTGGAGTGTCTTTGTTAACCAAGAGTTCGCCTGTTTATTTTCCCCTTTCTCGCAACGAATTAATGGCCTGTCCGATTTAATAGGCTATTAGTAGAATTAATTACACCGAAATCATAGGAAAAGTTCTTCTATAATTTACGAGTAAATTTCTTGAAAATGCCGGGATAATTGAGAGATGATCGGAACATTACAGTGGATTGGTAGAGCAGGTCCAATTGCTTGGCCCCCACGCTCTCCAGATTGCAACCCAGTGGACTTCTTTTTATTGGGACATTTCCTCCTAAAATCTTGATACTGAATTTTGAAACGCCCTCTATACATTCCCAACCGGAATGTTCATCTCAGGTACCAACTAATTTATTTTTTATCCAGGTTTGGGGGTAGGTTTAGCTGCATCATCGACATTTGTCGCTTTGAGCAATTACTTCGTCAATCGCCGAGGACAGGCAATAGGATTTTCCTTGGCTGGTACAGCTCTCGGAATGATGCTGATGCCTCAAGCCATCAGGTACTTATTGGAATGGTATGGATTCAGAGGTGCCATACTGGTACTGGGTGCTTTCGCGATGAATGGTATCGTTGGATCGTCGGTGCTTCAACCAGCCGAGTGGCATTTAGTGCCAGAACAAATCGATGAAGAGGCGGAGGGAGGATATCACCAGGTAATAGATAGATAGATTTATTCAGCAACGTATACAATTACAATTGTTTGTTGCTGCAAGTCAGAATAATTAAGTATTAAATTATGTTGTCAGCAAGGAGATTTCTCCGACAAGATAGACAGCTACAAGATGCTGTCATTACAATAATATCGTAGGTAAAGGTAAAGTTATCGGGCTCATTCTCCAAAAAAAAAAGTGAAACTTACGTAGTTTTGTCTCCTGAACACGAATCTGAAAGAATTTTGTGGGGGTCTCAATTACTTTAGGAGTTATAGCCATTTTAAAGTCGAAAATTGTAGATTTTCAGACACGAATTTTGCAGTCAAAATTTGCACAAAATGCCTCCTTCTTTTTGTTGACACTGTCATTAAACACTAATCTATCCATATTTCACATTTTTAAACACAAAAACTAATTTTTTCACACAAAAAATTGAACTTCTTTTACTAGTGATTCTAACCTATTTGTTAGTTATTGACATGCTCATGGTATCACTGAATCTGCGCCGTCATGGCGCAAATTAAACAATTGAACATAACAATGAAGGGGAAGTTATTGCTCATATTTGAATTTGAATAGTTGGCGGCGCAAATCTCAGGTAACCAACCTACTGCAATCATGAAAATCACTAAAAACCAAACAAAAGTTGGGTTAGAATCGCTAGTAAAAGAAGGTCAAGTTTTTGAGTATAATTTTAATTTTTGGTGTTTGTATTTGTGAAATATGGATAGATTAGTGTTTAATGACAGTGTCAACAAAAAAGGAGGCATTTTGTGCAAATTTTGACTGCAAAATTCGTGTCTGAAAATCTACAATTTTCGACTTTAAAATGGCTATAACTCCTAAAGTAATTGAGACCCCCACAAAACTGCGTAAGTTTCACTTTTTTTTTTTTTTTTGGAGAATGAGCCCGATAACTTTACCTTTACCATATCGTAAAATCAAAGTGATTTTAGAATATTATCATACCTACATTTAAATCAGAACTAACAGTATATTCATACATGTATACAGATGTTTTGGGGCAATAAAAGTAAATACTTATTAGGTCCTTTTTATGAAAAACGTGTTTGGATAAATACTTTGACACTATAGAAACAGTATCAATAAAGAAGTCCTGAGTTTGTTTTTAAAACGTTCTCGACGGAGATTTTTATGTTTTTTGGTACGTGATTATAGAGATCCAAGTTGAGAGTGATTCTCTGACACTTGCTGAGTCTGACTAGGGGTTTGACCAGCCGATTACAATTTCTAGTATTGTGAAAGTGAATTTCCGAATATTTGAGGTAACGATCTTCTTTTTTGTGAATTTCAAATATTGAATGATCCTTGAAGGTAATAAGTGTATTGGTATATTCAATTATCAGTTTGAAATATAGTTTGATAATGTCCATATAGGATGATACTGCCGTAACGCAAGTGTTACGAATATAAAGTGGTATAAAAACATGGGCATTTTCATTTCTCATTTTTTCATAATAACAGATGAAGTTTTTATTTTGTTGACAAAAATATTTGCAAAATAAATAAAGTTGGGCTGTATCCAATTTGGTGGATGTAATTCAATTTTGAACAACTTTTCTTTGTGTAAATTTTATCCTCTTTTCTCTTCTCTTGTTCTGGATAGAAATATTCTTGGCGTTAGGGGGACCAGGGCCCCCGCCACCCCCCTTTGGGTACGCCCTCGATAGTGATGAAATAATTATTTTATTTCACCCTGTATGATATCAGGTATTTCAACTTTGTCGCCAAAGCCCTCTCATTTTTGGTATAAGCAGAATTTTCTTTCCAGAGCTACGTTTTTTCATGAAAGCATTAATAACAATATTTCTAGAAGTTGACAAAAATATTTGCCAAATAAAAAGAAGTTGAACTCTGGTGGTTGTCACTTCGAATTCAATTTTTTTTTATTTTTGAGATAAGCAGAACTTTTTATGAGGAGTAGGTTACTTTTTTTCATAAAATCACTAATGAGAAAGTTTTCCATTTGTAGCAAACTTCAACAGAAACACTGTTTCATAGTTTTTGTATATCTTCATCATCAGGTTTTTATTTTATATATTGAGTGAATTTGTAGGTTAAGCATTATTTTCAATAAATCAAAATGCCAACAATGTCTGTCTGACTACCTCTTTTTTTTCATTCATTTTCTCAACATGAAAGTTACCGTACTGAATAAATTTGTAAACGTCTTAAATTAAAAAAAAATATATCTTAAGTAATTTTAACCCACCCACTATCTCTTCTTTCTTTACTTTTTAACGCTGCAGCAGAAGATACTCTTTTTCTTTGCGTCCACTGAGGTAACATGGAATACAATTACATAGCATGGATTTGAATAAATAGACTAGTTTTTTGTATTCTCATCATCAACAATATCATCATTTTGAGTAAAGGGTGATTCCACACCACAAATGTTCAATGATAGGCAAGGAAGGCCATGATTTTGGAATGGTTCGAATAAGGTAATCAGGCAGGGGTCATCTCCTTGTTCATTATTACCAACAGAACTTCGTCATTGCAGAAAAAGTTCATTACTAAATGAAATGCATTTCAGTGGTGGAATCTTGAAAAATTACTGAAGAACATTTCATAGAAGAGACAAAACATTACTTGGTTAAAATAGCCGGTGTTAGAACGGTCCAGGTGTTTGGCGCTCGATTTACAGGAACACACATTCAAATTAAACCTAAAAATAACAAAAAGAAAACATTGAATATCCTTTAGAGACCTCTTCGAGAAGTATATATTACGTCTCGAAACATCCAAGGAAGTTTTTGCTCGTTGGGTTGATAGGTACACCGACTTCACGGGGTATTGCTGCAAATTTCACCAGGTTTTGCCACAACTGAAAAGTTGTTTCTAGTCTTATGTAGCTGAACAAAATCAAAATAGTCGTTTGATTATTCTCTCAGATCATAGAAGGTTATGCTAAGAAGGGTGTTTTCCTAATTATCTCTGTCCAATCATTCTTTGATATATTAGATTGCACTAGTAGAAACCAGTCATACCCTCGGAGTGCAATGGTTACTAATAATATTATTATTAACCGTCCTCTACCTGAACAAGCTCTACATTTATTTGGGTACATACAATGTGAGTGAATATGAGGGATATTATTATTCTTTATCAAGATGATGAACGTGAGAAATGGAAATGCACGGAAAGACGATTATAAATGATCTGACGTTTCGAATACACTTTTGAGAAGAAAACAAAAAAAATGGTCAGCTTCTCAACGTGGAATGCACACATTTATCTCGTGTACTTTTTCAGAAATATGTATTTCTAGTTTTGTTACATATGGAGATTTTCCTTCCCAGTCAAAAAAACTGTTTTTAAATAAGTGCCAATGAATTTGTTCTTCCTTCAGTCTTATACTGGAGATGAAATGGGAAAAGGGTACATTTGCAAAAGGCCGAACATTTCATGGAGGGGAATCACCCTTGCTGATTATTTTTCAGGCAATAAAGGGAAAGCCAGATTTTTTTCATTATATACAATTTTTCACTTTGTGAGCTCACAGCTATAGTATAACTACTACTCAGCATGATGTCATTAATTATTTCTATTGGCGAAAGAAAATAAGATCGCAGCGCCACCTATAGCAAGACTTTGAACTACGTATCACGGACAAAGGTTTTTGACTTTACACGTGTTTATATGGCGTTTTGACGATCTGTACTCCTATTTTCAAACAATTTGTGAAAATTTGTGATTTCTCTAACTAAAAAGTGATTGTGTTTCTATTGAAATACTCTAAAGAACGTTTCAGTCAGGTGATTTAAAGGAATTTCATCTCCGATTAGTTTTGAATGCTTCTGCAATTCAAGGTTGCATGGCGTTTTGATGATCTGTTCTCCTATTTTCAAACAATTTGTGATTTCTTCAACTGAAAAGTTATTGTGTTTCTATTAAAAGACTTGAACGATAGTTTCAGTGTAGTTTACAAATATTTTACGTGTTTTTTGAATTCATGATTTGTGAGTTATTGATCTGATTCATTCTGTTGATTAAGGATATTTCCATACTCGATTTCTGTTTCTGTTCGTATTTTTTTGGTTTATACTGTTGATAGACTGCCAAATATGGGAAAATACAATCCTAGTTGTTCAGTCTCAGGAAGCAGGACATATGGCAAGAAGGAAAATGTGGGATATCACAAATTTCCCCCAAAAATAAAAGCACGGTTAAAAAATCACCAATTGGTTCGACCAGATTGAAGAAATTGGCCAAAGAAAAGCATGGATTTTGAAACTGAAAATTGGCAAGCTAAATAATATCGAAGTATATGCTTGTTTGACAAACAGACCTGATCGCAAATCTTGATCTCCAAAAACAAGTAAAATATTTGTAAACTACACTGAAACTATCGTTCAAGTCTTTTAATAGAAACACAATAAATTTTCAGTTAAAGAAGTCACAAATTTTCACAAATTGTTTCAAAATAGTAGAACAGATCATCAAAACGCCATACAACCTTGAATTGCAGAAGCATTCAAAACTAATCGGAGATGAAATACCTTTGAATCACCTTACTGAAACGTTCTTTAGAGTCTTTCAATAGAAACACAATCACTTTTTAGTTATAGAAATCACAAATTTTCACAAATTGTTTGAAAATAGGAGTACAGATCGTCAAAACGCCATATAAACACGTGTAAAGTCAAAAACCTTTGTCCGTGATTCGTAGTTCAAAGTCTTGCTATAGGTGGCGCTGCGATCTTATTTTCTTTCGCCAATACTTTCCGTATATACCTATGTCTGTAAATAATAAGTAATATTGCTGATCAGCAGAACTCTAGAAAATATCAAAACTCGGTCTATGAGTGGGAATAAATCATACAAGCTATTACCCATTCCTGTATTTCAGACAAATTAATAATTTTCCGTTTTAAATATTGCTTGAAAGAAAATTTTGGAATCGACTGTTTTTTCTTCATCATTAAAAATCACCTGAAATGGAGGAAACGTTATTTCACAAATGAGTGGGATATTCATTCATCTAATTTGTTTTCAATCAATCCATCTGCATGTAAGAATGAACTCAAGAGTTGTTATTTTCCTTTATCTCTTTCTTTTTATGCTTATTGAAATTTGGGTATCAACCCGGGTCAATGGCGTCCTTCCGACTCATTCAGAAGGTGTTACAATTAAAGTGCATCTAAAATATTACGGTTTGAAAAAAAAATTATCATCCGAGCTAGATCAAAGTCTAACATTTTTCATTTCAGTTTTGAATATTGGAATGATAGGCTGTCCATATATGCCTCGCCCAAATCAAAATCAAAGTCAAAATATACCTAGGTTGGCATTCGCCTGGTGGAATATACTGACTTCGGGTTGCTCTGCCGGGTGTTTCACAGTGGATGGAACATTATAATTAAGTATGTGGAGAACAGAACGTCAGATCATTTCGAAAATTTTTGGGCGTGGATAATCAAACATGCTCTATCCGTCTAAAATATTTTCATCAATACAGTGTTGCCGCTTGTATCAGAAAGTAGCTACATTTTTCGAAATGATCTGTTACCATAGAAATTTAATACTAGACTAGAACGCCAATTAGTTCAGAATAACGTGGTCCCTCTACGGCAGATACACCAATCCAAGAGTTTGCGCAATAGAGCGCAAGTGTCGCCAGGGACGGTCTTAGGATTTTTGACTTCCTATTCCTGAATCTGGTATAAGTTTTCGTTAAAAGCATTTACAATAAAATAGAGTTTTCCTTTAATGATATATACAGAAAACCAATAATTGACTTTTTAAAATATAAATATTGAGTGTAGGTTTTCTATTTTGTGCTTCCTCGCGACCAAGTAGGGAGAAATTATTGTGATCGTCAAAAAATCCAAATTTGATAAGAATTGATTCTATTCCACTCAGAAAAAAACTAAATTTGTGTGTCCATCGGCCTCACGCCTAAACCATTGAGCCCATTATACTCGAAATCCAAATCAGAGTGAGGAACACTTTCTTGAGGTAGGCATATTTTTGATTTTCGAAATTCTGAATATTGAAGGTGATTTTTATAAATATTTGAGTAATTTGGGTATTGAGGCCTTTGTGTTCAAGAGATTACAAATGCTTTTGAGTTGAATCAATTAAGAACCCAATGTAAGTGGTGATTTTGAATCACATTATGTGATGAAAGAATCTACTTCTACAAATTGATTAATTAGTTATTAATGCGAAAAAGTATGTAATAATAATAATAATGAAGGCTTTTATTGACAAGACATTACAATTTTTTTACATGAGTTCTACTTGTTGACTCTTGTTATCACTCTTCAACCATTTTTGTTGAAGAACAGAAATGTTATTGATTGGATATAAAATTGGGTAAAAATCTGCTAAATATAGTTACTCTGGTAAAATACTACATTTTTGCATTCGGTCAGAGGTTCTCATTTATCATTGTAAATGTTGATTCGCATTAAATTCATATGGCATTTTTTGTAATCAGAAGTAGATTATGGAATGTTGAGAGAAATAAATATGAAAATTCAAAAATTCAAATTGTCAAATGTTACAGGATATTTGTTCACTTTGTTTTAAATAAGGAGAAATGGTAGGATTTGAGGAAAAAGGACTATAATAATTCTCAATAAATACATTTTACTTCTATTCTATATATTTCTATCAAACGTAAATTGCATTTTGTTTCAAAATCTATTGGTGAGAAAATAGAATTAATTTTGTGAGTGTTTTCCTCTTCAGTTCACCTCTATTTTTCTCAGTTTGCGACATCGCAATATTGAAAAATCTAATTCTGGTGTAAATTCTTGTTATTGCTTTTATTATTTTCATCTTTTGACTCACCTCATAGAGAGATATATCGAAACTGTGGTTTTTTATTGAGCTGAATAACTTTTCATCCTGAAATAATATTGAGGAAATTTGGTGAATGAAGGTTTCCAAAAAATTTGTTTCATTTGGCATAAAATTATCAGTAATTGCAAGAACTTGCCAGATTTTTCTCTCAAGGAAAATACAAATATTTATAACAGAATTTTTCCTTTATTTTCACAACAGAGAACCATGCACTTCATTTTGTCTCTATTATTTGTCCAAGCACTTCGGAAGTAAAACTTCGCAACCAAACTACAGGATCGTCAGAAACAACAAGGGAAACTCAGAACAACACAAATGGCAATGAAAACAAACTACCTAGGTATCAACAACTGCTAAATGCTCAAACCTAACAAGTAACAAAGCCAACGCCCAAATCTCGGAAGCCGACACTGATATCTTTCTTCGCTTGATACGTCACGATAGCATTTTAAGGCAGTGTTGCCAAGTTTACTGGACTTCCCACAATTACCTGCCCTAACCACTGACGATATTCCGAACTTCATATGGAACACGAAAAAATAAAAAACAACTTGGCAACGACGTGACCAGACAAAGCAATAATGCGCAAGTGCGATAGTTTGTCATCGTTCCCTATGAGGGGTCATTTAACTGAATCTCGGAAGGAGAGTTTGGCGTTCTAGTCTAGTATTATATTTCTATGTCTGTTACCGATGTTACCAAAATTCAGTCACCCGGAGGCTTCGCGACAAAATATAAAAATAGCCGTCCTTGTCTATAATTTAAATGTTTGATAAAGACGCATATACTTATTATCCATGAGTAGGGTAATGAAATGGTTGCCAAAGTCGATGGACGCTCTTGATCCAAACCAAAACATAAACATCAGGACGCATTTTTGCTTCATAAATTTTAGTCGCAATTGTATCCTTCAACTTTAACGTTTATGTTTTGGGCAAAATCCCTTGTTACATTTCAATAAATTTCGTTTTTCATCTTAATCATTGTACTTACTTTAGCTAAATTACTCCTCAGGAGATGGAGACGATAAAAGAGACTGAGGATGAAGATGTTGAGTTGCCGGAAGGACAAACTCTCCTCAACAAAATTAGTTCGGAGGCGGCCATCAAGAATCTGGACGAACTCGGCAAAACGAGTGGACTCGCCAGGAAATCTACGTTTCCCCGAAACTTTTCCACTTTGAGTTTCGCAGGGACACAGAGGAAGCGGAAAGTTTCGACAGAATCTCTTGTATCCAGCTACTCTAGGCTAGACTTTACCGGTTCTAGCATTCAGTTGCAGTTTGAGGTAGGTTTATAGTTTGGCCGTCTCTATCTACATACAGGGTGGTCTGCCGAAAACGTAACACAAGGCATTACAGGGTGAAAAAAAACTATTCAGTAATAATACCTCGACAAAATGCTGAATTTTCGAAAAATAATTTCAACTTGCTGTCAGGAAAACTGTGTTGCTTATAAACACCACGAGAGCTTGCTGTGGTGGTGTTTTGTGACAGGCAAGTTGACAGTATTTTGAAAATTCTGCATTTTTAAGAAATATTTGATCAGACAATTCCAAGAATGAATGGACGAGGTTAAACTTCACCCGTTTTCATAAAACGGTTCATTTGGCGTCTTTCAGGCGTCAAAGTGACGTTTCTATACCGGGTGGCTACGGAAGTATTGCCTACGGAATATCTCAGTTATTGTATGAAGTAGGTTTGTGAAATTTGGAGCGTCGATATAATGACATAAGAGCTAGAATTTGAGCATATTGACATGTCGACGTTAACTTCCGGTCTGACCGGAAGTAACATCAACTTTCTTATTTTAAATGGAAACCCTATTTTTTTTCTTTTCGCTTTATTCAGCATTCAATTCCCTTTCTAATGACATATCACAAGTTGGTATCTAACCAGAAACTAGATCAGAAAATTATGATTATTGATATTCACCGAGTAGGCCGTGGAAGCAAAATGAAAGCCAAAAATTGAAAAGTTGGCTATGGAAACCATACGTCACTTGATAACAGTTGCTACTACTGTGATATTTTATTTTCATTCGTCGGCGTTATAAAAAGCCGCCAAAAAAAATATTGGAAAAATTGGGAAAAAAACAATACTCTGTAGGTCCATAACTTAAATAGGAACATACAACTTTTTCTTGCCTGTACTATTCAGCATAACCATACCTTTCTAATGATATAATAGAAAATAATTTTTTGAACTGAGATACCGAAAAATCCAATTATTATTCTTCAAATAACAAAACAAATTATCGCCATACGCAAAAATAAAATTAAAAATAATGTGGAATGATAAATTATATCCTGTAGGTTCTGGGTTAAATAGGAACATAAACGTACTTGGTCTGTGCCATCGTCCATAGATATTCTAATATCTATCTATGGACGATATTTGTGCTATTCAGAATAATCATTCCATTGCAATAATCATTCGAACCAAAATATTAACAAGTAGGCTGATTAAGATGTATTTTGGAATGAAACAAAAAAGAAATGAGAGCTGTCACGAACGATGCTATCCATATTATTTTGACGTTCGAAGTAGTGTTTTTGATTCTGCCATTTTAAAAGGGTTTGGAAATCGAAATCAGTTAGTGGAATATTCAAAAAATGCCCCGTTATTCACGAACCGAACAAATTGACATGCTTCTCATTTATGGTGAATGTTTAAAAAATTCTTATGCCGCAGAACGATTGTATTTAGAGCGATATCCAAGGAGGCAGCAACCGTCAAGAAGGTATTTCCAGTGGCTTGAAGAAAAATTAAGAACCGAGCCTGATGTTCACGAAGACCAAGAAGCATTTGTTATTAATGAGGAAACTGAAATTAATGTATTAGCTTTAGTACAATATGATAGCACAATTTCCTCAAGGCAGATTGGCGCCGAATTAGCTATAAGTAAGGACTCTGCTAGGAAAATTTTGAAAAAACATCGATTGAAATCCTTCAAGTATCAGTTGCATCAACATTTGTATGAAAATGACGGTGAAAGGCGCCTGGAATATTGTAATTGGTTTCCTCGACAAAATGCTGAGAAACCTATTTAACTATTATATCTTGTTTACGGACGAGTCAAGATTTACCAACAATGGATTATTTAACAGGAATAATACAAGGTAGGTACTGTACTTTATTTGGATTATTGTCGATAGTCGAAGTGTAAAGTGCTAAAAGTGTGAACGGTCTTTTGTTCCAGGTACTGGGCGATAGCAAACGAGCACCGGTTTCGACAAGGCGGCTTCCAGGAGAGATTTGGTGTGAATGTTTGGGCAGGAATTGTTGGAACTCATATTGTTGGCCCCATTCTTTTTCAAGGCCAACTAACCGGAGAGAGATACTTTAATTTTTTAACGAATGAAATTTCGGAATTCATTAACAACCTACCAGCGGAAATAACTGAGAGAATGTACTTCCAGCAAGATGGCGCCCCTCCGCATAATTCAAGAATAGCGTGAAATTATCTTCAAAATCGCTTTCAAGAGAGACTTATAACAACCCATGGTCCAGTCAGGTGGCCACCAAGGTCACCTGATCTTACTCCGTGCGACTTTTTTCTATGTGGGCATCTTAAGAATAGGGTGTATTCCACACAGCCTACAACTCTACATGAGCTAGAAGTAAAAATTCGTAGAGCTTTCCAAGATATCACGCACCAAATGTTGAGAAACGTTTTACATGAAAATATCACCAGAGTCAATAAATGTATTGACGCTGAGGGAATGCATTTCGAACATTTGTTTTGAATTTATTTTATCTTTAATCCTATCAATTTGAATTTTTTTTTCGATAAATCTGTTTTTTTGTTATTTGAAGAATAATAATTGGATTTTTTGGTATTTCATTTCAAAAAATTACTTTCTATTATATCATTAGAAAGGAATGGTTATGCTGAATAGTACAGGCAAGAAAAAGTTGTATGTTCCTATTTAAGTTATGGACCTACAGAGTATTGTTTTTTTCCCAATTTTTCCAATATTTTTTTTGGCGGCTTTTTATAACGCCGACGAATGAAAATAAAATATCACAGTAGTAGCAACTGTTATCAAGTGACGTATGGTTTCCATAGCCAACTTTTCAATTTTTGGCTTTCATTTTGCTTCCACGGCCTACTCGGTGAATTTCAATAATAATTATTTTCTGATCTAGTTTCTGGTTAGATACCAACTTGTGATATGTCAGAAAGGGATTCGAATGCTGAATAAAGCGAAAAGAAAAAAAATAGGGTTTCCATTTAAAATAAGAAAGTTGATGTTACTTCCGGTCAGACCGGAAGTTAACTTCGACATGTCAATATGCTCAAATTCTAGCTCTTATGTCATTATATCGACGCTCCAAATTTCACAAACCTACTTCATACAATAACTGAGATATTCCGTAGGCAATACTTCCGTAGCCACCCGGTATTTACCGTGTTTGATAAATTTAATAGGTTCATCTATGTTGAAACACTTCAACCACAAGTCATAAGAAGCACAAACCCGATAATTATTCAGGTTTAAAAAAGAACATTGGTAATTAAACTCAAGAAACTGTACTTGCAATAACAGTTTTACTGCATTTTCAAGACTGACGATTTCACTTATTCACGAAGGCATTTTCTATGACGGTCACAACTGTAGTGCCTTTTCTAACCGGGAGATCACGTCTTTGTGCAAAATTTCTAGCGACTAACACCTGTTCATTTTCCCCTTTTACGCATTGAATTAATTGCCTGTCAAATTTAATGGGCTATTATTAGAATTAATTACACCGAACTCATAGGAAAAGTTCTCGTTTATGAGTGTTTTCCTGTCCCATATATCTGTTTAATAGCGACTTTCCTCATAAAAGTGTGTTATTTATTCTTCAAGTTAGTCGTAAAGCTTTTGATTAATTTTTGGTATTGACACATTTGATCAGGTGATTATTTGTTGGAGTTTGATTTGTTTTCAATATCGCAGAGTAATCAATGGTGGCGATCGAATCGCTATAACACCTCCCACTTGGGTGGTTGAAAGTTTTGCTATGCTTTTTGCGTCAAAAGTTGTCCTGTAATTGGAGTTTGCCGAAAAGTTTTTTCCGAACTTTTGAAGCCTTGCGGTACGTATTCGATGAGCTACCCTGTACAATCAGTTCGCAGTAGTGAAAAAAATTATTCCTAACTCACCTTCATTGTACTCACAGGCAAAGGACTCTGACGAACCTTTACAAATGTCAAAACACATGCGTAGAAATATGAGTTACCCTGGTATTCAATCTCAGCCTATAAGAAGCCTTTCGATCTCACAACCAACCAAAACAAACAAACCAAAGAAAACTGTCTGGAGAAAAATCGTAGAGTTCATGGATCTCGATCTCTTGAAATGTCCAGTGTATCTCAATCTAGTCCTAGGGCTGTCTCTAGTCTATGTAGCCGAACAAAATTTCAAAACGGTCCTTCCGTTCTTCTTCCAGAGCATAGGTTACGACAAGAAGGATGTTGCCCTATTTCTCTCTGTCCAAGCGTTCACAGATATCTTGGCTAGATTGATTCTGCCTCCGATCTGTGATCGAGTGAATATTTCCAAGAGGACACTCTTCATGTTTGGGATATTTTCGTTGGGTATATGCAGATCAGGTGAGTCTTTTTTTGAATTTTACTTAATACGTTCCGTGGTAACAAACAAATCTAAAAGTGGCACCATTTTCTTCTCTGAGTGGCAACTGAAATTTTATAGTGGATTCAGTGCATTCCTTTATGAGAAAATATATTTATTAATTTTCATAAAGATAATTTTGTTTTGAAATTTAACAAAATCGCACCTAAAACCATAACATCGAGAGAACTGACAAAACACGATTTTTTCAAAATGGAAACCATACACCATTCTATTATTTTTGGATACTACAGAAAAAAACATATCAAATTCATGAATAAAATACACCCCTGCAAGATATTTCCGATTTTGGGATATATTCAAAACGTAAAACATTCGAAGCAATACCAAACCAAGAAAACTTGAAAACAAATCAAATTACAACAAATATGACAGAATTTGATGCCATATGTAATTGACGTTTATTTCCTATGTATTTCCTAGTTTTCTATTTGTGAGCGATATGTCTCGTTTGGGGTATTCCAATTAAGAAATACTGAATTTAATAATTATTTATGGCGAATGCAATAAGATAATCCACAGAACTTGTAGTGTTTTCGCAGAAAGATTTCCAAATCTGCAAATGTGTGAAGAAAGTTCTGGTCCATAGAAAGCGCCTGACAATTTTGATATTACTTCAGAGTGATATTAAAATATAATATATATGAAAATCATCCATACAAATTTAAGTTAAGTAGGCAACTCTTATTTTTAGTTAGCTTTCTCACCTGGTACCTGCTCAGGTATCACAGAGCGAACTCCACAAGCACGCAGGTAGGTATTAAAAGTACATGACACTACTAAGAACCTAAGTATTCATCTTTTTAAGAATAAGTTATGTCTGAAGGCCCTGGGATCTTACTTATATGGAAATTTTAACAAAATCTTTCATTTACTAAAATTCTGTTTTCAAGTCAAACTTAACTTAAGCTTCAAACTTGAGCTCTCAAAACTGTCTGTCATGATGAGGGCTTGTGTCTGTGAAGTTTCTTCACCATGTAATCTTTTTTTCTGCCTGTAATAGGAGGCAGTGTATTAGAATGCTGTTTTTTTCCGATTCAAAAGTTAGGTTAGGATCATTCCAGTTCGTCTTCTTTCACTATATACTTTTTTATCAATTTAGCCAGTATAATATGTCCTTGTCACTAGAATAAAAGAATTAATAAATTGAGTAAATTATTATTATCTAATTATCGCCGGCTTGTCCTCTGTATAAATATTTGGAAAAAGGTTAGTTGTAAAGATAGCTCTACGAAAACGTTTTCAACTTTACTGAAAAATTGCCAACTGCTTAGTTGAATCTTACAAGGTCAACCCTCCATCGGGAAAACGTTTGACATAACTAAAGTTGTCACTTGAACGTTTTAAAAACGTTTTTCCCATTCCCAAAATATTTACTAGTTGTAGTCAGTTGGGTGACAACGTCGTAGCTTAACTGATATCATGCTCAACGTTAAGACAACGTTGTCTGGTGATTTAGAGGGCATCGTTTCTTAAATGACTGATTTCTTTACCGAGTACAACGTTAATTTTGGTATATTATGTGGTTATAGTCGCCAAAATGCTACTTGGGTACCGAATTGGACATCTAGGAATGTGTAAAAAAAGTGCTGTCTGATTAAGGGGAAACAATTTTTTTCTCAACAAAACTATTAACTGATCAAACCTACTATAATTGGCAAGAATACTTTGTTAACACAATGTGGAATTATTCTGCGCTTTCATCAATTTATCTCTTTTATTCTCTATATCATTCTTAATTGCATAATTGCATAGCTGTAAATTAATCAGGTCAACTCAACATTTGCCAAGGTTGTCCTTTATTGTAGACCATCCAAAATACGTATTGTTTTTATCTTTATGCATTTCTTTTTGTACAGTGTCCGCCAAAAAGTTTGCCACATATGGGAAGAAAATTGTTATTGATAATTTTAGATAACGTTTCTGCATGTCTGACAACTAAAAAGTCCGTTGCGACTAATATCACGTGACCTCAGATTTGGCGGGAATTTTATAAAAAGTTGTCTGTGGTGCCCAAAAATGGGTCAAGTTGTCAAGATATCGAAAAACGTGTTTGGAATCCAACGAGGACTCAATGTACCAATTTTGAACCAGATTAAAGGAAAATCAAAAATATCATTGTACTCCTCTACCCTTCATAAGAAAACAAAGTACAAATTTTCAATATTTTACGTGACCACTTTCGCGCTTCATGCATAGAATTGTTCTGGAAAACATTCTGTCGTGGCCAATTTCTTAGACAAATTTCTAAATGTTCTACATTTCGAAATGGGCGTTGTTTATAATCATTACCTTTCAGGTAACCACATAAAAAGAAAACACACGGCGTCAGGTCTGGAGACCTAGAAGGCCAAGGAATACCTGAATATCGACCTATCACTAAATTCATTGTTCAACTACTCCCGCAATTCATTCGTAGAATGGATGGAAACCCCATCTTTTTTATTGAATAGACCGCTATTGTAATGGTAGGTTGTCGATAAATGTAGATATCTCGGTCCTTGAAAAGTTCAAATACCGGTCGCGATTTAAACTTTGTGCTTAAAAAAAGAAACATGGAATTCGTTCATTTTAAATTCCACATACTATATACATTTACTTTGAAACTATATCTGTCCTTGTATTCAGTTATAAAATTAGGTTTATGATCTCCCCACCATCTACAATTTTGAGAACTGATGACACCATTAGAAGTGAAAGTTGCTTCGTTAGAAAATAGCACATTTTTTTGAAAAATCACGATTGTCTTTTAACACAAAAATAAAATCGGGCGTCATAATCCCTGTACAGCGCTTGTACAAATTTTGGTTTGTATGGGTGAAAGTGATTTTGCTTTGAAATTCGTCTAACAGAGGTTTGTTATTTTTCTGCCATAATTTTCCTCAGTACTCTTATATCTCGTGACGGTCATTAAAACATTTTTTACATTTTTTTTTCAATCTGGTGAAAATTGGTACATTGGGTCCTTGTTAGATTCCAAACACATGCCCAATGCATTTTTTTGATATCTTGTCAATTTAACAAATTTTTCGGCACAACAGACAACTTTTTTTAAAATTCCCTCCAAATCTGAGGTCACGTAATATAAGTTGGAACGGTTTTTTAGTTGTCAGACATGCAGAAACGATCCGCCAGTAGAGTTTCTCAGAAATATCAATAAGAAATGTTTTTCCCATATGTAGCAAACTTTATGGCGGACACTGTTTTTTATGGGTCTTGTAATATTTCTCATAAAATTGTGTTTGTTAATGACAGTTTTTCTTTCAAAAACAATACATATTCTTCGGTCTTCTTTTTATAAGATTTTTATTTAACTTGCTTTGTTCTTTTCGGTGTAAAACTTGAAATTTATTTTTCAAGCACTTGGTGATATCTGATTCAGCTACAATTTTGCACACTTTTTAGGAACCGATGACAAAATTCTTCCCTTTTATTGCACCCTGAAGACTGGATAGAGAACGCGAGGAATTCTGTAGAAATTCTGACTGTTTCGGATGTCAAAAATTGAGTCTAAAAAAGTATCGGACGACACCCTTCCTTCTCGAAAAAGTCGAGAAAAACTCTCAAAGCTGTTAATTAAAAAAAATCCGTAAAAGTAGTGAAAAACATCGGGCCATCGAATAATTTAATTTCTGAGAATTTCAAGAAAGAAGGAAAATGGTGTCACTATTGTTTGTGCATAAACCTATAGCCTCTTAATATAATCATGTTTCATTTCAATTTCGAACATTTTCGTTCATTCATTTTCACCAGTTCCAAATTTCCACATTTTCCGATGAATTATATATATTGTTTAGTTCAATGGATCTCTTATTTCGGTTCTAATCAACACAAATATAAACCAGAAATTATAGCAGCTCTGCCTTTCTTAAGTAATTTTTTTTTTGAAAAATCACTAATAAAGATTTTTTCCATTTGTTCCGTACTTTTTGAATATCACTGTATGAATGGGATGCCAGGATCTACAACATATAAAAATTTCAGAAAAATTAGCTGAGAGCCATTTTACATAGAAAATGTGTGGGGATTTTTAAAATATTTTTAATTACGTAAATATGAGTTCTTCCAAATTGAAAT
Organism: Chrysolina oricalcia; assembly: GCA_944452925.2. Classification (NCBI taxonomy): domain Eukaryota; kingdom Metazoa; phylum Arthropoda; class Insecta; order Coleoptera; family Chrysomelidae; genus Chrysolina; species Chrysolina oricalcia. The sequence continues at coordinate 3,749,712 of OX101827.2, forward strand.
CAAAATCAAGGTGTTTTAGGTTGTTGTGATATTTTAACAATAGTATACTGAACAAAAAACAATCTCTGCTGCTGAATAAGGCTCAACTTGAAAATCACAGGCCTATTCAACAAAATATAACCAAATGTCCAATGAAAACGGCAAATAATAACCTTAAAAGTTGCTAATTAAAATTTAAAAAAAAATGACGAACTCGGATGTCATGAAACACTTTTTTTTCTTGCTAATCTATAACAAATCACAAAGAATTATTCTATTTTATTTACTTTTTGTTTTCCAAATTTACAAATCCTGTTTTTCTTTGTTGAAGTGTGTTCTAATGTTCTATGACTTTTTGTTGGCAGCCGAGGGAACCATTGAATAGGTAACCACATAAAAAACGTAAGCTTTCAAAATAAATTTGAAGCATATTTATTTATTTTTCCTTCTGTTCGTTCAAGACTTGCAGGAGTTTTGTATGTTTTCTGCTTTTGGACCAATTTTGTTTTCCTTTTGTTTTCGCGCAGAGCCAACTTCGTTTTCGTTTCGGAGCTCATTTATATCTCTATTTTTTGCAGCGCTAGCGCAACAGACCGAGTGGACGATGATTATAATCTGGTTGTTTATTTGCGGGTTTGCCAGAGGCGCGACGCTGATCAACTATACTATTACCATCGCCGAGTATTCCTCGACTTATTCCACCATGGAAAAATTACCAGCCGCGTTTGGATTGCACATGGTTTGCAAAGGATTGTTCGTGGTGGTTGTTGGGCCGTTGTTAGGTGAGATATACAAAATTGACAAAATTTTTGGTCACTGGCCGGTAATGACACATTTTTACCCAGTAAACACAAATCGATCTCAGAGATGTTAGTGGACCTTACATTCATGTTCCACGTCACTCCTGTGAAACGAGTTGCGACTCGTATCGACATCTCCAGATCTTCTATTTCGGGCCCTTTTGGTCGTTTTATGCTCCACATTGTGATTCCAAATATGACTCAAAGTTAGGTGAATGTGACGTTTTATTGCACATCTAAATTGGAGTCACATTGAGGTAACATTATAATCACAATGTGAGTTGATTAAATCATTCACATGCTCTCAATGCGAGGTGCTTTTTGATTCTTTTTGTGTAACACATTCCGATTGATGAAGATATCAAATGAGAAGACTAAGAGAACTCAAATCTCTGTCACATATACCAATTGAAGGTGTCACAAGAATTCTCAATTATACCTATACACTAGGAACTGCATGGGACTCGCATTCCTTACATTGTGTTCATAAAATAACCCACCCCTGTTAACTTTTGAACGTCTCGAAATTTGTTTTTGATTCAATAGAAAAAATATTGAGCCGTGCAGAAGGTAACAGGAGGAAGGTTACTATGGAAACACTGCAGTGTCATCTTGAAATATTCCGTTGAAAACTAATTTTTCAAGACGTAATTCCTATTCCAGGTTCTTTTTTGAACTATTGGTGTGTTCAATGTTAGGTTGTGTACTTTACTTTCACTTTAAGAGATTGGGTGAGATTGGCCTGAGGTTGATGTGACTTTATTTAAAAAAGTAATTTTGGAAAAGAGCACTTGAACGACTCTTATAATTTTCGAAAAGTTATGACTGAGTTTTGACCACCTATCTCTGTCAGGTTCATAGAAAAAAATAGTATAAGGAATATACAAAATATTACTATTAACAAAACTTTAATTATAGCCATAAATGAAAAAAATCTGACTAAAAATTACATTCTTGAAGCGCCAACAGTGCTTCCTTTTCTGTTCCATGGTTAACATGGCGGAGTCAATCTCGCGTTAACATCTCGATGTCCTTGAGGGTTGTGGAGTATTCCTGAAAATTAACGAATGTCATGAAAATAAATCCATAAAGAAAGAATGACACTACTTCACGGAAGATCATGAAATCATTGATCAAAAATATATAACGTAATCCATTCTTCCTCAAAAACCCTATAGAATAGGTATTTTTGTCGGCAAATATCTTCTAACCTATCATCAGAGATAGTAACAAATGATACATGGTTGTACTCAGAATGTCATATGGAGACAAAAAACATTCTGTTATATATGTAAAGTAGTTCGATGATTCTTTCATTTCACAAGTTTGGCATCATTTCAGTACTAAAATCGATTCAAAAACTGTTCTATCAGAAATACTCAACGATACTTCTGCATCAAATTCAGAAAATTGAAACGGTTTTCTCATTTTCTCAAAGAAAAACATATTTTCATCGATATTCATATAGTGATTACAACAGTATAGTAATACAAAGGATTTTTGTCAAGGTTACAATTATTTTAATAAATCAGAAATTTTGTAAATATTGAAAAAATGGCAAAAATTGAAATTTACAATATAACGTTCAAATTCAAAGATGTATAAAATATAAATAGACTCGGCTTTTCTCTTTATTTTTTTATTAAAAATAAGACTATTTTAAGCGATTAATTTGAAAGAAATTAACTTTTGACAAATAGCGAAATTCACGTGACCTCGTCCAAATAGGATATTTGATATTTCTTATCTTTTTTATAATACGACTCATCATCGATCCAAGTCAAATTTCAGAATAAATAATTATTAAAAGTGTATTTTCCATATGATGCCAACTCTTTGAAGGACACTGTATGTTTATGAGAAACTCTGTTAACGTGAATATACAGGGTGTCAATTTGAAAACTTCCCACCCTTAATATCTTCCTTCCAGTAAACAATATGAGTAATCGAAAAAACAGGTCAATTTTATTGTCAAGGGGGACACTTTCACGGACTATTTGTAGCCCTCGTGGTTCAACCCCCTAGGAGGGGTAGATGTTACCCTTAGAATTTTAAATGGGAAGGGGGGTCAAGTGGCACATCATTTTGATGGGCGTTCAATTCTTGTTCCAATGGTACCCTGACTTATCATTTTGTGATGAGCATTTTCCGAAAAATTGCGTTCTAAACTAACAGAAGTAATTATTAGAACGCCTATACTGAGATGCATTATTGTATTGACTCCCTTTAATAAAAATGGTTAGAAGAGTAGGTGGCACCGCTCCAACCCTTGAATGACAGGAATAAATTTATTACGCATGGGATTTTTTATTTGGTGGTTATTTTCCTTCTACACAATAAAATTTAATTTGCGAGAAAGACATTTCCAACATAAAATCTACTTACGCTTATCTTATTAGCTGTTCGAAATGTTGTCCATTTTGCTCTAAACAGTAATACAGTCTGTTTTCGAACTCCCCTCTAACATTACGGAAAACTTCACTAGGAATTGACCGGCATGCTGCTGTAATTCGTCTTTTAAGTTCGTCAATATCAGAAGGTTGTGTTTTATAAACAACGGATTTAAGATGCCCCCAAAGAAAGAAATCTAAGGGTGTTAAATCCGGTGATCTCGGAGGCCATTCAACTGCTCCCCTTCTGCCAATCCATCTACCCGGAAATCTCTCATTTAACCACTGTCGGACGGGAAGAAAATAATGAGGTGGAGCACCGTCCTGCTGGAAATGTAACATATCCTCCTGCAAAAGTTCATTACCTTCTGCATCAATTTGAGTTTCTAGCTCGTGAGTTATAAGAGGATCGATAGTCTCTTCAAGCATATCAAGGTACAGATTGCCAGTCAAGTTTTCTTCCAGAAATAATGGACCAAGAATGGCATTTCCAAGAATACCAGCCCAAACATTAACTTTTTGTGGGTGTTGTGTATGCCCTTCCCGAAAAATATGTTGGTTTTCGTCACTCCAATAGCGACAATTTTGTCTATTAACATTGCCATTCAGAAAAAATGAACACTCATCGCTGAAACAGATGTTTAACAGAAGATTAGGGATGGTATTGACTCGATGAGACATGATTTCACAAAACTCTATTCTTCTATCATAATCATCCTCGTGGAGCTCTTGAAGAATCTGCATTTTATATGGATGAAATTTATGCATTTTCAATGCTTTTCTTATAGTCTCGCGTGACATTCCCGTCTGTTCTGATACTGATCGTAAGGAGCTCGTGGGCTCTGCAGCAAATGTTCCCAAAACTTCAATTTGAGCTGCTTCATTTAGTACTCTGGGGTTATTTCTTTTTTTATTTGTCACTGAACCAGTTTCGTAAAACTTATTCACCAAATCAAGCACATACCGGTGACTTACATTACAATTTGGATGTCTTTCGTTAAAAAGACATGCCGCCCTTCGTGCGCACTTTCCAACTTCGCCATAAATTACAATCATTTCAATTCTGTCTTGAAGAATGTAAACCATTTTTACACTTTTATACACTTATTAAAGTAATTCCTAAACAGCCCAACAGGTACAACGGTATTCACAATACTACCACATAGTTCAAATTTGCTAACCAATTTTTTGCCGGAAAACAGAAACTTTTCACAGCAGAAGTAGCAAAAAAGGAAGGCTATCTGTACAATTTCTGCGATGACACTTAAAAATTCAGCATTTAATAAACACAACTTTACTACCATCTACGTTTTACTATTAGACTACTTTTTTATGTAAAGTGTTTGGAGCTAATGGCTAATGTTACCCCTAATAAAGGGTTGGAACGGTACCACCTAATATTCTAACCAGTTCTGGCCAAACCATGCATCTCAGTATAGGCGTTCTAATAATTACTTCTGTTAGTTTAGAACGCAATTTTTCGGAAAATGCTCATCAAAAAATAATAAGTCAGGGTACCATTGGAACAAGAATTGAACGCCCATCAAAATGATGTGCCACTTGACCCCCCTTCCCATTTAAAATTCTAAGGGTAACATCTACCCCTCCTAGGGGGTTGAACCACGAGGGCTACAAATAGTCCGTGAAAGTGTCCCCCTTGACAATAAAATTGACCCGTTTTTTCGATTACTCATATTGTTTACTGGAAGGAAGATATTAAGGGTGGGAAGTTTTCAAATTGACACCCTGTATATTCAAAAGTGTGACGAGTGGGATATTATGGAGTTTTGGAATATTTCTAAATGATTTCATAGATTCATTACCTACTTGATTTAGGTTTTAAATAAATCACCATGATATAGGTACACCAATAACAACAGGTTCTAGATATAAATTCACCTGGGTAACGTGATTTTATAAAGAGACAGACTTGACTTTTTCCATTTAATTATATTGAAAGTTATAACACAGTTCGTTGGGTACTTCGTTGAGTCGTAATGTTCCAAGCAAATATTCGATCCAAAATTAACATGTTTTCCAGGAAAAGCGCCAAATAAAGTTAGATTACTTCGAGCTAGTGCCCAAGAGAGTACGAATATATTTTGGTGGGCTATCATCATTATTAAATATGTTTATTCAAAATTTGAAGAATTTTATTGGCAGTCGATTGGGTTATATTTTCCTCTAAGAAACATACTTGTCTTAAGCCATACTGATTACACTTTTTTTCTCACAGTATTGATTGATTGAATCAATCTCTGGATTTTCAATAGATTGATGGTCAAAGAACCGATTTTCCATTATCAGTAATACACCAATAACACGAAATATCGACAGCAAATGTGTATAACTTGTATTCTAATAGCTTTAAATTCCAGGTAAAGTGTATTCAAAAGTGTGGTTTTCATTTTACTAGGAATGTGACATTTATTCACGTAACTACCCGATCGAATACACTCGAAAATGGAAATCGGTCAATCTATTTCAATGAATCTTTGTTAGTACTCACCTTGGAAAAGAACGCAGAAACACACTAGACACTTGAAGACCCAATAAATGGCAAATTCCGGCACCTATACACAAAGACAACACTTCCTCAGCGGCCATCTTGCCAAATAGTTCATTTCATTTCGCCGGAGCGCCGGACACTATACGTCACGTCGCCAAACGAGCAAATAATTGTTATTGTAGAAGATTGGAATTTTCTTGTCAGAAATAAATATTTCTGAGAGGTCAGATAGATGCACAAACTGATATTCCCATAGCAATTTTTATTTGAATTAATGCGAATTACTCGTACGTCTTTGAGACATAAGATCAAAATTCTAAACCACCGACATTTTTTATTCGGTTAAGAATGTGCTCGATAAGTCAGAGAGATTCACAAATTGACGTGCACTTTCGTGATGAGAATTGTGAACATTAATTTTATTTGGAGTACCCCTTGGCGGTGACAGCGACGTATTATTGTGTTTCACTTTCATAACATTTAGTGATATGAATGCGACATCTCAAGGATGTTTGTGTTAACTGGGTAGCATCGGGTTTTTAAATGTCCTCACCAAATATCTATGAGTGCTCGCATGCAGCGGCGTCACCAATCAAATTTTCTCCGGGAGAAATCCCTTATCAACTGAATATGTGGAAGAAGGTATTCAAGAAAGATTATTTAACGTTTGCTTTTTCACAGGCTCATTTTTGGTGTTATGTGGATATTATGCAATAAGCACAAAATAATGCCCATTTTGCACGAGTATGAAATTTGCAGCACGAGCCGAAGCAAGTGCTGCAATTCATACGAGTGCAAAATGGTCATTTTGTTGCGAGATGCATTCTATACTTTTTCTACAAAACGTTCTCGCAAAACGATTTTGTCTTTTTATCTACCTTCCATTCCAAAAGAAGGTTATAAGCGCGTTGATTCATACTCTTCGACGTTTCCGTTAATAAATTCAGTGTTGTTATCTTTGCTGCTTCTATTATGTTCGGAGGTGTCAAATCTAAGTCGATATCACTATCAGTTTCCATTTTAATCAATAGTTTTTATAGAAAACAACTATGATATTACTCGTTACCTACTAAAACTTTGACAGAAACGATCTGCTGACATTTCATCAATTTGTCGCTGACGAAATATTCCATTTCGCATTTGTTGCTTAGCAATTTGCCTAGCAACCGATGCAAAAATGAAATTCTGTACAAAATGTGCTTGTTTATGATTGAAGTTACGGTTATAATATGAACATTTATCGAGGTTGTCGTAGAAAAAGAATATTTGCATAAAATCGCGGCGGGCACATGCATTGCAATTTTTTTGGTAATTTGCAATTTTTTTGTTATAATTCGAAACGGTTATTCAACACTCAAAACAGGATTGTAAATTGAGTTCATGAAGCACATTGACAATATATTCGGGGGTTTTTTTGAACGTGAGTGGGCCCGTATCAGGCCCTCCACTGCGGCCAATGGCCTATTGTATTATATTCGGGGGTAATACCACGAGTGTTCGCAATAGGTACTATCGATAGTAATTCTGTCAGAAATCAACGAGATCAAATTGCTTGGTAACACCACGAGTCCTTTAGGACGAGTGGTGTCACCTCAAAGCAATTTGATCAAGTTTGAGATTTCTGACAGAATTATCGATAGTATTGTGAGCACGAGTAGTATTTATTGAGATAATTTCAAGAACCAACAATGTAAAAAAGGTACATTGTCGTGAATTCTTCAATAGTTATAGATAATGCCTAATAGACATGGAAGTCTGTCAGACTGACATTCATATTAGTAGAAAGATGATAAGGTACACCGGGGGAAGTGGAACCGCGAATTTCAGTACCTCCACTTTGATCCGACTAAACAAGAAAACTCATTACTCAACATCCGTCATATTTAGTGAGCTGATTGCAGATACATTACTTTCAAGTTTGTACCAATATAGAAAATCACCATGGTTATCAATTTTTTTCTATGAGTTTTCTCCTGTTTGTCATCATTGGGTTACACTTGCCCCGGCGGTACCAGGGCAAGTGTAACCCATGGCGCTTTTTAGCATTCATAACTGAATAAAGTTTGCCGAGGTAAGTGTAAACAACTAGTCTTGTTATATCCTGCAAATCAAATTTATTACAGATATCAAAATTGACATTCATCCTACATTATAAGAGTCCAATAATATATTGAATTTGATTTTCCCTATCTTATCTATTGTAGGCGAAGGTAAATGCATGAAAATCTCCCATTCGTTGATAATATTTCTGTCTTCAACATGAGGTCAATTGAATGTCGATGTCTTTCCGATTTTTCTACAAAATTTCACTTCTAGACATGTTAACTTCTCGGTAAGCTGGCCTACATACATCTTGCAAGTGGAAACTATCGTAGGTTACACTTGCCCCACTTGTGATTTTGTTTGGGCAAGTGTAACCCATGTATGTTTTTTGCCGTGCCTTAAAATACGTTTCTAATGAGTTTAAAATGCAAAGAGATATTGTTTATGAAGTCCTTACTTGAATAGATTTAAATATTTCCACGAATTCCTTGGTCGTAACAGACAAAAACAATATACACGTGCTAGCTCACTATGCGACGTAAAACTCCAATGTTCACACCACTGCCGAATTCGAAGTGTAAATGAATCGCTGTTGGTGCCATATACCACAGAGCATCTGAAGGATGTGGAAGGGCTAGTGTGCAATAGGTGGCGCTGTATTACAGAAAATAATTTTGGAAGAATAGGCCTGGGTTCCACTTGCCCCAGATTTCCACTTACCCCGGTGTACCTTATTAAGTTCTCCGTTGTTGTTTGGATACGTGGTTGCCATGACAAAGTGGTACTACCGGCTCGAAAGCTAGGAACTGCGTATTATCGAGGCATACGACCCTTATTGGTCCTAATATTGCAAGAAAGGAGGGTTTCATACGGAGAGTGAAATTATCATTTGCATACAGTTCTGGCTGAAATAATAATTCAAATGTTTCAAAAATTTCGGCCATCTCTTAACAATAATTTAATGTAGGCTATTTTGTATTCCGATATGCAGATGTGTGGAATCTTTGGGAAGTTATTTAATAAAAATAACTTTCAACAAACGAATTCGTTTTGGTAATAATTCTTATTAAATTAGCTGAAACTTATTGATAAATCAAAATTATGATTTCATTTTTCTATTTAAATTTCTGTATCAAAACAATAGACATTTTATTTCAACGTATACGGTGTTGTCAATTCTTAATAATATACCGGGTATCCGCGGAAGGTGGCTCGCCCCTATAACTTTTTCGTTTTTGAAGATAATGGAATGCAATTTGGAGGATCTGCATAAGACATAAAATTGCATTTATTGACAAGTAACTCAAGTTTATGGAACTTCCGGTTTCACCGGAATAGGTTTGAGAAATAGCTAACTTTGGCACGATACACGACATTATATGCCATGAAATGAAACACATAGTGGTTGCGTAGATACTGCCGGCTAATAAAAAACAAATATAAAACATGAGTATTTGCAGAAAATCGTCCAGAATGGAAGAAAAAATTTATAACTTTTCACATAGTAGATAAAACTCGGTGAAAAGTAGCTTCTCACATTGCAATTATTAATTGTGATCAAATCTTCTGCACGCACAAGTTCTGCTTTTGAGGGTATTTCTCCGAAAACCTGGGAAATTCGTAAAAACTAAAAAATTGTTAATTCGAAAAATGAATAGAATGCCATACAGTACTCTAAGTTACCTAGAACAACCAGACAGAAATTCAAGAACTCGACAACGAGAAATAATGTGTCCAAAGGAAGTTGAATTACATTGCTTGGTTTTTGCAAGAAAAACAAAAGACGCGCATTTATGTGACATTACGCTTGGTATTGGCTTGGTTTCTTGAATATTTTTATTTGTTGTTAGTTTGAGTTGGTGCCTGAGGTTAGGTGGCATTCCCAGATTTTGTTTTACTAATAATGGATGAAATTGAGACTAATGCCATATTCGTAAAGGAAGAAAAATATGTTCATATTCAGCGATACACACGTATAAAAAAAATATGGTATTTTGAAATTTGTGAATAAAAATCTTCAACGTTGAACAGATATATTTATAAATGAGAACTAAATGAACAAAAATCAACAAAACTCAATAAACTCTACAACTATATCTGTTTTATATCGCCTGTTTATGAATACGAGTGTATTCCTTAATTTCTAATAACTTTCAAATATTGTCACTTTCACTTCCTAGAACTTACTTCAACGAATGACTTTGATTTTATAATTATAAATCAAATCAAATATACTTTATTGTCTGAAGAACATAATTCTTATTGACAAAGTCACATAAAAGAAAATACCTAACAATAATTATTGTGTTTCTACATATAAATACAATACATATATATATATATATATATATATATATATATATATATATACATACATACACATACATATACGCATACATACCATACATGCACAACAAACAGGTACAAAATAAATAATGAATTAAAAACAACATATTATGCGCAAAAGTAAATAAAATAGAATTGGTACGATATTTTCACCGTAATGGTCAACTACAAACAAGTAAAAATATAAAAATACCAGTACAAATTGAATAATAAATAAAAATACATCATAATTGGCACACAGGTAATTAGAATAAAAATTTATAGAAAATTTCCATCGTCAACAAAAAAATGTATAAATATAAGATTATGAAAAATATAAGAAAATATATACAAAAAATTAGGAAAATGTCAGTACAAAATAAACCTTAGAACAATTATCATAATATAAAATAGCTAAGAAGGGATGACGAAGTTGAATTTCACAGCACTAAAGCTTCTCGCAGTAGAATTCATCTAATGAGTAGAAAGCCTTTGCCAGAAGAAGATTTTTTACGGAATTTTTAAATTTTCTTCTATTGTCTATGATTTTAATCTTGTTGGGTAGATGATTAAATAATTTTTTACCATTATAAATTATAGAATTTTTAACCTGTGTCAATGTTGGAATTGGTAATTTTATATTTAGTGGCTGTCTGGTGTTATAATGGGTAATCGTATGGATTTCGTTTTTAAAGTTACTGTGAATGAGACATACTGCTTCTAAAATAAAAATGCACGGTAGTGGTAAAATTTTATGTTTAATGAAAAGTGGCTTGCAAGAATCCTGGAATTTAGCTCTGCACATATACCTAACTGCTCTTTTTTGCAAAACAAAAACCGTATTAAAAAGATATTGACTACATGATCCCCAAAAACAAATTCCATATCTTAGATGTGAGTCAACTAATGCATAATACACACTCTTTGCCATATCTTCACCAAGTTCCCATGAAGTGGTTCTTACTGCAAAACATCCTGATGATAGTTTTCGTCTGAGTCTTTCAATGTGATCTTCAAATTTCAGTTTATCATCAATATGTAAACCCAGAAATTTTGTGTCTGACCTACAACTTATCACTTGATTTCCTAAATGAATTTCTGGAAGATTACATTTAAAAGTGAGAATGTTAGTTTTGGATATGTTGAAGGAGAGCTTATTAGCATCACACCAATTTTTTTTTATAGCAAGGGAGAATGAAAATGGGTGATAATGTAATAATATTTCAAAATCATACCCAACAATTACAACTGAACAATATTCTGTTTCTATGACTACGTTTATCTGGACGATCTCTATCCGCTTCAAATTCAATAGCATTGAGTCGAGTGAAACCACCCTTCAGTTTATATCGCAATATTTAAGTGGATCGAAGAATCCTATTCCTCAATCCGATTGACAAAAGCTAACTTCACAGCAAAATGTCGAATTTCGTAACCTTAAATTTCTTGTGTTGTGCGAATTAAATCACGATATAATATGTTTTTCCTTAATCAGCTGAATAAAAAAACTGCTCTCTTCTTTGGACCATACGTTTCTTTTCTCAATTACTATTTTGCTCTCCATTTTGAGAAAGACAATTGCCAATATAAACACTAATCTGAATTTGGCTACTTTTTCCTGTCATTTTTCAATTTCAAACTTATTTATCTCGTAATTTCACTTCTCTTCAAGGCGATCGGTTGGGTCCAATCCTATATTTTATGGATATAGATGGATATAGATGTATCGGATCCAGTCAAGTCAAACCCGTTTTGAGTGGATCCAAAGTTGTGAGATAAATGTAGTCTATAGGTGTCTATGTGTGACTTGAGCAACGTATTCGACTGTGTTTCTCACACAGACAAACTACAATTTTACGGTATACGCGGTACTTTAATGGCAGGAAACACGCAGTCCTCATAGATGACTGATTCTGAAATCGAGATCATCCACTTTGGGGTACCTCAAGGTTCTAACCTTGGCTCACTATTATTTATTATCTATATCAATGACATATTTCATTGCATGTGTCCAACCAAATGTGTCTGTAATGCAGATGATTGCTCTCTTTATGCCTCTGACAAAACTCAACTCTAAATCTTATCTCTTCAACCAAAATTACTATTGCAGTTCAGAAGTCAAACTTCATTTCCTCCTGGTCAATTATTTTCAATTGTTTGAAAGCAATATCACATACGTAACATAAGCAATGAATGAAATAGTTGCCAACACAGTCTCCCTTCGGTAGATGGTAGATACGTAATCGTTATATTTCAAGTAAGAATATTGTAGTGATTAAACTTAACTCTGAACTGAATGTGATTCATCTTCTTGGCCACCAACTCAGCAAAATCGGCCCAGTATGACCTGACACCTGGCAATAAAACGACAAGGAGTCCACAGTTTCAAATTCTGCAAAACGATCGCTGAATATGTCAATGAAACACGAAGCATCGAATACTTTTTGACTGCTGTTGATCATAACATTACATTTAAGGACCTTAATATGTAAGTTTCGATTATAAATTGGATTTTTTTGTATAAAGTTTTTTTTTTGAAATTTACTTTCATACGATAAATAGTTCTGTGAATAATAAAAGTTATAGTGCAATTTAGTTTGGGCATTAGCTTTCCTAGAGATTTATATTCGGAGATTTTACTTCTGGGATAATGTTATGTCCTTGAATAATCTTGTCGGTAGTTAAGCTATCCTTCTAGAAATAAGCACAGGCTTTCAAGTCGAGTTTTTCAATTTCAAATGTTTTTTTCGATGTTGGACACGGTATAATAATGTATATCACTGTTTTATATCGCCTGTTTCACTTCCTAGAACTTACTTCAACGAATGACTTTGATTTTATAATTATCAGTGATTTGCTTTGAAAACTCTGTGAATTACTAGTCTGTTATATTTTCATTCATATTATTGACACTACGTAACTCATTGTTATTGCTTTAAGGGTGATCATTACTTGTAATTACTTAAATCATAGAGTTTTGGTGTTCACTGAATACATGTCAATATTACTGACTCCTGATTTGAAAATATTTTTTAACTTTGCCGCTCTTTAGCGGCTCTCCTAGTAATACGATCTTCTAGAGCTGGCTAGAGAGGTAAAATACCTTGGGATGATTCTGAACTCGAGGCTAACTTGGGGGCCACATGTCGATCGAGCAGTCGAGAAGGCGGTGCTATCTGGAGTCTGCGCCGGGCAGTGGGATGGAGGTGGGGACTCAAACCTCACATCCTTCACTGGATCTACACGGCGGTAATCAGACCCAGAATCCTATATGGAGCAGTGGTCTGGTGGCCGAAAGTGGACCAGATAACCACAACCAACAAGCTGGGAAAAATTCAAAGACTATAGCTTGTAGGGGAATAACCGGCGCGATGAGGACGACCCCCTCGGCAGCCCTAGACGCCCTGCTGGGTCTGCCGTCGCTTCCAACTTGTATAAAGAAGGAAGCGATGGCGTTCTATCTGAGAATGCGTGACTCATGGAGCTGGCGAGAAGAGGGGTACACAGGGCATACCGAAATTCCACTATCCGCTATCAAAGTGATACAGGCAAAGGATAAAATTAGGTGGAAAAGGATGATCTTGCTAGAGATCCCAGACAGGAGAGAGTGGGAAGAGGAAAGGATGATATTTCCCCCAGAAAGCCTGGTCTGTTTTACAGACGGGTCCAAACTGGAGGAAGGACAAGCCAGAGCAGGAGTTTACTTGGAAAACGAAGAGAAAAGAGTATATGCGCTAAGTTCTCTGACAACAGTTTTCCAAGCAGAGGTGTATGCCATTCTGGAGGCAACCAGAATGGAAGAGGTGAGGTCCGGCCCAGATAGACATGTATATGTCTGCTCGGACAGTCAGGCCGCCATCAGAGCTCTGAATGCAACCAGAACCAGATCAGTACTGGTTCAGAGGAGTGCAGAGATGCCCTGGAGAGTCTTGCGACTGAAAAGGAAATAACGCTGATGTGGGTCCCGGGCCATGCAGAGATTGAAGGCAACGAGCAGGCGGACCAGCTAGCCAAGCAAGGAGCCGGACAACCCTACTACGGACCCGAACCCGCACTCGGCATAACAAGGAGACAAGTAACAACCGCACTAAATGAGTGGGCCGTTGATACATTAGGAAAAGAGTGGAGAAGGATAGACTGATGCAGGAAGTCTAAGCAGATAATATCGGGGCCCGACATGGCAAGGACGGCCAAGATACTGAAGCTAAGCCGCAAAGGACTCCGACTGTTGGTGGGAGTTCTAACCGGCCACTGCGGCCTCAGGAGGCACCTGGGTCTCATCAGAGTTGAGGCAGACCCACTATGCACGGAATGTGGGGAGGAGGAGGACTCCTTCCACTTTCTGTGCGAATATGGTATTTATGGCAGGCTCAGACAAAACGTCTTCGGAGCTGCCACTATTAAGGAGGAAGAATTGCACTCGTTGCAATGGAAGGACATTTCGACTTTCATAAGAAGGTCGAAGAGATTCGAGCAGGTATCCGACATGGGATGAGTGAAGATGCCGGGGATTGCGAAAAGGGCCCACTGGGGCCGAGTTGCTGACGCTTGCGTCCCCCACCCATTATCATTACCATTACCAATACGATCTTCTTATAACTTGTCAAAATTGTGTTGGAACGAAATGTATAAAAAAAAATTATCAAATTTTTAGCGAAAAGTCCTTATATTTTTATGTTTTCAGGGTACATTCGTGATGCTACACAAAGTTATCCAATTTGTCTCCACTCCCAAACCTTTCTCATCATACTCGGTTGTTCAGCTTGGTGGATAGAGTACCTGATTGTGTATTTACGCAACAGAAACAAGGCATCTTCTGACACAAATACTACAGCAAGTACATGACAAATGGACGACGATTCATTAGCCGAATTCGACAGAAAGTATTAGATACAATGTCAAATAACATACCAAACCAAGGAATCAATGACAAATCAATTCTGTAAGAGTTCTTGCATCAACTTTAAACTATTTCGACATTCTTCTTGTATTTACCATTTTTTATACTTAAAACGTGTGATTTTAGCGATAACATATTTTTTTAACGACCCTGTGTGTAAACAGGCAATTTTTTTGACATATACCTGGTAATAGGTACGTACTTATGTTAAATATTTTGGTAAAGGTAAGCTTATTGGGCTCATTCTCGAAACAAAAAGAAAAGTTGTGGTACTTACGTAGTTTTATCTCCTGAATCCGAAAAAATTTCGTGGGTGTTTCTTATTCTTTTCGAGTTATGACCTTTTGAATCTTGAAAATCGACCATTTTCAAACACGATTTTTTCGGTCAAAAATGGAAGAAAATGCCTTCTTCTTTTTGTAGACACCTTTTCATTTCCTAATCAACACTTATTTCACAATTACAAGCACCAAAACCAAACGTTTTACGGAAAAAAAATAACCTTCTTATAAAGTATACCGAATCCTTCCCACATCTCTAGAACGAACGCCAATGGAGAATGAGGTTAAGAATAGTGTAATATAAGAAACTTAATTTTTTCCGAAAAACGTTTGGTTTTGATGCTTCTAATTGTGATATAAGAGTTGATTAGGGGATGAAAAAAGGGTCTACAAAAAGAATGAGGCATTTTCTGCCATTTTTAAACGAAAAAATCATGTTTGAAAATGGTCGATTTTCAAGATCCAAAAGGTCATAACTCGAAAAGTATAAGAGACCCCCACGAAATTCTTTCGGATTCGTGTCCAGGAGATAAAACTACGTAAGTAACACCACTTTTCTTTTTGTTTCGAGAATGAGCCCGATAAGCTTACCTTTACCAATATTTCAACCATTCAGATAATGTATAATAATTGAATTACCATAAGGAATTATTTGGTCTAAAATGATTTTCCAAAATAGTAACAAAATTAGACAATAAAAGATTCATGCTGATAGCTACTTGTGACAAATAATAAATATTAGATGAAATGAAATGAAAAACCAATAATTTTTCGACGTGAAGTTCTCTGGGAAGACTACAAATATGTACGTGATCAGTGGCGTAGCCAGAATTTTCCTTTGGGTGGGGGAAGGCTACTACAATAAATCTGATACCCAATAATATATTTTACTTTACAAAATAGCAAATTGCGAAATCGTCGAAATTTGGAAAGATTTTGGAAGGGGCTGCACCCCCCTGGCTACGCCACTGTACGTGATAGATTGAAAAATCTTCAAATTAAGGATAATCAGGAAGAATTATTCAATCAAATTAACATCAGTTTCACTAAATTTTTGTACCTTAAAATACGAACTTTGATTAATACCCACATTTGTATGTGGGACAATAGCTTCTCAATGATTATAACGAGGTGTAATACCTTTTTTGTTATTTTTTCATATTTCTTCATTAATTCGGAAATGTATTCCACGTATCTGAATATATTTGAATATCAGATCGAATATGTAATTTGAATTCACCTGCATAATCTGCCTGTCAATAGTCTGATCTTTATTTGTGATTTTTCAATTTTTACTATAAATCATCAGTTTCAAAATCCACAAAGATCAACAAGTTTCATACAATTCATTGTCAGGGCAGATTAGCTTAGTTTAAAAAAAATAATACTTGTTACGTGCCGATTTGAAAATTAAATTAATTCGTTATTATCAACTGTCTTTGTTGCAATTGGTTTTCAAAATGGAAAATGATATCAAATGAAAATTGTATTGAACGGAATATACCAAATTTTTCAATAATTTTTTTTATTGAAAATTATTGAAATAGATCTTACTATTAAATTTTCAGTGATATATCAAATTTTTGTCTGTCAAAAAGTATTCAAAATTAGATTTAATTGAAAACTTAATACATGGAGAAGAATTAAGTCAGTTAAATCATTGTTGGTAGGAAGCTAGAGGTGATAATCAAGATTATGAAAATTATAAGGATTTTCATTATACTCTGAAACGAATTTGAAAAATATGGAGATATTTCTTAAATTTCATTAACAGTAGGTGTAACGAGACAGTTGAAAACTTTCTCCATAGATAAGCTGATTTATAATACAAAATTTAAAATGTTTCCAGTTGTATGTCCTCTTTGAATAAGTGTTATTACATTCAACTTTTTTAGATTTCATCCATATATAGTTCCAGAATTGGTTGGAGTTATTTGATTTTATCATCCGAAATTTAAAAAAAAACAGATTAGTTTTGTTTAAATACTTAGGGCCACAGAAAATATAGTATTATGATGCAGAGATAAATATGTACATATAAATTATTTTCAGAGATGTATGCATGCAAAACCGTTATTACACGTTACTTAATTATTAATTTCATACAGTGTATTAACTTGTTTAGTTATGTTCTTACTTTATTTATTTATTTCTCATTCTACAATGCCTTAATAAATATGTAAGGTGAAAAGAGTGTTGTGTGTTTTATTAATTTCAATTTTAATATTATGTAGAGTGAGCTGCAAGGACTGTTCAAACTGGTTAAAAAAAGTCGCTGTAGACCAGAACGGAAAGCATCACATCTATTTCTTAGCAACAAATTTTAATCCAATAAATATGTTCAAACTGCCGAAAAATCTACTTTCTTCAAGAGCCACCAAATTCACTATGAACGGTCTAAGAACTATAGAGTGGTGAAATTCTAATTTGTGTAATTGATGACTTGTTTATTTTGTGGAAATTCATGATCACTTTAATGAAACGAAAGAAAAACAATTTTTGTCTTATTTTCACTAGTTTTTTATATTTACGACCGGTTTCGGGCTTTATCCCATTATCAAGTATAAAAAGTAACTAATACAATTGTACTCTAAACCTAGTTATATAGGGAGTTTGCAGGTAAACTGGATGGAGAGGTAATTAAATGAAAATAAATGAAATTAAACGAACATGGGTGAAACGATATAAATTCAATCCTGGAGGTTATGGAAATTACTTGTGTTGTCAAAATCACAAATTCAAAAGTGGAGACCTACATAAATCGAGTTGCTCGTTGAGGGTTCTATATTTCGGGTTTTTAATTTTTAATTGATTTATTGATTTCCATGACTTCCAACAGATTCATTTTCTTTCCTTTATTACGTGAGTGTAGGATTTTGAGATTATCTTTATCTATCTTGTGTTTGGATTCTTGCAGATGTTCGTACATTGTGGATTTTTTGTCGAAACAGGCGTGTTCACAGAGCCTTACGTCAAAATTTCTACCGGTCTGGCCTGTATATACTGCCGAGCATTCCCCGCATTCTAATCTATATATCCCTGATTTTTTCATTCTATCTCGTTTAGGTTTTGCATTGAACAGAATTCTGCCTAAATTATTATTACTTATGAAAGCTGTTGTTATTTTGAATTTAGAAAAATAATTTTGAATGTTTTCTGAAATTTTACCTGAGTAATTAATGCTACCATATTTACGTGTATTGTGTTCTTCGATATTTGGGTATAATTCACTCATAACCGTTTTATGAGTTTTACCTAATATTAATTTCTCTATTAAAGAAACTGGTACTCGATTGTTTACCGCAATTTGTTTAATGATGTTTAGTTCATCCTGGAAATTCGTATCAGGTAAAGGGATTGCGAAAGCTCTGTGTATCATTGATCTAAAGGCGGATAATTTATGTGACATCGGACTGAAATAATCAAAGGGAATTGTACAGTCTGTGAAGGTGTTTTTCCGGTAGATATTAAATTGAAAACTATTACTAACCCTTGAAATACTCAAATCAAGAAGTTAAGCTTCTTGTTTTGTTCAATTTCTACTGTGAATTTAACTTTGTTATGTAGACTATTTAGGAAGTTCAATTTGTCTGTTGGAACCATCAAAACCCACTAGTACGTCATCAACGTATCTATCACATATTGATGTCCCAACCAGTAAGTTGTCAAAATTTTTAAATTCAAAATTCAGAGACCTCACAAAATTCACCCCTTCCAACACAGTTTTGAATTCAGTAGACCTAGCTAACAAATTATCAAATTTGAATATCAAAAACAATATCAAACTAGTATCCTTCGACGTTTAAAACATGTTTCCTAACATTCCAACAGACGAATGCCTCCCCCTTGTAAAGGGCATATTAGATAAACGTAATGTAAACCCATATATAACTAACGAATTTTGCAATCTTTTGAATTTATGCCTAAAACAAAAATTTTTCAAGTATAATAATAGTTTTTACCTACAAAACTCTGGTCTCCCAATGGGCTCACCATTGAGTCCCATTCTGGCAGATATTTTCATGGACAACCTAGAAAATACCCTCATCCTTAAGAACCCCTTTTCTAAGAAACATTGTGTTTTGGTTCAGATACGTTGATGACGTACTAGTGGGTTTTGATGGTTCCAACAGACAAATTGAATAATTTTTGAACTTCCTAAATAGTCTACATAACAAAGTTAAATTCACAGTAGAAACTGAACAAAACAAGAAGCTTAACTTCTTGATTTGAGTATTTCAAGGGTTAGTAATAGTTTTCAATTTAATATCTACCGAAAAAACACCTTCACGGACTGTACAATTTCCTTTGATTCTTTCAGTCCGATGTCACATAAATTATCCGCCCTTAGATCAATGATACACAGAGCTTTCGCAATCCCTTTACCTGATAAGAATTTCCAGGATGAACTAAACATCATTAAACAAATTGCGGTAAACAATCAAGTACCAGTTTCTTTAATAGAGAAATTAATATTAGATAAAACTCATAAAACGGTTATGAGTGAACTATACCCAAATATCGAAGAACACAATACACATAATAATAATAATAATTATCTTTATTCACAAATTGTTACAGAATCGCAAAAATATTTCAATTTCAATTAACGTGAACAAAGTAGCAGAAGCCGATAAGTGTTAAAACACTTGTTTCAGCATTGGTGAAATCAAGTTTACAAAATATGAAAATAGTTAATATATATATATATATATATATATGAAAATAGGTAATTCGTGACTGACAAGATGACAAAGAGTTTTCTTTAAATCCAATATCAGACTGCAACCTCAAGATATTTTCAATTCTATATATATATATATATATATATATATATATATATATATATATATATATATATATAACAAGGGTTAGTAATATAAGATATATATATATATATATATATATATATATATATATATATATAAAAAGGGTTAGTGGTGTAAAATCAACAATACAATTTTGAAAGTATTAAAATATAAAAAAAATATATACGATATACCTATGTGATAATATAAAATAGTATAAAATAGAACATTATAAATTTCGGGACGTACACAGAATGGATTCAGTTTAAAATTAATGTTGACATGGATAATAAAATTTATTGCAATTCTTAGTAATATTAAGATCGACGATATAGTGTAACTCAAACAATGATATCTAAGAATATGTAATATTAAAAAAAAACAATTCATTTGTGTATTTTCAACTTCAAGGGAAGTTAATGGCCGTTCTATCTGATTCAAGTAGAAATTTTTTCAATTTTGTTTTGAAAGAGTGTATATTTAAGATTATTTTCACATTTTCAGGAATAGTGTTGTACAATTTTGGAGCGAGATAAGAATAAGATCTTTGGGTAGTTGTTTTAGACATGTATGGAATAGAGTAATGTTGTTTTTGCCGTGTGTTATATTGATGATTTGGTAACTGACTTGGTTGCCTATGTGAATGGTATCTGATGCACGAGTTGTAATAATATAATTGTCTGATATCAAATATTCTTGATTCGGCATATAAGAGGTTTGTTGGGTATCCAGGATTTTTGGAATGAATAAGCTTCAAAAATCTTCTTTGCATTACTTCCAAATTGTGAAGATGAGTTTTTGGGGTTGCGCCCCAGATGAGTATTCCATACCGGAGGTGGCTTTCCACTAAAGAATAGTAAAGCGTTGTGAGATATTCTTTAGGTATTAGGTTTTTTAATTTTCTGAACTTGTACAATATAGATCTTAGCTTGTTTGAGATATATGCTATATGTAGGTCCCATTTCATATGTGGATCTATAATTACGCCTAAGTATTTTACTTTATTTTCAGGGCGGATTACGAAAGAATTCAAATGGGATTTAATGGTCAGTTGGTTGTAAGTTGGAGCGAATTATTCCGTATACCAATATCCTCCAGGGACTGCAAGAGAAGACGGTGACTCACCGTGTCAAATGCTTTTGAAAGATCTATAAATATGCACAAGCACGGCTTACTCTCATTCAGACATTCAGTGATTTTTGTTGTCAGGGAGATAACAGCGTCTTGTGTAGATATTTTTTTCCTAAACCCATATTGTTGTTTCGACAAAATTTTATACTTGTTTAAGTAGGTTACTAGTCGTAGTTTGATTATTTTCTCAAAGATCTTTGCGATATGTGTGATCAAAGAAATCGGCCTATAATTGTTGATGTTTGTTATGTCGCCTTTTTTAAATATAGGTGCTACAATTGATTTCTTGAGGGTTTTTGGGTAAATGCCGTATTCTATACAATTATTAAAAATGAATGATAGGGTTCTACTATGTGAGCACTGATTGATTTCAGCGTTTCGGCTTTTACATTATCGTTGCCTACCGCCTTTCCGTTTTTCAATTCCAAAATAATCCTCTTCACCTCTTCTACGGTGATGGGTTCAAAAACAAAAGAATTAGCTGCAGATGACCTTTTGATTTTATAGTTTTTATCTCTTTTTATTCGATTTGCTAGTAATTTACCAACTTGGCTGAAACCATTATTGAATTCATTGGCGATTTCAAATGTATCTTCTAGTAATTTTCCGGTTTCCACACTTTTTATATTCTTGATACAACGGTTTTGCTTTTTTGTCCTACTCATTTGTTGCACTATTTTCCATAAACCTTTAGAACTAGATTTGTTTTTATCAATTTGTTTTTTATAGTAATTAAATTTAGCTATTTTTATTAATGCTGTTAGTTTATTTCTGTACTTTTTGTATTCATTTTTGAGGATGGGATGTGGGTTATTTTTGAGATTTTTGCACATTTTATTTTTTTTATTAATAGAGCGGTAGTCAGCCAGGGTGCAATTTTCGTGAATTTTCTCCGTATTTGTTTTCTTTCTGTACATGAATCTAATATGTTTTTGATGGTATCAATGAAGTTTGCGGTCGCAGTCTCTGGACTGTCTTCATTATATACATTATCCCAGCATATTCCCTCAAATGCAGAGTCTATTTTCTTATTATTAATGAAATTTACGAATCTATCAGTATTTTCCGCGATTTGTTTGGTGGTATCATTTAGAATAATTTGTAAGATGGTGGTGTAGTGGTCGGTAATAGTTGATTTCAGCACTAAAGGGATGATGTTGTCAATGTTATTGATTTCAGTTTTAAGAAAAATATGATCCAGACATGTACTGCTACTGCCTTGAACTCTTGTTGGTTCATTTATTGTAGTGATATACCCAAATTCATTCAGTATGTTCAAATACTCTGCTGTATAAATATGGTAGTATTAATTACTCAGGTAAAATTTCAGAAAACATTCAAAATTATTTTTCTAAATTCAAAATAACAACAGCTTTCATAAGTAATAATAATTTAGGCAGAATTCTGTTCAATGCGAAACCTAAACGAGATAGAATTAAAAAATCAGGGATATATAGATTAGAATGCGGGGAATGCTCGGCAGTGTATACAGATCAGACCGGTAGAAATTTTGACGTAAGGCTCCGTGAACACGTCTGTTTCGACAAAAAATCCACAATGTACGAACATCTACAAGAATCCAAACACAAGATAGATAAAGATAATCTCAAAATCCTACACACATGTAATAAAGGAAAGAAAATGAATTTGTTGGAAGTCATGGAAATCAATAAATCAATTAAAAATTAAAAACCCGAAATATAGAACCCTCAACGAGCAACTCGATTTATGTAGGTCTCCACTTTTGAATTTGTGATTTTGACAACACAGGTAATTTCCATAACCTCCAGTATTGAATTTATATCGTTTCACCCATGTTCATTTAATTTCATTTATTTTCATTTAATTACCTCTCCATCCAGTTTACCTGCAAACTCCCTATATAACTAAGTTTAGAGTACAATTGTATTAGTTAATTTTTATACTTGATAATGGGATAAAGCCCGAAACCGGTCGTAAATATAAAAAACTAGTGGAAATAAGACAAAAATTGTTTTTCTTTCGTTTCATTAAAGTGATGGTGAAATCTCTTCAAAAAAATCGAAATTCGACTTTCTTTTCAAGAAAATTAGAATTATTCAAAAACTATTTTGAATGAGTAAATCCGATTACTTTTCTGAATTCTGAAGTACACACTCCTGTTTTATGGCACATTTAAAGCCATTCTGAGGTGTGAAATTTGTTGAAAAAAGTTCAGAAGGGGTAACCTTTAAATGGTGTTTACTTTTTTACTGATACAAATATTCCTTTCTTCTGAAAGTGAAGTACCTATTGTGCAGTGAAAACCTGCAAGAATACCGACAAAAGTTAAATTATATTGCATTCTCAGAGGTGAGTTCAAAATCATTTTCTTTACACATTTTTAATTAGTAGATTGAAATAGTATATTGTGTATCTAGTGCGTGAAGTATAGTTTTTTACGCGAGTGTGGAAGTTTGTGGAACGAGCCGCAGGCGAGTTTCACAACTTTCGGATAATCACCAATTTGTACGTTGTACTTAACACTAAGGGTGCTTTTCAACACTAAGTAGTGACTCCATAAGGTAGAAGATTTAACCTTTGTTGATAATTCAGATAGGTAGGCTAATATTACCCTTTCGGAGAATGATTGGACGTTGTTTGGGTAAAATTCCGTTAACCGGGCGATACAACCATTAAAAAAAAAATTTTTTGAGACTTACGTAGTTTGACCTCCTGAATAAAAAATCCAAATGAAATTTTTGGCGGTCTCAAGTAATTTCGGAGATACGGGCCTTTTTTTGAATGAAAACTGGCTTTTTCTAGCACACGTTTCTTCTTCGAAAAACACACTCAAATGCCTCCTGATTTTCACCAGCACAATATACACTCCCTAATTCACCAGTTTTACAAATCCGCGCGCGCGGATTTGCGAAATGTCGGGCGAGCGCGCTCGCTTCGCTCGCGTATTTCTGGTCTTGTTCACTAACAGATAAGGTATGAAGATTTCTACTCAAACTTGACAGAAATCGACAAAGTAGTAATGGAAAAGTGCACTCGTGTCTGTCTCGCAGATATCTTCACCAAGAAGTGAGAGATAAGTTACATAAGTTACAAAGTAGTAATAGGAATGCGCGTGCTCGCTTTGTTACGTATTTCTTGCTGAATATCTTCACTAAGAATGGTTCACTGTTCGAGTGTTTATGAGGAACTATCATTATTATTATTATTTGTGAAAAAAGTGCCAGTCTCTAGGGCGCCAATACTCCTGAAAACTATCCACTACAAACACTTCATATGCATGAGTATTCAGTATTCAGGAATTTTAGGGAATCTGACAACGTCGCATTGTATTGTAAAGTTTTTAAGACTCGCTGTTGTTGATTCAATGAAAGACATTGATACTGGCTACCTCGGTATGAAACAAGCCATTTCGTTGTGAGAACAGGATTTGGAAAAAGTCTTGGTATTAATATTCGGAATGCACAAAAGATATTTTCAAATAGACAGAGCTAGGAGGCATTTTTTGCGAACAAATAATTACTTGAATAAACGTGTCGGATCACAAACATTAATTTTTGGTAAGTGCGCATGCACAAACAGATAGAAAAGATGAAACCTAACTGTATTGTATAGTCGGGAAAGTTCGGTTGGGTTTGCATGAGATCGGGTCTGTCGGGATAAGTTATAGTCATTGAAGTAGGTTCATTTTATGTGAAAAGTGCTCATTATTTTTTGTGCGCATGTGTATTCATGTTATGTTTGCGTACCATTGTTTCATAGGTGCAGTTAAAGTGTTGATGGGAAAATTTTGTGGTTATCAACTCATTTTTCTTATTCATTCACTAAAATATTCCATGTTAAGTCTTGTTCAAACCCTCGCGAATTTCGCAATTTTTCTGCGAATAAAATGGCTGCCAGTCATGCCGGACCAATCGTCGGCAGACATTTTATTCGCAAAAAAACTGCGAAATTCGCGAGGGTATGAACAAGACTTTATACGTGAATTGAATATTTCTAGAATCTCACTGGCAATGTCGCTTCGCCCTTACGTCAATTCCATTGTGACCAACCTGACAGATATTAACTAAACAAAACAGCATGAATTTGTTGATTTTGTTATTGCTAAAATAAAGTAGAATTTGTTGATAAAAAACTGTTTTCAATGAAAAAAAAAAGTGTAAAACTGGTGAATTAGGGTGTGTATATTGTGCTGGTGAAAATCAGGAGGCATTTGAGTGTGTTTTTCGAAGAAGAAACGTGTGCTAGAAAAAGCCAGTTTTCATTCAAAAAAAGGCCCGTATCTCCGAAATTACTTGAGACCGCCAAAAATTTCATTTGGATTTTTTATTCAGGAGGTCAAACTACGTAAGATAGCTTGTAGCGCCCGGTTAACGGAATTTTACCGTTGTTTGTATTGCGCCATTGCATAAACTTTTCCAAAGTGTTTTCGTAAATTCCCAACGATTTTTGTGGCAATAACGATGAACTTGCTTCACTGGCTGCTAACGTTATATTTGGAGGAGTTGATGGGAGTACTTCAATGCTGTCCATCAGGAATTTGCGTGAAATACACGGCTAATCGGTTTAAATCAAAATTTCGTCGTACTATTTATTAATTCAGAGGGTAATTAATTACTATTTACGGTCTATTAACTGATGTAACTCTGAACTTCACTCTGCGGGAACTGTCATATTTGTCAATTTCTCTCGCCACCGCTACCTAGACCAGCGACCGGTGTGTGAATTTGTATTGACTCTTATGGCACCGGTGCGTGAAATAAATCCCATAAGAAAAGCATGGCACTTCACACACCGATTCGTGAAATGAAGCTTTTAGTAATTCACATACGGGAGTAGAAAAAATACATTTCCTCACTAAAGACAATTACATATATTTTCATTAAATCTTTTTTTTTCAGGATTGAAACAGGAAACCTTGAGAAAGAAATGACTATCAATATTGAATAATTTAGGGGAAAATTTTGACAGAAATAAGGACTAAAACTAAATTCAAAAATGAACTTAAGAAATGTATACTTAACAGGCGACTCAATTCCTATGTATAACAATGTTTCACCTTTGACTGTTTTTGCTTTGGTTTCTTTTTGCTTTATAATAATAATAATATTTATTGTTGTAATTGGATCCAATTTGGACATTGACATGGTCAGTATCTATTTAAAACAATTTGAGTAAATTAAGTAAAAAAACTTTCAATATCAAACAAAAAACATAGCACAAACGTTATTTACATTAACATATGTTAAAAGTTAGGTGTAACTAAGGTACTCTTCAACAGTGTAGAAGCAGTGTTCAAGCATATATTCCTTAATTTTATGTTTAAATAAATTTATACCCTTGATTGATTGGAGGTTGACAGGTAAGGAATTGAAAATTTTTATTCCCCTATACTCTGCCCCCCTTTCGAATAGTGTGCTGGAATTCTCAGACTGTCGGAATAACGTAGCACTCTATCACTATTAGTACGTCCATTTACATTTGTCATGAATAGATTTGGGTTACTTTTAACAAAAATAAGTAGCCTATATATGTAAAGAGAGGGAAGTGGTAGTACACCGAGTTTTTTGAAAAGTGGTCTGCACGGTTCTAAAAAGTGTGTTTTCAGTATACACCGTATTACACGCATTTGTGCCAAGAAAACTCTATCAGCCAATTGGGATCCTCCCCAAAAAATCAAGCCATATGTTAAGATTGATTGAGCATGAGCAAAGTAGCAGGTTTTCAACTCAGCAAAGTACACGGAATCGTTTAGTTTACGTATGGCATAACACATTTTATTCAGGTTCTTCACAGTTTGGGAGATATGATTACCAAATGACAGGTTACAATCAATTTCCACACCAAGGAACTTAGTATCAGAATGTACAGGAACTGATTTATTATTGAGTTTTATTAAAACACTTCTGTTTGGTTTGAAGCGGTTACTAAACTGCACTGACACTGGTTTTTTTTTGTGTTTAGGTATAGCTTATTATTGTTACACCAGGTCAACATTTCATGTGTCACCTGTGTTGCCTTTTTTGCGAGGTTTACGAGATTTTTGTCCATTAATAAACATGAGGTGTCATCGGCTGGAGTTGATAGGCAGTCAGGTAGGTCGTTCACATACATAATGAACAATAGGGGTCCCAGGATGGATCCCTGAGGAACACCAGTGCTGATATTTCTAGTGGAGGAATTGAATGCCTGAATTCTGCCATTGACTTCAAACCTCAAACCAACATATTGAGTTCTTCCTGTCAAGAAGGATTTTAACAACTGCAAAGGTATACCTCTAATACCAAAGCATTGAAGTTTTCCCAGAAGAATATCATGGTCGAGAGAATCAAAAGCCTTGGAGAGGAGAGGCTTTGATATGACTTGTAATTCCTCTATAAAAAGGAATGTTTCTTGGGATCAATAAATAAAGTAAAGCGTGTGCAATGTAAGTATTGATATTTTTGTGTTGAAATTTTTTGTGAATTGTTCAGATTATCAACCCATTTTATCAATTTTTAAATTCATTTTGGAACCAAAGACCCAAAAATGGCCTTTGAAAAAAGTGGCGAATTCTAATAAGCGCCTAGAATGGAAAAGTTGTAAATTAAAAAAATTGAACCTTTTTTTTTTCAAACAAGGTTAAAAATTCTATATTGAGAAAATTGGTTAGACCATAATATAAAAGGATAGTGCTGGTATATTGGTAATCTCTTTAGAACAGCTGTTTCATTGAAGTGAATGGCTAGGTATATTTTCTTGTTTCAACCATGCCATGTGGAGGTCATAATTCACTATCTCATGAAACTTCATTTATTGTTCATTAGGTATATAAAGGAACTTCCATATAAATAAGAATGTACAAAAATGTTAAGATTGTAAACGAGTGAGTCAGAAATGCAGTATTTCAATCATGTCAATATTTTTTGGATGTTTTGTAATACAGTGTGTCCCACTTTGTGCAGCCACACCCTCATATTTCGTTGAGCATGAAATAATTCGAAATTTTCTTTGACTCAAGTTGTAGTACTCGGAAATACCTACCTTTATGTTTACGTAACCTTTGTATATCCATTTTCCACGGCTAACTACGACCAAATGAAAAGTGAAAAATTGGGAAAAACATACTAGGCATTTTTTTATCGCAAAAATAACACCAGATTCTGTTTCAGAACATCTTAAAACCCCCAAATCTCAATGCTTGAATCATTTGCATATACAGGGTATCATTCATTCTGATCAGAGTTAGCCTTGGAAAAGTGATATTTGGCTATTTTTCAAAGTATTAATTAAATATTTTTGGGAATTCTGTGACAAGAGAAGACATTTTGGAAATTTTCCAAGCATTATTTATGGATTAGAGTTGATAAAATGCTACCAGCTACAGATGATACCCTGTATATTCAAATGATTCAAGCATTGAGATTTGGGGGTTTTAAGGTGTTCTGAAACAGAATCTGGTGTTATTTTTGCGATAAAAAAATGCCTAGTATGTTTTTCCCAATTTTTCACTTTTCATTTGGTCGTAGTTAGCCGTGGAAAATGGATATACAAAGGTTACGTAAACATAAAGGTAGGTATTTCCGAGTACTACAACTTGAGTCAAACAAAATTTCGAATTATTTCATGCTCAACGAAATATGAGGGTGTGGCTGCTCAAAGTGGGACACACTGTATATGTCTGATATTAATTTTTGCCTTAAGTTTTCTTCCAACGCTTGATTTCATGTGAGAGGCTTTTAGTAAATATATTTGACATGTGTTACGTTCACGAATGCTACGCACTTCTGTAAGATTCAAATTCGATATTGTTTGGTTTTTGAGATATTAGCAGAACCTGAAATGGATACCCAATTTTGAAAATTTGCGCTGATCAAACAATGGTGTGTATTGACTAAGAAGTAGGTATTTGAGAGAACAATAATCTCTAATTTTGAATAATGAACCCAGTTAACACGTTATTGACGTTGACGTTTTGGTATCAGAGCCGAAGCAAAATCGAAAATTTTGTTCCAGAAACCATTATGGACTCTATGTAGGTCAGCCTACAGAAGATAGTATATCGTTGAATTTTTCGGAAATTGAGACTCTGAGTTCAGTATTCATCTTCCAAAAATTCGTTGTTTTTACTGATTTGTCTGCCACGCCGACTCGGTCTGTGCGTCGAATGAGAACAATTTGCAACGCAAACTTGTTACTGAAGCCGTCTCGGTCTGTTTTCGCGATATTATCGACAATAATTTAGACCGATGGCTTCAAGAACAGTTCAATTGGCTCGGTCCCATAGACCGAGTGGGCCTGGTGTATCAACCTCAACCTCGGTCTATGAGACCGAGGTGGCTCACCAGAATAATTTTTCCTCGGTCTCATAGACCGACATGGCAGTCAACGTGTTAATGGAGAAGTTTCAGTATTTTTATGGGTTTTAATCATTGGCAACTTTCACACATCATTCTGAAAACAACACTAGGTTCAGCCCTTCTAAAATAAACTCTTGTGTCTGCAGCAAGAGATGGTCGACGACTGTATCAAAGAGTAGAATCTTTGGCTGTATCTCCATGTTCCATAATGGCTGGTAGCCGGGCCACAGAATATCGGGCCGTGCCTACAAGTCGATTTTTTTTTGTAATTCGAGTCAACTGTATACCAGACAATTTCAATCAACAAAAAATTAAAATTGATATGTATCCATTGAAACTGAACAAGATATACATGATTCACTTATTTGACCCTTACTTCCTAATTGGCGCTTTTATGGGTTATTTGGAACATTGGAACTATTTAAAGAGATTGGAACTACCAGAGTCTACCTATTGGCCGTACCCGTAAGAAGGCCAAAACATTCTAGGATTCAGTGACCCTAATTTGACAAGAGTGTTATATCTTTTACCAAAACCCCGATTATTCTAAAATTATGTTAAACAGAGCAAAACGAATTACATTTCTGACTTCCGTAGTACAAATAGTATGAAATTTGTAGAAAAAAGTTCAACGGCCATTACCTAATCAACTTTTTCCTAGAGCCTCCATTTTCGCTATGGACGATCTAGGAACGATGTTGAAAAAGACATCAATCAGTGAAAGGTGGGTATGAAAACAAGAAATGATGCAATAAATAAATGTATTATATTATAATAACAAATTACTGATCATTTTGATCTGTCTTTATCCGCAAATCTCATCTTCAAAAGTTCGAGTTGTACTTTGTTACCATTTGATGCGGCAGTATCTTTGAGCGATTTCAGGGAGTTCTCGGCATTCTTGGACTTCGCTATTAAATCGTCCCTATGAAAAGTAAACGATTTCCTGGAATATTGAAAAATATATAAATATGTTGCTGAGAATGACTTACTCGTACTGTATTAAACAAAATAAACACTCAATATATAGTCTTCATCTGAAGATTGCACATTTATAACTTTTGAGTTTAGCAATAGAATATTCAGAAAGTTACTCATTATGAGAAAATAAATGTACGAGGATATATTGAAAAATTCTTAGAACCAAACAAAATTTCAATGTCAAAATATTTTATTACTCAACATATTCTCCTCTTAATTGGATACATTTATTACAGCGAACCTGCAACGTCTCTAGACCTTTCAAAAAAAATGTTTCTTCTTGCTCTTCAAACCAGACCTCCACAGCTTTTATTACCTCCTCGTTGGAAGAAAATTTACGACCTTTTAAACTTTTTTTCAGTTGAGGAAAGAGATGATAGTCGGACGGAGCCAAATCTGGTGAATAAGGGGGGTGTTCTAGTAATTCAAACCGTGAATCACGAATTTTTTGCATGGCAACATGAGATTTGTGTGCAGGGGCGTTGTCCTGCAAAAACAGAACACCTTTGGATAGCTTTCGGCGTCTTTTCTCTTTAATTTTTTCCCGTAGAGTGGTCAGTAATGTCGAATAGTAATCTCCAGTTATTGTTCTACCCTTATCCAAAAAATCAATCATGATTACTCCATGGCAATTCCAAAAAACGGAAGCAAGAACTTTTCCAACAGATTTTTGGACACAAAACTTCTTAGGTCTTGGAGAACCGGAGTGTCTCATCCATAGTAACAATTCGGTTTAAGAAGTCTACATCGTTTTCAAATCGAGCACAGATCGAACGCGATGCTACTACCCTTGCACGCTTTTGGTAAACATTCAAACATTTGGGGATCCATTTTGCAGCAATTGTTCACATGTCAAAATTGACGTGAACTATATGATGAACGCGTTCGTATGAAATATCCAGTGCTTCAGATATCCATTTTAGCCCAATTCGACGGTCTGTTAAAATCATCTCATGAACTGCATCGATATTTTCGAGGACTGACACAGAAACTGGCCTTCCCGATCGGTCATCATCTTCAATGGAAATTTTACCTCTTTTGAAGCTTGCAGTCCAAAAAAGTGAAAATATTACTTATAACTTTTTTCCTAATCGTACACCGCTTGAAAGCGTATTTTTGATAGAAACCAACGGTAACAACCCCACCCCTCTAGCTTTTACCGTTCTAGAGATGGCGATTTTTGGTCCTTCGGCCCGGATTTTGGTCCTACGAGCCGGATTTTCTTTTTTCGCGTGTAAGTGGGTTTTATAGAGTCGGGGAGGTGGGGAAGGGGGTTATTTTAGCGAGTCGGTGAAGCAGAAATATCATTAATCCGGGAAGCATTTCAAAAAAATTTAACATATTTTTCTAAAAACAAGAAAAACTCGAAAATAAAACGATATATGGAAACAAGGTATATGAACAGTTTTATTGTCCTCAAAAAGATCTACGGAAAGATTCCATAAAATGCTTTTCATGTCTTGGAAAATTAACAGAATATTGAATTTCTTTATAAAACTACAAAAACTCCAAGATGGCAACAGATTTAGTAATTTCACAAAATACCTTTTTTGATCACCTCTTGAAAGTCTACAAAAAATGTAAATAGATTTCTTCCGTAAAATCCATAGTCCGGAAATATATGAAAAAATAGTAATTTACGTAACAAGTCCGGAAAATACTGTTTTTTTGGACGAGTATACCAAATTCTAGGACGAGCGTTAGCGAGTCCTGGAAGTCTGCGAGTCCAAAAAAACTGTTTTCGGACGTGTTGCGTACACTATTTTTTCGGCAACCATGTAGAATAACAAATCAATGAGACGCATTTAGTCTAAGAGACGAAGAGAGGTCGACTTTCACCCATCTGTTAACCGGATGAAACGATTCCAAATTTGAATATTTCGAACATTTCAGTTCTTATTTGTATTATATATTGAAATTCGAACAGAAGATAGCTACCAACAGAAACATTCTAATTCTTATTTATATTAATATTTGTATTAAAATTCGAGCATTTCCCGGCCTAGTCCGGGAAGTACGTACTTCCCGGACTAGGCCGGGAAGTGCTACTTTCCCGAAGAAAAAGTGTCCGGGAAGTGAACGCTTCCCGGATGGTTGCCGAAACAGAAAATTTATGAACTTTGAAAAATACTCACCTTATGGCAAGGAATTGAAGCCATACAATAACGGTTGCTAAAACTAGGCAGGTGATGACAACTGTGGAATTTGATGCTTTGTCGATTCCTTTGATTCCATAATAATAATTATGTTTATAATATTCTTGCCTTGCATTCTCAGATTGATCTCGATTGTGATAAAACACAGGGTCGTTCCAAGGACTGAAACAAATTCAAAATATATCCAATAGTTATGATATTAAGCCACATTCCATTATTCCATGATCTGCTAAACTATTTTGATATTTTTTACGAAACTAGCAGGCTGTGGCTTGACCCATTATTGCATAGCATCATTCAAATATGGAAAGGCTTCGTGAAGGGAAGTTCGGATAATTTACCGAGGGTAGATTATGAGATGATTGACTCGTTCTATTTAACAAATATGAATTTATTTTTTGCAATAACTAAAATTTAAAATCGTTCCTTGAACGCTGCTTGAATACAGTAACAGTTGAAATGTTCTTCACAAAAACATAAATATATTTCCGCTTTTTACACAAGGTTTATTCATTGCTTCGAACCACATTTTACAATGCGCTTCATAGGTATTTAGTGGCATAAAAAATTCTTTATTAGAATATTCACTAATTCACTGGTGTTACAGTTATTGCAGGGATACAGATACAGGAATTAGGAAAACAATTTAGAGCACAAACAACAAAAACATTTCAAAATTTTGAAAACCGCATTAACCTCAAAAAAGAAATCAAGTAGGGCCTGTTCGTTTGCACCATACATAGTTGATGGAACTGCTCTACTTGTATTGAATATTATAGTAGGCAAACGAGTTAAACAGAGACAAACGATTCTTATTGATGCTCCGTGAAACAGACGAACGAACCCATCTGGTATCAAATGACAACTGTCATACGACACATTATATTCAAATGAGAATTTGAGATTCCACGGTGCACAATTTTTACAACGTTGCCAATCCAGTTTTGATGAACGTGACGTCACGAAACCACTTTTCTTCTGATTTTAGAGAAACTAGCGGTCAGAAAAAATAAATAAAAATTCCCCAGTGATATTAGCGTATACACTTTCTAATTACAGTGTTCTCTCATATGTCGTGGATAGGTCCATTTTTGTTTTTTCTTTTCAAATTGACCACCATCAATTAAGTTGTGTCGCAATCTACCGAAAGTGTCTCTAGTGTGAATACAGGACTTTCCCTTTAAAAGTGTTCAATTTGGCCCATATTGTTGATGCTCAAATACACTTTTTTAGTTTTCAAATATACATTTCATAAAGGTGTCTGATTTTGTTTTATTGTAACTATACTTTATTATTTTTTACTTAAACTTATACAGTGTGCTGATTTTTAAAATGTGTATGCAGTAACTTTTTTATCTTAAATTCAAGTAGCTTTGTTAACAACATTCTTTTTATATAACAGTAAAGCATTTCTTAGTCTGATTAAAGAAAAGGTAAAGTGTATTAGCAGACTGGTTTTTGATATCAGGAATTGTAGGAAACTGCCTGTATTTGATGGTGGAGATGATTCATTTTTCTGTTGATTTCACAATGTTGCAAAAGTGATTCTTTAAATTATTCAATAGTGTGTTCCCTCGCCCAAAATATGTAAATGGAGTGGGATATTTCATTCAAGCAGTTATTAACAAAAACTGTAGATATGGTTAGTTCCTATACTTCAAATTTTCTGTGTGTATTGAGAAGTATACTTACTCAGTGTACGGCACATTAGTTTTATTTGAGCCGGAAGGAATCAATCCTAAATCATAATTCCTTCTCGATTCTGTATTACTCAATATTTTGTATGCTTCATTTATTTCCAAAAACTTCTTGTGAGCATTTCCGTCTTTGTTCAAATCAGGATGGTGCTAAAATATTAGGACTGGATGTGAAAAACACCTGAACCGTTCAGAAACGATATACAGTGTGGTCCATAGGTATGGAATGAATACATTTTTAGCGTTATTGTGTATTTGTTTAAAAAAACCTGAAACTGGTCCATTTCTATTCTCAATTTGACAATTTACAGTATGAAAATATTACTCCCTCTTTGCACCCCCTCAAAAAATTTAAATGAGAAGATGGTCGTGTGCATAGAAATATAATACATAGAACGCCAATTAGTTCAGAATACGTGGGCCCCCTGCGGCAGATTCACTAACCTATGAGTATGCGCAATAGAGCGCAAGTGTCGCCAGGGACGGTCTTAGGATTTTTGACCTTCTGTTCCTGAATCTGGTATAAGTTGCCGGTAATAGCACTTGCAATATAATAGAGTTTTCCTTTAATGGTATATAAAGTAAATCAATAATTGACTTCTTGAAAATAGAAATATTGAGTGTAGGTCTTCTATTTTGTGCTTCCTCGCGACTAAGTAGGGCGAAATTATTGTAATCGTCAAAAAATTCAAATTTGATATTTTGATGGGAATTGATTCCACTCAGTCTGTGAATCAGAAAAAAAACTCAATTTGTGTGTCCATCGGCTTCACGCCTAAACCGTTGAGCCATTATAGTCGTAATCCATATCAGAGTGAGGAAACACTTTCTTCATTTAGTCGTATTTTTGATTTTCGAAATTCTGGATATTGAAGTTGGTTTTCGACTTCTACAAATCGATTGAATAATTATCCAGTTATTAATGCAAAAAGTATGTAATAATAATAATAACATAGGCATTTATTGACAAGATGTTACAAATTTTTTTACAGGAGTTCAAACTACTTGTTGACTCTTGTTATCACTTTTCCACCATTTTTGTTGAAAAACAAAAATGTCATTGATTGGAGATATAAAATTGGGAAAAAATCTGTCAAATATAGTTTCTCGGGTAAGAAACTACATTTTTGCATTTGGTCAGAGGTTCTCATTTATCATGTAAATGTTGTCGAATCGTATTAAATTCAAATGGCATTTTTTTGTAATAAGAAGTAGATTATCGAATGTTGAGAGATATTTCTTTCATTTTGTTTTAAATAAGGAGAAATGATAGGATTGGAGGAAAAAGGACTATAATAATTCTAAACATTTTTTATTTTGTTCTGTTACGAACTTATTTCTATCAAACGAAAATTTTGTTTCAAAATCTATTGATGTGAAAATATCATAAATTTTGTAAGTGTTCTTGACTTCAATTCACCTCTAATTTTCTCAGTTTGCGACATTGCAATATTGAAAAATTTTATTCTGGTGTAAATTCTTGTTATTGCTTTTATCATTTTCAATTTGTGACTCACCTCATAGGGAGATATATCGAAAATGTGGTTTATTATGGAGCTGAATAATTTTTCATCCTGAAATAATATTGAAGTTTGGTGTATGAAAGTTTCCAAAAAATTCGTTTCATTTGGCATAAAATTATAAGTAATTGCAAGAATCTGCCGGATTTTTCTCTCATGAAAAATACAAATATCTATAACAGTTTGTGATGGCCTTATATGGGACCACCTTTTTTTCTATATGCAATAATTTAAAGTTTTCTGCATCTGCAGAAGATTCTGTAATGTCTTCAAAAGTAGACAAACGTACTCTACATTTGAATTTTTTATAGATTCAACAACAAATCCTGATATATATGTGTAACCACACATTTTCAGTCAGAGTACTCAAAGAAAAGGGAGAAATGAAATTAAATGATAAAATTCCCCATCTTCGATTAACATGTCGTTGACATCAATGTCATATTTTTTTATAATGGACATATCATCCAATTCAAGTCGGCATATATTTTTTTTGTCTCTGTGTCGTTGTCAATATATTGGTGTTATCCATACAGATTCACACAGTTTCCCTGAACAACTGCTAAAACCTAACCACAGAACGTGTGTTTTCTGTGAACCTAACAACTTACAATGCCAAAACTCAGAAGCCGACACTGTTATCTTTCTTCGCTTGATACGCCACGTTAGGATTTTAAGGCGGTGTTGCCAAGTTTACTGGACTTCCCACAATTACCTGCCCTAACCACACATGATATCCCGAACCTCATTTGGAACACGAAAAAAAACGAAAACTTGGCAACGACGTGACCAGAAACAGCAATAATGCGCAAGTGCAAAGGTTGGTCATCATTCCCTGTAAGGGGTCATTTAACTGAGTCTCGGACAGCGGGTTTGACGTTCTAGTGTTTATTATATTTCTATGGTCGTGTGGCACCTTGTTCAAATGGAATTTTCAATTTCTGTTCAGTAATACTAAGTACATAAGCAAGCAGCTCACCAGTTGATTTCTGATGACGAAAACTAAACCAAAGATCACTTACCTCTTTTGAAAGGTTTATGAAAGAATCCCTAATTTCCTTTGATGAACAATTTCTCGTTACGTTCAATGTTTCGTAATGATTCCTGAAATGTTTGCTGTAGGAAAAAAATAGTATTCAATGATAATGAAATATTATGTTCCTTAGGTGTCTAAACGTTGGTGTTTCATGATTACAGTACTTTCCGTTAAACCTTTGTGTACAGTGTTAAAAACATATCCTGCAATACAATCAGTAGTAAAATCACGGGAGCACTGAAACATACATACAGGGCAGTGGCGGATTTAGGGGAGGGCTATAGGGGCTGCAGCCCAGGGCGGCAGATTTTTAAGGGCGGCAAATTTTAGAAGCATGTTGTTTTTAGTTTGAAACTAAAAAAAAATATTGGGTTAAAATCAATAAATAAACTTCATAACTAGGAAAGTCGAGGGTTAAAATAAAACAGAAAAGAAACTACTTAGTCCGACGTACTGTTAATGATCAAACCTTTCCACATTCCACCTCCACTAATAACAGATGGATGTCAGATGGTAGGCTATTAATGTATCAAAGTTTCTTTCGTCTTTCTTCATAACGGTGAGTAGACAAAAGACAATATATTAGCAAAGTCTAATTTGGTAATATTAGTAGGGCGTAATAGTATTAGTATTTCTTGTAAGGCTGTCATATTTCCAGCATTAAAAAAGAAAGTAATGTCGGAGCGTGGCGCAGTGGTTAGAGCGTCCGACTCTTAGTCGAAAGTTCCGGAGTTCGAGCCCCAGTTGCGGCTGGGATTTTTTAATTTAATTTGACTGATTAAATTATTCAAATCTAGTGGCTGGACTGGGGTGAGTTAACAGTGCTGCTCCTAAGGTGGCGTATGGAGTAATAAGGCCTACCAATAACACATGGCTAATGACGATAGCAGTCGATGTCAAAACACCAAAGAAAAAAAAGAAAGTAAAAACATAAAAAATATAATATTTTACCATTTTACCTGGATGGAAATACAAGTGGAATTTTTATTTCAGTAATAAATGCAGTAGGTCTATGACTGTGGAAAATTTCAAGTTCCTAGCCCTAGCATATACAGTTTTCGAGTTGAAAAATCAAACAGACTCAGCGTTTTAGTAACATGATGATATTTCAATTTTACAACAATGTTGAGATTTGATTTCTTCATTAAGTTTTCATGAATTTTAATGAAAACATCATGAGTGACGGCAGAAAGCGTCTAAGCGGTGGACGCGGTGCTGCTTACAGGAAAGCAACATTACAAAAGAATAAAAGAGAACAGTAAGTAATAAATAAGACCAGTAAAATATTTAATTTCTTCCAAAAACTCGAATCTGGAAATGGAACTATCACAAACTATCACACTTGAGGTCTAAAACGATTAATGCAAAAGATGCAGGTTCTTCATTATCCTCGGTCCCACGACGCGACGACGTCTGAAACGATCAATTACTAAATTATTTAGGTTTAGGGTCACCCTGTGTATTTGGGCAGTCCTATATTTTATGTGATGATTAAAACAAGGAAAAATTAAATTAATCATCCATATTTTATTAAAAATTGTCGTGAGACAAAGGATATTAAAGTACCTGCTTTTCTTGAATTAATCGTTTTAGACCACAAGTGTGATAGTTCGTTGAAATTGTTTCAACGGGAGGAACATAAAAATGCCAAAATATACAGGGTGTCCCATTAAAGATTTTTAATCAGATGTCACATGACCGAAAACAAAAGGCTCATTGGGCAACATAGTATCAAAAAAATCTTCAACTCAGAGCCCCAAAATTACAATTCTCCACTACTTTCGAGTTCCGAGATAATCCCTGTCCAAAACATCGTAGGACACCCTGTATATTGGAAAAAAATGTTACAAGTTACAAACTGATAATTTAATCAAAACATAAATTAACTTGGGGGCGGAGATTTGTCGCTAGCCCTTAGGCGGCAAAAGTTTAAATCCGCCACTGATACAGGGTGTTGCGGATTTTCGAAATGTCGGCCGGACGCTCACCTTCATGATACACCATGTCAATTTCCTCATATTTAAATAAATACTCTTGAATATTTATATAGTTTCTGGCCTGGCAACCACCGATTTCCGTACAACGGAAATTGAGTTTTTGTTTATTCATAGCATAGCAATAGATGCCATGGCAACAGTTTTTCCATAACCGATATCAGCTAATCTATGGCCCAACTTGGCAAGTAAGCATTTTCGCAAAACGGAAATAGCGTTTTTGTTTACATTTTTCCCTAACCAAGGTTATCATAGCAACCTTTTTTCCATAACTAAGATTAGCTAGACTAAAGCAGACAACCTGACAACCACGCATTCTGCATCATGACCCTAACTGATTTCAGCTAAACGAAATTTGACCCGTTTTCTTTCTAAATCAAAGAAGTTATTGACAACCAGCAGGGATTGATCAGGGCTTAGAATTTTTTTAAATAATCAGTAGTAATACCACAAGCATTGTTTATATAGAAGTAAGATAGTCAATGCCTGTGTAATTGGTGTTGGACGGAAACGCGAGTGTCATCTAGCGTGATTAGTTACAAACATGAATATTTGACGTCATTTTAATGCAGGTTCCTTCAATAAACCCTGATTTTATTGCTGTCCCATTGTTTCAATCAAGTTACGACATGACTTGGAGGCCAGATCACTGAAGTTACGACATGACTTGGATGCGAGCTTACTATCGCCATCTACATGTCGCATCTATTTTGATCCAATTATAATCCCATAAGGTTGACTAACTATGTTCTATATAAACAATGCCACAAGTGATTGAATTTTCGAGATGAGTCTGTCGATTCATTTCTGAACAAAACTGAATTGCTTCGAGAAAACACCACGAGTCCGCAGGACGAGTGGTGTTTTCTCAGTACGATTCAGTTGAGTTCAGAAATAAAAGACAGGCGAAGCATTACAAGTATTATTATAAACATGAACAATCAATTCATCATAACCATAATCAATCAACTATAATCACAAAAAATGTATAACTATCAATAATTTATTATATAGGTAGTTACGATGCGACTCAAAATGTCAAACTTTGCTTTGTCATCTATGGTTACATCGTTGAAAACAACAACGCTGACAGACCAATCAGAATTGAGAGACAGCTGGTGTTTTCGCGATAATACAGGTTGTCTTTGATTTGTGATTGGTCAGATTACGTGAATATCTTGAGAAGAGTGGAATAGTCTCTTAAATTAGATTAAAAATTTCAGCGGAAACCAAGATTGACAATACTAGGACTAACTGTGATTAGAAATGTTCAGAATTCAAACTCATAGCAGTGTAAATTAAAGTGTTGCACACATATGACACACAGATTGATGTGAAGTTATCCAGTTTTCTAGCCACGCTTTTTCTTCGTCAGCCTGCTGCCAAAATGTATAATGATTTTATAACGTATGCCCTTTAGGGTTTTAGTAGTTATATAGATACATATAATGATCAACCAGAAAAATTTGCGCTTTACCGTGGAACTTAACAATAATAATACTTTTTTTTCCTTGAATACGTGCATAAACACGCATAGAATTTGTCAGAAACTAGTTGACTATTGTTGATTACATAAAGAAATCACGTATTTTAATGATTGTTTTGAGTATGCTATAAAATCATTACACATTTTGGCAGCGGGCTGACAAGCTAGTACATATAAACAGATATTATGGGGTCTAATGGCTTTTTACGACTAGAGATATTTTGCGTGCGGCGTTGCCAAGTTTTCCGAATATCCTAGACGTAAATTTAATGTTTATTTGTAAAAAAATATTTTCAGTGGATATAGGTACATTTATTATTGTTGACAATTTTTAGTCCCTGATTCGTACACTTTATCTTATAGAATTGAAACATGATTTTTGTTGCTCATGGCTGATTTATAATAAATAATAAATTTATTTCCACAATTAAAATGCATACATCAGATTGAGTCAAATAGATATGAGCTGTTTTATTATTTAAGAAATATTGCTTGTTTCTATAGACGTATATAGAAATTACATAAATATATAGGCTTACTAATGTTAATATTTTCGAATCTTTGAATTCAGGATTCTAATCGCATATTTCTGGAGAGTGAAAATTCGTTTTGCATGAGGACTTGTTCCCCAGCATAGTATACCATATCGAATATGACAGTTGAAACTTGCATAATACAAGGTTAGAAGTATATTTTTACAAATAAATTTCAGGGCATAACAATTCTTAGAAATAATAATGTCTAACATCTTCACACAGTCAATGGAGGAAATTATCTGATCATTATCACTGAGCACAGTGAAGTCTTCATTGCTCGAATTAATACTAAATTTCATCAATATTTAGGCTCAGTTGATTCTTCTCTGACCACTTCACAATAAAAAAGTATAAATCTTTAGTCAGACTCACTCATCAGCCATTGTCATTGCCTCTAACTAGAACATTGGTATCTTCAGCATATGAAATTATTTTTACACAGGAAGAGATATTAGTGAGATGAGTGAGAGAGTTGTTGATATAGATTATGAAGAGTGTAGGGCCCAGAATGGATCCCTGTAGTACACCCCTTGCTACGAGACATTTTTCACTTTTAATCTCACCAATACGAACGCATTTTGCAATGGAATACTGGTAACGATTTGGTAGAAATTATTTTAAATGTTTCCACTGAGATAATCCTGGTAATCCATATAATGCACCTTCAGAGTAGAATTAATTTGGAGAGAAAATTATTGTTTTTCATACATTCTTTTGCTAATATTTCGGTTAATACTGGATGAACCAAAAAAATGTTAGTGGTTCTGAAACAATTTGTAGTGTCCTAGCAGGGGAGACAGGATATTTCACTTTTATTATAAATGATCTGAGGCAATAGAGGCATTCTATTGATAACCATTTAGTTCAGTTCAGGGGTTGTGCTGAACGTGTTTGGCATGTAAATTTGTAATGGGGCATCACCTATTGGAAAAATA
Source organism: Chrysolina oricalcia (assembly GCA_944452925.2). Lineage (NCBI taxonomy): Eukaryota > Metazoa > Arthropoda > Insecta > Coleoptera > Chrysomelidae > Chrysolina > Chrysolina oricalcia. The sequence goes on from OX101827.2 coordinate 3,791,537, forward strand.
TATAAATTTGTTCAAAATGTATTTCTCAACTAGAAACGGGTTCTACGTGAATAATGCTTTATTTACCTACTTACCTTGTGCTGAAAAATCTACTTATTTTGAAAACGTTACTCGATATGTTGTGAAATGAAGACATCACTGAGAATTTTGAAACATTTTAGAAAAGAAATGGAAAAACGAAACGTTTATGTTATGACATTATGACATAAACATTTTGAAGTTTGGTTAGATACATTTTTTTTCACGAGAGCATTCTTCTTCTTTATTCTTGGAGGATACACTCAAAGACTCCAAGGAACAAGGAGAGTTAATCCAAGGAGACTAAAATTTAACAAGGAGTGTTTGATTCTCATAAGACAATCTGAACACTAGTAGAAAGAGATGAAAGAACATTTGAGACGAAATGTGACGTAGCAGAATTTGTCATGGCCGCCGTTCTCTATAGACAGTGACGGACTAGCTCTTGGTATATGAGAGTTACTGCTGACAATTTAGTTGCTTGGTTCGAGTTCGACTCTAAACCACAGAACTCATAATATTATTATGAGTTCTGTGCTCTGTACCACAGAACTCATAATAATATATCTTGATATATTATTATGAGTTCTGTGCTCTGTACTCATATCCAAGTACGTTACTATGACGCGTTGATGCTACAAGTTTCTGATTGGCTAGAGCTTATTAAACCCTCCTTGTTAAATTTTAGTCTCCTTGGAGTTAATCCCCATAAGACAATGGGGACACTGGTAGAAAGAGATGAAAGAACATTTGTGACGAAATGTGACGTAGTTGGACGTGTCATGGCCGCCGTTCTCTATAGACAGTGACGGACTAGCTCTTGGTATATGAGAGTTACTGCTGACAGTTTTGTTTCTTGGTTCGAGTTCGACTCTGTACTCATATCCAAGTACGTCACTATGACGCGTTGGTGTTACGAGATTCTGATTGGATTCGACTTCCGGCAGTGGTAGAGGTCAGATGGCGGCCTCGTGGTTGAAGTCAGGTTGTTGTGTTGTAATGTCCGCCGTCTAAAGAACGTGCATTTACCAAATATTTGAGTGTTTGTGAAGTCCGCCGTAAAACCATAGCGTAAAGGTTATGGCTAAAACGTGCCAGCAAAAATATAAAAAAGTGCCAATATAAATATGGGATGCAGCATTGCCTAGAGCAAGACTCTGCATTCCCCCGATACAGCTGCGCTGTCTACGATTCAATATGTAGGAGTGCTTTCCCTATACTTGTAGGGGAAAACGGAACAGACAGATTGCGAATGGAGCTGTCACATCTGCATTTACCAAACACGCCTTTTGGTGCCACTTTGGTGTGTTTACTTCTTCCTCTATCCTTTACGAGCTCGGTGATAAAACCATATCATACCTATAAAATAAACTTCATCATTTACTATCCTGTCGGTATGTCTTGCCATAAGCGGTAGTGTATCTATTTTAACTGTTTTCGCATTATTGATCGATTTTTGAAAACAAAAAATTAGTCTAGTGATATTCTCCAGTGTAGATAACTTGGAATGCATTCAGTGCCCCAATGCTGAATACATCATTATTAGTTCCGTAGATAAAATTCTATACATTATTTTCCAATCTAAAATTAGGAGTAATGCAAAAAGTAACAATGCTTGCGTAGATGAAAATGTCTGATGAAACAATTCCACTTTCGACATCTACAATCCATTCAAATTTGAATGAGGATAAATTAAAGTAATTAAACATTATGGTCTCTGGCAGTTGATCAACACGGTACTGTTTTGCGCCTAAATTTTGATCGCCATCTAGCGGGAACTTATTCCGCTAATTGCCCAAATGGCAAACGCCAAAAATTATTCTCGACGGCAACACTGGCAACGCTGCGTCACAGTGCTGTGTCCGGTCGTGCGTCATGCGTCAAAACAATAATAAAAATAAACCTAAATAAAAAAGTTAAAATAAATAGTTCTGCTTGAAAAATGTTATAAAATACGAGGTAGTTCAGTAATATAATGATCAGTTTTTAATTTCTACAATATGATAAGTCGTAATTATTTGATTTTTTCTAAATATGTGTTGCACCAGACATTGGTTGAGTGCAAAAAGAACTTTGTGTGTCAAAATGGTAAGTCTCTTTTTTAAGGTTATGGCTAATATTCCATTAAAAATCGTATTAAAATAACTATGAGTTTAATTTCGTCAGTGTACTCCCATATTCCGTGTGAAACTTTGCACAATAGTTGTGCTGTTCTTTGAACTTTTCAAACTATCAATAATAATTATAATCAGAATTGTGGAAACTGCCAATTACTATTTTTCCCTAATTTTTGATTGCTACATTGCTACTGGGACTCCAAGAGCGAGAACTATTTTTTATGATTGCATAATTTTTGAACAAAATTGTAAATTTGTATATGTTCATTTTTGGTTCATAGTTTTCCTGTTAACAATGAAATGTAATATAATAACTTTTTCTACAAGAGTTAAAAGCTCACTTCATCATTGAAAGTTCGTTTTGAATTTGAAAAATTCGATGATATTACCTGAAAAAATTATGTGAAAGTAAGAAAACCCTATCAAGATCAAAGGAACCTGAGTGAACAAAATTATTTGGAGGTCCTACCTATTTTACTGACTGACCAATCCCTGGCGGAATGGGCAGTGAATGATAAAATATTTTACTCAAATTGCATATTTCATTCAAAGAAAGTACAACAAATATGCTTATATAATTTTTTTTTTCGACAAAACCCCCTTTGATCCCACTTTACTCTTGTGATTTTTAGGAAAAAATTGCGGAATATGACGAAATATTTTCCTCAAATTGCATATTTGATTCAAACTGAAGACAACAAATATGCCTATATAATTTTTTTTCTTCAAAAAAATCCCCTTGACCCCACTTTACTCTTGTGATTTTTCAGAAAAATTTGCGGAATGGGTAGTAAATGACCAAATATGTTTCTCAAATTGCATATTTGATTCAAACTAAAGACAACAAATATGCCTACATAATTTTTTTTCTTCAAAAAAATCCCTTTGACCCACTTTACTCTTGTGATTTTTCAGAAAAATTTGCGGAATGGGTAGTAAATGACAAAATATTTTTCTCATATTGCATATTTGATTCAAACTGAAGACAACAAATATGCCTATATAATTTTTTTCCAAAAAAAACCTCACTGACCCCACTTTACTCTTGTGATTTTTCGGAAAAATTTGTGGAATGGGTAGTAACTGACAAAATATTTTTCTCAAATTGCATATTTGATTCAAACTAAAGACAACGAATATGCCTATATAATTTTGTTTTCGAAAAAAAACCCTTGACCCCACTTTAGTTTTGTGATTTTTCGGAAAAATTTGCAGAATGAGTCATGGGAGTTTTTTCAAAAAAATATTATATAGGCATATTCGTTGTCCTTACTTTGAACCAAATATGCAATTTGAGAAAAATATTTTGTCATTTACTACCCATTCCGCAAATTTTTCCGAAAAATCACAGGAGTAAAGTGGGGTCAAGGGGAGTTTTTTCGAAAAAAAAAAAAAATCGGCATATTCGTTGTCCTCAGTTTGAATCAAATATGCAATTTGAGAAAAATATTTCGTCATTTACTACCCATTCCGCAACTTTTTCGAAAAATTATAAGAATAAAGTGGGGTCAAGGGTTTTTTTTTCGGAAAGAAAATTATAAAGGCATATTTGGTGTCCTTATTTTGAATCAAATATGCAATTTGAGAAAAATATTTTGTCATTTACCTACTACGCATTCCGCAATTTTTTTCGAAAAATAACAAGAATAAAGTGGGGTGAAGGGTTTTTTTTTCGAAAAAAAAACTTATATAGGCATATTTGTTGTCCTCAGTTTGAATCAAATATGTAATTTGAGGAAAATATTTTGTCATTTACTACCCATTCCGCAAATTTTTTTCGAAAAATAACAAGAGTAAAGTGGGGTCAAGGGGAGTTTTTTCGAAAAAAAAAATTATATCGGCATATTCGTTGTCCTTAGTTTGAATCAAATATGCAATTTGAGAAAAATATTTCGTCATTTACTACCCATTCCGCAAATTTTTCCGAAAAATTATAAGAATAAAGTGGGGTCAAGGGTTTTTTTTTCGGAAATAAAATTATAAAGACATATTTGGTGTCCTTATTTTGAATCAAATATGCAATTTGAGAAAAATATTTTGTCATTACTACCCATTCCTTTCGAAAAATAACAAGAGTAAAGTGGGGTGAAGGGTTTTTTTTTTAATTATATAGGCATATTTGTTGTCCTCAGTTTGAATCAAATATGTAATTTGAGAAAAATAATTTTTCTGAAATCGTTCAAGAATGCCCGCTTTTTTGGAGCAACTTCAGGCCTCAAAATACGCTAATCTAGTATTTTAGTCCGTTGCTAAGCAACGTACTTTCCCGGACTGTTTTCGGGCCTAAACGGTACGAGAAAGTACTTTCTCGTACAGAAAACGATCCGAGAAAATTTTTGCCGGCTTGTTTACATTTTAGACAGTTATAGAATTCACGCAAACAATATGTAGAATTCCTTAGTTTTTGATAATGCTGATTGCGATTTCAGAAAAAATAGTATGTGTACGTCGTCATCGTCCATAGATATACTAATAAGTCCGCTCACTCTCGCAAGCGACCCAAATCATCCCCTCCGGTCCTCGCGCGTCCCTTGCCCTGTCTGTTTGGCTTGAGCGCCGGCCTGGTGGGCTAGCCACTGTAGACTGACCCCCGTATCAGAGGTTTCTGCAGGTGTCCGTATGATTTACGACCGCTCACAAAAAGAGTGGCATTTTTCGACTACATCAAAGGAGTTACCAGACTTATTAGTATATCTATGGACGATGACCTCGTAGTAAAAGCACATTCCCAGACTTCAATGCTTGTTGGCCTCGGCTTAACGCCTCGGCCAACAATTTACATTGTCGTCCGGGAATGTATTGCTTTCACTACTAGATACACAATATACTTTTGTCATTTACTACCCATTCCGCAAAATTTTTTCGAAAAATAACAAGAGTAAAGTGGGGTGAAGGGTTTTTTTTTGGAAAAAAAGTTTCATAGGCATATTCTTTGTCCTCAGTTTGAATCGAATATGCAATTTGAGACAAATATTCCGTCATTTACTACACATTCCGCAAGAAATCCTTCAGTCAGTAAAATAGATTCTCCCTTATTTGGATTATGTCGTGATATCACTCTTTCCAACCATTCCCAAAATGTGTTTTATGAGTATGAGGCCACTATCTGACCCAAAAGTAACTCATTTCCTGGCTAATACTAAGACGGGCATTTGTACAATGTTCTTCAGGTGGAATTATTGCAAGTGTAGTTTTATACCGAACAGGTTTGTAGCAGAACAATCATCAGAAACAAGACCAGAAAATCAAAGCATATTACCTTATACTTCATTCCAGAGACCACGACAATACTTTGTACATTTAAAAATTATATTTGCTATTTTTTGCAGTAAGACATTTAAGTATAGTAAGTAAACTCCAGAGTACAAACAACCAACGTTATCTGTCATGGACAAGTATCTTAAATAAAGACAAGAAAAATGGATCTCCGAAGAATGAAGAGAATGTAAAAAAACAGGAGCCTGTTCTGAAAGTCGTCTCACCAAATTCAAAAGACAATTCGAATGCAGAAGTGACGTTCGTTTTAGATAATGTCAAGGAGAAAAGTTTACAGGGAGAAAATGAAGAGGAATGTGTAAAACCAACAACTGCAGATTCAATAAAAAAACTTAAAGAAAAAATTATTGGGAAAGGAGAAAAGGACGCCGATGTTAAAGGTATTATTTAGGGAAAGTACTATAAAATATTTGTTGAAAAAAATGTTAAATTTTGGGTTTACCAACTGGAAATATTATGAACAAAAAAAAGTTATTATGAACCAAGTTTCGTCTCGGTTTTTAGACTTATTAATGGTGAAAAATGCCAGTAAACTGGATTTAAATACACTTTTGAAAAAACATTAATATATATATATATATATATATATATATATGGTAGTTTGAAAAATTGCTATACAGTGTGTCTCACTTCTCATGGAAACACCCCTGTATCGTACGTAATAATTGAGGTAGAATTATGAAACTCTCAGGACTGATGAAAATGCTAAAAATGCACCTACCACCTGAATGGGGTTGGCCTAAGTGATATACACTGCCCGCCACTCGCGATGGAACAACCCATTTTTACGGCGCCTGTTTAAAACTGTGATTAAAACGATGTTTTTTCAGTTTAAAATTGTTATAATACAACTCATAACAATAAAAAACTGTTTGAAACACTGTAACTTGATCTTTTTGTTCAAAATAAATGAAAAACGTGTTTTTTTCCAACCCTGCCACCTGGGTCTTTTATTTTTTTAAGCTGTTTTCTGTAACCCACTTTTGAAAGTTAGAATATTGTTCTTGTCATTGTTGTTTGTATCACACTGGTCCTACTGTTTTGAGATCAGTACCTTTCAAGAGATCTATTGATGAACTTAAAATATGTTTGTTTTAATATGGTTTCCAGCCAAACCCGTACCAAAGAAACAACGAAAGCGTTTGGATCTTTCTGTACAGTCCTTAGAAAGAAACTTCATTACCCCAGTAAAAGCAATGTCAGATTTTTTATTGAAACCATCTGATTTGGAATCCCTTCCAAAAACGAAAAGGCGTTCGCCGTATGAATCCGAACCACCTATTACCGTTTATTGGAGAAGGGATGTTGAAGCAAAAGCTCTTGAAGTTTGGAAATCCCACGAGAATCTACAAAAAGAACTGTTCAAAAGAGATTTGGAAAGAAAAAAGTACCAACAAAGTGAGTATCAGAATTAAATCAATAGTAATCACTAACAAACTATTAATTATATTAAAAATAATAAAGTAAAATGTAACGTTTATTTTCAATAAAATGTGGAAGATAAAGGTAAATAAATGGGTAATAAATAAACGTAATATGTCACGAAAGCTTGTGTGTGACAGACGCAGTTTAAAATTACAATTAATTAAATACATTTTAAAAAGTTAAGAAATAAAATAAATATCCCTAAAACTTGCAGACAAAGGAAATATACTCATTTAAATTAATATTTATATTAGGTAATGAGTGATAGACAAAGGTAATTAATTATAAATGACTATGTGTGTTTCATGGGCATGCATAGATATACATTCTTGCATGTGTTAATGTGTAAATATAATATTTTAAAACTACACTCATTAATAGATTGCTGATGATATCAAAAAATAGGTTTGATACTGACAAAAATATACGTGTGTATACACATAAATATACCTACACTCATGAAGAAGAGCAATAGTTATTCAACATCATCTTTATATTATTTTTACACTACGTTTATGTAACGAAAAACAGTGTAAGTTCACCTAGAGTTATGAGTAAAATAGGGTGTTTATCCAATATTTTTATTCAGAAAGTGTATTTTATATTTGTGTCCTCTACTTCTTGGATCATATTTATGATCGATTTTCTGTAATGCTTACTTATTTTCATGTAACCTTATGTTGCAATAGTGGAAAAAAAAGTTGTATTGGGTCCAATATTTCTGTTTGGTGGTAAAGATCATCTGACGTGTGGGTTTTCTTTTTGTTTTAAATGATTTTTAAGAAGCGCTTTTGAGTTATGTCATGAGTGTTTTATCTGATGATCCCCATGCTAAATTCCATAAGAAATATGTGTTTGAATAAGGGCAAAATACTGTTCTCATGTTTTTTTCATCAAGTATAGCTCTCCTTCAGTGTTACAAATCGGTATTTCAAATATTGGAGATTTTTAACTACGCGATTTGTATGGATATTCCATTTCAAATTTGATCCTAAAAATTCCTTAGTATTTTACATCAGGGACAGGTTTTATTTCGAATATATATATATATATATTGAAATTTTCCGAATGAAGGGAGTTTCTACTATCTGTGTATAAAGGTAAGTCATTAGTTTTGTTGAAATTGACGGTTACGAGTTTATGTGCGAACCAGTCCTTAATACTTAGAAAATCTTGTTCTGCTTTCTTTTTTAGGTCGTTCCATAATATGTGCTCATAAAAGATAGCGGTGTCATCGGCATACGTACATTTTTCTCGCGGTTGGTTTTAGGAATAAAGCAATCAGATAGATGTTGAATAGTATTGGGCCTAAAATAGTGCCCTGCTTTGCACTGTATTCATTTTTTTTATGTCGCAAGTCTTCAATTGTAACACAAATAGCTACCGAACATTTTTAATACGGTTCCTCTTATGCCGATATTTTCGAGTTATTTTAGTAGGAGTGGGTGACTAACAGTATCAGACACAGAGAGCTGCTTTATTGAACTTTTTTGTTTACAAAATTTTGACAATTGTTTCGCCATACATGTAAGGACAATCTTAAATACTATCCAACCACAGTTAATTGGGGGGCAGTTATATACCTGTCCTTTAGATTGTTACATTTATATATTATACCTGCAAAATAAATTCAATAGAGGGGAGTTGTAAAAGTTTTGTTGTTAGTTACTGGGTGCATTTTTTTTTTAGATATATTCACTATGAAACGAAGATTACGGGACTTCAGAAGAGAAATGGGAAAATCTCCCGATGCACCTATAGAAGAATCTGGTTTGATGGGACGATCAGGAAGAGTAGTCATTACCGCCATTGCCATGTAAGTTGTGTGTAGACAAATCACACCAAGAATGCAGTATCAATTTTGTGTAATTTTTATTGATCTTTATCAATATTAGAATTTAAAAAAACGCAGATGAGATATTCCAACTTATTTCATGATCAATGTAGATACTGAATTGGTGATTTGGATTGTTTAATGTTTAATATTTATTCGAACATTTTCAGAAATGGGACAAACTTTTTATTCAAATTAGTTGCCTGGGCTTATACAGGATCACACAGCATGTTTTCAGAATGTATTCACTCGTTAGCCGATACAGTTAATCAATTAATTTTGGCATATGGAATCCACAAATCGGTGCAGGTAACTACTTTTCCTAAAAATTATAATAATAAGTTATTGTTATGAATATAAACCAAGACTCTTCATTCTTGATTTTTTTTCTTCTTTTTCTCTTAGTTATTCTAGTACAATCATGGTAGTCTACATTTTTTACATTAGTTAAGAATTTACTGTACTTATTAATTTCAGGTTGAGTGTAAGAGCAGTCACTGACTGAACTCCTCCTTTAATAAAGACACTTTATTATTATTATTATCTGATTTGAATTAAAATTCTCCAGTCGGGTCCTGTCTCCGATGCTCCGATACATTCGGAGGGCGCGCTGGCAACATCATTACCCCAATAACTACTCCCCAAACTATGGGGTAAGCAGCTATTGGGTCCGGGAATCGTGTGCCCTGAGCAGACGTAATGAACCGAGGATGGCAGCCTTCTGCATTCTTCCGGCTATGATTTCTGACATATTCCTACATTCCGGTATGATTTTTAGGTTCGAGAGTAATGCATCCATCACACCGCCAAGGGACCCTATTATCAGAACAACCATTTTTACAGAATGGTTTGGATAGAGCCTGCGGAGTTCGAAGAGTAAATCTCGATATTTCGTCCGTTTCTCCTCCAACTTTCGGACGATATTATTATTATTATTATTATGAAGATTTTCAACAAAGCATCTCCTCTTTTGTGTCTTACAATGTTCAGAGACAAATCGATAAAAATGATAATACAATTTCATGACAACAACTAGTATTTTGCCCTTTACCACAAAAGTATTTTCTCTCTTAGAAGCACATTTCGATAATCAAGGTTCCTTCATCAGTATGAATACTAAACTAACAGTAAATCTCTAATCGAGTCGTATTTACATCAAATTATTATAATGAATATAGAATAAATGAATAAGAAGAAATTCTTGAAGAATTGGTATCTGATAATCAACTGTCATTATTGTTGGGGACTTCAATATTAACCTCAATTTAGATTCTACCTAAACCTGAAAAATTATAGGTTAACACAATCATTAGGCTCCAATCAATTAATAAAACAAAACACAAGGCAAACAAAGGATTCAGGTACACTAGTATAATATTACCTACTAAGTAATTAGAATAACATTGACCATTTAATTACAGATTTTCCAAACGTATCTGATCATCCTAATTTATTGAATACATCAAAGACCAGAGAGAATATAAGTCTTAAATAAACAAATTCACTGACTGCCTAAAGAAATTATAAACAATTTGATGAATTGCACTTCCAATCGAGTTTGTTATAGTCCGGGAGCCAGTGAGAGATTTCCATTACCAAGTTCCTCTCAAGCGAAAATTAGTGGAATGCATCAGAGAGTTATATTATAAAGCTTCGTGAACGTCAGCTGCGGTTCCGTGGGGGGAATGAGCGGTGGTAGCCTCCCACGCACGAAGAAAAAGAAATGTATTCAATTTTGTTTTCCTACCTGAAAACATGTTAAATTATCGCTAAAGCAATATCTTGAAGAAAGAAAATGTCAGCTGACTATAGCATGGTGTATTATACGACAGCTAGTTGGTCGAACACAAAAAAAATTGTACCTTCTATGATTTCCTCTCAAATAAAATTTTACCTTATATTCGGATTGCGTCAATTTAACATGTTTCCGGGAAGGAGGACATAATTGAATATATTTTTTTTCTTCGTGCGTAGGAAGCTACTGTGCTGATCACCCCCCCCCCCCCCCCCCACCAACGGAATCGCAGCTGACGTTCACGAATCTTTATAATACGACTCTCTGATGCATTCCACTAAATATCGCTTGAGAGGAAATGACTGACCAAATTTTCACCGGGCTCCTGGACTATTAGATGCTGAATGGAATTCATCAACCGTTGACATAGACTATATGTCAATGTCAATGGTGAATATAATTGTAGAAAACCTTAGTGCACTCTTCAAAGAATATAAAATATTGAACAATTTCAAATTGATGTGTCACTTAGACGCCAGATGAAGTTGCTCAGAACTTTACAAAAACTGAGTATCTGATAGATCAGTTACTCAAATTTATTGGAAATAACAATATAATATATCAAACAACACTCAGGATTTCGACAATCTCACTGATGTGAGACGTCCCTACAATTTTTAATAACCCAGAGGAAAACAAATATTAGCCATTAATTCCCAAGAAAACTGTTTGTCATCAAATCCAAAATAAGTAGGATAAAATTATTTCAGAACAGGTAGGTAAATTCCAAAAATTAGGTAAACCATAAAAGTACGCAATTTGATAATTAGTGAATATAACCATTCAGATAAGTAGTAAATATGGTAAATTCGAAAAATTAGGTGATCAATTGGTTCGGGAGCATGCAAGGAGACTAAAATTTAACAAGGAGGTTTTAATAAGCTCTAGCCAATCAGAATCTTGTAGCATAAACGCGTCATAGTGTCGTACTGAAACATGAGTACAGAGTCGAACTCGAAACAAGCAACAAAACTGTCAGCAGTAACTCTCATATACCAAGAGCTAGTCCGTCACGTCCTACTACGTCACATTTCGTCACAAATGTTCTTTCATCTCTTTCTACTAGTGTCCCCATTGTCTTATGGGGATTAAACACTCCGTGTTAAATTTTAGTCTCCTTGAGGAGCATGCAGATATTTCACTAAAGATTGAACTTTATTGAACAATCTATCTGAGGAAAAAATCCACACGTAAATACTGTATGTCCACTCCTTTGTTTTAGATAGCTGATTCCTACCACCCCTATGGATACTCGAATATGAAGTATGTGGCTTCACTTATTTCCGGTGTGGGCATATTTTGTGTAGGAACTGGTTTATCCTTCTATCACGGAATAGCAGGTTTGATTAATCCTACTCCGATTGTCGACTACTTTTGGGTGAGAATAATATAGACTGAGGCAATAAAGGAAATATTCGAGTTGAGCTAATTTTTTATAATTTGACCCATCAATCATACAAATGAATGTTTACAATATATTTGTTTCTACAGTAATTGTTATGTGCAGTCGTGATTTTTAGCTATATACTTTCGTTGTAAAAATGTGAACCAATGTTTTTTTTCGCTTTTTATTTTAGGCGTTTTTTGTGCTGGGAGGATCACTCGTTTCAGAGGGTGCTACGTGGATGGTGGCCTTTAATTCGATCAGAAAAGGAGCCAAAGAAGTTAACATGCCTGTCAAAGATTATAGTGAGTAATGAGATTCAAAGCTCTCTTTATTACATATTATTACATACAATATAATATAAATAATAATATACAGTACAATATAAATAAAATCTAAAGTAGAGATATAAAATGTACAATAAAAGTAAAAATTTCACGTGTTGAAAAAAAGTTAGTAATTGTGATCAAATGTCGCAAATAAATAGAGGGTAACCCCATAAAACGCTGAGCCTTGAGCATGGGAATGGTACACAATTATTGTATTGCAACATGTATTTGGTTAGTCAATTTTTATGTGTGTTACGTTATTTTAAAGCTATATAGACAATAATATAAAAAGATAGAAAATACGGAAGAAAAGGGAGAAAGTTATATGTATGTATAAATGCATTTCTAGTCAGGTGAATTCTCAGAAACCAGAATATTACAAAATCTATTTTATTCTTTTGTGCGAGGTTGATAAGGTTACATTTATTTCCAGGGTTCGTAAATATCATGATATTTATATAAATATCAATATATCGGATATACATTGATATATATCCGATATATATCAAATTTGGATATTTATTAATTTTTTTTTGATATAGAGAATACCAAAAGTAGAAGCATTTATTTGTTTATTTTTAAACAAAACAACCAAAAGTGAACACCCCCTTCGGCTATATCACAAGTGAGCAAATGTTTTTCCATGCGGGAAGGAATTCCTTGCACTTATTTTTTACATTTCTTGCATTTAGCCCATTTCCCAGTATCACTGGCTTCATCTGCCAATTCAAATTTTAGCCGCACTGCAAGTTTTGGGCACATTGTTTATTTCTATTTTGATCAAATGCACTTTGCACCTACTACGGCTACAACGTGAACTGCGTTTGTTAATACCAACAGAAAAGCAGACACACGCGACCGCACATAGTAAGGGGATTCTTACATCCAATAAGAGGGATTCCCCGACAACTAACATCATACCGAATGATTAGGGAGTTCTCACACCGATCTCTGTGTATTTATGACGAGATTTCAACCTGTTCAACATAGTAATTTATACTGAGTGATATACGTATATCCATGATATCAACGAATAAATATCACGATATATATCAATGATATTTATATGATGTATATCTAGTGATATATATCGGCAAACCCTGTTTATTTCATTTCATTTTTCTTTGAATTATGTCATTAATTATTTGTATTGGTACTGTTAAGATCCATTCTTTGATTTTTTCTTGAAGAAATGCAAATGGTTGTTTTGTTTTATTTCATCGGGAATTTCAGATTATACAATGACAGAGGTAAGTAAGATATCTTTGGTTTTTGGTGGTCGCTACTTTCGGAATTTTTTAAGTTTGAATCTGGTGTTGTGGGTATGGTCGATTTGGCTCATATTTGCTTTGTATTTATGATGATACAGTATCGATTGATTGAAACTATCACAATGTGCAATAATCGAAATTACCTCAATAATCGTTCACAAAAGGTTGACGTGGACATCAATCACCAATTTTATTGCTACTAGCGTCGCACCCCATGGAAGTAATCTGACCCTTCTTCTCTTTTCGTTATTTATAAATGACTTAGGTGAAAATATAACGACCAGCATTATCTTATTTGCCGATGATTTAAAATTATTTAGGATCATCGAATCTTTAAGTGACTGTCAGCTACAACGAACGTCAGCGAACGCGTAGGGTTTCGGAAGTTATTTGACGGATTTGGACGTCAAAAATTACAGCGAAAAAAAATTAGGTAGAGAGGGCTCGCCCCCCCTTTTCTGAAAAAAAAATTGGAAAACTCGCGAAATTAAAATCGGAAAAATCCGTAAAAATAGTGAAAAATATCTGACCGTCGAATATTATGGTTTAAACAAAATTCACATCCCCAGTTCCCCCTCAAAAGCTTGATAGAGATCGCAAAAGAATTCGGAAAATGTTACAACAGTTTCGGACAAGGAAAATAATGATAAAAAAATCGATCGGATAACTGATAACTGTCACGAAAAATTTTAGGAAAACTCGCGAAATAGAAAGCGTAAAAATAGTGAAAATTATCTGACCATTGAATAATATGATTTATAAAAAATTACCCCTCTTCCCCCATCTAAAGCTAGATTACGCGTAGAAACTCGGGAAAATTTTCAACGGTTTCATACATGAAAAATTACGCCAAAAAATTTGCCGGTGGACTCGCTCCATCCCCTCTTTTCAAAATAGTTGAAATGAACAGACTAAGAAACATATCCAAAGATAACTAAAAAAGAAATAAATAAATAAACTTAAAAAAAAAACTTTTATAGAAAAGCTTTTATTTAAATGCAATAAAAAGAAGAAAATAAATTTTAAAGTGAATTGAACCCATCATGTTTTACAGTATAAAATTTCAAATGATATAAAAGCTTGTCGCAAGAATAAATCTTGAGGTAATTTTGAATTTAATTTACAATAAGAAATACATAGATAATTCTCGTAGCAAGCTTAAATATCACTTAAAATTTTATAATGTAACAAAATGATCAGTTTAATTCACTTTAAAATTTATTTTCTTCTATTTAGTACATTTAAATAAAAGCTTTTTTCTGAAAAGTCTTCCTTTGGTAGGTTAGAGTTTTCATGCCCATCTCTTCTAAGTCTAAGTGTGTTATTTCTCTCATTTTGTTCATCTGACCGTCTTCAAGAGTTTTCATAGTATTTTCTGATGAATCATTTTCCTTTAGGACATTCATTGAACTGCATATTATCATCTTGGTATTCGGGTCCCCTTGCAAAAAGATGTTTTTTTTGTTTATGTTTACTTGTTTTTGTATTTTCACCTTATCAGTATATTGTGGTGTTTTGGTCGTATAGACATACCCTTGCACTGATGACAGGCAATAACCTCGAAAAACACGCACACATTCCTCTTGCACATTGTGAGTAACTTCTGGAGTAATTCTGCTAATTTCGATCCTTATTCGATTTTATAACTCCTCTAGATTTTGTGGTCAATCCACATAGACCTTCGATTTCAAATAACCCCACAAGTAAAAATCCAGGGGCGTAATTTCTGGAGATCTTGGTGGCCAATCTATTGGTCAAAATGACTGAGAAATAATAAAGATTCAGGCAACAGTAAACTCTGAATGAACACCTGAAATTACTTTGCGATTCGTAAAATGTGTTACTTTTCAGTTTTCAGAGGGCAAGACCCCAGTGTTAACGTGGTGCTACTAGAAGATTTTGCGGCTGTAGTAGGTGTAATTATCGCAGCAGGCTGTATGGGAATCTCTTCCGTGACAAAAAATCCCATTCCAGACTCGATGGGTTCTTTACTTGTTGGGTGCATTTTAGGATCCGTTGCCTCATTTATAATATATACTAATGTCGCAGCTCTCGTAGGAAGGTAAGAACTACAATTGGTGAATAGGACGAATGGCAAGGTGAATGATTTTACAGATCTATTCCAGAAGAAAGCTTGGACAAGATAAATGCTGAATTGGAAAAAGATATAATGATAAGGGCAATCCATGACGTGAAAGGCATAGATATGGGAAGTTACTTAGTTAGATATAAAGCAGAGCTGGATTTTGATGGCAGAGAGTTAACAAGAGCTTATTTGGACAAGCAAGAGCTGAATGATTTGTTGGAGGTAACGTATTTATTTGCATAAGTCTAAGGAAGAAATACTTTTGTCATGATTATCTATTGAAAATGGGATATTGGACGCCTGTGGTGTCACTCAGTGAGAACAAAAAGTATTTTACCCCTTCACCACACAAGTAATTTAATTTGTAGATGCGCATTTCGATAAGAAAGTTATTTCCATTAGTAGGGATTACTATACCCAGGTAGCACATCATATCGGCTGAATCTTGGTTCCATATTGGGCCAATATAGATATATTGTAAATGTAAAATCAATATTGGTCCAATATGGATGAATATTCAAAAAACAATATTATATTAATAATATTGGTGGAACATTGGTTGAACTAGTTTTGAATGTAGATTATCACACGAAATATTGGGTCAATATTGGTTGAATAATTTCTACCAATATCGATAATACAATATTGGTTATATATTGTTTTCCACATCTAGAATAAATATTGCAATACGAATATTCCAGTCACATCGATTATAGCGGAAAAAACTGTATTGTATTTCCAAGTTTGTTAGAATATTGGTTGAATATCATTTCCACTTTATTTGACAAATTGTAATAACTCATATTGAGTCAATATTGGTTGAATGATATTTACCAATATCGATAAAACAATATTGTCTTCACATCGTTTTTAACATCTAGAATAAATATCGCAATCCCAATATTCCCCTAATATCGATTCTAGGAATAAAAACTATATTGTATCTCCAAGTGTGATTACACATTGGTTGGATATCATTTCACCAATATTCAACAAATCTTATGAATTAATATTGGGTCAATATTGGTTCAATAATATTTATCGATATCGTTGAAACAATATTGTCTTCATATTGTTTCCTACATCTAGATTGAGATGAAATTTGAATATTGGCCGAATATTCAATGAAACATATTGAAATTATATCATGATCAAACTTAGATAAAAATCCGCTAGATGGCTCTACATATACAACGTCTTTTAAAACCTACGAAAGTATATTGAATACTTCCTTTATCTTGTTTTCAAGACAGCTCACTCAGTGGTTATGGCGATCAAAAGACAGACTCTGGTGTCACCTTCATCAACTGAAGGACATTTGATAATTTACCAAGGTATATTGACATCCACCAATATATCCAAATAATATTGTACCAATATCGATAAATATTGTACCAATATCAATAAATATTGTACCAATATCAATAAATATTTTGAGGCCATTATTGCCTCAAGAATATTCCACCAAAACTATTTCTAAAATATTCAAACAATATTCGACCAATATCGCAAAATGTCCACATACTACTTCTCGACAATATAACTTTTAAATATTGTGCCAATATTGTCAGAATATTGTATCAGCGATATTGTACCAATATCGCCGAACTATTTGAGCCCAATATTAGTTCAAGAATATTTTTCCAATATTATTCAAGTAATATTGGACCAATATCGCCGAATGTTCACATTTTTTTTCTCGCCAATATTGCATTTCCAATATTTCGCCAATATGTTCACAATATTGTACCAATATTTTACCAATATAGGTGTACTACTTGGGTACTTACTGTATATCGTCATACTAGTCTTATTCGTCATACTAGTCTTAATTATATCGCATAATTACGAGGATGTATTGATATCTAGTTAGCCTAGACCAGTTCCCTGCATAAACAAAATATTGCGTTACCATAGCAACGAACAATAACTTATTAGAAGTGTCAGTGTAAAGTTTGGCGTCAAAACAGTAAACCAGAGTTACGCAATGAATTAAAAGAAAAAATATGTCCACCAAAATTGTGAAAATCGAAAATTTGAGCCATCATCAAGTACCTGTATTTAAAAGGGTTAAGAGGTAAGCAGATTTACGAAGATATGCTTAATACCTTGGTGGGCAATGTCCTTCGTATGCGACCGTGAAAAATTTGAATGCAAGCTTCAAAAGAGGTAAATTTTCCATTGAAAATGATGACCGATCGGGAATGCCAGTCTCTGTATCAGTCCCCGAAAATATTGATGCAGTTCAGGCATGATTTTGACAGACCGTCGAATTGGGCTAAAACGGATATCTGAAGCACTGAATATTTCATACGAACGCATTCATCATATAGTTCACGTCAATTTGGACATGAGAAAAATTGCTGCAAAATGGATCCCCAAATGTTTGAATGTTGACCAAAAGCGTGCAAGGGTACTAGCATCGCGTTCGATCTGTGCTCGATTTGAAAACGATGTAGACTTCTTAAACCGAATTGTTACTATGGATGAGACATTTTTTGGATAAGGGTAGAACAATAACTGGAGATTACTATTCGACATTACTGACCACTCTACGGGAAAAAAACGAAGAGAAAAGACGCGGAAAGCTATCCAAAGGTGTTTTGTTTTTGCAGGACAACGACCCTGCACACAAATCTCATGTTGCCATGAAAAAAATTCGTGATTTAGGGTTTGAATTACTGGAACACCCCCCTTATTCACCAGATTTGGCTCCGTCCGACTATCATCTCTTTCTTCAACTGAAAAAAGTTTAAAAGGTAGTAAATTTTCTTCCAACGAGGAGGTAATAAAAGCTGTGGAGGTCTGGTTTGCAGAGCAAGAAGAAACTTTTTTTTTTAAAGTTCCAGAGACGTTGCAGGTTCGCTGTAATAAATGTGTCCAATTAAGAGGAGAATATGTTGAGTAATAAAATATTTTGACATTGAAATTTTGTTTGGTTCTATAGTAGGCTAAGAATTTTTCAATATATCCTCGTAATTACCAAGAGGTAATCTGTTTACTAGGAAGTGACCCTACCTGCTGGACAGGTACAACGCCTGGATAACTCAGATCCAATATTTATAAAATATTCACTGAAATGCTCACATATTTCTATTTGATCTTCAAAACGTCTGTCATTTAAGATAAGAGATGATCTTTATTTTCCAATAGACAACACTACATTGTATAGGAATAGTCAAAAACTTAAATCTAGGTAAATATAAAAACACGAAAAATTTAAAACTTTAGACAAAGTCAAAAATCTGAAACCACAGGTTTGAAATCAAAAATATCAATCCCAATAAGAATTGTTCTAAAAATATTCTAAAACAAACATGCCAACATGTCGGAATAAAAGCAACAAGACAAGACACTACGGTTCTACGACATAAACTCTTCAACACTATAAAGACATTTTTCTAGTAGAAATTCTCGCAATTGTTTCTTGAATGGTTTAATACATTTACTTTCTTTTATATATTTTGGCAATTTATTAAATATCCTGGGCGCCATAGAGGAAGGAGAGTTGAATGATACGCTAAATTTATTAAAAGGTACATGAAGGTCATTTTTGGTTCGGGTATCAAATTGATGTCTGACTTTATTGGTACTGAATAATGTGCCTCTGTTCTCGAATGAGTATACAGAGAGTTCTAAAATAAATAATGAAGGTAGTGTTAAAATTTTATAGTTTTTGAAGACATCCCTGCAACTTGTACGGCTCGATATACCAACGAGAGAACGCAAAACTCGCTTTTGGGCAATAAAAACATCGTGTGAAGATACAGATAAGCCCCATAGACATATACCATATCGCAATCTACTGTCAGCTTGTGCATAATAGAGTGCAAGTAGTTGATTTATTCCCAATACTTTCCTGGTGGTTCTGAATTGATATGATAATGAATTCATTTTTGATATCAATGATTGACAGTGAATTTTCCAGTCCATACATGAATCAATTTGAAAACCTAGAAACGATATAACGTTACTATTACTTGAGACATATAGCGTTGAAGCCTCATCTGAGCCGAATGTGATATTCTGACACAATTTTTGGCGGTTATGAAACCTTATCGATTGTGTTTTTCCAACATTCAGAAACAGCTGATTTGCAGAATACCATTCGTGCAATCTGGAAAAAACTGTGTTGCATTTATCTGTCAAGGCTAGATCGGTCTTATCTGATATGATCACGAATGTATCATCTGCATATAAAGTTAATGATGCCGGTACTGATAAAATACTCAGATCATTGATGAAAAGAATGAACAATACCGGTCCTAAAACTGAGCCCTGTGGCACACCAAGATCAATATCCTTCATTTCAGAATTTTCATTATTCACGGTGACATATTGTTTTCTATACCTCAAGTAATTCGATATCCATTCCAAAGGTAGCCCTCTGATACCATATTTATCTAACTTTTCGAGTAATATAGAATGATTGACGCAGTCGAATGCCCTGCTAAGATCACAAAAGATTCCCACAGGGCATTCGCCTGCCTCAATGAATTCAATTATTCTGTCATAGTATGAATGAACTGCTGTTGTGGTCGATCTTTTACTAAGAAAACCATGTTGGCTTTTAGAGAAAATATTGAATTCATAACAAAATGAAAGAAGCCTGTTCAGGAACGCGTATTCAAAAACCTTCGAAAAACTTGATGGTACTGTTATTGGTCTATAGTTTTCTACTGAATGTTTGTCCTTCTTTTTGAATACTGGTGAAATTCTTCCAATTTTTAACATATTTGGAAAGTGGCCATGTATTCAATATTAGCGGTGATTTGTTACTTGTATTATTTAAAAGGATATTGAAACTGTTCATTCTTCATAAAAGTTGGTGCATTCAATTTTACATAAATGTAATTATCAGTGGCGTGCTGCTAAGCGGGAATAGGCCGATATTCTAAATTTACTGTAGAATAAAGTGACGCATTTATAGCGAGTCCCAATTCAAATATTTATTTTGTGGTTACCTAATAATTATTCAGCATATATTTTTCTAATAAAGATTGTTTTCCTTTTTTAAGGATCCTGACTTTATTCCATTATCTTTCCATTACTGTTATTTGGACTCGTATTCCAGAATTTGTTAGATCAGTTAATTACTTTGACAGGTAATTTATGCTAATTTAGTAATTTACTATGCAAAAATTATTTTTGATAATTGCTATTAAAAATTAAGGCCTACTCATTGAGCAGTTAAGGGCCGGTTGTTCAGTCCATGGTAAAATCCAAAGATTTATCAAACTTGGTTTGGAATCGAATCCTAGGTTACCGTCAAATGTGTTGTTCAGTAGAAATTCGACCATGGATAATGAAAACCAAGATTCACATAAAACTGCAGATTATCTCTGACTGAACAACCGGCTCTAAGAGTAATTAATAATCGGTAGGATAACTGGGAATATATTTTGATTGTAAACAACTCTTTTTAATAAATTTTTTCCTTATTTTGTAAGGAAATGTCACTTTAACACACTGCTATAGTCGATTGCTGTAATCGTATATTATGTATCTAGTAGTAAAAGCAATACATTCCCGGACGACAATGTAAATTGTTGGCCGAGGCGTTAAGCCGAGGCCAACAAGCATAGTCTGGGAATGTGCTTTTACTACGAGGTACACATACTATTTTTTCTGAAATCGCAATCAGCATTTTCAAAATCTAAGGAATTCTACATATTGTTTGCGTCAATTCAATAACTGTCTAAAATGTAAACAAGCCGGCAAAAATTTTCCCGTATCGTTTTCGATACGGGAAAGTACTTTCTCGTACCGTTTAGGTCCGAACAGGGTCCGGGAAAGTTCGTTGCTTAGCAACGGACTAAAATACTAGATTAGCTTATTTTGAGGCCTGAAGTTGCTCCGAGAAAGTGGGCATTGAACGATTTCAGAAAAAAGAATGTAATAAAAATCCATCAATTACTATCAAGTAATTGAAAATAATAGCAATGAAAAAAACGTACAAAAACAAGGTGCAAAATTCGATTTTTCATTTTAGTAATGAGATAGCAGCGCTAGTGTTAGTTTTGAACAGGTGGTATTCTAGAAATTTTTAAAAGGTCTTGTTTTCTGTTGGACTTTTGTTACATTTTTTTTTCGACTTAGATAGATAGATATCATTTATTTTGCCAAAGATTACATTGTTGCAATATAGCAATAGTCAATAAAATACATAAACAAACAAATATACGAGGATATATTGAAAAATTCATAGCCTACTATAGAACCAAACAAAATTTCAATGTCAAAATATTTTATTACTCAACATTCTCCTCTTAATTGGATACATTTATCACAGCAAACCTGCAACGTCTCTAGAAGAAAATTTACGACCTTTTAAATTTTTTTCAGTTGAGGAAAGATATGATAGTCGGACGGAGCCAAATCTGGTGAATAAGGGGGTCTTCTAGTAATTCAAACCCTAAATCACGAATTTTTTGCATGGCAATATGAGATTTGTGTGCAGGGGCGTTATCCTGCAAAAACAAAACACCTTCGGATAGCTTTCCTCGACTTTCCTCTTTAATTTTTTCCCGTAGAGTGGTCAGTAATGTCGAATAGTAATCTCCGGTTATTGTTCTACCCTTATCCAAAAAATCAATCATGATTACTCTATGGCAATCCCAAAAAACTGAAGCAAGAACTTTTCCAGCAGATTTTTGGATACGAAACTTTTTAGGTCTTGGAGAACCGGAGTCTCGCCAATCCATCGATTGTTGCTTTGTTTCTGGATCGTAGAAAAGTCTCATCCATTGTAACAATTCGGTTCAAGAAGTCTACAACGTTTTCAAATCGAACACAGATCGAACGCGATGCTACTACCCTTGCACGCTTTTGGTCAACATTCAAACATTTGGGGAACCATTTTGCAGCAATTTTTCTCATGTCCAAATTGACGTGAACTATATGATGAACGCGTTCGTATGAAATATTCAGTGCTTCAGATATCCGTTTTAGCCCAATTCGACGGTCTGTTAAACTCATGTCATGAACTGCATCGATATTTTCGGGTACTGACACAGAAACTGGCCTTCCCGATCGGTCATCGTCTTCAATGAAAAATTTACCTCTTTTGAAGCTTGCAGTCCAATTTTTCACGGTCGCATACGAAGGACATTGATCACCAAGGGTATTAAGCATATCTTCGTAAATCTGCTTACCTCTCAACCCTTTTAAATACAGGTACTTGATGATGGCTCGATACTCCAACTTTTCGATTTTCACAATTTCGGTGGACATATTTTTTCTTTTAATTCATTGCGTAACTCTGGTTTACTTTTTTGACGTCAAACTTTACACTGACACTTCTAATAAGTTATTGTTCGTTGCTATGGTAACGCAATATTTTGTTTATGCAGGGAACTGGCCTAGGCTAACTAGATATCAATACTTCCTCGTATATACATACATTAAAACCACACATTTAAAAAAAATTATAATAATAATAATAATTATTATTATATTCAGAAGTTCATTTATAGTTCAGTAAATTCTATGCGCGAATCTAGTCTAAATTAATGCACCAACTTTTATAAAGGATACAATTTTCTGAGAAACTATTGATAGAGAAGATTCCCATATGGTTCCAAGATTTTGGCGGTCACCGCATAACTGTATAAAAGTTCAGATGAATCCGTTCACGAATGCAGAAGTTACAGGGGTGGCCCGATACCCTGTGTCACCCGGTATAGTCAACTAATATTATATTTACCTTTTTCTGTCAGATGCTTAATTTACTGTTATTTGGGACAATTTCAGGAAATGAAAAAAATTGACAACATTGACAAATTGGAAGAGTTTATGCTCCTCCACGGAGAAAACATAGTCGATATGATGGGAGGAGAAATCGATAGAATAGAGATGAAACTGAGAGTGAGTACTTTTTTATCAAATACCAGTTCAATTTTTACATTGGAATTATCATTTCAGAAGAAACACCCGGAAATACGGCATTGTGATTTAGAAATACTTTAGGCCATTCATTAATTCTTAAAAAGCATTTCGATAGGTGTAAATAATTATTAATTTATATTTTTTCTATACAGTATTTCTGAAAATGTATTACAGGTATATGCTGAAGCTATTGAATGTTTGTTCATTAATAAAAAAGGATTTTTGTGTGGCAGTGTTTCATTGGTCAAATATATTTGTTGAGATGTACTGACCATATTAATTAAAAGTCTTATTACATTTGCAAGTTTGATGCTATGCAGGTTCTGTGCAATACGCGTGCGCCAGAGCAAGTTTGTATGGCGAGTGTCATTATTAAAATTGGAACGAATTCTATTCGGAGGATGACTTTCATGCAATGTTGGTTCTACTGTAGGGATATTTGTGTTACCAACTGTGACATATGCCTGTCCCATTTACTTATCGACTATTTAATTTATTTATTTACTTCTTTATTTTAATTTTTATTTATTTATTCATTGTTGATAATAGCAAATGTCAATATATATATATATATATATATATATATATATAATAATAAATAGAAATACATTTCTCATAGAAATTTGATCAAATAATATGAAGGAAGAAGTCAATCTTCAAAGTGGAGTTTCAATGTAAAGAAACTAAGTAAAACTCGAAGTCGTCTCCACAATAGTATATTGTAGAGACGACAATATTGAGTTTTACTTACTTTTTTTAAGTAAGTTAAAAACTTGTCCATGATCATGTGAAATTAATTCTTGTTTCAAAATACACAAACATACATACTGAATATCCATCATATATTCATGCAAAGAAAGACAAATAGCAAAATGAACTTGAATGTATGCACACATAATATTGGTCACATTTTGTATACCTACATAAAAACAATAACAAAAAACTAAGTAGGTACCTATTAAAATATCAAAATTATACAAATTATTTTCAAAATTTTCAGAATTCTCGATAAACCAGTAATTGATTTTATTTTTTATATCCCGGAAAACATTTTTTTTTAAACGAGGAACTGGTAATTTATGATGCTTTATAAAGTAATTGTTCAAAACATAAAATCTTGTATTGTCCAAAGAGATTAGAATAATAATCAAAAAGTTTTAAAAAAACAATTTTCAAGGTATACTTTTAAATTGTTGTAAGTGGTTTTAAAACTTGTTTATAAAATATGCCTCCCCAACCTATTATGCCATAGGTCAAGATAAACTGAAAGTGACTATAATAAAAACTTACAATAATTAACGACTGACAATGTTTCTCAACAACCTAAATTTATGAAGTATTTTCCTTCGTTTTTTTATCAATTCATCAATTTGTTTATGCCTCTTGAGGTTGCACTCTAAGTGAACTCCTAGATACTTTATTATATCAACTTTGGAAATGTGTTCGGTACAGTTATACTGTTTTTAATTTTTTATGCTTGAAATTTATGGATCTTCAATTTGTTTTGTCGTATATTTTCATGCAATGTGAATGTCACAAAATGAGATTTTTTCAAATTCAAAGTTAGTAAATAGTGATTGAGATTTTTTTTGAATTGATAAATCAAATTCAGCACAATTTGCTACTGTTTCTTCCCAGGTATTTTCACTACCTTTATAAACTCTATCGTCGGCATAAGAAAACAACTTTTTTTTTTTTTTTTTGTATTTAACCAAAAATAAAATAGGTCCTAGAATTGACCCTTGGGGAACACTACATTCCACTTTTCTTTGATAATTTTTAATATGATCAATCTGAACAGTTTGTTTCCTTTCAAATAGTTTAAGGCAGATTCCTCTTATGCCAGTCTGTTTCAAATTCAATAATAGTTTTGTATGTGAAACTATATCAAATGCTTTCTTCTAATCTAAAAATATTCCAATAGTTTGCTTTGGATTATCTAATTATTTATAGTTTCTGTAACGTTGAATATTGCATTTTCTGTTCCTTTTTTTTCTCTGAATCCAAATTGGTTTGAAAATGAAAAATTGTTTTTCAGGAAATCTGTCAAAACAATTTTATCGTAGGGTTTTTTCCATTTTCAGAGGAGTCATGTATTGATTCAATTTTCAATTGAGAAAGTTTCTCTTTAAATTTTAATGCATTTCTCCAAAAGTTTGGCAATGTTATCAATTAAAGAAATAGGTCGATAATTATCACAATTTATTTTATTTTCTCCTTTATATATTATTGGAGTAACAAATATATTTTTTAAAGATTTTGGGAAAATACCTGTGGATAAACATGGCTAAATATGTTCAAGGACATTTGAAGTGAATTTCGCTATAATTTTCAATAATTTACCTTTAATTCTATATGGGCCAGAGGCAGAGTAATTTTAAAGTTTATTTGTTGAGTAGATTATTCAATTTTCTGTGGTAGGCGACCAAAATATATTACTTGAGTTAATTTTTTAGCTAACTCAGATCCTATTTCACAAAAATGATCAAATAAATGAATATTTTGGAACCTTTGGTGTGAATACAATTCAAGAAAAAGAAACTACCTACCCAAAACTACGTCACAATCACACTCGACGCGCGTTTCGCCAACAAAGTTAGCATCTTCAGGAGCTGAAAGCTTACTTTTAGCTCCTGAAGAGGCTCACTTTGTTGGCGCAACGCGCGTCGAGTGTGATTGTGACGTAGTTTTGGGTAGTTTCTTTTTCTTGAACAAAAATGATCATTCAAAATATTTGCTATTTTCTTTGAATCATCCGTAATAATTTGGTTGTCTTCAGCTTCTTTGATTTAATTTTTCATTTTTATGAGTTTATTCAATACATTTAGGTAAACAAGCGGATATTTAGGTAAACACGGCTATTAATGTAAACAAAGCTCTCTTTTGTTTGTATAAGTGTCAAAGTTTGACATAACTTAGCCGCTCAAAATTGAAATGTCTCGTTTTGGGTTATCTTCTATGACATAAATTAATGCATATACAGGCCGTTTCTTTTATCATGTGGTAACATTGCTATATTCTAAACCGTAACAGATACGAAGACGATTAAATGGGAGAAAAGGTAACTATTGTGGAGAACAGTACAATGGTCAAAGAAAATTTACAGGGAGTCTCGCCCTTCCCGAGTTATACAGGAAAAGCCAAAAATGCTGTTATTTGTTTTTTACGAATAGAACTGTTATTTCTGAAAATATAAAAAAAATTATAAGGAAAGTTTTAATGTATTTAAAATGTACTATAAAAATGTGACAATGAATCTTTGATTAAACGTTTCGTGTCAACATGACCACCATCAACATTTTTTTTTCAAATACGGACCTGTCTATTTTAGTACAAATATTGATAAAGCGTTTCATTTAAAATAACTAGCATCCTCAGTGACAACAATTTTTAATTACGGTCCTGTCGTTAGTTCTTTTGTAGATTATTTTGATTTCTTCAAAACCTATTCAACTATTGGCATACTTCAGACTTCACCCAATAATTTCGATAAGAAGATACCCCAACACAACGAACATTCGTATTTTTCCTTCTTGGGCATTTTTGTATTCCAGAAATCCTTGTTTCAAGGCTGATTTCTTCTGAATCAATTATCATACTGAATATTTCTATAATTCTCAATCCTGGAAGTAACGAAAATATTAGTTTTTGGTCAAAATACGACTATTGTGTGATATGGTACAATTAAATAGCATCTCACTTCATTTACCATTTTTAAACAAGTAATGAGTTGTTGATACGTGTTAAGAACTGTCAGTCGTTTATACACTCAGTCATATCAAAGATGTATTCAAATGACGAAAGGACTGATATGCTATTTGCTTATGCAAAATCAAATAGAAATCCTCTTTTGGCAAAAAATATGTATGGTGAGCTATACCCAAATCGTCGTATTCCAAACATTCAAATGTTTAGACGATTAGAAAGAAATTTGAGAGACTTTGGTGCATTTGATAGAAATAAAACTAGAAAATGTGTTGTTACTGGAAGTATGCGGAACCAAATAAATGTTGTAGGTAAGCAAATATTACTTCATAAAGATTAACAAAGTGACGAAAATATTTTTTTTCAATTTAGGGTTGGTCAGTTACAAAAATATTTCTAATCAAGATTGTTCTTTACTAGAAATTGCCCACGAACTAGGGATTTCTGTAAAATCTACCAGAAATATTTTGAAAAAGAACAAATACAAATGCTACAGGATACGCAAAGTTCATCACCTCAATGAAAGGGATTACGGAAGGAGAGTACGACTTGCGATGTGGTTGAGACGTAGAAATAGGGAAGTTGGAAATATTTGTAATAAAATAATATGGACGGACGAATCAAAATTCACCAACAATGGTTGGTTTAACAGAAACATCCATTATAGGTGGAATAATACAAATGAACATTTACATAGAGAAACCAATTTCCAGGAAAGGTTCGGAATAAATGTTTGGTTGGGAATTTTGGGAACAAACATATTAGGTCCTTTCTTTTACGACGAGCATTTGAACGGTGGAATGTATTTACATTTTTTATCCAATGAGTTTGATGGCTACTTAGATGAATTACCACTGAACATCCGCCGTGAAATACAATATTTTCAACTAGACGGTGCCCCTCCCCATAATGCAGCAATAGTAAGGGAACATTTAGATGCAATATTCCCAAGAAAATGGATTGGAAACAATGGACCAATTGCCTGGCCAGCTCGATCCCCAGACCTGACTCCTTTAAAAATTTTTGTCTGGGGATACATAAAGGATAAAGTTTTTTCGACAACTAGTGCAGATATCGACCATCTCAAACAAAAAATAAGAGATGCATGTAATAGCATTACACCCATCATGCTAGAAAATTGCCACAGAAATTGTATGGACAGACAACTTATGTGCATTCAACAAAGAGGTCGGCAATTCGAGCATTTAATGTAGGTTATCATGAAGAATTCATTTTCTGTATTGGTTTTATTTTCACTCAAAAATTCAATATGAAATAAATTGTTTTCTGTTTGTTTGATTTCTTCTACTCTTAAGTAAGTTTATATCCGAGGTAAATTGCTATCGTTCGTCTCTGAAACTACAGATATCTTTTATTATAGTGTAAACTTAATTTTAATACATACATTTATTCAAAACGTCACTGATAATTTTTATATCGGAGAGTTAGGTTTTGTGGAATCCATAAACGACCTAACGACAGGACCGTAATTGAAAATTGTTGTCACTGATGATGTTAGTTATTTTAAATGAAACGTTATAAAAATATCAAGTGTGATGTACCACTGAATTGTGATTTTATCGCTTTATCAATATTTGTACTAAAACAGACAGGTCCGTATTTGAAAAGAAATGTTGATGGTGGCCGTGTTGACACGAAACGTTTAATCAAAGATTCATTGTTACATTTTTATAGTACATTTAGAATACATCAAAACTTTCCTTTTCCATTTTTTTATATTTTCAGAAATAACAATTCTATTCGTAAAAAACAAATAACAGCATTTTTAGTTTTCCCTGTATAACTCGGGAAGGGCGAGACTCCCTGTAAATTTTCTTTGACCATTGTACTGTTCTCCACAATAGTTACCTTTTCTCCCATTTAATCGGCTTCGTATCTCTTACGGTTTAGAATATAGCAATGTTACCACATGATAAAAGAAACGGCCTGTATAAGCGAATCCATCTCAGAAAATACCGTAAAGAGTATGTCTGGAGACAATTTATGTCTTTTTGTCAGCATAAGCTATCTAAATGTCCAATAATTCAAATCACTAACAAGAGAAAAGTAAAATAACGTTCTTGAAAAAAAAAAAAAGTTGTAATTGCCAGGAGATGAACCCGGGACCTTCGGATTACAAGCCCAAGACGCTAGCCATTGCACCACCGCAGATTCTCAGATACACATGACTGTATTGTCTATACTTTCCATCAAGTAAGAATAGGTCTATTTGCAAACAAAGTCACAAAATGACATTTCACGGGAAACGTTAACTTTGCGTTGAGATCTGAAAGCGTCAAAAGCTACTTTGGTAAGCGGTTGTAGAAAAAGGATATTTTGGTAATATAAGCGGGGTTGTATCAAAATAAAAGGTTTTATTGAGTGGGTAGGAGGAAAAATCATATTTATTACATGGGAGTAAAGTGCCTTTTCCTCCCTTGGATGTTTACTGCCCTCCGCTTCGCGTCGGGCAGTAAACTACAGCCTGCGGGAGGAAAAGTGGCACTTTCCTCCCTAGTAATACAAATAGCTATTCCCGTACCGTTTAGGTCCGAAAACGGTCCGGGAAAGTTCGTTGCTTAGCAACGGACTAAAATACTAGATTAGCGTATTTTGAGGCCTGCAGTTGCTCCGAGAAAGTGGGCATTCTTGAACGATTTCAGAAAAAAATTATTTTCCTTTTTCTAGGACCATTAAGACAAATGAACATTTCAATCGCGTCTTCGAAACCACCACGTTGTAACACCGATTTTCATTTCCCACGGGCTAGCTACCACGAATTTTATGAACATAAATAATATCGAATCAAGTTTGTTTACGTCTGTCTAATAATTTGACATTTCACATCAGTAGATAATTACGAAATTCGATTGAAAAAATTACGATTTTCTTTTCATAAAACCAGAATAATTTCAATAAAAAGATTGATTACAATCGGATTCTATATTTTTGAATAGTTGACAGATACTTTCTATATAGCAGTTAATTTGAACAAATTATTGTGTGCTCTAGTAACGACGAGTGTTGATTCAGATGACACATGGACTTTGGACGGTGGGAGCGAAGGTTCAAATCCACGCAGCCACTATTTTTTTCATTTTATGAAATCGATTAGTGTTTAATTTTTTCTGCATAAAGTTTTTTTATTTCCAAGTTGTCAAAATTTGAAAATTTTGAATGTTATTCGTTTCACGACGTAGGTAGGTAAGTGTACAAAAAGAAAAAAATGATAAATTGTGAAATGCTTTCGCGGCCATCGTCACTTACATGGTGGTTCTTCGGGTAGTAAGGCCGACGTGTTTTCAGAGAAGAACTCGACGTTTCGCCAACACGAGTGGTTAGCATTTTCAAGAGTTATTTTAAAAATTTTCGCTTTCTGTAGTTGCTGTCAAATGCTTGACATTTGTTATACGTTGTCTCAATAAATGACTGTCCATCCAGTGAACCAAGTAGTAGTCAAACCAACACCGAAAAAAGAAAAGCATTCTTACCATATAATCCCAGAGTTACAGATCGTATTGGCCGTATTCTACGAAAATATGAGATTAAAACCGTTTATAAACCTTTAAAGAAACTGAAAGACCACTTTAGATCAGCGAAGGACAAACGAGACGTACTATGCTCTTCTGGGGTTTATCGCATTCCATGTTCCTGTGGCAGCGTTTATATCGGAACCACGAAACGCTCCGTTAAAACAAGAATCAAAGAGCACAAGGATTGCTGTCGGTTAGGGCACACACAGAAATCCGCTGTCGCAGAACATACTCTCAACAACGATAACCATAGAGTGAAATTTGAAGAAACCCTGCGTATTACCCAAGACTCTTCCGGGAAGCAATTGAAATCCAGAAACACCACAGCAACTTCAACAGAACCGAAGGACCACAATTGAACAAGGTTTGGCTCCCAGTTCTCAAAAATTCTCAATTAGCTCCCTACCCACAAAATAACGGTACGAACGATTCTATGATGTCTGCTAACGCTATGGACCAATCAGATGTAAGAACGTCAAATCACAGGTATTTATTGAGACAACGTGTAACAAATGTCAAGCATTTGACAGCAACTACAGAAAGCGAAATTTTTTTTTAAATAACTCTTGAAAATGCTAACCACTCGTGTTGGCGAAACGTCGAGATCTTCTCTAAACATACGTCGGCCTTACAACCCGAAGAACCACCATGTAAGAAAAAAATGATGTTTCATTCAACGGGTGAAGAAAGAAAAAATTATCTGAACCATGTAAAAATGACGGCAAGAGAGTTTATGATAAAAAGGATTATTTAAAATATTACAGATTTTCTAATGATTCAGATTGTTCACGCCTCGCTAACTTAGTTAAGTTTTTATTTTAGTTGTAGTTTTAGCTATATAGTTTCAGTTTAAATCAGGTACCTCAAGTTTCGCACCGATCAAGGTTTTGATCATTTTCAAATATTCATTTTATTCGCTCAACCAAAATTCCTTTACTGCGTCGGGCAGTGTATTCTAATATTCCAACCAGCTGTGGAATGGGAGTCAATTTTCACGGGTGTAGAGGGGGAAGCACGGGATGGGAGAACAGGACTCGAATGAGAGGAGAAAAGACCGCGAGCCCGACGAGAAAGTAAAAGTTTTCCGTACTGGTGAAACAGAATAAAACCCCCCTAGTTACAGTCCACATCTTTTCTATGAGAACGAGCGGCGAAAACTGGCCAGTGAGAAGGAAAGTCGCAGGAAACATCCGGTAAGAAAATTTGGCTTTTCTTTACTGCAGCTGGTGGAACCCTAACTCTTTCAAATCGCTAACACAGATGGTTGTAGAAAAAGTATAGTATACAATGAGCATGAAATGACCCATTTCCCACTCGTACTACAAAATTTCATATACCTACTCGTGGGAAA
Source organism: Chrysolina oricalcia (assembly GCA_944452925.2). Taxonomy (NCBI): domain Eukaryota; kingdom Metazoa; phylum Arthropoda; class Insecta; order Coleoptera; family Chrysomelidae; genus Chrysolina; species Chrysolina oricalcia. The sequence goes on from OX101827.2 coordinate 3,823,548, forward strand.
TGTATGTCATTTCATGCTCATTGTACAATATACTATTTTGTGTTAACCTAAAGATAACAGCCACGCGATCAAACCATTGAAGCTAAAAAAAATTATTCAAAACAACAGTTCTTAATCAGATTTTATTTTAAAAAAACAACTAACTTCTAAAAAAATGTACATTATAAAACAAAAACACAATCTAAGCCTACTCATTCATCCACATCATTCTGTGGCGAACTTTTATTCGTCCTAGGAGGTATGTCATAATTGAAAGGTTTTCCTAACTTATCAAAAACGTCTTTGGTCCTCACAACTGCCGTCCTGTTGATATATTTAACAGACACCTCTTTGACCGCCTGTTCAAACGTACTGACCACCTCTTCGAATTTTTCCTTACTGACCAAAACGTCTAACAAACAGCTGTAAGCGTTGCCAATGGCACCTTCCGTCACATTGCTGGTTTTCAAGTGCTGAATGAGCTTTTTCGCCAGGTCTTCGTTTCGTTCGTCTCTCGCTGTGTGGACTATTTTTTGGAACATTATCCTGGGCGAGGTTTTCAAGTATTCGGTCCAGATTTGCTCGGCCTTTTGGTCGTTCCCGCAAATGAATTGATACGTCCAGAAAACGTTGAGGGGTCCGATTATTCCTTTTTTGGCGTATTTAATGGCCAAATCTTCATCTGGAAAAGAGTAATGCAACACTCGATTAATTTGAAAAAAATTAAAATGGCAATAGAAAATCAGTTTTTAATTGATGTAGAAATTCATGTTAATAAATATAATGAAACTATATGAAGGAACTGCAGATTAGGCCAAACGAACACGTCGGCAGTGGCAGAACACGCGCTCTGTGAAGGAAACCACAAGATTCTGTTTGAGGACGTAAAACTTCTTGCCTCAACCAGGGATACCATAGCCGACTTGTACGGGAGGGCAATAGAGATCCACAAACACACGGAGAATTTCAACAGAAAAGAAGAAGCTGTGTGCGCTTATTGATTTTCCTGGCGGATGGCGCAGCGACTGCCTTAGGGAATTATTAGATAAACTGTAGGTTGTAATTCATTTGGCAGGGACAAGACAACTCAACGTTGTCGGACCTACCCTTGCACTGATGAGAGGCAACAATCTCGAAACATGTCTGCAGGTGGTCATTCCCAGCCAAATTAAGGATAATCTTTTGTTTGTCTAAAATAAGCACTTGCAGCTGTGTCTTCTTTGAAGAACGTTGCACAAATCTGTCAGATGTAGTTCAATATCCGTCGTGGCATTAGCCAGGGAAGTAGTTTTCTGTCAGATTTTTTCCTCATATTTTCCACTTTGTGGAAATATGTGGAGAGAAGGGTACTTCGACTTTGTCGATTTTATTCTTATAATTCATCAGTGGTTTGCGTAACGCAAGTTGGCTTGAGAAACTAATACAATTGAAAGAACCACAAAATACTTTTGATGACTGTGTTAATGCTACTTTAGCAATGGAATCAGCATAAAAAGATTCAAGAAAAATTCAGTTATTACATTCATCCCCATCCACATGCTTGGCAATCATCAGGAAGAACCTACCTTTTCCAGGTAAGTACTCATCAAAATTACAAAGAGTTTAACACCTATCATATCTTCATTAATGAAATAACCTCAAGGATTAAGATTCTAATAATTTCTACTTCTAAGAAAATAAATTCAACAAAAGTGATTTATCAAAGTCAAGTGGATCGTTTAGCAATATGTTTGAATTTTTAGTCTAATAACTTCTAATGACAAAATGTAAGTTTTCAGTGTCACAATTTTCACTCGGGTGAAGGCCGTCGTTTTTTGGAATTTCTTCCTAGCTAGCGCGAGTGGCTAGCTTCTTCAGAGGCTTATACATCATGAATAATCTCAGATGACTGGAGATTCCGTCTGCGAAGATTGTATTTATTCTGATTTAGGTAGTCTTGTTCGTTAATTATCGTATCTGGATTTGGTACATTCTCACTAACCCTAATTGACTACCTGTCGGCTTAATGTTGTTGATATCCTTTGTTATTTCAGAACTGCTTATTCTCGTATCTGGGTTAAGCATATTTTCGATAACATTGACAACTTTACAATCTTCGCAGACGAAATCTCCAGTCATCTGAGATTATTCATGATGTATACGCCTCTGAAGAAGCTAGCCGCTCGCGCTATATAGCGAAACGTCAGGAAGAAATTCCAAAAAACGACGGCCTTCAAACCCGAGTGAAAATTGTGACACTGAAAACTTCGGCCGCGAAAGCCTTAACCATTTCGTCAAAAACCTCTACGGGGAGGAAATATGGAGGCAATACAATCAACTTAATAAAGGTAGGAACCGTAAAGCACATTTACTGGAAACATTGGCATTCCTGTGCCGCTGTCAAGACTCAAATATCACACCAGCTTTCCTGAGACTGAAACGGTCCAATCAGCTCAGGCGAACCGGATCTATTCGAAAAGTGAAAAAGCCTTTCTACGAGAACGGATCCACCATATACGGAGCCAGTTGGCAGCGACGGACTCTGCAATGCTGAAACTACACCTGGAGCTCAGTAATAAAATGAAACCGGAAGACTGGAGCAAACTGGATGGCATTTCGTACTCGAAAATGAGAAATGAACGGGGCAGGGTGAGAGAAAATCACAAAGTGAAATAAGACAAATTCCGCAAGACTGGAAGTTCAGCACCCCAACGCCTAGACATGTTCAGAGTGGTTATAAACCGAACGGACCGAATCCTCACAGAAGACGAAATGTCGGTGTTAGCACGAGACGGTAACTTCGCAGTCATTCCACGCCAGGTACCGAACGAAGAAATCATTGCCAATACGGAAGCGGCAATCAGAACCCTACCAGACGAGGAAGCGGAAGAAATCAGGATTGTGACAGCGAACATACTACGCAAGGCACGACCCCCTGATGCAATTTACCGAGAAGGGAGATTGTAGCCTTGAAAAACTTGAACGCAGATGACGATATCATCATTCTACCTGCGAACAAGGGAAATGCCACGGTTCTTCGAAAAACGGAACAGCAAAATTGAAGAACTTCTCGACTCATCTCACTACCGCAAGCTTAAAAGGGACTCAACACAAGCAAGGTTGAGGAATACTAATAAACTCATTAAATCTTCCTCATTGCCAGAAACCGTACAGAGAACCATACTCAGAACTGAAGCTGTTCCGCCAAGGCTCTATTAGCTTCCCAAGGTACATAAAGCAAACTTACCACTGAGACCAATAGTCAGTACTCCAGGCTCGCCAACGTATCACCTGGCGAAACCTCGCTTCTCCAGCCTCATGTGGGAAAAACGAAGTCCTACGTCAAGGATTCAACAGACTTCGTTGGGAAAATTAAAGGCATAACGTTGGAGCCGAGCGATATCCTGGTCAGCTTCGATGTGGTGTCCTTGTTCACCAACGTCCCACTTGAAGACTCTTTGAGGAAGCTAACTTACATGTTTCCGAATGACATCGTCTGACTCTTTAAGGCATGTCTCACGGGAAGTTACTTCCAATGGAATGCAAACTTCTATAAGCAAGTAGATGGCGTGGCGACGGAAGTCCACTCAGCCCAGTGATAGCCAACTTCTTTATGGAACATTTTGAAGAGAAAGCAATTGATACTTTTGATTTAAAACCGACCATGTGGCTACGTTACGTTACAGGACCATGAAACCGAGGACTTCCACGAGACAAAGAAGGGAGGAGGCTCAGATAGTTGCACATGCGTATCTCCATTGTTTATATGGAAGTAACATAGTCAATGCCTGTGTAATTGGTGTTGGACGCAAACGCGAGTGTCATCTAGCGTGATTAGTTACAAACATGAATATTTGACGTCATTTTAATGAGGGTTCCTTCAAAAAACCCTGATTTTAATGCTGTCCCATTGTTTCAATCAAGTTACGACATGACTTGGAGGCCAGATCTCTGAAGTTACGACATGTCTTGGATGCGAGCTCACTATCGCCATCTACATGTCACATCCATTTTGATCCAATTATAATCCCATAAGGTTGACTAACTATCTTCTATATAAACAATGGTATCTATCTCCCATATATTTCTAAAGTCACAGACAAAATTGGAAAACTCTTGGGGCAACACAACATAAAAACGGTCTTCAAACCCACCAAGAAAATACAACAAAGCCTTAGGTCAGCAAATGACAAAATAGACCCACTATCTGCAGCGGGGGTATATCGCATACCATGCACTTGAGCGAAAGCATTGTTTATATAGAAGCATTGTTTATATAGAAGATAGTTAGTCAACCTTATGGGATTATAATTGGATCAAAATGGATGCGACATGTAGATGGCGATAGTGAGCTCGCATCCAAGTCATGTCGTAACTTCAGTGATCTGGCCTCCAAGTCATGTCGTAACTTGATTAAAACAATGGAAAAGCATTAAAATCAGGGTTTTTTGAAGAAACCTGCATTAGAATGACGTCAAATATTCATGTTTGTAACTAATCACGCTAGATGACACTCGCTTTTGTGTCCAATACAATGATAGAAGTAAGATAGTTAGTCAATGCCTGTGTAATTGGTGTAGGACGCAAACGCGAGTGTCATCTAGCGTGATTAGTTACAAACATGAATATTTGACGTCATTTTGATGCAGGTTCCTTAAAAAAACCCTGATTTTAATGCTGTCCCATTGTTTTAATCAAGTTACGACATGACTTGGAGGCCAGATCACTGAAGTTACTACATGACTTGGATGCGAGCTCACTATCGCCATCTACATGTCGCATCCATTTTGATCCAATTATAATCCCATAAGGTTGACTAACTATCTTCTATATAAACAATGGCAAAAGTATACATCGGAACCACGAAAAGATCGATGGGAACAAGGCTGAAGGAACATGAGAAACTGCAGATTAGGCCAAACGGACAAGTCGGCAGTGGCAGAACACGCGCTCAGTGAAGGAAACCACAAGATTTTGTTTGAGGACGTAAAACTTCTAATCCCATTCTCAGAAATTCCAAAATAACAAATGAAAAACTACGACATTAATTAAGACGACAGTTAGAAAGGGGTCAAATCCAGATACGGTAATTAACGCACCTAAATCAGAATAAATACAATCTTCGCAGACGGAATCTCCAGTCATCTGAGATTATTCATGATGTATAAGCCTCTGAAGAAGCTAGCCACTCGTGCTAGCGAAACGTTAGGAAGAATACCAAAAAACGACGGCCTTCACCCGAGTGAAAATTGTGACACTGAAAACTCCGGCCGCGAAAGCCTTAACCATTTTGTCTGAAAGTATAGTTCAAACTCTAGGTAATGGTGGTTTATATAAGCCTATTCACAAGCTGAAATAGTGCCTCTGAATGAGAATATTTTTCAGCAACTACTCGTTAAAGTACCTAACTTTTGAAAGGTAGGTATGTTCATTTATTCTGATAGAATTTTTGAAACTTTCAGGTTCATCTCTCACATCATCCATCAAGTTTAAAATTTCTTTTATCCTTTCTTTCAACCATGGTTACAAACTTCCAAATAATATATACATATTTTGTTGTAGGAGCTGAGGTATTCATAAAATATGTTATAGGATAAAATAAGGTTGATATAAATAAACCAAGGATAAAAGATTAACATTAAGTGAATTATAGGGCGGAATAATTTGAAAAACTCAAGATTCATTCTTCCAGTATTGACAACATTATTACAGAACCAAATGAAATATGACCTTGTGATAGAAAGGCACGTGAATTGTCTTGCAGTTTTCAGGCACAGGCACATGCGAGTAAATCGCACGTGCTTCAAAAACCCTGCATGGGCACCCATGTATCTGAATCGGCCTTTAACTTCTAATGAGTATAAACAAGTGAGTGCTCGCATCGCCTAGAGCTCGGAAGTTGAAGAATATGAATACACGACTTCAAGCGGAATCAATAATATGAATACACGACTTCAAGCGGAATCAATAATATGAATACACGACTTGAAGCGGAATTCGTTTAAAACTATAATTGATGGTCATCAATAATTGGATACACGACTGGTTACGGCACTCGACGTAATCGAATTTCAGAAAAAGTTTCAAATTATATTTTTTCGATATCTTGTTTCAATTTCGAATTGTCGGTATTTATCACAAAAAACAGAAAATTCTTCTAAGTCCGTATCTCAATTTTTTTTTTTTCAATATATGAAAAAACTCTTCAAACACTTTTTGTTAGTCTGTTCGAGTACAATAAAACTGTTTATATACATTTTTTCGATATCTTGTTTCGTTCTCGATTTTTTTGTGTTTGAAACCCCAAAAAGGGCGATTTTTCTCCCACGTCCACATTTCAATTTTTTTTTTTCGAAATATGAAAAAATTTCATTCAAACTTTTTGTTAATCTCTTTGAAGACAATAAAATTGTTCAGATACATTAGCTCGGAAAACTTCAACGATACCCATTTTTTAAACTATAATTATCTTACAATAAGATAATTATTGTAAGAATTATTGAAGAAAACTCTTCAGAAACTTTCTGTTATTTTGTTTGAGTACAATAAAACTGTTCATATAAATTTTTTCGATATCTTGTTTCGTTCTCGACTTTTTGGTGTTTGAAAACCCAAAAGAAGCGAAATTTTTTGATATCTTTCAATTTTTGAGTTTTTCAAATTTTTTATTCAAAATATCAAAAAATTTCATAAAAACTTTTTGTTAATCTGGTCGAGTACAATGAAGTTTCCGGATCCATTTTTTGATATCTTTCAATTTTTTATTTTTGATCAAAATTTTTTCTAAGCCCCGTCAAAAAATAGTAATTTTTTTATGTTCATTCGGTTTTCACGACTTTATTTATCGAGATATGGGAAAAGTTGATTGATTTTTTTGTAGAACCGTTCAAGTACAACAAAATTGTATTTCTCTATTTATGTGATATCTAGCACTGTTTTCGAGTTTTTGTCGATAATAGACACTTTTTATCTTTTTTTCAGTTTTTTCATCATTTTTCCACTTTCTAATGGAGTCGGAGAAAAACGGTTTGGAGCGTCAGTAGAGTTCGAAGAGACGTATTCGAGGCAATTTTAAAAATTTCAATTTTATCATTAGTACGGTCAATATTTCGATTTTTCCGTTTTTTTGAAATATTTCCTGGGCTATTGATTTTTCCGAAAAAAATTTCAGATATTTTTTGTAGTTTTTTCTAAGGCGGTCAAAAAAGTATTCTTGGTAAATTGTGATGGTATCAACCGTTCGTTGAATATTTTGTTTTTAAAAAAACGCAAGTTTTTTAATTCAGTTTTCTCGAGTTTTCTCAGTTTTCCCATCATTTTATCGAAAACTTCAAAGAGGGAAGATTTGTTTGTATATTTCAGCTCTATCTATTGTTATCTTCAAAATTCAGTTAAAAAAATTTTTGCTGTTTTTATTCAATTTTTTCACTTTTCGGAAAATTGCCCGGAAAACCTGTACGCATTTTTCGATCTTCCACAAAAACTATACTCTTCGGTAGGGCATATAGGAGTCAACTTTCCGAAAATATGAACCGAATCAAATCACTTGCCTGACCTGTATCGAGGAAACTAGAGAAAAACGGAAAAACCCCGTAAAAATTTTCCAGATTTTCCGATCGGAAAAACAAATTAATTTAATAAAATGGTCCTCGAGTTTTAGACGTAGTTCAAATTTCAAAGCGATATCTCCAAAGGTGTGGATATGAGAGCGTTTTGAAATGCTACAGACAGACAGACACAAAATCTTGAAAAATTTTATTTTTTTTTAATTTTTCTTTTTTTACAGTCAGACTTACTTTTCGACGAGGATCATTTTTTTCGAATAACTTTTTCTGTAACTCTTCAAATAAGAAAGTTAGAGCGTTTTTTTTTAATTTGTCATTTTGACAGGGAAATATTATTATTATTATCTTTTTCGGCTTCCCTCCTGATTTTTGACGAGGATCATTTTGGTCTTTGTTTCGTGGCTCTAAGTCTTCAAATAAAGATTTTAGGCCCCCTGTGTGGTACGGCTGAGCGGCCGTAGTATACACTCCTTATAGTCGTGTATAATAATCCATCTTCAATTCTTCATTTTTTCTAAGTAAAATTGTAAATTCCTAGTGTGATTTTCTTCTAAAAGATATTTGAATATGTTGAATTTATTTTGTTCACATAACTCAATAATTATGGTGTTCATAGTGAGATTTTCAAATGTTCTACCAGTTTGGCTAATATATACCTTAGGGTACGTTCCAAAAATTTAACTCATGTATCCCTGATTTCTCGAATTTGGAAGTTCTGTATTTATTTTTTTGATATCCCATCCCAAAGTATTATAGTATTATTATTAACGTATTATCTACCTGAATACTTACGCGAATACGAATATCTACGCGAATACTTACATTGTTCTGTGAGATCAGGGTGCTTTTCTAAAATCCCATAGGCTCCTCCTCTAGGAAACTGCTCGCTCAGACTATCCAAATTCTCCTCCGTCGCTTTTTCGATACCATCATGTAAATTTTGCAAATATTCGCCCGCTTTGCCAGCAACCAAGTTTGCATGACACAACCTATTATCAAACGACACAATCCTCTTAACATCAGAATTGATTTTTGACCCGATTATATCGAGAGTTTTCACATCACCGTTACTCGCTAATTTATTGAGCAAAAACCTGAACACCCTGTTGAGCGGGAGGCTGCCTTTGTCTATTATTTCTATACTGATTTTTGCAGCGTCTTTTATTCGATCGGACTGCAATAGCTTTTCAATCAAACTCGACAGATCTACCGTAGAGAACGAGTCTCTCGTTGTGTTTTTAATGTGCAGGGCTTCATCGAGTCTCCCCTTTTTGAGCTTCTGTTTAAAAACCGCCTGTGGACTAACTTCAGCGACGGGAGCAGCCGAGGACTCTCCAGGAACAACAAAGGGAACCTGCTGCCCCTTTCTTTGCAAGAAACCCCCCAGAGTTCGCAAGAAGGTGTCAGTCGGTGCCATATCTTCTTCCTGCATTTGAGTCCACAGCCCCAGTGCCTTATCGGGATCGTCTTGTTTCATGTAGCTCAACAACAACTGATAGTAGATGTCGCTGCGGTCTATGTGATTGAGGTCTTTCGTGGCGTCTTTCAAGCCTTCCAGCGGCTTTATCAGTCCTTCTTGTTGGTAACGCTCACAAGCAGAATTGATTCTCTGAGGGCGGCTTTGGAGCCCGGGGGTTTCCAGGATTTTCCGCGCCTGCCTTATACGACCACACTCGACAAACGCAAACACAAGATCGTAAAGACTGTTTACTTCTCCGTGCACTATAGTACCGAGATCAGTTAGTTTCTGTAGCTTTTCGGCGTCCTCGGCTTGGATGAGTTGACAAGCCAGTTCGTTTTTCCAGGGTGTAGCTTTGAACTGGTTCACACACCACTCGAATTTTTTTACCGCTTCCCCTAGCTCTTTCCTGACCAAGTGGACCTTCACCAAGGGCCCCAGGAGAATGTTGTTGACTTCCATGAATTCCTTTTTCACCAAAGTATCAAACACTTTGGTCAGCTCCTCCAGTTTACCCTCCTCAGCCAGGCCGTTGAGGAACCTCCAAAGCGTAGCAATGTAGTTGTAGTTTTTTACCTCCAACTGTCTGTCATCTTTAGGAGTGTTTTCCAAGATGTTGATACCGTCTTCAAAACGTCCGGATTTGACCAAGAGTTGAGCAAGTGCCACCGTTTTAGAACTGTCTAGCGAAAAATTGTCCTGTTCTATTTCCTTTGCTTTTTCGTAATATTCCAGTGCCTTTTCCAGGTTCCCGTGGTGAGCGTAAAGATCTATCAGTTGGGCGTATATTCCGCTAGTGAAGGCGAATCCGCTTTTCTCCAAATCCTCCAGTAGCTTCTCAGTTTTGTCCAACTCTTTAGCACGATAATACAAATTTAACAGTTGCCTTTTCAAACCCTTCGTATCCTGGTTTTTCGCCTCCAAATTCCCAACCAATCTTTCCAGCTGCGGTATATTCATTTGATGCGAAGGAGTGTACATGGGGTTCTTCTTCTCCCACGGAATGGGAGTTAGTTCGCCAGAATTCAGTTTGCCCAGCAGGCTTGAAATTTGATCCGTCATCTTCTCGCCTAGTTTCTCTTGAATTTTTTCAGCTGCCGGAGTTGATATGCTCAAACCTTGTTCCACGAGTGCCTCCAAGACGCTTTGAATTTTTTCCGCAAATTTCCTTGGATTTGAAGCCAGTTCCAAAATGCAGCTGCCCAAAAGCTCGGGCTTGTCAACTTTCTCCTGTGGTCGCTCCTCTTCGTCGACATCTTCTTTGCTGTTAACCAAAATTGTATTCTTTCGATCTGAGTTTTCATAAATAGCCCTCAATATGGAAATATAAGACTTGATATCGCCTGTTCTGTAAAACGAACTGGTTAGAGGTTTGCTAATAAGTTCAGGGCGGTAATAGGCTTGTACTCTTGTGACTATAGCAGCAGCTTCTGCTATTTTATCATTCAACAACAAGAAATGGACCAACGAAGAGGCAGCACTGCCAACTGATATATTGCATTCTCTCAACACGGCCAATATATCGCTACTGCTACCTTTGAGATAAGGTATTATGTAGTCTCGGATAGTTTCATTACTAGGAATTAAACCAAATGAGTGCATTTTCTGGAGAACTTCGACGATTTCATTCCCACTTGGATCACTTCCCTTGGAAATGATGAGAGGCCAAAAGAAATGCTGTCTGACGGGGGTTCCCCGAGACTGTAACTCTTCCAATAGTGGATATGCTAGTTTGTCGTTTCCAAGTTGCAAGCTCGTCTCGGCAGCTAAAAGAAACGCTCTATCGTACATCCCTTCTTTTTCGAATTTGGTGCAAAACTCGCGAATTATATTCAAAGGTCTGTCCGCTTTTACCAACTGCTTGATGAAAAAATAACCAGTCGGAGCGGGTGAACCGTCATCTCTGGTTCCTCTTTGCATCGACATCAAAATCATAAACGCCGCGTCTTCGTAGCCTTTGTTGATTAACCTCAAAGTTACATTAATGGCGTCTTGATTGTAACCCACAGCCTTTCGGACCTTGGTCAAAACCGAGGAAATGTGTTGCGTATGACCATTTATGGCTAGCGAGTAAACTACATCGAGGTAATCTTTGTCGAGAAGGAAAATTTCTTTTGTGTCACATTCGGTGATTAGTTTATCAACCATTTCAATGTCTCCCTTTGCAGCATAGCCACTGAGAAGGGTGGTGTATGTATCAGCGCTTGGTTCCAAGCCTGCTTGGATCATGACATTTATTATGCCCTGTGCTGAGTCCATGTCGCTGAAAAAATTAAAATAAAAAATCGTTTCATCAATGTACTGATGAACAGGGTATACCAAGATGAACTTAGTTGATATGTATATGGGAAACTACTGGGAGTATTTTTCTGACAATTTTTATACGGGAGTTTTTCGATGAGCTCATTTCAGTTAAATATTTTCAGTTGTCTATAACTTCCGGTTATAGGCTAAAAAATCGAAGTGTACGCCATCTAACAAATAATTCAGCTACTACTGTGAGGGTGAACAACAAACAATAGTCTAAAATAACTTGATTTCAAGAAAAATGAGAAATAAAACTTTCTATGTTCTTATACCACTTCTATTTGTAACCAACGTTACTGCAGTTTCGTCCTATGGACATTATCAAACAATACAATGATCTGAAATAATAAATAAAACTCCTTGATTCTACCCGAGGCCTGTCTTAGTGACTAACGGTCATTAATTACTTTTACCTGGACCTTGTTTATTTGCGACAATATGACTGAGCTGCCTTAAAAACCAGTGAATAGACCAAATCCAGTTGATCATTCAGTAGGTTACATCCACAATATTTGTGTTTATAAATTTCTAGGGATTCTAAATAATTCAGTTTCCAACCCTTGCTTGCATAGTGCAAAATTTCCGTATCGTTCAGACTCGGAAACTTGTGGTTGCATTCCAAGAAATGGTTTGAAAACGTCGAATAATTTTTTCCTAGTCTGAAGGACCTTTCATGTTCAGCGTATCTTTTTGAAAAATTACGTCCACATTGTCCCACATAAACACCGTTACACTCTGGACACTTAAGCTTATAAACTCCAGATTTTTCCATTTTTGCTATTCTATCTTTGGCATTGAAAAGAAAATTAGACAACCTGGCATGCGGCCTGTATGCTACTTTTATATTATTCTTTCTAAAGAATCCCGCAATAGCCTCTGTTCTTCTCCCGAAGTACGTTAAGGTTACAAATTTCTTAGTTTCTGATTGTTTGACCTGGGGGTATATTAATTTGTGCGAAAATTTAAGAGCTACCATCACCGAAAAGTCGAATTTCTCCCTCATCCCTTCCAGCTAAGGTTTGTTGGCATCCTTATCAAGAATGGGGGTGAAGATAATGAACTCGATCAACATTTGCAACACAGCACCTGTCCGTTCTCGATTACAGCGCCAATCAGTTATAAATCAGTTAAAAATCACTTGAGTTCCGGAATTTACACAAAAACATTGAGGAATACAAAAAAAATTAAAAAATTCTCAAACAAAAACTATGGGCTCAAAACGACTTCCCGTTTTACCAAGGTAGTGTTTGCTCTTAAGACGATGTTTTCTGACTAACTTTTGAATTGTGGCCGCTTGGAAACCATTATTTTGTCCTATCTGCATGATTGTTTTAATTTCTCTATCTAGATTATTAGCAGACAAAGGTAACGAGAACGCTCTATGCTGCTATGCTGCAAATAAGAATGGAGAAAGAATCTGGAAAGTGAAGTACTTTGAAACATGCCAAGTGAATGACAAATTGAGAATGAAAATAATGAAGAGAGTAAAAGTTTAAAATTGATGAAGTCCTTTCATAAACACAAATAGAATCTCGTAATTCTATACCTCATATAAAACTGAGTAATCCAGAGATTATCCTTAAAATACTAATAACTGCAATAATTAACAATAGTCTCAATTCTACGAAATCCATCAAATTGAAAAATTTCGCCATAAAGCTCTTATAAAAACACAGTTTTGTTACATTTCTCTGTGCTATAAAGTTTGTTGTTCACTCTCATCGGTAGACATATTGGTTTATTCAGAGAAATCTAGCGGTTGTCTTTTTTCGCCTATACCGGAAATGGACAACAACTTTTTTTAAATACATTTTTAGAATCTACGATGCATTTCTATATAACTTTATTCGAAACCTCATATGTCTAAAGGGCTTCAGTTTTCAGTTTTTTTTTAACTTACAGATGAAGCCCTACACAATTTTTTTTGGAAACAGAGTCAGGTCAAAAATAGCGAGAATTTGCCAAGACCTGAAGCTTCCTAAAGATTTGGAAACTTTTCAAAAAAATTATACAGAAATGTGCGCCAAATTCGGTTATCTCGATAATTGAGTAACAAATTTTTTTTAAATGGCAACTCCATTTTTTCTCAACGTCACTTCTAGGGTAAATATTTGATAAAATAGGGTAAAAATTTGATTTACTGGAAATCTGGTATAATAAAATATTTTACATCGCGATTTTGTGCCATTAGGCGATTCTAATGGTACCATTTTTGTTTTCGGAAATGCTCTATTGCCAAGTTGGTCACTTCGGATCAGGGTTCGAAAATATCATAATATTTATATAAATATCATATCATATGATATATATCCGATATATATCGGATATATATCGGATATACAGGGTGGGTCACGGTCGATGGTACCTTAGACGTTTACGGAGAACGGGACATAGGATCGTTCTGAAAATTTGGTTTCTCAAGTAGTTGCTCTTGGTCTATCGATCTAAAATATTTTCATCAATGCAGCGTTGCCGCTTATACCAGAAAGTAGCAGCATCTTTGTTATTTCAAATGGGTCACCCTGTATATTACCGCATTTTTGAACTTGTCATTCCTTTCTGATTATTTCGGCCTCATACTCCCCTATACCTATCTCTAATGGTTTTTGAGATATTGGTTATTTTCCATATTTTTTATCCAAAACATAGCTCGAATTGAATGTTTATTTCTGCGGTTTTTGGATTCTTAGGAAGTTGCAATTTTGTGTTTAGTTCATCTAGATCATGTACATTGATTCTGTATAGAGAAGTTTGTTTTGCGTTATACAGGGTAGTTCAAAATTCATGATCTTACTGCTAGATACGAAAAGGGTTGAAAGTGCGTTTTTTTAAATGGAACATCCTGTATATTATGAAATATCCTGAAAGATGACTAAATTCCCTTCGAATTGATATATCATGTTCCTATTCCTAAATAGCCAGAATTCCGCGATAATAGCAACTTTCACTTGTAATCTCCCAAGTGCTTGAATTATTGCCGGAAATTTTTCGAGTACATGATTTTTTTTGAAAATTCATGTACGAGATAAATTTACGGCAATTAATTCAAGCACGAGGGGGATTCGGTAACAAAATTTCACACCGAGAAATGAAAATCATCCAACAATTCATAAGAAATAACTAACGATGGTTTCACCTGAACTATTTATAACAACTGAAATATTGATACATAAAATACTTACAAAGTACTACAAAATTTTCATCAATAAATGTGTTTAAATTTGGAACAAAGGAAATAAAAAAGTTATGTTTTTATCGTGTATTAATTGAACCATCGACCTAACGACTCATAGGCCGCAACACTACCGCTGAACTACGGGATTTATGATAAAAACTTGTAACAAATGGTGTATTGAACTTCTTCTGAAATATGATTTCAGAATTGGCAATTTCTTCAATAATCGTGGAGAAAATGTTTTCAGACGCATTCCAAATATCTAGTAAATACGTAATTATCTCCTATCATATGAAAACTAGACCTCCATTTGTACATTGAAGCAAAATATCAATTTGTCATATGTCAAATGTTTGACAGAAAAATTTCCACTTATTAATTTCGCCCAGGGTACCCAGGAGGATAAAATTTCCGGAAATTTTTAGGATTGCCGTGGTATCTAAACAAGAATGAATTTTTTGATTGGCTACAAAAGTGAGGTGTGAAATTTTCAAAAAAAATCGATTTATTTTTCTCATATTCATCTTAGATGTCATGATGGTACATGACATTATGAAAATTTGACAATTAGTGCACTATTAATAATACCGTTGTGTGTTTCTTAACGAAAGTGACTCAAAAATAATTGAAATGGAGGGAAATAACTATTCAAACGAAGTTCTGATGAAATTGTTTATTCTTCATGGAAAATGTGAGGGAATTATAGCAAGAACGTGCAGAAAATTCAATGAAACGTACCCTGATTTACAACCAATGAACAAAAGGAAGTTTGTACGATTACAACATAATTTCATTAATTATCCGTCAAAAATTAGAAAACCTTCACAATAAATTTTCAAAATGCCGACCATTGGGTTCCAAACATTTCAAAATCCGGGTATTTGGAGATACAGTTGTAGCACTCATTATTTCACTGGCATCTAGCAATTTTTTTTGTTCCAAATTTAAACACATTTATTGATGAAAATTTTGTAGTATTTTAAATATCAATATTTCAGTGGTTATTAATAGTTCAGGTGAAACCATCTTTAGTTATTTCTTAAGAGTTGTTGGATGATTTTCATTTCTCGGTGTGAAATTTTCTTACCGAATCCCCCTCGTACTTGAATTAATTGCCGTAAATTTATCTCGTACATTCAAAGAAAATTCATGTACTCGAAAAATTTCCGGCAATAATTCAAGCACTTGGGAGATTACAAGTGAAAATTGCTATTACCTCGGAATTCTGGCTATTTAGGTATAGGAACATGATATATCAATTCGAACGGAATTTAGTCATCTTTCGGAATATTTCTTAATATACAGGATGTTCCATTTAAAAAAACGCACTTTCAACCCTTTTCGTTTCTAGCAGTAAGATCATGAATTTTGAACGACCCTGTATAACGCAGAACAAACTTCTCTATGCAGAATCAATGTACATTATCTTGATGAACTAAACATAAAATTGCAACTTCCTAAGAATCCAAATACCGCAGAAATAAACATTCAATTCGAGCTAAGTTTTGGATAAAAAATATGGAAAATAACCAATATCTCAAAAACCGTTAGAGATAGGAATAGGGTAGTATGAGGCAAAAATAATCAGAAAGGAATGACAAGTTCAAAAATGCGGTAATATACAGGGTGACCCATTTGAAATAACAAAGATGCTGCTACTTTCTGGTATAAGCGGCAACGCTGCATTGCTGAAAATATTTTAGATCGATAGACCAAGAGCAACTACTTGAGAAACCAAATTTTCAGAATGATCTCATTTCCCGTTCTTCGTAAACGTCTAAGGTACCGTGACCCACCCTGCATATCCGATATATATCATATTTAAAATTTAATTATTTAATCAAAAAACATCATTGTTTCTAGCACAAACTATTGTTTAACACAAATAAATTAACAAAAACCTATATTCTAAACAACAAAACGATTTATTCTAACTCTAATTAAAAAGAAAAAACAATTAATAAAATAAACATATTTTAACATTATTTAATGATTTCATCACAAACACACAATTAAAAACCTTTTCAAAACAACAAAACCTTTTTCTAACATTGTTAACTCTAATTAAAAAGAAAAAAACTAAAAACAAATAGATTTTAAATTTTAAATAACATTATTAACAGTATTATGTCAACATTGATATTGGTATATCCTCATCAGATGAAATATTAATATCAATATCATTCCTATTATTGACAATTACGTCAGAATCTTCAGATATGGCTGGTTTCCATGCCCAGTCAAGGTTGGTTTTCTTTTTATCTATATTTTGATTCATTCACTTGAACATAAAAACCAGTATACTGGCTTTTTGGTTTCCCAAGCGATTCCGTAAATCCGATTGAACCAAACCAAAAGAAGAAAAGGTCCTTTCAAGATATTTTCGGATGTTTAGAATGATGGAAATTTTTATTAATTTAATAAATAAAATTATCGAATATATCAGATATGTATCAAGTAATAAATATCATGATATATATCGTGATATATATCATGATATGTATCACTGGATATATATCCTCCGAACCCTGCTTCAGATTACTGGAATTCTGATATGAACATGAATTGAAGTGGACATTATTCTTTTCAATCGGGTGGTTCTTGCTATGACATCTTGACTTTACGGAAAAGCGCTGTTGCCAAATTATGGATGCGGGAAAGCATATACATTTTTAGCCGAATCTAATGGTGCCGTTTTTCTTTTGAGGAAATGCGCTGTTGCAAAGGTAGTCACTTCGGATTACCGTATACGTGGAAATGTGGATTGATATGGATAAGAGGACAATATCCTATTCAGTCAAATAATTTTACATTTTGCGGAAATGCGGAAATGCGTTGATGCAAAATTATGGACACGAGAAATCATTCAGAGAAGTTTCATAGACATTTTGGACACAACCTAATCTAACTATAAATTACCAGAAGAAAGACAGGCTACAACTTTTGTTTCCATGGAAATGAAGTTGATGTAAGATGTCTAAAAACCCTGGTGTGTCGACTCATACCTGCAAAACTGTGGGATAAAATCGTGACCTGTTTCCCAAATATTCCGCATTTGCGTGTACCGCCACGGTCGGTTTTCCTGTTAGGGTAAATTTACAAGCACAGAAATTTTCAAGTATTGCCGATGAATGAACTGAATAAAGGGCCTTATTCAGGTGCACCTTGAAACTTGTTTATTGAATTGAATATTGAAAAGTATGGCGGATGTCTATTCTGGTGCTCCTTGAAAAGCCACATTGTGTGTTGGTTATTGAAAAGTTCTTCACTATTGAATATTTTTCAATTTTTCCTATTCACGAGACCCAAAACTTTCAACAACAGTTTTCCAAGTTTCATATATCATAAGCAGATGATTAAGGAACTGAACTTGAATCTTGAAAATGTAGAGGTTATGCATTAATATCTCCGAGTATTTTTAGTCAACTATACCCAACTAGTCAACTTTTTTTATTGAAAAAATGGGTACGATCTCCTAAATTTCATTATTTTTATTACAGCATTACAAAATTAGGAAAAAAGGTGAAAACAAATTTACATATTTAGCATTTTTTTGTATTTACATAACATATTTCCAGACTAGAGCACAACCAAAGAAAAGAAATTATAAAATACCTTCTTCAGATTTCCTTGTTCTTCCTGATATTATACAAATCTGTATAAATATCGATTTAAAAAGGGTAATGAATGAAATAAATTGAAAATCCCCAAATCACAAATAATGTTGTGTCCTATACTTTTATGGCCCAAGCGACATATCAGAAATCCACTGGGCTGTCCCATGTGGTAATCTTTCATTACCAGGTGCATTAATTAGTAGCTTAGCCCTGAACCAAAGAGTCTAATCTAATCTTTGGCAGAACTGTCATCCTAAATGAACACTTTGGACATGAAGTTCATTTCTCTTAAACTGATGGAGAAAAATATAAGAAAAAGTTAAGTTTTTTAACAACTTCGATGCGTTTCCAGGTTGCTTATTGCTAACAAATTAGTTTCTAGTGTTTAGTTCTTTTTTATCTCTATTGTCAAATAATAAAAAGAATATATATCATAAATTCCCAATCCAAACAAATTTGAAGTATTTTAACAACAAACCAGTAACCACTCAACAAACGCATTGATCTGTCAAAAATGTGACATTTGACCAAATTTCCAACGTTGCCAACCAAGTCTGAAAACTTATTCCAATAACAGTTTTTCAACATTCAATAATCTGACTTTCAATAGTGACACGCGAATACAAAAGTTTCCTGAAATTGAAACGTTGGAATATTCATTATTGGAAAATATTCAATATTCATGTGGACACCTGAATAAGGCTGAATGAAACCTTTTTTTTTCTTTGGTGTCTTGGCATCGACTGCTATGGTCATTAGCCACGTGTTCTGGATAGGCCTTGTTACTAACTCCATGCGCCACCTTAGGAGCAGCACTGTTAATTGGAACGCAACAGTGAATCGTGCAGGACTCACCCCAGTCCAGCCACGAGATTTGAATAATTTAATCGGTCAAATTAAATTTAAAAAATCCCAGCCGTAACTGGGGCTCGAACTCCGGACCTTTCGACCCAAAGTATTAGAATTTACTGAATCACTGTCACCAATCAGTTTTATTTGTTACATTTTCGACTTATTTACATAATTTTTTACTGAATTGTAATTAACTACAATAATAACCACGCATTTCATTTGGAAGTATTGAAATTAAGCTTCATGAAAATTCACCATTAGAACCTGTCAATCTTGTGCTAATATAAGCAGGAATGGCGGAATTCCGTGAGATATATTCATGCCATTATTTTCATTAAAATGTTTTCTTATAATACAAGCATTGTTTATATAGAAGTAAGATAGTTAGCCAACCTTATGGAATTTGTATTGGATCAAAATGGATGCGACATGTAGATAGCGACAGTCATCTCGCATCCAAGTCATGTCGTAACTTCAGTGATCTGGCCTCTAAGTCATGTCATAACTTGATTGAAACAATGGGACAGCATTGAAATCAGACACATTAATAATAGTCATCAATACAAGGAAATTGTACTATGAAATTTAGATTCCGTCACAACTATTCATTTTTGAATAGTATTTAAAGTTTGTTGAAATTTCATAAAATTGACAACACAGTCATCAATCACCATATCCCTGGAATATTGACAGGACTAAAATTCTATAAGGGCGCCATCTCTGGGACCGATTAAAGAAGCTGACCACTATTTCATTTGTTTATTTGTCTTCTGAAAAATCAAAACAAAATCAAATCACTCGACACACCAGGGTTTTTAGGCATCTTAAGTTGATGTCAAACTCCTAATAATTTATAGTCAGTGAGCTGTAGTAAGATAATTAGTAACTGAGAATTCAGAACTTGAGCATTCCAACGTTGTTTTGCATAATTTACTTATTTCAAGAATTTATAATGTATATGTATAATTTGAACTTGAAGTGAGATTAACTAAATGCAATAAAAATGTTTTTTTTTTGGACTATGCGCTATCAGATTTCCAAAAGTATTTTCAGAAAATTATTCATACAAATTAATTGAATGAATATTTATATTGATATTCATTGACCAAAATTTCCATAAATTTTTTTTGAAATAATTTCCAGCGCCGTCAAATTAGCAACATTGGCGCATTTCTGCAAGGTTCAAATTTCATTGCGCAATTCATCTGATTGAATAGTATGGTATCCACTCAGATTTCCAACGGCGCATTTACGGAAAAAAATTGTTAAAATTGTTATTTCCGTTAACCAGGTGTCGTCCCCTTATGAACGGCAGCCCTCAGAAGTCGAAACTTGTGCGAGTCAAGGATTAATGAGGTCTTACCTTTTTACGTGCGGTTCCTAGCACTTTCTGCAGTCGCTAGGGTTTGAACCTTGACTGGCAGCCATAGTGATTGAAACAGCGGAGTTTTAAGCACTCGGCTACCTGGCCCATGGATTGTTTTTTTCGAATCAGATTTCCTTGGCAACATGGCATTTCCGCAAAACAAAAATGGTACCATTACAATTGGCTGAGGCACAAAATTGCGACGTTCAATTGGTATTTTTATATCAGATTTCCAGTAAACCAATGTTCAGACGAAGGGGTAATTTTTTGATAAAAAGTAACGTTTTCAAATAAAAAAAAGTGTAAAACTGGTGAATTAAGGTGTGAATATTGTGCTGGTAGATATAAGGACGCATTTTGAGTGTTTTTCCACAAAAATATGCCCGTATAGTACAGGCTAAATAAGATAAGACCCAAAAAAAATTGGGCCCTTTTGATTTTCTAGGTTCTGGGAAGTTTTGGGGTAACGAATAAGTCTAGCAACTCTTCATAAAAGTACGGGCACGGATTTTCGAAATTTTGGGACTTGAAACTCAAAAATATTTTGAATCGTGAATAACTCGAAAACTATGAGGAATTCGAAAAAAACTGCCGTGACAAAAAATGTAAAGCACAAAATTTTCTACAAAAAAGGTCTCCAGTCATTTTTTCGTTGGAGCCACTATTTCTGAGTAATTCTGTCTCAAAGCCGAAAGCCACACAAGTTTCAATGAATATATTCCATCAATCGCAAAATAAACAAGCAAATCCAACGAGAAATTTGTCGTTCGTATTATTATCAATATTTTCATGTATATAACATACATGAGTTACTTCTTGGTTTCAAATGAACTAACTTTCAAAAAACGCGATCATGAACACGATCTTCGTTCTCGATTGATTATTATTTCGATATCCACAGACTTTTTAATAGTTTCTCTTATCCAAAGATGAGGGTATTCATTTTGAAGCGTAGAATCTCAGCTTCAAGTTCATATAAAAACATTCTTAGTATGATGTATCCTCATTATGAAGATTTTGAAAATGCATAGAAAGGTCAAAATGTCCCATTTTTCCGTAAATATTTCCTTAATTATCCAAGAGTTGTTTCTTCGAAAAATTCATGTTGTATTTGTGAAAACACGTTACAAAGAATCGATTGCGGGTCGTTACATTGTATTCAATTACTTGGTTTAAGAATACGAAAGCTTTCTTTTCGTCTATTTCCCGCGAAGAATTCGGCAACCACAGCCATTATCACCGATAACCACGCACGTGTGCAGACCACAGAACTCATAATTATATCATAAGATATAATTATGAGTTCTGTGGTGCAAACGACGTGTAGTAAACATTTGTCAAGGGCGTACTGCTTTCTGTAGTCTTCACGGTGTTTTCACATAAAAAATTGGATTGTTCACTGGGTCCAGTGCAAAAATTGTGGATCATAAATCTAATTGAATCAAAATATTTTCCTAGGTTAGGACAAAAGAGAAACCTCTCTTGTACTGAATTTTGAGCTCTAAATTTTTTGTGCCGGCATTTTGTGTTGAAATCCTCATAGTTTTCGAGTTATCCGCAATTCAAAGTGTTTTTGAGTACATGAACCCATTCTACGATGAAAATTTTGAGGTTAGGAAAAATTTTAAGGGACCAATTTGTAGAGAATTTTGTGCTCTACATTTTGTGCTTCGGGTCTTTTTTTCGAATTCCTCGTAGTTTTCGAGTTATTCGCGATTCAAACTATTATTGAGTATTTAAACCCGTTTTAAGGTGAAAACTTTGAGGTTAGGAAAAAATACCTAGGACACTTTTTTGTAGAGAATTTTGTGCTTTACATTTTTTGTTCCGGCCACTTTTTCAAATTCCTCATAGTTTTCGAGTTATTCGCGATTCAAAATATTTTTGAGTTTCAAGTCACAAAATTTCGAAAATCCGTGCCCGTACTATTATGAAGAGTTGCTAGACTTATTCGGTTCCCCAAAACCTCCTAGAATCTAAAAAATCAAAAGGGCCCAATTTAATTCGAGGTTTTAGCTCAACATCTCCTAATATAACTATTCTAGTACCTCCGAAATTACTTGAGACCGCCAAACATTTGGATTCTTTGTTCAGACCAAACTACGTAAATCCCAAAAAAAATTTTTTTGGTAGCTTGTAGCGCATGATTAACGGAATTTTACCCTTTTCTTTTCAGGAAGAAGCCCGATAAACTTACCTTGACCGCATCTTCCATGTTACTCATCATCAACTTCAGAAATTATATTCAAATCAACTGAGACAAATTGGTATCAGAGGCAATGTTTATGCTTCATTTGAAAATTACCAATTTCAAAATTATACAAACCAAGAAATTTTCTAAATATTAATTCATTATTCAGAATAATAATAATAATATGGCATTTATTGCCCAACAGAAACCGTTTACAAGGCAATTTTTAAAGGATAGCAAATGCAATATAATTAAAAGTATAGTAACAGTGTTACAACACATAAAAGATGGCATGGATACAATATAAAAATAATAAGATTCATCCATTATTGATTCCCAAATTGCTTATAGATGTGCTCGAGATTTATTTCTTAATTCACTCTTACTGCAGTTACAAATATCACATACATTTGATAATTTATTAGCATTAGAACACATCACATTAATTGGTGCTCTAGACATAATATTTGTTTGAGCTCTTTTGCACTTAAAAGTGGTATTTGATCTAGATAGACTCCAATCTCAGCACATGAAAATCAATTTGTGATAATTGTACTGGGGAGTCCACTTCACCATTCAACAGCTTATGCAGAAATATAATGGATGCTTGATTTCTGCGTTTTTCTAAAGAAACGAAATTGAATCTACGTAGTATATTCATATAATCAGATCCTCTTGGAGGATAAACTTCATCAACTTTGAGGCATAGAAATTTTAAAAACTTTTTTTGTACTTTCTCGAATGAACATTTGCATGTTTATTCACAACAAAATATAAGAAAAAACATTCCAATCTCCTGTAAGTTGTTACTTCTGATAGTCATGGTGGATTTGTGCAACAGTTTTAAGTCATAAGAATGTTCTCCAATGATTGGTTGGAATAAATGGTTCAACGAATCATTAACGAATATTCTTCTTTATGACTGCTGCATAAATCCAGCATCATAGTCATCTAACCAGACAATCTGATAACCTAAAAATTGTGTAAATTATATCTCAATTTGGCAAAAACTCATTATATTATCGCGATATTATAGCTAATAATAGCATGCCAAAACGAATAAGGTCTATTAATTACCTCACAAAATTCAAAAAGGAATTAAAAACATTCCCATTTACACTATTATATAAATAGTTAATTACCACTAACTATCAACTATATTTAATATTGTTGTTTTTTTATGTATTATATTCGTTGTTCCTATATAAACATTTTATAATATAAGTTTATTCATAAATGAATACATACATAACTAAAGAGTGTAGAATACATTGTATGAATGCACTGAAAATAAACCTTACTAAGAAACCATGTTGTAAGGTAAACTATTCTACTAAAGAACTATTTTAAAAACTAACTATAATTTTTATTTTTCATTTTCAATCTTACTTCTGAAATTTTTTTTTTCTAATCTGAATATTTCAAAATTTTGTGTATTGAAACAAAATAAATTTACCCATTAATTATTATTATTAATCAAAGTATAAAAGATATCTTTCTATGGTATTCAACCAGTCTATTCCTTTATTTTTGTAAGAATACATAGATTTAGTCATTTTAATTATATGTGGTAGTATGTTTCCTAGGATTGAATTTGTAAATAAATAACTTACCCAGATTTGGAGTGACCAATAATCAGCGCATTAAATACATTCTCATTAACAGACATTTGCTTTTCTCTCATGTACTCGAGTACTTTAGTGGCCCCTTCAATATCTCCATCTTGACAATAACGAGCTATCAATCTCTGATAGGTGACTCTATTAGGTTCAATGCCTTTTTTCTCCAGGTCACTCAGAAAGTCCGTAGGTGAAAACGGATGTTCGTTTTCTAAGTACACCCTCAGAAGAGCGTTGTAATGAGATACATCCATTGGTACATTGAGTTTGTTGAGGGTATTCCATATTTCCTGAACTAGTTTCGTTCTCGTGTCCGGCAACTCTTCAGGAACCAAATTGCCGCAACATCTTATCACCAATAGCGACTGGGAACTCGTAGCCGATCGTGCGATTCGAATTTCTTCCAAGACATCTTCAATGTCTCTGCGAGAAATTCGACCGGATCTTCTCACATCACTGTCTATTCTTCGTAAACTAGTCTCCAAGTTTTGGTCTATCAAAGCGGAAGTTTGTGTGGCGAAGTTGCTAGGGGTAGAAAAAGTATTTGAAATAATGTTGCATCACAAAATATATAGCCGGTTCCGTCAATAGTTGAATAGTTCTACCAACCTGGATATAACTCCGCAAACGCATTGGGAACTGTTTACTAAATTTCCGTCGAATTCTCTGGGGGTATTCACTACCACGTTTCTTGCGAAGCCTGCAATGTATCTTACAAATTTTGAAGATCTTAAAATCGACGCCATGCTTCGATCACTTCGCACTTTTTGAAGTTTTTGACAACTGGATCTGACAGCAGACAGGCCAATGTGAAGTTAGCTTCCAAATTTTCCAACCATTCCCGATTGATCAGTGGCGTAGTGCGTAGTCCCCCATAGAAACAGGGACCCGGACCGGAACCGTTTTGAACCGAAAACCGTAACGGAACCGATATTTTTTCGTGGACCGGAACCGAAACCGAACCCATATTTCAAATTCGATCATTTCGTGGTACCGAACCGAAACCTTTAAAAAATATAACGGTTTTTTCGGTTAATTTCGGTTCTATCCGAAGTCAATCATTGATGAAATGTGAGATGTCACCACAGAACTTAAACTTAGTTTAAACTTATCTTTAAGTTCTGTGGATGTCACAGAAGGTAAATTTCTTTCGATATCAATAGAGTGACAGGCAGAATCACAGCAAAACAACGCAGAATTTATAGTGGATTTATGCCAAAGAGTCTAAACTAACAAGGAGGGTTTACTCCTTCTACTAGTGTCCCCATTGTCTTATGAGGATTAAACTCTCCTTGTTAAATTTTAGTCTCCTTGGATTTATGCAGCAGTCATAAGTCATAAGTTTTAAGTCATAAGGAAGAATATTCGTCAATGATTGGTTGGTCCGTTTATTCCAACCAATCATTGACGATAATTCTTCCTTATGACTCGAAACTTATGACTTATGACTGCTGCATAAATCTACCATTAACTGACTTGTTTTGTGGAAAGACTTTATTTTTCTCATTTATGCTTCATGTTTTGGGCGTTTTGGCCACAGAGTACAGTTAGTTCGTGTACTCTTTGGTTTTGGCGCATTAATTAAGGTCATTGTCACTCACTGGAGTAAAGAGTACCTACAAAACGTGTACTCTTTGTCTCTTTGCACTGGAGTCACTGGTCTTATCCATTTCCATTGCTGAAGCAGTTTTGTTTGGATATAGGTACATATAATTTGAAAGAATGGGGAAATAACGATGCTATGTTATATGAGTTAAAAAAAAATGCCATTATAGTTATCGGAGTAGAAAAAAAGCTATTAAATACTAGTTTCCGCATATATTACTGAATCCATACATATATATGAAACGGACCGAAAAGAACCGTTTGGACCGAAAAAAATTGTCAGAACCGAACCGAAATAATATTCTGAGAACCGTAACTGAATCGGAACCGATATTTTCAATTTCCCTTGGACCCGAACACGAACCGGAACCGATATTTCATTTGGGTCCGGGTCACTGCATAGAAATATATAAGATAAGATAAGATTTTTTTTTTTTTCGTTGGTGTTTCAGCATCGACTGCTATGGTCATTAGCCATGTGTTCTGGATAAGCCTTGTTACTAACTCCATACGCCACCTTAGGAGCAGCACTGTTAATTGGAACGCAACAGTGAATCGTACAGGACTCACCCTAGTCGTGCCACGAGATTTTGATAATTTAATCGGGTAAATTAAATTAAAAAATCCCAGTCCAACCAGGGTTCGAACTCCGGACCTTTCGACTCAGAGTTGGACGCTCTAACCACTGCGCCACGCCCCGACATAAGAATTTATTGGTCATAAAACAATAGTATATAAGTTGAAAGGACAACAAACATAGTATGTTTCGACAAGTCAGAGGAAACAAAAAATCAGTTAAACTTACAACAAATATCTTACATACATGACACTATTTAAATTCACATTTAAAATTTGTAGTGACTAAACGCAAAGGTGCCATTTCGTTACATTGGCTAAACTACACCAAAAATATCATTTATTTTATAAAATGCTTGGCTTATAAGTGCCTGCTTCACCACAATTTTAAGTTTTTTAATTGAAAAGTTTTCCATTCTTGCGAAGGAGTATTATATATTTTGCCATACAATACCTCAGATTGTTTTTTAGTATTTACCAATTTCATTGTAGCTGTTCTAACGGTGTCCTTGCTTTTGGTATTGTATTCGTGTATCATCGCTCCAGTAGTGTATTTATCTTTATTTTTATGTACGTATAATATAGCATCGAGTTTTTATATATAAACATGGGACAGTGAGAATCTTTGGATCAATGAAAAAAGATTTTGCATGATCTCGGGAGTTGGCTCTAACCATCTCTCTAATTATTTTTTTCTGAGATATAAAAATATCATTTGTTGCGGATACTGAACCCCATATAGTATTCCATACTGCAAATGAGACTGTATTAAACCGAAGTATGCAATTTTAAGAACATCTCTGCTTACCACACACTCCTCATTCTCCTTAGGGCGAAGAGACCTTTGGAGAGTTTTTTATTAATTTCAATGATGTGTCTTCCAGTTTAAATTGCTATCTATATGGAAACCTAGTAGGCGCACACTATTAAATCTATTATTTTGGTTTTATATACTACATACTTACTCTCGAATGCTAATCCTAAAGGTCAAAAGTGTTGTAAAAAGTTCAGACTAGTCAGCAATGCGCACGTGCGTCATTAGTGATTTTTGTAACAGGCCAGATTTTAGTAAAATTTAATGGTACTGGCGAAGGTTGATTTTTTATTATCGCATTCACTTTTCAGCTGCGGGGAAATCCAAGAAAAGACTACAAAACCAACCCAAGTAGTCGATGCGACTTTGGTAAAGGTAAGCTTATCGGGCTCATTCTCGAAACAAAAAGAAAAGTGGTGTTACTTTCGAAGTTTTATCACCCTGAGCAGCAATCCAAAAGAATTTCGAGGGGGGTCTCTTATTATACTTTTCGAGTTATGACCTTTTGAATCTTGAAAATCACCATTTTCAAACACGATTTTTTCGGTAAAAATCACAGAAAACACTTCCTTCTTTTTGTCGACACTTTTTTCATTTCCTAATCAACTCTTATTTCACAATTACAAGTACCAACCAAATGTTTTACGGAAAAAATTAACATTCTTATATTTCCCACTATTCTTAACCTCACTCTTCATTGGCGTTCGTTCTAGAGATGTGGGAAGAGTTATGCATACTTTATAAGAAGATTTATTTTTTGTATAAAACGTTTGGTTTTTGTGCAATTGTGAAATATGAGTTAATTACGGTCTCAAATAAGTGTCAACAAAAAGGAGGCATTTTCTTCGATTTTTTACCGAAAAAATCGTGTTTGAAAATTGTCGGTGGTTTTCAAGATTCAAAAGGTCATAACTCGAAAAATATAAGATACCCCCACGAAATTCTTTCGGATTCGTGTTCAGGAGATAAAACTAGTTACGTAAGTAACACCAATTTTCTTTTTGTTTCGAGAATGAACCCGATAAGCTTACCTTCACCGCAAATTTCAAGCAGGCACCACATTGGAAAATAATTGAAAGTACAAGAAACTATAAAAATTGATTTCAGCTAATATTATTTAATTTGAATATTTTGAAGAGAATAACATAGTATTTCTAGTTGTGTTACCTTAGTGCAATTTCCACAATGGGGGTGAGAAATAGTAAGAACAGGAGTATTTTCCGTATCATCGAAGAAAAACACTTCCATATCTCCCATATTGACATTAATTTTTTTTGAGGCGATTCTACAATAACTCGTATAGATTCATAGGAAACGCTGCGGTCCACGTGATCTTAATTGACGTGCGGCAAAATGCAAAATTTTTGGCTGGAGGGAGTCATGAATTATCATTTAAACGAGGTGTCGGCATTTCAAAGAAAAATGTCGGTAAGGCTTTGAAACAAGTTTTTATGTGCTGCAATTGATATTGATGGAAATACTATAATAACACCATCAGCAGCAGTATAGTCGAAGATGTTGTGCATTTTTGTGTATAGTTTTCAATCGGTTCTTGCTTGTTGATCTAGACAGCAAATGAAAGCATGAAAACGAAAATGTACTGTGGATGTGTAAATATTTTAAAGATTCCCGGGAAATAGACGGTTTACTTCAATTTGCTTTGCCTCTAGTATAGTAGGCTACTAAAAAGGCTTAGGTGGCAGTAACGAAAATACTCCCTGTGAAAAAATGAAAAAAAAAAAATTACTTGATGAAAAAAATTAAGATCGAAGTCTTTTCGATTAAAGATTTGGATGGAAGAATTCGAAGAAGACATGAAGGAAAGATGGAATTGGAAAAGGAAATGTTTGAATATGGTTTGAGAACAACTCTAACAAATATTGTTGACCTGATATACATTGTTGATGTTTTCCTTTTTAAGAATAATTTATTTGATTCTATGATTAACCTTTTCAAATTTGAGCTATTGTATTCAGAGTTTTTTTTCTTTTATTACTTGAACTTCTTCCTTTTATTTGTTTATATGTTTAATCTTTCCGTACCTATACTAAGGCCGGGTTTCACCAAAACTTTAATCCCGATTTAGGATAAATCCAACAATTTTAGTGGGCGTATTGCTTAACTGGCCATCATTGGTGAGTTAAAATAGGCCGTAGAGCGTAGATTACGCGATCTAAGATTACTTCTAATTGACCAAAACCAGCCAATTCAGCAATACGCCCGATTTAAATTGTCGGTTATATCCTAAATCGGGATTAAACTTTTGGTGAAACCCGGCCTAAGATAAGAGCAAAATAAACTTTAAATTGAAAATGACAGTTGTTTTATGATGACACTGTTTCATAAATATATCGTTCCGAATTATTGAATGAGGTTCAATCACAAAAAACAGCATTACGAAGTGAACATACTACTAGACTGGGAGATGGTAACAGATTTCAGGTGACGATTTTCTCGTTTATACCTCTGAAACCAGTAAATGATTTGAAAATTCTGACAAGAATGTTGAAAAATTTGAGCGGTCGCCACGTGACTTTCATATACAAAATTCGATTTTCATTAAAAAATATGTAAATGTGTTTTGGGACGATTTTATCGCCGCTGCCTTGTAAACCAACGGCATGTTAAGATAGACAATAGCAGCGAAAAAATTATAGGCATAAGGGTTGCATGTAGCCAAAGGGTACCAATGAAGGCGTAAACTTGTGAATTTTTTTTTAATCAAGACAATTTTCTCATTGCTGCCAATTGAAATAATAGAAGTTTCCATCATGAATGTTCCATAACAAAAGAGGCATAAGGTTTGCGGATGTCGAAGTGAGGTTAAGTGCTGGAATTTAATTTTTTGTATGAAGGCCATGCGGCGACCGCTCAAATTTTTCATCATTTTGGTCAGAATTTTCTTATCTTCCACTGGTCTCCAAGGCATAAACGAGAAAATCGTCATCTGAAATCTGTCACAATCTCCCTGTCTTTAAAAACTCTCTAGATATATTTTATGTTACAACGAATCATGTGAACTGTAAAAAAAGTGGTATCGCATACGCGAGACAACAGTACTTTTCACAGAAAGATCGAACTAGCCAACTTCCCGAAAAGTAAAGGCCAAAAATAAGAAAAAGAAGAAGTGTTTTGTTGTGGTTTTATTTTAAGGTTATGTAACTGTCAATATTTTAAAATGTCGCTGAAATCTTCGGGAGATGTGGACCCAATAAAAAACGAAAGAACAGGCATTGTTAGAGAAGTAGGATCACAAGCGATCTGGAGTCTATCTTCTTGTAAACCTGGTAAAATGAATTAAGCTATCGGTTAATTAATTATAATGAAAGTTCCTCCTACATTTGTCTGATTAAAATTACAAATCCTAATTTTCAATAGGTTTTGGAGTGGATCAGCTCAGGGATGATAGAGCAGATACATATTGGCAATCAGACGGCCAGCTTCCTCATTTAGTTAATATACAGTTTCAAAAGAAATCCACAATAAGTGACATTTATATTTATACAGATTACAAACTCGACGAAAGCTATACTCCAAGTAGAATTTCCATAAGAGTTGGGACACATTTCAATGATATACAAGAAATCGAAGTCATTATGCTTACTGAACCATCAGGTGAGCTGTGTTTGTGTTAGTAGCACATTCTTTGAGAATTAAATATCCTTTTCTGTTGTTCAGTTCTCCATCGATTCATTTTTAACCATTTGATATGATCAACATAGTTGCATTTTCAATATTTTGCTGTAGTTGAAAATAACCACTACTCACCTTTTACAGGTTGGGTGCATATTCCTATCAAAGACATCAGAGATAAACCAATCAGGGTATTCATGATTCAGATTGCTGTAACTAGTAATCATCAAAACGGAAGAGACACTCATATGAGGCAGATCAAAATTCATAGCCCAATTGAGAATCCGGGTATCCCCATTGAGAATTTTCTGAATTTCTCCACCATTGAATTTCAGCAGCATGCTACAATTAGATGAAGTATTCCAATGGGTAGCCAAGGAAAGTGTGCCAATCATCAAAGGAAAGCGGACCATCTGGTTGATGTTGACTAACTGATTTTATAAAACGTGTAACAGTGTTAGTTTTACAAAATCACTAGATGCTAATGAAATAAAATCCAGTGATTTTACATCAATCAATAACTTTTGAATCACTTGAAACCAGATATGCAAAAAATCACGATTTCATAGAAACAATAAAAAACCTGATTTCTTCAATTAAATCGTGATTTTTTTTATTTATACTGATTTTTTCCTCATATGGAAATAATGAACTTTAAAAAATGTGGCAAATTTGAGGCCAATCTGAGGTTCGAAATTTGTTAAAAAAATATCTAAGGTTTTTAAGGTCTAAATAACAACTTTTTTGTAGAACGCTGCAATAATTTCCTTCCTGCCATCTCTTAGAGGAAGGATCAAGTTGCGATGGATTGAAAGAGGTGCATGTAAGAAACCTGTAATTGAAACAGGTCACACCTTGAGTTTTGTCTACCGTCAATGAGATGGCGCGCAAAGTCACTTTCACAAGAGAGAGCATAATTGTTACTTATGCTGTGCCCAGATGATTCAGAAACAATTATGAATAAATTGAAACTGATTACATTTCTGACTTCAGTACTAAGAGCTCCTCCCGTGTGGCAAATTTGAAACCAATATGAGGCATAAAAATCTGTTGAAAAAAATTCAGTGGGGTTAACCTTTGCTAAAAGGCCTAAAAGTCAGCAGAATAGTGAAATTCTTTTCAAAAAACAAGTTTAAAGGATATCGAATTTTTTTACGAAAAACAGGATTATTCCAAAACATTGCTGAATTGAGTGAAACTGATTACATTTCTGACTTCTGCATTTCAAGTTCATCCAGTGTGGCCAATCTGAGATGAAAGTTGTTGAATAAAGTTCAAAGGGATTATCCTTATAGTTTTTAAAAGGACTGAAAATAAAATTTTTCGTTGCTCCTCCATATTCGACGTCTAACGTCCTACGTCTTACGTTTGTTAAGACGTAAGCGTTTACGTCTTAAGTCCTACGCATTACGTCTTACGTTTACGTCTTACGTTTACGTCTTAAGTTTACGTCTTACGTTTACGTCTTACGACTTACGTCTTACCTCTTATGTCTTACGATTATTCAAAAACTATGTTGAATCAAGTGAAGCTTATGGAAAATTTTAAGCCAATCTGAGGTATGAAATTTGTTGAAAAAAAGTTTTCCTCCTACCCCTATAGAAAGTACACACTTTCGTCCCTCAAACCAGGGAGGAAACTCATACTTTTCCCTCCCCTCATTTCAAGTAAGTTGTAAACGATGAAACTTGTGAATCTATTATAATCAAATTGTTTCCGTAATTTCTAGAACATCTTATATATCCTGTATTCTGGTAAAAATCAAACATGAATGTTACTTCTACTCTAGTTCTTTAATAGCTATTTGTGTATTTAGAGCGCAAAGTGATTGATTGTTGCTCGACAAAGAGATTAATCTTTGGAGAACGACAATACACACATTATTTTTTCTACAAGTGCAGCTCTCAAAAAAAAAATGATCGACACTTCATTCAAATAGGCACATAACATATTACTTTATGAGAAAATCACTCAATAGCAATCCGAAATGTATAAGCTATCTAAATGTCCAATAATTCAAATCACTAACTCGAAAAAAGTAAAATAGCTTGAAAAAAAAAAAAAATTGTAATTGCCAGGAGATGAACCCGGGACCTTCGCATTACAAGCCCAAGATGCTAGCCCAAGACCACCGCAGATTCTCAGATACACATGACTGTATTGTCTATAATTTCCATCAAGTAAGAATAGGTCTATTTCAAACAAAGTCACAAAAAGGTTTTATTGAGTGGGTAGGAGGAAAAATCATATGTATTACATGGGAGTAAAGTGCCTTTTCCTCCCTTGGATGTTTGGATGAAACTACATCCTGCGGGAGGAAAAGTGGCATTTTCCTCCCTAGTAATACATATAGCTATTAAAGTTTTAGTTTATTAAAAGGCCTAAAAATCAACTTTTTCCTAGAGCCTCCATATTCGCTATGGATGATCTAGGAACAATGCTAAACTACGGAATAATTGTGAAATTCTTTTTAATAAACGTATTTTTTTTAAATCGACTTTTTTTTCAAGATAAATAGGATTATTCATAAACTGTGTTGAATTGTGTGAAACTGATACATTTCAGATGTCTGCACTACAAGCTCCACCCGTGTGGCAAATTTGAAGCCAATCTAAAGTATAAAATTTGTTGAAAATTGTTTTAAGGTGTTAACGTTAGTTTTTTAAAAGGCTGAAGAATCAACTCTTTCCTAGGCCTCCAAATTCGCTATGGATGTTCTAGAAATGATGCCGAACTGCGGAATAGTAAAATTTAATCCAATGAACCAGTTTTCCTATTTCTGACATGTTCAGGATAATATTGTCAGGGGTAATATAATAAGTGGTATGATTATTACCGATAATTTTTTGGAATATTAATGAATTGCAATCCCAAAGCTGAAAATACAACGAGTCCGCAGGACGAGTTGTATTTTCTTGCATTGGGATTGCCAATGAATTGATATTCCAAAAAATTATGTTATTAATCATACCACGAATTATATTTAGGACGACAATATATCGATTTGAAATAAAAAGAAAAATCGTGTCTCCGTTTTAATTTGAAGTAATTCACAGAAATCAAAATCTAACAACGTGAACACTGAAGAGAAAAATTGGGGTCATATCATAGGCATAATCTTTCAAAATATCAGCCAGCTCCACTGTATTAACAGCGAAACGCGTCACATATTACATCTAGTAATATATTGTGGATATCAAAAAACAAGCGTTTTTTATTTAATTCTGAGTAAAAATTGTTGAATTGCCTGGTAATTGATTCTTTATTTCTGGCCGTATTTAACGGAATACTCTTTTCCACTGCTTCATCTATGATACCTACCAATAGCCATTTGTCCCCAACAATCGCTCATATTGATTAAAAAATATAACTAGTCAAAGCACAAAGATTTGACGTTTATAATTTAAATCATTATTTTCACTTGACAGCTAGTAAAACAAAAACTAAGCAGGTTTATCACCGTGAAAATACAGCGATAAGCTATATTTTCACTGTAATTCCGATTCTATTGGCTGAATTCCAAAATTTGAAATAGATTGATTGGTTGTTAAGCAAGGAGATATATTGTCACTGTAATTCCGATTCTATTGGCTGAATTTCAAAATTTGTAATAGACTGATTGGTTGTTAAGCAAATAGATTTATTGTCTTTAGAAATCATCTTGCAATTCCCAACATGAAAACATTTATTTTGTAATAGTAAATAATCTTCTGCCTTCTCTTAGAGGGAGGTTGAAGCTATGATGAGGTGGCATCCCCGCAAATTAGAAACCTGTAATTGAAACAGAGGTCACTTCGAGTTTTGTCTACCGTTTGTGAGATGGCGCGCAAGTCAGTTTGCCATATTTTTCACCAAATCCCAGATTGTTCAAAAACTATGCTCAATGAAAAAAAAACTCAATGAAAAAAAAAACTCAATGAAAAAAAAAAAAAACTCAATGACAAAATTAACATTTTTGATTTGTGCAGTACAAACTCCACCCGTGAGGGAAATTTGAAGCCAATCTGAAGTATGACAATTTGTTGAAAAAAGTCATGAAACTGCCGAAAAATCAAAAAATGAGTTTTTAGAAAATCGGGTTTTTTCAAAAAAAAAAACAGGATTATTCGAAAACCATGTTGAAATAGTAACTTTTATTTTTTACTTGTTATAATTATTCATATACTTCTGCTGGTGAATTTTCTGATATAGTTTAAACTTCTCAGGTTTTTTTGCTGATATCCGTATACACAATTTTTTCTTTTTATTATAAAATTTTTTGTATAAGAATCGACCTAATGAAACAGTTTGATAGGAGAATAAGATAAGGAAAGTAATAAAGTATCCTCACTTTCCAAGCATAAATTCCATTCGTTCCGCGAGGAAATGTCTAATCAAATCTCTAATGAGTGGCACTAAATCATTTCAGTCAGTTGTAGAAAAATCGAGAACGCTTCAACACAGAGATTTTGTGGAACTCCTGATCCTGAGTGTCATTCAGCCAACATCCACAAATCTCTGAGAAATAAAGAGTATATGAGCAGGTACAGCGGTCGAATTAAGATAATAAACGAAATCGTACAGTAGCGTATATCACACGTATTATAAGTCCCTGAAAACGCAACATTTATTTTCTCAGAAGTTATGTAGTGAAGATTAGCTTTTTGGTATACCTGGGTTTGCAGAACCAAAGATCTAACGTTGAAGATCACTTTTTTGAAGACATTATAGTACATTATGCAACGATCATGAAATGATGGTTATTATTATACGAGCATTAACCGGAATACGAAAAAATTCTACAAAATTGTAATTGATGATATTACCTCAGGTATTACCATGGATATAGGAAAACTATAAACTTTCTATTAATATATTGAACATAATAATTGCAATTGATCCTATTTCTTAAAAATTATAAGATTATTTATTGTGCAGTTTGAAAAGTTTATTCCAGGTCCCACTGTTGGAAGTGGGAGAAATATTTACATTTATTTCATTATTGAGACAATAGAGTTCAATATTGTATTCGAAATGCTGATTTTATTCTGAACCGGATCTTCAATGTAGCCTCCCGCCACTGAATTGGATTTCCAGCCACCATGACGTTTTAATGCAGTAATATCACCACCGGCATCAACTAATACGGTTGCAGATGTCCATCGAAAACAATCCCGTGTAAATAAATTCGAATCAGGCAGATTTGAATATGTTGCTATTTGCTTCCCTAAATTACCAAATTTATTAATACCAATGAAAAATAATGGGTTTCTATTTATTAAAAAACTGTATCGTTATGAAAAATCTGTATCATAGTGGATGTTATTATGAAACGGATTATGGGCATATAAGTATATTATTATAGTGAGTAGAAAAAAACATCGTGCGTCAAAAATTAACCACTACATTCAAAGAAGACAAAAAAGGAATTCTGCTTTCATAGATTATTGACATATTTATCGTCGTTGGCGAATGCGATACGAATCAACACAACTACTGCCATATCTGTTAAAACTTGAGATAAGATAAGGATAATCGTTTACGAGTTATATTATGATCAATCCTATTCCGCAAGTTGATGAATTCCTCTGATTATATCGAGTTATAGTAGCGGAATGAACAGTAAGAAAATGATCGAATTCGCGAATCCAAGAAGAAATGCATAGGAGTATCACTTTGTCTATGGTCTCATCCACATTCTCCAATAACAATAACGATCGCAATAGTGAACAGAATAAAGAAAAATTCATTGCTAAAATTGGAATAGGCTTGATTGAGGTAAGCTTTTTCCTAACTCATATTCCAAGTATTTGTAACAGGAATTCTTCATAGATTTTAGTGCAATCATAACTATTGGCTTGATCGTACCTAAATAACAACATTTTGGTCGTCTCTTATACTTTGGTCATTCTCATGTTCACCAAACATTCTTTTATCTTAGCCATGTATTCTTGGAAATTCATATTATTCGGATTCATCTGATAGTAATACAGGAACCTGACTGGTACGAGACTAGTATATAAAAGATAGCACGGCTAAATATCCCACCCAAAGTATCCTGTCAAAAATATTCTGCTAAAAATCCCTCGTCCAATAATAACATAAGACAAGGTGGTGGACCGAATCCTTCTCAAAAGATTCAGAGGTCTTGAAGAAGAGCTCGAACTCATCCCGGCGGAGCAATTCGGCTTCCGAAGGGGGCACTCAACGGTCTCCCAGGTGGCAAGGATTGTCCACGAGGTGAGGGAGGGCTTCATTCAGGATCTCAGCACAGTCATGATCCTTCTGGATATCCAGAAAGCTTTCGACACAGTCTGGATAGAAGGTCTCGTCATGAAAATGTTACGAGCAGGCATGCCTAGTCACTTGGTAAAGATAATGGACTCGTACCTAGTCAACAGGACCTTCAAGGTTAGAGTGAACGAAACAAGCTCCGAAATGAAGAAGGCTGAAGCAGGAGTGCCGCAGGGATCCAGCCTGTCGCATCTTTTATACTCGCTGTATACGCACGACTTTCCAATGTTCAGTAAT
Organism: Chrysolina oricalcia; assembly: GCA_944452925.2. NCBI lineage: Eukaryota > Metazoa > Arthropoda > Insecta > Coleoptera > Chrysomelidae > Chrysolina > Chrysolina oricalcia. Next base: position 3,860,795 of record OX101827.2, read on the forward strand.
ACGAGCACGGCTGTATATGCAGATAGCATTGCAATATATGCTCATGCACATTCCTGCAATGCAGCCGTGGCTCGGTTAAAAGTGCATCTGCAAAGGAAGGTGCCGTACATGGCGAGTAATAAAATAGTGGTTAATCCGGCCAAGACACAGCTCATGATATTCACCAAGAGAAGGAAGCACGTATGCGCCTAACTCTCTGTAGGATTCATGGCTCTGGGTAACCGGATTGACAGGTCAGAATCTGTGCGGTACCTGGGAGTGCAGCTGGACAACGGATTAACACTTGGGAAACATGTCAGCTTGGAAATCCAGCGAGCTGCGGCAGCAATAAGAAGGACATATCCGTTGATAGCCAGGGGTTTCAAGCTGTCTATGGAAAACAAGGTGTTAATCTACAAGCAGGCCATCAGGCCAACGATGACATATGCTTGTCCAGTATTCTGCAGCATCGCCAAGACTCACTTGTTGAGATTGGAGAGGGTGCAGAATAAGGTGCACCGTATCGTCACGGATAGTGATAGATACATTCGGCTAGACGCATTGAGGGAGCTAGTCGATATTCCATCCATCATAGAATATATCAAACAACAATCTGATAAATTCTACAGACACTTTATCCTTGGAAGTACGCTGACTAGAGATTTAACAGCAGTCAGAGCCCACCATAACAGGCCAAAAAAGCATGGGGGGCTCATTTACCAGGAATTGGATATTTTCCAGGAAAATCCAGAAGAGTGAACAAACACTCATAATCCAATGAAGGCTCAAACCCGGTTTTTTCGTTGTTTTTCCGGGCGTTGATGGAAAACTCAATGATGAAAGTTACTGTCCTGATAGCCTGATGCCTTACATATAAGCACGTAAAAACCCCTACATAACTTGGAGGAGGTAGGGAGAGTCAAACACCCGTAGACTTGAACTTGCAGCATCTAAGGCCTACACAACATCGTAGGGTCCGCTCTAGGGCGGATGTGTGCTGGTTTAGCCCGCCCTCTGGCTTCCCAGAAGGGCAGGACGAAAAACCTATCACCGCATGAAATGCAATATCATTCCCTCCTAACCCCTCTGTGGCTTAGTGATAGTTTTATTGTTATTTTATATATTTAGATGTTGTATGTTTCACATTATTTTATTGTAAATTTAATGAATAAATAATTTTGGATTTTTTTGGACTTTTGGAGCTCCTGCTGATAGACAGAAATGTCTTGCAGGATTCCGTGCCATTTTAGCGTAACCTTTTAAAATTGTTTAAAATTGTTTTTTCCGTTAACCAGCTGTCGTCCCCTTACGAACGGCAGCCCTCATAAGTCGAAACTTGTGCGAGCCAAGGATTAACGAGGTCTTACCTTTTTACGTGCGATTCCTAGCACGATCCGAGGAGAATATCGAAAGGAGGTCTCTTGGTCACCCATCCAAACCCTGGCCTCGCTTACCGTTGCTTGGTTTCGGATATCGGTGAACCGGCGCTCTCCGTTCGAGCTATCCCCGCGGCTGGCCTGGATCGATTACCAATTGCTCAGATCCTTTGTGGAGCCCGATCAAATATTGACATGCATTTTTGACGGCTAATACCGCTATGCAGCACTCATTTTACCGAGTTCAAACTGACCAGGTAATCTCAGGAAAGGGCGTATTTCATGAAGACTGATGTTTCAACCCTCTGTTTTTCGTTGTCCTCATAGTGTCTTCCCTGGTGTATTTTTTCAAATTTTTTCTCGTTTCGACGTTCGATTACGCTGTTAAATCACATGTCTATGTTTTTCACAAATCGGTTAGCTTCTGACTGAAAAAAAATATACTTAAAAAAAACTCAATGATTCATTTATTTTTGAGTACGCTCATTTTTCAGCTTGTGATCTCATCTTTCTTCCTGTGCTATGGTATCTTATTCACAGAAAATGTGCGCTTGGGTGCATATTCCGTTAGAACGGGATTATGGACTCTGGTACTATACAGTTCAGCTAGACACTTAGCCGGTAAGTTAATATTGATACAGTATTATTAAAGACCAAAAGTTCCCATAAACACATAGCCTAGAATGACTATTAACTGAGTTACAGAGTGTTGAAATTGCCAAAAAAATGTTTTCCAGAATAACTCCACATCGGCTCAATTTTTCTTAATGAAATTTGGTATTTCAGTTCCAAATTTAAATACAAATTAAGTTTTAAAGAGAAACATTCTCAATTCAAAATGCATTGATTCAATTTTCAATTGAGAATGTTTCTCTTTAAAACATGAATCCCTTCCAAGAGAGGTTATCTTGTACGATGGAAAACAGCGACTAAATTCCAACTTTCAGTCGCAGATGATTCCACAACTGACTTTATGAACATCCTGTTCATATTTTCAATGAAATCACAAATTACGTGTTTTAACCTTCAACTTTCACGCCACTGGATTAATATCGATTTCGTCTTCTTTTCCGTAATTCTCGATATTTTGTTTTGTTATCAAAAATATTGATGGTTTTCAAGATATTTTAAGTTGAATAAGTGCGTGCCTTATGTTATACGGAAACTAATTGCTGACTATTTTTAGATGAGAATCTTGTTACAGGAGCTATGATTTTAGATTTAAAAAGGGCATTTGAAACAATTGATAGGAGAAGTAGTAAAAAAGATAGAGAGTATTGGAGTGAAGGGTAGCGCGTTAGAGTGGATCAATGATTACTTACAAATAGGAAACAAAAACTAACAATGAATAAGGTAATATCCCTTGAAATCGAAAATGACATAGGTGTTCCACAGGGTAGTGTCTTGGGTCCATTGTTATTTCTGTTATACGTTGACGATATAGTAAATCCAGCTGGACGTTGTTCCAAACATCTACTTGCTTATGATACCCTCATCTATTTTACATGTTTAGATAATGAAGAGTTGGTAACAACACTTAATACTACATTGGAAAATATCAACAAGTGGTGTTCCTCTAACCAGTTGAAAATAAATACGTATAAAACGAAAATAAGCATAGATTGTAGTAATTATAGATAAATAGCTCAAATTTAAAGAACATGCAAACAATTTAATCAAAATTATTTCATATAAAATCAATCACTTGTATCGATGTGCTGATTTTCTGACAAGATGGGCCAAAACTATTCTTTTTAACACCCTGATATTACCTCATTTCACTTACTGTTCCACAATACTTTATCTGCTGAATCAAAATGAACTATTCCGATTTATTAAACTTCCAAATCGAGCTATGAGAATAAAATTGAAAAGCTCAAGGAGAATGTATGTTGAATATAGGTTGAAGGAAATGCAGTGGTTATCATCAGATGACTTTTTTGAGTACAGTACTCTGATATTTACATTCAAAATAAAATCAGGTACTGCTCCAAGTTACTTGAGGAATATGATTAATGACAATTATTGTGATGTGCATGCCCACAACACAAGGTCACGAAATGATTTCCACATCCCCCTGATTGCAAAGAGACAGACACAAACATCTTTATTTCTTAAAGGCTTGAACAGATTCAACCAGCTGCCCCTAGAAATCAAATCCTCAGATTCCTTGATCAAATTTGAACATAATTTAAAACTTTTTCTTCACTCTTCTAGAAATGTAGTTTGAGGCAAAAATTTAAATTTAATTGTTTTATTATTCTGCACAGGTTGTTTTCTTCTCTAAATGATTTTGTGTTGTTTTTAATTGTGTTGTATCGGTATCAGTTGATATGAATCTGTTTATAGGCCAAATTTCAGTTTGTATGTTTTAAAATAGTGATTTACATTTATTGGTTTTTGAGACTGAATTTTTAATGTGTATTTTTTTCAATGTATTAATTTATACAACTAAATAAAGGGTTTATATAAATTTTATAAGAAGTTTGCTATGTAACTAGTTTTGAATATCGGGAAACTTTTGTAAAAAAATCCCCTATAAATTGTTAAAATTGTATCAACTCTAATATTACAAACCTTTACTTATAGTTCGTTGTGTGAATTTTCAGCTCCATCATCCAGGATTATTACTGAATATGTAGGAGAGCGACTGCCAAATGGGTTTCGATATATTATATGTGCCAGTACTTGCCTGATGTGCATTGGTTTAGTTTTACCAGGAAATATTATTTTCTACGGAATTTTTGGAGGTTGGTGAAGACAAAATTGAAAATATACAAAATATCCAACAAATTTGATGAAATTTTCATATATCTATTGAAAATTTCAACGTGTTGTTTACTCAATACAATAATCAGAAAACTACCAACCTTGAAATCCCACCTCATCAACAGAGAAGAAAACTGTAGTTCACAATGAGCTTATGACATGAGGCATAAGATATCCGGAGGACTGCTCATTGCTAATATCCTATAAAGTAGGAAAAGTTGGGTCGAAAATCCATCAGAAGACAACTACTTTCCTGGCTAATGCCACGACGAACATTGAATTACATCTGATGAAATTTCCGTGCAGAGTTCCTACAAGGTTATCTCTGCAATTGCTTGTTGCATGGGAATGTCCATCGAAACATTCGGACCACCTATATATCGATTTCGAGGTGTTGCCCCTTATCAGTATAGGGTAGGTCTAGCAGTCAATAACTAATGACTGCAACGAATGAATCGACAACCAAACCCATTTAAATCGATATATAGGTGGTCCGAATGTTTCGATGAACATTCCCATGCAACAAGCAATTGCAGAGATAACCTTGTAGGAACTCTGCACGGAAATTTCATCAGATGTAATTCAATGTTCGTCGTGGCATTAGCCAGGAAAGTAGTGTTTTCCGATGGATTTTCGACCCAACTTTACCTACTGTATAGGATATTAGCAATGAGCAGTCCTCCGGACATCTTATGCCTCATGTCATAAGCTCATTGTGAACTACAGTTTTCTTCTCCGTTTTATTTCGGTCTTGACGATCGTGGTTCATGGGTATTGCTTAGTTGGGTGGCCGGCGCTGGGATGGCGCTCGCAGTTTGGAGTGATCCACTGTGCGGGCACGATCTCAGTTTCGGTCTTTAAATGGGTTTGGTTGTCGATTCATTCATTGCAGTCATTAGTTATTGACTGCTAGACCTACCCTATACTGATGAGGGGCAACAACCCGAAATCGATATATAGGTGGTCCGAATGTTTCGATGAACATTCCCATGCAACAAGCAATTGCAGAGATAACCTTGTAGGAACTCTGCACGGAAATTTCATCAGATGTAATTCAATGTTCGTCGTGGCATTAGCCAGGAAAGTAGTTGTTTTCTGATGGATTTTCGACCCAACTTTTCCTATTGTATAGGATATTAGCAATGAGCAGTCCTCCGGACATCTTATGCCTCCCACCTCATCAAACTATCTTTAATTAAGACTAATCATAACCAGAATGAAATATTGAATAGTACATTTTCGAAGGAAAAGAAGAACACTTCGAAAGTGATTTTATAAAAACAATCGCTTTCTAGAGTTGGAAACAAAAATCAAATTCTTCAACATTCTCCAATCAACATACCGATATAAGAACAAAAATGAGTCCAATTTAACGATTTCACGATATTCTAGTGCCAAAACGTTAACTTAATTGAACTAACATACTTTAAGTTTGAAGAATCTTTCAGATATTCAAACAGGATACAACACTCAACAACAATAATAAAATGTGTAATTCAGATATACTTACTTTGAGCAAGACTCATAGAAAAGGACTATGGCTCTCTGCCCGCAAGTAATTTTGTTGAAATTGGTGACATATAAGAGGTATTGTACTTGGTCCAGATCTGTGTACAGCTTGGCAAACATAGCTGAGACTGTGAAATTTCCACTTCTTGCGCGAACAATCACGTGAATATCACTGGATAGTCCGCTGTACGACTAATGTGCATCGTGGGCGTGCTTATTGTCACAATTGCAGCTATGTTTGCCAAGCTGTAAGGGTCTCCAGTTTGGGAATTTCACTTCTTAGGTAAAACGCACGGACTTTGCGCCTTAACCTCTGCTTTGGCGATTCGTCTATCATGGTCTGTGGTTGATCCGGAGATGTTTTTGGTGGTTGAAGAGCTCCACTTTTCTTTTCTCTCATTAATTTTAGATGGTGGACTTTGCCATGCACAACATAGAAGATGCTTTTGTGAGTCTCATCTATACACTGGCACTTACACGCTTTAAAATTATTGTTTTGTCCCAAATTTTGCCAATAGTCCTTGTTCAGCATCCATAATAATTGAATTTAATTTTATATACCTACACAAGCTAAACACAGACGCACTCACGCATAATTTCCAGAAAGCACTAAATTCCAGCGATACCGAGTACCTACTACTACAATTCGTGCTTGTAACCAATTCTTATACCCTTCTGTCAGTATAGTCTCTCCAATATCAATTGCAGATCATAAAAAGCTTTACCGACAGTTTCTTTTGATATGCCGACACCTCATTTACATGATGATTTATGACTCTCCAGCCAAATATTCTGCATTTTGCCGCACGTCAGTTAAGGAATTAAGGACCGCGACGTTTCCTTTGACCATATACGAGTTGTTGCAATTGATATTGGAAAGACTATACCTACAGATATAAAAAGGGTTGGTCTTTGAAAGATTATGGTTCTCGTACTCATACCTGCCCGGTCCGAGAATTACGGTACGTCTATGGAATCGATGCATATGAGCGGTTTATTACTCCATGCCTTCATTTTACGGACTATACATTATTAACGGAATAATTTGATTACAAAACTCGACCTACGACCTATTCGTGCAATTCTCACATGCGTGTATTAATAATGTCTTTATACGCTTTGTCGCGTTGAATTGTTTCGGTTCCAGTAGAAAATTCATGTCAAGCTATGATAACAACAATAATAATGAAAACAATATTTCCTTCCTGAATTGAATATCATGCGTATAGAATTATGAATATTCAAAAAATATAATTATGCGTTTCTATTTTAATATGAAGTAAATTCTCACAATGTGTTTCATTTCCAGGAGTCTTCTCAAACCTCATAACTGCTCAACTCAAATATTTCGCAATCAAAAGATGCCGATCAGACGAAAAGACTTTCGAAGGAAACATCCAATCAGCGAGAGCAATCAGTTTGATGATAACGCCACATCTTATGTTACTTCTTGTAGAACACTACGAGATGGGCGGAATTCTGTTGATATTTGCAGCGTTTCTCTTGAATGTCATTCCAGCAGCTCTGATTCTGAGGCCGCCCAGAAATTTGTTGGCAATACCACTTACAGAAATGTCTCGCTACCACAACTTACCTGCGTAAGTATATTCAAATGAACAGAATCGTTCACATTATATACAATTATGAAACAAAAGCTGCTCAAAATGATGTTCCATTCGTATTGCCTATCAGAACAGCCGTGTATTAATTGCAATAAGAACATACATTTGAATTGAATTTTGTTATACCTTGTTGTACCCAGGAAAGAGAAGGGTAACTAAATTTGAAGAAACAATCTAGGCTGGTATTGTTATCGTTATCATTATCGTTATCGTTATCGTTATCGTTATCGTTATCGTTATCGTTATCGTTATCGTTATCGTTATCGTTATCGTTATCGTTATCGTTATCGTTATCGTTATCGTTATCGTTATCGTTATCGTTATCGTTATCGTTATCGTTATCGTTATCGTTATCGTTATCGTTATCGTTATCGTTATCGTTATCGTTATCGTTATCGTTATCGTTATCGTTATCGTTATCGTTATCGTTATCGTTATCGTTATCGCTATCGCTATCGCTATCGCTATCGTTATCGTTATCGTTATCGTTATAGTTATCGTTATCGTTATCGTTATCGTTATCGTTATCGTTATCGTTATCGTTATCGTTATCGTTATCGTTATCGTTATCGTTATCGTTATCGTTATCGTTATCGTTATCGTTATCGTTATCGTTATCGTTATCGTTATCGTTATCGTTATCGTTATCGTTATCGTTATCGTTATCGTTATCGTTATCGTTATCGTTATCGTTATCGTTATCGTTATCGTTATCGTTATCGTTATCGTTATCGTTATCGTTATCGTTATCGTTATCGTTATCGTTATCGTTATCGTTATCGTTATCGTTATCGTTATCGTTATCGTTATCGTTATCGTTATCGTTATCGTTATCGTTATCGTTATCGTTATCGTTATCGTTATCGTTATCGTTATCGTTATCGTTATCGTTATCGTTATCGTTATCGTTATCGTTATCGTTATCGTTATCGTTATCGTTATCGTTATCGTTATCGTTATCGTTATCGTTATCGTTATCGTTATCGTTATCGTTATCGTTATCGTTATCGTTATCGTTATCGTTATCGTTATCGTTATCGTTATCGTTATCGTTATCGTTATCGTTATCGTTATCGTTATCGTTATCGTTATCGTTATCGTTATCGTTATCGTTATCGTTATCGTTCTCGTTCTCGTTCTTGTTCTCGTTCTCTTTCTCGTTATCGTTACTGTTATTGTCTTCAACCGGCTGCACCCTTACGCGTAACGCTCAGAAGTCCTCGAGAGATGTGTGCGAGCTAGGGAAGACGTAGCCTTTATTTTTTAACGTGTGATGCCATATACGAGACCAGTTGCCATGATGGAAATCGAACTCACGACCTTATATTTGAGAGAATTATGCTCTACCATCACGGCGGTCTACATGATTTAATTCAATATGAGTCTGAAAACTCTATACCACATCGCATATGGTATCTTAACTAAAACGAAAACTCTCTCCTAGAGTACAAAATCCCACAGATCTGGTCATAAGATCTTTTCGGGACGAAGAAAGTTGTTGCTATAAATATACCTGTAGTGCTGATCCTTTTTTCAGAGTAGCGAAAACTATTCCATTGGTTCTGGATTGTTTGATATATTGCTGTCCATACCTGATCTCCAAAGCTACAACTATTTAATTAATTATTAATTAGAGTTTTGAGAAATGTTTGAGATATACAAGCATTACTGTTATTTTAGTATTGTCAAATTCGGTCCAGACCAATATATGGTATTTCAATAATATGGCGTACTCGTTAAAAATCGATATGAGTTCATAGAAAAAGAATCGGTACCTCATTACAACACAATTATGAAAAAATCTCCAAATTTCAAGGAATTGTACATCATTGTCTTTTTACTCACATGAGTTATTTCGTGACTCTTCCCATAACTTGTGAAAGTTCTTTTATATGGACCAATAAACTCTATCTATCTAAGATCAACATGTTTTTGTAATTGCTGAACTAACCATTCCTTTTGTTTCTCTTGTTCCTGTTTTTTTTGAGTTCTAGTTCCTCTTTTTCCTGTTTGCTTATGTCTTCTTTCAAAAACTGAAGTATATCTACTGATGTCGTCATCTCTACGTGATTTTTGGCTGAGTATTCAACATAAAAATCTGGAAAACTGCTTCACTTTTCATTCTTCATTACCACTTGTTCCGCCGCTGGACAACTGTTTTTATAAGCTCCACTTAACTTGACAACTCTGTACTATACTTGTCACTTCCAATATCTATTAATCATTAACTGTCAATTACTGAACTAATATTTGACTGATGGTGAATCTCCAAATGTTCTGCTTTACATATCAAAATATAGTTATTGAACATTTAAAAAAAATCGTAGAATACAATGAGAATATTCGACGTTTTGATATAAAACAAAAATGAGTGTTTCTAGATGAATTTAGCAATTTCATGGAAAGTACCATCCCTTACTAGTTGCGCAACAATAATAGTCGCTGGACTCTGATTAGTCGTAGTTACTACTTTTACAAAACAAAAATCTTCCTCCATTACACACAACTTGTTTATATTATCTAACCCCCCTGCGTGCGGCCTTGCAGTAACTAAATCACCACAAAATGACTCTGAAAACCCAAGGACTGAGCTGCGAAACATATACAAAAACTAATTTTATTAATCTGATACAATTTTGAAATTAGGTACATATATGGGTTGATCTCATTTGAAGTTCTCATAGTTTTTATAGTACGATGAATGAATACTTTTTTTTTTAAATGTCTTTTCACTTATATGTTTACTTTTATTTGTGATCACTAGCTGCATTGAGTGAGTTTGATTTACAATTCAATAACTTTGTTTTCAGATTTTCTCGCCAAATGTCGGAAATGGATAGTCATCCCACGAACCTTCTGGAAGTAAATTATCCCGACTCTGGATTCAACGACACCAATGACGAAGAGAGCGAAGCTGAAGGAGAAAACGAAGGTGAAGAAGAGGAAGAAGACGCATCTTTGCTGAAAGACGCTGTCTTGAACCATCCAAAAGTAGTAGTACTAGAAGAAGATCCTTCGTTAGTTCCACTAACCCCTCTAACCGTTCAAATGTACTACAGTAACGCTGGGGTAACCATCCTCCCAGAAATTCCAGAGGAACCAGAAAGCACCGAAAAGTCGAGAAAGGATTCAATAGACCCCAAACGGTTGAACAGGATAAGCGTTGTCCTAGAAGAACTAAACCAAAGAGAGAGCGAAGTTAAAAACGACACAACTGAAATCCTGAGTATAGAAGACCTCATGAGTAAAGTTGAAAATACGGACAAAGTCCAGAATATTGAATATATCTCAGATTTCCGACACGAGAGGAATTCATTTCTGCGCGAGACGATAAGGAAAAGGACTTGTTGTTCCTGTTCACCTTTCTCCAGTTATGCCTGGAAACTAAAATTTTTGACAACAAAATATTTCTGCCTTGACTATTTCTTCAGGCCGCTGTTCAGTTCGTTCACAGAACCACTATTCTATCCGATTTTGTTTACGAAAGTACTAGTGACGCTTACTTCGACGATATTTTTCTCTCTAACGCCGTTTCTCGCTCTAGAAAAAAACGAGCATTATGGACCTGAAGACACCGCGTTGTTATTGTCTTACATGGCTTTCGCTTGGTGTTTATTTTTGGTGTTTTTGCCTCTGCTGAGGACGTTTAAAGATAGGCAGCTCATACGGACGTTCATTCTTGGATTGGCGTTAACTGGGAGCAGCATGTTGTGTGAGTAACCATTTGAGTCGATAATAAAAAAAATTACCTACGTTGATAGAGTAGACCCTTTTCACTGACTGCAGTAATCGCTTGCTACCAAAAAAGTTCTGGGATAGATTACATTAGTTGGTGGCTTTCATGAAACAAGCCTCTACACCGCGACCTTCTCAGATCTATTGTACGTACCCTCGAAATCAAATAGTGTTCTTTATCTAGCTCTGTCTTTTTTACGAGACTCCTCAGTTTTTTTCTTCCTTTCGGATGCTGGTACTGTCACCAGCTGCACCTCACCCTCTTGGGCTTTTTGTGCATTCCCATTAGTTTCACAGCACCCACTCCGTAACTTTACTCCCCTGTTCTTCACCGGTTGACTGTTATATTCTTCGGGAGTTAGCTGGGTTTCCCGAATATTGCCTGTCTCTTGAGGTCTAATGCCTTGCATTCTGACAGTACGTGTTTGGCTATTTCTGCCCCTCTACCACATTTTTTGCAGAAAAGTTATCCGTTGTACAGCCCCATTTTGGGCAGGTGTTTTCTCATTGGGCTGTGACCAGTGAGAAGGCCCGTTATCGTTCTAACTTGATTCCTGCTCAGCTAGAGTAGTTCTTCAGTTTTGTGTTTTGACGGTTCTTTAATGTACGTTTTCCCGTGGTGCATGAGAGGGGGTTCGTTCCACCTTCGTTTTAGTTTGATCCAGTCCCGAATGCATCCTCGAATGTCGGAGTTAGTAATCCCTAGTATGGGTTCTGGGCCAATATATGGAGTTGAACCGTTTCTGGCTAGTTCATCAGCTTTTCCATTGCTCTCGATGCCAGTGTCCTGGAACCCACATCAAAGTCGTTTTGTTGTGTTCTGAGAGGACATTCCCATACCAGTATTGATGTCACCTTCGGGTTCATAAGAGCCTTCAGTGACGTCTGGCTGTCTGAGCATATTTTGATCCGTGCATTGCTCATTCCCCTCATGTTGATTTCTTTTGCGCATTGCAAGATAGCGTACATCTCTGCCTGGAAAATGGAGGTGTTTGTTCCTAGTGAGACGCTTATTTGGGAGTTTCTCCCCTCAATGTATATTCCAGCACCAGTTCCTTCCCTGGTTATGGATCCGTCCGTATACCAGATCCTCTCTCCAGGTTTGCCCCTGATGTTGTCATTTGACCATTCTCGCTACTCTCGTACTACAAAATTTCATATACCTACTCGTGGGAAATGTATGTCATTTCATGCTCATTGTACAATATACTATTCCGCAAAGCAACCTTTTCAAGGTATTTTTACTTTCCAGCATCTCTCTGATTTCCAGGGGTAGGTGGTTATAGAGCTTGCTCCCAGCATATTTTGTAGATTTCTTAAACTTGGACAAGCTATGTTTTGATATTGAGAGGTTACTAGCATTTCTTGTGAACTAACCGTGACAGTCAGAATCTTTAGAAAGTGTCATGGTTTGCTTAGGTCGTTATATACGTGCGACCTTTTGATGTTTGGGATGACACATAGAGTTGTTAATGACCTCGAAAGTTGCTATTTTCGGTATTTAAAATCATTTATTTCAATAGTTTTTATTGTTTCTTTTTCCTTTCAGTACTCACCAAAAAAGAAATGGCGAATGACTTCATCATTTGGAGCTGTTTACTCTATGGATGTGGATATGGAATGACGGAATACACGGAAAAAGTGGTTTACAAGTCGTACTTGAACGGAAGGAGACTGAAAATCATAGAGGGTTGTCTTGAAACATTTTCTGGTCTATTTGTGATATTATTGTATTATTTAATTTATTGGTATCAGTTAGATGTGCTTAGTTACTTTCCAATGAGCGTGTTCATTTCAAATTTGACCATTGTTTTTGTTTGGTTGCTTGTTCCTCTAATCAAACTGATTGCTATAAAATTGAAAAGATATTTTGAGGAACGTGATATAGAGGACAGTTTTATGTAATATACTGAATGATAAGTTATGATTTGAATGAATATGAGTTTTTGGTGTCGCTGAAGTAACGTGTTTTCACATTGATAGCGTTCATAAGTGAAGTTGTTGTTGACAGCCTGCGTAACTTGAACTAATGCACAGAATATGAAACAGAAACAACCAAAACTTGCTGAATATCTGTGCATTTTCCTGACTAATAATATGCCGTTGAGAAAGTTCTGAAATTCTGAGTATATCCGGAGATATCCGGAAAAAACAGACATTTCGGAAAATATTTTTATTTTTTTCTGGATTTATTTTTCAAAGGATTCGAAAATGAATTGCATTTCCACATTGCCACTCTTTTCCTGCTACATAATGATGTTTTCAGAATTGCTATCCGCGGTTTCGTCTTCCGGCCACCATCATCAACTTTATTTTTTCTTATGGGCGCTACATTGGATTCTTTCTGTTTTGGATAGAACCAGATTTTATTTTTTCAATGATGCATCATAAGTTACCATTCTTTTTCGAAAAATTGTAGACATTAAAAAAAACTTAATTTTTATCATAATATGCCTTGACTTTGTTGTTTCCAAAATTGACCATTGCTTGCATTTTAAATTCAGGGGTAATGGGCAAAGTACGAAGGGGTGGAACGCTACGCTGGTAATTTTTTTTTTAATATTTAATATTCAAATTCCGAACAATCATATTTTTCAATAACGCTTATTTTAATTGTTAACATTAGTACCTACAAATTATCATTAGTCATAAATCTTGTGATATACAGGGTGTGTACTAAATGGTGTCATTAATTTCAGGTGGTGATTTCTTGTCATATTTATTGAAGAAAATTTCATATAAACGGCGATTTTACCACCCTTCCCAGTTAATCGAATACTTGACGGCGTTGATTCAGTTAACTTTGCCTTGCTTTAAAAAACTATAATACATCTATGCCGTCAGAAAAGGGTCGTACTGGTCGACAAGCCTAAGGATGCCTTCGAGAATTGGTTGCGCAGTAGACACAACCCTGGAGTGGGACAGGAGCTCAATCGCTCTGCATTATTCAAGCAGTTAACGTCGTGAGTGTACAGTCAGTGGAATAAAATTATTGTGGCGTTATTCTGATTGTGTGTTGAACTTGAAATCCTTGTGTTGTGTATAGTTTTGTAATATTATTAGATAGGTTATAGTGTAGTTTGTTGTGTTTGAAAATGCCTTCAAAGAGTAAAGTGAGAAATAAGATTCTGAGTGGACAAAGTAGGGAAATTGTCAGTAATGTCATCAAATTTATGCAGGCAGAAGCAATGATAGGTGAAACCAGTATTCCTCTTGTGAAGGTTCAAGAACGAGTTGCTGCCGCAACGGGAGTTTGCGTTAGAAGCATTAGGAAAATTAATTCAGAAATGAATAAAATTGAAAAAGGTGAAATGGAACAATTCTCAACTCCAAATAAAAAGAGAAACAAAAAATCAAAAGTTACCATGGACAATGCTGATTTGGCAGTGATCAGAGGTCATGTGATATTGTTAGTCAACTTCTGTAAGTATGTTCCTCGTGTTCTTTATTATATTTATTTACCTATTTCTGATATTGTGTGGCGATGCATTCTTTTTCTAGTCGTACTTTATTTACACTTATGGCTTCGGGAAAATTACACAATTTTCATAAACGGTCCAGTGATCACAGTCAATTATATTATTCGAACAGTTCATTAGGAATTAATGAAAATTCAGATGAGAACCTACGTTCCTACGTATTGCAGAAAAATTTCTCTCCCGATTGTACATTCCGATGATAACCAGCCGTAACAGTAGTCGATCTTTGTCGCACATCTACTCACGCTTTCTATCGTTTGCGCATCTCAGAGGCATCCTTACGCTTGTCGACCGGGGTCAGAAATCGCGAATCAAAACCAGATTTTTACCCCTTGTGGGGGTGGTCATTTTATACAACCTAAAATTTTGCTGCTTTAATGCTACATCCTTCAAAGATAACATATTTCACTATGCCGTCAATTTTATATGGTACAATTCGCTGAAAAATGTGTTTTACAAGTCGAAATCAAATTATTCCGACAATTCAGCTACTTCCTATCAAGTTTGGGGACATTTGGTTTCAACAGGATGGTCGTTCGAGTCACAATGCACGACCAGTGACACAATTTCTTTAAAATACTTTTCCTTAATATCTACACGTGATCACTAGATTTAAATGATTCCTTTCTTTGGGGATATCTGAAAGAATCCTCGTATCGACATGCATAACAGAGAGCAACAAATCTTGATGAATTAAGGGACAAAATTATCCAACTTTGTGCCAAAATTTCGCCAAATCTACTACATTATATGAGATTATCTCTGTATCACAGATTCGGCTATTGTTTGGCACAACAAGGTGGTTTATTTGAACCTTTGATACATTACAATTTTTTTTTGTGTTAGTTGAATTTCAATTTATTTTTCAGAAGTTAAGATTTTGATTTTTTTCGTAGAACGTGATTTATTTTGAATGCCGTTATGGCAAACAAGGACTCACAGCACATTTTTTCAGACGAAAAATTAATTGTTACATTCCTTGCAGCAAATAATTTCTTGCAGACAATGGAACAAATATCCCCAAGATTATCGCAGGTAATACCACAAGTGTATCGGTGATTATGGAAATAGCAATTCCTTTGAATTTGAGAATCAAATTATGTTGCTTGGCAACCACACGAGCGCTTGCGCAAGTGTGGTTGCCTAAAGCAACATAATTTGATTCGAAATCGAGAAGGAATTAACGATAATCGCCGATAACACGAGTTGTATTTGTTAAGATTATTTCATGAATAAAATCGAAACCATTTTTATTTATTTACTATTCACTTTAACTAGGAACATTAATCCCGCATTTAGTTCTGAAATTATGCAACTAACAAAACATTTACTTGATATCCAATGACAGTGACAGAGCGCGTCATTCGTAGTTTTGTCATTGCATGTCTAGTCTACTGCTGAGGTTATGTTTTGATAACATTTTGATTTAGTGATAGTGAGTATGCAAAATTTGTCGAAAATTGTGAAGTTGATATGAATTAATAGTGAGTGCTTATTTTGTTTTGGTCAAAGTTTGGTGTTGTGTCATTATAGCAGCTTGCTAGTGGTAAGTTTGTGTTTTGATAATAACCAATCAGGAATCGAACAACAAAATCGAAAACACATCATATACATATCCAGTAGCCAATCAAGAGCCGAACTACAAAATCGAAAATATGATGTTTTCATTTATCAACACAAAAATTTCAACCAATCATAACACGCTATTTTAGCATGAGTGAAATAATCGTTAAAATTTTGAAATTCTCATATTACGTAAAGTTTCCGTTTAATGTTGACGACACCACAATTTTTAATTACTATATAATATGGTCAATATTATATTGTTAATGCCGTCTTGTAATTTTTTACCAAATTTATGACCAAAATGGTAGGTAAAATAAGCCAAAAGTAGCAAGAGATTTCACGTTAAATGCATACAATATAACAAGGTAAAATTGACGGCACGGATTTTTCTATGTTTTTTAATGTTTAAAGAAGTGCCATCCACAGTAATATTTCAAAAATAAACTCTTAGTAAATGTGCAGGCAATTTTCAAATATTTTTAATTTTTTCATTTTTATATTGATTCTGTATGTTGATTGGGTACCATGAATTATTGACGGCATAATTATAAAATCATAATAATTAGTTTCTACTTAAAAAAAAAACATATTCCTTCCTGAAATAAATGAACTTATAAGAAAACATTGATTTTTTTGCTATAAAATTTTAGTACTTTTTTATTTATTTTTGCATGGTGCCTAAAGTTTGTTTCTCGACCAGTAATTCAACATCATATATGACTCGTGGTGTATAAAATCACCTCCTGAAAATTTTCCTGGGTTGTGGTCTAAAAGCAAGTTAGGACATACGTTCATATGAACTTTTTTCCATTAAATACGACAAGGAATCACCACCTGAAATTAATGACATCATTTAGTATACACCCTGTATATCTATACATATTTCACAAATCTAGAAAACTGACAAACCTAATTGACTCAATTTAAATACCTTACATAATTTACTGAATTTACTCATCACTGACATAAATTACTTGTAGAATAAAGTTTATAAGATTATATCTTCAACTCTCAACAATTTCCAAATAAATAAATAAAATCATTAATCTTGTTAAAATTCAGTAAGGTCACTTTCTTGGTTTCTCTCAAACAGCTCTATGTCACACTCGTATTTAGAGGAATCGCTGCAGATGAACCCTTCAGGGCAATTCTTAGGAGGGCCAATGATCATGTAGCTATCTCTGTTCGAAACGCACTGGTAGAATTTCTTCTCGCCGTAGCATAAGAATCCTTTTTCCGAACAGGACACTTCTCGTCCTTGAGAATCATGGCACTGAAATAAAAAAAAAAACAGAATTACATTTTGAAACGTGATATCGGTTTTAAAGGTTGTCTCAGAATAAAGGGGTAAAGGGGGCAAACTCCGTTGGGGGGACAAACTCTATTGGTAGAAGTCCTAGTTTATGTACATTGCTTCTTTGCAACGTCCATATCCTGACAATTATTTGTAAGTTACAAATAAGTGTTACAAATTGTAACAGCTACTTTTGTCAAAAATGGTCGCCATTTGAAAAATAATAGACACGAAAATATTATTTTGCCAACAGAAATTCCTTTCTATCATCTGACATTTACGTCTGATCATTGCCACCTAGATGCAATATTGAATATGACTTTAAAAAAATCAAGAATTGTTCCAGAAATCCAAAGATTTTATAATATACAGGGTGTTACATTTAAAAATTCAAACCCGGAGCTATTTTCAGTGAGACCAGAAGTGACAGGAAAGTGAAAAATATGCGAAAACTCTCCTATTCATATACCATTTACATGTGTCTTATATTCTAGAAGTTATGACTTGTATAATAGATCCGTTGAAAACCAGTATACATCTATCAAGGAAAGTTCAGTAAACGATAAAAAAATGTTCTTCATTCATGTTTTAAATTTGTTTTTGGTAGAAGCAATAAATGGTGAAGGTTTGATATTATTATCAATGCCATTGTTAGGTACACATCAGGGGCTTTGCATGAAGAATGTTCATACTTGTAGATGAGAGTTTTAGGTGTTTGTAACAACCTTCCTTCCAACTATTGACATCGTGAAGATTTACACATCTGACAACACCCAGATATCAGGGTCCTGATAACCTCTAACTGCCGGCAAATTAGTTACGAGGATGTATTGATATATAGTTGGCCTAGACCAGTTCCCTGCATAATCAAAATGTTGCGTTACCATAGCAACGAACAATAACTTATTAGAAGTGTCAGTGTAAAGTTTGACGTCAAAAAAGTAAACCAAAGTTACGCAATAAATTGAAAGAAAAAATATGTCCACCGAAATTGTGAAAATCGAAAAATTGGAGTATCGAGCCATCATCAAGTACCTGTCTTTAAAAGGGTTAAGTGGTAATCAGATTTACGAAGATATGCTCAATACCCTTGGTGATCAATGTCCTTCGTATGCGACCGTGAAAAAATGAACTGCTAGCTTCAAAAGAGGTAAATTTTCCATTGAAGATGATGGCCGATCGAGAAGGCCAGTTTCTGTGTCAGTCTCCGAAAATATCAATGCAGTTCATGACTGATCTTACCTGACCATCGATTTGGGCTAAAACGTATATCTGAAGCTCTGAATATTTCATACGAACGCGTTCATCATATAGTTCTCGTCAATTTGTACATGGAAAAAATTGCTGCAAAATGGATCCCCAAATGTTTGAATGTTGACCAAAAGCGTGCAAGGGTAGTAGCATCGCGTTCGATCTGTGCTCGATTTGAAAACGATGTAGACTTCTTAAACCGAATTGTTACTATGGATGAGACTTGGGTACATTTCTACGATCCAGAAACAAAGCAACAATAGATGGAATGGCGACACTCCGGTTCTCCAAGACCTAAGAAGTTTCGTGTCCAAATTTCTGCTGGAATAGTTCTTGCTTCAGTTTTTTGGGATTGCCATGGAGTAATCATGATTGATTTTTTGGATGAGGGTAGAACAATAACTGGAGATTACTATTCGACATTACTGACCACTCTACGGGAAAAAATTAAAGAGAAAAGACGCTGAAAGCTATCCAAAGGTGATTTGTTTTTGCCCCTGCTACAAATCTCATGTTGCCATGCAAAAAATTCGTGATTTAGGGTTTGAATTACTAGAACACCCCCTTATTCACCAGATTTCTGTCCGACTATCATCTCTTTCCTCAACTGAAAAAAAGTTCAAACGGTCGTAAATTTTCTTCCAACGAGGAGGTAATAAAAGCTGTGGAGGTCTGGTTTGCCGAGCAAGAAGAAACATTTTTTTTGAAAGGTCTAGAGACGTTGCAGGTTCGCTGTAATAAATGTATCCAATTAAGAGGAGAATATGTTGAGTAATAAAATATTTTGACATTAAAATTTTTCAATATATCCTCGTATGTAAGTCGTATTTGAGGGTAATTTATCAACTTTCTAACGTGGAAAACAGTCAGATGTTTACCTGTTGAGTAACAGAAGGGCTATATGACATTTTGAAATATCCAGAAATATTTTTGATTTTCAAATTATTTTGGAAAATCACAGAAACTTTTTACAAGATTTCTTAGGATGACATCAGTTCTACTGACTGACGTTTCGTTATCGAACAACCAACATCAACTTAATTTTTCAAATACGGCCTTGTTGTAAAGAAATCAGTTTCATGGGGCATTTTTTTCTGAAATTATTGATGTATCACTTCAGTCGGTTTAAATACGTTTCAGAAACTATTTGACCATCATCAGGATTTTTGTAAGAGAAATTCACAATTTTTTTACCAAATACCAAATAATTGAACCACCTGATGAGATATATCATTGAATTTAGGATAAAAATACTTTGAAAATCTGTATTTAATAAAACAGGGCCATATTTGAAAGGAGTAAGTTGAAGATGGTTGCTCGATAAGAAAACAGTATGTCACCAAGAAACCGCTAAGGAGGTGTTTCCCCAATTAAATCAAAAAAATATTTCAGATATGGTATTTAAACAGCACTGCATGATAGTATGGTAGTTCTTGTAGGAAACTTTGCCAAAATGTAACAGATATAATTCAACGGTCGTAGGGGACAGTAGTTTTTTTCTGTTGGAGACTGTCTGACGAATATTTATTTATTTATTTTATTGAGTACATCATTCTACAGCCAGGGCCTTTTACAGAATGAGGCAAAAAAATGTTGAGGGCTTTTCGCCATATTAGAAAAGTAGAAAATCGTATAGTAAAAAATATAACACATGCAGAAATTCCATGTATGAACTGAAAAAAACTCAGTGAGAAAAAAGTTCACACACGGCACTACAGCAGCGATTGAAAGAATTTGATATATATATATATATATATATATATATATATATATATACAGTGACCGCCAAAAAGTATGTACCATATGGGAGAAATTTTTATTATTGGAGTATTGGAAAAAATTTTCTGTGGAAAAGTTTGTGCATGTCCGATAACCTAAAAATCGATTTTGACACATGTCACGTGATCGCTAGAATGGCGGCAAAATGAAAAAAATTGCAATGCAAAGGCAAAAAAGGGGTAAGATGGCAAGATATCAAAAAAAGTTATTTGAAAAAGTCACTTAAAATTCAATTTTATACACATAAACGAAGTTTCAAGAGATAATTCAAAAAAATTGAAAATAGCAATTTTTTAAAAATATTTTCCCATCTATTTCAAAATATTATTTTTTTTTCTTATGAATAGCTTGACTATACTGAAACATTTGCATTTTGATGATAATGACAAAACTTTCTCATTTTCTCAACACCAGAGGGCACTAAATTGAAAAAATGGGAATTTGTCAGAACCTTTGCTGTTACATCGGTTCGTATCTAACAGTTATATCCGAATTCCACGACCATTGTGATGACATGACACTCCAAAAACATGGTAATTTCCAGATTATAATCAAGTTCCGATGATAATCGTGCATGAGCATTTCACTTCGCACATAAACTTGAAAATAGTGCGTCAAATTAAAGATTCTTAAAGTTTATGTGCAAAGTAAAACGCTCATACAGCATTATTATTGAAACTTGAATAAAATCAGGAAACATGGTGTTTCTAGATTGCCATATCAACACAATAGTCTTGGAATTCTGATATAACTGTAGATAAGAACCAATGTAACAGCGAGGGTTCTGGCAAAAACCAATTTTTTTAATTTAGTGCCCTCTGGTGTGGAGAAAATGAGAAAGTTTTGTCATTATCATTAAAATGCAAATGTTTCAGTATAGTCAAGCTATTCATAAGAAAAAAAATAATATTTTTAAATAGATGGGAAAATATTTAAAAAAAATTGCTATTTTCAATTTTTTTAAATTATCTCTTGAAACTTCGTTAGTGTGTATAAAATTGAATTCTAAGTGACTTTTTAAAATAACTTTTTTTGATATCTTGCCATCTTACCCATTTTTTTGCCTGTGCATTGCAATTTTTTTCATTTTGCCGCCATTCTAGCGATCACGTGACATGTGTCAAAATCGATTTTTAGGTTATCGGACATGCACAAACTTTTCCCCAGAATATTTTTTCCAATACTCCAATAATAAAAATTTTTCCCGTATGGTACATACTTTTTGGCGGTCACTGTATATATATATATATATATATATATATATATATATATATAAGTTGTGAAGGTTAGACGACTGTCTAAGTTAAAGAAGAATCCTTTAAATTCGGGTATGCAGTCAACAAGATTCCGAATATCAAAATTGCTTATAAAAACCAAATGGTATTAAATAATATCTTCTCAAAATTAAAAGACAAAGATCCTATATTAGACAACTCAAATTTAGTTTATTGCATCCCTTGTTTGCAATGTGAAAAGAAATATATTGGCCAAACTAAAAGGAAATTGAAAGACAGAATCACCTCCCATAAAAGTGATATCAGAAATTTAAAAAAAACTTGTTCTTTAGCTCATCACACTATTTCTCTTGACCATAACCCAAATTATGATAATGTGACTATCTTAGAACATGAATCCAATTTGAAAAAGAGAACCTTTCTCGAAATGACACAAATTTTCAAAGAACCTAACTCAATGAATTCCAGAACTGATATTGATAATCTGAGCATAATTTATTCATATTTACTCAGTCGCCCTCCTTATGAGAGAGACCAAAATTCACTTTAATAATTTTCATGTTGGTACCCCTTAGCAATTTGGTGTTACTATTTTCCATTTCACTGTATGTTGGCAACAAGGTCACTAGTAATATGTCATTGCTTGCCAAGTGTCAACTTCATTATTCATTTGTCATTGTCATTCATATACATCATTTCCTCTTTAATTCATCATGGCCTCCATAAGAGCCCTTGTGTAATTTTAAATGTTGTTTCGCAATTATTTTAATCTACCATGATCATTTTTAATCATATTTTAAAAAAGTTTTGTCATTTTAATATTGTATCAAGAGTGTTGTCCGTTGTGACATGATATTTCATATAGTACGGCGAGTGAAAGGGATTCATAACCTCACTTTCGTAAGTACACACGTGCCTAATTTCTTTCAAATCAAATAATGTTTCAATTTCAATTCATTGTAGAGTTCCTGATGAAGAGCCAATAAATGACTCGAAAGCTTGAATAGAAAAAAGAGTACACTTTTTTTCCATACCCTTGTTGACTGCAAACCCGAATTTAAAGGATTCTTCTATATATATATATATATATATATATATATATATATATATATATATATATATATATATATATATATATATATATATAAAAGAAAAATCATGTCAGAATAGTCCGCTTAATGTCGATTGGCTTACAATGAAAAATGTCCACATTACTCTGAATTGACAAGTGGTCTCGACATATATTATACAGAGGCGAGAAATGAAGAACATTCGTTAGTGGAGCGGGAAAGTAAAATGTATAAATATTACGTACAGGTAGCCGAGGCACACGTAAATTTATTTTTGAGAGCAAAAATGGACAGTCAATTCGTGAGACTAGGATTGTATGTAAAAATATTATTCCTAAATATTCACGACGTTTATATAGAGAGTTGACTTGATATCTTGAGAGTAGTTGATCGTGTGGAACGCCACGATTTGGATAAACTCCATCACATCTGAAACTCATGTACTTCAAAAATCGCCTCTGAATATTTTCTATGTTATTTATATAAGTGCTGTATCCAGGATTCCATACAACGCTGCCATATTCAAGTTTCGATCTCACAAGTGCATCGAAGAGGAGTAAGTGAGTTTCAGTTTCAATAAACCATTTGGAATTTCTAATAATGGAACCAAGTTTTTTTAAACCGTTTTTAGCAATGGTACTTACGTGATGTGAAAATGGTAACTTTGCATCGAAGACTATTCCTAGATCTTTGAACTCTGCCACTTTCTGCAAATGATGGCCATTTACGGTGTAGGTGGATTCAATTGGTGTTTTTTTACGAGTATACATGACGACATTACACTTTGTTATATTCAGAGGTAATGAATTGACTTCGCACCATTCATTCAATATATTTATGTCGTTCTGAAGACAGCAACTATCACCCAGAGAGGTGATCTGACGAAACAGTTAACAGTCATCTGCATATAGGAGGATTTCCGAGTCAATGCCCATACAAATATCATTTATAAAAATTATGAATAATAATGGACCAAGTACAGATCCTTGAGGGACACCAGAAGATGACTTTATTTCTACAGAGCTGAAGCCATGGTAGTGAACCCTCAAACGCCTTCCGCTCAGATAAGACTCCAGTAAAAGAATGAAGTTGTTGGTCAAGCCAAATGATGAGAGTTTTCTAAGAAGTATACCGTGATCAAGCCTATCAAAGGCCTTGGAAAAATCTGTGTAAATGACATCGACTTGAGAGGACTTGGCCAAGGCATCTGCAATGAATTGAGTGACGCATGTTAAATTACTTGTAGTTGATGAATATACCCATCTTATAGGTTAAAGCGGAAGACAATCATGTAATCCATTTCATGCCAAGTATTTTCAACATTGTTCTTATAATTTTTTATAATAGGGGCCTAAATATGTAACTAAACAACAAAATTTCAAAATTATATCATCAGAAAAAATCATTGTAATAAGTATTTCTATAAATGTGATTTGAAACTATTTTTTGTACGATCTTTTTCAAATTATTGTGTACATTATTGAATATAAAAAAAAACTGTTATTTTATCTCAGTCATGAATTATTTAAATTTCGGTACAAGAGTTTAATTCAAATCATAAATCTCTGATTTTATGCTGAAACTGATCAAGTTTTATCAGAAATTGAAATAACTTTTTCTCCCAATCTACTTATTACTATTGTTCATTTCCATATTCCCACGTTCACAAGTTTTATACAAAAAAGAAAAAACATCAAGCGTAAAGTCAAAAAAGATACAGATAGATACAGTTGAGTGTGGA
This sequence comes from Chrysolina oricalcia, assembly GCA_944452925.2. Classification (NCBI taxonomy): domain Eukaryota; kingdom Metazoa; phylum Arthropoda; class Insecta; order Coleoptera; family Chrysomelidae; genus Chrysolina; species Chrysolina oricalcia. The sequence goes on from OX101827.2 coordinate 3,885,200, forward strand.
AGAGGGTTTTCTACCAAGACAGGTCAGGGATCGGCTTGAAATGTCTCTTCTAAGAACTTCAATCCCAAACATAAGTTTTTTTTCAGTTCTCCTTTGTCAATGGTAATCAATTTCTTAAAAATCGCACTTTTTCTCTGTTCTATTTCCCCTCATGATATTCCCTTCATTTACTTTCAAATTCAATTCAAATAATTTTATCGAATTTGGCTGCGTAAAGTCTGTGTCGGATTAAAAAGTAATATGCACTCTGAATATAAATATGTCTCTTCAGACTCGCTATCCATACTGAAGAAATACTAAGATTATAACTCACCAGAAATAGTAGAAAAACAAACACTAATAATTTCATGTTGATCGGATGTTTGTATCCACTGCTTTCAATAGTCAAATAGTAAATGGCCAAATTCTAAATATACCCTTTCATAAACTGTAATCGGGAGGTAACTGAAAAATCTAAATTTAAGTTAGTTATACCAACATTCCATGTCGATTTACTGTGGTTTGATCCGACAGAAACCAAAGTGAAAAGATAGTATCTCTCTCCAATGCATCTGGCTAGAACATATTTTCCTCAATAGTATTTGTAGAAATGAATATTTTCTCTAATTTATTTCAAGCCGGATTTCCACAACTGCAGTTCTATTCAATCAACAACAGCTAGTGATTTCCTCGGTAATACCTCGCTCACAAATTCGCTTACTTCACTAAACAACCCCAAAAGTGTTGTTGACATCTACCTCTTTCTCTCTCCCTCTTATGGATACTTTCAAGGCCGACCTTTTTTTGAAATAACATGGATCTCAATAACATTGTTTTTTTTTTTGTTTTCAGTCTTCTACAACATGAAATAAATGAGATGTCAATATGTGATGAAATTTACATGAGCAAAAATTGTATTGACACCCACGTCCCTTGTTTTATATTTACTCCAATTGTTTATTATACGAGGACCCTTTAGAGGGTTAATTGGGATCTACGGCCTTCCAGAGGGGGCCTAACTTTTTTATATTTGGATTTGGATCACTAGTTGCTTTGGAGGAAATGTTCAGGACCGAAAAATAAGACTTTTTGGAAAAATTCTGGTGTCTGTCGCTGGACAAAAATCGTTATATTTCCAGAACCGTTAGAAACAGCTATTTGAAATTTTGATACTTTTATTGTCTCTACGGGTGAAATCCAAATTCAAACTTGGTCGGAAAACTCGGAAAAATTTTACGGCACTTTCTCCGATTTTTTAAAAAGTTTTTTCTTCCCTTGTTTCAATCAAGGCCGTTGAATGTATTGCTTTCAAATTCCGTCAAGGTATACCTCTACAGGGTGTCTCTTAAGTACGTGTAGAAACTTTAGGAGCATGTTGCTGACATCTAAATATGAAAAAAAGTTCCCATAAACACACGTCCGCAAGTTATTCGTTTCTAAGATACAGAGTGTCGAAGTTTAATTCTTATTTTTGTTTTTTGTGAATAAATCCCAAAATATTTGTGATATTCGAGTAAAGTTTGGTATCTGGGATGATTTTTCAATGAAACAATCAAATATGCTAATTCTGAAAAAACTGATTTCAAATTGAATTTATTTTGAATTTAAAAATCTTGTCATTCAAAATCACTTGCATCGATTATTTCATATCTCCATAATTCGAAAACAGTTGCCCACAGTGACCTCTACCAAGAATATATTTTATACACAAACTAAATAATAAATATTCCCAGATACCAAACCTTACCTAAATATCAAAATTATTTTGAAATGAACAAAAAATAAAAATAAGAATTCAACTTTGACACTCTGTATCTCAGAAACGAATAACTTGTGGACATATGTTTATGGGAACGTTTCTTCTTATTTTGATGTCAGCAACACGCTCCTGAATTTTCTACACGTACTTAAGAAACACCCTGTATAATATGCCTCCATGAACTGATTGGATTTTGAGGAAGATCGGAAAATGTTAACCGGCTTTTCCGGAGGATTGTCGGAAAATTTTCAATCTGCTAAAATCCAAAATGTGGCAAACCTACGAACAAAAATGAAAGATCAGAGTTGCTATCGACAGAGCTCTCAGAAACGACTAAATCCCGGAAAACCCGTTTTTCGAAAAACCGATCGGAAAATGATGAAAATCTGTTAAAACTGGAATTGAAAATGTGCATTTTTGACCAATAGCGAATATTTAGGAAACGGTTGCTATTTTAACAATTTGTCCGGGTAATATTTGAAGAAAAAAAAAAACGAAAAATTTAAATATTGACACTACTAATAAGAAAGTTCGAGTTTTTTTTCGCACAACAGTCGTCTATACGAACCTTGTCGATATTCCGAATTGATGTTCCTAAGTCGATATTCCAAAGTAATTTAAATTGCAAAAAAACTTGGGAAATATAATAGTATATTCTGTAACAAGGTTAGAATAAAACTCTCGATGCGAGCATCACGAATTTTCATTCTAACCGAGTAGCAGACTATACTTTCTCCACGATCAAAGATATTAAATATATATTTTTGAATGGAAACGAACAAAAGATAATTTATATTACAGAACAAAATCACAATACATTATATTAGGTAAACACTCAATAATTCAAGAAACATTCTACTTTGTATTGATTGTTGAAGATTTCCATTTTTCAGATAATTCACCAAAAAACGAAATCAAAATATTTTCTGAAAAAAAATCCGTTTGCTTTGTTTGTTTTCAATCCATGAACAGTTTGTAATATTTTTCATATTCATTCTTTGATTTTTTTGGTTGTGAACTTTCCAGTATATTATTGGCACTCTTTGTAATTTCAGGTGGTGTATTTTCACACTCTGATTCTGAATCACTGGATGCATTTCTGATACTTTTTATATTTTCGACTGGAAACGTGACAGCAATAATTTTGACACTTACTCAAATTTTGCCACAATCAACAATCAACAATCAACTGAGCCAAGGCTAATGTTATTATTGCTAACCAGTGTGAGAATATTATTCTATCACAAGAGAGATAATGTAAATTCATTTAAATTGCATGGGGGCAGAGGTGTGGCAGAATATTTCTTCAATCTCAAGAGATAGAATTCCAGCATTCTGTAATCAAATTTGATTTCAGAATTGGCAATTTCTGTGATGATCGTGGAGAAATTAATTTCTATTAACACCAAAAACTCGGAAATGATAAGTGATATTATTTAAACATTTTTATTGGCCTCGAAAAAACCTGTAAAAAGTTCAATGGAAATTGAAAAAATCGAAAACCAAACGAGATATCACAAAAAATGTATGAACACAGTTTGATATGCTTGAACGAGCTAACAAAATATTCCTACTGACATTTTTCATAAATTGAATAATAAACGCGGAAAAGTTGTTGAACTTTAAGAAATGAGCATATTGTGACGACTTGTGAAAAGTCCATATATTTATAAAGACAGTTTGAGTTTCCTCAAACAGATCTACAATAAGTGTAGAAAGGGATTTTTCATATCTTGAAAAATCAAATGAAATTTTTTTTTAATAAAAAAAAAAATTCAAACACCAAAAACTCAAAGACTAGGGCAGATTTCGGAATTTCAGATGAAAACTTTTTTGATCGCCTTCTAAATCTACACAAAATTTCCACATATATCAACGTAACATGAATTGTTCGGGAAATATTAAAACAAAAAACGAAAAATGGGTGGAAAATATTCACATTATTTTTATATACTAAAAAAACTCAAAAACGATTACAAATAATATTGCAATTAAAACAAAAATTGACATATTGACCTAGACATTTTTTTCAAATGGCAACTTGGAGGCCGGTTAGGAAAAAGGATCAACTATTAGCTTTTAAACAAACTTCCGCATTCCACGTAATACATTAAAATCTTATTTAATTACCAACAGATGCTTTATTTTAAGGAAGATTTAATGTTATCATTATAAGTTTTTTAACGACAGTTTGTTTGAAACCAATTAGTGAGGGTTATTAAATTAATCGTAATGATAAGTTACCATATTGCCATTTAAAAAATTAGTAATTTAAATATAAAAATTAAATTCACACACATTTTGACCAAAAACAGTGCAGTATTTCTCCCAAAATTTTAGGACTGAAATTAGTGATTTGAACTTTAGATTAAAAAATGAAGTTAAAATAAAAAAAAATGGTGACAAAGAGTGACAAGTGATACAAGGTCGTATTCAGTATGTCCTATGGAGACAAAACAAGTGAAAGTGAACTGGGTGTCCCATTTAAAAATTGAAGTTATGTCACTTGTCAGTTGCATGAACTTGAGTTACTTGTCAAAAAGTACAGTTTTATGTCGTATGCAGATCCTCCAAATTTAATTCCATCAACTTCGGAAACAAAAAAGTTATAGGGGAGACCCATGGACACCCAGTATATCATATCTGTATTTACCAATAAAACTCCTGGAATGCCCTATATTTCACAAAATGACTCATCAGGGTCCTCATAGAACAAGCCGTTTTTCTTACTGACGGGCTGAAAAACGGTTCAATAATAAACTTAAATTTAGAGCGGCATTTGTAAGGATTATATGAGAGGCGACATGTTCTATACACACTGCATGATTATGAATTTTGGTATAAAAGATAAGATAACCAGTTTCGTCGTTATCAAAGACTGTCGGTATTTGAAGTGACCGAAATTATACTGAAACGAAAGTGATTAGAGTATTCATAATATTGTGAAATGATATCTATCAATTCGAATTTAATGTGCTAGGGGTGAAATTGATGCAAAAGATGGCACTCGCCAATAACAGTCCCAGCAGCTCAAACGGGCGTGAGCTCAAAAATAAAATTAGGTTTCGTTAAAACGGGGTTTAATTTTCTAGAGTGCCACGGATTTATTTGGGAGAAAATCTTCGAAATGAATGAAAATTAGACATCAACAATTTGAATTTGAGTTGTTGCATGAATTAATTTTTTTCGTGGTTTTAAATAGGGAGTGGGAGTAAGGGGAAGGATTGGGATTTTTTTATGGAAAATTACACAATTGTTTAGCATAATCTAAACTAAAATACGTAGAGATATTGTTTCGGCCTATAATAATGAATGTTCCATTCTGAGAAAGGTATGATTTCAACGCCCCCTAGCACCAAAACTATTTATTTTTGGGGTTTGTTATCCAATTGATTTCTATTCAAAATAAATTGAACTGCATCTATTAAAAATTCAGAAAAATCCACCTAATTTTTGTCGTTTTTTGCCCTTTGGTGGAAGGGGGGCGTTTCGTAATAGGAGTTGGGGGGAAGAAAGGGAGGGTAAATTTTTTATTATAAAACAGCACGATATTGTGCAACATTAGCAACAATGAAACAAGTGAAAATATTGTTACCGAATTCAAAAATAAATAGTGTAATCTGCGCAAGGAGTGATTCTTACGCCCCCTAGCAGCAAATCTGGTAATTTTTTTGGGTTGGCGCAATGGTAACATTGGTTGAGAATTACATGGACTACATCATAACAAAAATTCGAAAAAAAATCAACCGGGATCCAAATTCTATAAGGAGCTTGCGGGGTCCTTTATTGATGGAACTTAACTTATCCCAGTTCAATTTGTTATGCAGAATAATGGCCTAAAAAATGATACCAGACGACAATATTTTTATAAAACGTTCTTGCTAAACATATTTTTTTTTAATTTCAAACGAAACTCTGAAACATAAAAACAGTCTAACTAATAACAAAAAAAAATGTATCTCTTTGATATTTCTAATTATAATTCATTGATATATTCACAATCCTGTATTTTCAATGCCTTTCATATTTCCCTAACTTTAGCTACTGATGAAATTGTGTAATTGTGATTATGGAAATTTATTAGTTCTTTTTTTCTTATCTGTATATTTGTATTACTAGATTATAGTCCCTAGTCATAAACATGTAATGTTTCTTGGGGCAATAAAGTTATTATTATTATATGCTGATGTTCGAAAAGTATTTATTCATAATAATTCATATCATAATTTTAATAAATTTATTCAAATTAAGGTACTTAAGGTCCTAAAGTAACTGTAAAATAAACATTTATCGCGAAAAATAACATATTAATATAAACAACATAAAATAAATATTTTAAAAGTCAAAAACAAATAGATATTAGTCAAAAAAAATTAAAAGTAACAACAAATTCACAATACAAACTGTTCAGATTTCTCCTGAACTGACACATTCCACTTGTTACCTCATAATTCATTGTTGTATATAATTTGAGTTTGATTTAAGAAGTACATTTTCAAAATTACAATCGATGAAAGCATGGCGTTTGGGCGCTTATATGATTGACACGAACGAAAACACGCGTTCCACTGGTGTACTGAATGATCAAACTCAAAGGGGCCCTAGGGGTCACATACGCTTATTATGAATTTTACTATTTTTACCATTTATATGGCTGTGTCAAATCTTGCAAGTCAAATTAGTTTCTAATAGTCCAATCAACTTGAAATTATCGATATGGAACTACATCAGATGTAGTTCAATATTCAGCGTGGCTTTAGCCGGGGAAGTAGTTGTTTTCTGTTAGATATTACAAAATAATAACTTCATTTTCATCGTAGGTTTTTTCCATTTCCACAGGAGTCAAGTTTGGTTCAATTTTCAATTGAAAATGTTTCCCTTTTAAACATGAATCCCTTTCAAGAGAGGTTATCTTGAACGATGGAAAATAGCGACTAAATTTTGGCTTTCAGTCGCAAATTATTCTACATATGATTTTATGAACATCCTGTTCATATTTTCAATAATATCAATATTGAAATATGTTACACACAGCGTTGGCAGACCTACCAAGTCCTAAAATACATAACGAAAAAGGCTTGATCGCAGTGTTGGATTTTGAATTTTTTCGAGGCGGGGCAAAAATCTTCGTCTGCCGCCCCCTCCAATGCTTTAATCCTCGTCTCTAGTTCAAACGTAATTTTTTTTAATATATAGGGATCTGTCCAAAATGCGAACAACCTCGAATGATTTACTCTCGTTATGATACAGATGATTAAATTAACCCCCTTGGAGGTTGTGGGCATTTTCAAAAGAATCCTGTATGGAAAATGGATATGTTGGACATTTCTTTCAATTAGGATGAGGATGGTGATGGCGTTATCCGGGATAGGATAATCTGGACAAGAATGCAGTGTTACGGGCCTGGAAACATTGGAAACATCGTCAATCGTTCTGGAAATAGTTCGAAAATTTGACGTTTAGATTTGATTGCATTGATGTTTTTCACATTCATCAAGTAGTCAAATTATTATGTATGCACAACCTAAGGCCTTTTATGAATTTGCGAACAAATATCATTTCATTGGATAATTCAAACATAATGGTTTAATCTTTTTTTATTTGGAAAGCTGATTAAGAATGCATTGTCAAAATATAAAAACAATTAAATAATTCATCGTCCATCAGAATTCTGGCTCCATTGAGAAAATCCTTGGACACCTTGAACTCAAAAATTTCGCTTATCAACCTTGGCCTGGTTACAAGAAGTGAACGACAATTATTGCGAATGTCGATTAAACATCTAGATAACATGTAAATAGTGTAAACAGTACTTTTTGGTTTATAGAGTGATAATATACTTTTCTTCAAACACTGAGAAATTAAAGTGCATCTTTCAATAATAAGCATGATCTGAACGAGCATTTTTTTGAGGAAGGAGTAATCTTTCATTAAACCCCCAAATTGGGTATGGTGAGTGTATGATTCTTACCGACTAAAACTCCCTCTAGTCCAGTTCCCAGAGGATTTCATCTTACAATAGGTGGGGTAGAAGATTTTATTTTTTTATTTCGTTTTAATGAGTATAAAGAGTACAATATAAAAAATGTGACTAAATCTGGGCTCGGCACAACTTTTGGTAGCCGAAAAACCTCGAAGTTTTCGGACATTTTTCGGTTTTTTTGCAATATGTCGGAAAGGAGTGGTTTTACAGTCTACATGTAGAGCATTAAATTTCCTACAAATTTCATTCATAACTTTTTCTTCTACGACCAATAGGGAGCGAGCTACAGCATCTCAAAGATGGACAATTTTTCTCAAAATGGTAATTAAATTATATTGTGATCCGATAAGGTCCTCCAGACAGTTTGTAGGGCGATGTGACGAGTGTAGAGTCAGCCTCTCCCACCGGCTGGCACCCTACCCAATGGCTTTGTTCTCTGAAGCAGGTTGTATGAAAAAAGGAACTACACAGCATTCATCCCAATGAACTGCGAAGACGCATTGGAGAAGAAACCGTTTGCTGTTGTAGATGGTGGCTACCTACTCCATAAAGTGGTTTGGCAGAAAAACGCCTCCTTCAGTGGCATATCACAAAGTTACTGCCCATTTCTAACGAGACATTACGTATACGAGGTAGCAGTTATTTTTTATGGGTACCCCGCATAGTCTGGCACAAAGAGCGCTGAAAGATTACGCCGGACACAGATCCACACTTCTCCTGATGTGATCTTTGGCAAAACCACAATCAACGCAGTTGCTCAAAACAAGTTTCTGTCGAACGCCAATAACAAAATCAGGTTAATTGAGCTACTCAAAACAGAGTTCGATGATTGTGGAATTCAAGTCAGTCAGGCACATGAGGATGCTGACAGACTCGTAGTGGAAACCGCCTTGGCCAAGGCCCAGAAATGTGATGTTGTGGTGCTGGTTGGGGTTGATGTTGATCTCCTTGTGCTCATGACAGAGCTTGGGCAGCAGTACAAGAATTCATTCTTCCTGAAGCCTGGGAAAGGTGATGCAAATGATGTATGCTACTCAACAGCATCATACAAATCAATCCACAATACATCCTCATTAGCCATGCTTTCAGTCATATTTGGCCATGGAAAAGTGAAGCTGTGCAGTGTTCTGGAAAACTCTTCCGGAGTAATGAAGCATGCGTTGAATATGTTCTTGGATGAGCAGAGCACAAATGGAGCAACGGGGGACGTTCAGTGGACTCGCAACCTTGGACGACATGCGATACGATCTTTTTAAAACGTACGTGTCTGCAGGTAAAGTTAATCTTGCTCGGTTGCCACCCACTTCTGATGCTGCTGCTCTACACTCACTAAGATCGTTTTACCAAATTCAAGTTTGGCTGGGTGCCACACACACTTGAACCCCAAACATTATGGGTGAACCAGCAGTCTTCAGGGTCTGATTCCACAGCATACAACGAAGGACCCAGCATCCAAAAGCATATTCGAAAGTGTCTCGTGCACTTGCAGATCTGGATGTCAGCGAGCCTGCTCGTGCGTCAAAGCCAGGTTGCAATGCTCCAGCATCTGCAAGAGATGCAGAGGCACCACAATGTCCCACTGTACTCCCCCGAACTGGACACAGATGGTGACGAAGAGGAAGATACATTCACTTCATCAACCATGGATGAGGTCTACGAGGACCCACCCATCATGGCACCTGTTCGTGAGGAACCAGGACCGTCGAAACGCCTAAGAAGGAAGTGAAGTGAAAGGTTAACTTCTCTTTTAATTGGTCAATTTTTCAATGTTAACATTGTAATGAAATACTTCACCTGTTTAATACAAGTTTTTTCTATACACATGTTTTCTCAATCTCTTGTCTCCTTTATTCCTTTAGTTATAGATGATTATACTTCATTTTCATAACAATAACGCCCATTTCGAATTTTCTACTAAGCACCATAGTTTTGTTTCATCGTATTGACTTTAGGCCCTGATGAAGCTTAAAAACAATGTGAAAGCTCGGCGAATAGGTTGAAGTGCTTTTTCTCAGATTGCATTGAAAAATGGTCCATCTTTGAGATGCTGTAGCTCGCTCCTTATTGGTCGTAAAAAAAATTATATACAAAATTTGTAGGGAATTTAATGCTATACAATTTTATATCGAAACTGTTTCTCGCTAGAACCACTCTTTTTCGATATATTGCGAAAAAACCGAAAAATGTCCGAAAACTTCGAGGTTTTTCGGCTACCAAAAGTTGTGCCGAGCCAAGATTTAGTCTCATTTTTTATATTTTACTCTTTTTACTCATTAAAACGAAATAGAAAAATAGAATCTGCTACCCCACCTTTTGTAAGATGAACCCCTTTTTTGGTCTCTGGGAACTGGACTACTCCCTTGTGTCTAGCTTTCAAACTAGTACCGCGTAAGCCGTTTTGATTCTCAGAGTTTTTATTACACCTTTATTTAGCGAAATACTAATTTACAAAATCACAGACTATACATATTCATATACTTGTAAAATTGCACAAAATATAAATACACTTACACTACCTGTCAAAAATAACGATCACAAACAATATTGGTAAAAACTATTTTACATATCAAACACATTAATAATACACAGTGTATCCCAGCTAATACTTGTCACCCCCATAATCTCCGAACTCGTGAGTGAAAATAATTGAAAATCGCTCAGACCTGTCGATTTTTATGTCAAGGAGAAACACTTTCACCAAATACATCATCATTGTGTTGTCAACCCCCTTAGCCCCAGCACCCCCTACTTCAGAATTTTCAATGGGACTCACGGAGAAAAAAAATCACTAAATATTAGTGAAACTTGAATATCCACAAGTAAAAACTTGAATACTATATGGGACAAATAAACAAGTTAATTACCACAGAAATAATTGTGTTCTTGGAAATGAACACTTATCACTACTAACCAATTTTGATATATTTCAGGCTGTGTCAAGTCACCGGTCGGACAAGGCACGCGCGTTCAGTATGAAGTATGACGATGAGTCGGACCGATCAGATGATTGAAAATATTGGTCACATACGAACAGTTCTAATTAGGTCGTCAAGTCAACCAAATGACCGCGCTGGTCTAAAAGCCGGCGCCACACGATGCGTCGAACATTGGCTCCAACGCTGGACCGAACATTTGAGTTAAAAAGCTACACGGTGTGACGAATGTTTGAAGCATTACGCTTGAAGCAAGTGTGGTACAAACATTTGCCTCTATATCATCATGGAGGATACAGACGTTACAATTGCAGCAGCTGCAGCGGTAGTAGTTTTTAATTGTGTCAAGTTATTAATTGAAAAAAAAAACGTAAAAGACGGTCCAGAAGGTGGTGGATGTTATCTTTGCATAGGAACGGAGGACGGTAAGGAAATAAACAAATATCTTGTATAAGAAATAAACAGTATTTCAGATTTGTCTATAGCCAAGCTTTTATATTTTAGATACAATGGCTCAGATATGCTACTGGATATACGAAGAGAACCCTCAGGAAAATTCGCGAACTTTTGTAGAATGTCTGCAGAAGATTTCGAATACCTTTTGAATAAAATTGGGCCAAAAATTATAAAACACGACACTAATATGAGGAAAGCTATTCCAGTACAAGAGCGGCTAGCAGTAACACTACGGTTTTTGGCTACTGGCGACACATTTACTAGTCTTGGATACTTATTTAGAATATCACATCAGTCCATAAGTCTCATCGTCCCCAATGTTTGTGAGGCTCTCAATGAAGTACTAAAGGATGAAATACAGGTAAAAAAATTTACGCTAATTCATTTGAATTTTTTATTTTCTTTATCGGATAAGTACAATAATTCATGTTACATAAAATTGTCGACATCTATAACATACCAGTAGCATTACAATAGTAACTTCTGAGTGATTTGTCATCAGATTGAGAAATTATATTGAAATTATTATTTTCGTGAGAAGTAGGGGAGGGTTCTGGAGAAGCTACATAGACTGATTTGTTAGTAGATTGGGAAGACATAATATTTAAATTTTCATTTTCTTGTGAACTATGGTAAGATTCTGGAGAAGCTACAAAAACTGATTTGTCTGTTGACTGAGAATACACAATCAAATTGTCATTTACTTGTGGAGTATGAGAGGTTCCTGGAGAAGCTACATAGATCAGACTAGGATAAAAATTTGTGCTTGATGAAGAAGAACAGTGTGCTGGTGTGATAACATGTTGGAAATGTGAGTTAGTAGTAACTGTGGCACCAACACTATCAATTTCCCTGAGTTGTGCTTCAAACACAAGATTATCGATTTTATTTTGTAAAACAATTTGAGTTCTCGGTTTCATCTCTCTGAGTTTAGCAGCCAACAGCTGGCCATACAACGCAGGAGCATCTTGTAATGATTGCGATTTGCTATTTGCAACAGTTGTTAACGCATCACTTGCCTGTTTGAGATGTTTACGTATAGTTGCTTCACTGAGAGTGGGATCTATTCGTCTTTTATTTGCTGAAGTGCCAAGGGACAATGAAACATTTGGATCTATTCGCTTAGGAGTCACAGCTGTTCTTGTGTCGAGAACGTTTCGTTCATTTTCGTGCTCCTCTACTCCCTCATCCTGCAAAACCTCCTCTTCAATCTGTATGTTTTCATCCTGCATCTGAGTATCCTGAAAAAAAAATAATTTTACTTGCCGATAGCTCATGGTGTAAATAACCATAAATATTAGAAAATATATAGGAACCGGCGGAACCTGAATTTGTCGCATATTTATTTTTTATACTGTCCAATACGCCACCAAACATTTTAATCCTTGTTTTATTTTCAGCTACCTCAATCGCCGGAAAATTGGAAAAGAATAGAAAATGGCTTTTATCAGCGATGGAACTTTCCTCATTGCGTGGGAGCAATCGATGGGAAGCATGTTGTACTTCAAGCTCCATTTAATAGTGAATCGATGTATTTTAATTATAAGAAATCGTTCAGCATTATACTTTTGGCACTGGTTGATGCACATTATTGTTTTACTTTTTTTGACGTTGGTGCACAAGGACGAATGAACGACGCTGGAGTCTTTGCGACCACAACACTATATCGCAAAATGATAGGCAGTGAACTTTCGCTTCCACCAAACGAACCTCTGCCAGGGCGCCACAAGAGCGTACCGTACATTTTTGTAGGAGACGATGCCTTCCCTCTGAGTAGTACACTTTTAAAAGCATATTCTGGAAATCATGCAAGAGGTACCATCGAACGGATTTTTAACTACCGCCTTTGTCGAGCACGAAGAGTTGTAGAGAACGCCTTTGGAATTTTAGCGTCTGTTTTTCGTGTTTTCCGAACACCGATGTTGCTACAGCCTGAAAAAGCTGCTATGGTTTCCATGACATGTGCACTACTACATAACTTTCTGCGCCGAAGTACTACATCTAGACAGATATATACGCCAAATGACAGCTTTGATTATGAAGCAGGTGGACAGTTCATACCAGGATCATGGCGACAAGACACTACCAACTCGTCGTTTATTCCTCTTGCTAAAGCACCCAGAAAACCATCGCAAGAGGCAAAGTATATTCGAGAAGAGTTTGCTGAATATTTCATAACCAAAGGAGCGGTTGAATGGCAAAATGATGTTAATTAAATCATTATTAATAAAGGTTTTTGATTCAAAAACTGAATGCTTTGAAATAAAATTACCTCTGAATTTAATGATGCTGTTTTTTTTCCTGTGGCCCTAATGAAACGGTCTATGGCCTCATATGCAAACTATGTTGGTTCATATACATCTTTCGCTCCAGATCCAGTTGTTTCGGAGAGTCTTACTTTTTTTGCTAAGGTTCTATAGGTGGACATAAGTGATTTTTTTTTCTTCGTAACACTTCAACAGTTACATTTATGCTGAATTCACTTGCAATTTCCATCCAAGCATCATTCAAACGGTTCCGATTTTTATGATGTAGGTGTTTCGGATCCCAAAGTACTGGGTGTTTTTCGTATAAGTTGATGAATTCCAATGTTAGTTCATTGCTCCATTCCATGTCCATAATCTATAAAATCACATCCTGATATATAGGTTATCTACGTTTATAATTTATAACAAAATATACATACAGTGACCTCCAAAAAGTACGTACCATATGGGAAAAAAGTTTAATAAAAGAGTATTGGAAAAACATTTCCGGGGATAAGTTTGACCATGTCCGATAACCTAAAACTCAATTTACTCATGGATAAGTTTTTGCGTGCCGAAAAGCACTTTGCGCACGAGTTAGGAACAAAATTTTTCCTACGAGCTTTATATCAAGTAACCTCGAAAAATAAAAAATAAATAATACCTAATACATAATTAAATTACTTGTTCATAATTGTAATAACGAGGAAACAATTATTGATTGATTATTTCATGAATTGATTACAAATTCGATGAGTTCATTTATTTTAGCAGTGTTCAAACTTTTTCATGATTCAATGGGACCAAACTTGTCGGTGTTTGTAGATTGGTGCTGATTCAGAAACTGAGACAAAAATCTGACATGTGTCAAAGTCAAAAGGTGCACTTATTGATGCCTAACAACATTGTTTAAACAATGCTAACAATATTATGAAATATAATCATTTATCATTATCCAAGAAACACATTTTTTTTGTTTTAGGCTGTAATACAAATTTCGGGAATTACGATTGAAAACCAAAATAGACTACAGTTGCATCAGCTTCTCACATTACATGAAATATTCCTCACGTACTAAAATAAATAAAAAATTTCGCTACCAATGATATTTTCAGGCATTTTTACTTTTCCGCAAGCTCGTCGGAAAAATTGATTTTCAAATTATCGGACATGCACAAACTTTCCCCCAGGAAAGTTTTTCCATTACTCTAATAATAAACTTTTCTCCCATATGGTAGGTACATACTTTTTGGCGGTCGCTGTATATATATACTACGTAATAATCCGTCGTCAGATAATAAATACTTTCATGATATAAACGATATTATCTACTACGAATTAATTGAGAAAACCTGATACTGAAATATTATTTTCCTATAATGCATTATCACAAATATTCATTATGTTTTATTTTTCTGATACAATTTAGAAATGTTGTTTGAGCGAATACGAAATAAAAAACTGTTGCCAATTATAATAAAAATATACACACCTTTTCAAAACACATGCAAACACAACACTGCTTCTGTCGAACTACTAAAAGTCCAAAACGAATCTACGAGTCGTGTAGCCGTGCATCAAATCCACGAATGTATTCCTTCCAACGTTCCAGGAATTCCTTTGACTCGGGTCAAGAATACCGACAATAGCCCGAACATGGCCCAGCGCGAACGTTGGAAGCTCGACATTGGTAGCTCGAAGGTTTGAAAGTCGGCCACACGATGCGACGCACTGTCAAGCCTCCAATGTTGGAGGGTGTTCGTGGCATCGTGTGGCGCCGGCTTAATCATATTGGTCCTACCGGTGACTTGACTCAGCCTCAGATTAATACCCATTATTGTCCACTTTACTGATGCCAAATGAATTGTTCACTTATGGGTAGACTATAGGTTGATGCGGTGTACACAGATTTCTCTAAGGCTTTCGATAAGATCAGTCATAATATACTTCTTCACAAACTTTCAATAATGGGCATTAATGAAACTTACTTACAACTTTTAGAATCATACCTCCATCAACGCAAACAGTATGTTCATTACAATGGTTTTTATTCAAATATCTATTTTGCAACTAGCGGAGTACCTCAGGGGTCCAATCTTGGTCCATTATTATTTTTGATATTTATTAATGACTTGTGCAATCTATTGGAGTGCAATAGGTTGATGTTTGCAGATGATTTGAAGTTATACGCTACTATAACCAGTTTAGATGACTGTATGATATTGCAAAATCAAATTAATACTTTACACACATGGTGTCTTGAAAATTGCTTGCATTTGAACATATCTAAATGTAAAATCTTAACATTCAGCCGGAAACTCAATACATTACAATTTCCCTACAGCATAGATAATGTCACATTAGAAAAAACTGATACCATTAAGGATTTAGGTGTCTATTTTGATCAGCAACTCACATTCAATCAACACATAAATAGTATTGTTAGTTCAGCATATCGATCATATGGCTTCATTATAAGAAACTGTAAAAATTTCAATAATATTTTAGCATTGACCTCTCTATATTTCAGTTTAGTCAGATCGAAACTAGAATATGGGTCCATAATATGGAATCCTATATATTTTCAATACTCATCTGCTATCGATAAAGTTCAAAAGAAATTCTTAAAATTCCTAAGCTTCAAAATCAACGGAATTTATCCTCCAAGAGGCTGTAATTATCTTGATTTGTTGCATAGATTTGACTTTGTATCATTAGAAAAACGTAGAAATCAGGCTTCTGTTTTATGCTTGTGTAAATTATTCAATGGTAAAATTGACTGTCCCGCATTACTGTCGCAAATTAATATTTTTGTTCCAAGAATAACATCTAGACACAACACTACTTTCTTATGCAAAAGAGCTCAAACAAATTTAATGTTAAAGGCACCAATACATTTTATGTGCAGTAATGCAAACAAACTTTCTAGTGTTTGTGACTTCTTTTCTTGCAGTGTTTGTGAACTCAAGAATAAATCTCGTGCGCATCTTTGAATTTTTGTATTTTTTATTTTATTTTTATTTTTTTTTTGTTTTTGTATTCAAATAGGACCTGTGATTGTCATTCATTCATATTTAGAAATTAGTGCTACTAATTAATCTTGTATTGTCATTTATAAAATTGCTCTGTAAATGGGAAACTGTTGGGCAATAAACGCTATTATTATTATTATTATTATTATTATTATTATTATTATTATTAGTACGTTGATCAGTAACCCCAAGTGAACTCAATCTATAATTTTTCAGCCTCTACTTTCTTTTTGACCTATCTTTTGGTATTATTTTCAATACCCAGTAAATAAGCAGTTCTCTTGTCATTGGTGTATTATTTACTTACTTGAATCGTTTTCTCTGAGTAGCCTTCATGGTCAGTTTCAAGAATGTGTATGTACTGTAAGTGGATGAAAATTGCATCATAGAAAAATATACTTTGAATCATTTCAAAATATGAAATAATCGAATGACTATTATTATCAAGTATGATTTTCTCCTATCTTTGGCAATAGTCCCCGACATATTAGATCATTGTATGATTCTGAACAGTTCAAAGTATAATTTGTCATACTTACAATTTTCGTCCTTTTAACACTAGAAATAATTGAAAATTTCCAAATAGGCTATACTCACTGGAAAACCATTAATAAATATTACACTTACGAGGATTTCATTACTACAAACATGCATAAATGTGATGCCGGCAACAATATCACACTCATAACATAACGCTACATGTGGATGAAATGATAAAATGACGCCGTGGCTTGTGAGGCCGTTTTCGCAACAGAATAATTTTGCGGAAACATCCGAAAGTGCCCGAACCGAAAAAGTTAACTAAGCATAAGTGAATTGATCACTAACCCAATCGACTTGATCGATTGACGTTATTATTGAGATGGCTTAGACCAAGTGAAGTTCTTTCAGACAAACGATTTAGTAGTGGTAGGTTTCATTATACCTACAATTAGTTTAGTGTATACCTATAAATATCGAACATGGAAAATATTTTGATTCGCTTAGTATTCTGATGAGTTACGGTACGAACACACTTTCAGAAACATTATTTCGCTTATTATGAGTTTCTCATAATCCTACCGTAGGTGAAAATTAAGTACCCACAATTGACTTTTTTTCAAGTAAACAATTTACTTGGCCGAGTTTTCTCCGTATACTATACTTGTGATACATCATTTTGAAGGGAATTCAATCCCAAATACGTCTTGTGATATATTGTGCAGTGCTATAAACTCGATCCCTAAACTTACTGTGAAATAGGCATACTGTTTCTAATATATAGAAACAAGGTAAGGTCAAGATTCGTTGTTCTATGAATAAAGGCTTACAAGAATCACTGAATTTAGCTCTGCACAAGTATCTAATTTCCCTTTACTGCAATATGAAAATAGTTTTGAATAAAAATCCACTACAAGAACCCCAAAAGCAGATTCCATATCTCAGATGAGAATCAATTACCGCATAGTATACCTTTTTGGCCATATCCCTACCAAGTTCCCACGAGGTCGTTCTCACTGCAAAACATCCAGAGGCTATTTTTCCACCCAGCTTTTTCATATGGTCCTCAAACTTTAACTTTTCGTCAATGTACAAGCCAAGAAACTTCGTTGTTCTTGTACTGCTAATAACTTCATTACCCAGAAACAGTTCTGGCAGATGACCTTTAAAAGTGAGGATATTCGTTTTCGATATGTTTAACGATAATAAATCACACCACTGCTTTACCTTGATAACATCATTATTGATTTGTTGATGCAGATCAACGTCATTTCTATTATTCCAAAGTAAGGTAGTATCATCTGCAAACTGAGTAAACTTTCCCGTAATCTTTATTGAGGCTAGGTCATTCATGTAGATTAAAAAGAGAATTGGGCCAAGCACTGATCCTTGAGGAACTCCCCATTTGATCAATAATTGTTGCGATAATTTGTTCTGAAGAGACACGCTTTGCGTACGACCTGATAAGTACGACTCAAACCACTTCAGAACTATATCTCTGAAGCCATACCTTTCTAATTTCTTCAACAGGATTTTATGGTTGACACAGTCAAACGCTTTAGTTAAATCACAAAAAACCGCTGCCGCAACATCTCCATCATAGAGATTGAAATAAACATCCTGTAGTAGGTTAAAAATAGCATCACTTGTTTCTTTCGATCTTTGGAACCCAAATTGAAATGGATAACGTTGTGCTTTTCCAAGAAAGTCATCATTCTATTTTTTACAAGTTTCTCAATTAATTTAGAAAGGGAAGGTAACAATGAAATGGGTCTAAAATTGGCTGGATTTTCAATATCCCCACCTTTGTGTAACGGAATCACCACCGCCTCTGATCGGTCCAGAACCATTCTGCGGACTTGGAAAATCTTACTTCCAAGAAGAACTCATTAAAACTGAAGAAGAAATTAGAGCAACATACTGGCAAAGACTTACAGGTCTAAGGCAGGCCAAAAATCAGAGGCAATTTCAACCGAGCAAGATCGAAAACACTGATTAACCTCAGCAAAACTAGTCTAAAGACAATCACTGGATTTCTGACTGGGCATTGCAGACTCAAAGAGCACCTAAGGAAGCTAGGCTTAGAGGAGGACAGCACCTGCAGATTATGTGGGGAACATCCAGAAACACCCCATATATCGATGGTGTGTTATGCTGTACATCACAAGAGATTGAATATACTTGGATCACACCAACTGACTGTGGGAGAAATACCAAGAATAGACCCCTCAAAATCCTCAAATTCCCCAAGGAATTGAGGCTTGAGGGGCTGCTGTAAACGAGAGCACATTGAGATAGCAGAAGAAGATGGAGCACAATAGATCTAATCAGGTCGCAGCGCATCAGTTACCATCCACACTTACCATTACCATTACCTTGAGTAATATATGATATAATGTCAAATTGCAAACAGGTACTTTCATGTCAGGTCGATTCCTAACCTAACTAATCTTCCAAGAGGCAAACTCAGGACTTCTCAAAGGCTTCTCGGAAATATTTCATTTCCCATTTTATTCGTCTCACCCATCTATACTAATACCACGTTCTGGCTGAGCTCCTTCACAGACTGATCCCATTTTGAGACCATAAGATTTGCCAGGGGGTTTATTTATATTGTTGATTCCTTGAAATCCTTCTCAAATAAAGAATTTCAATACTTCTTATCGCCAATGAATGAGTATGAAAGTTCATTCGAATCTTTAGAGAAAGATATACCTAGTATCTGAACATATTTATTCAAGACTATATATATAAACACAAGATTCTGGGGAACAATGGAAAGTGCAAAATATTCTTCGCAAGTAACGAATGTTTTGTAGTTAGTGTCATCTGAGATGTTGGGATAACAACATGCGTTTGATACTTTACTTTGCGATTATTGTGATCATCAAATTTGTGAGTATTTTCTGAAAATTTTATTTTTTTTTTCGCTGAGGAATAATAATTTCCATAATTTCGAGCTACCTAGGATTTTTTTTTTTAATTCTGAATGGACAGTTTTGGAATATTGAATCTGAACTGATACATACTGAGAACACCGTGGTGGTAACTGGTGTGGACGATAGTTACTATTAGTGATAATCTATAGTTTTTCCGACGTTTTATAGGGAAAAAGCTATTTTCTCCCATCGAGTGATACTTTGACAATGTCACTTTTTCCGCTCAGGGGATTTTTTTCTACTTTTGCACCGGGTCACGAGACTTGTGCCGTAACAACTCTGGAGAAGAAGCCGAATTTGCTGCATCTGAAAGTTCTGCAGTCAGCAACAGAGTCGGAATTCATTCCTGATTGAAGAAAGAAAGTATTTTGTATCATCATAGTTCATGATATGATCATTATCTAATCCAATTTTAGTTTTCTTTTAAAGTTCTATAATTGCCTTTGTGAAAAGCTATTCGTGAATTTGAATTATTTTTTGTTTTACCCAAACATTTTTTTAAATTAAAATGCAGACAGGGAATTTCTTAAACTACTTTGGACTTTTCTGTTATATGATCTTTTTGTTTCAATTTATTGAACAATTTGTCCACTGGTTTTTATAGTTATCGTATAATTTGTTCAATTAATAAACACAGCCTGAACTCTACCTGACAATTTCCCTCATATTATATAAACCAACCAAATGCCTTAATTTTTTGAATTCAAACCAATGAGAAGAGGACTTTTCGAAAAAACTGTCTCCAGCCCGTGGTATTTTCAAATCGGTGTTTCACCTGTTCCTTATTTATACGTTTCGATAGCTACAATGATCACTGTAAATATAGAAACGTCAGTTTGACGCTTCAACTCTACAACTGACATTAATGACACAAGATGAACCGTTCCTGCAATACGTATTTAGTCTATAATAATATAGTGTATTCGTGAAATTGTCTGATCGAATATCCCTTCAAAATGCAGAATTTTCAAAATACTTTCACCTTGCCAGTCGCTCAAACTGTATTGCTGTACGAAAGACCACTCGAGCAAGCTCTTGTGGTGTTTCTAAGCAACACAGTTTTCGTGACAGCAAGGTGAAAGTATTTTTTGAAAATTCAGCATTTTGTCGGGATATTACTACTGACTATTCCACTCTTCTGAAGATATTCACGTAATCTGACCAATCACAAATCAGAGACAACTTGTATTATCGCGAAAACACCAGCTGTCTCTCAACTCTGATTGGTCTGTCAGCGTTGGTGTTTTCAACGATGTAACCATAGATGACAAAGCAGAGTTTGACATTTTGACAGATCATAATTGTAGGCGAAAACGTCAAAATGAGCCGCATCGTAACTATATAATAAATTATTGATAGTTATAATACAGTTTTTGTGATTATAGTTGATTGATTATGGTTATGATGAATTCAATCACTTGTGTGAAAAGTCATTCTGTTTGTCAAATCTAAATTTATCTGTTGCGCTACCTGAATGGTCAACAACGTTTTTGCTGTTTTCTTCTTTGGCAATAATACTGATAGTATTAGCAGATTTCTCTTTGCGACAATTTGAGGCATTTTGCCAAACTGATGTATTCGCACTACTTGCCTACAACCAGTCCCATTTGAATATTTTAAAAAAGTGTCGACTTTCAAAATTTCCGGGGGGACATATTTTCTATACAATGGCATATAAGTTTCGTTGATTGACAATACATTTTCGTTTATTTCTGTAAACGTATATGCACATCCCAAGGTTTTTTTAGTTCTCCAAAAAACTTTCTTCATGTCTGCCGCCGTCCTAATTTGGCAATTATTCTGACCACGTACTTATGCAGAAATACCCTTTCAGCAGAAGAGCTCACACCCCAGTTCAAGATTGTATAGTGCAAGTGACAGCCAATAGTGTCATGATACAGATTCAACAGAACTTCCTTTCCACAATGATTTGACATAAATCTCAATGAGTTTATAATCTAGAGTTAGACCCAGCATTTTCATTACTGAGTTGGATGTCACCTCTAGTAGGCTGCTTTCATAGATTTTGAAAGTCTTGGTGGTATTTTGCATTGTGAATTTTACCCATGCTGTTTTGCTGATATTGAGTGCTAAATGGTTTTTATCAGCCCATGTCATTACTCTTTCATATATGGTTCTGTTGTTTCTGCAAGTATTACTGCATTGTGATCAGTGACAAGAAAATTGATATCATCTGCCCATGACACTATATGTACACTCGAAAGACTATGAAGATAGTTTTTCAAGTCATTTGCATATATGCGAAAGAGCAGTGGCCCGAGTATAGATCCCTGTGGAACTCCTTGTTTACAAGCCAAGGACTAACTTGAATATCTTGAATTATTACACTTTGTGACCTATCATGTAATTATGACCCCATCAAATCTTGAGCAATACCAACATAGCGATGCATTTTCTCAATCAGTAAATAGTGATCGACACAATCTAATGCCCTAGAAAAGTCAATAAATAAAGGTTTCGTCAAACCAAAGCGGGAACGCGGGAGCGGGAGCAGGAACGGAACATTAGAACCGTGCGAATTGCTAGAACAGTACACTTAGCAAACCATACATATTTCGTTGCTTGTATGCATTTCGGAATACGATTAATCACACCGGTATGTTCCACTCTGGATTTTAGTATCGGATTCATCTCGCTCCCGCGTTCCCGCGTTGGTTTGAGGAAACCTCAAATCTGTAAATTGCCACACTGAGAGAAAATATTGCTGAATAATATCATTTCAATTTGTTAGAGCCATGTATGATCAACAGAAATAAATGATATTCGTCACTATGATAATTTGTTGATCATAAATACGTGGAAAAATAGACACAGTTTCCCTATAAACACAGCTTCCCTATTAGTTTAGTATTATCAGGAAATTTTCTTTATTCATAAGAATCAACAAAATAAAATTATCTCTTAAAAGAGATTCAATATATTCATCAGAAGTATACAATATACAGTGTGTTTTGCTTCTCATGGAAACACCCCCGGATCTTCCGTAATTTCTGACGTAGAACCACGAAATTTCAAGGATCGATATATACACTAGAAATGAACTAACTCACTGCACCAATGCATGAAATTACTACTAGCTCAAACAACTTTTGCAGTATTTCCACAATCAATTCAGGTTGCAAACAAACTTTTTTAGTATAAAATAAACCAAAAAAAAATTGTTTCAGAAATAATGCAAACATTTTTTAAGTTGGTACGAAACGTGGGAAGTAATTTCCTAGAAAACATGAAATCATCACAGCCGAAATCTTGTCTTGTCTTGTCAAATAAAAAAATACATGTTGAAAAGGGAAACATTCTAAAATGAAAATTGAACCAAAACATGACTCCTCTGGAAATGGAAAAAACCTACGATAAATTGAAGTTACATTTTTGTAATATCTATCAGAAAACAACTACTTACCAGGCTAAAGCCACGCTGGACATTGAACTACATCTGATAGATACTGTGAAAAGATCCCATATTATTTCTGTTGGATATCACAAAAAAGTTACTTAAATTTATCCTAGGGTTTTCGTTTCCAGAGGAGTCATGTGTTGGTTCAATTTTCAATTGAGAATGGTTCCCTTTTTAACATGAATCCCTTGTAGATTGTAGATTGTAGGGGGGTCGTACAGCCTCACAAGCACTTCGACCTATAAGTTCTTTTGTGCGTGACCCTTGGTCTATTCGAGGCCCGGGATTCCGAGACTTCTTTTGAAGTTTATCAGTTTCCTGGGAGCGAAGTTCCTGTCGGAGGGCGTTAAATAGGCCCCTTCCAGGAACTTAAGCCTCTTGCAGATGTTCTGCAGTTTCCGCGAAGTTCTCGCAGTAGCGGCGACTATGACTCTCTTATTAACCCATCTTTTTGAGGTGGTACCCCAGAGGGCAGTGTCCAGTGAGGAGTCCCGTTACCATCTTCAAGTCTTTCTTGTCTAACTCGAGAAGCTGTTTAGCTTTCTTTGGCGATAGGCACATTAGTCTTTTCGCTTGTCTTTGTCCTGGCACTTTATTCCTGTGAGATTTCATTTCATCGGTTTCCCAGCGTCGGAACTCCTCCTTCAAGTGGGCTTTGGAGAGTCCACAGAAGGCTTCTGGGCTGGGAAATTGTGTGTTTGCCCCTTCTTTGGCAAGGCAATCTGCTTCTTCGTTACCTTTAATTCCTTTGTGACCTGGCACCCACATCAGGGTGACCTGATTGTTTGTTGCCAGTTGTCTCAGGGATTTTTTACAGTCCCAGTCAGCTTAGACTCACAGGTGTATGACCTCAGAGCTTTTAGTGCTGCTTGGCTATCTGATAGTATATAGATTTCTGCCCTTCGAGTGCCTCTTTCAAGGCATTCCTGGGCACATAATTCTAAAGCATGTACTTCTGCTTGGAAGATGGTTTGGGTGTTACCAAGGGGTTTTGAGAGCCTAAAATTTGGTCCTGTAACGCCCACTCCAACCCTTTCATCCATCTTAGATCCATCTGTGTACCACACTGATGCATCCCTTCCCAGTTGAGGTCCGTTCTCTGTGCATATTTGGTGGCTGTTTATGACCACTTCAAACTGCCTTTCGAAGTCGTATCTAACTGGCATGAAATCTGTCGGTTTAGACATGGCTTCTAGGGGAATGTGTTCCAATATCTTCAAGTGTCAAATCAGATTTCCCGCTTTTGAGTTTTTTGTCTGGATCAGTCTGAAGGCACTGTTTGCTGCTTCTTTCATTACACATAGGTGCAATGGCGGAAGTTTTAGCATTACCTCTAAGGCTGTAGTGGAACAAGTAAATATTGCCCCTGTTATTCCCAGACAAGCTAGCCGCTGCACTTTCTGCAGCTTGACTTGTGCTGAAATTTGTTGAATTTTTGGCCACCATACCAGTGAGGCGTAGGTGACCATGGGTTTGATGATCGTTTGGTATGACCAATAAATCATTTTTGGTTTCAGACCCCATGTCTTACCAAAGACTCTGCGGCATGTCCAGCTTGCCGCTATAGCCCTGGAAAGAATGTGGTTGATTTGGCTGTTCCAAGTCAGTTTTTGGTCTATTATATGAATCCCTTACAAGAGAGGTTATCTTGTACGATGGGGAAAATAGCTACTAAAGTTTGTCTTTCAGTCGCAGATGATTCCACAACTGACTTCATGAACATGCTGTTCATATTTTAAATAAAATGAAAACCTATTGCATTTTTTTCATTCTTTTCAAATATGACAAAGTTTTCTAAATCTATGGTGGTAGTAAAATTGATGTTTTCTGCGAATTTACTCCCTAAGTTCCCGACCAATAAAAAAATATTTCTAAAATCAATTCGTGTTGCAATCAAAATTTTTCATTATAAAATTAACAGCGAGACTTATGACAGAGAGAAATATTTCTTTGCGTTTGACTTAGATTTTTTTCGGCTTAGTTATTAAAAAAAGTATGAATAAATAATTCATTTACTTTGATGCCAAACTTGGAAATGTTCGCAGAATTGGGAACGATAAAGGATGATATTTTCTTTGATTTCATCAATTTGAGACTCTTTTGCATTTTTTCTCTACAAAATAACCAGAATTGTTTCTAATTTACATTTTTCACAATGTTGTACAAAGTCGCAAATTTTTATAGTTTCATTGAACACAAAAATACAACTTTTGTGAAAGTTTTGCATTGTTTTGCTATTTTCTCTTAACGTTTGCTAACGTAATTGGCCAATCAGAGTTCCTAGATGAATGAACACTTGTATTGAGCATGATACTTGTAAATTCATTAATAACACAATTTTTCGACTAGTTGTTCTGGAATTATTTTGTGATAAGGCTTTGTTTGAATATTATGGTTGAAATTATCCTTATCAGAAACTCTTATTGACTTCCCAAATATTGTTTTATACCGGTGCCATGCGAATAAAAAATATTGTTTGAACTTGCCGACCTTGAGAATCATTGACTCCGTCACTGTTCCAAAAGTCTGCAAAGGCAGATGTATACAGAGTCTGGCTGATTTCAGGATATAAGCGGGATTTATTCTTATTTCTCAGAAGTTTTATTGTGGACCAAATCAAACGTTCAATTGATAAGTGGATGAATTATTTTTAACGACGAACGTTTAAGTAATCCAAAAGATCAAGCAGCAGCTTTCGGCGAGTTTCTGTCTTCAGACATTCATAAAAAGATTTCTGATCACTTTGGTGAAAATGCCAGCACCAATTGTACCAAAAGTAGTCTTGCCCCTCAAACAATGTTTTTTGCTCCCGTTTCGGAACTAGAAGTCATCGACGCAATTCAACTTTTACCAAATAAAAATTCTACTGGTTTAGATGAAATTCCAATTAACGTTATCAAGCAATGTAAAGAGATAATCGCTCCAATACTCACTTATATTATAAATAGTTCTATCACACAAGGCACATTTCCAAAAAGCCTTAAAATAGCCTCCATAATTTTATTATTTAAAAAACGATGACCCTAGTAACATAGAAAACTACAGACCAATAGCATTATTGAGTGTTTTGTCCAAAATTATAAAAAAACTCGTTTTTAAAAGAGTTGAGTATTACTTGAGTTCATTCAAACTACTTACAAATTGCCAACACGGTTTCAGAAAAGGGTTTTCAACTGAAACTAGTCTAGTTGATTATACCGAATACATTAACAAACAATTAGATAGTGGTAATCACGTTGTGTCTGTTTTATTTGACTTGACCAAAGCTTTCGATACGGTTGATAAATCTTTTGTTTCTGATAAGTTGAATGCAATAGGCATACGTGGTTGTCTTAACGATTGGTTTCTCTCCTACCTAGAAAACAGAAAAATTGTCGTGAAAATCGACGTCGTTATCTCCAAAGAATATTATATTGATATTGGTACCCCACAAGGCAGTGTTCTTGGGCCCCTAATTTTTTTATTATCCATTAATGACTTACCTCATTATATAACACAAGCTGAAGTCTTTATGTATGCAGATGATACATGCATGGTTATAACTGATCATTCGGAACAGAATCTTCTAAAAGAAATTGACAATACTTTTATTGAATTTGAAAACTGGTGTTCTAGAAATAGGCTTATTATAAATTTGAAGAAAACTGTATGTATAGAATATTGCAGCTTGTATAAAACACCTTTGGAATGTCTAATTGTATTCAATGAGTCCATTGTTTCTCGAGTTGTTGATGTTACCTTGGTAACATTAAAAAACATAGTATTCTATAAAAAAAATTCAAAATATAAAAGTGGTAAAAGAAAGATACATGGTTGGATTCACTATGTCATGAGGAAACAAAAGGAGTAGAAATATAGCGGGTGTACCATTTAAAGATCGAGAGTTTACGTCACTTCTGGTGAAACCAGAAGTTGCATGAAGCTGAGCAACTTCTCAAAAAATGTAGTTTCTTGTTATATACAGATCCTTCAAATATCATTCCATTATCTTCAAAAACAAAATATTGAAAAGGGCTAGTCACTTTCCGCGGACACCCGGTAAATGAATTTTTCCGATACTCATATCGTAAATATCTTTTAAATTTAACTGCATCGTAATACTTGTCAAATTTCCTAAAAACCTTTAGATTAAAACTCTTAATTTTGAAAGTTGTTTGTTGCTAGGTAACAACTCCAAATTGAGCTGGGGTCTAAGGCCATATTGACAGGAGAGTATGATATTGTTCGCTCCCAATTGCAAATATCAAAATTAAAACACGCCGTGTTATGAAGTTTGTTGCTACGCCAAATTCTCAGTATTATCATATGAAATAAGCTTGTAAACAACAATTCTTATCTCTATGTCAACAAAACGTGATTACAGTATTATAGATTTCCATTACCTACCTCATGGGTACATATTAAAAAATAAGCAACATTATTGTGATCTTAAATTCATTCCCAACATTGTTTTTGGACTAATGATGCTGACATGATAATGAATAGCTCATGATACACGTGTATGAGAGCCCTTGCAGTTGCACTTGCAACGTTGAGAGCACGAGAGTACGAGGGTGTTTTCATGAGAAAGGAAACACACTGTATAAAACTAGCCGACTGTGTATAAGAATAACGACGTGAAGATTTTAGATTAAATGAAAATAATTTTGTTAAATGAACATATTTCATTAAAATATGTAGTTTTATTATCTAAATAAATCAAAATTATCCGTATATTTGAGAAACCCCTTAAGTCATGATTTGCAAATAATATTTTGGTCCCTTTACAAAAACTCAGCACACTTGCCTTGATACTATCAAGAAGTACACCAATTCTGCAATTTTAGAAACAAAGCAATGCTTTATCTCACACAGAAACGATTTAATAAAGTTTTTTTTTAATTCCCCAACATTTTACTTTTTTGACTTATAGTATTTCTCAAATGACCGATTCAATTGTGTTTTCTGTTTCGTATCAGGTGCTACTTCAGTTAGTTCCTTTTGATCAGCATAGATCTGACCCGTCATAGAATACGGATTCCATAATTATACACAGGGTCATAGATCCAAACGCATTATGACATTGAAATTGCTGACTTCCTGTGATCTTCTAGAAAACTTTTTCAATTAAATTCAATTCTTCATTTATTTATATCTAATACATATGAACAACATGATAGTAAATATGTCCAAAAAACCAATGGTGTTCTAAAAATAATCATAAAAATTTGTTGATATCGAAAAATTCAAGAATTGTAGCTAAACTTAAAACTATATCTTAATTAATATAAAATAAATATTCAATTGTTTCGCTTGACAGAGCTGAATAGATTATTACTGGAAATTCATTGCTCACGACATATTTTTTAATTTTGCTTTTGAATTTTTTTGGACTCTTTATTTTCTTTATTGCTTCTCTACCTGAAGCATAAATGCATGCCAATGTGAATTGCATGTTTTTGAGAAGTTGTTTTTGGAATCTTGGAATTTGTAATTGAGTTTCTGCTTGACTTCTTGTTGCGTAGTTATGTTTAAATTTTGTGCAATATTTGGTGTTTAAATATGATAAATATGGCATTGATTTGGAATAATTGTTCAATCGTGAATACATTTGCCTCTGTATAATATATGATGATTGTGTAGGATACAACCATTTTTTTTTCTCATTAGTATTTTGAGAATATACCTTTGTACAATATTTGAGTTTTCTAGATGCGTTGAATGAGCTAATCCCCATGCTACTATACCGACTTCTAAAATTGACTGTACAAGCGCGTAATATATCGTAAAGAAAGTTCGTTGTGATAAAATATTCGTTGATATTTTGAATTTTGGTAGAGCACACCGAAGTATTTTTTTAATATGATCTATATGTTTGCTCCAATTCGAAAATCAGGCGATAAATACGCCCAAGTATTTGATCTCGTGTACCTCCTCAATGTCGTTTAACAGTCACAAACATTAGTACAGTTATTTTTGTTATGCATTTTCATTTTATTGATATTTGGATACCCTGCTTCCCTTACCGAGAGATTGATAAATTTTGTTTTTTGTAAATAAGAGTCAGTAAATTCTTATACATCTGATTATAAATAATTTTCATCCCCATTTCAGATTCAGGATCTCGTTATATAAACGTTGACAAATAACGGCCCCAATACAGTCCTTTGCGGTACACCGTAAACAGTTATTTTTGCAATACTGATAGTTTGATTAACTTTCATTAGTTGAGTCCGATTAGTCAGATAAGAATTGACGTGATCAGCAGCTTTGTCTCTGACACCGTATGCTTCTAATATTTCTAGCAAGACTGTATGGGAAACCGTGCCAAACGCTTTTTTCAAATCTATAAATACGGCGATTACCTTTTCGTTTTTGTCAATTGAATTCTACAATGTGTTTTTACCTCAAAAATAGCATCACTTGTACTAAGGCCCTCCCTGAATCTATACTGCCTTAAGGATATTATGTTTATCAAAGAATTCCGTTAGTCCTGTCTTTAAAATTTTTCATGAATCTATGGGAAATTGTTAATAACAGATATTGGACAATAATTTCCGGTATCATATCTTGGTCCAGATTTGTATATCGGTGAAATAATACTTCTTTTGAATGATGCCGGTAATTAAATGTCAACTTGTTTATTTCAAATAGAAAAACCTGTATTGTAATCAATGTCTGAATTATACGTCAAATTCCAAAAACGTTTTCCTTTCGTAGGTAGTATAAAGAATTTTCGAATAATTTTTTTTTGAATATCTCGACAGTAAAAATATATCTCATACAGATGAAAATGAGAGATTTTTTTGCAGAAACACAGTAGACATTCCGGTTTACCAACAGGCTATTGGAGCCATCATACAGGGCCCTACTCTTTCGTATAGTTAGAGAATTTTTATCAAAAATCACTTCCGCAGTTTTGTAACTCTTTCCAAGGGGAAGCACTCTTCGAGGCATACACTCCCAAGAAATCCAAGGAAATCACCATATGTTACTTTCTTTTCCTTAGTTTCAGCGGCAACGTTCTTACTTCGAACTTTATTTGAACAAGAAAATTGAAAAATCAGGCAACGAAAAATAAAAGAGTACGAACCAAAACAGCACGAACAAATAAAAACTGTAGCTTTAAGAATACATTCGAAAATAACGTAGTTCTCAGAACGTATTAATAGATAAGTGGATTTTTAAAGCGTGTTTAGGTAAACATCAATTGTTCACGCGTGATGTTTTCCGTTTCAATTGCGTCAATGAATTATCACAGCAGTTCGGTTTTGCCGTGAGAATAATCGCCTAACATACTATACAGTGCTGTTTTCTATAGTCCCCTTGTCGACTTGTTGGTACACAGTGTGTATCAGCGCATTTTTTCAACAAAAACTTTCTATACTGGGTGTGTCATGTAACAGCGGCCGATACCAACTTTCTTATTTCAACTGCAACACCCTGTATTTCAATGCACATCTTTAAATGTTTCGGAAATATTGAGTTTTTTCAGATTTATTGCAAAAATTAACAGAAATGCACAAAATAACAATTCTGCAGATGATTGGTGATGGAGATAACATACGGACACAAATGAAAGTTACTCGCTCATTTCATGAAAATCGTCTATATCCCAATGGACAATTATGGGTAGAATAGACAGTGGTATTGGCCACTGTTACATGACACACCCAGTATAGAAAGACTTGCGGGGGGGTACCGCAATAAATTTTGATTTTGTCGGTTTGTCGGTTAAATAATCTCATATTTGTGAACCTGTCTCGTCCGAAAATGAAATCCTTCCCAAAAAAGCATTGTTTGGCAGCACATTATTCTGCAAGATCCAATTGCAATATTCCATCCTACGTTCATAACCGTTTTCGTACAAGTGCTGGTGCAAGATTCGGCTTACCGTTTGGTGACTACATAGTTTCCAATTCAAACCCCATTTGCCTTAATGATAACGTTTTCTTCGGGATCAAATCTAAAAATTTTAACAGTCATCTCATTATATATATTTAATTGTGTATCTTACGTGAAGTCACACAATGAAAATTTCACAAGCAGAAAAGATTTGAGTCTAGTAACAGGATATAATTTACGCGAAAATCAGATGTTGTCGATTCCACTTCATTATACTCATCTACTGTTTCAAGAGGTCCTCACATTATGTCTATAAAATTATATAATAATCTTCCTATCCACATTAGAAACCTCACAAGTCTGAACTCATTCAAAAATGGGGTAAAATCTTTTTTTGCTGAAAAATCCATATTATTTCACTAACGAGTATATTAATCAACACTAATCGATCTATATCTATGATGTGTATGTATAAATATGTCTACAGTGTATATGTACATATGTGTATATACAGTGTGTTCATAAAGTAACCCCCCCTGTTAACTTTTGAACGGGGTGGAATTTTCTTTTGAATTTTTTTTTGGTGAAATGGTATGTTATAAGCTACTTTTTGACAGTAATGAAAAAAGTCTATCCTTCAAAATGGCGGCCAGGCGCCATTTTGAAAGATTTTTTTAAATGGCATGGGGGTTCGAGTGATACCTCATTCGAATTGTCTTTTGATTTTCCATACGACCACAAAATTTTAGACAAAAATATTCATCCATAACAAAATGGCGGCACATTATGTTAGAACTTTTATACGCGATTTCTTTGAATAAATGGCTTTAAACGAGCTCAATTGAAATGAAAAATATTTTTTGATATCTACAAATGTTCTCTGTCCCTCAGAATCGTATATGGGACATGATTTCTGAGATTTGCTGAGATTCAATAAAACGAGGTATTACACTACCTATCTACTCATTTGAATTTTTTTCTGATATGGCACCCATCTGCCATTTTGAGTGACAAGAAGCTCTTGCAGAAACGAAAAAATATTTTATCATTGCACTAAAGCTCTTTAATAGCCATTTTTTCGACAGGATCCTCTCGTGAGAGTTCTAACATAATGTACCGCCATTTTGTTTTGGACTAATATTTCTGTTCGAAATTTTGCTGCCGAATAGAGAATTGAAAAACGAATCGAATGAGGTATCACTCGACCCCCCATGCCATTTAGAACATTATTTCAAAATGGCGCCCGGCCGCCATTTTGTAATATAGAATTTTTTTTCATTTTCAAAAGTAGCATATGAACTACCATTTAACCAAAAAAAAATTCAAAGGAAAAGTCCACTCCCTTCAAAAGTTAACAGGGGGGTTACTTTATGGACAGACTGTATAATATCCTATGTAGTGTTAAATATGCCTTTTAATCTGTATGTGTGAGCAATTTGATTTAGTATTGTTAATTATATTTTTAATGTTAGTATATTATAAGGACGCATTAGTAATGTATATTTTTATGACGTATCTGACGTATTTCTATGTTTATTTGTATAAACCTGAAGAAATAAAGATGATTGATTGATTGATTGATTGATTGATCATGGTAAGACTCTCTTCGGAATTGTTTTTCAAGACGATTAAAACAATTTCTAGCTGGACATTGTCTATCAGGATATCGGTCGGCATAAAGGTTTCTAGCCGCAACGGCATTTTTTCTAAATTCCCCATAAATAATTAACATGTCCACTGTCCACTTGTATAAATGTGCGGCATTTAGGAAAAAAATAACAACAAATATAAAGACTTTTCAATGAAAACACCGATAAACCAACAAATACATATTTGACAACCTGAAGGAATAATTTCATTGAATCGGGAAAAAGTACCACAAAATCATCTCCACAACTTTAATTGTAACAAATTTTCAAGTGGGAGGGTACATGTTTCGGACGCAGCTGGAATCCATCTTCAGCTTTATACCATATAAGTTCTACAAAAAATAATTTTACCTGATAAATTCATATATACTGAAGACAAAGAGTTACTTACATGGAGAGGAAAAAATCCTTTTTTATATAAATTTTAATGTTACATGGAGGAAACTTAACTAATAGTAGAATTGAGGTTGAGATATAATGGTAATGACGGCAACTTACCAAGCATGGTATAGTCATCGTCCATAGATATACTAATAAGTCCGCTCACTCTCGCAAGCGACCCAAATCATCCCCTCCGGTCCTCGCGCGTCCCTTGTCCTGTCTGTTTGGCTTGAGCGCCGGCCTGGTGGGCTAGCCAGTTTAACAGATTGTACAGTTTGCATCGCCGCAACGATGTCCGTATGATTTACGACCGCTGACAAAAAGAGCGGCATTTTTCGACCACATCAAAGGAGTTACCAGACTTATTAGTATATCTATGGACGATGGTATAGTAGTTAAATGAAAGAAAAAAAATTATTTTAATATTAAGACACGAAAAGTAATACATGGTCCGAAGACGCATGATTTTGTAAGATGTTAGGGCTCTTTGCCCTTCCACCATTCATAAAAAACATCACATTTTTAAGAAAGATTGATTCGAATATTATGGATGTAACTGGAGTTGTCGAAAAATAAATAAAATAATTTTAACATGTTCTGCATATTATTGTATTTTGTTTTGTTGTGCCATCGTA
Source organism: Chrysolina oricalcia (assembly GCA_944452925.2). Lineage (NCBI taxonomy): Eukaryota > Metazoa > Arthropoda > Insecta > Coleoptera > Chrysomelidae > Chrysolina > Chrysolina oricalcia. The sequence goes on from OX101827.2 coordinate 3,918,914, forward strand.
ATCGGCTATCTCTTAAATTTTATTTATACACATTAATTACTATTTATAAGTCAAGTTGTCAAGTCATGTATCAGAGAATAATACTAGGGGATAGGACACAACAAACATGTACATATTCCTGTGATGAATTAAAGAGTAAATTTTTTTTCCGATGGGTTCATTACTCCATGCTTTCATTTTACGGACTATAATTGTTTTCTAGACCCATATGCACAGGTATTCTGACCAAAATGGCCTTGAAGCTGGTCCTCTCCCCAATAACTGAATTTTAAAAATGTTCGAGTTTTTATTTTATTGTCCAATTTGCATTTATTCTTCTAATTTGAAACACTTCATGTAAATAAAAAATAAAAGTTTGATCTCACATGTAACATTTTTGCAGGTCGATGCACAAAGTGATGACGAACACAGTTATGATGATAAGTATTGCTTCACTGATAAAGGATTTGTGTGTATCAATACTAGACAATTTTATCAGTGTGTGCTCACCAGTGAAAGATGGGAAATTATAGGGCTACCACAAGATTGCCCACCAGGACTATGGTGTTCAGAAGAAGAGGACTTAGAGTGTTCAGAACTCGATGAGGAACCTATAAGAACAACCAGAGCCCCGACAACAAACTCTACTACAACGACTTCAATTGAAGCTCAAACCACAACAGAAAAAAGTACTGTTCCAACGACAGTTACAGTACAATCTACAACAGTGAATCAGGAAACTTCAACAGTTGCTAGAACCTCACCCACGACTCCAATTGCAGCTCAAACCACAACAGAAACGAGTACTGTTCCAACCACAGTTACAGTACAGACTACAACAGTAAATCAGGAAACTTCAACAGTTACTAGTACCTCACCAACTGAATCAAGTACAGTTTCAAAAACTACTACAGCGGTACCTGAACCTGTCACTACTGCAGCCTCCACAGAAACTGTCTCGACATCAGAAACTACAACGGTAACCAGTACTGTGCCACCAACGACAACCAATTTTGGAATAAATGAAACAACTGAGAGTACTGACACATCTTCTGTGACAACTGTAGTTAGTACTGTTCCGACAACAACAACACAATCAACAACAGTAAGCGAACCTGTTACCACAACAGTTGACACAAGTACGGCAACAACAACTAGTAATTATGAAACTGATGAAACAACCAAAGCGAGTGAACTTACAATGGAAACTACAACACTACTCAGTACTGAAACAACGACGACAGAAAAACCAGTACCTATTGAAACAACAGCTGCTTCTGAAACTACCTCTGAAGCTACACCTGTTACGAGTACAATCCAAACTTCATCAGTACAAGAAACTACTACAATTAATGACGAAACAAAATCGACAGTTACTAGTAGTACGACTACAGACAAAAGTCAACCCACGGCAGCCCCGGAATCCACATCACCGACAACTGAACCGACGGAAAATACAGAAACTGAAACAACGACAGTCACAGATAGAACGACTTCGACAACTGAGTCTGTTGAAGATACAGAATCGACGTCCTCTTCTGATGAACCGGGGACCACCAGACCCACTGTTGTAACTTCCACTACAGAAGCAACAGAGGAAACTGAACGTTCAACGGCATCCACATCAACTCCAACTGAATATGAAACAAGCTTGCCAACAGAGGAAAATGAAACAACGACAGTAACAGATAGAACGACTTCGACAACTGAGTCTGTTGAAGATACAGAATCGACGTCCTCTTCTGATGAACCGGAGACCACCAGACCCACTGTTGTAACTTCCACTACGGAAGCAACAGAGGAAACTGAAGGATCAACGTCATCCACAGCAACTCCAACTGAATCCGAAACAAGCTTGCCAACAGAGGAAACTGAATCAACGACAGTCACAGATAGAACAACTACGACAACTGAGTCTGTTGAAGATACAGAATCGACGTCCTCTTCTGAAGAACCGGAGACCACCAGATCCACTGTTGTTACTTCCACCACGGAAGCAACAGAGGAAACTGAAGGATCAAAGGCATCCACAGCAACACCAACTGAATCCGAGACAAGCTTGCCAACAGAGGAAACTGAAACAACGACAGTCACAGATAGAACAACTTCGACAACTGTTGAAGATACAGAATCTACGTCCTCTTCTGATAAACCGGAGACCACCAGACCCACTGTTGTAACTTCCACTACGGAAGCAACAGAGGAAACTGAAGGATCAACGTCATCCACAGCAACTCCAACTGAATCCGAAACAAGCTTGCCAACAGAGGAAACTGAATCAACGACAGTCACAGATAGAACAACTACGACAACTGAGTCTGTTGAAGATACAGAATCGACGTCCTCTTCTGAAGAACCGGAGACCACCAGATCCACTGTTGTTACTTCCACCACGGAAGCAACAGGGGAAACTGAACGTTCAACGGCATCCACATCAACTCCAACTGAATATGAAACAAGCTTGCCAACAGAGGAAAATGAAACAACGACAGTAACAGATAGAACAAGTTCGACATCTGAGTCTGTTGAAGATACAGAATCAACATCCTCTTCTAAAGAACCGGAGACCACCAGACCCACTGATATAACTTCCACCACGGAAGCAACAGAGGAAACTGAAGGATCAACGGCATCCACAGCAACTCCAACTGAATCCGAAACAAGCTTGCCATCAGAGGAAACTAAAACAACGACAGTGACAGATAGAACGACTTCGACAATTGTCGAAGATACAGAATCGACGTCCTCTTCTGAAGAACCGGAGACCACCAGATCCACTGTTGTAACTTCCACCACGGAAGCAACAGAGGAAACTGAAGGATCAAAGGCATCCACAGCAACACCAACTGAATCCGAGACAAGCTTGCCAACAGAGGAAACTGAAACAACGACAGTCACAGATAGAACAACTTCGACAACTGTTGAAGATACAGAATCTACGTCCTCTTCTGATGAACCGGAGACCACCAGACCCACTGTTGTAACTTCCACTACGGAAGCAACAGAGGAAACTGAAGGATCAACGTCATCCGCAGCAACTCCAACTGAATCCGAAACAAGCTTGCCAACAGAGGAAACTGAATCAACGACAGTCACAGATATAACAACTACGACAACTGAGTCTGTTGAAGATACAGAATCGACGTCCTCTTCTGAAGAACCGGAGACCACCAGATCCACTGTTGTTACTTCCACCACGGAAGCTACAGAGGAAACTGAACGTTCAACGGCATCCACATCAACTCCAACTGAATATGAAACAAGCTTGCCAACAGAGGAAAATGAAACAACGACAGTAACAGATAGAACAACTTCGACATCTGAGTCTGTTGAAGATACAGAATCAACATCCTCTTCTAAAGAACCGGAGACCACCCGACCCACTGATATAACTTCCACCACGGAAGCAACAGAGGAAACTGAAGGATCAACGGCATCCACAGCAACTCCAACTGAATCCGAAACAAGCTTGCCATCAGAGGAAACTAAAACAACGACAGTGACAGATAGAACGACTTCGACAATTGTTGAAGATACAGAAACGACGTCCTCTTCTGAAGAACCGGAAACCACCAGACCCACTGTTGTAATTTCTACCACGGAAGCAACAGAGCAAACTGAACGATCAACGGCATCCACAGCATCTCCAACTGAATCCGAAACAAGCTTGCCAACAGAGGAAACTGAAACAACGACAGTAACAGATGAAACAACTTCGACAACTGAGGCTGTTGAAGATACAGAATCGACATCCTCTTCTGAAGAATCGGAGACCACCAGACCCACTGTTGTAACTTCCACCACGGAAGCAACAGAGGAAACTGAAGGATCAACGGCATCCACAGCAACTCCAACTGAATCCAAGACAAGCTTGCCAACAGAGGAAACTGAAACAACGACAGTCACAGATAGAACAACTTCGACAACTGTTGAAGATACAGAATCTACGTCCTCTTCTGATGAACCGGAGACCACCAGACCCACTGTTGTAACTTCCACTACGAAAGCAACAGAGGAAACTGAAGGATCAACGGCATCCACATCAACTCCAACTGAATCCGAAACAAGCTTGCCAAAAGAGGAAAATGAAACAACGACAGTAACAGATGGAACAACTTCGACAACTGAGTCTGTTGAAGATACAGAATCAACATCTTCTTCTGAAGAACCGGAGACCACCAGACCCACTGTTGTAACATCCACCCCGGAAGCAATAGAGGAAACTGATGGATCAACGGCATCCACAGCAACTCCAACTGAATCCGAAACAAGCTTGCCAACAGAGGAAACTGAAACAACGACAGTCACAGATAGAACAACTTCGACAACTGTTGAAGGTACAGAATCTACGTCCTCTTCTGATGAACCGGAGACCACCAGACCCACTGTTGTAACTTCCACTACGGAAGCAACAGAGGAAACTGAAGGATCAACGTCATCCACATCAACTCCAACTGAATCCGAAACAAGCTTGCCAACAGAGGAAAATGAAACAACGACAGTAACAGATAGAACAACTTCGACAACTGAGTCTGTTGAAGATACAGAATCGACATCTTCTTCTGAAGAACCGGAGACCACCAGACCCACTGTTGTAACTTCCACTACGGAAGCAACAGAGGAAACTGAAGGATCAACGGCATCCACATCAACTCCAACTGAATCCGAAACAAGCTTGCCAACAGAGGAAAATGAAACAACGACAGTAACAGATAGAACAACTTCGACAACTGAGTCTGTTGAAGATACAGAATCGACATCTTCTTCTGAAGAACCGAAGACCACCAGACCCACTGTTGTAACTTCCACCACGGAAGCAACAGAGGAAACTGAAGGATCAACGGCATCCACAGCATCTCCAACTAAATCCGAAACAAGCTTACCAACAGAGGAAACTGAAACAACGACAGTAACAGATGAAACTTCGACAACTGAGGCTGTTGAAGATACAGAATCGACATCCTCTTCTGAAGGATCGGAGACCACCAGACCCACTGTTGTAACTTCCACCACGGAAGCAACAGAGGAAACTGAAGGATCAACGGCATCTACAGCAACTACAACTGAATCCAAGACAAGCTTGCCAACAGAGGAAACTGAAACAACGACAGTCACAGATAGAACAACTTCGACAACTGAGTTTGTTGAAGATACGGAATCGACATCCTCTTCTGAAGAATCGGAGACCACCAGACCCACTGTTGTAACTTCCACCACTGAAGCAACAGAGGAAACTGAAGGATCAACGGCATCCACAGCAATTCCAACTGAATCCAAGACAAGCTTGCCAACAGAGGAAACTGAAACAACGACAGTCACAGATAGAACAACTTCGACAACTGAGTCTGTTGAAGATACAGAATCGACGTCCTCTTCTGAAGAACCGGAGACCACCAGATCCACTGTTGTAACTTCCACCACGGAAGCAACAGAGGAAACTGAAGGATCAACGGCATCCACATCAACTCCAACTGAATCCGAAACAAGCTTGCCAACAGAGGAAAATGAAACAACGACAGTAACAGATACACCAACTTCAACAACTGAGTCTGTTGAAGATACAGAATCGACATATTCTTCTGAAGAACCGGAGACCACCAGACCCACTGTTGTAACTTCCACTACGGAAGCAACAGATGAAACTGATGGATCAACGGCATCCACAGCATCTTCAACTGAATCCAAAACAAGCTTGCCAACAGAGGAAACTGAAACAACGACAGTAACAGATAGAACAACTCCGACAACTGAGTCTGTTGAAGATACAGAATGGACATCCTCTTCTGAAGAATCGGAGACCACCAGACCCACTGTTGTAACTTCCACCACGGAAGCAACCGAGGAAACTGAAGGATCAACGGCATCCACAGCAACTCCAACTGAATCCGAGACAAGCTTGCCAACAGAGAAAACTGAAACAACGACAGTCACAGTTAGAACAACTTTGACAACTGTTGAAGATACAGAATCTTCGTCCTCTTCTGATGAACCGGAGACCACCAGACTCACTGTTGTTACTTCCACTACGGAAGCAACAGAGGAAACCGAAGGATCAACGGCATCCACATCAACTCCAACTGAATCCGAAACAAGCTTGCCAACAGAGGAAAATGAAACAACGACAGTAACAGATAGAACAACTTCAACAACTGAGTCTGTTGAAGATACAGAATTGACATCTTCTCCTCAAGCAACGGAGACCACCAGACCCACTGTTGTAACTTCCACCACGGAAGCAACAGAGGAAACTGATGGATCAACGGCATCCACAGCAACTCCATTTGAATCCGAAACAAGCTTGCCAACAGAGGAAACTGAATCAACGACAGTCACAGATAGAACAACTACGACAACTGAGTCTGTTGAAGATACAGAATCGATGTCCTCTTCTGAAGAACCGGAGACCACCAGATCCACTGTTGTTACTTCCACCACGGAAGCAACAGAGGAAACTGAACGATCAACGGCATCCACATCAACTCCAACTGAATATGAAACAAGCTTGCCAACAGAGGAAAATGAAACAACGACAGTAACAGATAGAACAACTACGACATCTGAGTCTGTTGAAGATACAGAATCAACATCCTCTTCCAAAGAACCGGAGACCATCAGACCCACTGATATAACTTCCACCACGGAAGCAACAGAGGAAACTGAAGGATCAACGGCATCCACAGCAACTCCAACTGAATCCGAAACAAGCTTGCCATCAGAGGAAACTAAAACAACGACAGTGACAGATACAACGACTTCGACAACTGTTGAAGATACAGAATCGATGTCCTCTTCTGAAGAACCGGAGACCACCAGATCCACTGTTGTAACTTCCACCACGGAAGCAACAGAGGAAACTGAAGGATCAACGGCGTCCACAGCCTCTCCAACTGAATCCGAAACAAGCTTGCCAACAGAGGAAACTGAAACAACGACAGTAACAGATAGAACAACTTCGACAACTGAGTCTGTTGAAGATACAGAATCGACATCCTCTTCTGATGAACCGGATACCACCAGACCCACTGTTGTAATTTCCACCACGGAAGCAACAAAGGAAACTGAAGGATCAACGGCATCCACATCAACTCCAACTGAATCCGAAACAAGCTTGCCAACAGAGGAAAATGGAATAACGACAGTAACAGATAGATTAACTTCGACAACTGAGTCTGTTGGAGATACAGAATCGACATCCTCTTCTGATGAACCGGATACCACCAGACCCACTGTTGTAATTTCCACCACGGAAGCAACAGAGGAAACTGAACGATCAACGGCATCCACAGCAACTCCAACTGAATCCGAAACAAGCTTGCCAACAGAGGAAACTGGAACAACGACAGTCACAGATAGAACAACTTCGACAACTGTTGAAGATACAGAATCGACATCCTCTTTTGAAAAAACGGAGACCACCAGACCCACTGTTGTAACTTCCACCACGGAAGCAACAGAGGAAACTGAAGGATCAACGTCATCCACAGCAACTCCAACTGAATCCGAAACAAGCTTGCCAACAGAGGAATCTGAAACAACGACAGTAACAGATAGAACATCTTCGACAACTGAGTCTGTTGAAGATACAGAATCGACAGCCTCTTCTGATGAACCGGAGACCACCAGACCCACTGTTATAATTTCCACCACGGAAGCAACAGAGGAAACTGAACGATCAACGGCATCCACAGCAACTCCAACTGAATCCGAAACAAGCTTGCCAACAGAGGAAACTGAAACAACGACAGTAACAGATAGAACATCTTCGACAACTGAGTCTGTTGAAGATACAGAATCGTCATCCTCTTCTGAAGAACCGGAGACCACCAGACCCACTGTTGTAATTTCCACCACGGAAGCAACAGAGGAAACTGAACGATCAACGGCACCCACAGCAACTCCAACTGAATCCGAGACAAGCTTGCCAACAGAGGAAACTGAAACAACGACAGTAACAGATAGAACAACTTCGACAACTGAGTCTGTTGAAGATACAGAATCGACATCCTCTTCTGATGAACCGGAGACCACCAGACCCACTGTTGTAATTTCCACCACGGAAGCAACAGAGGAAACCGAACGATCAACGGCATCCACAGCAACTCCAACTGAATCCGAAACAAGCTTGCCAACAGAGGAAACCGAAACAACGAAAGAAACAGGTAGAACAACTTCGACAACTGAGTCTGTTGAAGATACAGAATCGACATCTTCTTCTGAAGAACCGGAGACTATCAGACCCACTGTTATTAGTTCCACCACGGAAGCAACAGAGGAAACTGATGGATCAACGGCATCCACAGCATCTCCAACTGAATCCGAAACAAGCTTGCCAACAGAGGAAACTGAAACAACGACAGTCACAGATAGAGCAACTTCGACAACTGTTGAAGATACAGAATATACGTCCTCTTCTGATGAACCGGAGACCACCAGACCCACTTTAGTAACTTTCACCACGAAAGCAACAGAGGAAACTGAAGGATCAACGGCATCCACAGCAACTCCAACTGAATCCGAGACAAGCTTGCCAACAGAGGAAACTGAAACAACGACAGTAACAGATAGAACAACTTCGACAACTGTTGAAGATACAGAATATACGTCCTCTTCTGATGAACCGGAGACCACCAGACCCACTTTAGTAACTTCCACCACGGAAGCAACAGAGGAAACAGAAGGATCAACTGCATCCACAGCAACTCCAACTGAATCCGAAACAAGCTTGCCAACAGAGGAAACTGAAACAACGACAGTAACAGATAGAGCAACTTCGACAACTGAGTCTGTTGAAGATACAGAATCGACATCTTCTTCTGAAGAACCGGAGACTATCAGACCCACTGTTGTAAGTTCCACCACGGAAGCAACAGAGGAAACTGATGGATCAACGGCATCCACAGCATCTCCAACTGAATCCGAAACAAGCTTGCCAACAGAGGAAACTGAAACAACGACAGTAACAGATAGAACTACTTCGACAACTGAGTCTGTTGAAGATACAGAATCAACATTCTCTTCTGAAGAACCGGAGACCACCAGACCCACAGTTGTAACTTCCACCACGGAAGCAACAGAGGAAACTGAAGGATCAACGGCATCCACAGCAACTCCAACTGAATCCGAGACAAGCTTGCCAACAGAGGAAACTGAAACAACGACAGTCACAGATAGAACAACTTCGACAACTGAGTCTGTTGAAGATACAGAATCGACATCCTCTTCTGATGAACCGGAGACCACCAGACCCACTGTTGTAACTTCCACCACGGAAGCAACAGAGGAAACTGAACGATCAACGGCATCCACAACAACTCCAACTGAATCCGAAACAAGCTTGCCAACAGAGGAAACTGAAACAACGACAGTAACAGATAGAACAACTTTGACAACTGAGTCTGTTGAAGATACAGAATCGACATCCTCTTCTGATGAACCGGAGACCACCAGACCCACTGTTGTAACTTCCACCACGGAAGCAACAGAGGAAACTGATGAATCAACGGCATCCACAGCAACTCCAACGGAATCCGAAACAAGCTTGCCAACAGAGGAAACTGAAACAACGACAGTAACAGATAGAACAACTTCGACAACTGAGTCTGTTGAAGATACAGAATCGATATCCTCTTCTGATGAACCGGAAACCACCAGACCCACTGTTGTAATTTCCACCACGGAAGCAACAGAGGAAACTGAACGATCAACGGCATCCACAGCATCTCCAACTGAATCCGAAACAAGCTTGCCAACAGAGGAAACTGAAACAACGACAGTAACAGATAGAACAACTTCGACAACTGAGCCTGTTGAAGATACAGAATCGACATCCTCTTCTGAAGAACCGGAGACCACCAGACCCACTGTTGTAACTTTCACCACGAAAGCAACAGAGGAAACTGAAGGATCAACGGCATCCACAGCAACTCCAACTGAATTCGAGACAAGCTTGCCAACAGAGGAAACTGAAACAACGGCAGTAACAGATAGAACAACTTCGACAACTGAGTCTGTAGAAGATACAGAATCAACATCCTCTTCTGATGAACTGGAGACCATCAGACCCACTGTTGTAATTTCCACCACGGAAGCAACAGAGGAAACTGGACGATCAACGGCATCCACAGCAACTCCAACTGAATCCGAAACAAGCTTGCCAACAGAGGAAACTGAAACAACGACAGTAACAGATAGAACAACTTCGACAACTGAGTCTGTTGAAGATACAGAATCGGCATCTTCTTCTGAAGAACCGGAGACTACCAGACCCACTGTTGTAAGTTCCACCACGGAAGCAACAGAGGAAACTGATGGATCAACGGCATCCACAGCATCTCCAACTGAATCCGAAACAAGCTTGCCAACAGAGGAAACTGAAACAACGACAGTCACAGATAGAACAACTTCGACAACTGTTGAAGATACAGAATCTACGTCCTCTTCTGATGAACCGGAGACCACCAGACCCACTGTTGTAACTTCCACTACGGAAGCAACAGAGGAAACTGAAGGATCAACGGCATCCACAGCAACTCCAACTGAATCCGAGACACGCTTGCCAACAGAGGAAACTGAAACAACGGCAGTAACAGATAGAACAACTTCGACAACTGAGTCTGTTGAAGATACAGAATCGACATCCTCTTCTGATGAACCGGAGACCACCAGACCCACTGTTGTAATTTCCACCACGGAAGCAACAGAGGAAACTGAACGATCAACGGCATCCACAGCAACTCCAACTGAATCCGAAACAAGCTTGCCAACAGAGGAAACTGAAACAACGACAGTAACAGATAGAACAACTTCGACAACTGAGTCTGTTGAAGATACAGAATCGACATCTTTTTCTGAAGAACCGGAGACTACCAGACCCACTATTGTAAGTTCCACCACGGAAGCAACAGAGGAAACTGATGGATCAACGGCATCCACAGCATCTCCAACTGAATCCGAAACAAGCTTGCCAACAGAGGAAACTGAAACAACGACAGTAACAGATAGAACAACTTCGACAACTGAGTCTGTTGAAGATACAGAATCAACATCCTCTTCTGAAGAACCGGAGACCACCAGACCCACAGTTGTAACTTCCACCACGGAAGCGACAGAGGAAACTGAAGGATCAACGGCATCCACAGCAACTCCAACTGAATCCGAGACAAGCTTGCCAACAGAGGAAACTGAAACAACGACAGTCACAGATAGAACAACTTCGACAACTGTTGAAGATACAGAATCTACGTCCTCTTCTGATGAAGCGGAGACCACCAGACCCACTGTTGTAATTTCCACCACGGAAGCAACAGAGGAAACTGAACGATCAACGGCATCCACAACAACTCCAACTGAATCCGAAACAAGCTTGCCAACAGAGGAAACTGAAACAACGACAGTAACAGATAGAACAACTTCGACAACTGAGTCTGTTGAAGATACAGAATCGACTTCCTCTTCTGATGAACCGGAGTCCACCAGACCCACTGTTGTAATTTCCACCACGGAAGCAACAGAGGAAACTGAACGATCAACGGCATCCACAGCAACTCCAACTGAATCCGAGACAAGCTTGCCAACAGAGGAAACTAAAACAACGACAGTAACAGATAAAACAACTTCGACAACTGTTGAAGATACAGAATATACGTCCTCTTCTGATGAACCGGAGACCACCAGACCCACTTTAGTAACTTCCACCACGGAAGCAACAGAGGAAACTGAAGGATCAACGGCATCCACAGCAACTTCAACTGAATTCGAGACAAGCTTGCCAACAGAGGAAATTGAAACAACGGCAGTAACAGATAGAACAACTTCGACAACTGAGTCTGTAGAAGATACAGAATCGACATCCTCTTCTGATGAACCGGAGACCACCAGACCCACTGTTGTAATTTCCACCACGGAAGCAACAGAGGAAACTGGACGATCAACGGCATCCACAGCAACTCCAACTGAATCCGAAACAAGCTTGTCAACAGAGGAAACTGAAACAATGACAGTAACAGATAGAACAACTTCGACAACTGAGTCTGTTGAAGATACAGAATCGACATCTTCTTCTGAAGAACCGGAGACAACCAGACCCACTGTTGTAAGTTCCACCACGGAAGCAACAGAGGAAACTGATGGATCAACGGCATCCACAGCATCTCCAACTGAATCCGAAACAAGCTTGCCAACAGAGGGAACTGAAACAACGACAGTAACAGATAGAACAACTTCGACAACTGAGTCTGTTGAGGATACAGAATCAACATCCTCTTCTGAAGAACTGGAGACCACCAGACCCACAGTTGTAACTTCCACCACGGAAGCAACAGAGGAAACTGAAGGATCAACGGCATCCACAGCAACTCCAACTGAATCCGAGACAAGCTTGTCAACAGAGGAAACTGAAACAACGACAGTCACAGATAGAACAACTTCGACAACTGTTGAAGATACAGAATCTACGTCCTCTTCTGATGAACCGGAGACCACCAGACCCACTGTTGTAACTTCCACTACGGAAGCAACAGAGGAAACTGAAGGATCAACGGCATCCACAGCAACTCCAACTGAATCCGAGACAAGCTTGCCAACAGAGGAAACTGAAACAACGACAGTAACAGATAGAACAACTTCGACAACTGAGTCTGTTGAAGATACAGAATCGACATCTTCTTCTGAAGAAACGGAGACTACCAGACCCACTGTTGTAAGTTCCACCACGGAAGCAACAGAGGAAACTGATGGATCAACGGCATCCACAGCATCTCCAACTGAATCCGAAACAAGCTTGCCAACAGAGGAAACTGAAACAACGACAGTAACAGATAGAACAACTTCGACAACTGAGTCTGTTGAAGATACAGAATCGACATCCTCTTCTGATGAACCGGAGACCACCAGACCCACTGTTGTAATTTCCACCACGGAAGCAACAGAGGAAACTGAACGATCAACGGCATCCACAGCAACTCCAACTGAATCCGAAACAAGCTTGTCAACAGAGGAAACTGAAACAACGACAGTAACAGATAGAACAACTTCGACAACTGAGTCTGTTGAAGATACAGAATCGACATCTTCTTCTGAAGAAACGGAGACAACCAGACCCACTGTTGTAAGTTCCACCACGGAAGCAACAGAGGAAACTGATGGATCAACGGCATCCACAGCATCTCCAACTGAATCCGAAACAAGCTTGCCAACAGAGGAAACAGAAACAACTACAGTAACAGATAGAACAACTTCGACAACTGAGTCTGTTGAAGATACAGAATCAACATCCTCTTCTGAAGAACCGGAGACCACCAGACCCACAGTTGTAACTTCCACCACGGAAGCAACAGAGGAAACTGAAGGATCAACGGCATCCACAGCAACTCCAACTGAATCCGAGACAAGCTTGCCAACAGAGGAAACTGAAACAACGACAGTCACAGATAGAACAACTTCGACAACTGTTGAAGATACAGAATCTACGTCCTCTTCTGATGAACCGGAGACCACCAGACCCACTGTTGTAACTTCCACTACGGAAGCAACAGAGGAAACTGAAGGATCAACGGCATCCACATCAACTACAACTGATTCCGAAACAAGCTTGCCAACAGAGGAAAATGAAATAACGACAGTAACAGATAGAACAACTTCGACAACTGAGTCTGTTGAAGATACAGAATCGACATCCTCTTCTGATGAACCGGAAACCACCAGACCCACTGTTGTAATTTCCACCACGGAAGCAACAGAGGAAACTGAACGATCAACGGCATCCACAGCATCTCCAACTGAATCCGAAACAAGCTTGCCAACAGAGGAAACTGAAACAACGACAGTAACAGATATAACAACTTCGACAACTGAGTCTGTTGAAGATACAGAATCGACATCCTCTTCTGAAGAACCGGAGACCACCAGACCCACTGTTGTAACATTCACCACGAAAGCAACAGAGGAAACTGAAGGATCAACGGCACCCACAGCAACTCCAACTGAATACGAGACAAGCTTGCCAACAGAGGAAACTGAAACAACGACAGTAACAGATAGAACAACTTCGACAACTGAGTCTGTTGAAGATACAGAATCGACATCTTCTTCTGAAGAAACGGAGACTACCAGACCCACTGTTGTAAGTTCCACCACGGAAGCAACAGAGGAAACTGATGGATCAACGGCATCCACAGCATCTCCAACTGAATCCGAAACAAGCTTGCCAACAGAGGAAACAGAAACAACGACAGTAACAGATAGAACAACTTCGACAACTGAGTCTGTTGAAGATACAGAATCAACATCCTCTTCTGAAGAACCGGAGACCACCAGACCCACAGTTGTAACTTCCACCACGGAAGCAACAGAGGAAACTGAAGGATCAACGGCATCCACAGCAACTCCAACTGAATCCGAGACAAGCTTGCCAACAGAGGAAACTGAAACAACGACAGTCACAGATAGAACAACTTCGACAACTGTTGAAGATACAGAATCTACGTCCTCTTCTGATGAACCGGAGACCACCAGACCCACTGTTGTAACTTCCACTACGGAAGCAACAGAGGAAACTGAAGGATCAACGGCATCCACATCAACTACAACTGATTCCGAAACAAGCTTGCCAACAGAGGAAAATGAAATAACGACAGTAACAGATAGAACAACTTCGATAACTGAGTCTGTTGAAGATACAGAATCGACATCTTCTGAAGAACCGGAGACTACCAGACCCACTGTTGTAACTTCCACCACGGAAGTAACAGAGGAAACTGATGAATCAACAGCATCCACAGCAACTCCAACGGAATCCGAAACAAGCTTGCCAACAGAGGAAACTGAAACAACGACAGTAACAGATAGAACAACTTCGACAACCGAGTCTGTTGAAGATACAGAATCGACATCCTCTTCTGATGAACCGGAAACCACCAGACCCACTGTTGTAATTTCCACCACGGAAGCAACAGAGGAAACTGAACGATCAACGGCATCCACAGCATCTCCAACTGAATCCGAAACAAGCTTGCCAACAGAGGAAACTGAAACAACGACAGTAACAGATAGAACAACTTCGACAACTGAGTCTGTTGAAGATACAGAATCGACATCCTCTTCTGAAGAACCGGAGACCACCAGACCCACTGTTGTAACATTCACCACGAAAGCAACAGAGGAAACTGAAGGATCAACGGCACCCACAGCAACTCCAACTGAATACGAGACAAGCTTGCCAACAGAGGAAACTGAAACAACGACAGTAACAGATAGAAAAACTTCGACAACTGTTGAAGATACAGATTATACGTCCTCTTCTGAAGATCCGGAGACCACCAGACCCACTGTTGAAACTTCCACCACGGAAGCAACAGAGGAAACTGATGGATCAACGGCATCCAGAGCAACTCCAACTGAATCCGAAACAAGCTTGCCAACAGAGGAAACTGAAACAACGGCAGTAACAGATAGAACAACTTCGACAACTGAGTCTGTTGAAGATACAGAATCGACATCTTCTTCTGAAGAACCGGATACCACCAGACCCACTTTAGTAACTTCCACCACGGAAGCAACAGAGGAAACTGAAGGATTAACGGCATCCACAGCAACTCCAACTGAATTCGAGACAAGCTTGCCAACAGAGGAAACTGAAACAACGGCAGTAACAGATAGAACAACTTCGACAACTGAGTCTGTAGAAGATACAGAATCGACATCCTCTTCTGAAGAACCGGAGACCACCAGATCCACTGTTGTAACTTTCACCACGAAAGCAACAGAGGAAACTGAAGGATCAACGGCATCCACAGCAACTCCAACTGAATCCGAGACAAGCTTGCCAACAGAGGAAACTGAAACAACGACAGTAAGAGATAGAACAACTTCGACAACTGTTGAAGAAACAGAATATACGTCCTCTTCTGATGAACCGGAGACCACCAGACCCACTTTAGTAACTTCCACCACGGAAGCAACAGAGGAAACTGAAGGATCAACGGCATCCACAGCATCTCCAACTGAATCCGAAACAAGCTTGCCAACAGAGGAAACTGAAACAACGACAGTAACAGATAGAACAACTTCGACAACTGAGTCTGTTGAAGATACAGAATCGACATCTTCTTCTGAAGAAACGGAGACTACCAGACCCACTGTTGTAAGTTCCACCACGGAAGCAACAGAGGAAACTGATGGATCAACGGCATCCACAGCATCTCCAACTGAATCCGAAACAAGCTTGCCAACAGAGGAAACAGAAACAACGACAGTAACAGATAGAACAACTTCGACAACTGAGTCTGTTGAAGATACAGAATCAACATCCTCTTCTGAAGAACCGGAGACCACCAGACCCACTGTTGTAACTTCCACTACGAAAGCAACAGAGGAAACTGAAGGATCAACGGCATCCACAGCAACTCCAACTGAATCCGAGACAAGCTTGCCAACAGAGGAAACTGAAACAACGACAGTAACAGGTAGAACAACTTCGACAACTGTTGAAGATACAGAATATACGTCCTCTTCTGAAGAACCGGAGACCACCAGACCCACTGTTGTAACTTCCACCACGGAAGCAACGGAGGAAACTGATGAATCAACGGCATCCACAGCAACTCCAATGGAATCCGAAACAAGCTTGCCAACAGAGGAAACTGAAACAACGGCAGTAACAGATAGAACAACTTTGACAACTGAGTTTGTTGAAGATACAGAATCGACATCCTCTTCTGATGAACCGGAGACCACCAGACCCACTGTTGTAACTTCCACCACGGAAACAACAGAGGAAACTGATGAATCAACGGCATCCACAGCAACTCCAACGGAATCCGAAACAAGCTTGCCAACAGAGGAAACTGAAACAACGACAGTAACAGATAGAACAACTTCGACAACTGAGTCTGTTGAAGATACAGAATCGATATCCTCTTCTGATGAACCGGAAACCACCAGACCCACTGTTGTAATTTCCACCACGGAAGCAACAGAGGAAACTGAACGATCAACGGCATCCACAGCATCTCCAACTGAATCCGAAACAAGCTTGCCAACAGAGGAAACTGAAACAACGACAGTAACAGATAGAACAACTTCGACAACTGAGTCTGTTGAAGATACAGAATCGACATCCTCTTCTGAAGAACCGGAGACCACCAGACCCACTGTTGTAACTTTCACCACGAAAGCAACAGGGGAAACTGAAGGATCAACGGCATCCACAGCAACTCCAACTGAATTCGAGACAAGCTTGCCAACAGAGGAAACTGAAACACCGGCAGTAACAGATAGAACAACTTCGACAACTGAGTCTGTAGAAGATACAGTATCAACATCCTCTTCTGATGAACTGGAGACCATCAGACCCACTGTTGTAATTTCCACCACGGAAGCAACAGAGGAAACTGGACGATCAACGGCATCCACAGCAACTCCAACTGAATCCGAAACAAGCTTGCCAACAGAGGAAACTGAAACAACGACAGTAACAGATAGAACAACTTCGACAACTGAGTCTGTTGAGGATACAGAATCAACATCCTCTTCTGTGGAACCGGAGACTACCAGACCCACTATTGTAAGTTCCACCACGGAAGCAACAGAGGAAACTGAAGGATCAACGGCATCCACAGCAACTCCAACTGAATCCGAGACAAGCTTGCCAACAGAGGAAACTGAAACAACGACAGTCACAGATAGAACAACTTCGACAACTGTTGAAGATAGAGAATCTACGTCCTCTTCTGATGATCCGGAGACCACCAGACCCACTGTTGTAATTTCCACCACGGAAGCAA
Organism: Chrysolina oricalcia; assembly: GCA_944452925.2. NCBI lineage: Eukaryota > Metazoa > Arthropoda > Insecta > Coleoptera > Chrysomelidae > Chrysolina > Chrysolina oricalcia. Next base: position 3,936,673 of record OX101827.2, read on the forward strand.
CAGAGGAAACTGAACGATCAACGGCATCCACAACAACTCCAACTGAATCCGAAACAAGCTTGCCAACAGAGGAAACTGAAACAACGACAGTAACAGATAGAACAACTTCGACAACTGAGTCTGTTGAAGATACAGAATCGACTTCCTCTTCTGATGAACCGGAGTCCACCAGACCCACTGTTGTAATTTCCACCACGGAAGCAACAGAGGAAACTGAACGATCAACGGCATCCACAGCAACTCCAACTGAATCCGAGACAAGCTTGCCAACAGAGGAAACTAAAACAACGACAGTAACAGATAGAACAACTTCGACAACTGTTGAAGATACAGAATATACGTCCTCTTCTGATGAACCGGAGACCACCAGACCCACTTTAGTAACTTCCACCACGGAAGCAACAGAGGAAACTGAAGGATCAACGGCATCCACAGCAACTTCAACTGAATTCGAGACAAGCTTGCCAACAGAGGAAATTGAAACAACGGCAGTAACAGATAGAACAACTTCGACAACTGAGTCTGTAGAAGATACAGAATCGACATCCTCTTCTGATGAACCGGAGACCACCAGACCCACTGTTGTAATTTCCACCACGGAAGCAACAGAGGAAACTGGACGATCAACGGCATCCACAGCATCTCCAACTGAATCCGAAACAAGCTTGCCAACAGAGGAAACTGAAACAACGACAGTAACAGATAGAACAACTTCGACAACTAAGTCTGTTGAAGATACAGAATCGACATCTTCTTCTGAAGAACCGAAGACTACCAGACCCACTGTTGTAAGTTCCACCACGGAAGCAACACAGGAAACTGATGGATCAACGGCATCCACAGCATCTCCAACTGAATCCGAAACAAGCTTGCCAACAGAGGAAACTGAAACAACGACAGTAACAGATAGAACAACTTCGACAACTGAGTCTGTTGAGGATACAGAATCAACATCCTCTTCTGAAGAACCGGAGACCACCAGACCCACAGTTGTAACTTCCACCACGGAAGCAACAGAGGAAACTGAAGGATCAACGGCATCCACAGCAACTCCAACTGAATCCGAGAGCTTGCCAACAGAGGAAACTGAAACAACGACAGTCACAGATAGAACAACTTCGACAACTGTTGAAGATACAGAATCTACGTCCCCTTCTGATGAACCGGAGACCACCAGACCCACTGTTGTAACTTCCACTACGGAAGCAACAGAGGAAACTGAAGGATCAACGGCATCCACAGCAACTCCAACTGAATCCGAGACAAGCTTGCCAACAGAGGAAACTGAAACAACGGCAGTAACAGATAGAACAACTTCGACAACTGAGTCTGTTGAAGATACAGAATCGACATCCTCTTCTGATGAACCGGAGACCACCAGACCCACTGTTGTAATTTCCACCACGGAAGCAACAGAGGAAACTGAACGATCAACGGCATCCACAGCAACTCCAACTGAATCCGAGACAAGCTTGCCAACAGAGGGAACTGAAACAACGACAGTAACAGATAGAACAACTTCGACAACTGAGTCTGTTGAAGATACAGAATCGACATCTTCTTCTGAAGAACTGGAGACTACCAGACCCACTGTTGTAAGTTCCACCACGGAAGCAACAGAGGAAACTAATGGATCAACGGCATCCACAGCATCTCCAACTGAATCCGAAACAAGCTTGCCAACAGAGGAAACTGAAACAACGACAGTAACAGATAGAGCAACTTCGACAACTGAGTCTGTTGAAGATACAGAATCAACATCCTCTTCTGAAGAACCGGATACCACCAGACATACAGTTGTAACTTCCACCACGGAAGCAACAGAGGAAACTGAAGGATCAACGGCATCCACAGCAACTCCAACTGAATCCGAGACAAGCTTGCCAACAGAGGAAACTGAAATAACGACAGTCACAGATAGAACAACTTCGACAACTGTTGAAGATACAGAATCTACGTCCTCTTCTGATGAACCGGAGACCACCAGACCCACTGTTGTAACTTCCACTACGGAAGCAACAGAGGAAACTGAAGGATCAACGGCATCCACATCAACTCCAACTGAATCCGAAACAAGCTTGCCAACAGAGGAAAATGAAACAACGACAGTAACAGATAGAACAACTTCGACAACTGAGTCTGGTGAAGATACAGAATCGACATCTTCTTCTGAAGAACCGGAGACCACCAGACCCACTGTTGTAACATCCACCCCGGAAGCAATAGAGGAAACTGATGGATCAACGGCATCCACAGCAACTCCAACTGAATCCGAAACAAGCTTGCCAACAGAGGAAACTGAAACAACGACAGTCACAGATATGACAACTTCGACAACTGAGTCTGTTGAAGATACAGAATCAGCATCTTCTTCTGAAGAACCGGAGACTACCAGACCCACTGTTGCAAGTTCCACCACGGAAGCAACAGAGGAAACTGATGGATCAACGGCATCCACAGCATCTCCAACTGAATCCGAAACAAGCTTGCCAACAGAGGAAACTGAAACAACGACAGTCACAGATAGAACAACTTCGACAACTGTTGAAGATACAGAATCTACGTCCTCTTCTGATGAACCGGAGACCACCAAACCCACTGTTGTAACTTCCACTACGAAAGCAACAGAGGAAACTGAAGGATCAACGGCATCCACAGAAACTCCAACTGAATCCGAGACAAGCTTGCCAACAGAAGAAACTGAAACAACGACAGTAACAGGTAGAACAACTTCGACAACTGTTGAAGATACAGAATATACGTCCTCTTCTGAAGAACCGGAGACCACCAGACCCACTGTTGTGACTTCCACCACGGAAGCAACAGAGGAAACTGATGGATCAACGGCATCCAGAGCAACTCCAACTGAATCCGAAACAAGCTTGCCAACAGAGGAAACTGAAACAACGGCAGTAACAGATAGAACAACTTTGACAACTGAGTCTGTTGAAGATACAGAATCGACATCCTCTTCTGATGAACCGGAGACCACCAGACCCACTGTTGTAACTTCCACCACGGAAGCAACAGAGGAAACTGATGAATCAACGGCATCCACAGCAACTCCAACAGAATCCGAAACAAGCTTGCCAACAGAGGAAATTGAAACAACGACAGTAACAGATAGAACAACTTCGACAACTGATTCTGTTGAAGATACAGAATCGATATCCTCTTCTGATGAACCGGAAACCACCAGACCCACTGTTGTAATTTCCACCACGGAAGCAACAGAGGAAACTGAACGATCAACGGCATCCACAGCATCTCCAACTGAATCCGAAACAAGCTTGCCAACAGAGGAAACTGAAACAACGACAGTAACATATAGAACAACTTCGACAACTGAGTCTGTTGAAGATACAGAATCGACATCCTCTTCTGAAGAACCGGAGACCACCAGACCCACTGTTGTTACTTTCACCACGAAAGCAACAGAGGAAACTGAAGGATCAACGGCATCCACAGCAACTCCAACTGAATATGAGACAAGCTTGCCAACAGAGGACACTAAAACAACGACAGTAACAGATAGAACAACTTCGACAACTGTTGAAGATACAGAATATACGTCCTCTTCTGATGAACCGGAGACCACCAGACCCACTTTAGTAACTTCCACCACGGAAGCAACAGAGGAAACTGAAGGATTAACGGCATCCACAGCAACTCCAACTGAATTCGAGACAAGCTTGCCAACAGAGGAAACTGAAACAACGGCAGTAACAGATAGAACAACTTCGACAACTGAGTCTGTAGAAGATACAGAATCGACATCCTCTTCTGATGAACCGGAGACCACCAGACCCACTGTTGTAATTTCCACCACGGAAGCAACAGAGGAAACTGGACGATCAACGGCATCCACAGCAACTCCAACTGAATCCGAAACAAGCTTGCCAACAGAGGAAACTGAAACAACGACAGTAACAGATAGAACAACTTCGACAACTGAGTCTGTTGAAGATACAGAATCGACATCTTCTTCTGAAGAACCGGAGACTACCAGACCCACTGTTGTAAGTTCCACCACGGAAGCAACAGAGGAAACTGATGGATCAACGGCATCCACAGCATCTCCAACTGAATCCGAAACAAGCTTGCCAACAGAGGAAACTGAAACAACGACAGTAACAGATAGAACAACTTCGACAACTGAGTCTGTTGAGGATACAGAATCAACATCCTCTTCTGAAGAACCGGAGACCACCAGACCCACAGTTGTAACTTCCACCACGGAAGCAACAGAGGAAACTGAAGGATCAACTGCATCCACAGCAACTCCAACTGAATCCGAGACAAGCTTGCCAACAGAGGAAACGGAAACAACGACAGTCACAGATAGAACAACTTCGACAACTGTTGAAGATACAGAATCTACGTCCTCTTCTGATGAACCGGAGACCACCAGACCCACTGTTGTAACTTCCACTACGGAAGCAACAGAGGAAACTGAAGGATCAACTGCATCCACAGCAACTCCAACTGAATCCGAGACAAGCTTGCCAACAGAGGAAACTGAAACAACGGCAGTAACAGATAGAACAACTTCGACAACTGAGTCTGTTGAAGATACAGAATCGACATCCTCTTCTGATGAACCGGAGACCACCAGACCCACTGTTGTAATTTCCACCACGGAAGCAACAGAGGAAACTGAACGATCAACGGTATCCACAGCAACTCCAACTGAATCCGAAACAAGCTTGTCAACAGAGGAAACTGAAACAACGACAGTAACACATAGAACAACTTCGACAACTGAGTCTGTTGAAGATACAGAATCGACATCTTCTTCTGAAGAACCGGAGACTACCAGACCCACTGTTGTGAGTTCCACCACGGAAGCAACAGAGGAAACTGATGGATCAACGGCATCCACAGCATCTCCAACTGAATCCGAAACAAGCTTGCCAACAGAGGAAACTGAAACAACGACAGTAACAGATAGAACAACTTCGACAACTGAGTCTGTTGAAGATACAGAATCAACATCCTCTTCTGAAGAACCGGAGACCACCAGACCCACAGTTGTAACTTCCACCACGGAAGCAACAGAGGAAACTGAAGGATCAACGGCATCCACTGCAACTCCAACTGAATCCGAGACAAGCTTGCCAACAGAGGAAACTGAAACAACGACAGTCACAGATAGAACAACTTCGACAACTGTTGAAGATACAGAATCTACGTCCTCTTCTGATGAACCGGAGACCACCAGACCCACTGTTGTAATTTCCACCACGGAAGCAACAGAGGAAACTGAACGATCAACGGCATCCACAACAACTCCAACTGAATCCGAAACAAGCTTGCCAACAGAGGAAACTGAAACAACGACAGTAACAGATAGAACAACTTCGACAACTGAGTCTGTTGAAGATACAGAATCGACTTCCTCTTCTGATGAACCGGAGTCCACCAGACCCACTGTTGTAATTTCCACCACGGAAGCAACAGAGGAAACTGAACGATCAACGGCATCCACAGCAACTCCAACTGAATCCGAGACAAGCTTGCCAACAGAAGAAACTGAAACAACGACAGTAACAGATAGAACAACTTCGACAACTGAGTCTGTTGAAGATACAGAATCGACATCTTCTTCTGAAGAACCGGAGACTACCAGACCCACTGTTGTAAGTTCCACCACGGAAGCAACAGAGGAAACTGATGGATCAACGGCATCCACAGCATCTCCAACTGAATCCGAAACAAGCTTGCCAACAGAGGAAACTGAAACAACGACAGTAACAGATAGAACAACTTTGACAACTGAGTCTGTTGAAGATACAGAATCAACATCCTCTTCTGAAGAACCGGAGACCACCAGACCCACTGTTATAACTTCCACTACGGAAGCAACAGAGGAAACTGAAGGATCAACGGCATCCACATCAACTCCAACTGAATCCGAAACAAGCTTGCCAACAGAGGAAACTGAAACAACGACAGTAACAGATAGAACAACTTCGACAACTGAGTCTGTTGAGGATACAGAATCAACATCCTCTTCTGAAGAACCGGAGACCACCAGACCCACAGTTGTAACTTCCACCACGGAAGCAACAGAGGAAACTGAAGGATCAACTGCATCCACAGCAACTCCAACTGAATCCGAGACAAGCTTGCCAACAGAGGAAACGGAAACAACGACAGTCACAGATAGAACAACTTCGACAACTGTTGAAGATACAGAATCTACGTCCTCTTCTGATGAACCGGAGACCACCAGACCCACTGTTGTAACTTCCACTACGGAAGCAACAGAGGAAACTGAAGGATCAACTGCATCCACAGCAACTCCAACTGAATCCGAGACAAGCTTGCCAACAGAGGAAACTGAAACAACGGCAGTAACAGATAGAACAACTTCGACAACTGAGTCTGTTGAAGATACAGAATCGACATCCTCTTCTGATGAACCGGAGACCACCAGACCCACTGTTGTAATTTCCACCACGGAAGCAACAGAGGAAACTGAACGATCAACGGTATCCACAGCAACTCCAACTGAATCCGAAACAAGCTTGTCAACAGAGGAAACTGAAACAACGACAGTAACACATAGAACAACTTCGACAACTGAGTCTGTTGAAGATACAGAATCGACATCTTCTTCTGAAGAACCGGAGACTACCAGACCCACTGTTGTGAGTTCCACCACGGAAGCAACAGAGGAAACTGATGGATCAACGGCATCCACAGCATCTCCAACTGAATCCGAAACAAGCTTGCCAACAGAGGAAACTGAAACAACGACAGTAACAGATAGAACAACTTCGACAACTGAGTCTGTTGAAGATACAGAATCAACATCCTCTTCTGAAGAACCGGAGACCACCAGACCCACAGTTGTAACTTCCACCACGGAAGCAACAGAGGAAACTGAAGGATCAACGGCATCCACTGCAACTCCAACTGAATCCGAGACAAGCTTGCCAACAGAGGAAACTGAAACAACGACAGTCACAGATAGAACAACTTCGACAACTGTTGAAGATACAGAATCTACGTCCTCTTCTGATGAACCGGAGACCACCAGACCCACTGTTGTAATTTCCACCACGGAAGCAACAGAGGAAACTGAACGATCAACGGCATCCACAACAACTCCAACTGAATCCGAAACAAGCTTGCCAACAGAGGAAACTGAAACAACGACAGTAACAGATAGAACAACTTCGACAACTGAGTCTGTTGAAGATACAGAATCGACTTCCTCTTCTGATGAACCGGAGTCCACCAGACCCACTGTTGTAATTTCCACCACGGAAGCAACAGAGGAAACTGAACGATCAACGGCATCCACAGCAACTCCAACTGAATCCGAGACAAGCTTGCCAACAGAAGAAACTGAAACAACGACAGTAACAGATAGAACAACTTCGACAACTGAGTCTGTTGAAGATACAGAATCGACATCTTCTTCTGAAGAACCGGAGACTACCAGACCCACTGTTGTAAGTTCCACCACGGAAGCAACAGAGGAAACTGATGGATCAACGGCATCCACAGCATCTCCAACTGAATCCGAAACAAGCTTGCCAACAGAGGAAACTGAAACAACGACAGTAACAGATAGAACAACTTTGACAACTGAGTCTGTTGAAGATACAGAATCAACATCCTCTTCTGAAGAACCGGAGACCACCAGACCCACTGTTGTAACTTCCACTACGGAAGCAACAGAGGAAACTGAAGGATCAACGGCATCCACATCAACTCCAACTGAATCCGAAACAAGCTTGCCAACAGAGGAAAATGAAACAACGACAGTAACAGATAGAACAACTTCGACAACTGAGTCTGTTGAAGATACAGAATCGACATCTTCTTCTGAAGAACCAGAGACCACCAGACCCACTGTTGTAACATCCACCCCGGAAGCAATAGAGGAAACTGATGGATCAACGGCATCCACAGCAACTCCAACTGAATCCGAAACAAGCTTGCCAACAGAGGAAACTGAAACAACGGCAGTTACAGATATGACAACTTCGACATTTGAGTCTGTTGAAGATACAGAATCGGCATCCTCTGCTGATGAACCGGAGGCCACCAGACCCACTGTTGTAATTTCCACCACGGAAGCAACAGAGGAAACTGAACGATCAACGGCATCCACAACAACTCCAACTGAATCCGAAACAAGCTTGCCAACAGAGGAAACTGAAACAACGACAGTAACAGATAGAACAACTTCGACAACTGAGTCTGTTGAAGATACAGAATCGACTTCCTCTTCTGATGAACCGGAGTCCACCAGACCCACTATTGTAATTTCCACCACGGAAGCAACAGAGGAAACTGAACGATCAACGGCATCCACAGCAACTCCAACTGAATCTGAAACAAGCTTGCCAACAGAGGAAACTGAAATAACGACAGTAACAGATAGAACAACTTCGACAACTGAGTCTGTTGAAGGTACAGAATCGACTTCTTCTTCTGAAGAACCGGAGACCACCAGACCCACTGTTGTAACTTCCACCACGGAAGCAACAGAGGAAACTGATGGATCAACGGCATCCACAGCAACTCCAACTGAATCCGAAACAAGCTTGCCAACAGAGGAAACTGAAACAACGACAGTAACAGATATAACAACTTCGACAACTCAGTCTGTTGAAGATACAGAATCGACATCCTCTTCTGATGAACCGGAGACCACCAGACCCACTGTTGTAATTTCCACCACGGAAGCAACAGAGGAAACTGAACGATCAACGGCATCCACAACAACTCCAACTGAATCCGAAACAAGCCTGCCAACAGAAGAAACTGAAACAACGACAGTCACAGATAGAACAACTTCGACAACTGAGTCTGTTGAAGATACAGAATCGACGTCCTCTTCTGAAGAACCGGAGACAACCAGATCCACTGTTGTAACTTCCACCACGGAAGCAACAGAGGAAACTGATGGATCAACGGCATCCACAGCAACTCCAACTGAATCCGAAACAAGCTTGCCAACAGAGGAAACTGAATCAACGACAGTCACAGATAGAACAACTACGACAACTGAGTCTGTTGAAGATACAGAATCGACATCCTCTTCTGATGAACCGGAGACCACCAGACCCACTGTTGTAATTTCCACCACGGAAGCAACAGAGGAAACTGAACGATCAACGGCATCCACAACAACTCCAACTGAATCCGAAACAAGCCTGCCAACAGAAGAAACTGAAACAACGACAGTCACAGATAGAACAACTTCGACAACTGAGTCTGTTGAAGATACAGAATCGACGTCCTCTTCTGAAGAACCGGAGACAACCAGATCCACTGTTGTAACTTCCACCACGGAAGCAACAGAGGAAACTGATGGATCAACGGCATCCACAGCAACTCCAACTGAATCCGAAACAAGCTTGCCAACAGAGGAAACTGAATCAACGACAGTCACAGATAGAACAACTACGACAACTGAGTCTGTTGAAGATACAGAATCGACATCCTCTTCTGATGAACCGGAGACCACCAGACCCACTGTTGTAATTTCCACCACGGAAGCAACAGAGGAAACTGAACGATCAACGGCATCCACAACAACTCCAACTGAATCCGAAACAAGCCTGCCAACAGAAGAAACTGAAACAACGACAGTCACAGATAGAACAACTTCGACAACTGAGTCTGTTGAAGATACAGAATCGACGTCCTCTTCTGAAGAACCGGAGACAACCAGATCCACTGTTGTAACTTCCACCACGGAAGCAACAGAGGAAACTGATGGATCAACGGCATCCACAGCAACTCCAACTGAATCCGAAACAAGCTTGCCAACAGAGGAAACTGAAACAACGACAGTAACAGATAGAACATCTTCGACAACTGAGTCTGTTGAAGATACAGAATCGACGTCCTCTTCTGAAGAACCGGAGACCACCAGATACCCTGTTGTAACTTCCACTACGGAAGCAACAGAGGAAACTGAAGATTCAACGGCAACTACTGGAAGTGCATACAGCTCCGAAACAGGAGTGCCATCAGCTTCTGATGACTTTACCGATGAACCCATTTCTGCAACTACTGATATTGAACCATCAAGTTATTCGGACTCAACTGACCAGACCTCATCGATATCTCAGCTTGATTTTGTTTGTTCCAGTCTTGGAAAATTCCCAGATCCAAGAAATTGCAGCAATTTCTACCTATGTCTCCAAATAACACCATTCAACTCACCAATATTGATGACCTGCCCTTCTGGCATGTTATTCGACTCATTCAGAAAAGTGTGTACAAGAGATCTAGTCACATGCCCAGGCGACAATGAACTGATATGCATTTCAGAAGGATCCTTTGCTGATTCTGAATATTGCAACAGGTATTATGTTTGTATATGGAGTGAAGAAACCATGGAATATGTTCTGAGTCGCATGATGTGCCCAAGTGGATTCATGTTCCATGAAGAATTGAACAAATGTGTCGTATCAAACTCGTGCTATCCAAGCAATCCAACAGACATCACCGAATCCTCGATGTCTACAGACTTCACCGAGACAACAGTTTCTCTTGAACCTGATATATTCACTTGCACGCAGATAGGCAGGTTTCCTGATCCAACTGACTGTACGCGATACCATAAGTGTGTCAGGGTCGTACATTTGTTGATGGATGTTGTCATAAATTGCCCAACAGGAGAGCTGTACGATAGTTATAACCAAGTTTGCACTTCTGATCCAGTCCAATGTCCAGGGGAGGATCAGCTGTCATGCACTTCAGATGGCTTGTTTGCTCACCCCAGTGACTGTAACAGGTACTTCTCTTGTAAATGGAGTACGCTGACAGGAAAGTATGATTTACACCAGTACAGATGTCCTATATATAATTCATTCGATGTCGCGTTAGGTATATGTGTTCCATCGGCTACTTGTATGGATAGAAACTCTACGTTTTCGTGTTCGGAAGAAGGAAAGTTCCCAGTGGAGTACAATTGCAAGGAATATTATGAATGCAAATCAAGGGATGGAACATTGGACACAACTGTGAAAACTTGTGGATTATTCAGACTTTTTGACCGGGAGCAAAAAAGATGTCGCAGAGAATGTTTTGTTACCAATTGTAGATTAGAATAAACTTAAGCAGAAGTTTATTGAATCGATTTCCTGAACCTGAACCTGAACCTGAATTGGAATGATTATTTATGAGAGACAAGTCAGATATTATACAGTATGCCAATTTGAAAACGTACCACCCCGAATATTTCAGCCCCCGCAGAAAATCTGAAAATATGCAAAAACGTGTTAAATTTATTTTTATGGGAGACATTTTGTAAGATGATTTTCATTCAAATTACGTCAAGCCTGAAGCGGGGTTGGAAACAACCCCAGAAATCTTAAATAGAAAGGGGGTAGGGTGATACCTCATTTTGAAGACCGTTCAATTACCTATTCAATATCCAGTACTTTTGGAGAAATCAGGTGGAAACTCTAAAAAGGTTTAGGAAACAATGTTTTGCTATCAAACATAAACAAAATAACAAAAAAACCTTTATTTTATCAAATGTCAAAATGTTGTCCATTATTTTGTTAACAGTAATACAGTCTGCTCTCAAACTCTTCTCTAACTTTCTGAAAAACTTCTACCTGAATTTCTCTACAAGCAGCTTTTATCCTTCTCTTCAAATCTTCCAAATCTCGAGGTTGTGTTTCATAAACAACCGATTTCAGATGGCCCCATAAGGAGAAATCTAGAGGCACCAAGTCGGGTGATCCTGGTGGCCATTCAATTGCTCCTCTTCGACTAATCCATCTACCAGGAAATCTGTCATTTAGCCACTGTCTAACTGGAAGAAAGTAGTGTGGTGGAGCTCCGTCTTGCTGGAAGTGAATAAGATTTTCTTCCAAAACCATATTACCAGCCGCATCTAGTTGATTTTCCAAAGTTGATGTAATTAGCGCGTCTATTTCTTCAAGCAGATTCAAATAGAGCTCACTAGTTAGATTTTACCGAATGAATGAAGGTCCAATAATAGCATTTCCCAAAATACCAGCCCAAACGTTCAATTTCTCTGGATACTGTGTGTGACCTTCCAGAAAAAGACACGGATTTTCATCGCTCCAGTATCGGAAATTTTGTTTGTTAACATGCCCATGCTCCAGCAAGACGGAGCTCCACCACACCACTTTCTTCCAGTTAGACAGTGGCTGAATGACAGATTTCTTGGTAGATGGATTGGTCGAAGATGAGCAATTGAATGGCCACCAAGATCACCCGACTTGGTGCCTCTAGATTTCTTCTTATGGGGCCATCTGAAATCGATTGTTCATAAAACACAACCTCGAGATTTGGAAGATTTGAAGAGAAGGATAAAAGCTGCGTGTAGAGAAATTCAGGTAGAAGTTTTTCGGAAAGTTAGAGAAGAGTTTGAGAGCAGACTGTATTACTGTTTACAAAATAATGGACAACATTTTGAACATTTGATGAAATAAAAGTCTTTTTGTTATTTGTTTACGTTTGATTGCAAAACACTGTTTCCTAAACCTTTTTAGAGTTTCCACCTGATTTCTCCAAAAGTACTGGATAAAAATATCGAGTGTGTAGTATTTTTGAATAGGTAATTGAACGGTCTTCAAAATGAGGTATCTTTCGACCCCCTTTTTATTTAAGATTTCAGGGGTTGTTTCCACCCCCGCTTCAGGGTTGACGTAATTTGAATGAAATGTATCCTACAAAATGTCCCCCATAAAAATAAATTTGACGTATTTTTGCATATTTTTAGATTTTCTGCGTGGGCTGAAATATTTGGGGTGGTACGTATTAAAATTGACACACTGTATGTGAGGCTGTGTGTACTTTTCTCGTCATTGTTTGATATTTATTTATATACTGCCTTCCTATTTGGTACAAGTTCTCAAGATTGAGTGAACATGACTGATGGATGGTTACTACTATTGAAAAGAGTGCATATTATAATATTTTGAAATTCTTGTACAAATAACTATGTTTTGTATTTTGAATAGATGACTTCATGATTTGTGATTTTTGCTGACGATGTGCTCTTTGCAAGATTGTATATAAACTATAGAATAGTTTCCTTATACGTAGAAATATGTACTTCGTTTTCACTCCAGAATTGTAATGATGGAATAAAATATATTTTTATATCGAGTCCACAATTTTTAGTTTAATCCTTGAACATCCTGTAATTTTAAAAACTATAAAAAAGTAAATCAAACTGGGAAATGTATATATCCACAAAAGTTAGTTTTGAAGGTTATCTCCATAATATCAAACAAGATCAATGTGATGTTCTCATGGCTATTCTTGGGAGACCCTATATCGATTCAGTGACAGACATTCAATGAGAAGACATTCTGCCTGTCTAATATTCGTATTCATAGGCCATTTTGTTACTTTCGATTGAATCCCAAATTTAATGCCGAAAAGTGATTAAAATGTGAGACACATGTATGTAGAATTGGAATAAAAAAAATTCTTTCTGATTTCTTTTTTAATTCAAACCTACCTTTCTACTCAAAGCGACTTTTTCTATAAAACAAAAGGCACATGACTCCACTCGAGTAGGCCATTTTTCGTCTCTTTTGTAACAAAAGTCCATCAGTTACTGAATTCACAATTTTTTTTCTTCTAGTAGTTCAAATATTTCTAGAACGACTTGCGATATCGTAAATTTGAGACACATTTATAGAATTGGAAGAATAACACTTTTCTATCTGATATCATTTTTGATTTAATCCTACCTACCTACTCATCAAGTGATTTTTTCAATTTAACTGTTGACCACTAGCGAAAGGCACATGACTGAAATTCAAATTCGAAATAGTTTTTTTTCGAAGGTTTCAAATATCCTCTCATTAAATTTGAGTCTCACCAATCTTTTACTGTTTTCAGATCAATTCCTATCATTTCATGATTTTCATGAAAATCCGTTTTATTCTTGTGGTGTCAAATTACAGTGCTGTCATCAGCAAAAACAGCGAGTGAATCTGAAACCTGGATATTCGATGGGTTATTTATATACAATAAAAATGAAATTGGGCCAGGTATGGAACCCTGGGGAATTGCAGAACTAACAAGCTGCTCGGAAGTTGAGGAGCTCGGAAGTTGAGGAGCTCGGAAGTTGACGAGCTCGGAAGTTGAGGAGCTCGGAAGTTGAAAAGCTCGGAAGGACAACTAATTGACTCTCGCGCTACGCGCTCGGATTCGCGCTTCGCGCGAACACTTTGCGGAAAGCTCGTAAAGTTGAATGGTCTAGAAGTATAATTGGATAACAATAATTTCCCACAAAAATACGTGTTTTCAATACATGACTGTCTTGAATAATTTCCCACAAAAATACGCGTTTTCAAAACATGACTGTCTTGACTAATTTCCCACAAAAATACGTGTTATCAGTACATGACTGTCTCGAATAATTTCCCACAAAATCACGCGTTTTCAATACATGACTACTTGAATAATTTCCCACAAAAATACGTGTTTCCAATACATGACTGTCTTGACTAATTTCCCACAAAAATACGTGTTTTCAATACATGACAGTCTTGACTAATTTCCCACAAAAATACGTGTTTTCAATGCATGACTGTCTTGACTAATTTCTCATAAGAATACGCGTTTCCAATACATGACTGTCTTGAATAATTTCTCACAAAAATGCGTGTTTTCAATACATGACTGTCTTGAATAATTTCCCACAAAAATAGGCGTTTTCAATACATGACTGTCTTGAATAATTTCCCACAAAAATTCGCGTTTTCAATACAGGGCTGTCTTGAATAATTTCCCACAAAAATACGCATTTTCAATACATGACTGTCTTGACTAATTTCCCATAAAAATGCGCGTTTTCAATACATGACTGTCTTTACTAATTTCCCACAAAAGTACGCGTTTTCATTACATGACTGTCTTGAATAATTTTCCACAAAAATACGCGTTTTCAACAAATGACTAATTTCCCACAAATATACGCGTTTTCAATACATGACTTTCTTGACTAATTTCCCACAAAAATGCGTGTTTTCAATACATGACTGTCTTGACTAATTTCCCTCAAAAATACACGTTTGCAATACATGACTGTCTTGAATAATTTCAACAAAAATTCGCGCCTGGGAAATTCAAAGGAGGGATGGGGAAGTAAATATTCAAAAATCCATGCGCTTCGCGCCCGGTAAAATTCGAAAGAGGGGGGAGGAAGCAAATATTCAATAATTTGAAGGAGGGAAGGGGGAAGTAAATATTTAAAAATCCGGGCGCTTTGCGCCCGGGAAAATTCGAAGGAGGGGGGGGAGTAAATATTAAAAAATCCGAGCGCTTCGCTCCCGGGAAAATTCGAAGAAAGGGGAAGGGAAGGAAATATTAAAAAATCCGTGCGCTTCGCGCCCGTGTAAATTCGAAGGAGGGGAAGTGGATTTTTAAAAATCCGGGCGCTTCGCTTCGGGAAAATTCAAAGGAGGGGAGAAGGGAAGTGGTCTTTAAAAAATCCGTGCGCTTTGCGCCTGGGAAAATTCGAAGGGGGGGGGGGGAAATTAATATTCAAATTTCCCATAGTCCAAAATTTATCGATTTTTTGAGATATTTCCCAGGCTATTGATTTTAGGGAAAAAATATTTCCACACTTTTTGTAGACATTTATGAGATGATCAAAAAATGTTCACTGTTAAACTTCAAAATCTGACGCCATCTTTGAGTTTTTGGTGATTTTTTAAAAGAAAATCAAATATTTTGTTTATTTTCCAAAATCTGCAAAAATTGCATCAAAACTTTTTGTAGACATTATTGAGTTCAACAAAAATGTTGGGACACATTTTTTCGATAGTTGGGACACATGTTTTCGATATTTCTTTTAGTTTTTGAGTTTTTGGTGTTTTTACGAAAAAATGTGAAATTATTTCCAAATTTTTCTAAATACCATTTTTTTTAAATATGGAAAAATTTCATAGGAACTTTTTGTAGAGTATATCACGAACTACAAAACTGATCTGTACAATTTTCCTATATCTCGTGTCGTTTTCGAGTTTTTGGTGTTTTTAGACAAAAAACGGCAAATACTTCCAAGTCCATATCTCTATTGTTTGTCTAGATATGGAAAAACGTTGTTGAAACTTTTCATAGAACATTTTAAGGACAACAAAATTGTTGGGATACAACTTTTCGATATCTCGTTTGCTTTTCGAGATTTTGGCGATTATATAAAAAAAGTACAAATTTTCAACTTTTTTTTTAAAATTCAATTATTTTTCCACTTTTTATTAGAGTTGGGAAAAAACGGTTAAGAAACATCGATGTGGTTTGTGAAGACCTACCAGAAGAATTTTTGAGATTTTCATTTGTTTCATTAGTACGGTCTATTTTTTTTTGAAATGTTTCCTGTACTATTGATTTAACGGAAAAAACGTTTGAATATTTTTTGTAGGTTTCAGGAAGACGGTCAAAAAAGATGTCTTGATAAATTGTGAAAATATAA
The DNA here is from genome assembly GCA_944452925.2 of Chrysolina oricalcia. NCBI lineage: Eukaryota > Metazoa > Arthropoda > Insecta > Coleoptera > Chrysomelidae > Chrysolina > Chrysolina oricalcia. The sequence goes on from OX101827.2 coordinate 3,953,120, forward strand.
ACCGTTTCTGAGATATTGCCGTTCTACTCGTTGCATTTTTTGAAATTCAGTTTATATGAACGGTTTGGTTATGGTATATGAATTTTAGAAAAAATGGACATCTTTCGGAAAGTCGTAGAAAAAAAATTTAAGCATTTTCTGATCCTGCTCAAAAACTATACACTTCTGTAGGAATTATTGGAGTATATCTTGGAGGAATATGGAGGGAAAAAAATCACTTCCTGAACCTGTATCGAGGGAAGTACAAACGACAAAAAAAAACGGAAAATCCCCGTAAAATTTTTATAGATTTTCCGATCGCGAAAAAAAAAATTTGAGAAATATTGTCCTCGAGTTACTAAAATGATTCAAATTTCAGAGCGATATCTCGAAGGGTTCGGAAAATATAACGGTTTGAAGGGCTTACGACAGACAGACGGACGGACGGAGCTACAGACAAAAATAGTTATTTGTATGCTAAGGCCGCGAAATACCTTTTTAACGTACCGAAAGAACTGTTATCGCCGAGGCCGCTTGCGGCCGAGGCAAGATAATCTTGAGGTCGTTAAAAAGTTTCGCGGCCATGGCATACACACTATTTTTCATGCCATGGTTGAAATTATTAAAATAGATAGTTGTAAATAAATATATTATTGCTCTAAAATCAACAGCAGTTCAATTTATTTAATAATATCACCGTGTGCTATGGAAATGATATGTTTCAATATATACAAAATATTTTGACAGTTTTTGTCAAAACGCAAAATGTCTGATACTGATAGCGATATTTCAGTATCTTCCACTCCTCCTGAACTCAAAAGCGTTGTAAATTCGGCGCTTTCCGTTTTAATACCCGAAAAATCTAAACGGCAGTACGAAAAATGTTACGGCGAGTTTAAAGATTGGTGTGACAAACAGAAAGTTAAGACGATGTCTGAAAACATTTTTGAAAGTGACGTTTGGTTTCGAGGCCGTTGCTATGGGTAACGGCCGCGAAATTAAATTTCGCGGACTGTGCTGAGAACGCGAAATACTGACTTCGCGTGCGATTGCACGAAATAGTTATTTGTATGCTAAGGCCGCGAAATACCTTTTTAACGTACCGAAAGAACAGTTATCACCGAGGCCGCTTACGGCCGAGGCAAGATAATCTTGAGGTCGTTAAAAAGTTTCGCGGCCATGGCATACACACTATTTTTCATGCCATCGTTAAAATTATTAAAATAGATAGTTGTAAATAAATATATTATTGCTCTAAAATCAACAGCAGTTCAATTTATTTAACAATATCACCGTGTGCTATGGAAATGATATGTTTCAATATATACAAAATATTTTGACAGTTCTTGTCAAAACGCAAAATGTCTAATACTGATAGCGATATTTCAGTACCTTCCACTCCTCCTGAACTCAAAAGCGTTGTAAATTCAGCGCTTTCCGTTTTAATACCAGAAAAATCTAAACGGCAGTACGAAAAATGTTACGGCGAGTTTAAAGATTGGTGTGACAAACAGAATGTTAAGACGATGTCTGAAAACATTTTTGAAAGAGACGTTTGGTTTCGCGGCCGTTGCTATGGGTAACGGCCGCGAAATTAAATTTCGCGGACTGTGCTGAGAACGCGAAATACTGACTTCGCGTGCGATTGCACGAAAAAATATTTTTTTTCGACGGGGATCATTTTCGTAGAAGTAACTATGGGTCTAACTCTTCAAATAAAAAAGTTGATGTCCGTCTAGGAAGACGGTAGGAAATACAACTTCCTAAGAGGTCTTTGTATAATACTCTTCAATTCCCAATATTTCAGTCAAATAAGAAATGAACCAATTGAGAGTGATTCCTCGGAATCCATATTTTATTATTCACACAGTCAAAAGCTTTAGAAAAATCACGAAATACATCAGCAGGTACTTTCCCACCATCAATTTCTGAATATACTTCATATAAAAGAGATAGGATTGTATCTTCTGTTTTTGTCTTTCCGAAAACCAAATTTCTGCTTGTTGATTAGATTATGGGAGCTCAAAAATTCGGTCATTTTCGAATAAATCAGTTTTTCAATAATTTTTGCTAAAATAGGTTTGATGGATCGTCGATAACAACATCTTTACATAATATATAATAATAATAATAATTCACATTTTCTCTGCAAATTGATGAAATTGTATCTTCAGCAAATATGATGATGGGCTTTATTATGAGAAGTACTAGGGAGTTTCGCAATGTTGGGACAATTCTCACATTGTTCTATGCGTATGTGAGGTCCAAACTTCAATATGGGGCATTGATATGGTATCCTTTATACAACTCTGAAATCAATTCTGTGGAAGCTGTTCAAAGGAAATTCTTGAAATGCCTGCTATTCAAACAAACAGGAACGTATCCCCAAAGAGGGATCGATTATTCAATCCTTCTGAATCGATTCGATGTAATTTCTTTGCACACTCGTCGTATCTTTGTTACAATATAATTTCTCTACAATTTACTGCACAATAGTATTTCCTGTGCCTCACTTTTACAAAAAATTACCTCGCCTTAATTCTAGAAGTGGGACGACCTTTTATTGTGAAAATATTCGAACAAATGTTATGCGCAGGGCACCAGTGTCGTTAATGTGTTCTAACTTTAATTTGGTCTGTGATATATGTGATATCAATGTGAGCCCTCTCAAATATATTTCGGAATGTATAATCAATAGATCGTAAACTTCTCATTTTTTCTCATTTCAGTTTTTTTAAGCAGTGTCGTTCAATATATAATCAATTATTTATTTACATGCACGTATATACATATATTTATATTTGTCGATTTGTAATTCGTTATGTTAAATATTACCTTCTAGCATTTCCTGTAATTGGGTGTATACCTGTTGGAAATAAAGAGCTATCTATCTATCTATCTATCTATAAGAATCATATGAGACGTTCTTAGAAAATTGCCATTATGAAATAAGTCATTGATTGAAACAGCAAACAGGAAGATTTCGAAGTATTTTTAAATCTTCGTACACACTTGTTTTTACTAGAGTTCATTCGCTCTTATGGATAATTTTCTCAAATTTCTTATATTTTCTTCTTCGTATTATTATAATATTGATGGCAGTTTGATTATAACTATCACGTTTATTGATTACCACACATCAGTCACAACGAGAAGAAAGGTTTTATTTATTGTTGTTTATCACGAGAAACGTGTTGACAAGATTTTGTTTATTCAACAGTAATACATAAGTATAACCAATCGCTTCACGAGAAAAAGTGAGTTAGTTCCTACATCTGGAAAAATAGTATTGTTGGTAGTGATGGCAGAAAATCAGTGGTTGGCGTTTGAAATTTTGATGGTAAGTCAAGTACATTCTCAGAAGTGGTTTCAATGAACATTTTTTGTTATCACACATTTACATGCATGGTTTCTAAGAAACTGGCGTTTGAGTTGGAAATAATTTTTTCATCAAATTCCATCTAATGAGATTATCAATGAGCTGGTAGCCAGGCGTTGCAACGGACAAATTTTGACTATTTTGCCATTTGAAATGTTGAGATGGGTTTTCAAGTGCCGACGAACATATCTCGAAGACAGTCCTCATACTATTAACAGAACAATTCTAGTTGGAAGTGATTTCAGTGAGTATTTTTATAGTATCAACACATTTCTGTGCGTACATACGAACAAACTAGCATTCAACTTGAAAATAAGCGTATCATGACATCATTATTGTATGAGTCATATAAGCGAAAGAACCATTGTCAGACATTGTAAATCAGCGTCTCATTGAAGGCTACTTTCCTCCAGATCTAAAGTTTGGAAGAGTAATTCCTATTCACAAAAAGGCAGTTTATCTAACCCAAAAAGCTACAGAGAAATTTCCATACTAGAATATGCACAACATATAGAATACTTAGAACTAAATAACGTTCTCAGTCCCGATGAATTCAGCTTCAGGCCAGGAAAATCAACTTCCAGCTATTCACTCATTAACAAAACATATATGACGCCTTCGACAATAGAGATAAATATACAGGGTGTCAATTTGAAAACTTCCCACCCTTAATATCTTCCTTCCAGTAAACAATATGAGTAATCGAAAAAACAGGTCAATTTTATTGTCAAGGGGGACACTTTCACGGACTATTTGTAGCCCTCGTGGTTCAACCCCCTAGGAGGGGTAGATGTTACCCTTAGAATTTTAAATGGGAAGGGGGGTCAAGTGGCACATCATTTTGATGGGCGTTCAATTCTTGTTCCAATGGTACCCTGACTTATTATTTTGTGATGAGCATTTTCCGAAAAATTGCGTTCTAAACTAACAGAAGTAATTATTAGAACGCCTATACTGAGATGCATGGTTTGGCCAGAACTGGTTAGAATATTAGGTGGTACCGTTCCAACCCTGTATTAGGGGTAACATTAGCCATTAGCTCCAAACACTTTACATAAAAAAGTAGTCTAAAAGTAAAACGTAGATGGTAGTAAAGTTGTGTTTATTAAATGCTGAATTTTTAAGTGTCATCGCAGAAATTGTACAGATAGCCTTCCTTTTTTGCTACTTCTGCTGTAAAAAGTTTCTGTTTTCCGGCAAAAAATTGGTTAGCCAATTTGAACTATGTGGTAGTATTGTGAATACCGTTGTACCTGTTGGGCTGTTTAGGAATTACTTTAATAAGTGTAAAAAAGTGTAAAAATGGTTTACATTCTTCAAGACAGAATTGAAATGATTGTAATTTATGGAGAAGTTGGAAAGTGCGCACGAAGGGCGGCATGTCTTTTTAACGAAAGACATCCAAATTGTAATGTAAGTCACCGGTATGTGCTTGATTTGGTGAATAAGTTTTACGAAACTGGTTCAGTGACAAATAAAAAAAGAAATAACCCCAGAGTACTAAATGAAGCAGCTCAAATTGAAGTTTTGGGAACATTTGCTGCAGAGCCCACGAGCTCCTTACGATCAGTATCAGAACAGACGGGAATGTCACGCGAGACTATAAGAAAAGCATTGAAAATGCATAAATTACATCCATATAAAATGCAGATTCTTCAAGAGCTCCACGAGGATGATTATGATAGAAGAATAGAGTTTTGTGAAATCATGTCTCATCGAGTCAATACCATCCCTAATCTTCTGTTAAACATCTGTTTCAGCCATGAGTGTTCATTTTTTCTGAATGGCAATGTTAATAGACAAAATTGTCGCTATTGGAGTGACGAAAACCCACATATTTTTCGGGAAGGGCATACACAACACCCACAAAAAGTTAATGTTGGGGCTGGTATTCTTATGGAAATGCCATTCTTGGTCCATTATTTCTGGAAGAAAACTTGACTGGCAATCTGTACCTTGATATGCTTGAAGAGACTATCGATCCTCTTATAACTCACGAGCTAGAAACTCAAATTGATGCAGAAGGTAATGAACTTTTGCAGGAGGATCTGTTACATTACCAGCAGGACGGTGCTCCACCTCATTATTTTCTTCCCGTCCGACAGTGGTTAAACGAGAGATTTCCGGGTAGATGGATTGGCAGAAGGGGAGCAGTTGAATGGCCTCCGAGATCACCGGATTTAACACCCTTAGATTTCTTTCTTTGAGGGCATCTTAAATCCGTTGTTTATAAAACACAACCTTCACAGCAGCATGCCAGTCAATTCCTAGTGAAGTTTTCCGTAATGTTAGAGGGGAGTTCGAAAACAGACTGTATTACTGTTTAGAGCAAAATGGACAACATTTCGAACAGCTAATAAGATAAGCGTAAGTAGATTTTATGTTGGAAATGTCTTTCTCGAAAATTAAATTTTTTTGTGTAGAAGGAAAATAACCACCAAATAAAAAATCCCATGCGTGATAAATTTATTCCTGTCATTCAAGGGTTGGAGCGGTGCCACCTACTCTTCTAACCATTTTTATTAAAGGAAGTCAATACAATAATGCATCTCAGTATAGGCGTTCTAATAATTACTTCTGTTAGTTTAGAACGCAATTTTTCGGAAAATGCTCATCAAAAAATAATAAGCCAGGGTACCATTGGAACAAGAATTGAACGCCCATCAAAATGATGTGCCACTTGACCCCCCTTCCCATTTAAAATTCAAAGGGTAACATCTACCCCTCCTAGGGGGTTGAACCACGAGGGCTACAAATAGTCCGTGAAAGTGTCCCCCTTGACAATAAAATTGACCTGTTTTTTCGATTACTCATATTGTTTACTGGAAGGAAGATATTAAGGGTGGGAAGTTTTCAAATTGACACCCTGTATAGGGGTCTTTATATTTGAGAAACTTTATTTCTACGGTATTAGTGGAGTTTGTCTCGAAATAATCACCTCATATTTAGGAGATAGATTTCAAGTAGTTGACTGTGGTTCAACCCGCAGCGATGACCTATAACTTCTGTGAGGAGTACCTCAAGGATCAATATTAGGCCCACTATTATTTCTCATTTGTATGAATGATCTACCACATTCGATGGTTTCAGTGGGTATCAAAACTCAATTGAATGCAGATGATGCAACTCTTAGCAAAAGAATTCTACAAACCCCAAAAATAGTATAAGACAATACACGTTCATGGTTTAATCCCAATCAGTTTACTTCAAATGAACAGAAAACGGAATCATTAATCTTTCAATTGAAAAACACAAATAAAATGGAAAGTAATAGCTCAAGGTTTTTAGGGGTTCAAATAGATTCAAATTGATTTATTTCTATTTATATTTGTACTTATACAGGGGGTCTCTCCGGTAACTGCATCGATCAATATATAGAAAACCATAGTTGGGCCGAATTTGAAAATTTGGGAGTTCACTATTGTTGATAAGTGCTATCCGTGCTAAAATATTTTGAAGATTGTGGCACTTCCGATTGTACCGGAGTTGGACCCCAACTTCGTTATTTTAAACGGTACACCCTGTATATTATCAAGGTTTTAGATTTTATGCATGATTCTGAACATGTTTCATGCATAATGTCCTAACCCAAGTCTAACCGTTTTCGAAATATTTAAAATTTTAAGTTGAAAATTGCGATTGCAGAACGTCAATTTTTTTTTTATTTCTGGACATGATCATTTATTTTCGATTGTGTATCGATTCATTCGTAGGAGAGGACCCAGTTCAGTAGAATTTCAAAATCAATTCGATTAGAGTTATACAGGGCTTTCACCAGAAAATGATATAGATCCGGTTGAAAAAATTATTGTAAGTCCATTTTTTCAAATGGAAACCCCCCAATTTTATATTCTCATTCGATTCGTCATCCAATATGAAGCTAACTTTGAATAAGGTTATCTATGCCCACATTCAACAGTTTTCGAAATATTGGCGAATTAACATGTCTCAGTTCCAGAAAATTTCGTATTCTTGAGTTTACTTATTCTTAGTCTTAGTCAACTGCCACGGAAATGTCATTGTAATCAATCATACCGGCTCGTATGAATTATTCGAATGAAGATTACTCAAATCTATTTATTATTTATGGCGATTGTAATAGGGTTATCTCAAGAACATGTGATATATTTATTATTCGGTATCCGCAGAAGCAGAAGCACTCACAAAATACTGTTAAACGAATTATAGAAAACTATTTATTGACATCGATACAACAATTTATCTTTGTCCAGATCCTTACTCCCAATTTCATTAAAAAATTAATGAGTGCCAATCTATTGTTTACCTAAATTAGAAATTCGTAGAACTTTAACATTTTCAGTTTATGATATTTACGTTAAATAAAAAACCAAAATTGTTGTGACCTTCTGGGGAACATCGACTTCGTCCTCTACTGTTTTTAATGCCCAAAAGCGTATCATTCGTTCAATGGTGGGAATAAGATGTCGAACCTCTTGCAGAAACTCATTCACAGATTTGAAAATTTTAACTCTAGTGTCTCTATATATTTTAGAACTGTCTGTGTATATGTTGAAAAAACACGTGTCTACGGTTGCTCAACAATTTGAGGGCTATACCCAATAACTTTTCTATTTATATTTTTATATATTGCCCCTCGATAAATCCATCCTGATTTATATATATATATATATATATATATATATATATAAATATATATATATATATATATAAGTGAAAATAGAGTATATTTCGTTTTAATTCCGAGAGTTCTAACCTTTGACAGCTGTTTCGTGCTGACGCACTCATTAGAAAGGATTTATGGAGCTCTCGAAATCAAAACGAATCCACTCAAGAATTAATACCGTGAGGCAAGACAGAATATAACAGGAAGTTATTCATGACATCTACAGTCACTAGTTGAAACTTAATTTGATTTTGGATTCCTTGGTTCGTGTCAAATTAAGTTTCAACTAGTGACTGTAGATGTCATGAATAACTTCCTGTTATATACATATATATATATATATATATATATATATATATATATATATATATATATATATATATATATATATAGAAGACAGGTAGTCTCTTGACTGGACTAGTTGAAAAAAAACTGAGTTTTGGAAAGTATCATAAAAAGAAACTTTTCCTTGAGGTTGCATTCAATTGGGAACGGCCAGTGGGTAGAGAAACTCTTTGTTAAATTGTTTAGCTTTCGAAAATTTTATTTTCTTTATCAAGACATCTGCAAAACACAAAAAAGTCATGTCTGGACGACCCAACACAACATAAAATGGACTGAAGCCGAAGTCAGCCATAAAGAAGAGGGCTGGTATAGAAGGAAGTTTAAGTTATGAACAACAAAGTCTTTAGTCAGGCCAGCATAGAAATCCGTAATGTGTGGAAACCCTTAATTAGTGGCATGGATCAATTGAAATTGCGATAAGAATTAACAATGCTGTACCGGAGGGACCTGGCACAGTAATTAACAAGCTTACCTGAATACCGCCAAATTACCCCTAGGCTAATGACACAAAATACATCCACAGCATATATAAGAAGTATCCTTGAGATTGTCGCATTATACACTTGATAACGACTGTAGATTTCAACAGTTGAAACGTCGTGATTAAAAATTGCAGAGAATTGAATTTTTCTTTGTTCTTTTTTAGACAATGAAAGTCCAGAATAACCTTACACAAAAAAGTCCAATTTGTAAAAAATGTGACTTTAAGTTATAAAAAACAACTTACTAACTCGAGGTTGCTATTAAGAAGACAATCAGACAATTTAAGGATTGCCAAAAATAATGTAAAAACAGTGTCTAGCCTTTTCACAAAAAATAAAGCTCCTATAGCTACTTCAGAAAGTTCAAATGTCATTTATAGCATCCCTTGCCTTAATTGTGACAAAGTCTATATAGGACAAACATGTAGAAATCTATCAGGTCGCATTACGTCTCATAAAAGTGATTGTAAAATAAAAAAGAATAGTTGTGCCCTTGCAGAACACACTATTCAATTAAACCATTTTGGTAATTTCAACAACCAAAAAATTTTAGCAAAAGAAAGTAATTATTCAAAAAGAAATTTTCTTGAAATGGTGCATATCAATAATGAACCTAACTGTATGAATAAACGTGCCGATGTTGCAAATCTTAGCGTGATTTACAATTATTTATTGAATTTTGACAAAAATAAAATTAGTGTTAATTCTCTTGTTCAAGCTATACCGCCATAAATTTGAGTTGGCAGCATTTACACCAGGCTTGCGATTTTTCTCCCATTTGTCAACCAATTGACGTGGACATGTGACAGCTGCTTGTCAGTTCGTCCGCGTGTTCCATGTACCATGTGTTTTGTGTGACATGATGTGAGTGGAGCTGCATGCTCTTGGTCAAAATGGTGCCGACTAAAATATATTTGAATTATGATTGATTTTCGAATATTGCTCATAGTATATTTTAATTTGTTTGTACAAACTGTTGTGTAAGATATTTTGATAATGAAGTGCACTGTGATCTTCTTAATAGCAACCTCGAGTTAGTAAGTTGTTTTTTATAACTTAAAGTAACATTTTTTACAAATTGGACTTTTTTGTGCTTTGCAGATGTCTTGATAAAGAAAATAAAATTTTCGAAAGCTAGACAATTTAACAAAGAGTTTCTCTATCCACTGGCCGTTCCCAATTGACTGCAACCTCAAGGAAAAGTTTCTTTTTATGATACTTTCCAAAACTCAGTTTTTATATATATATATATTTTCCCTCAAAATGATAGCAATCATGATTACAATACTCGAATCAAAAAATATTTTATAGTACCATTCACCAAACTTCAAATAACTCGAAATGCCCCAAACTTCAAGGCACCAAAAATCTACAATTTCATTCCGGTTTACATTAAAAAAAGTAGTACGATATATTTTTTCAAAAAGAAATTGAAAGAGTTCCTTGTTCAGCATAGCTTCTATACTATTGAAAAGTATTTAGATCATTTCTGAGAGAAAGTATTTTTTTTTACTTTATTCAATTGTTTTCAGTTGATACTTTTTATTTGTGTAAATCTTTTATTTGACTGCAGTCTTGAAACAAACTGCTTGTATTTTACTCTGTAGATAAATTTCCCATTCTTTTTGTCTTTTTTTGACTTTTTCCAAACAGCATATGTACTGTCTTAAGGAAATAAAATATATTCTATTCTATTCCAGACTAAAATCAAAATCGACTGGTCTGAGTGATTTTCAATTTTTCCTACGACTATGGAGAAAGAGGGGGTGACATTAGCCTACTGTATGGATTTACTAGAAAATAGATTTGTAAAGAAATATAACACTTTTCTCACCATGTTTTTACTAACAACCCCTTATTTTTTTCAGATTGTATACCTAACATCAGCTGCACCAGTGGAAGAAGCAGATTCAGGAGGTATTACAAGCCTTTCTCAAATGAAGCTCACCGAAGATGACCTCTCCACATCAAATAGGAACATCGATGAGTATGAGACATACAGACAAAAAAAAGCCGAACAGGGATTCACATCTCTCTGCTGGACCGAATCTCTGATCATAACCGAGGATAAAAAATCTAACACCAAGAATATGTCCAAGGCATACTCGATCATTTTGGAATCAATGGCTGATCCTGGAGAAAATAAACGCGAAAATCAGAACACTTCTTGCTACAAGATTGAAGGGGACGATGACGTCAAAACAGAAAGAATTTTCAAATTCACAACTGTCAAGGAAACAGACGCTTATTCCATAAAAGAACACAAAACGTTGTTCTGTGGCGCAGGCCCAGTTCTTTCCGAACATTTCATAGTGTGGCCTAAACTGAACAGAAAGCAAATAGAAATCAAAATCAGTCCGATGACTTCAACAAAATGGAGACCTTGTGAAGAAAATACAGATGAGGATTCCGATAGATTGGGTAGTGCTCTGTCATTAGAAGATAGTAGTATTCTAGAGAAATTGGAAGAACAAGACACAGAAAGTGGAGATGTAATGGATGAGTCACCGTTAGACTCGACAAAATCTTCATTTGACTGGAACAATTCTTCGTCCCTCAATTGGATAGTGACTTCTATAGTTGGAGTGAAAAATTCTTCATCTCTCTCTAGGGAGACCACGGCAAACAAAACTTCAAACAAAACAACAAATCATGATGGGCATGATTCTTCAACAGAAAGTTTATGGGATGATACAGGGAACTCAAGGATCGGAAGTGATTCATCACCACAGTTGACAAACGTAACCGCTGCACATGATGTAACCAAGGAAGCGAGTGGGGAAAAATATGAAGCTGTCAAATCAGGTGAGCGATCTGGCCATTCAGTAGGACAATCACAGTTACATGTAACGCAGAATCCAGTAAATAGAGATAATGAGGAGTCAGTTGGTTCTCCAAATTTACAAGAAACCAAGAAGCTTACAAAAAAAGACACAGTTAATAACCAAAAATCACAAAGGGAATATACGACTGAAAACCCAATGGAAGCAAGTGGAATTCAAGAAAAGGAAGAAGCGAGGGAGTTGAGCAATTCTCTATTGAACAGAAAAGGCAACTGTATCTCTAAAAATAAATCTATTTGTAGCGAAATCATGACCGGAAGCAGTCTTATAGCGGAATTTCAAAACACTTCGAGTGCGACTTTAGCAAACTTGTTTTTTCCGGCCAACACCCTTCTTCAATTTTTTCGTGATGCTGGCAACCGTTCTTATGTTTTGAATGCGAAGGTTGCTTTGGAGTTGAGGTCATCTGATTCGAACGGCAAGACGGAATATGAGAATGGGGCATACTTAGAATTGGTGGAACAGAGCAAGTATCAGATTCTAAAAAATAGAGATTGATTTCCAAACAGTGTTTGTGAAGGACACTATTATTTTGTTATAGAGTTCTAAGAAAATGTGTCACATTTTATAATTATTTGAAACTTCTTGTGTTCCGATAGGTTTCTTGTGCAATCGTAACTAAAAAAACTAAAATCAATAATAAAATATCACAAAAAAGAGCTGTTTTAACTGGAGTACCACAAGGTAGTGTATTGGGTGCTATGCTTTTCATATGTTTTATTATTGACATATTAGATCTGGATTTGGGCGAATGCAAAGCACATTTATTCGCAGACGATACTATAATTTACATTATGGGTGAGAATATTAATAACTTGAAAGGAAAATTAAACCAAATTCTTATAAAAATTTGCGACTGGTTCAATAATAATAAGATTGTTGTTAACGTGAATAAATCTAAATATATGATAATTAAAAATAAACGAAAAATGCAAGAAGTAATCGATTGCAAAATCCAATTTGACGGAAGAGATTTTGAACAAGTGAGCAGTATTAAATATTTAGGTATAATCATTGATAAAAACCTCACTTTTAGTGAGCACATTGATCATCTTTCCAAGAAAATATCTAAAAAAATAGTTTTTGCATATAGAATTAGCAAAACAGTAACTCAATACACTAGACAATTAACACGTTCACGACGACGTGTACCACCGGTGGTACATTCCGATTCTTCCCTGCAGCCGTCATGTACCACCGGTGGTACACTGGTTTGAATAATTTCTAGCCGTTCTGAAATTCAGCGTTTATAAGATAGGTGTTAGATATCCGGGTAGCGGCTGTAGGAATAGTAAACGAAGAATAGTGTATCATCGTTCGCTCACCTGTTCACGCATATAGGTATAAGGGAGGATCAAAACTAACATTAAAAAAAATGCTCTGAATGGGGTGTCTCATACCACGTTTGGTATATCAAAACAAAGGCTCAAAACATGAAAAAAAACTCAAAATTGGTGATGGTAATCTTTATTCATCGTGAAAATACGAAAATAATATCTAAAATCGTGACCACCGCTGGTACACGACGCCCCCAAGGCAGAGTTTGGTATCAGGGTTATCGTGTACCACCGGAGGTACTTTCAAAATACGGCTCGAAATTTTCTGCAAAATAGGAGTATGAGATTCTTACTAAATACCAACAGATATGAAAATATTAACAGAATGCAAATAAAGTTAAATTGGATGTCAGTAAAAAATTTAATTACATTTCGGACAATGAGCTTTATTCACAAACTTATAATTGATATATTGCCAGAATATTTGTCCACAAATTTGCAGTTTCGCAATGAAATACACTCTTATAATAGCCGCCAAGAAAACCACATAAACGTACGTCAAACTAATCTGATGTGTACGAAAAAAAGTATTTTTGACGCTGGAATGGTAATTTATAATAACTTACCTGACTTCATTAAATTGTCTCCTAACATCAATATCTTTAAAAGTAATATCCGTCAATATATTTTACATGATCAATTCCAGTAATGCAATTTATTCTATTTGTTGTGTTCAGATTTATGCAGGTATAGTGATCTTTTTCAAAGCTGTGTTATGCTCCGCCAATGTTTTATTTTAATTAAAAACTAAGATTTTATAAGACTTTATATATCTATAGATTTACTAATGTTTATATGTTAATGTTCCTTTTTTGTCTTCTTCTATGTTAATGTTACTTTTTTGTCTTGTTACACGTTAACATACTTCATCTTTCATTTATGTGATAAACCGATATTGTATTAGCAACGATAAATAAATAAATAAATAAATCAATAAAAAAAACTGTTTTTATTGAAAATATACACTGCTAAAAAAATTACATAATTTATTACCACAATATACAGTCGGTCCATAAAGTAACACCCCCTTGTTAACATTTGTACGAATTGAAATTTTTTCTGATTTTGTTTTTTGGTGAATGGTAGGTAGTTCATAAACTACGTGGGGGTCGAGTGATACCTCATTCAAAACGTCTTTCAATTCTCTATACGTCATCAGAATTTGAACAATTTCAGTTGAGGAAATAGATGACAGTCGGACGTAGCCAAATCTGGTGAATAAGGGGGGTGTTCTAGTAATTCAAACCCTAAATCACGAATTTTTTGCATGGCAACATGAGATTTGTGTGCAGGGGCGTCGTCCTGCAAAAACAAAACAACTTTGGATAGCTTTCCGCGTCTTTTCTCTTTAATTTTTTCCCGTAGAGTGGTCAGTAATGTCGAATAGTAATCTCCAGTTATTGTTCTACCATTATCCAAAAAATAAATCATGATTACTCTATGGCAATAAAAAAACTGAAGCAAGAACTTTTCCAGCAGATTTTTGGACACGAAACTTCTTAGGTCTTGGAGAACCGGAGTGTCGCCATTCCATCGATTGTTGCTTTGTTTCTGGATCGTAGAAATGTACACAAGTCTCATCCATAGTAACAATTCGGTTTAAGTCTACATCGTTTTCAAATCGAGCACAGATCGAACGTGATGCTACTACCCTTGCACGCTTTTGGTCAACATTAAAACATATGGGGATCCATTTTGCAGCAATTTTTCTCATGTCCATATTGACGTGAACTATATGATGAACGCGTTTGTATTTAATATTCAGTGCTTCAGATATCCGTTTTTCCATAATTCGACGGTCTGTTAAAATCATGTCATGAACTGCATTGATATTTTCGGAGACTGACACAGAAACTGGCCTTATCGATCGGTCATCATCTTCAATGGAAAATTTACCTCTTTTTAAGCTTGCAGTCCAATTTTTCACGGTCGCATACGAAGGACATTGATCACCAAGGGTATCAAACATATCTTCGTGAATCTGCTTACCTCTTAACCCTTTTAAATACAGGTACTTGATGATGGCTCGATACTCCAATTTTTCGATTTTCACAATTTCGGTGGACATAATTTTTCTTTTAATTTATTGCGAACTCTGGTTTACTTTCTTGACGTCAAACTTTACACTGACACTTCTAAGTTATTGTTCCTTGCTATGGTAACGCAATATTTTGTTTATGCAGGGAACTGGTCTAGGTTAAGTAGAAATCAATACATCCTCGTAGTCAATTGTGTAGACAAAATTAATAAGTTGTAAAGAACCGGAGTCGATAAGATTGACTGTTCTGATTGCTCTGCCTCCTACATTGATAGAACTTGTAGACCTTTCATTACCCGAATTGACGAATACTTAAAATGACCAGACAAATCTGCTTTTGGCAATCACTTCAAAATTTATAGTCACAACTTTAGCCCAAACAGAAATTCAGAATTTCTACATAAAATAGACAAGAAAAATTTCCTCAGATTGGAATTGTTTGAAGAACTGGATATTTCCAAAGAGATTTCCAACAATGATCACTGCTTGAATACCCAAGTAAACTTGTACAGAGATTTCTCTCTTCTTTAGCAAAGGATTACTAATTTTAATTGGAATATTATATGGGCAATACTTCAAAATTTCAAAATTCATTTTGTACCACTCTTCAAGTTGGTACCATTATTTTCTCAATGACGCTTGACTTGACTAATAGACCGGGATCCCACGCCTATTTTCAAAAATGATTAATAACAGGCTGAATCTTCCTGAGTAGCTTCATTTTGCCCAGACGCCCAACTTTTGCCTCTACGAAAATTCTCGATAGTGGTAGCTAATAAAATGCGCAAGCGTCAATCATGTTGATTTGATGAGTGCAAAAAAGTCATTAATAACAGTTAGTTTTTCAGTCGAACCTCGAGATGATTCGATAAAGTACTCGAAAAAACTTTTGTCCTACAAAATGGATGGTAGGACTGAAGAGTCCCCCACTCCCAACATGTACCAATGACGTGGTCATAAAAATTCATTACTAACCAGCGGATTTTTTTACCGTTGCTTGGTTGATATTTTTATAATTGAATGGTCTTATAGTCCTACAAATTGAATGGTAGGTGTTCCCAGTCGTACGCTCCGAAATTGTCAATTCCATGGTGAAAAAAAAATTACTAATAACTGTAGGACAATGATGACACATGGAAAGTTAGTGTATTTTTCACCTAAATAATTCAGTGTCCAACAAAAAAAACGGGTATGTATTGTTAATCCTACAAAAATTATTCAAAATAACGAATTATTTTGAAATTGTGATTTAGCTAATTTAATATACTTTTATCAGTAAAGTAATGTTGCTTTCAACGTAATTGCAAAAATATCATAATTTACGTGAAAAGTTTATGTAAAAAGTGGGGAATTTTGTTTAGCTTTCATAATTTTTATAAACATATTGAAAACAACAATAACAAAGTAAAAACATTGAAATAATTAATCTGCCCTCTGGGCCGGCTTAAATGATGTCGCATTCGCTTCAACAGATGCTTATATTTCTCTGATGGCCTAAGAAAGTGGAATAGCATGTAAAAAGTAAGAATTCGTTAATCTTTGGCTCTCACAAGTTTCGTCTTTTGAGGGCTGTCATTCGTAAGGGGACGAAATCTGGTTAACGGAAAAACAATTTCAAACAATGAGGAAAGGAAGGGGAAGGAGTGGGAGAGCATTTTTCACCAGCTATTCAAGGAGTTATCACAAAAAGAGATTTCTGAAAAATATAATTGGATGCGGGTGGCTGTAAATCAGAGAGTGACGGATCTGGAAATAAGGAGGATTATTTCATGAGTATAACTTCACATTAATTCTCATATCCTAGTAACAGATATGGACAATTCGTAATAATTATTTCATTTTGTTCCTGAGATATAGCCTTTTTAAGCATTCAAACTGTCACTGTGTACATGGAAAACTATATACTGTTGAACTAGAAATCATAACATGAATCCTCGTGTAATTGATGAAGACCCATTCTTTTTCAAAGAATATGTAAAATAAAAGTGATAATGGTATTGACATTCATCTATTTCTTCGAACAGTGTCTTGTCATGCTATGTAATGCAACACCCTTTGTGAAATATAATTTCTTATTCGAATGGAGGGATTAGATTTAATGTGTTTATTAAAAAAAATCTATTTCGAATTAAAGCAAAAAAATCAAATCGATTCATAATTCGCAAAATAGCAGTAACGGAGTTTTTGACACCCTGTAGCTCGAAAACTGGCCATAGGAACGATCTGTGAACTAGACAACGTAATGAGGATGGCAGGATCAAAAAAATATCATATCAAAAATGAGGATATATGTGCCTACTTGCAAAATATATTGATCATTTTTTATTTCAGAAGGTATGGTCGCAACATCTAGTTAGGCCCGTGGCTTACGGTCAAATAAATTGATTTTACTGCCTTGACATGAAGTTAATTCAATTGGTTTGTTTCACTATGAGCCATGAGCTTTAGATTTGGGTAAAACTAACAGTTAGCAATACAATTTTTGCGCTCACCAAATCAACATGACTTTCGCCTACGCAGTTTATTAGCTACTAATATCAAGAATTTTCGTGGAATTGACAATTTCGGATCGTAGGACTGGGAACACCTACCTTTCAATTTGTAGGACAATATGACCATTCAATTATACAAATATTAACCAAGCGACGGTAAAATAATCCGCTGGTTATTATTGAATTTTTATGACCACGTCATTGGTACATGTTGGGAGTGGGATACTCTTCAGTCCTACCATCCATTTTGTAGGACAAACGTTTTTTCGAGTACTTTATCAAATCATCTCGAGGTTCAACTGTAAAACTAACTGTTATTAATGACTTTTTTACACTCATCAAACCGACATGATTGACGCTTGCGCATTTCATTAGCTACCACAATCGAGAAATTTCGTAAAGGAAAAAGTTGGAAGATTCATCCTGTAATCAATCATTTTTGAATATAGGCGTGGGATCCCGGTCTATAACTCTGTCACAATTTGTCTTTCATTCATTTGACAAACACATGGCCTCAAGCTCTAACATGTCATTTCGTCAGTCCTCAGGCTTAATTAGTTATGTATTTAAACAAACAACGTTTTTACATATTCCAATAATTCCTGTTGCCTGACTAGTAAGTACTCTTTATCAATTTTCCAAATTTCCAAATTTCATAACCTCAAATCTCTCAATTTTCACTTCACTTATATTCAATCAGATTATTTACTTCCAGGTAAGCACTGAGATAAATAAAATTATACACTTACATACAAAATTTTTCCTTCATTTATCAAAAAATTTTATCCAAAATAAAATGGCGGTACATTATGTTAGAGCTCTGCTATATAAGGACCCTTTCGAAAAGGATGGCTATTAATAAGCTCTAGTAAAATCATCAAATATTTTTAGGTATCATTGAATAAAAGTTGTTGCCCCTCAAAATGGCGGATAAGTGCCAAATTCGAATAAAACAGACAGGTATGTATGTGCCTGTCTATATGTCTAATGTATATGTTCGAAATGTTAGCCATTTACTTCCTGGCACAAGAGACGATTCTGAAATTCGCTTCAGCCATTTCCAAATATTTCTGGAGTAATATTCCTTCCTTGAGTCTCTTAGGCGTTCCTCTAATTCAATTATCGTTTCTGGGGCAGTACTGTAGACTTGAGGTATCTCCGCAAGAAAAAAATCTGAAGCGGTCAAATCAGGTGAGCGAGCTGGCCATTTAATAGGGACCTTTCTACCGATCTATTTTTCCGGAAAACGTTCATTCAAAATGTCAATGACTGGCCTGAAATAATGAGGAGGTGCTCCGTCTTTCCGATAAACACGTTGTGTTAAATACGAAAAGTCTTCGTTAAATTTCTTCGAAATATATTCATATGAACTTATATAATGAAACAAAAAGCAATATCTGGTAATAAATTTTATTTTCAGTTCAAAGGCAGTTTGGGCCTTTGTTTGCAAAGATTATTCAAAAGTGAATGAAAAGCCAACAATGGAACTGATAAAAAGTGCATACTAGATAAGAAGATTTACCAAATAAAAACAATTTTCGATTGTTGCATAGATCCATCTTCAAGTTGTTAATTTCTGTTTTCATCTGTCATTCTCGAAATTCTTCACAATGCACAATTTCAAAGGAGTTATAATGATTTCAATATTTCTGGTAAGTACTGTTTCATAATTATAATGAAAGATATTTTTGACAGATCTCAGATATAGGTATATCAAAAGAATTTCAGTAGGTATATATCAGAAATCAAATTGAAAATGTTTATACCAGGAAAGAAATTTGAAGGAATTGTATTCGATATGAACTACATTTTTTGAAAAGTGACTGGGCTTCATACAACTTCCGGTTCGAAACTTTCGATATTTTTACATCTTTTGTCTCAATATGACAATCTGAATACAACCATGTATGACTCTCCAATGTTTTTAAAAAATTTTCTTTCGAAATTTATTGTTCAATTTAGAGGGCCATTGATACGTCATTATCACTAATTTCGATCTTGAAATTTTGGGAAGAATACAACTTTATTATTTTCTTTCAAAATGTATCTGCTACGTGAAATTCAATTTTAAAACTTGTAACGCTATTTTTTTAATGGCATTATGGTGGCTCGTCGGGTTAGGAAAAAATTGCATTTTATTACGATTGATTTGATACCTCACGTATTCGTAGAAGATTTGGTTAGGTCTTTCTTAATGAAAGCATGTTTTAAGATTGAAATAATATTTGAATGCAACTACCGGGTGTCCGCGAGAGGTGGCTCGCCCCTATAACTTCTTTGTTTTTGAAAATAATGGAATGGAATTTGGAGGATCTGCATAAGACATAAAACTGCGTTCTTTGACGAATAACTCAAGTTCATGCAGTATATTTCCACCTCTTTCGTCTCCACATGCCATTCTGAATACAATCATGTCACTTTTTGTAACCAATATTTTTTTATTTCGAATTTTATTTTCTAATCTCGAGTGCCATGGATATTTTCAAATCGCTAAAATAGTATATTATGCGCAATGAGCACAAAATGATGCCCATTTTGCACGAGAATGAAATTTGCAGCACGAGTGCAAAATAGCCATTTTTTTGCGAGTTGCATACTATACTTTTTCTATGACAATATATCGTTCACGTTTAATACATGCATACATTGCAAAAACTTTGAAAGAAATAAACTGATGATATTTCATTACTCCGAATTCGCCACTAATGAGCTTTCTATCAGAATTAAAATATAAATTGAAGAAATATGTAAATATTTTCTTTATTGCTATTTCTAATAGGTCCACAGAAATAGAAGCCTATAAATGTATGTATGTATCTAATTGAAGTTGAATGTGGAATTATTAAATATAGACGGCCGCTTGAGGAATGCTTCCAGTTTCAAATAATTGGCAATATCTATATCATTATAGATACTAAGAGTCGTTCTCAGCATTGAGAAGTGTGACCACAAAGTGGAACTTTCAAACTTTTTGGCTTAGTCACAGGAACGAAATCTGTGCCTAAGTCGTCAAAATAAGGCATTAAAACGTTCTCGGAAAACGATTTTGTCTTTTGATCTACCTTCCATTCCAAAATAAGGATATAAGCGCGTTGATCCATAAGCTGGATTTATAGATTGAGTCGCAGCCGCAGTCGTTGCAGTTGACGTTGCCGTACGAACATAAATGTGCCGTTGCAGTTGCTGTTGTCGCTGCCGCCGGAGATAACCAACTTTTATCTTGGACGGCAGCGGCAGCGGAAAATGACATGAAATTCAAAATGTCCTTGTCAAAAATGAACGAAATGACACATAATTCTGGTTTTGTATTTGTTTACATAGTTTGAAAGCAAAAATTTATTTCATTCAGAAATGTTAGAATATGAGGAAAATATAGAAGTTAATGTAGGCGTATTCCTAAACATATTAGAAGGATTACCACATCTATATAATCTGAGGGACAAGAATTATAAAAATATGTTCATGCCTGCGGCTACGGTAACGGCTACGGCAGCGGAAGCGGCTGCGACACAATCTATAAATCCAGCTATACTCTACGACGTTTCCGGTAATAAATTCAGTGTTGTTACCTTCGCTGATTCTATTATGTTCGGAGACGTCAAATCAAAGTCGATATCACTATCAGTTTCCATTTTGATCGATAGTTTTTATAGAAAACAGCTATGAAATTACTCGTTACCTACTAAAACTTTGACAGAAACGATCTGCTGACATTTCATCAAATTGTCGCTGGCCGTCATAATTTGACAAGCCGTAGTCGTCGTGATTTTAGAGTGAACCTAGACCTAACACGAAATATTCCATTTCGCATTTGTTGCTTAGCAACTTACCTAGCAAAAATGAAAATCTGTACAAAATGTGCTTGTTCATGATTGAAGTTACGGTTATAATAGTTATTTATGTATCAAGGGCGTTTTTGGCCTATGGCGTGGATGATGGCCCGATGGCGTTAGCCGAGGGCCATCACACGCCGAAGGCCTTAAACGCATTTTACGCACGTGATACATACAAAATTTTATGCACTAGCGGTTTTATAGCGCGAATCACAAATACTGACTTGAATTGCAATGGTCTACACGTTTCATACGTTATGCATACAATAATTAAGGGTAACACAATATGAGGAATGTGAAACTATAGTAGCTGAGTGCTATATTGGAGAATCTATTTCAAATAAATAGATCATCACCGAAAAAATTGCCAACGATTGTTGACAGTTGTTAGAAAGAGTATTGCTCTATTGAACTGAAATGATTCTAATTCGTGTTAGGAATTGCATGAAATCATGTGTGAGTATAGACAATTTGAGAATTTTGTCTACTTTACGGCCCGCCGGGCCACAATGCGCCCACGGGCGGTAAAGTGCCACTTTACGCCCGGCGAACCGGGCGGTAATGTGTACTTTACCGCCCGCTAGTGCATAAAATGAACATTTTTCGAGGTTGTCATAGAAAAAGACTATATTATATTACGATTAATTTGATACCGCACACTTATAAGTTTTAAACAAAATTTCTTTCAAAAACTACATTATATGTTTCATAAAATAAAGCATATTTTGATATTAAATTAAGATTTAAATGCATCGACTAATCTTTTACAAATACAACTAATACTACAAAATAATTGAGAAGGTCGACTTTTTATTTTACTTCGCTTCTGCAAATTGTATATTATTCAACGAGCATATTATGATGGCTATTATTCACGTGGATGAAGTTTACGGCACGAGCCACAGGCGAGTGTCGTAAATCATCCAAGTGAATAATAGCCATAATATGCAAGTAGAATACCATACTTTATCCACGACCCATAAATAAACTAATCACAATTTTTATTTCTATTCAGTAACATGGAATTTGTATTAAAACTAAATGAAAACAAATTCAACTATTTGTTGATATTGATAGTAATATTTGTATTAACACAATGTTCAAAATTGATTGAAGGCATCAAGTCTGAACTAATATGGTTTAATTTTGTTTGTATGGATTCTGTATCGTGTTGGAGATTTTCTCGGCTGTTTCCATTTTATTTCTTATGGAATCATCAATGTAGCCTTCTGCTACCGTTGTGGATTTCCATCCACCATGCCTTTTCAATGCTGTTATATCCCCGCCCGCATCAACAAGTATAGTCGCAGATGATCTTCGGAAACTGTGACCAGAGTATTTCTCTGGATCATGTAATTGCAAATATGTCTCTATTTGTTTTCCCATTTGTGTAAACTTGTTAATACCTACTCTTTGCGAAGTACATTTGCCATTTTGATAGTTCAAAAAAAAAATACATCAGACATAACATGAGGTGGATGAAGACTGATATACTTTTTGCAAATTCTGTAAAATTCATCGGTGATTGTAAATTTGCGAGTAATTTTGATTTGGTATTTGGTACTTTCACTAAGAAAGCTGATCCAAGATCTTGTAAATCACTAAGTTTCATTGTATACATTTCGGTTGCCTGATAGGCACCCATTACTCCATTAAATATGTATTGTCAAATTACAAATATATGAAGAATTGTTTTTCTTACCTTTGTCGCAAGATATTTATCGTCAGATGACTTCGTCAGGAAATCATTTATATTTTCTGGAGAAAACGTATTGGCTTTTTTAGGCAAAAAGTCTTCAGATTTTCTTTCAACAATGTTCGCAATTTGCTATAACTTTCAATGTTAATACGATGATTCAAGTTGATTGTGCTTCTCAGCATTGAGTAGGTTGTCCATAATGTTGATGGTTTGTACTTTGTGGATAACTCTGTGAAATATAAGGTAGTGTTGGGTAATAAGGCCCACTTAACTTTTGCAAATTTCTGTATCCTTTATATTTCATTCAAAAAATCCGAAACTTGATGAGATGATTGTTTGTGATGTTTGCCGCTATGTTAACATCAATATTCGTCTCCTTCTATACCTTAGTAACCAAAATGAGACAAGTTTCAAAAAGCTGTTGGGCCTTATTACCCGCCTATTAGGGTAATAAAGCCCATAGTAAATTATGCAGAATATATTTATTTATTGTAAATATAAATATATACAGATCATTTATATCAATCAGAAATGGTAGAAACTCAATGAAACTCTAATAGAAAAAACAAAAATAAACATTATTTTCTACAAAAAGTGATAAACTTAACAAAACTCAAACAAGGAAATTAAATTATTAAAAAAAAAACTGATTGACTAAATTTTAAGAACATTCCCTACATTAAAAATCCTCAACATCTTCAGTCGTCAGTCCTATGCAAGTTTCGTGTAACCAAGTTCCACATTCTAGACACTTTCGCATATAACCCGCGGGCCTTATTACGCGACCGTTGGTAGGGCTTTATTACCGGGCGAGCACTTTTTCTCAAACATGCAATTTCCAAAAAAATTAACAATTCTTTTAATTTTTCTCTCAGTGCGAAAGATAGTACCAATGTTATAGTAACTGATGGAGAACTATTGTTTCTTCAGGTAAAATAGGTTGAATTAAAAAAGACGTCTCACCTATTTGCGAACTTATAATCTGTGCAGCCTAAAACTGCACAATCACCTAGTGTTGTTAATGGTGAATTGAAGCCTACGATCTTTTAATAAAGCTTTACCACTCGGATGATGAAACTAACCATGTTGACAGATTTGAAAAAATTTGCCAGTCTTCAAGGAAAAAGACAGTGGGCCTTATTTACGGTCGGGCCTTATTCCCCAACACTACCTTACCAACAAGACGGATTCTGAGAAAGACTCGATTTTCTTGGCAATTCTCCATTGTACAAAAGATTCATATGCAGATAAATACAGGTTTCTTGATCTTTCGGGTAATAAGTTTAACGATGCAATTTTTGCCGCTTCTTGTATTTCTGGAGGTGTACAAGACATGTTATCATTTTCACTCTCTGTATCCATTTTATTACTTTGATACTTATAAACTTTGCTGCTGAAACAAGTCGAACCAACAAATTGTTGACGTTTCAAATTAAATTCGAGCTGACATGACGTTTCATAGCACGCTCTATTTTTAACGTATTTGTCTATACGTTATACCATTGTTTAAATAAAACATAGTTAGTCAATGCCTGTGGAAAAGTTATTGGACACAAACGCGAGTGTCATCTAGCGTGATTAGTTACAAACATGAATATTTGACGTCATTTTAATGCAGGTTTCTTCAAAAAAACCCTGATTTTAATGCTTTTCCATTGTTTTTAATCAAGTTACGACATGACTTGGAGGCCAGATCACTGAAGCTACGACATGATTTGGATGCGAGCTCACTATCGCCATCTACATGTCGCATCCATTTTGATCCAATTATAATCCCATAAGGTTGACTAACTATCTTCTATATAAACAATGGTTATACGTACAATATCGAACTGCTCGTCGGAAATATTTCTATCATGTTTATCATATTGATGGCAGTGAATAATGGATATTGTTATTCTTGAAGAAACGCATGAATTATGAATATTTTATACAATAGTCGTGGACAAAGTAAACTGAGTATTTATTGTGTGATTATTAGATATTTTATTAGCTTTTGGATTATTGATTTTTCAGTTGAGTTGGTTACGATGCATTTATATCTTATTTTATGATTTCAAAGTTTTTCGTAATCAAATGCTGTTATTCCGAATCCGACGAGCCACCATGTTGCCATTGGAAAAAAATTAGTGATAGAAAGGACCCCGCACAAATCAAATGAGAAATGGATCCCTGTCGAATTGTCTGAGATTTGAATACATTGTAGTTTATACCCTTCTGATCAAAAGTCTCCATGGGCCCGAGTCCTAAAAATGGACAGTTATTTAGGTATCGAAGGTCAAAAGTTGCTACTAGTACAGATCTTTCACGCGATCGAAAAAGAATTCGCCATCTATTCGAGTCATGAGTCTCGGTGTAAATCGCCCATTACACACGTAACAGGTAAGAATGTTTCTGAAAGCCATGTTATTCAAAATAATGCGAATATGAGAATCTTCAAAACATTAGCTTTTGTATAAACTTGACATTTATTGACAATTCAGAAATTGTTCTTATTCCTGTCAATACTGAACAGAGTTATCGCCATTATGCATGTGATGGCTGAGATATTTGCACTAAATAACTGTCCATTTTTAGGTCTCGAGCCAATGGAGACTTTTGATCAGAAGGGTATAAACTACAACATATCCAAATTTCAGCCAATTCGACAGGGATCCATTTCCCATTTGATTTGTGCGGGGCCCTTTAAAAATGATATTTAGCATATCAGATACATTTTGATCAAAAACAGTAAAGTTGTATTATTCTCAAAATTTTAGGACTGACATTAGTGATTTGAATATATCCATATCACTCCAGAATAAAAATTGAATTACAAAATAAAAATAAAATTCGGTCATAAAAAGTGACAAGTAACAAATAGGAGACAAAATGGAGAGAAAATAAGTGAAAATATACCTGGTGTCTCATTTGAAAATATAAAGTTTATGCCACTTCTTGTAAAATCGGACATTGCATGAGCTTTATATACATCCTCCAAATTTGTTTCACTTCTCATAGAAACGTCCCTGTCTCTTCCGTAATTTTTAACGTGGAACCATGAAATTTCCACGATTGATACATACGCTAGTAATGAACTCACTGCACAAAAAGGTACACTGCACGCCAGTAGCCAGCAGCCATCCCTTATGTGCAGTGAGTTTATTTCAAGTGTATCTAAACATCCTGGAAATTCCATGGTTTTACGTCAAAAATTACGGAAGATACGAGGGTGTTTCCATGAGAAGTAAAACACTCTGTATTTTCAATAAAATTAAATCTAACATTTTATTTTTATTTTCAGGCTTGCTACTTCTTGCTAGAAACAACTTCTCTGGAGTGCACCACAATCGGAAGATTTTCCTACAATAATATTACTGATAATAGAACATTCTACATATGTGCTTTCTACAATGGCAATTTCATCCTGACCAACATCACCTGTCCCATAAGTAAAGGTTTCGATGCCACTACAGGAATATGTGAATGATGATGTTCTCATATGAATTTATTGTAATGTAACTTTCACAATGAAAAGCATTAGATAGTTGTGGTTTCTGATTTTTTTTCACCTTCATACTCTACCTAAATATAAAGAGAGAAAAAAAATCTATGATACATCAGTTAACAACATATGGTACGAGGTGATGAGTGTACCTTTAATATAATTATTTACGAATTTTCATCTTGAGGTAATCACCTGATAATGTAATTAGACTTCCTAGCTACTGTTATATATTGCCTTCGAATATATGTTTGGGTTCTTAGAAATGAGTTCAGGAACAATGACTTTTTATTTCTTATTTTGACATACATCCACTGACATGTTATTATTTTAGTACAGAGTGATTCGATAATGATATGTAACATCCCTCTCCTCAATGAAAAGAACAAGAAAAAAGAATAACAAATATAACAATACTATAAATCAAGTCTATCTGGTTTTTTTATTGTTCGGTAGGATCTTCTTAAAAGATTATTTTCAGAATGGGAATCATTTGGCTCCATATCCACGGAATCGTCATGGTTCTGTACAACCTGTTCATTTTGGTTGATTTCAGGAATCTCAGGCAGTTTAAAACGTACTCGTTTCGGAGTGGTATTTTCCATATCCCGAAGATGTACTCTGTTTCTCCTCAGAATAGATTCATTTGGTATTTGAATCAGATAAGAGCGGGGTTCTTCTCCTCTTCCGATAACAGTAGCCGGATACCATTGATTAGAGTTCTGATCCTGATGCTGGACTATTTGACCTTCGTGCAAAGGAGGTAAATCAGATGCATGGAAATCATATCGTTCTTTCATTTGAGTTTGTTGATCCTTCATTTTTTCCATAATTTCATCTCCATTCCATGTTTGGTTAGAAATGCGATTTGGAAGGTTCGCTCGTATTCTCCTGTTATAAAGCATTTGTGCAGGACTAGGAATTATATCGTTTATTGGTGTTGTTCTCCAATTCAGAATAGCTTTTTAAATATCTCCTTTACTCTCAGTTGTTTTTCTAAGAATGTTTTTCATAGTCTGCACATGTCTTTCTATAAATCCGTTTGACCTAGGATAATGAGGAGAACTGGTGCATGTCTTGATTCCCCAATCTAGTGTGAATCGACGGAATTCTTCCGAACTGTATTGTGGGCCTTTATCACTAAAAATAGTTTCTGGAACTCCATGTTCCGAAAATATTTGTTTGAGCACTTGGATGACTGTTTGACTCGTACAATGTGATGGCATTTTACGAACAAACGGAAATTTGCTGTAGAAATCTACCAATAACAGATAAGTATCACCATCAAATTGGAACAGATCTGTGGCCACCATCTGCCACGGAAGTGCTGGTAAATCATGTGGAATCATTCTTTCTCTTGTTTGAGACCTCTGGTATTTACAACATATTTCGCAGTTCTTTATCATTACTTCTATGTCATCATTGATTCCATTCCAAAAAACACATTCTTTTGCTCGGAGCTTGGTTTTTTCAATTCCCATGTGTCCTTCATGAAGTATTTTCAGAATATGTTCTTTACAATGGCTAGGAATAATAACTCGATTACCTTTCAAAAGCAATCCATCATCGAGGGTGATTTCATCCCGAAAAGACCAAAAACTTTGTATTTCTATAGGTAAAGTTCTTCTGGAATCAGGCCATCCATCAATAACAAATCTCATAAGCATAGATAGGGTCTTTTTTTGTCATCTCTCGGAGTTCCTCTATTTTGCTTTGGCTAAACTGGATATGATGTACTTGTATGTCCAAATCCAGATGTGTGTTGTCTGATGTCGGTAATCTTGATAAACTATCTGCAAGTACCATTTCTTTTCCTGGCCTATACCTAATGGTTATGTCATAGTTCTGTAAGCGAAGTAGCATACGTTGTAATCTGGGGGGTGCTGCCGTTAAATTCTTCAATTTTATCATCTCTAATGGTTTATGGTCACTTTCCACTAACACAGCTTTTCCAAAAATATAGGTATGAAATCTTTCGCAAGCATAAACGACTGCTAGCATTTCTCGTTCTATATT
Organism: Chrysolina oricalcia; assembly: GCA_944452925.2. NCBI lineage: Eukaryota > Metazoa > Arthropoda > Insecta > Coleoptera > Chrysomelidae > Chrysolina > Chrysolina oricalcia. The sequence goes on from OX101827.2 coordinate 3,981,692, forward strand.
TGCATAACGTTGTTCAGTTTCGGAAAGTTTTCTTGAAGAAAATGCGATTGGTTTATTATCTTGTACCAAGGCTGCTCCAACACCATGCAGGCAGCAATCCACTTGTATGATTGTTGGTCAAAAAATGATAAGGTAATATTTCTGCAGATGGATTCCTTTATGTCATTGAGTGCTTCTTGATGTGAGCTTGTCCAAATTAATAAAGCATTTTACTTCAACAGTTCTCGTAAACCTGACGTTTTTTCTGATAGATTTGGAATAAATGTGGACATATATGTTATCAATCCTAAAATTTGTTGCAGTTCCTTCTTGCTGCTTGGAGAAGGTAATCGTCTGATGGCATCCACTTTTTCAGGATCAGGTTTCATTCCTTGCTTGTCGAAAATAGCGCCGAAAAACTTGACTTCATGAGTTTTGATCATGCATTTTTTACTGTTGAAAGAAAGACCATACTTTTTCGCTGTTTCCATCAAATTTATCAGATTTGAATCATGTTCTGTCTCGGTTTGACCATATACAATAATGTCATCAGATATGTTAATGACACCTGGACAATTACCAACAATTTTGTCCATCTGTTGTTGAAACTCTGATTCAAACACCAAATAAATCTATTCTGAGGAGGAACAGAGTACATCTTCAGCCCGAACGGAAGGCGAAGATAACGATATCGCCCTATCGGAGTGTTAAAGGTAGTTATGAAGGAGCTTTCATTGTCTAAAGTAATTGACCAATATCCATCTTTGGCATCCATTTTGGTAAAAAACTTTGAGCCTTGTAGATGATAAGTTATTTCTTCCAGCGTTGGAATTTTGTGATGAGGACGCATTATTGCTTGGTTGAGATCCCTCGGATCAAGACAAAGTCGGAGATCTCCGGATTCCTTCATACTGACGACCATACTGCTAACCCAACTCGTCGGTTCGGTTACTTTTTTGATTATACCCATATTTTCGAGCTGTTTGATTTCGGTGATGAGCTTTTCTCTCAACTGAATAGGAAATTTCCTTGCAGCATGAACAATGGGTGTATATCTAGGATCTACAGTGATATGACAAACACCTGGTATATTTCCTACTCGATCAAACTGTTCTGTATACATCTCAACGAGTTGGTTGATGTGCTGAATTTTTTCCTTTTGTATTGAACAATTCAGCGTGATCAAATTCAGTGCTGTTGCCAATGGTAACCCAATAATTGCTGGACCATGATTTTGGACAACGAAAAATTCTGTTTCGATTCACCCATTTTTGTATTTTGCTGAGATGCTGATCATCCCAAAATGTTTTATCTGTGTTCCATTATAAGCTGTGAGAATGGTTTTGTTTTGTTTCAATACTTTTGTATCCGGATAACCATCGCTTGTCATAATGGACGGGTATAACTGTTTGAATATTCTGATTGGCATTGTATTCCCCTGGGCTCCTGTGTCGAATTTTGCTTTCAAAATTGCTATGGTCTTGGAATGGGGAATAATCAGTTGGACATCTGCATAAACTTCATCTCTTGTCACTGAACTGTTATTTATTGTAGCGATATGTAAGGTGCTGAATTCTTCAACAGGGCTTGAAGTTGATGGCTCACTTTCAAAGGTGTCCAGCGTATGTATCGTTTTATAAGTTTTCTCCCTTTCTTGATTGTTGCTGCTACTTGGAATCCTTCGAAAATATTGTTTTTGTCTGCTTTTTGATCAGGTTTGTATTTATTCGCCAAACATACTGATTGCCAGTGATTCGGTTTATTGCATGCTTTACAAACATCTCCATAGGCTGGACATAATGTATTGCCACGTTTATAAAGATGGGACCTTCCACAGTTGCGACAATTTTGAAATGTTTTCTGTTTCATGTAGTGAATTGATTTTTGTTCATCTGACTTGATGTCCGCCACTGACTTCATGTGTCTAATAGATGCTTCGTATGTACGACCAAGATCGATAGCTTGTTCCAATGTGAAAGTTATATCTTTACCCATAAATTCTTTTTGAAGATTTGGATGTTTTACTCCAGCAATCAACTGGTCAAGGATCCTTTCATTCTTTTCTTCATCCTTGAAAGAACATTTCTTTGATTGCAAACGACATCTTGCTACAAAATCATCAATTGATTCATCTGGTTTTTGTTTGTATTCACGAAAATGAATCCTTGCGACTCTAAAATTCGTTTTCGGTTCGATGTGCGTTTCAAAATTCTTCCAGATATCATCCGATTTTCTGGTTCTCCGGAGAAGAAAAGTATGTAATCAACTTCTTTTTCTGGTTTCACTCCTTTTACAGAAAAATAAAGTTTGCATTTTTGTTTGAAGATCTGAAACGCTGATGTAATGTCTGGATTGTCCCAGTCCATCCTAGGAACGGGCAAATCAGATATCGACATTATTGGATAAATACGTTGATAACTGGATGTGATTTCACTTCTACTGACTCCCAGCTGCCAAATATTGCCTTCGAATATATGTTTGGGTTCTAAGAAATGAGTTTGAAAATGAGTTCAGGAACAATGACTTTTTATTTCTTATTTTGACATACATCCACTGACATGTTATTATTTTAGTACAGAGTGATTCGATAATGATAATGATAATGATAATGATATGGATCGACACGCTTCTGCATAGACTATCGTCAACTGAACAAAAGAAGAGCTTTTATTTCCGATAGGTTTTACATCCAATAACAGGAAATGCCTCAAGTGATTATCGAGTTTTCTACTATTAATTACACTTTCAACAGAATAATATGAATAACATGAAACAATAAAAAATTATTTGAGATCTATGAAATACAGAATACTAACTGAACAAAACGCATGTGGTATTATTATTATTATGGTTACTATGACAAGTGAATGTAATAGAAATTCAACGCAGAGTTCTTTGATCACGTCTCTTAGTGTGTCATGATTTATATCACATAGATGAGAAATTTTGTTGAAGTTTTCACTCACAATATAAATTGGAGATTTCATCATCATTATCATTCTGGGTTTAGTAGAAAGAAGAAAAGTGCTATAGATTTGATAGTGGCTACGTTAACTAGTCTTCTCAATGCTTGTATTGGTGCAGGTGTTTTTCCAAGAAATTTTAAACACAGTAAACTGATCTAAATATATGATTTACCGGATAACTTTAGACCTATTTCTATTTTTCTGGTTCTCAAAAAAATATTCGAAATAATTTTTAAAATTAGGTTATCCATTTTCTTTGAGAATTCAAATTGCTGCATGAAAATCAATTTGGGTTCGGAAAAACACATCTACCATAAAAGCTATAGTCAAGGCAATGGAAAACATAGTAGAAGGCTTCCAAGATGGTAGACAACTTACATTGATTGTGTAAATGACGAATTGTTATTGGAAAAATTAAATCTATACGGTGTAAGAAGTGTCACCTTAGTTCTTCTCGATTTATATCTTCAGAATAGAAGCCAGTCAGTATGTTTCAGAAACTACAGTAATGAAAATAGAGTATCGCAGGGCTCTGTACTGGGACCCCTTTTAGACATGGGTTATACTATACTCGAGAGTATTTGGACACATCTATCAGTAAAATGCAAATATTTCCTAATAATAATTGAGAAAAATAAATAACGTTGCAATTTTACTTAGCTTAATTGCTAGTTGTCTGACATAATACATACAAATTATTGTAAAAGTAGTCAATGTCTAAAAAAAATCATGTCTGTCATGTCGACTGGTAAATCTTGGAATGAGAAAATTTATTTGGTTCAAAAGTACGGAGCAATCAATTTGGTTATGAATTAATTCGTTTAGAAATGTCACACTCAAAATTATTCGAAGTCTTTCTGAAGAAATCATTCTGAATCAATTCTTGAGAATTTGGTTATCTATTCTTCTAGACGGAAAAGTACCATTTTTCTTCATACATAATATTTAAAAAAATTCTTTTAATATTTTCAATCCGGCTTGTACGGTAATGGGTTGTAGGATACCGTAGTCAAGTTGGAATCTTACATACGAGTAAAAAAGAAGTTAAAGCGCGGTGTTGTTCCTGAAATTTTTACAATTCTGGTAAATGAAACCTAATATCTTTGAGGCTGCAGGTATTACAGTGTCGATACGATTGTTGAATGTTAATATAGCCTAGTTAATTTAGCGATAAAGTTCAGCAATATTTGCATTCCTTTTTTTTTTACTAATAGTGCAAAACAGTTTTATATTTCAGAGTGTCAATCAGAACGAATTGAGGAAAAAACCACAAGTTCAAAATAATTTTTCCGGGCGTCCAGGGCTGATTTCACTCTAGCAATATTCCTCACCTTCCTTAATATGGAATCTACCACCATTATAATCAAGAAAAGTTTTCAGGATAGGGTGCGGAAAAAACCACATGTTCGAAATAATTTTTCCGGGCGTCCAGGGCCGGTTTCACTCCAGCAATACTCCTCAACTTCCTTATTATGGACTCTGCCATCATCATAATCTAGGAAAGTCTTCAGGATATGGTGCGGAAAAATACACATGTTCAAAACAATTTTTCCGGGCGTCCAAGGCCGGTTTCACTCCAGTAATATTCCTCAACTTCCTTATTATGGACTCTGCTATCATCATAATCTAGGAAAGTTTTCAGGATAGGGTGCGGAAAAAACCACATGTTCAAAATAATTTTTCTGGGCGTACAGGGCTGGTTTCACTCCAGCAATATTCCTCAACTTCCTTATTATGGACTCTGCTATCATCATAATCTAGGAAAGTCTTCAGGATATGGTGCGGAAAAAAACCACATGTTCAAAACAATTTTTCCGGGCGTCCAGGGCCGGTTTCACTCCAGCAATATTTCTCAACTTCCTTAATATGGACTCTGCCATCATCACAATCTAGGAAAATTTTCAGGATAGGGTGCGGAAAAAACCACATGTTCAAAATAATTTTTCTGGGCGTCCACGGCTGATTTCACTCCAGCAATATTCCTCAACTTCCTTAATATGGAATCTACCATCATATAATCAAGGAAAGTTTTCAGGATAGGGTGCGGAAAAAAACACATGTTCAAAATAATTTTTCCGGGCGTACAGGGCCGGTTTCACTCCAGCAATACTCCTCAATTTCCTTATTATGGACTCTGCCATCATCATAATCTAGGAAAGTCTTCAGAATATGGTGAGGAAAAAACCACATGTTCAAAACAATTTTTCCGGGCGTCCAGGGCCGGTTTCACTCCAGCAATATTCCTCAACTTCCTTAATATGGACTATGCCATCATCATAATCTGGAAAAGTTTTCAGGATAGGGTGCGGAAAAAAACTACATGTTTAAAATAATTTTTCCGGGTGTCCAGGGCAGGATTCACTCCAGCAATACTCCTCAACTTCCTTATTATGGACTCTGCCATCATCATAATCTATGAAAGTCTTTAGGATATGGTTGCGGAAAAAAAACCACATGTTCAAAATGATTTTTCTGGGTGTTTAGGGCTGGTGTCACTCCAGCAATATTCCTCAACTTCTTTATTATGGACTCTCCTATCATCATAATCTAGGAAAGTCTTCAGGATATGGTGCAGAAAAAAACCACATGTTCAAAACAATTTTTCCGGACGTCCAGGGCCAGTTTCACTCCAGCAATATTCCTCAACTTCCTTATTATGAACTCTGCCATCATCATGATCTAGGAAAATCTTCAGAATATGGTGCGGAAAAAATTTTTTCCGGGCGTCCAGGGCCGGTTTCACTCCAGCAATATTCCTCAACTTCCTTAATAAGGACTATGCCATCATCAAAATCTGGAAAAATTTTCAGGATAGGCTGCGGAAAAAAACCACATGTTCAAAATAATTTTTCCGGGTGTCCAGGGCCGGTCTCACTCCAGCAATATTCCTCAACTTCCTTATTATGGACTCTCCTATCATCATAATCTAGGAAAGTCTTCAGGATATGGTGCAGAAAAAAAACACATATTCAAAACAATTTTTCCGGACGTCCAGGGCCAGTTTCACTCCAGCAATATTCCTCAACTTCCTTATTATGGACTCTGCCATCATCACAATCTAGGAAAGTCTTCAGAATATGGTGCGGAAAAAACCACATGTTCAAAACAATTTTTCCGGGAGTCCAGGGCCGGTTTCACTCCAGCAATATTCCTCAACTTCCTTAATATGGAATCTACCACCATATAATCAAGGAAAGTTTTCAGGATAGGGTGCGGAAAAAAACACATGTTCAAAATTATTTTTCCGGGCATCCAGGGCCGGTTTCACTCCAGCAATATTCCTCAACTTCCTTAATATGGACTCTGCCATCATCATAATCTAGGAAAGTTTTCAGGATAGGGTGCGGAAAAAACCACATGTTCAAAATAATTTTTCCTGGCGTCCAAGGCTGATTTCACTCCAGCAATATTCCTCAACTTCCTCAATATGGAATCTACCACCATATTATCATGGAAAGTTTTCAGGATAGGGTGCGGAAAAAAATACATGTTCAAAATTGTTTTTCCGGGCGTCCAGGGCCGGTTTCACCTCAGCAATACTCCTCAACTTCCTTAATATGGACTCTGCCATCATCATAATCTAGGAAAGTCTTCATAATATGGTGCGAAAAAAACCGCATGTTCAAAACAATTTTTCCGGGCGTCCAGGGCCGGTTTCACTCCAGCAATATTCCTCAACATCCTTAATATGGACTCTACCATCGTCATAATCTGGGAAAGTTTTCAGGATAGGGTGCGGAAAAAAACCACATGTTCAAAATAATTTTTCGGGCGTCCAGGACCGGTTTTACCCCAGCAATACTCCTCAACTTCCTTAATATGGACTCTGCCATCATCATAATCTAGGAAAGTTTTCAGGATTGGGTGCGGAAAAAAAACCACATGTTCAAAATAATTTTTCCGATCGTTCAGGGCCGGTTTCACTCCAGCAATATTCCTCAACTTCCTTAATATGGACTCTGCCATCATCATAATCTAGGAAAGTTTTCAGGATAGGGTGCGGAAAAAAACCACATGTTCCAAATATTTTTTACGGGCATCAACTACCGGTTTCACTAGAGCAATACTCATCAACTTCCTTATTATGGACTCTGCCATCATCATAATCTAGGAAAGTTTTCAGGATAGGGTGCGGAAAAAAAACCACATGTTCAAAATAATTTTTCCGTGAGTCCAAGACCAGTTTCACTCCAGCAATATTTCTCAACTTCCTTAATATGGACTCTGCCATCATCATAATCTGGAAAAGTCTTCAGGATAGGGTGCGAAAAGAAACCACATTTTCAAAATAATTTTTCCTGGCGTCTAGGGCCGGTTTCACTCCAGCAATATTCCCCAACTTCCTTGTTATGGACTCTGCCATCATCACAATCTAGGAAATTCTTCAGGATATGGTGCGGAAAAAACCACATGTGGTTTTTTTCCTCAATCCATTCTGATTGACACGTTGAAATATAAATCCGTTTTCCACTATTCGTATGAAAAAAAAAGAAATGCAAATATTGCTGAACTTTATTGCTAACGTGACTAGGTTCCGAGGGATGGATTTTCATCTCCACAAACGGAAACTTCTCATCGCTGTTTTAGACCCGCGGCTGTCTAACCACCACTTTTCAGTGTCCTTGTTCCTTCTACCCTGATTTCGACTCATATACTGAAAGACGTGAGTGCTAAATGGAGTCAGTAATGTTGAAGTTTCATTATAAAAATAAGAATGGATTTTCATCAAGTATCTGCTACATCAATTCAACATAAGAAGATTTTACATTCGCAAATCATTTTGCTCCGAACGTAAGTGATCTTTTGTCATTAATTATTCGCGAATTGAAGTCGTTATTACTTTATGGCCCCTTTAGAATACTAATTAATAGTTGATTATTCGCGGCCTAATAAAAGCTAATCTTAATCTGAGTATACTAAATGAAAGAATGCGATTTGGGTTATAAGGATTTGCGTACTAAATCTATAACAAAAGAGCAGTCAGAGCCAGTGCAAATTCATAATTGGTTGTGATGTTAAAGATAATTATTCTGGTCCTGGTCTTGGTAAGTCTTCAACTTTTCATCAGTTTGTGACAATATCAACAAAAGAATTTGTGCTATGCAGTAATGATTTTTTTTCGGAATGTAGGGAAATAATAACGGAGATTGATAGATTGTGGGCGAAATCTGAATGAATGATGGCGAATTGTGATTAGTTACTTTCGTATTTTTGTCCAAATACTTAGTGAAAACTGTGGAAATGTAGAAGTGGATTAGTATGCTCCGATAAGGTAATATTCAATATTTTGTTTTGTTGGGAATAACCGACATTTAGCATGACAAGAAATATTGTAAAATTAACACGTTCTTGAAAAGTGATGAGTCTGCAAAAATAGTTAAAACATGTGTAAACGAAGAAACAAAAAAAACTAGAAGAATAAATAATCTCACTGGGACAAGAAATAATAAACCTGAAAGCAACTTGTTCTGGTGAAATTATTCGATCGTTCCAAGGAACATATGAGGGTGGAACAATAGAAAAGGATAGAATAAAATAGAATGCAATAGAATTCATTCGTCACTGAAATTTTACATACACATACAAAATAATACATACGAGGATGTATTGATATCTAGTTAGCCTAAACCAGTTCCCTGCATAAACAAAATATTGCGTTATCATAGCAACGTACAATAACTTATTAGAAGTGTCAGTGTAAAGTTTGACGTCAAAAAAGTGAACCAGAGTTACGCAATAAATTTAAAGAAAAAATATGTCCACCGAAATTGTGAAAATCGAAAAATTGGAGTATCGAGCCATCATCAAGTACCTGTATTTAGAAGGGTTAAGAGGTAAGCAGACTTACGAAGATATCCTTAATACCCTTGGTAATCAATGTCCTCCGTATGCGACCGTAAAAAATTGTACTGCAAGCTTCAAAAGAGGTAAATTTTCCATTGAAGATAACCAATCGGCAAGGACAGTTTCTGTGTCAGTCCCCGAAAATATCGATGCAGTTCATGACATGATTTTAACAGACCGTCGAATTGGGCTAAAACGGATATCTGAAGCACTGAATATTTCATGCGAACGTGTTCATCATTAGTTCACGTCAATTTGGGCATGAGGAAAATTGCTGCAAAATGGATCCCCAAATGTTTGAATGTTGACCAAAAGCGTGCAAGGGTAGTAGCATCGCGTTCGATCTGTGCTCGATTTGAAAACGATGTAGACTTCTAAAACCAAATTGTTACTATGGATGAAACTTGTGTACATTTCTACGATCCAGAAACAAAGCAACAATCGATGGAATGGCGACACTCCGGTTCTCCAAGACCTAAGAAGTTTTGTGTCCAAAAATCTGCTGGAAAAGTTCTTGCTTCAGTTTTTTGGGATTGCCACGGAGTAATCATGATTGATTTTTTGGATAAGGGTAGAACAATAACTGGAGATTACTATTCGACATTACTGACCACTCTACGGGAAAAAATTAAAGAGAAAAGACGCGGAAAGCTATCCGAAGGTGTTTTGTTTTTGCAGGACCTCGCCCCTGCACACAAATCTCATGTTGCCCTGCAAAAAATTCGTGATTTAGAGTTTGAATTACTACAACACCCCCCTTATTCACCAGATTTGGCTCCGTCCGACTATCATCTCTTTCCTCAACTGAAAAAAGTTTAAAAGGTCGTAAATTTTCTACCGACGAGGAGGTAATAAAAGCTGTGGAGGTCTGGTTTGCAGAGAAAGAGGAAAAATTTTTTTTGAAAGATCTAGAGACGTTGCTGGTTCGCTGTAATAAATGTACCCAATTAAGAGGAGAATATGTTGAGTAATAAAATATTTTGACATTGAAATTTTGTTTGTTTCTATAGTAGGCTATTTTTAGTGTGTCTAACGATATTGTGACCTTTAGTTGCCTGATAATAAAGCTATTTTACCCAACCGATTTGTTAAATCATTTATGTGAGGTTCCCATGTCATTTTCTGATCTAATTTGATGAAATTTATTTGTTCTACCGATTTATTATTAATTCGTATTAAAAAATCTTTGCCATGATTTATATTAGCAATAAAAATCAAAATAATTATCCTTCGCTGCTGTATCATCGTAGATCAGATTGTAGTTTACAATGAAACTTACTCAAATTAACACGCAACTTCAGTGACCTCGCTAGGCGGCCAGTCCACCATTCCAAATATTTCGGACTCACGTACCTACGTGTCAAAGGACCCCGCAACAAACCTTATGGAAAATGGCTCTCGGTGAATTGGCTGAAACTTTGGGATATTGTAGATATCGATGTTCTGATCAAATGTCTCAATGGGCACAAGGTCCAAAAATAGACAGTTTTTGAAATAATCAAGGTCAAAGGCTGTCCAATTGATTTCTTAAGCTATCAGTGGTAGTTACGTACGTCATGAACAGATTGCTTGTTCCAACGACTCTATGGTCCCGAAACTTGATGAAAACTTGGATAAGGAGATTTTCAGTGTTGCTGATAACGAATCTGATGTCAAAATTGGAAAACTCACATCGGTGGTCCCAATATGGCACCGCAAAAAACGACAATTTTTTTATACTTCCGAAACTTGATAAAAACTTGGCCCAATAGATTATCAGGGTCACTGAAACGAATCTGGGGTCAGAATTGAAAAAATTGATGTCAGTAGTCCAAATATTGCTCTCCAAAAAAGCTCCTTTTTTTTTCGGAATTCTCGAATTTGATGGAAAATTGGCCCAGTGGTTTTCAGGGTCGGTTACGGGATATATTGAAAAATTCTCAGCCTACTATAGAACCAAACAAAATTTCAATGTCAAAATATTTTATTATTCAACATATTCTCCTCTTCATTGGATACATTTATTACAGCGAACCTGCAACGTCTCTAGATCTTTCAAAAACATGTTTCTTCTTGCTCTTCAAACCAGACCTCCACAGCTTTTATTACCTCCTCGTTGGAAGAAAATTTACGACCTTTTAAACTTTTTTTCAGTTGAGGAAAGAGATTATAGTCGGACGAAGCCAAATCTGGTGAATGAGGGGGTGTTCTAGTAATTCAAACCCTAAACACGAATTTTTTGCATGGCAACATGAGATTTTAGTGGTCAGTTATGTCGATTAGTAATCTCCAGTTATTGTTCTACCCTTATTCAAAAAATCAATCATGATTACTCCATGGCAATCCCAAAAAACTGAAGCAAGAACTTTTCCATCAGATTTTTGGAGACGAAACTTCTTAGGTCTTGGAGACGAAACTTCTTAGGTCTTGGAGAACCGGAGTGTCGCCATTCCATCGATTGTTGCTTTGTTTCCGGATCGTAGAAATGTACCCAAGTCTCATCCATAGTAACAATTCGGTTTGAGAAGTCTGCATCGTTTTCGAATCGAGCACAGATCGAACGCGATGCTACTACCCTTGCACGCTTTTGGTCAACATTCAAACATTTGATGATCCATTTTGCAGCAATTTTTCTCATGTCCAAATTGACGTGAACTATATGATGAACGCGTTCTTATGAAATATTCACTGCTTCAGATATCCGTTTTAGCCCAATTCGACGGTCTGTTAAAATGATGACATGAACTGCATCGATATTTTCGGGGACTGACACAGAAACTGGCCTTTCCGATCGGTCATCATCTTCAATGAAAAATTTACCTCTTTTGAAGCCTGCAGTCCAGTTTTTCACGGTCTCATACGAAGGACATTGATCACCAAGGGTGTTAAGCATATCTTCGTAAATCTGCTCACCTCTTAACCCTTTTAAGTACAGGTACTTGATGATGGTTCGATACTCCAATTTTTCGATTTTCACAATTTCGGTGGACACATTTTTTCTTTTAATTTATTGAGTAACTTTGGTTTACTTTTTTGACGTCATACTGACATTTATAATAAGTTATTGTTCGTTGCTATGGAAACGCAATATTTTGTTTATGTAGGGAACTGGTCTAAGCTAACTAGCTATCAATACATCCTCGTATTCGAGAGTGTCGAGCGCTTATATGGATAATAGTCCTGGACCTGGACTAGGGTCCAGTGGGAAAATTCGAGTATGGAGATTATTTTTTCAGGAGTGCTTAGTAGGTACCCTAGTATTTTGGACCTGGGTTTACACCCGTTCATTCGTTGTTCAAGTCAGATGACATGACCTGTTTTATAGTAGATGTGATAAATTCCATAAGAAAAGTTATGAGAAAAGAAGAGTGGACTGTTTTTGACAGTTATCACATTCTACCATCGAAGAAACCTGAGAGAACGCAAAGACAAGGTATCGGTATTGTCAAATACATCGCCCAACTATCTGAAAATGTTCCATTGCCTGTACAACTCAGCAGTTTCTGGGGTCTTCGAAGTACAAGCTGAATTTACAATTGTTTATTGCCAATACATTGAAAGCTTCCTTAACTGAAACACCATCTAATACCAACCACACTTTTAGCGCTTTTTATGGTGATGCACATCTATGCAAGATGGAAGGCAAGTGAACCATCCAGAATTGAATTGTATGTCGGTAGAGGAAACAGACTTGAGAATGCTGATTCATTCAAAACAGGCATGTCTGAGTGTTTTTAATAAAGTCGTTCTCGTTAGTGCCGACACTGACATAATGGTGTTAGCTTTGTTTCACTGGGTTACTCTTCATGAACTTAGTGAGGAAGTTTGGGTGCGCACTGGAGTTGGCGATTCCATGAGACCTTTGCCTGTTCATGATATTCACAAAAAAATCAGACAAAACTTATGCTCTTTGCTTCCAGCCATCTACACACTATCTGGATCAGATTATACGAGTAAATTTGACACCAAAAAATCTGCTCTCGATAATGCATCTTTGGCACACTTGGAACACAATACCTAGTGTTAGTATTACGAAAAGGGTCATCTTGTAAGTCCTAAGACGAATTTGCTGAATCACTATGCCAAGAATATGGACATTGAAGATTTGCTCCCGAGAAGCAGAAGGGGTCATTCGTTGAGACAACATTTCTACACATATTCTTAGCGACATTGTATTGATGATGTGCTTGTTGTTTTGGAATCATGTTATTTCGGTTTTATACTAAAAGAACATGACTTGGTGCCTGACAAAAATAACCCACTGATTTTATTTGTGCCTGAAACTGTTTAATATGCTCCACATTCTCCTGCATTTGGAGGAAAAATTAAGTTGAATGTTGCTCTTTTTGCAGTTGTGGTAGAAAAGGGTCAAACTGGAAAAATCCTTCTTGAATACTCGTTTGAACATTATTTTTAGCCATGATAACCATACTCATTTAATCTGTATTCATGTGGAGATGAAAACGACAACAGAAAAAAAACGTGTGTTTGTGTATAGTGACAGTTAAACCACATTGCTATTCATCTTACCAATAGTAGTCGGTCAAGTTTTGCCTGAGATATGAGAAGTTCTATGATCGAACGGCCGCCATCTTTAAGTACGTCATATCTCGAAAATCTCATAAATATCAAAATATGTGCAATATTGAAGTCAGGAGCTCCAAATAACATTCTGAACTATCGACCCATAACAATTTTGTCCAACTTTGCAAAAGTCTTTGAGATGTGTCTTTATAATAACAGTTTTCCTAATGCGAGAAAAAGTATAACACTATATCAACATGGTTTTATCAACAAACGTTCAACAATAACGAATCTCATGTGTTTCACACAAACTGTCAGCACTGCGTTAGATAAACAGCTACAGATTGATACAATCTATACAGACGTCTCAAAGGCCTTTGATAAATTGAACCATCAAATTCTATTAAATAAGCTTTCTTCTGTTGGTTTCGATAGTCCGTTGTTGAATCTATTACAGTCTTATTTTCAGAACCGTACGCTATTTGTTGAATACAAAGGATACAAATCGCTCGAATTTACTCCAACTAGTGGCGCTCCTCAAGGAAGTAATCTAGCTTCTCTTCTATTCTCTTTGTTTATAAATGATACCAATTCAAATATTTCTAGTAAGATATTGCTCTTTGCTGACGATTTGCAGATTTACAGACCTCTTGAAACAACAGAGGACTGTCTTATTCTGCAGAAGGAAATTAATTCGATACATGAATGGTGCATACTAAACAAGGTTCCACTGAATATTCAAAAATGTAAATTCATGAAATACACCCTTAAACACAACAATATACAGTTTGACTATGCAATAAATGACATCATATTAGAACAAAGTTCAGAAACTAAAGAATTGGGCATCATATTCGATCAGAAACTCAGCTTCACGTCTCAAATTAATCAAATCAAATCACTTGTTCTTATCTTCAGGACGTGTAAAGACTTTCAAAATCAAGAATGTTTCATAACACTTTTTAATGCATATGTCCGATCCCGTCTGGAATATGGCTCCCTAATCTGGTCACCTATACAGGGTGTCAATTTGAAAACTTCCCACCCTTAATATCTTCCTTCCAGTAAACAATATGAGTAATCGAAAAAACAGGTCAATTTTATTGTCAAGGGGGACACTGTCAAGGACTATTTGTAGCCCTCGTGGTTCAACCCCCTAGGAGGGGTAGATGTTACCCTTAGAATTTTAAATGGGAAGGGGGGTCAAGTGGCACATCATTTTGATGGGCGTTCAATTCTTGTTCCAATGGTACCCTGACTTATTATTTTTTGATGAGCAGTTTCCGAAAAATTGCGTTCTAAACTAACAGAAGTAATTATTAGAACGCCTATACTGAGATGCATGGTTTGGCCAGAACTGGTTAGAATATTAGGTGGTACCGTTCCAACCCTTTATTAGGGGTAACATTAGCCATTAGCTCCAAACACTTTACATAAAAAAGTAGTCTAATAGTAAAACGTAGATGGTAGTAAAGTTGTGTTTATTAAATGCTGAATTTTTAAGTGTCATCGCAGAAATTGTACAGATAGCCTTCATTTTTTGCTACTTCTGCTGTAAAAAGTTTCTGTTTTCCGGCACAAAATTGGTTAGCAAATTTGAACTATGTGGTAGTATTGTGAATACCGTTGTACCTGTTGGGCTGTTTAGGAATTACTTTAATAAGTGTATAAAAGTGTAAAAATGGTTTACATTCTTCAAGACAGAATTGAAATGATTGTAATTTATGGCGAAGTTGGAAAGTGCGCACGAAGGGCGGCATGTCTTTTTAACGAAAGACATCCAAATTGTAATGTAAGTCACCGGAATGTGCTTGATTTGGTGAATAAGTTTTACGAAACTGGTTCAGTGACAAATAAAAATAGAAATAACCCCAGAGTACTAAATGAAGCAGCTCAAATTGAAGTTTTGGGAACATTTGCTGCAGAGCCCACGAGCTCCTTACGATCAGTATCAGAACAGACGGGAATGTCACGCGAGACTATAAGAAAAGCATTGAAAATGCATAAATTTCATCCATATAAAATGCAGATTCTTCAAGAGCTCCACGAGGATGATTATGATAGAAGAATAGAGTTTTGTGAAATCATGTCTCATCGAGTCAATACCATCCCTAATCTTCTGTTAAACATCTGTTTCAGCGATGAGTGTTCATTTTTTCTGAATGGCAATGTTAATAGACAAAATTGTCGCTATTGGAGTGACGAAAACCCACATATTTTTCGGGAAGGGCATACACAACACCCACAAAAAGTTAATGTTTGGGCTGGTATTCTTGGAAATGCCATTCTTGGTCCATTATTTCTGGAAGAAAACTTGACTGGCAATCTGTACCTTGATATGCTTGAAGAGACTATCGATCCTCTTATAACTCACGAGCTAGAAACTCAAATTGATGCAGAAGGTAATGAACTTTTGCAGGAGGATCTGTTACATTTCCAGCAGGACGGTGCTCCACCTCATTATTTTCTTCCCGTCCGACAGTGGTTAAACGAGAGATTTCCGGGTAGATGGATTGGCAGAAGGGGAGCAGTTGAATGGCCTCCGAGATCACCGGATTTAACACCCTTAGATTTCTTTCTTTGGGGGCATCTTAAATCCGTTGTTTATAAAACACAACCTTCTGATATTGACGAACTTAAAAGACGAATTACAGCAGCATGCCAGTCAATTCCTAGTGAAGTTTTCCGTAATGTTAGAGGGGAGTTCGAAAACAGACTGTATTACTGTTTAGAGCAAAATGGACAACATTTCGAACAGCTAATAAGATAAGCGTAAGTAGATTTTATGTTGGAAATGTCTTTCTCGCAAATTAAATTTTATTGTGTAGAAGGAAAATAACCACCAAATAAAAAATCCCATGCGTAATAAATTTATTCCTGTCATTCAAGGGTTGGAGTGGTGCCACCTACTCTTCTAACAATTTTTATTAAAGGGAGTCAATACAATAATGCATCTCAGTATAGGCGTTCTAATAATTACTTCTGTTAGTTTAGAACGCAATTTTTCGGAAAATGCTCATCACAAAATAATAAGTCAGGGTACCATTGGAACAAGAATTGAACGCCCATCAAAATGATGTGCCACTTGACCCCCCTTCCCATTTAAAATTCTAAGGGTAACATCTACCCCTCCTAGGGGGTTGAACCACGAGGGCTACAAATAGTCCGTGAAAGTGTCCCCCTCGACAATTAAATTGACCTGTTTTTTTCGATTACTCATATTGTTTACTGGAAGGAAGATATCAAGGGTGGGAAGTTTTCAAATTGACACCCTGTATACAATGTGCATATACAACAACTCGAATCTTGTCAACGAGTTTTTATGAAATACATGGCATACAAACTGGATGGAGTATACCCATCCCAAGGAATTGATAATAGAGTGCTGCTAAATAGATTCTCTCTCTTATCCTTAGAAAACAGAAGAACATATTATGCTTGTATCTTCATATATAAATTGATTCATAATCTGATAGACTGCCCAGATTTGTTATCTTAACTAGATTTTCACCTACCAAGACTAAGTAGTAGAAATGAAATTTGTTTCTATTTGCCTCTACCAAGAATCAATGTTTTAATAAAATCCCCAGTTTATAACATCTGTAAAATTTATAATAGTTTCTATTCTGAATGTGATATATTTGTTGTTCCATTTGGATGCTTCAAGTATATAATTCGTAACAAGTTAAATAATATGCAAATCTAATTACAACCTCTCCTCATCCTATAAAGGTGAAATATCTACACCGTGTTCAACTCTCTGCACACTGCCAATCAATTAGCATTCTACAATGATATTATTTTATTATTGTTTGTATGTGTATTATACAGTGCGGCTTTTTTAAGTCCCCCCCTGTTAACTTTTGAACGGTTCGACGTACAAACATGAATAAAAAACCGTTTGGAGGGTTTCACCGATACTACATTTTGAAACAAAAAATATGGTGATTGCTCGACAGGGGGCGCACATCAATTCAAATTTTTGAATGGCATGGGTGGTCGAGTATTCCATCGTTGAAATTCTCTTTACAACCATCTAATTTTTTTTGAATTTCGTTAATATTGTTTTTGCAGTTCAAATTCGAAATATCAAATATAAATGCGGATCTGAAAACTAGTCATACCTTGATAAATTTGAACGGTTTGTTGTGGAATAATGAAACCAAAAACATTGCGAAGGGTATTGTCGATACTACTTTTTGAGAGAAGAAATATTGCAATTACACTACAGATAGCGCTGGGGGCACATCAACTAGAAAATTTCGATAGGCATAAAAATAGAAATTGGGAAAAAATTCCTCAACTAAATTAAAAACTATTTGAATGGTTGTAAAGAGAATTGAATTCTCTTTTCAACGATGTGACACTCGACCCCCCATGCCATTTAAAAATTTTGAGTTGATGTGTTCCCCCTCGCCCCCTGCGGAGCAATCACCATATTTTTTGTTTCAAAAAATAGTATTAGTGAAACCCTCCAAACAGTTTTTTTTCATGTTTGTACGTCGAACCGTTCAAAAGTTAACAAGGGGGGGGACTAAAAAAAGCCGCTCTGTATATTATTCCATTATTGTACTAATTTTATATACTATCTTATACTTATACTCAATAATTGCTGTAACCATTTTATGTTTGTCTTGTAATTGAGATTACTCCTGTTAGACAATAAACCCCCCCTGTTTTTTAAAATGTACCAGGTGGCGGATGTTCACCCACCTCCAAACCACTTGCTAGGACTCCAACTAAGCATTTCCGAAGGAAAATTTTCCATACTCGAATTGTCCCACAGCATCCTAGTCCAGGTCCTGGATTATAAGCACTTGATACTGTGTGCGAAAAAATATGAATGATTCATGAATGAGGCGAATTAAAACACAAGAGTGATGAATCTTTAAAGACACTTTTCAAAGAAAAACTTTTATTTAAATGTACTAAAAACAAGAAAATAAATTTCAAAGTGAATTAAACTTATCATTTTATTACATTCTGAAATTTTAAATGATATAAAAGCTAGTCGCTACAAGTATCTATGTATTTTTTTAATTGATGTAGCTGATACTAGATGAAAATCCATGTTCATTTCTATAATGAAACTGGACTAGATAGACTAGTTAACATTCCTCTCAACACATCAAATTTTAATAAAGAACTGGAAATTATCAAACAAATTGCAGTTAATAATGGTTATAAATCATATCTGATAGATAACTTTCTGTCAAAGAAGCTATTGCAAAAATTAATACTCTCATGTGCCATTGAAAAAACACTCATTTTACGCCCTCATTACAAAAATAACTATTATTCACTGGAAATGCGAGAATCTTGTCAACCTATAGAAAAATCACTGTCTACAGAACAACGGTTCAAACGCACTTCGAATAATGTGCTTCCTTTTCATTTCCTTCAACCTAATCAAAATGCAACAATTCCAAAAGTCACAGAATAATAATAATAGACTCTAATTTTGAGGTGTTCTAGGACTAACTCAACTTTTACGATGTTATCCACTATACAGTGGTTTTCACTATCCCCAATTACAATTACTATTGTTTCATGATTTCAATTAATAAAATACTAAAATACAATAGTCCCATCAAATCTTCAAACTACTCTTACCTTCAATGAAAATATACATAATTATTCCACTCGAAACAGCAACCATCTTTATATAAATCGAACAAACAGAAGTTTAATTAGTACCATATTCATTTAAGGATTTGTCTAATTGAATGATTTTCTTATCACATCAAAAACCATTCCAACACTTGCTACAATTAGTAAGATATTATCTTGAAGGAGCTTGGTAAGGTTTATTATTATCTTACTTTTTCCTTTTTTTTTCATCTGTGTATACACTGAAAACTTTATTTATTTTCATTTGTAGGAATTTAGTTGATTGCAAAAATTGTCATATCTTATATTATCTAACTTGTGGATTAGGATTCCAATTTGAGTTCAATTATTGATTATTTTTTCTTATTCTTTGGCGTTTTCGTATGGACTGCTCATTCACTCAGACTCTCACATCTGATAATGAAAAAAGCCCGCACCTACTTGGAACCGAACCTAGGAACTCTCAGTCACCAGGCGCGCACTTAACTACTGCGCTAATCCCCGCCCTAATAGATGATTACTATTATCATTATCATTAATAGTCAGTTGAAACATCCCATCCAAACATATCTTGTATAATATGAAATACTTAACATAATAGCCTTTCTGATAATGATTAACGCTGTTCATGTTCATTTTCTATTGTTTAAAAGAGAAGACGCTATGTTCCGTAAGAGAATAGATGGCTGTCAATTTATTGTATTCAATAAGTCTATACATCAACTATAATGCACATTGAGGAAGAATATAATATTTGAAACGATAGAAATCTTTTCAAACTTATGATATTTATAACGATCAGACTATTACAGCTGTTTCAAAAACTTCTTTTGCAGCATTTCGTATCCTATGAGATCACATGAGATAAAAGAATACATCTGAAACAGAAGGAAACCTAATTATATAGTTATTATTGAGAAATGCATTCCTTATAGGCACCCACATTGTGATGACTTTCATTTTTGCAGCTATGGAGAACCAAAATTCAGGCTGAGGACATTTATGAAAGAACTGAAGCATCAACAGAACCTGAGTATGGAGTTACGTCCCATTCTAAAGGGAACGGTGCGTCAGCTCCAACATCATCATCTACTACAGATACGTGTGATTACAATGGGGATTCAGCATACTTTACTTGTAGCAGTAAAGGTAGATATCGAAATCCACAAGACCCGTCCTGTGAAACATATTACCTCTGCAACCTGTTACGGAATGGATCTTTCGTGCAGACGATATATAAATGCCCATTAACGTCGTTCTTCAATCCGCCCAGGCAAGTGTGTGATGTCAACTACAAATGTGATTGTCATATAAATACAAGCACAACAATTCTAACAACGACGACAGAAGGGCCAATCACCGAAACTGAAACAGAAGATTTCTTGACCACCGAAACAGCAACGCCTGACCGAAACTCTGATGAGTCTAGTGCGTCGACTTCTACAACATTAACTACTACAGTGACGTGTGATTATAATGAGGACTCAGCATATTTCTCTTGTAGCAGCAAAGGAAGATATCGAAATCCACAAGACCCGTCCTGTGAAACGTATTACCTCTGCAACCTGTTGAGGAATGGATCTTTCGTGCAGACATTATATAAATGCCCATTAACATCATTCTTCAATCCGCCCAGGCAAGTATGTGATGTCAACTACAAATGTCCTTGTGATATAAATACTAGCACAACCATTCTGACAACCACGACAGAAGAGTCAATGACCGAAACTGAAACAGAAGAGATCTCGACCACCGGAACAGCAACGACTGAAGGTGTTTCTGATGAAGCCAGTGCGTCTACTCCAACATCAGCATCTACTACAGAGACGTGTGATTACATTGAGGATCCAGCATACTTTACTTGTGGCAACACAGGAAGATATCGAAATTTGAATGATCCGTCCTGTAAAACGTATTACCTCTGCAACCTGTTGAGAAATGGTTCTTTCTTGCAGACGTTATATAGATGTCCGTCGACATCGTTCTTCAATCCACTGCAGCAAGTATGTGACCTCACCTACAAATGTCCTTGTGAGATGAATACTAGCACAACCGTTCTAACAACGACGACAGAGGAACCAGTGACGGAAACTGAACCAGAAGAGATCTCGACCACCGAAACAGCAACGACTGAAGGTGTTTCTGATGAAGCCAGTGCGTCTACTCCAACATCAGCATCTACTACAGAGACGTGTGATTACATTGAGGATCCAGCATACTTCACTTGTGGCAGCACAGGAAGATATCGAAATTTGAATGATCCGTCCTGTGAAACGTATTACCTCTGCAACCTGTTGAGAAATGGTTCTTTCTTGCAGACGTTATACAGATGTCCGTCGACATCGTTCTTCAATCCACTGCAGCAAGTATGTGACCTCACCTACGAATGTCCTTGTGAGATGAATACTAGCACAACCTTTCTAACAACCACGACAGAGGAGCAAATGACTGAAACTGAACAAGAAGATATCTCGACCACCGAAACAGCAACGACTGAAGGTGTTTCTGATGAAGCCAGTGCGTCTACTCCAACATCAGCATCTACTACAGAGACGTGTGATAACATTGAGGATCCAGCATACTTTACTTGTGGCAGCACAGGAAGATATCGAAATTTGAATGATCCGTCCTGTGAAACGTATTATCTCTGCAACCTGTTGAGGAATGGTTCTTTCTTGCAGACGTTATATAGATGTCCGTCGACATCTTTCTTCAATCCGGCCCAGCAGGTATGTGACCTCACCTACAAATGTCCTTGTGAAATAAATACTAGCACAACCATTCCGACAACGACGACAGAGGAGCCAATGACGGAAACTGAACCAGAAGAGATCTCGACCACCGAAACAGCAACGACTGAAGGTGTTTCTGATGAAGCCAGTGCGTCTACTCCAACATCAGCATCTACTACAGAGACGTGTGATTACATTGAGGATCCAGCATACTTCACTTGCGGCAACACAGGAAGATATCGAAATTTGAATGATCCGTCCTGTGAAACGTATTACCTCTGCAACCTGTTGAGAAATGGTTCTCTCTTGCAGACGTTATACAGATGTCCGTCGACATCGTTCTTCAATCCACTGCAGCAAGTATGTGACCTCACCTACGACTGTCCTTGTGAGATGAATACTAGCACAACCATTCTAACAACGACGACAGAGGAGCCAATGACTGAAACTGAACCAGAAGAGATCTCGACCACCGAAACAGAAACGACTGAAGGAGTTTCTGATGAAGCCAGTGCGTCTACTCCAACATCAGCATCTACTTCAGAGACGTGTGATTACATTGAGGATCCAGCATACTTTACTTGTGGCAGCACAGGAAGATATCGAAATTTAAATGATCCGTCTTGTGAAACGTACTATCTCTGCAACCTGTTGAGGAATGGTTCTTTCTTGCAGACGTTATATAGATGTCCGTCGACATCTTTCTTCAATCCGGCCCAGCAGGTATGTGACCTCACCTACAAATGTCCTTGTGAAATAAATACTAGCACAACCATTCCGACAACGACGACAGAGGAGCCAATGACGGAAACTGAACCAGAAGAGATCTCGACCACCGAAACAGCAACGACTGAAGGTGTTTCTGATGAAGCCAGTGCGTCTACTCAAACATCAGCATCTACTACAGAGACGTGTGATTACATTAAGGATCCAGCATACTTCACTTGTGGCAACACAGGAAGATATCGAAATTTGAATGATCCGTTCTGTGAAACGTATTACCTCTGCAACCTGTTGAGAAATGGTTCTTTCTTGCAGACGTTATATAGATGTCCGTCGACATCGTTCTTCAATCCACTCCAGCAAGTATGTGACCTCACCTACAAATGTCCTTGTGAGATGAATACTACCACAACCGTTTCAACAACGACGACAGAGGAGCCAATGACTGAAACTGAACCAGAAGAGATCTCGACCACCGAAACAGCAACGACTGAAGGTGTTTCTGATGAAGCCAGTGCGTCTACTCCAACATCAGCATCTACTACAGAGACGTGTGATTACATTGAGGATCCAGCATACTTTACTTGTGGCAGCACAGGAAGATATCGAAATTTGAATGATCCGTTCTGTGAAACGTATTATCTCTGCAACCTGTTGAGGAATGGTTCTTTCTTGCAGACGTTATATAGATGTCCGTCGACATCGTTCTTCAATCCACTCCAGCAAGTATGTGACCTCACCTACAAATGTCCTTGTGAAATAAATACTAGCACAACCATTCCGACAACGACGACAGAGGAGCCAATGACGGAAACTGAACCAGAAGAGATCTCGACCACCGAAACAGCAACGACTGAAGGTGTTTCTGATGAAGCCAGTGGGTCTACTCCAACATCAGCATCTACTACAGAGACGTGTGATTACATTGAGGATCCAGCATACTTCACTTGTGGCAGCACAGGAAGATATCGAAATTTGAATGATCCGTCCTGTGAAACGTATTACCTCTGTAACCTGTTGAGAAATGGTTCTTTCTTGCAGACGTTGTACAGATGTCCGTCGACATCGTTCTTCAATCCACTGCAGCAAGTATGTGACCTCACCTACAAATGTCCTTGTGAGATGAATACTAGCACAACCGTTCTAACAACGACGACAGAGGAGCCAATGACTGAATCTGAACCAGAAGAGATCTCGACCACTGAAACAGCAACGACTGAAGGTGTTTCTGATGAAGCCAGTGCGTCTACTCCAACATCAGCATCTACTACAGAGACGTGTGATTACATTGAGGATCCAGCATACTTTACTTGTGGCAGCACAGGAAGATATCGAAATTTGAATGATCCGTCCTGTGAAACGTATTATCTCTGCAACCTGTTGAGGAATGGTTCTTTCTTGCAGACGTTATATAGATGTCCGTCGACATCTTTCTTCAATCCGGCCCAGCAGGTATGTGACCTCACCTACAAATGTACTTGTGAAATAAATACTAGCACAACCGTTCTAACAACGACGACAGAGGAGCCAATGACTGAAACTGAACCAGAAGAGATCTCGACCACCGAAACAGCAACGACTGAAGGTGTTTCTGATGAAGCCAGTGCGTCTTCTCCAACATCAGCATCTACTACAGAGACGTGTGATTTCATTGAGGATCCAGCATACTTCACTTATGGCAGAACAGGAAGATATCGAAATTTGAATGATCCGTCCTGTGAAACGTATTACCTCTGCAACCTGTTGAGAAATGGTTCTTTCTTGCAGACGTTATACAGATGTCCGTCGACATCGTTCTTCAATCCACTGCAGCAAGTATGTGACCTCACCTACAAATGTCCTTGTGAGATGAATTCTAGCACAACCGTTCTAACAACGACGACAGAGGAGCCAATGACTGAAACTGAACCAGAAGAGATCTCGACCACCGAAACAGCAACGACTGAAGGTGTTTCTGATGAAGCCAGTGCGTCTACTCCATCATCAGCATCTACTACAGAGACGTGTGATTACATTGAGGATCCAGCATACTTTACTTGTGGCAGCACAGGAAGATATCGAAATTTGAATGATCCGTCCTGTGAAACGTATTATCTCTGCAACCTGTTGAGGAATGGTTCTTTCTTGCAGACGTTATATAGATGTCCGTCGACATCTTTCTTCAATCCGGCCCAGCAGGTATGTGACCTCACCTACAAATGTTCTTGTGAAATAAATACTAGCACAACCATTCCGACAACGACGACAGAGGAGCCAATGACGGAAACTGAACCAGAAGAGATCTCGACCACCGAAACAGCAATGACTGAAGGTGTTTCTGATGGAGCCAGTGCGTCTACTCCAACATCAGCATCTACTACAGAGACGTGTGATTACATTGACGATCCAGCATACTTCACTTGTGGCAACACAGGAAGATATCGAAATTTGAATGATCCGTCCTGTGAAACGTATTACCTCTGCAACCTGTTGAGAAATGGTTCTTTCTTGCAGACGTTATATAGATGTCCGTCGACATCGTTCTTCAATCCACTCCAGCAAGTATGCGACCTCACCTACAAATGTCCTTGTGAGATGAATACTAGCACAACCATTCCGACAACGACGACAGAGGAGCCAATGACGGAAACTGAACCAGAAGAGATTTCGACCACCAAAACAGCAACGACTGAAGGTGTTTCTGATGAAGCCAGTACGTTTACTCCATCATCAGCATCTACTACAGAGACGTGTGATTACATTGAGGATCCAGCATACTTCACTTGTGGCAACACAGGAAGATATCGAAATTTGAATGATCCGTCCTGTGAAACGTATTACCTATGCAACCTGTTGAG
Source organism: Chrysolina oricalcia (assembly GCA_944452925.2). Classification (NCBI taxonomy): domain Eukaryota; kingdom Metazoa; phylum Arthropoda; class Insecta; order Coleoptera; family Chrysomelidae; genus Chrysolina; species Chrysolina oricalcia. The sequence continues at coordinate 4,006,886 of OX101827.2, forward strand.
AAATGGTTATTTCTTGCAGACGTTATATAGATGTCCGTCGACATCGTTCTTCAATCCACTCCAGCAAGTATGTGACCTCACCTACAAATGTCCTTGTGAGATGAATACTAGCACAACCGTTCTAATAACGACGACAGAGGAGCCAATGACTGAAACTGAACCAGAAGAGATCTCGACCACCGAAACAGCAACGACTGAAGGTGTTTCTGATGAAGCCAGTGCGTCTACTCCAACGTCAGCATCTACTACAGAGACGTGTGATTACATTGAGGATCCAGCATACTTCACTTGTGGCAACACAGGAAGATATCGAAATTTGAATGATCCGTCCTGTGAAACGTATTACCTCTGCAACCTGTTGAGAAATGGTTCTTTCTTGCAGACGGTATATAGATGTCCGTCGACATCATTCTTCAATCCACCCCAGCAAGTATGTGACCTCACCTACAAATGTCCTTGTGAGATGAATACTAGCACAACCGTTCTAATAACGACGACAGAGGAGCCAATGACTGAAACTGAACCAGAAGAGATCTCGACCACCGAAACAGCAACGACTGAAGGTGTTTCTGATGAAGCCAGTGCGTCTACTCCAACGTCAGCATCTACTACAGAGACGTGTGATTACATTGAGGATCCAGCATACTTCACTTGTGGCAACACAGGAAGGTATCGAAATTTGAATGATCCGTCCTGTGAAACGTATTACCTCTGCAACCTGTTGAGAAATGGTTCTTTCTTGCAGACGTTATACAGATGTCCGTCGACATCGTTCTTCAATCCACTGCAGCAAGTATGTGACCTCACCTACAAATGTCCTTGTGAGATGAATACTAGCACAACCGTTCTAACAACGACGACAGAGGAGCCAATGACTGAAATTGAACCAGAAGAGATCTCGACCACCGAAACAGCAACGACTGAAGGTGTTTCTGATGAAGCCAGTGCGTCTACTCCAACATCAGCATCTACTACAGAGACGTGTGATTACATTGAGGATCCAGCATACTTTACTTGTGGCAGCACAGGAAGATATCGAAATTTGAATGATCCGTCCTGTGAAACGTATTATCTCTGCAACTTGTTGAGGAATGGTTCTTTCTTGCAGACGTTGTATAGATGTCCGTCGACATCTTTCTTCAATCCGGCCCAGCAGGTATGTGACCTCACCTACAAATGTCCTTGTGAAATAAATACCAGCACAACCATTCCGACAACGACGACAGAGGAGCCAATGACGGAAACTGAACCAGAAGAGATCTCGACCACCGAAACAGCAACGACTGAAGGTGTTTCTGATGAAGCCATTGCGTCTACTCCAACATCAGCATCTACTACAGAGACGTGTGATTACATTGACGATCCAGCATACTTCACTTGTGGCAACACAGGAAGATATCAAAATTTGAATGATCCGTCCTGTGAAACGTATTACCTCTGCAACCTGTTGAGAAATGGTTCTTTCTTGCAGACGTTATACAGATGTCCGTCGACATCGTTCTTCAATCCACTGCAGCAAGTATGTGACCTCACCTACGAATGTCCTTGTGAGATGAATACTAGCACAACCATTCTAACAACGACGACAGAGGAGCCAATGACTGAAACTGAACCAGAAGAGATCTCGACCACCGAAACAGCAACGACTGAAGGTGTTTCTGATGAAGCCAGTGCGTCTACTACCACATCAGCATCTACTACAGAGACGTGTGATTACATTGAGGATCCAGCATACTTTACTTGTGGCAGCACAGGAATATATCGAAATTTAAATGATCCGTCTTGTGAATCGTACTATCTCTGCAACCTGTTGAGGAATGGTTCTTTCTTGCAGACGTTATATAGATGTCCGTCGACATCTTTCTTCAATCCGGCCCAGCAGGTATGTGACCTCACCTACAAATGTCCTTGTGAAATAAATACTAGCACAACCATTCCGACAACGACGACAGAGGAGCCAATGACGGAAACTGAACCAGAAGAGATTTCGACCACCGAAACAGCAACGACTGAAGGTGTTTCTGATGAAGCCAGTGCGTCTACTCCATCATCAGCATCTACTACAGAGACGTGTGATTACATTGAGGATCCAGCATACTTCACTTGTGGCAACACAGGAAGATATCGAAATTTGAATGATCCGTCCTGTGAAACGTATTACCTCTGCAACCTGTTGAGAAATGGTTCATTCTTGCAGACGGTATATAGATGTCCGTCGACTTCGTTCTTCAATCCACTCCAGCAAGTATGTGATCTCACCTACAAATGTCCTTGTGAGATGAATACTACCACAACCGTTCTAACAACGACGACAGAGGAGCCAATGACGGAAACTGAACTTGAAGAGATTTCGACCACCGATACAGCAACGACTGAAGTTGTTTCGGATGAAGCCAGTGCGTCTACTCCAACATCAGCATCTACTACAGAGACGTGTGATTACATTGAGGATCCAGCATACTTCACTTGTGGCAACACAGGAAGATATCGAAATTTGAATGATCCGTCCTGTGAAACGTATTACCTCTGCAACCTGTTGAGAAATGGTTCTTTCTTGCAGAAGTTATATAGATGTCCGTCGACATCGTTCTTCAATCCATTCCAGCAAGTATGTGACTTCACCTACAAATGTCCTTGTGAGGTGAATACTAGCACAACCGTTCTAATAACGACGACAGAGGAGCCAATGACGGAAACTGAACCAAAAGAGATCTCGACCACCGAAACAGCAACGACTGAAGGTGTTTCTGATGAAGCCAGTGCGTCTACTCCAACATCAGCATCTACTACAGAGACGTGTGATTACATTGACGATCCAGCATACTTCACTTGTGGCAACACAGGAAGATATCGAAATTTGAATGATCCGTCCTGTGAAACGTATTACCTCTGCAACCTGTTGAGAAAAGGTTCTTTCTTGCAGACGTTATATAGATGTCCGTCGACATCGTTCTTCAATCCACTCCAGCAAGTATGTGACCTCACCTACAAATGTCCTTGTGAGATGAATACTACCACAACCGTTTCAACAACGACGACAGAGGAGCCAATGACTGAAACTGAACCAGAAGAGATCTCGACCACCGAAACAGCAACGACTGAAGGTGTTTCTGATGAAGCCAGTGCGTCTACTCCAACATCAGCATCTACTACAGAGACGTGTGATTACATTGAGGATCCAGCATACTTTACTTGTGGCAGCACAGGAAGATATCGAAATTCGAATGATCCGTCCTGTGAAACGTATTATCTCTGCAACTTGTTGAGGAATGGTTCTTTCTTGCAGACGTTATATAGATGTCCGTCGACATCTTTCTTCAATCCGGTCCAGCAGGTATGTGGCCTCACCTACAAATGTCCTTGTGAAATAAATACTAGCACAACCATTCCGACAACGACGACAGAAGAGCCAATGACGGAAACTGAACCAGAAGAGATTTCGACCACCGAAACAGCAACGACTGAAGGTGTTTCTGATGAAGCCAGTGCGTCTACTCCATCATCAGCATCTACTACAGAGACGTGTGATTACATTGAGGAGCCAGCATACTTCACTTGTGGCAACACAGAAAGATATCGAAATTTGAATGATCCGTCCTGTGAAACGTATTATCTCTGCAACTTGTTGAGGAATGGTTCTTTCTTGCAGACGTTATATAGATGTCCGTCGACATCTTTCTTCAATCCGGTCCAGCAGGTATGTGACCTCACCTACAAATGTCCTTGTGAAATAAATACTAGCACAACCATTCCGACAACGACGACAGAGGAGCCAATGACGGAAACTGAACCAGAAGAGATTTCGACCACCGAAACAGCAACGACTGAAGGTGTTTCTGATGAAGCCAGTGCGTCTACTCCATCATCAACATCTACTACAGAGACGTGTGATTACATTGAGGATCCAGCATACTTCACTTGTGGCAACACAGGAAGATATCGAAATTTGAATGATCCGTCCTGTGAAACGTATTACCTCTGCAACCTGTTGAGAAATGGTTCTTTCTTGCAGACGTTATATAGATGTCCGTCGACATCGTTCTTCAATCCACTGCAGCAAGTATGTGACCTCACCTACAAATGCCCTTGTGAGATGAATACTAGCACAACCGTTCTAACAACGACGACAGAGGAGCCAATGACTGAAACTGAACCAGAAGAGATCTCGATCACCAAAACAGCAACGACTGAAGGTGTTTCTGATGAAGCCAGTGCGTCTACTCCAACATCAGCATCTACTACAGAGACGTGTGATTACATTGAGGATCCAGCATACTTTACTTGTGGCAGCACAGGAAGATATCGAAATTTGAATGATCCGTCCTGTGAAACGTATTACCTCTGCAACCTGTTGAGAAATGGTTCTTTCTTGCAGACGTTATACAGATGTCCGTCGACATCGTTCTTCAATCCACTGCAGCAAGTATGTGACCTCACCTACAAATGTCCTTGTGAAATAAATACTAGCACAACCATTCCGACAACGACGACAGAGGAGCCAATGACGGAAACTGATCCAGAAGAGATCTCGACCACCGAAACAGCAACGACTGAAAGTTTTTCTGATGAAGCCAGTGCGTCTACTCCAACATCAGCATCTACTACAGAGACGTGTGATTACATTGAGGATCCAGCATACTTTACTTGTGGCAGCACAGGAAGATATCGAAATTCAAATGATCCGTCTTGTGAAACGTACTATCTCTGCAACCTGTTGAGGAATGGTTCTTTCTTGCAGACGTTATATAGATGTCCGTCGACATCGTTCTTCAATCCACTCCAGCAAGTATGTGACCTCACCTACAAATGTCCTTGTGAGATGAATACTAGCACAACCGTTCTAATAACGACGACAGAGGAGCCAATGACTGAAACTGAACCAGAAGAGATCTCGACCACCGAAACAGCAACGACTGAAGGTGTTTCTGATGAAGCCAGTGCGTCTACTCCAACGTCAGCATCTACTACAGAGACGTGTGATTACATTGAGGATCCAGCATACTTCACTTGTGGCAACACAGGAAGATATCGAAATTTGAATGATCCGTCCTGTGAAACGTATTACCTCTGCAACCTGTTGAGAAATGGTTCTTTCTTGCAGACGTTATATAGATGTCCGTCGACATCGTTCTTCAATCCACTCCAGCAAGTATGTGACCTCACCTACAAATGTCCTTGTGAAATAAATACTAGCACAACCATTCCGACATCGACGACAGAGAAGCCAATGACGGAAACTGAACCAGAAGAGATCTCGACCACCGAAACAGCAACGACTGAAGGTATTTCTGATGAAGCCAGTGCATCTTCTTCGACATCAGCATCTACTACAGAGACGTGTGATTACAATGATGATCCAGCATATTTCACTTGTAGTAGCACAGGAAGATATAGAAATTTGAATGATCCGTTCTGTGAAACTTATTACCTCTGCAACCAGTTGAGGAATGGATCTTTCGTGCAGACTTTGTATGCATGCCCATCGGCATCATTCTTCAATCCGCCGATGCAAGTATGTGATGTGAACTACAAATGTCCTTGTCTCGTAAACACCAACACAACACCTCTGATAACAACTACAGAAAAGCTGATCACCGAAACTGAAACAGAAGATTTCTCGGCTCCTGAAACTGAACGTGATTCTGATGCATCTAATTCGACGTCATCTTCTAATACAGAGGCGTGTGATTACATTGATTATTCAGCTTCCTTCACTTGTGACGGCACAGGTAGATATCGAAATGTAAATGACCCTACCTGTCAAACGTATCACCTCTGCAACCCGCAGAGTGATGGTTCTTTTGTACAGTCGTTATATATATGTCCATCAACAACGTTCTTCAATCCGCAGGAGCAAGTATGTGATGATAACTACAAATGTCCATGTCTCATAAGCACTAGCACAATAGTTCAGACAACAACGACAGAAGAGTCTATTACCGAAACTGAAACCGACGAGTTCTCAATCACCGGAAATGAAACAACTGAACGGGATTCTGATGAGTCTGACCTTCAACAAGAATATTCGATATCATAAAAGAATTGAGCTGCGAAAGATTTCACGTCTGACTTCGATCTTTTCTGACATATATGTCTATACAGTTGACATGTCCACAAAGTACCAATTTCAACCATTCATTCCTATTGTCTAGCCCACTCAGTATTTGTCCATATTCATCCCATACTCCTAGTGGCAGGTATATCCGGGAAATCACAAATAGTCCAAGCAATAGGGAAAAGTACGTGCAAAAATTAATATCCGAAAAGAATAAATATTAGCATATAGGAAATTGAAATTCAGCATTAGTTTCTATTTCATGCGACTCGATCGTGATTACCGAACATAACCTAAAAAATTGGCAAAGTTGCGAAAAGCGGTTTTTTGTTGGTAACTAAAAAACTACAGCTCCGATCGAAAGAAGTCAAATTAGGAAATTGTAGGTATCAAAAAGATCTATCAATTGAATCACCTATAATTTTCCGATATCATTGATACATTTCGAGTTATATCAGAAAAACCGTGAAAAATCGGGTTTTCTATAACTCGTTAACTGTAAGGTATTCCTTCTTACTTACCGTTATGACAAGCCAAAAAGTATTTTTTTGAAAAATTGATGAATATTGATTATTTTTCGAAATATATGAAGTTTTCTCAAAAAGATGCTCTCTCAATATGGCTACTCTTGCTCGGGGGATGATGCTACAGTAACGATTCAGGGCTTATTTTTTTTGTAAGAGTTGTACTTTCATATTATCGAATAAGTAAATTAATTTTTTTGATTTTAAGGGTCAAAAAGTTACTTTAAAAAACTTGCATAATTTTTTTACATGTTTATTTTAAAATACATTGCTCAATTTTGTTTTTATATAAATGACTTATATGAAAATGGATTCCTAGCATGATTTCAAGTATTCAAAAAAATAATTGAATTTCCACGATCACTAGGAGCCGAGATAAGTTTTTTATTTCGAAAGAATCTGGAAGACGCAATAATCATCGTACAGCAGTCACCTTCATGGAAATTTAGGTTGAATACCTATGTTTTCAATAAAAAATACTAGGATATGTCTAGTTCATTTGCAGTATCATTAATTGATGAATAAAGTGAGGCGTGCAGGCGCGGATCGCGATAGCTGTAGCGGGTGGCGGAGTGGGATAGCACTAAAAACTTATTTCGTGCATTCAAAGTGGCTTGTGCTTGAAAAATATCGAGTTTCTCGGCTTGTAGTTCACGTACGTTTTCTTTTGCAATATACACTAATACTTGAAATTGAATCAATAACTTTCCTTTTCTATTTCAATAACACTATCAGGACGAAAGTGTCTTTAATGTCAACAGTATTTGTATCCCCACTGCGCCACCCGCTAAAATTGCATCGCTCCGCGCTTGCACTCCTCACTTTGTTCATCAAGTAATTAATACAGTAAATGAACTAGACATATCCTAGTATTTTTTAATCGAAAATATAGGTATTCAACCTCAATATCCATGAAGGTGACTGCTGTACGATTATTGCGCCTTCCAGATTTTTTTGAAATAAAAAAATTATCTCGGCTCCTAGTGATCGTGGGAATTCAATTTTTTTGCGTGAAGTCATGATAGGAAAAAAACAAAATTAAGAAATTTATTTAGAAAAAACATGTAAAAAATTGTGCAATTTCTTAAGGTAATTTTTTGACACTTAACCCTCCGGTGGTCGGGTGGGTTCTGTGGGACAATCGTTTCTCGTTTCCTATTCGGATTCATCTATTTCGTGGCTGATCTGTTTGCGCATGCCTGTACCTTTCAATCAACCGGTTCTAGAGGTACTGTTGAAAAAGTACCAGTCTATCTTAAAAATTACGCGTAGTAGGAGAAATAGTGGTCTCACAGACACCACCCGACCATTTTTGTAAGATCTTCTGCAAGCAACCTTTCAACATTTTATGATGTGACAAAGGCAGGTATAGATTCAGTGTATCAAAACACTGTTGCTTATAATACCATTAGAAATGCGAGAAGATGGCCTATGACCCTATTTTATAATTTTCTGAATATTGCCGGAATAAATGATTATGTGGTCCATAAAGGCCGAGACTAAAGTAATTAGGGAAAGACGCTTGTTTTTGAAAGAACTTAGGTTGGCCGTTGGCTTTGGCATTTTTGAAGGATCATGTGACTGCTAGAGCAGATGACCCTAAGATATAGGACATCTAAAATCAGCGGAATTGATCATAACCCATTGTCAATCCCGAAAAATTACAAACAGGGGGGGGGGGGGGGGTGCGCGCCCGTTGGCAAAATCGGATAACGCTATATTTTTGTAAAAAATGTCATAAATAGCTTTGCTTGAAGCATATTGAACCAATGTGCGAAGATTGTTTTCAACCTGCTCTTCAAAACTGAGTTTTATGGTTTGAAATGTATATTGTTGCATTTTTCTTTGGTCGTTTGGAAAATGTGGAAGAAAACTTGAATTGTTTATTTTCATATTATTATTTATGCAATTACACATGTTAAAACAATCATATAATACATTTATAACTCAGATTTTTTTTTCAAATTTTGTTGGAAAGTTTTTTCCCCCACTTACAATTTGGGTCTGATAGACACAACCCGATCATGTATGTGCTTTCACATCATCCGATTACTGGAGGGTTAAAATAAATAAAATCAATATACTTATTCGATAATATGAAAGTACAACTCTTACAGAAAAAAATAAGCCATGAACCGTTACTGTACATTCCCCGAGCAAGAGTAGCCATATTGAGAGAGCATCTTTTTTAAGAAAACTTCATATGTTTTGAAAAATAATCAAAATTAATCAATTTTTTTGAAAAAGACTTTTTTGGCTTGCCATAGGCTACACAAAACTGTAAGTACAGATCGACAATCGTAAGGATGCCTCAGAGATGCGCAAACGATAGAAAGCGTGAGTAGATGTGCGACAAAGATCGACTACAGTTTAATAAGGCAGAGCAATTGAGCTCCTGCCCCACTCCAGGGTTTTGTCTACTGCGCAAACAATTCTCGGAGGCATCCTTACGCTTGTCGATCAGTACCAATTTTCAATACCTCACAATAAACGAGTTATAGAAAACCCCCGATTTTTTACGGTTTTTCGGATATAACTCGATAAGTATAAATGCTATCAAAAAATTATACGTCATTTAATTGATATATCTTTTTGATACCTACAATTTTTCTTTTTTTATCGGAGCTGTAGTTTTTTAATTATCAACAACAAACCGCTTTTCGCAACTTTGCCATTTTTTTAGGTTATGTTCGGTAATCTGGATCGAGTCGCATGTAATAGAAACTCATCCTGAATTTTAATTTCCTATAAGCTCATATTTTTATTGTTCGGATATTAATTTTTGCACATTTAACATTGGGCCGCTTCCTCGTTTCTTGGACTAATCAAGCAAAATGACAGACTTGTGGAATAGTGAGTCTACAGGTTGTACTCCTACTTCATTCACCATTCCTTCTAAAATTCGATCCACCACCAGAGAACATTCATCTCTATTTTTCTTCATTCTGTTTCTTATTATTGATAAAAGAATGTATGAATAAACGTCTTTTCAATTTGTATGAAGAATTGATATCCAAAAGATTGTTTAGAAAATATGAGGGAGATGTTGATTCAAGCAATGGTAATTCAAAAAATACTTTTATCCTCAATCACCTTTAGTTGAAGTTTAATCCACACTTATGAACCGTATAAAGTACCACTTTATTCCACTAGTGGAATAATGAAATTACTTTATTCCACTAGTGAAATAATGAAAAACACAATCTTGAATATCAATCACATTTTACTTACTTTCACCAACTTCACAAATTTTTACAAATGGAGTCGATAAACAATCGAAAATACATAGCAACCATTCAACACCTCCCGATATTTTTGTATGTTATTTCAATGATTTTTGAGGAGGTGACAGCCGCTGTCAGAGCAAAACGTCAAATCATTTTGTGATGAAAAATTTCCGCGATTCTGATTCTAAATGAATGTGATTGTGAATAAAACGTTGTATTGCATGCGTGTTTCAGATACATTTTATTTGCTAAAGAAATTTAAACGCTCGAGCTTCGCTCTCGCGTTTAAACATTCTTGCGCAAATAAAATGATATCTAAAACACTTATACAATAAATAACTATTAATATTTTTGTTTTGAAAAGATTTATGTGGACGCAAGATAGTAGAATTTGCAGTTCCCCAAACTGACATTAAATATTGTTATTTTGAATAAATTGAACTGAAATGTATCATTTTTAGATATTTCAAAGGAATGTAATATCGAATTTTCAACAAACTATCAATTATAGGAGTTTTTTTTGAAGAAATTCAATATGGCTTCTTCAAGAAAGTTGTTCATCAATGTATGATACCAAGAATAATGTTGTTTCTGAATATTTTATATTTTTCCCGTTGAAAACTCATGAATTTTCTTCATGTCTCGATTTTGTTTTTGACCAGAAAAATAAATGAAGGTTGGTCAATATCCATGGTCAAACTATGATTGTTTAACAAAAGCGAAGTTATTTTTAAATCAGCTCAAATATTTTCGATTATTTTATTGTGATTGTTCCCAAAATAAATAAATGTTATGTCATCTGCAAACAATATGAGCTCACTATGCAAATTAGGATTCGACATTGAATTGAATTATATGAGATATATCAAAGGTCCAAGAATTGAACCTTGTTTTATTCCCTGTAAAACTTTTTCCGTTCTCCATAAAAACATAGTGTTTTCTCCCACATAATTAATAAATGTAAATTGTAATAAAGTGCTGAATATATAATTGTAAATTGAAAAATTATTTTTTTACTGGAATTGTATATACCTACTTTACTCTTTAAAATCTCAATTAAAAATTGAAAAAAATGCCTAGTTTTTATGCATTCCTATTCCAATACCGTTAAAAATGATCTTAATAGTTTGAGTACCTAATTTTGTCTAAACATTTCGATATATTTGTGTGCTACACATAGAAAAAAAATAGTATTGAATCAAAGAACATATTAAAATATCGAGGAAGTCAAAATCTGTAAAATCTGTAATATACCAAAGATTCATGGAATTTAACAGAAATCCATTTTCCATAACGATATTGCGGGGTCTTTTGTTGTTTTAATATGGCGGAATAAACCTTTTTGATTTCAAAGAAAACTATTTCATTTCCAACAAATATTCGTTTGATTCAAAAAAACATTGGGTAAAGTCGAGTTATATTTTTGTCATAGTGTCAGGCCATGAACTAAAGTATGAGAAATCGGATGCCATTTGTGTTTTGTTGATATTCCATGCTTGGAAACTTCGGTAAAATTCCGTTAACCGGGCGCTACAAGCTATCAAAAAAAATTTTGGGACTTACGTAGTTTGACCTCCTGAATAAAAAATCCAAATGAAATTTTTGGTCTCAAGTAATTTCGGAGATACGGGCCTTTTTTTGAATGAAAACTGGTATTTTCTAGCACACGTTTCTTCTTCGAAAAACACACTCAAACGCCTCCTGATTTTCACCAGCACACTATACACACCCTAATTCACCAGTTTTTTTTTCATTGAAGACAGTTTTTTATCAACAAATTCTACTTTATTTTAGCAATAACAAAATCAACAAATTCAAGCTGTTTTGTTTAGTTAATATCTGTCAGGTTGGTAACAATGGAATTGACGTAAGGGCGAAGCGACATTGCCAGTGTGATTCCAGAAATATTCAATTCACGTATAAAGTCTTGTTCATACCCTCGCGAATTTCGCAGTTTTTCTGCGAATAAAATATCTGCCGACATGGTTCTGCATCGACGATTGGTCCGGCATGACTGGCAGCCATTTTACTCGCAGAAAAATTGCGAAATTCGCGAGGGTTTGAACAAGACTTAACATGAAATATTTTAGTGAATGAGTAAGAAAAATGAGTTGATAACCACAACATTTTCCCATCAACACTTTAACTGCACCTTTAAAACAATGGTACTTATACTGTTTCTAAATGACTAGCAAAATTCAAAGGACGAGACAGATCACGGAAATGTGCGCAAACATAACATGAATACACATGCGCACAAAAAATAATGAGCACTTTTCACATAAAATGAACCTACTTCAATGACTATAACTTATCCCGACAGACCCGATCTCATGCAAACCCAACCGAATTCACCCGACTATACAATACAGTTAGGTTGCGTCTTTTATATTTGTTTGCGCATGCGCTCTTACCAAAAATGAATGTTTGTGATCCGACACGTTTATTCAAGTAATTATTTGTTCGCAAAAAATGCCTCCTAGCTCTGTCTATTTAAAAATATTTGCGAAATGTCGGGCGAGCGCGCGCATTCCCATCACTACTTTGTCGATTTCTGTCAACTTTGAGTAGAAATATTCATACCTTATCTGTTAGTGAACAAGACCAGAAATACGCGAGAGAAGCGAGCGCGCTCGCCCGACATTTCGCGAATCCGCGCGCGCGAAGTTGACAGAAATCGACAAAGTAGTCATGGGAATGCGCGCGCTCGCCCGACATTTCGCAAATCCGTGCGTGCGGATTTGCGAAATGTCGGGCGAGCGCGCTCGCTTCCCTCGCGTATTTCTGGTCTTGTTCACTAACAGATAAGGTATGAAGATTTCTACTCAAAGTTGACAGAAATCGACAAAGTAGTGATGGGAATGCGCGCGCTCGCCCGACATTTCTCAAATCCGCGCGCAGATATCTTCACCAAGAAGTAAGAGATAAGTTACATAAGTTACAAAGTAGTAATAGGAATGCGCGTGCTCGCTTTGCTTACGTATTTCTTGCTGAATATCTTCACTAAGAATGGTTCACTCTTCGAGTGTTTATGGGGAACTATCATTATTATTTGTGAAAAAAGTGCCAGTCTCTAGGGCGCCAATACTTCTGAAAACTATCCACTACAAACACTTCATATTCATGAGTAATTCAGAAATTTTAGGGAATCTGACAACATCGCATTGTATTGTAAAGTGTTTAAGACTCGCTGTTGTTGATTCAATGAAATACATTGATACTGGCTACCTTGTTATGAAACAAGCCATTGCGTTGTGAAAACAGGATTTGGAAAAAGTCTTGGTATTAATATTTTGAATGCACAAAAGATATTTTTAAATAGACAGAGCTAGGAGGCATGTTTTGCGAACAAATAATCAGTTGAATAAACGTGTCGGATCACAAACATTCATTTTTGGTAAGTGCGCATGCGCAAACAAATATAAAAGACGCAACCTAACTGTATCGTCGGGTAAATTCGGTTGGGTTTGCATGAGATCGGGTCTGTCGGGATAAGTTATGGTCATTAAAGTAGGTTCATTTTATGTGAAAAGTGCTCATTATTTTTTGTGCGTATGTGTATTCATGTTATGTTTGCGCACATTTCCGTGATCTGTCTCGTCCTTTGAATTTTGCTAGTCATTTAGAAACAATATAAGTACCATTGTTTCAAAGGTGCAGTTAAAGTGTTGATGGGAAAATGTTGTGGTTCACTCATTCACTAAAATATTCCATGTTATACGTGAACTGAATATTTTTGAAATCACACTGGCAATGTCGCTTCGCCCTTACGTCAATTCCATTGTTACCAACCTGACAGATATTTACTAAACAAAACAGCATGAATTTGTTGATTTTGTTATTGCTAAAATATAGTAGAATTTTTTGATAAAAAACTATTTTCAATGAAAAAAAAGTGTAACACTGGTGAATTAGGGTGTGTATATTGTGCTGGTGAAAATAAGGAGGCATTAGAGTGTGTTTTTCGAAGAATAAACGTGTGCTAGAAAATGCCAGTTTTCATTCAAAAAAAGTCCCGTATCTCCGAAATTACTTGAGACCGCTGAAAATTTCATTTGGATTTTTTGTTCAGGAGGTCAAACTACGTAAGTCCCATAAAATTTTTTTGGTAGCTTGTAGCGCCCTGTTAACGGAATTTTACCGAAACTTCATTCAATCCCAAATATATTAGATTTTTACTTTTGTTTGTTGTATAACTATATTAATTTCAATGTGTTGTAACGTAGTAATTAAAAACGGCCTTACTCCATATTGTTTTAATTTTCAACCAACCGCCTCATACATCTACAAGAAACAACTACATCGAACAATCTCCAAAACAACTGTGTAACATGTAAGTGGAAATCATTCTGTTTGTTGCTCAGTATAAATAAATTTCTATTCTAAAACAATTTGCTCTATCATCAGTTCAGAAGTCCTGGTGAAGATGGCAGCACTAACCTGAAAGAAATTCAATAATTTAACAAAATGTCGTGCCGCATCTTTTAAAGATGATCCTGGGAAAACTGTGAAGTAATCAAGCACTGTAATTGCATTATCTGCATTGTTCATCACCGTTTTAGTTTTGATAATTTTCCTTTTGAATGATCCAAAGGTCATAAGATTGGAAATTATTCTTGTGATAAATATCGAATACCGATACAGTAACGATTTCGAAGAACTGAAGGGCCCTGTATTAGGATTCATTTCATGCCAGTCCACTGACTGTCAAAAAGCAGCAAATTGGTTGACGTCTCCATTTTTGGTGTCATATTTCTTTCTTCCAGCCTTATACTATCAGTGAGAAATACTTTTTAAAGCAAATAAATATGCAGGAATAGGATGAAATGATTGCTTCATTTCCATTCAATATGCAGGTAAGCTGAAACAATGATTTATGATATGATTTTTATCGACTCAAATTAAGGTGCATTTAAGGTGCATTTAGTCAACATTATTTTAAAATTGTGCTTAAATATATATCAAAAGCGGAAGTTGAATCTGTTATATCAAATGGTGTCATTTATACAACAATGTTAAGTTTACGCTAAAAACCTTTGATGTTACCGCTATGGTTATGATAATGCTTATGCTAAAGTTGACTAAATCCACCCTTAGTCAACATCATTTTAAAATTGTGCTTAAATATATGTCAAAAACGAAAGTTGAATCTGTTATATCAAATGGCGCAATTTATACAACAATGTTAAGTTTATGCTAAAAACCTTTGATGTTACCGTTATGTTTATGCTAATGCTTATGCTAAAGTTGACTAAATCAACCCTTAGTTGATTTGATCCATAGAAAACGTCATTCGGAACAGTAAAATGTATAAGAATAAAAGTATTTAAAAAATGTTGATTTAAAAAAAAACTCATTTTGCTCATGGGTATTATATTTTCGAAGAAAATGGAGTCGTGTCATAACCTCACTTCCGCTTGGAAATTTGTATGAACGTTTGTCAAAATTGTGGAAATAAACGTTGTCTTTATGTTAACTGATACATTTCTAACACTGAGGTAAAGACGATAATATTTACACAGATTAAATTACACTAACAACATGTTTCGCTAACACTGTAGCTTTACACTAAATAAGAGTTTAAACAGCAAATACCTAAAGCATTCTTTATATAGAAGATAGTTAGTCAACCTTATGGGATTATAATTTTATCAAAATGGATGCGACATGTAGATGGCGATAGTGAGCTCGCATCCAAGTCATGTCGTAACTTCAGTGATCTGGCCTCCAAGTCATGTCGTAACTTGATTAAAACAATGGAAAAGCATTAAAATCAGGGTTTTTTGAAGAAACCTGCATTAAAATAACGTCAAATATTCATGTTTATAACTCATCACGCTAGATGACACTCGCGTTTGTGTCCAATACCTTTTCCACAGGCATTGACTAACTATGTTCTATTTAAACAAAGCCTAAAGTAACATAAGAAACTAATTAAAATAAAATGAAGAATAAGGGCAAAAAACATTGGTTTATACAGATGAATGAAATGAAATAAGAAATAAAAATGAACCAATCAAATTGCAGCCTTTTTGACAATGACTTTTGTGTTTTTTGCTAGATCTGTGAATTTTACTTTTTCGTTTTGACAGATGTCAAAAATAACATCCACATTATTTGAAAATTCTATATTGAAGTTTTGATGATGTACTTACTGCAATGTTATAGCAGTTGTCCTGGTTCAATTGGAAGCTTGGTTGGGTCTCTCTTGATATAAGGTTCGATGTATCTCAATAGATGGTAGAACATCTCTGGAAATTTCCTTGTACATTTAAATAGTATATTGTAGAGGCGTAGTAGAGGCGTTAAGCCGAGGCCAACAAGCACTGAAGTCTGGGAATGTGCTTTTACTACGAGGTACACATACCATTTTTCTGAAATCGCAATCAGCATTATCAAAAACTAAGGAATTTTACATATTATTTGCGTGAATTCAATAACTGTCTAAAATGTAAACAAGCCGGCAAATATTTTCTCGGATCGTTTTCTGTACGGGAAAGTATTTTTTCTGAAATCGCTCAAGAATGCCCACTTTCTCGGAGCAACTTCAGGCCTCAAAATCCGCTAATCTAGTATTTTAGTCCGTTGCTAAGCAACGAACTTTCCCGGACCGTTTTCGGTCCTAAACGGTACGGTAAAGTACTTTCCCGTACAAAAAACTATCCGAGAATATTTTTGACGGCTTGTTTACATTTTAGACAGTTATTGAATTCACGCAAACAATATGTAGAATTCCTCAGTTTTTGATAATGCTGATTGCGATTTCAGAAAAAAATAGTATGAGTACCTCGTAGTAAAAGCACATTCCCAGACTTCAATGCTTGTTGGCCTCGGCTTAACGCCTCGGCCAACAATTTACATTGTCGTCCGGGAATGTATTGCTTTTACTACTAGATACACAATATACTCTTCCCGTACCGTTTAGGTCCGAAAACGGTCCAGGAAAGTTCGTTGCTTAGCAACGGACTAAAATACTAGATTAGCGTATTTTGAGGCCTGAAGTTGCTCCGAGAAAGTGGGCATTCTTGAACGATTTCAGAAAAAGTACTTTTTCTGGAATCGTTCAAGAATGGAAAAGGAAACTGTGCAATTGGTTATTGAGTGGAAATTTACAATTTTTTGTTTTCTTGTATTTCGTTGAGTCTCGAAAGAGTTGCTGATATCCCTCACCTACAAATTGAATCTCCGAATCTACTCTCTACGGAATAACAGATACGTGATCCGATTTACCTTAGGAAATCATTATAATACCTTCTTCTCAGTTCTTCCAGGATTAAAACCAATACGTCCCGCTCGAACTGATCCATTTCTATTGGATTACTATTAAAATTTTGCAAAGGACTAGTGAGAATAATTTTTTTGCTGAACCCGTCTATTATCGTTGACATTTATGACAGCCAAATAGGTGTCGTCTGCTCAGCGATGTTTTGGCAACGATATATCGTTAAATAACGATGAAAAACAGATAGTGAACACGATTATATGATTTTATCGTTATTTAACGGCTTATCGCTTGGTTACGACTGCAAACGATATCGTTAAAAGATAGTGAATAGACCTGTAAATACGACCCTGAGAGCTAAATCATTGGTCTTGGAGGATTGGGCCCATGAGAACATTTGATCAGAAACTCAATACCAATAACATATGTAAATTTCAGGCAAATTCCACTGTGGGCCATTTTCCTATTATTTGGTGCGGGGTCCTTTGTTTCACTTCTTGGAGCTATTCTTGGAAGGCTTAAACACGTTGACTGCCGTGCTAATTTTTTCATTTTTGGTATCAGAGCCGAAGCAAAATCGATTATTTTGTCCCAGAAACCATTATGTGCTCTATGTACAGAAGATAGTATATCGTTGAATTTTTCTGAAATTGAGACTCTGAGTTTACAGTATTGATCTTCCTAAAATTCGTTGTTTTTACTGATTTGTCTGCCTCGCCGACTCGGTCTGTGCGTCGAATGAGAACAATTTGCAACGCAAACTTGTTACTGAATCCGTCTCGGTCTGTTTTCGCGATATTATCGACAATAATTTAGACCGATGGCTTCAAGAACAGTTCAATTGGCTCGGTCCCATAGACCGAGTTGGCCTGATGTATCAACCTCAACTTCGGTCTATGAGACCGAGGCTCACCGGAATAATTTTTCCTCGGTCTCATAGACCGACATGGCAGTCAACGTGTTAAAAAAGATCCCCATTGGAAAAATTGAAAATTATTTATTGGTTTTTAACGATCTAAGAGACAAAAAAAATTAAAACTGCAAATAAAGCATAGAACATTTTTATTTTCAATATTTCAATTTGTTCGTATTTTAATTATTCAGTTACATAAAAATGATTTGTTTAAATTCCTTACTCTGATTGTTTAAATAATTGTTATGAACAAATGCATTGTTTATAAGACATTTGCATTTGTGTTCTTGGAATTTCAATCAGCAATAAAAATTATGATCCATAAGAACAAAATCATTTCTTAAAAAAATGCATTTGTTGATTACCAATTTTTTTTTGCTACCACATATTAATATTGAGGAACCATTTTTTAAAATCATTACTTCCTTTGCTCTTCGATATTCTAAAAATAAAAATAATTTATTTATATTTTATTTGTTTATTTAATAAACAGTTTGTTAAAAACAAATAAATTTTGACGATACAATTTTTTTAAATACTGCGAAGAACAAACAAATGCATTTTTGAGCAATATTTTTTTTTTAAGATATGAAAGAGTCACCTGATTGAAAAATATGGTAAAAATCATTGTACGCCATTGTCTTTCTCTAAGTTTCAAATTTTTATCAAATTAAACATTTGAAAATACAACTAACTCTCTTATAATACCGTGAATTTGAAATAGCAACACTTTATCAATACATGAATTCTTTTATTGGTTTTGTCGTTGATGGACTGGTTGTTTGTTGTGTTCCTGGGCCCATTTTTGTCAACTGTTTCTATCAAAACTTAACAATACATTTGTGCATAAAATTAAATAGAATTGCAAGGAAAGATGGAGTGAGTAACTGAAAAAAGATCATTCACACAACTTTCTGAATTTTGATGGTGCGTAACCACCATTTCTACGCCAATGACTTTGATTTGAAATTCACAGCATTATAAGGAAGCTGTATTTTTAATTATTTTTTCTGCAAAAAATATGAAACTCAGGGAAAAACAGTGGCGCACAATGATCTTTACTATAAATATCAATCAGGTAACCATCTACCTCTTATAATTTGAAAAATAATTTCATGAAAAGAAACCCATTGTAACTGATAATAACCACACTAGGTTTCATCATTATTCGTCAAAAAGGCTTTTGAGTAATAGATGAAATGCCGATTTTTAAATGAAACTATCTCGAAAACGAAGGACACACGTTTATATGGAATTTTCTTCATACAATATGACAAGAAATCACTACCTGAAATTGATGACACATTTAAATTACACATATTTCAATTTACATATTTATTTAAACATGAAAGTTTTGCCGATAAGTTGAAAAACTTTTGACATTAATGCATATTTTGACTTTGACTTTGAACATACGAGGATGTATTGATATCTAGTTAGCCTAGACCATTTCCTTGCATAAACAAAATATTGCGTTATCATAGCAACGAACAATAACTTATTAGAAGTGTCAGTGTAAAGTTTGACTTCAAAAACGTAAACCAGAGTTACGCAATAAATTAAAAGAAAAAATATGTCCACCGAAATTGTGAACATTGAAAAATTGGAGTATCGATCCATCATCAAGTACCTGTATTTAAAAGAGTTAAGAGGTAAGCAGATTTACGAACATATGCTTAATACCCTAGGTGATCAATGTCCTTCGTATGCGACCGTGAAAATTTGGACTGCAAGCTTCAAAAGAGGTAAATTTTCCATTGAAGATGATGACCGATCGGGAAGGCCAGTTTCTGTGTCAGTCCCCGAAAATATCGATGCAGTTCATGACATGATTTTAACAGACCGTCGAATTGGGCTAAAACGGATATCTGAAGCACTGAATATTTCATACGAACGCGTTCATCACATAGTTCACCTCACTTTGGACATGAGAAAAATTGCTGCAAAATGGATCCCCAAATGTTTGAATGTTGACCAAAAGCGTGCAAGGGTAGTAGCATCGCGTTCGATCTGTGCTCGATTTCAAAACGACGTAGACTTCTTAAACCGAATCGTTGTTATGGATGAGACTTGGGTACATTTCTACGATCCAGAAACAAAGCAACAATCGATGGAATGGCGACACTCTGGTTCTACAAGACCTAAGAAGTTTTGTGTCCAAAAATCTGCTGGAAAAGTTCTTGCTTCAGTTTTTTGGGATTGCCATGGAGTAATATGATTGATTTTTTGGATAAGGGTAGAACAATAACTGGAGATTACTATTCGACATTACTGACCACTCTACGGGAAAAAATTGAAGAGAAAAGACGCGGAAAGCTATACAAAGGTGTTTTGTTTTTGCAGGACAACGCCCCTGCACACAAATCTCATGTTGCCATGCAAAAAATTCGTGATTTAGTGTTACTAGAACACCCCCCTTATTCACCAGATTTGGCTGCGTCCGACTATCATCTCTTTCCTTAATTGAAAAAAAGTTTAAAAGGTCGTAAATTTTCTTCCAACGAGGAGGTAATAAAAGCTGTGGAGGTCGGGTTTGCAGAGCAAGAAGAAACATTTTTTTTGAGAGATCTAGAGACGTTGCAGGTTCGCTGTAATAAATTTATTCAATTGAGTAATAAAATATTTTGACATTGAAATTTTGTTTGGTTCTATAGTAGGCTAATCATTTTCCAATATATCCTCGTAGACGTTGCTCTATCTTTGGTTGATCGTCCCGGAATGAATTTATAATCATCCTTCACCTTTGTAGATGCTGATAGTTTTATTCTGCGCGTTTGTCGTGGCACAAAATTCCAGCCAACTTCGTTCTCACGTTCACAACAATCTGTGCAAGAGAGAAGCACTACCAGAAGATAGCGGTAGTGACCATAAACACACAGTAGACATCGTCGTTACCATCAAAAGCGGTGGACAAGACAGCTGCGAAGATACCCAAAAGACGACCACGCCTACCACCGCCTGTCAAGAATC
Organism: Chrysolina oricalcia; assembly: GCA_944452925.2. Taxonomy (NCBI): domain Eukaryota; kingdom Metazoa; phylum Arthropoda; class Insecta; order Coleoptera; family Chrysomelidae; genus Chrysolina; species Chrysolina oricalcia. The sequence continues at coordinate 4,027,797 of OX101827.2, forward strand.
GACCAACGAGACCTTTATCTGTGTCAAACCTGGTTCTTTTCCCAATCCCGATAATTGCTCAGATTTCTTCGTTTGTCACAAAAATGAGGTGGCCCACGGCTTGGAGAAAATGAAAATGAGCTGCCCCAAAGGAATGGCGTTTGATCAGAAAGAGAAGAAGTGTACTGCCGGAGCTGTTCTTAGTTGTCCTGATGATGGTTCAATGTAGCCGTGTATCCGAAATTCAGTAATATAATATTTTTTTTGTGAACTGGGATTTTTAAGTATACACACTGTATACCATTTAAGTGAGCAACACATAGGACTTTTTTTATTAATTGCACTACCAAAATACAAATATTGCCAAAAGCAGGTGCATGTTCGATAATCATATTAGGTACAAAAAATATAAAAATTGTACAAGAATAAAGCAGCAACCCTTATTTCTGGAATTTTGGCAAAATATATTTGGATCTTCTCATAACATTTTTGAATTGGCAACATAAGTGCCCTTACTCTTACAACTCAAATATTTTTACATTCACATTTGGTTAATTTGACAGTGACATGAAGTTGAATTGAAGGACAGCCCGGGAAAAACCGGTGAAAACACTGCACTCTCGCTTCTACTCGAAAATGTTTACTGAGGAATTTAGAATCTGATGAAAGCTCCCTGATCAATACCAGTGCATCAAGAAACTGTGGGTAGACCCGTCATTCCAAAGAATGCCTAGGTCGTTTGAAACGAGTCGGGTCGTCAATAGTGTAATCTGCTGCGGCCCTGAGAAGCGGGTTTTCGTGAGCTTCCGCCCATTCGAATACCCTCTGAGTGTGCGCTCTGATCTCACTTTGGATAGTGACAATACCCAAATCTTCTTGTATACGAACGTTACGCACATACCATGGAGCGTTCGTAATCATTCTCAAAATTTTATTTTGTAGTCTTTCAATAATTAGAATATTTGACTGGCTAGTATGGCCCCAGGCTGCTGAAGCATACATAATGACAGGTTTAAACACCATTTTGTAAATCATCAGTTAGTTCTTCAAAGACAGCTTACTGCTTCTGCATATTAAAGGGTAGAATTTTTTAATTTTTATCAAAATTTTTGTTTTGATGTTTTCAATATGAGGAGTCCAGGTGAGCCGGCGATCCAGAATAATACCTAAGTACTTGACTCGTGTGGACCAGTTAATCTCACTGCCTGAAACCCTAACGCTGCTGTGAGGCGGTCTAATACCTCTCCCCAGCGAAATCGCCTGAGTGTTCGGATTCACCTTCACTTTCCACTTCAAATACCACCGCTGAAGCATGTCAATCGCATCTTGCAATAAAACAAGACCGGCTTGGTGGTTGAGTGTCGAAGAAAGCAAAGCAGTGTCATCAGCGAAAAGATAGACCTTCACGCGATCTATCCTCGGGATGTCGCTGGTATAAAGGCTATAAAGCAAAGGTGACAATACTGCCCCCTGTGGAACCCCAGCCTCAATTGTTCTCCTGTCAGAGACGGTATTTTCGACTTTTACTTGAAAAGTCCTTCCAGATGAAAAAGATTTCAACCATTTTATCAAGCCAAGAGAGATTTGGAAATCACAAAGCTTTTGCAAGAGGCCTTCATGCCAGACTCTATCAAAAGCTTTGAATATATCTAATAATAAAATGTGGGCGCATGCACCAGAATTTAGGGCCGAAATCGAGTCTTCAACAAGTCTCAACGCTTGCAATTCTGTGGAGTCTCTACGAAATCCGAATTGTTTATCTGGAAGGACATTTCTATCTTCTACTTCTTCCGTGAGTCTTTGCAATACAACTTTTTCAGCAAGTTTAGCCGAACTGCAAAGCAGACTGATGGGACGAAGATTTTGAGGGAGAGTCGGATTCTGTCCCACCTTGCGAATCATGACCACCATGGCATGCCTCCACCTAAGAGGGAATTTTGGCAAAATGTCATTAGGAAACGTTGTTGACAATCAAAAGTTACGTCTAAACTAGAAAATGGTCTCCAGGAGATGATTTTTCTTAAGCATCTATTAGGCATCTATTGGGCATCAATATAGCATTCAATATAGAATTTGTAGAAATGGGTGAAGTACTTGCTGGCAAGATCAAGAAAAACGATAATTACGAAATAAAAATAACACCGATTTTAAACTCGATCCTTTTCGAACCAATTGACCAGATGGAACTAAAAAACACAATCTTTGATCTAAAAAATAATAATGCAGTAGGTTGTGACGATTTAAAAGCAGAAACTATTAAACTAATATCAGTTTACATTCTAGATCCCCTAACTCATATTCTCAACCGATGTGTGGAAGAAGGTGTTTTCCCCAATGAATTAAAAAAATCTATTATCACGCCAGTGTTCAAGAAAAGGGATGAGTATATTATCACAAACTATCGCCCTATCTCTCTGGTAACTCATCTTTCGAAAATGTTTGAAAAGATCATCAAAAAAGGCTCGTTTCTTTTCTTAATAAATAAAAATTAATCTCCAACTATAAATTCGGATTTAGAGGAAAAGTCTCCACTCAAGATGCTGTTGTCTCCTTGACCTCAAAAAGTTACCGAGGCCTTAAATGAAAAGAAATCCTCTCTGTGTGTGTTCATCGATCTTTCGAAAGCCTTTGACACCGTCAGTCATCATCTTCTCCTTCAGTCTTTGGAAGATACTGGAATACGGGGCAACAAATTGAAATTATTTAATAGTTACCCAACAGGAAGGAGCCAGGCCGTAAGAATTGATGATATACTGAGCAGTGATAAGGTGGATACCTCAAGGATCCGTGCTAGGTCTAACACTTTTCAATATATATCTATATATATATATATATATATATATATATATATATATATATATATAATAAGGATGGATTTAGCGAGGGGCAATATATTAAAATATAATTAAAAAAGTTATTGGGTATAACCCTCAAAATGTTGTGTAACCGTAGACACGTGTTTCGAGCTTAAGCTCTCTTCAGTACGGTAAAATCAAGTGCGAAGATGTACAACACTTGGATGTAAAAATAGAAACAAGGGAAGTCAACAACAGGAAGCCAACCACACATTTGTGGCATCGGTTAGAAGACCTTGTACTCACAAGGCAACAACTAACGTCGCCACGGAGGTAGCTATAGCTATATATATATAGAGAGAAGAGAGGTAGTCTATTGCTGACTAGTTAGAAACAAACTTGACAGTATTTGGGACAGCAGCAAAACGCAAGGGTACTCTTATAACATTATATTTCCAGTATTTCGACAGTGGTTACTGTCATCATCAGGGAGCTACAAAAATGGATGAAACTATGGTAAAATGGTGGGGATGAGAGTCCTATACTTACAATGTTAGTGAGATTGGTCGCTTAACAACGATGTTACAGAATTAAAAAAGACAAAATCCATGTGCAACATGGGGTACTTAATAAAATTTATGTAAAACATTAAACAATTGAATTTTTTTTTAATGTGTCGGATGCACAACACCTGTAGGAATACCACGAGATTGTTGACTTTGACTTTTGACATATGACATATGATTAATTTTAATAAATTCTAACCCAACAATTTTCTCTTCTCCCACGCTCCTCGTGGTATTCTTACAGGTGTTGTGCATCCGACACATTAAAAAAAAAAATTCAATTGTTTAATGTTTTACATAAATTTTATTAAGTACCCCATGTTGCACATGGATTTTGTCTTTTTTAATTCTGTAACATCGTTGTTAAGCGACCAATCTCACTAACATTGTAAGTATAGGACTCTCATCCTCACCATTTTACCATAGTTTCATCCATTTTTGTAGCTTCCTGATGATGACAGTAACCACTGTCGAAATATTGGAAATATAATGTTATAAGAGTACACTTGCGTTTTGCTGCTGTCCCAAATATTGTCAAGTTTATATATATATATATACATATATATATATATATATATATATATATATATATATATATATATATATATATATATATATATATATATATATATAACGGACTATTTTCATTGGGCAACGGGAACATAGTTGGATCCGCAGATGACACAGCCATATTTTATAAAGCAGAAAACTGGAATTCCCTGAAAATTAATGTTAAAACGGAGCTCTCACTTATCAAATGTTGGCTGGATACGAAGTTGCTGACGGTTAATATTGATAAAACGCATTACCTACCGTTCTGTTGTAATGCAGCTGGAGAACCCCCATTCGAGGAACTGATAATAAGAAATGATCCACCCTTTCATATCTTGCCTAAAAAGAAAGTGAAAGTAATTTTTGACACTTATGTAATGGGAAATGGGATCTCCATATCAAATATACCGTCAACAAATTGAGGACCATGTTATACAAATTTAGAAAACTTAAGGAACTCCTACCACTGAAATATCTCAAACTTTATATTACTCATATGTGGAAAGCCATATACGCTGTGGAATTGCGGTGTGGGAAGGAGCCTTGAATGCTCATATTCATCAAATTGAAGTAATACAAAGGCGTTTTCTTAAATTAATATTTTCAAAAAACAGCAGATATCCCTCTGAGCGTTTATACACCGAAACTGGTATACTGGACATAAGACAGTTGTATTTTTAATCACAAACATACAGCATTTCTTCCCTCACACCAGTACCACACACGCCAAAGAGATCAGTATACTACACCCATAATGGTCAGGACTATTACTCAAAGATCATGTACCTACTTTGCGCCTAAATTGTACAATAAAATTCCCGAAAGTATAAAGTCAATCATAAATATCAATTGCTTTAAAAGAGATTTGAAAAAACATATCCTCCAAAGTCAACGACTTGAACTACTACGTCTATTTGAATAAAAAAATCCTTTGCTATATTGTTTACTAACTGTTCTGAAATACATGTATGTATACATATATATGATACCATACAGTATGTAACATCAATCAATATATTTTATTAGTAAGGGACATGACTATTTCTTTTATTCTGGTCCAAGTTGTCCAAGCATAAGGGAAGACAAAACCTCTACATATTTATATATTATTTTTATACCATTATAGGTAAGTATCTATTGTTTAATATTTCAGTAATATTAGTACAGTGGGTTGTCCCATTCCATCAGGGTGATTTCAGATTTTTCACTGGCGATAAATCCGTGGCGCTCCGAAAAATGGAACCCCATATTTCAATCTTATCGAAATCAATTTTTACTGTCGAACCCACGTCCAAAACTGAGCTACTGGGTATGTTAGTGGCGTGAAACATCATTGCACATTCACTGCTCTCCTTTCCCAAATTTCGCCACAACACATTTCCTAAATTCATTCCTATTCACACATAATTTTTTATATAAAGTGACTTGAAAGATATCCTCTTTTGAAAATTCAAATTTCGCAAACATTTTGGTGAAAAAATGCCTAATACGTTTTCTTGATTTTTGGGATGCATTCTGTGATCGTAGTAGGCCGAGAAAAGATGATTGATGAAACATTTTCACCTGAGAAAATTGAGCATTTTGACAAGTTCATTTTTAATAAGAGAAAAATCAATTTCCTAAAATCTACAGAGATACACTGTACTATTACTTCACGTGCTGTGCTGAAATAATGAAATGTTTTGTTGGTCCTAGAAAAGTTTAATGAAAAAATCAATATATTTCTGTAAGAAAATATAAATCAAGAATACATCTATCAATCCTCATTTCTTCTATCCATAACATCGAGGGTTGTCCAGTTATACAATCTGGAAAGCTAAGCAGTTCCTAAACAAAATGAAACATTTGTAGCGGAACCACAGATTATCAAGCGTTTCGCACTTTCTTGTACGTATCCTTTCCAGATGAAATTGATGCATCGTCTTGGAGTCCGGGAATATCTGCCTGGCTTCCTTTGACCGAATCAGCTTTGAACCTGAAATGAAACAATGCAGAGTAAATAAATCGGAAGTACCACCTTACACAAATGGTACCGAAAGTAGCTATTTTCGTGACGATTTTTTTCACTTTCGAAACGATTTCTTTACTTTCGGGAATATTTTGGGTATGCGTTTAGGCGGCTTTGACAATAACAATAACTTTGTATTTTATTATGACAGTGCTTGTCATGTAACATGGGTGTGTTTTTTTCGCCTTTCAAATTCAAAAAATAGGAATCAGTAGTGAAGTGAGACTGAAATGATTCCACATGAGATTAGTGTATCTGCTGAAACGGCTACTTGTGAATCATTACCAATAAAGTCAAGAGAGAGGTATGAATGGGTCTACAATTTATTTAAAAAATGTAGCAATGATAAAAATGTGCATACTATAAATGAACAAGTGATTCTTGCATATTCAACGAACAAAATCTATATTCTTAAAGACATCAAGCCTCTGGAGCAATTACTCGATGCTCAAATCCACAATTAATATTGAAAATAATATAGATATCAGCTGCTATCCCAAAGTTATTGCTTTCCTTGAAAGGAAATCCATTTGGTATAACCAAAAAAATCAAAAGTATTGAATAAATCAGAAATAGATCAGACAGAAGCTGGGCATGATATTTTCTGAATGACAAACTTACTTTAATTAAATCTAGTTCCTTTTCTTGTGATTATTTTTTGTTTATTTTATATTTCATTAATTACTGGTTTGGCAGGCGCGCATTTCGTCATGAAGAGCTTTGTAAAATAAATTTGAATGGAATATATATATATATATATATATATATATATATATATATATATATATATATATATATATATATATATATATATATAGGGTGTTACATGATTTAATACGAATATTTTAATGACACATTCCTGGGGTCAAAATAAGACTTTTTTTCCTATAAACATGTGTTCTAAAATCCACTCCCTGCAAGCTACAGACATCGCAAGATGCGCAAAAAAATCTTAAATTTTGAATTGTGGCTACAATTATGAATCAAATATTTTGAAAATTTACAGGCACTTGTATTGTCAGACGATCTATTCATTTCTTGATTAAAACATTAGGTAACTCGAATCGAAAGGGGTGAATGAGGGTTGCATACAGATTTGATGGCAAACATTTTCTATTTCCTCTAAAAAGATTGAATTCAAACATCATTGAGTTGGCCACTAAAAAAACCAGAAAATCGCTGGTAAATAAAAGGGGTGTATTGAAGTAACAAACAAAAATACCTAGAGGGCTACTGACTTTTCACTTTGTTTCCCCTATTGACGCTTTTGACGTTCAATTTGTGAAACAGCACTTTGATTCACTTGTAAGTTTGACGTTTGTTAAACAGTTTACATTTTGTGTTTTTTGTTTTAGTGTTTGTGTTTTGTGTCTTGTAGTAAACGTTGAAATGGCAAATTATTCAAACGAACATCTCGCTGATATCCATTTTGTTTATGGTCTGGCTAGATTGTAGATTGTAGGGGGGTCGTACAGGCTGTGCAGCCTCACAAGCACTTCGACCTATAAGTTCTTTTGTGCGTGACCTTTGGTCTATTCGAGGCCCAGGATTCCGAGACTTCTTGTGAAGTTTATCAGTTTCCTGGGAGCTAAGTTCCTGATGTCGGAGGACGTTAAAAAGGCCCCTTCCAGGAACTTAAGCCTCTTGCAGAAAAACGCTGGGCATTCGCAAAGCAAATGTTCTGCAGTTTCCGCGAAGTTCTCGCAGTAGCGGCAACTATCACTCTCTGATTTACCCATCTTTTCGAGGTGATACCCCAGAGGGCAGTGTCCAGTGAGGAGTCCCGTTACCATCTTCAAGTCTTTCTTGTCTAACTCGAGAAGCTGTTTAGCTTTCTTTGGCGATAGGCACATTAGTCTTTTCGCTTGTCTTTGTCCTGGCACTTTATTCCAGTAAGATTTCATTTCATCGGTTTCCCAGCGTCGGAACTCCTCTTTCAAGTGGGCTTTGAAGAGTCCACAGAAGGGTTCTGGGCCGGGAAATTGTGTGTTTGCCCCTTCTTTGGCAAGGCAATCTGCTTCTTCGTTACCTTTAATTCCTTTGTGACCTGGCACCCACATCAGGGTGACCTGATTGTTTGTTGCCAGTTGTCTCAGGGATTTTTTACTGTCCCAAGTCAGCTGAGACTCACAGGTGTATGACCTCAGAGCTTTTAGTGCTGCTTGGCTATCTGATAGTATATAGATATCTGCCCTTCGAGTGCCTCTTTCAAGGCATTCCTGGGCACATAATTCTATAGCATGTACTTCTGCTTGGAAGATGGTTGGGGTGTTACCAAGGGGTTTTGAGAGCCTAAAATTTGGTCCTGTAACGCCCACTCCAACCCTTTCATCTATCTTAGATTCATCTGTGTACCACACTGATGCATCCCTTCCTAGTTGAGGTCCGTTATCTGTGCATATTTGGTGGCTGTTTATGCCCACTTCAAACTGCATTTCGAAGTCGTACCGAACTGGCATGAAATCTGTCGGTATAGACATGGCTTCTAGGGGAATGTGTTCCAATATCTTCAAGTGTCCAATCAGATTTCCCGCTTTTAAGTTTTTTGTCTGGCTCAGTCTGAAGGCACTGTTTGCTGCTTCTTTCATTACACATAGGTGCAATGGCGGACGGTTTAGCATTACCTCTAAGGCTGCAGTGGGACACGTAAATATTGCCCCTGTTATTCCCAGACAAGCTAGCCGCTGCACTTTCTGCAGCTTGACTTGTGCTGAAATTTGTTGAATTTTTGGCCACCATACCAGTGAGGCGTAGGTGACCATGGGTTTGATGATCGTTTGGTATGACCAATAAATCATTTTTGGTTTCAGACCCCATGTCTTACCAAAGACGCTGCGGCATGTCTAGCTTGCCGCTATAGCCCTGAAAAGAATGTGGTTGATTTGGCTGTTCCAAGTCAGTTTTTGGTCTATTGTAATTCCCAAATATTTCACCTCTTTGGAAAATGTTTGCTGGGTTCCATTCAAAGTTAAGGCTTTAAGTTAGTACTTTCGCCTCTTGGTGAATGGAACCAGCACTGTTTTGCTAGGATTGACGTTGAGTTCTTCCTTTGTGAACCAGTTACTGATTGTGTTTAGGGCTAATTGCATGCGGTTGGAGATTACTCCGTCATGTTTGCCCCTAATGGTGACGACTAGGTCATCGGCATAACCTTGAGTCGTGGAACCAGATTCGTGTAGCTTTACTAGCAGGTCGTCGACAACCAGTGACCACAGCAAAGGCGATAAAACTCCCCCTTGTGGGCAACCTTTTTCTGCTGTCATCTTGACTGTCTCTCCCCCTAGGGTCGCCACAATGATTCTGCTTCTCAGCATTGATTGTGTCCATCTGATCAGTGAGGCATTGATATTCCTTTCCTCTGATGACCTGGTTATGGAGGCATGTGAGGTGTTGTCGAAAGCACCCTCTATGTCAATGAAGGCGCAAAGTGCCATTTCTTTTGCCACATATGTCCTTTCAATAACTTCAATTAGGCATTGTAGAGCATTAAGTGTGGATTTTCCTGCATGGTAAGCAAACTGTTTTTTGTGAAGCGGTCTAAACTCGAGTAATTCAGTTGAAGCTCGAAGGTTGTACGCAATTAGATATCCCAATCGCCGTCTACCCATCGTACGAACTTTTGCAAACACTCATCGTAATCTTCGTGAGTACGGAAAATTCCAGAATCCCAGAAATGATGCGGGGAAACCGCGTGAAGTCCGTAACCCAGTGACAGAGGAGCAAATTTCAAACCTCATTGACGAAAATCCTGGATTGAGCACTAGGCAAATTGCCCAGGATTTAGATATTTGTCATGTAACTATCTGGCGGGTGTTGCACGAAAATAGTTTATACCCATACCATATTCAACGAGTACAAGGATTGCTTCCTCAGGATTTCCCGCAACGCTTGCGGTTCTCGAGGTGGGTACTTGAAAAGTGCGAAAGAAATCAAAATGTTTTATCCCTCGTCCTTTTCACCGACGAGGCTAACTTTAGCCGCGATGGAGTTGTAAATTTTACTCATGTCTGGGCTGTAGAAAATCTGCATGAGATTGGACAAAATCGTCATCAGGTGCAGTTTAGCCTAAATTTTTGGGCCGGAATAGTGGAAAATGAACTAATTGGACCTTTTCTTTTTCCAAGAATTTTAAATGGCGACATATTTACACTTCTTAGAAAACAATTTAGAAGGTTTTTTAGATTCCGTTCCTTTACTAATTCGTCAGCGCCAATGATTTATGCACGATGGGGCTCCACCGCATTTTTGAATAACAGTGCACAATTATTTAAAGTTACGGTTTCCGAATCGATGGATTGACAGAGCAGGTCCAGCACCTTGGCCTCCCCGCTCACCAGATTGTAACCCGCTGGACTTCTTTTTCTGGGGGTAATCAAAGAGCCTAGTTTATGATGCAGGACTGAAGTACTTCGTCGACGAATCATAGATGGCTTTGACCACATAAGAAATACTCCTGGAATTTTAGACGCGTACGTCAGTCTATGCGAAGGAGAATGAAGGCCTGTATTGTAGCAAGAGGAGGGCATTTCCAGCATTAGATATAACAAAATTATGGTTAGAGTAGATTTCATTTTGTGTTCTTTTACCGTTAAATAAATCATGTTCAGTATATAAAAAGTTAATTATTATTTATTTTTCTACAAACATTTGTAGTAATTGAACCGTTTTCTTAGCTTGTAATAGTAAGTTGAGGATATGGAATCAATTGTGACATGACGGTCATGACATACCACAATGTCAGTTTGGCATAAAAGATATTAATTAATCATTAGTTACCAGAGACAATAATAATTATAGCTCAAGTTTTTTTAGTAAAATAATTTGAAAATACACCCCTTTCATTTACTAGCGATTTTCTCTAAAACGGTTAGCTGATTCAAAAAAATGCAAGAGACTTAAATGTATGTTTCTTTAGTGGCCTACTCAACGATGATGTTTGAATTCAAATTTATATTTTTGAATCGAGAAATGAATAGATCGTCTAAAATTACAAGTGCCTGTGAATTTTCGAAATATTTGAAGCATAATTGTAGCCACAATTCAAAATTTAAGATTTTTTTTGCGCATCTTGCGATGTCTGTAGCTCAGAGGGGGTGGATTTTAGAACACATGTTTATAGGAAAATGAAGTATTATTTTGACTCCAGGAATATGTCCTCAAAATATTTGTATTGAATTATGTAACACCCTGTATAGAACATAAGACAACCACGTTAGTGATTGAAATTACTGATTCTAAAACAAAAAAGGAAATAACTTATGTAGTTCACGAGGAACTTTCTTTATACAGAAAATATTTGTCATTAGGTCAAGCAAACACACCACATCGTAGATTATTTGTTTACTATAAAAACACTTTTGGAAAAATCGCCTGCACAATGGACCTTAACTAGTCCATTGTGATATTAAAAATACTGTATTTGACGCGATGGAATTAAAATATAGACCCGAACTAGTAAATCGGTGTTTTCTTTTTTATTTAAATCCATCAATAAATGACTGAGATACAGATTATTTTCATTTACGTATTTTAGCGCGGACCGTCTTTGGCCTCCGACTCTTTTGTGACGTCACGCCACATGTCTGAGATCGCCACACCACGAATAAATACGTATTAGATCCTTAGTCGTGCCAAGGCACACATATGTAATACTTTTAGGTCCAATTAAGCCACGCCTCATTATATTGCACCACTTCTTCCTTTCATTTATGTAATTTGGTACATGAAAAAACAATTTATTGGGGTTTTTAATTGTCGTGCTCTTACACATAGGTACAATACAATATTTGTATGATATTTTTTAAATTTCAGCCTTCGTGTAATGAACATTATACGACACGAACGGCGCAAGTGATTGTACACCGATAAATTTGTAAGCACTCTGCGAATACCAGTCTCGTTCATGTGGCGTGACGTCACACACTAGAACGCTGCGTACTATGAAATTATTCTTCCAAGCGCAACTTCAAAGTCCCATAACTTTTTCATTTCTAGAGATATTTCAATGATTCTTTCACATTTTTGTTTCATATTACTTAAATTTTTAGAATTAATCTATAATAGTCCATTATCTAAAGAAAACTATGTGTGCATGCGAGAGGTCGTAGAAAAAATTGAAGTTCTGACCTGTCGATTTTTATTTCTAGGGGGAACTCTTCCACCAAAGAAGTCATCATTGTGTTGTCAACCCCTCCAAACCTAGGATCCCCTACTTCTGAATTTTAAATAGGACTACTTATACATCATCTTGAAGGGAATTCAATCACGAATACATCGCTGTAATGTAATTGACAATCGATAAATTGTACTGGGAGTTAAAAGTGCTTTATTGCTGCATACAGATTTGAAAACACGGTATCACTCGCTCCTTTTCATTTTAAATTTGTATAGGGGTAGCTATTACTGCTAAGGGGTTGAATGGCCAGGTGAATAATTTGAATGAGAAAGTGTAGTTTCATATATAAAAATTGACCTATTTCAGGATTTTTCACTTGCGTTCATAATTACGTCCGTTACTTTAGGTCCTCACTGTAAATAAAATACAAAATAAAATATTTACTCTTTGAAAAAAGAATTTTACTACTGAATTTTTTCTCATTAATTTTCAAAATATTGAAAAATGCGTACTCATTCAAAAAATATTTTTCGAAGATTCAAAAAAAGAGTGTCCAAGAAGAAATTGAAAATTCAACTAGAGATAACAAAATTACTTCAAACGCCACTCACCCATACGAAGCTTTGGCAGCTCCTTTAAATATTTTCGAACCACACATGATTTTCAGAGCTCAACACAACTAAAATCACTTTCAGAATGCATTCGTCGTTTGTTAAACAAAAGCAAAAGCACTCACGTTGAATACAGACATTAACGGGAGAGATAAAACAGTTTTGACAACACTCGTAATCTTTTGTGTACCGAAGTTAAGCTACTCTGGTTTCGGGTGAATCAGGGAATGATGATTTGTAATATTTATTTTCATTCTTGGATGTAACCCAGAGCGCAATATGTTGATAATTATAAACATGACTATGACTAACAAGTACTCATTAAAAATCAGTCATCTGCATCCAGAACATTTCGTGGAATTATGATGTTCAATCTGTGTGCCGTCGATAATACCGAGTGTCTCATTGAAAATATTTCAAAGTCCCACTCAATTTTGATTATGCCTTGATCAACTGAATATTTTATGAAAGCAGCTCCTCAGGAAGCACCTCATATTGGTTGAATATTTCTGTCGCATTGAGCCAGTATATATATATATATATATATATATATATATATATATATATATATATATATATATATATATATATATATATATATATAATTGGTTCAACCTGTAAATTGTCACATCTAGTATTGGGTCCATATTGGTTGAATAATTACCATGAAAAACAACATATTACATCAAAGTTCAATAGCACAATAGTTGAATATTATTCAACAATTTTCAGCAAAATATTGCTTAAATAATTTTTACCAATATCTATAAAACAATATTGTGTACATATTGATTTCGGTGGAATATTTTTTTCAACAATATTCAGCAAATAATTTTAACCTATATCTGGTCAATCTTCGTTGAATAATTTTTACCAATATCGATAAATTAATATGGTCTAAATGTTGTTTCCAGATTTCGCTAAATTGAAGCTGGAGCCAGTAGCAGAGTAAAATAAATTAATAATGGATAAAGCCAAGATATTTATCAGAATGTATCCACTCAAATTGATAACTTGAACTCTGAACTAAAGCCGTCTATAATATCTGTGAACAAGCATTTGATGAATACTAATAGTACAACAGAATAACTGTAATTAGAAAACTTCTATATAAAAAGGGTGGAGATTCTCAAAAACGCCAAATATTTGAAGAATAAAGGAATCTATATAACTGAAGATTTAATAACGATAGACTTGAGTGATAGAAAAATACAATTAAAGCATATAAAAGAAACTTGAAGTAAAGAAAAAAGAGCCACAATAAAATGCAACAAATTAGAGAGAGAAGCAACTGAAGACTGAAGAAGAGGACGAAACTTTTTCACCACCTTGTATAAGAGAAACGTTGAGTGCACTTCATACGACAAATCCAGAAGTGAAGAAGTAATCAATGTAGAAAATATCAATACAAACTCGAAGAAAACTGAAAATATAAAAGGAGATAATGGTTCCAAAATGCAAACCAAAATATTATAATTATTATTCAAGAACTAATTCAATAGTAGCGACAGCGAAGAAGCCAGACAAAACTTAATATTTCAATTACCATAGAAAAATACCTATAAAATCATTTCTCTAGAGAACGGCAACAAATTGATACGTACAGAAGTGACGTTTATAATAAGTTGACTTAAGTTCTATCAGGCTATAGATCTCCATCAAACTCACTAGCTGAATTTGTCAAAAACTTGAAAAGCTACTTACTCACTGAAATATTTTATAATATTCATCATTTTATTTCAACGGGTGATCTTAATATTGACTTTCTTGATGAGGATGATGATATTCTACATTAATACACTAAGCGAATTTAATTTTGTGTCTGCAATGATTTAACACACCCTTGTAACTGAAAATACAAAACCTGGTGTAGATCATATTTTTGTCAGTACAAAACATGATATACTTATTCTGATTTTTCACATCGAAAACACAAAATACGTTATCCATCATTTTGTGTTTTCGATGTGAAAAATCAGAATATAGATCACTTCCTGAATAATCTGAATTCAATATTTGAACAAATTAAATTCACGGTGGAGATGGAAGTTGACAGCTGCCATTTTTGGACACACTGGTAATCAGGAATGTGGAACGTGTAGGAATAGACATTTATAGAAAGCCAACCATCACTAACAGGTTTATACCCGTTGATTCAAACCACCATATTCAACACAAGATGACGAGTTTCAATTTCCTTGTTCACAGGGCATTGAACTTTCTACTCAGTGTTGAACGGTTTCAACGAGAAATAAAAACCATTGAGGAAATAGCCAATAGTAATGCGTATTCGCCGAAAATGGTAGATAATTTGTTGAAAATTAAAAACTTCAGTACGTCCTTAAGACAAATAACCACACTAGAACAACCTAAAGACAGAAAAAAATTCATTAAAATTACACACGATACACGGCTTACGAGAGGTTTCAACTCTATTTTCCGAGACGCAAACCTTCAGCTAGTACATAGCAGAACAATCTCCAAATGTTATAAGGTAAGAGGTAAGAGAGATCAGGGATCTATGAAATTAACTGTCAAAACTGCGATAGTGTATTAGAGTATATTATGGCCAAACCAAAAGATCTACGAATGTTCGTTTCCGCGAACATTTGGCACATGCTAAATATTCGCGAGAAAATAAATCAAGTGTTGCGGATCATTTATTAGAAACTCATCACAAAATTAATATCAAAAATTTTAAATTAATAAAGTCTGTTGATGATTACAGAAAATTAGATTGTTATGAAAGTATTGCTATTGGAAAAAGAGGCTGAAAACCCTTGTTTAATAATGATCCATTAAATTCCAAACTATTTGATTTGATACCAGTAAAGGAATAATTAAGTGCCTTTGTTGTATTGTTTATTGGGTGGGGTTGTACCTGTCCATCAGGTAGGGTCACTTCCTAGTAAACAGATTACCTCATGGTAATTAATTATGTGTTATAAATAAGACTGTTATGAGGATTTACAGTTAGTTTAGTAATCCCTACTGATGAAGATAATATTTTATCGAAATGCGCATCTAGAAATCAAATAACTTTTGTGGTGGAGGGGTATTCTATCTTTTGTTCTCACTGAGTGACACCACAGGCATCCAGTATCCCATTTTCGGTACTGAATTATTTCCAAGAGAGGAATATAAAATAATTAAATGTTCCCCTCCCTATCAGCAGAACATTTTAACAAAGAATTGAATATCATTAAGCAAATTTCAGTTAATAATGGATACCGGGTTGATTTAATAGATAATATTTTGGCTAAAAAACTACACAATGAGGCTATCCAAGAAGTCTAACCCAGTATTGGAAACATTGTCAATAGCTAAAGAACTTCATCCTATTCAGGTACAGTTACAGAAATATTAACCTCATTTTTGCAAAAATAAAATATAAGGATAGCATATAGAACAGATGATACGTTAGGAAGGTTCCCTATAAATAATAAAGATAAGAGAAAGAAATCTGAAAAATCAGTAGTTTACAAATTGAATTGTGGGGCTTGCCCTGAAGTAAATGTAGACCAGAAACGTAGATCGTTCAAAAACCGCGTACGTGAACATCATACCAGTTATTTTAAAAAGAAAAAAGTTCAACATTCGCTAATCATATTTTAGAAGAAGATCATCACGTTGACGAAAACTTCAAAATTCTTCATGTCGAAAATAAAGGTATCAAGCTCAATTATTAGGAAACTTTAGAAATTAATAACCTGAAAAATTCCAATTTTTTACACAACAACCAATGGGGCCTTGATAATTTACCTTTGCTGAACTTATTTTCTTAGTATTTAACTATGTCCAGGTATTTGTTATTAATTTAAAGAAAAATATGCATACCGAAATCATGTTGCGAGTACAATAAACTCCGTGGATATTTAATCGTGTTTAACCTCAGTGTTACGCCCGGAGGGTAACATTCACCCGAGGGCCTTTGGCTCGAGGGATGAATGTTGCCAGATGGGCGTTAGGATCTAGTAACGCTCGCGATGCTTACAAGATTTTATTTTTCACGAAAAAATTATCTTAACCGACGTTGTTCACTTCATAAATTTCTTCTCATAGTATTTACTGCGTTCTGGTCGGCAACTGTGCACAAGTGAGCTTCTATGCAATTGCCATGGAAACATTGAAGATGTTGCTATGGGTTGTTTATTCAATAAATTTACGCTGCATTTTTGTAAGAATTGACAAGCTTGTTAGTGGAGAAAACTAAAAACGGTTGGGTTCATAATAATTATGGAGATCCCACAGAATGTGACGCTCAAAGCTGAAAACGCGTAAGGAAATTTAAAGCCAGTGAAATCCAAATACTTATTCGAGAAGGAGTATGACCATTTTTTCAAATGGAAAGATGATAACAGAGTGAATACCGTAAATGAAACTGTCTTATTGGCATACTTCCAGGAACTGGTGAGTTTCTCTCATGAAAAATATTGGTATTTTTCATTTATTTTACATTAATTCAGTCTGAAAAATATAGTGCAAATAGTCTATGGACCAAATACTCCAAAAAAGAAAATGTTAACGTTCCAAACGAAACCGAATGCACATTGAGGAGTTCATCATCGGTCAACTCACATAACTTCAAACTTGGTACTAATTTTTCAGGAACATTTGAAAATTGTAATTTCTATTTAATAATAATACTTTATTGATCCCAAGAAACATTTCTGCTTATAGAGGGATATGTAAAAACTATACACTGAATAATACAATACTTATGAAACACAAATTAAAGATAAATAAAGAGGAAATAAAATCTTCCAATTTACATAAAAAATATATACTTGTAACGTGCTTACAATTGTTTCGACACACGGTGTCATCATCTGAGCGAGTTATCAACTAAAGAAACGTCAAAATCACCTTCTCAAATATTAAAATAACATGCATGAAATTTCACTAATGACAATTGCAGGTATGAAATTTCTCAATGACATACAGGCCGTTTCTTTTATCATGTGGTAACATTGCTATATTCTAAACCGTAACAGATACGAAGACGATTAAATGGGAGAAAAGGTAACTATTGTGGAGAACAGTACAATGATCAAAGAAAATTTACAGGGAGTCTCGTTCTTCCCGAGTTATACAGGGAAAACTAAAAATGCTGTTATTTGTTTTTTACGAATAGAATTGTTATTTCTGAAAATATAAAAAAATGGAAAAGGATAGTTTTAATGTATTCTAAATCTACTATAAAAGTGTAACAATGAATCTTTGATTAAACGTTTCGTGTCAACACGGCCACCATCAACATTTCTTTTCAAATACGGACCTGTCTGTTTCAGTACAAATATTGATAAAGCAATAAAATCACAATTCAGTGGAACATCACACTTGATATTTCTATAACGTTTCATTTAAAATAACTAACATCATCAGTGACAACAATTTTTAATTACGGTCCTGTCGTTAGGTCGTTTATGGATTCCACAAAACCTAACTCTCCGATATAAAAATTATCAGTGACGCTTTGAATAAATGGATCTATTAAAATTATGTTTACACTATAATAAAAGATATCTGTAGTTTCAGAGACGAACGATAGCAATTTACCTCGGAAATAAACTTACTTAAGAGTAGAAGAAATCAAACAAACAGAAAACAATTTATTTCATATTGAATTTTTGAGTGAAAATAAAACCAATACAGAAAATGAATTCTTCATGATAACCTACATTAAATGCTCGAATTGCCGACCTCTTTGTTGAGTGCACATAAGTTGTCTGTCCATACAATTTCTGTGGCAATTTTCTAGCATGATGGGTGTAATACTATTACATGCATCTCTTATTTTTTGTTTGAGATGGTCGATATCAGTACTAGTTTTCGAAAAAACTTTATCCTTTATGTATCCCCAGATAAAAAAATCTAAAGGAGTCAGGTCTGGGGATCGAGCTGGCCAGGCAATTGGTCCATTGTTTCCAATCCATTTCCTTGGGAATATGGCATCTAAATGTCCCCTTACTAGTGCTGCATTATGGGGAGGGGCACCGTCTTGTTGAAAATATTGTATTTCACGGCGGATGTTCAGTGGCAATTCATCTAAGTAGCCATCAAACTCATTGGATAAAAAATGTAAATACATTCCACCATTCAAATGCTCGTCGTAAAAGAAAGGACCTAGTATGTTTGTTCCCAAAATTCCCAACCAAACATTTATTCCGAACCTTTTCTGGAAATTGGTTTCTCTATGTAAATGTTCATTTGTATTATTCCACCTATAATAGATTTTTCTGTTAAACCAACCATTGTTGGTGAATTTTGATTCGTCCGTCCATATTATTTTATTACAAATATTTCCAACTTCCCTATTTCTACGTCTCAACCACATCGCAAATCGTACTCTCCTTCCGTAATCCCTTTCATTGAGGTAATTAACTTTGCGTATCCTGTAGCATTTGTATTTGTTCTTTTTCAAAATATTTCTGGTAGATTTTACAGAAATCCCTAGTTCGTGGGCAATTTCTCGTAAAGAACAATCTTGATTAGAAATATTTTTGTAACTGAACAATCCTAAATTGAAAAAAAATATTTTCGTCACTTTGTTAATCTTTATGAAGTAATATTTGCTTACCTAAAACATTTATTTGGTTCCGCATACTTCCAGTAACAACAAATTTTCTAGTTTTATTTCTATCAAATGCACCACAGTCTTTCAAATTTCTTTCTAATCGTCTAAACATTTGAATGTTTGGAATACGACGATTTGGGTATAGCTCACCATGCATATTTTTTGCCAAAAGAGGATTTCTATTTGATTTTGCATAAACAAATAGCATATTAGTCCTTTCATCATTTGAATACATCTTTGATATGACTGAGTGTATAAACGACTGACAGTTCTTAACACGTATCAACAACTCATTTATTTGTCCTGCCATAGAAACCAAGCAAAGCCTACTTGTTTAAAAATGATAAATGAAGTGAAATGCTATTTAATTGTACCATATCACACAATAGTCGTATTTTGACCAAAAATTAATATTTTCGTTACTTCCAGGATTGAGAATTATAGAAATATTCAGTATGATAATTGATTCAGAAGAAATCAGCCTTGAAACAAGGATTTCTGTAATACAAAAATGCCCAAGAAGGAAAAATACGAATGTTCGTTGTGTTGAGGTATCTTCTTATCGAAATTATTGGGTGAAGTCTGAAGTATGCCAATAGTTGAATAGGTTTTGAAGAAATCAAAATAATTTACAAAAGAACTAACGACAGGACCGTAATTAAAAATTGTTATCACTGAGGATGCTAGTTATTTTAAATGAAACGTTATAAAAATATCAAGTGTGATATACCTCTGAATTGTGATTTTATCGCTTTATCAATATTTGTACTAAAATAGACAGGTCCGTATTTGAAAAAAAAAAGTTGATGGTGGCCGTGTTGACACGAAACGTTTAATCAAAGATTCATTGTTACATTTTTATAGTACATTTTAAATACTTTAAAACTTTCCTCATAAATTTTTTCATATTTTCAGAAATAACAGTTCTATTCGTAAAAAACAAATAACAGCATTTTTGGTTTTCCCTGTATAACTCGGGAAGGGCGAGACTCCCTGTAAATTTTCTTTGACCATTGTACTGTTCTCCACAATAGTTACCTTTTCTCCCATTTAATCGTCTTCGTATCTGTTACGGTTTAGAATATAGCAATGTTACCACATGATAAAAGAAACGGCCTGTATAGCTTGGATTAGGGAGCATTTGAGTAACATTTACGTAACAATAGCAATTTAGTTCTCAATGACCAAATTAATTATCTCACTAGTAACTACTCAAATGCTCCCTAATCGAAGCTATATGTCATTAGGAAATTTCATACCTGCAATTGTCATTAGTGAAATTTCATGCATGTTATTTTAATATTTAAGAAGGTGATTTTGACGTTTCTTTAGTTGATAACTCGCTCAGATGATGACACCGTGTGTCGAAACAATTGTAAGCACGTTACAAGTATATATTTTTTTTGTAAATTGGAAGATTTTATTTCGTCTTTATTTATCATTCATGATGAATTTACACATATTAAATGCCACCACGATAGAACAAATTAAAGATGAAATTATACAATTGATGGAAATTAACAAGATATATCTCAAAGTTTCAAAACTGAAAATGATGGAATCAGAAAAGTTTTTCTATTTGTTCTAAACTCAACTCATTAAGTATTTTTTTAAATTAATTTTGAATCGATTTTACCATAATTTTTCAATTCATTGGGTAATTCATTATAAAATTTTGTTCCGTTACATTTGAGAGAAAATAATCAGTCCCTTTTTTATGTACAGTTATAAATAAAACTTCACTGAGTAATCAATTTAATGAACTACTGAAAAAACATTTAGCGGGCGTTATGATTCATAATGGCCTCCATAACGCCCCGGGCGTTATGGGTCTGTTAATAGCAACCGTTGCCAAGGTATTATAAAGCAGTACTGGACAAGTGAAAAATAAACTGTTTTTGCTGGCTGGTTCTAAAATTTCTGCATATGAGACTCAATTCACTATTTGAATATTTCTCAACAGTAAATGAATCTCACTAACTTCGCAAAGTAGTTCAGTCATAAATCTGCCCACGTTGGAGCAATGTCGAAGCGTTTGGTAATTTCTTACACTGAGAATCTTCATACACAACCATTACTTCGAAACAAAATTACCAATAGAAGTACGTGCACATGAATACATCTAACCTTATTTACGTTTTCACCAGTTCATCAGCTTTCATGGTAGACATCTGTTCTTTATTCAATTATAACAATTCAACAGTAAGTCACGTCGAGCATCTGAAAGCTCTGATACGTGCCTCATTGGGAATATCCATCTGGACGACACATAATACACGCAATTTATATTTACCACAAGTCTGCGGCTTCACTCCATTCAATTGAATTCCATTCCACTTTCCAAGCGACATGTAGACATTAGACACTTTCCATTATATTTCGAATATTTGCGATGTCTGTGTACGGGCATTTAAAACAGATTTTTGTAGGCCAATATTCGTTATGTTCGATCTTTACTTGAATCAGCGTATGTAAAGCAAAAGTAATCAAATTAGTAATAACAATTCAAATAAACATTATTTTTCATATACTACTTTTTGAAACGGACTAAAAAGAATAAAATTATTTATCCACAATCACCTTATAATTGAAGTTTTATCCACACTTATGAACCGTATAAAGTACCACTTTATTCCACTAGTGGAATAATGAAAAATACAATCTTGAATATCAAATGGAGTCGATAAACAATCGAAAATACATAGCAACCATTCAACACCTCCCGATATCTTTTTATGTTATTTCAATGATTTTTGAGGAGGTGACAGCCGCTGTTAGAGCAAAACGTCAAATCATTTTGTGATGAAAAATTTCCGCGATTCTGATTCTAAATGAATGTGATTGTGAATAAAACGTTGTATTGTATGCGTGTTTTAGATACATTTTATTTGCTCAAGAAATTTAAACGCTCGAGCTTCGCTCTCGCGTTTAAAAATTCTTGCGCAAATAAAATGATATCTAAAACACTTATACAATAAATAACTATTCTCTCCTCGTCCAATAAAGATTTATAATCCAAGACAGATTTTTCTAAACATTTTGTGAATCGAAAAACCTACGGCTCATGCAATAGAAATAGGGAGCAGCTGTCCATGAGTACCTAATTCACACAAACATTCATGTCTGTTGCAAAGCAATGAAATTGTTAGTGACTATTGATAGAGGAATGTTTTTCATAAATAATTGTCAAATTTTCAAAGCAAACACCTAAAACTTGCTCAAAGTCCCATTTTAAAAAGTGAAAGCAACCAGTCAGGTAGAGTGTGTGAAATAATACATGGTAACAAATTAAACTTTATTTCCAGCTTGGAAACTGAAATATTATTCTGGAAAAGCAGGCACAATATAAAAATAAAGTCAAAAATGATAAAAAAATTATGTGCACTAGTCACAAATGTAAAAGTCTTTGTCCGCCCCCGAGCACTGTTCGAGCATTCGAATCGTAATGTCATGTAGAAAGTTTGAGGAAAGGTCTCAAAAGAGACCGAAAAAAATTGCAAAGGTTGTAAGCAATTTACTGAAAAAAAAGTGGGGCTTTGCTTTATTCAATATCTCGAAAAAGATTAAATATTTTCGAAGTGTAACAAAAGATCTGAAAAAATCAGGAAAGGGCCCCGCACAATAGCATAGGAAACTGGCCCACAGTGGGATTTGCCTGAAATTTACATATGTTATTGGTATTAAGTTTCTGATCAAATATTCTCATGGGCCCAATCCTCTAAGACCAATGATTTAGCTCTCAGGGCCGTATTTAGTATAGGTGGTAGGTAAACCATGACACTTTTTTTTCAAGTCCATAATTTTTTATTTCCTATTAAATTCTAATGAAACGAGAAATATTACAAAATCTCAGCATGTCTTTTTGCGTAAGTCCTCTGTGAAACATGTTTTGCACTACAGGACCGTATTTAGTAAAACTGTATTTTTCAAGGGATCCACAAAAAACTGAATCAAATTGATTTTGTTATAACTTTCTCATTTCTTGATCTATGTCGGTGGTTGATGGCTCGTTTGATAGATGAATGTAGCCTTCTTTGTGTACATAACAAAAGTGGTCGTCATCTTAATATCCAAGATGGCCGACTTAACCTATAAACTTTATGTAGGACTTATCTAGTAGCTTTTAATAAAGAAAGTAACAAGAAAAAATAAGAAACAACGTTTTGATTGTTTAAATTGGTCATTTACTCTTTGAATTATCTAACTCTATAATGTAAATATAACTCTACTATCTGATTTAGAGTAATAATTTCATAAGGTTCAATACATTAAAAAAAATTAATGATCCTGGATTTGTTAGACATAGAGTGTACTCACGATTCAGAAGGAGAGAAAAATATCAAGTATGTATTCAATAAACTATGCATGAAAACCACCCTGACGTGAATAATGAAGAAGATGTATTGATAACAGAATACTACTGCAGTGCAATCAGGGGCAAGGACACCTAACATGTGCTCCTATTTGTAGCATATTGTCCTATTTGAGATTTGCACGCCATAATCAAAATGCGAATTATCCATCGACTTCTGTGTTACAGCATTTTAAAGATGCCGCAAATGGTCCAGTGCAAGATGCAATACTCCCGCATCTGTAAGTGTTCAAGTATCATTTCGTTGATTTTGATTTTTTGTTCACTTCCACCACTCTGGAAATATCGGTTTCAACGTTGTTTGTTATGAATTAGATATAGTTTTAATAAGATAGTAGAGTTATATTTATATTAAAGAATTAGATAATTCAACAAGTAAATGACTGATTTCAATTATCAAAACGTTGTAGTTCTTATTTTTTCCTGTTATCATCTCTCTCAAAATGCTACAAACCTATATGGTTTGGTTTGGCCGACCACCTTGGATATTAAGATGGCGACCACTTTTGTCATGTACATAAAAAAAGCTACATTCATCTATCAAACGAGCCATCAACCACTGACAAAGATCAAGAAATAAGAAAGTTACAACAAAACCATTTTAAGTCAGTTTTCTGTGGATGACTTAGCACATACAGTGTTACTAACTACAGTCCTGGGGCAAAACAAGTTTCACACAGGACTGGTGCTAAAAGACAAATTCTGAGATTTTGCAATATTTCTTATTTAATTAAATTCTAATAGAAAATACAAAAATCATGGACTTGAGAAAAGTGTCATTGTTTATTTGGCACCTATACTAAATACGGCCCTGAGAGCTAAATCAGTGGTCTTAGAGGATTGGGCCCATGAGAACATTTCAGAAACTCAATACCAATAACATGTGAAAATTTCAGGCAAATCCCACTGTGGGCCATTTTCCTATGCTTTCGTGCGGGGTCCTTTGCTGAAGAAAAATTCGGAATCCCGAACCTGTGCGTCAAATATTTATAATTTTTACAGAGCCCTGAATATAGCCAAAAACGGGTAGTCTGGCTTCCACGTGTGTTGCCTCTTTCTGACACAACAACAAAAATTTAAAAATATTTTAACATATTAAATATGAATATTAAGGAATAAAAAAATCATTAACTATTGGGATACATCAATTAAAAAAATCTGCGTTTAAAAAATGTTTATCCCAATTTCTCCGTAAATTATGCATTTGTTAATTAACAAATTGTTTTAAACTGATTGTTAACATATAAATCTCGATAATTATTGAACTAAAACTCTATGATTTTTTTTTCACTTCGTCAAATTATTCTTAATAGGCTTACAAATTGATAACCGTTGAAAAAAATTGTTAAAATTTTGATTTTCCTCTTTTCTATGTCTCCTTTTGGGACCTTTCCTTGAACTTTCTACATGACATTACCAATCGAATGACACAATGATCATAATTTTCAGTCGGATCCGTACTGGACCATTGGTTTCAATAACTTGATTATTGAAATGCTCTATTGAGTAATCAAGAACGTATCTGGTATTGTGAGGGGGTGCTCCATCTTGTTGGCAGTAAATTTGCCAAAAAACTGCTAAAGGTAGATTATTAAGATGATCCTCGATTTCATTTTAAAGAAAACCTAAGTACCTGGCCCCTGTTAACTGACCTTGAAATAATATTGGACCAATTATTCTGTTTCCAACGATACCAGCCCAGACATTGACGCCAAACCTTTCTTGAAAATTGCCCTCTCTCATTGCATGTTGATTTTGTTGAGCCCAGTACCTATAATTTTGCTTATTAAACAAGCCATTATTTGTAAATCGTGATTCGTCGGAAAATAGAATAGAGTTGATGAAATTTGGGTTAACTCTATGATTTTGAAGCAACCAATCACAAAACACTACTCGTTTATCGCCATCGTCAGCATACAAATGTTGATGTAACTGATATTTAAATGCTCGGTATCCGTGCTTTTCCAATATTTTTCTTGCTGTTTCGTGACTTATCTGCATTTCTCGACTAATTTCTCTTAAAAAAACCGTTTTGTCAATCTCAACCATAGCAAGAACGTTAATCTCAGTCTCCTCATTTATGATAAACCTCTGTTCTGCCTCTCGATTTCCCTCTTGCCTAAAACGATTCTCAACATACGGAAAATACTGATGGGATGGATGTTGCCGATTGGGATATCTCTGAGCACACAACTCAGCAGCATTCCTTGAATTTCTGTGACATTCTCCAAACAATAACAACATATCCAATTTTTCACTTTCAGTATACATAATCTTGACGGACAATTGAACTAAAATTTAACGAAAATCAAGAAAATTTTACCTTCTGCTCTTAAAGCTTATGTCACTGTCATAACCAAGTGGGTGTTTTGTTCTCCAAAGAAGACTTGATCGAAATAACTGCAAAATATTATGCATCATGCCTATCCTCGGCACACTTGACAAAAGTAAATAAATTATTATGAAGTATTTTCCTCAGTAATATTTAATTTATGTTCTTATTTGCAATCCAATCGCAAATAAATTAGTATCGTTAGATTCGTCAAAATATCCTTTTTTCGGAAAGTGCTTGTCAAAAAATGGTCGCCATTCGAAAAATAATAGTTAGACACGAAAATGTAATTTTGCCAACTTGTCTTATTCATATCTATTCTATCATATCGCCCTAGAGTGCTACGGCAAATAATTCTGATATTCGTTTTTTATCGACAATAAATGTGCTTTTGAGTGATAAATAATATTTTGAAATAATTTTTATTTGAAATCAAGATACTGAATTTCCTTATAGTGCAGTACAAATAAGTTATTGATTTTCTGTTTTTACTTCATACCGCTGACTATCAGCCTTTTATATCAATTCAAATTGTAAACTATAAAACTTGATCTTCTTCAGACCGTATTCGCAATGGAAATTATCGTTAAAAATAAAAAATTATCATGGTGTAATAGTTGATAAAACAAATGGATGTGATTTACTACTAATTCTCGACAATTTCATTATACAATTTTAAATAGATATTTCAATCGGTATTTTGAAATATTCAAGAAGTGTCACATACTTACCTTGCCTAACAGAAAGTGTTTATGTAGATTATTTGTTTTTGTGCTTAGTATTTTCGCAACGGCCTATTTTTGCAAATGCGCTATAATAGTAACAATACAATAGAAACATAATTTTTATTTATTGCAGATATCCGAGGATGTATTGATATCTAGTTAGCCTAGACCAGTTCCCTGCATAAACAAAATATTGCATTACCATAGCAACGAACAATAACTTATTAGAAGTGTCAGTGTGAAGTTTGACGTCAAAAAAGTAAACCAGATTAACACAATAAATTAAAAGAAAAAATATGTCCACCGAAAATCGAAAAATTGTAGTATCGAGCTATCATCAAGTACTTGTATTTAAAAAGGTTAAGAGGTAAGCAGATTTACGAAGATATGCTTAATACCCTTGGTGATCAATGTCCTTCGTATGCGACCGTGAAAAATTGGACTGCAAGCGTCAAAAGAGATAAATTTTCCATTGAAGATGATGACCGATGGGGAAGGCCAGTTTCTGTGTCAGTCCTCGAAAATATCGATACAGTTCAGTTCATGACATGATTTTAACAACCGTCGAATTGGGCTAAAACGAATATCTGAAGCACTGAATATTTCATACGAATGCGTTCATCATATAGTTCACGTCAGTTTCAACATGAGAAAAATTGCTGCAAAATGGATCCCCAAATGTTTGAATGTTGACCAAAAGCGTGCAAGGGTAGTAGCATCGCGTTCGATCAGTGCTCGATTTGAAAACGATGTAGACTTATTGAACCGAATTGTTACTATGATAATATTTTAACCTTCTACCGCAAAACATTAAGGAAGAGAAAAATTACATCAAATTTAGAAAAAAACTCAAGGAATATCTTCTAACAGGTTGTTTTTATTCACTCAAAGAGTATGATATTGCTTCTTGACTGTATTTTATATTTTATATTTGTGTTGTATTTCACTATTTCACACTATGTAAATTGACGTGTCACATATACGTTTGTTTCAAAAATGACAAATAAAGAACTTGAACTTGAACTTGAACTATGGATGGGTACATTTCTACGATCCAGAAACAAAGCAACAATCGATGGAATGGCGACACTCCGGTTCTCCAAGACCTAAGAAGTTTCATGTCCAAAAATCTGCTGGAAATGTTCTTGCTTCAGTTTTTTGGGATTGCCATGGAGTAATCATGATTGATTTCTTGGATAAGGGTAGAACAATAACTGGAGATTACTATTCGACATTACTGACCACTCTACGGGAAAAAATTAAAGAGAAAAGACGCGGAAAACTATCCAAAGGTTGATTTCATTGAAAATATGAACAGGATGTTCATAAAGTCAGTTGTGGAATCATCTGCGACTGGAAGTTGGAATTTAGTCGCTGTTTTCCATCGTACAAGATAACCTCTCTTGGAAGGGATTTATGTTTTAAAGAGGAACATTCTCAATTGAAAATTGAATCAATACATGACTCCTCTGGAAATGGAAAAAACCTACTATAAAATTGAAGTTACTTTTTTGTAATATCTAACAGAAAACAAATACTTCCCCGGCAAAGGCCACGCTGGACATTGAACTACATCTGATAGATATTGAGAAAGACCCTATGTAACTTGAGAGAAAAAATCTGAAAGTGAAAATTTGCATTTTCATTCAGATAGTTGATTATTTATTGAATATCCAGTTTCCATTGGAGATTCTTATCTATGAATGAGATAAGGGAGAATGTTATTCAGAAGTATCACTCACAGAAAATTGCTCATTTGTTTTGTTTTTGCAGGACAACGCCCCTGCAAACAAATCTCATGTTGCCATGCAAAAAATTCGTGATTTAGGGTTTGAATTACTAGAACACCAGATTTGGCTCCGTCCGACTATCATCTCTTCCCTCAACTGAAAAAAAGGTTTAAAAGGTCGTAAATTTTCTTCCAACGAGGAGGTAATAAAAGCTGTGGAGGTCTGGTTTTCAGAGCAAGAAGAAACATTTTTTTTGAAAGGTCTAGAGACGTTGCAGGTTCGCTGTAATAAATGTATCAAATTAAGAGGAGAATATGTTGAGTAATAAAATATTTTGACATTGAAATTTTGTTTGGTTCTATACTAAGAATTTTTCAATATATCCTCGTATAGCCCAATCAATAGAGGACTTTCTCGTAACAGAAATACTAGTAGGAAGCCGACTGTTCCATCACATGAAAGACAATCCATACCTTTATTATTTTATTTTTTGGACTCGCAACTGTTATTTATCAATTTGTTACAAACATTCAATAACGAAAAAACTTGTTAACAATGATGCGACATGGTTGAAAAATACTAGCAAACATTACTGAAAACGGCCGAGTAGTAGGAGAGACCGGAAGATGAGGGGAAGCGTATTATCACCTAACCCAAATTTCCCTCATCTTCCGGACTCTCTTATTACGCAGGCTTGGCCGTTTTCAGTCATGTTTGCAAGCATTCTTCACTTCCGACTGTCTTTCATGTAGTCCAAGCAATAGGGAAATAACCCAATGTTAAGCTTGTAAAAATCAATAGTTGAAAAAAAAAAAAAAATGAGCGTATAGGAAATCAAAATTAAAGGTGAGTTTCTGTTTCTTGTATCCGACGCACAATAGATTCACATAACCTAAAAAATTGGCAAAGTTGCTAAAAGAGGTTTTTCTTAAATAACTTGAAAACTATAGCTCCGATCGAGATAGTTTAAATAAGAAAGTTGTAGGTATTAAAAAGATCTATCAATTTGTTTCATTAGCATTTTTCGATATTTTCAATACTTTTCGAGTTTTAGCGAAAAAACCGTGAAAAATCGGGATATCGAGAAGTCGTAAACTATTACGTTCCCATACTTCTCATTTACTGTAAGTATAGCTTATTGCCAGTTAGAAAATGATTTTTTTTTACTCAATTTTATTGATTATTTTTCGAGATATATCGATTTTTCTAGAAAAAGGTGCTCTCATAAATTGGTTCCTCTTGCTTTTTGAATGGTCCTAGGGTAACGTTTCCGGGCTTTTTTCCTTCCTAAAGACTTGTGCTATAATGTTATTAAAGAAATATAGCGATTTTTTAAATTTTAATGGTAAAAAAATGACTTTGAAAAAACTGCACCTTTTTTTAATACGTTTTTTCTGGGCCAGTTTTACAATTTTTGTTTTAGGAAAATGTCTTTGCCGGAAATCGATTCCTGACATTTTTTCACGTATTCTCGAAAAAAAATTTTCATTTGCGACCTTCTAGAACGGAGATAATTTTTTTTTTCAAAATAATCTCAAAGACGCCATAAACAGTTTACAGATGTGCCGTTTGTGGGTGTTACTGTTGAATACCTATATTTTCAATAAAAAAATACTCGGATATGTTCTATTAATTCATACTACTAGAAATCCCATATAACAAAGTGAGGCGCGTGCGGCTGCCGGAGCGTGCGGCAGAGTGGGGAGAGGGCGGCGCGCTCGCAATGAAAACTGAATGCGTGCGTTCAAAGTGGCTTGCGCTTGCATTAATGCCAGTTGTTACGGAGGAACAGTTAATACCGGAGGAGATAATGAAAAAAATATCATGTAGCTGTGCAACTAGTTGCAAAGCAAAAGTATGAGGCTGTAAAAAAAAAATTCCTTAAATGTACGAGTATTTGCACGCATTGCGATTCGGTACAATGTGAAAACTTTGAAACCCTTTTTAACATCGAAATAGACGAAGAAGAAACATATTTTCAAGAAATTCTGAACCAAAGAAACATCGAAGAAGTAGAAGAGAAAGCAGAAGATGAAGCAGAAGGAGAAGTAGAAGAAAACAATGAATTCAGAGAAGATCGTCTGATTAAGAGGAGAAAAATTGATTGAATACAAAATGTTATTAACAAATAAGTACTTTAACTACTGTAAAGATTGTTTAATAGTATTATAAATGAATGGAATTTCAAAGTTATCTTAGTATGTTGCATTTATTTAATTAAAATTCATAATAAATAATAACGTCAATGACGCAAAATGTCAAATCAATTAGAAATGTGCAAAAAATAAATAAATCCGGGTATATTTTGCTTCTGATGAGAAAATAAATACGATATTCGTGTTAATCTCGCCGAGCTACCCCAGATTAAGTACAAAAGGATTCCTGTACGCGGCCTAGAAGCCGAGATATTAAAGATTTAGCAAGCGCAAGCCACTTTGAATGCACGCATTCAGTTTTCATTGCGAGCGCGCCGCCCTCTCCCCACTCTGCCGCACGCTCCGGCAGCCGCACGCGCTTCACTTTGTTATGGGATTTCTAGTAGTATAAATTAATAGAACATATCCGAGTATTTTTTTATTGAAAATATAGGTATTCAACATTAACACCCACAAACGGCACATCTGTAAACTGTTTATTGCGTCTTTGAGATTATTTTGAAAAAAAAATTATCTCCGGTCGCAGATGAAATTTTTTTTTCGAGAATACGTGAAAAAATGTCAGGAATCGATTTCCGGCAAAGACATTTTCCTAAAATAAAAATTGTAAAACAGGCCCAGAAAAAACGTATTCAAAAAAGGTGCAGTTTTTTCAAAGTCATTTTTTTACCATAAAAATTAAAAAAATAGCTATATTTCTTTAATAACATTATAGCACAAGTCTTTAGGAAGAAAAAAAGCCCGGAAACGTTACCCTAGGACAGTTCAAAAAGCAAGAGGAACCAATTTATGAGAGCACCTTTTTTTAGAAAAATCGATATATCTCGAAAAATAATTAATAAAATTGATTAAAAAAAAAATCGTTTTCTAACTGGCAATAAGCTATACTTACAGTAAATAAGAAGTATGGGAACGTAATAGTTTACGACTTCTCGATATCCCGATTTTTCACGGTTTTTTCGCTAAAACTCGAAAAGTATTGAAAATATCGAAAAATGCTATGAGAACAAATTGATAGATCTTTTTAATACCTACAACTTTCTCATCAAAACTATCTCGATCGGAGCTATAGTTTTCAAGTTATTTAAGAAAAACCTCTTTTAGCAACTTTGCCAATTTTTTAGGTTATGTGAATATATTGTGCGTCGGATACAAGAAACAGAAACTCACCTTTAATTTTGATTTCCTATACGCTCATATTTTTTTTTTTAAACTACTAATTTTTGCAAGCGTTTTTCCCTATTGCTTGGTCTAATGTGATGGCACAGTTGGTTTCCTGCTAATATTTTTGTTAAAAAATCACTCATTTTATGCTCTATTCATTGCTGTAATATAGAACTAGGTACCTTAAGTGTATTGATGAGGAATAGTAATTCCAAATCAGGTATACAGTTGTTCGCCTCTGTTTATAAGGAAATCTAAGGAAGTTTTTTATGAAGTCGGACTTTTCAATTGGGCATCAATTTTTAGAAAGCTTTAGAGCAATGTAAACTAAAAAATACCTTGCTCGACATACTCAATGACAACCATATTTCAAATTTATCCATTTCATTTAAAACTTATAATAATCTTAAACATTTGTTAGTCAATTCTAAAGATAAAATCCCAATGCTGGATAAGTCTGGAGTTTATAAACTGAACTGCTCCAACCTTGATTGTAAGGCTTTGCTATATTGGTCAAACTGGCCGCAAGTTTAGAACTCGACCAGCTGAACACGTCAGAATTATAGACTCCAACTCCGAAAAAGAAGAAATTAATTCTAATTCAGTTTTTTCCAACCATATCATAAATGAGAAACATAAATTTGATCCCAACTCGGACTTAAACATTTTACACGTTTGTGATAAAGGCAAACAACTCAATTTACTAAAGACTCTTGAAATAAATAAAGCAATCAAAAATTCAGATTTTCAGTGCATAAAATGAACAGACCCAGTTTGACAGTTTAAAACTTTTCAATTCCTTGCTATTTTGAAATCATTTCTCTACACCACATAACATAATGTTTCAATGAAACACTTACATTCTTTGGTAATTCTTTTTATTTTAATTCTCAATAATTTTTTACAAGTGAAATCACAATTTACTTTCACTATTCTACAGAGCTGTCAATCGACAATATTTTGAGAAGGATTTTCTTGTTCCATGATAGCATGGGACATTCCATTCTGTTTTCTGCCACCTCGAACCACGACGTTCCAGATGTCAGATTTCAATTTCATAACCTAGTTGGCAGATGTAAACACACTTGCTGTATGGTTTAATTTAAATTTCAAAACGAATTATTTCTGATATGTTGTTTGAGTGGACTAAGCATGGTCCCTAACATAGGTGGGCCCCGCACTAGATGCGGACCATAAGGTCGTAATTAGGACCATAAGTTTCCTAAAAGTAGGTCACATTATTTAATGTAATTCTCAACTCTATTGTAACCCTTTTTACCTTTCTTTAGATCGACTTGTAATCAACCCCTATTTTGCTGAAGATGAAAAATTAACCCTTCGAAACATGTCCTATCTATTGATGTAAGTCTTCCGACTGCATGGTATCTGCCTGTTGTTAGTCTTCGGACTACACAGTATCTTCAATAAAGATTATTTTTGGTGGAGTTAGACTGAAAATTTGTTCACCCTCCCAGTTTTATCTCACTTCCACTGTATGTGATGGATCGTCTCCGATGGTTTTACTTATTTATGGATTAACACTCTTCAACTTGACAACATCGTGTGGTAAAGTCTCTTATAGTTTTGGGTATACCATCTAAATAATTGTCATTAATCGGTTGCTCAACTTTTCAAGTATGTACTCTTTGACATAGACATATTAAAAGTTGCTGTGGCACCCATGGCACCCCCTCTTGTTTTAGTAACTATTCTGTTACTGTTCAATGATATGATTCTGTTATAAAGTAAAAACGAACCTGTAGTGGCTACCGACGAAGTGCTGTCGTCTGCATTGCTCCTTTTTATTTAAACTTTTAGAAAATAGGGTTGCAACAATACAGTGCTTTCGTAAAGTATTGGATGAATTCGTTAAAATATCAGGGAATACCGGAAAAGGCTCAAACGTAGTTATTTGCACTTTTTTCAATAAAAATTAATGACAGGGTGACTCGTATCAATATATATTATCTTAATTACTATTTGACGCAATTGTGAAATGAACCAATCAGGAGCTGTAGTCAAATTCGGATAATACCAAACTTGAATCTTGAGTCCAATTGTCCTGTCATGTGACAGTTAAACGTTAAATATAAGAAATCACGCTATTCACGCATTTAAGAATGAGTAGATTTGGGATGAATTCCATCGGATTTATCAATGTTTCCTTCCGGTTTATTGAACTTTATTAATATCAACTTCAGCCAGGGGGTCTATTCTCGAGTTCATTCGAAATCATTTTCAAACGTTTGAAGTAACATAGAGCAACACAAACACCGCGCGTTGGAAAGAGATGCAACATTGAATTCGTATACGTTGAAACTCGAGAATAGACCAAATTTCAGATTTTTTACCAGTCTCTTTGTGAAATAGTCTAATAAAATTCCACTCGTTATTGAATTTATCTCATGAGTCTGTTGTCCTTCACTTCTGAATAGACGAGGAAAGTGTTTCGTCACAAATGTCATACTTGTCAAAAACTGATACCAAACAAAGAATTTTTGGTGACATTCTGTGCTGTGCGTATTAGTTTGTGTTTGGTTCATTGGATTTTGTTTTCTCAGGCAAAAGAAATTGAAAAACCTTAACGGGAACAATATCGGAGTTATCGGACAAGCTGATTTAAATTCGACGGGGTTTGTTTGGAATCAGTTTTTGACAAGAATGACATTTCTGACGTCATCACTTTCCTCGTCTATTCAACTGAATTGCTCGTGACTGGTGTTTTCTCGAAGCGATTCAGTTTCGTTTAGAAATGAATAGACAGACTTATTGTGAAACTTCAGTCACTCCTGGTATTACTACTGACAACGCATTGTTTGAATTACAGACATTTTTTATACACTATGAGTTAAGGTCAAGAACAATTGTTGTTATTCCAAATTACTCAATATAATTGCAACGGTCTCTTTGAAAAATAACTAAATGGACTTTTATACACAAAATATGCGCAAAATAAAGTACATTCAAAATATCTGACAATATAAAACATTTTATTTTGTTTAACTTTGTGTAACATTCTATTCAATCTGATACTCACATATACATTTTCTTATTTCCCCTTCTTTGTGCTGGTTCGAAAATAAGGACAGCCAGTCGTATACGGGGTTTTGACTGTCGCCAGCCAACACTTGATTTCAAGTCGAATTCTGGTCCCCCTAGCGGGAGACCCTTGAAACGGCAAAACTTCTGACAAAATTGTTTCTCTTTTCGATTGGTTGTCATATATTAACAAAAATATCCTATCTATATCTAAAAAAAAGTTGGGCTCAACCGGGATTTGAACCCGGGACCTCTCGCACCCGAAGCGAAAATCATACCCCTAGACCATTGAGCCGTTGTAATTCCATTAATTTATAGATATTCATGAACCAATATGTTTGTATATTTTATATAAGATGATTGGCATAACATTCAGAGTGTCAAGCAACCGTGTACACGTGTTTCGGACTTCCTGGTCATCATCAAAAACAATAAAGACAGCCACGTCCAAGTTTTAGTATATAAGCTATATAGTGGAACTTGGCCTAAGAAATACAGTGTGTCCTGCTTTTCATAAATACACTCAAATAACTCAGTTATTAATAATAAGATTTTTTCGAAATTTTTGGTGGTGATTATATGTTAGTTGGCATAATGAACATTTTCATCGACCATTGGCGTGCGGTGTTAGGGTGAAAAAAGCTGTTTTTTGGGAAAAGGATAGTAGGGCTCATTTTTGCTAACTTTTTTATCAGATCTAGAATCAACATCCCCAAAAACCCCTCAATCCATATTTTCGAAATCTCAAGAGCTGATTTGAGCAGAAAAAAAATTAGATTCACTTTCTTCATGAATACACCCGAATATCTGTAGTATAAATGCGGTTTTCTTGCGATTTTGGTGGTGATTGTATGTATAACAGAAAAGTAATCAATAAATATAAAAATATAAAACAACAACAAAAATTAATTGGCGCTCCGGGGCGACTTGATTGCCATTTGCTTTTTCAGCTGCAGGAAAACCCGGAAAAACCTGCAGCACCACATCATCTGAAGATCTTGATTCTATGTTAGAAAAATGAAGTATTTGGCATAGTGACCACATTTATTCACCAATGGCGTGCGGTATTGGGGAGAGAAAAAATGTGTTTTTTGAGAAATGGACTTATTTTAGACAACTTTTCTTATCAGATTCTGAATCAGCATCCCCAAAAATCCTTTAACTCAAATTTTCAAAATCTCAAGAGCTGATTTTAGTAGAAAAAAATATTCTTATTATAATGAGTTCTTCATTCATAACTCTAGTACCCAAAATTACGAATAACATGATTTTAGATTCTTGTGTTTTCAACATAACTGACTTCTGAAACAATACACTTTCAACAATTCTTCTCTAACATACATTAACTTTTCTTAAAGTTTGGGGAGTTATTTCCAGACACGCTTGCTTAATTGTAAAGCAAAGTTCCTCTCTATCACGCGGCTGAGTAGCATACGGCGAGTGAAATTATCATACATATCCCGCCAGGGGGTCTATTCTCGACTTCATGTGAAATCATTTTCAAACGTTTGAAGTAACATAGAGCGATACAAACACCGCGCGTTAGAAAGAGATACAA
This sequence comes from Chrysolina oricalcia, assembly GCA_944452925.2. Lineage (NCBI taxonomy): Eukaryota > Metazoa > Arthropoda > Insecta > Coleoptera > Chrysomelidae > Chrysolina > Chrysolina oricalcia. Next base: position 4,064,076 of record OX101827.2, read on the forward strand.
CATTGAATTCGTATACGTTGAAACTCGAGATAAGGAAATCTTCTGGGCTTCCAAAACATTCTACAGGTCTCTTCGAAAAATGCCCAAATTATATGGGTGTAAAGTTATTTAATCGACTTCCAGATTGTATTAAGTCAGAAATCAACAACAATCGTTTCAAACTTAAAGTAAGGAATTACCTTATTGAATCACGTTTTTGAAGCATAGAGGAGTAGGTATTAATATGAAACTGGTTCTTGATTTCCGATTGAGTTCAAAAAGGCTTTAGTGATACCTCTCTATAAAAAAGGTGATAAAAATGAGATTGATAATTTTAGACAAATTTCTTTGATTTGTTCGTTGTCCAAGCTATTTGAGAAAGTAGTAGCTAACAGGTTGGTGGATTATTTAGAAGCAAACAAACTCTTATGTGATAATCAACATGGCTTCAGGAAAAGCCATTCTATCGAAACAGCAACTTACCATTTTCTCAATTTCATATACACGGAAATTGACGCTAATTACCTTGTTATCAGTCTGTTTTTTGATCTGACGAAGGCTTTTGACACGGTACCTTCGGATTTCTTAATGCATAAGACAGCTGCACTTGGTTTTCCAGAAAATATTTCATATAAGTAAGTAAGTAAGTAAGTAAGTAAGTAAGTAAGTAAGCAAGCAAGCAAGCAAGTAAGTAAGTAAGTAAGTATGTAAGTAAGTAAGTAAGTAAGTAAGTAAGTAAGTAAGTAAGTAAGTAAGTAAGTAAGTAAGTAAGTAAGTAAGTAAGTAAGTAAGTAAGTAAGTAAGTAAGTAAGTAAGTAAGTAAGTAAGTAAGTAAGAAAGTAAGTAAGTAAGTAAGAAAGTGAGTAAATAAGTGAGTAGCTAAGAAAGTAAGTTATAAGTGAGTAAGTAAGTAGGTAGATTATTTATTTATTCACACAAAGGTCACAGGTCATCCTCAGCAATGAGGTACAATTCAAATATAATTCTGTTGAGTCTACCTGAGCAGGCTGGTATTGTAGCCAACAACCAAATAAACTCAACAAGCAGATAACATTGTAATACTCACACTTAGAATATATGATCTTTTGAATAGAGAGAAGCAAAATAGAAGACGAATAGAGAATATAAAGAGGTTATAGCATCTTGGGTAGAAGGACCCTTTCGGAAAGAGTCTTGTAGTTTTTTTATATTTCGGATTATTCATGGATACTAAACAAATTACTAGTCATTATGATGCTACTACTGCAAGGGAAATCTATGCAGGAAATCTAAAACTATTTTCATAATTTCTTTCGATATCTCGTTTCTTCTTCGAGTTTTTGTGGGAACTTTTCGTAGAAAAATCATAAAAAAAACTTGACGCGAAACCTCCGGAATAATTTGGGTTGTGGAAATTTCGAGGAGGGGTGGGGGGGAAATGAGGGTACATAATCAAAAGTACGGGTGCAAAACGTCCGGAAAAATATGGGGGTTATTGAGGGGGGGAAATTATTGAAAAACCAAAAGCGAGGCAGTCTGAAAAATTTTAGTGGCTTGGAGGGGGGAAATGGGAAGTGATAAATCTAAAATCTGTTTGAGGACAATAAAAGTGATTATACACATTTTCTCGATATCTCGTTCAGATTTAAAGTCTCCACATCAATTATATCTTCAATATTTGAAAAAAATCAATGGAAATTTTTGTAGACCTCTTTAAGAACAATAAATCTGTGAACACACATTTTTTCGATATCTAGTTTCGTCTTAGAGTTCTTGGAATACGGAAATTTTTTCCACATTTCAATTTTTTTTAGACATAAAAAAAACTTTATGAGAACTTCTTGTAGACCTGTTGGAGGGCAATAAAATTGATAATGTTTTTACTTGATTTCTCGTCCGGTTTTCAAGTTTTTGGTGTTTTCAGTACAAAGTGATACAACTTTTCCATGTCCATAATGGGTTCCAAAATTGTTGGGGGTGGCAAATTAACAAAAATACGGGAACGAAGCGCCCCGAAATATTTGGGGAAAGGGAGGGAGTTAAAAAAATGAGGGGGAAGAAGATTCCCTTTATATTTCAAGATATAAAACTTTTTGTAGAATTTTTCAAGGACACTACAACAGTTCATATATTTTTTTTATCTCGTTTCGATTTAGAGTTTCTGCTGTTTTTGGAAAAAAACAGAAGATTTTTCCAAGTTCTAAATTTTCCGGCAGAAATTGAGGGTGAGGGAGGAGGTTAAATTATCAAAAATTCGGGCGCTAAGCCTCAGAAAAATTGGTGGGTGGGGGCTAGGGATAGAATATTTCTGTTATTTTGCTAGGTATGAAAAAAACGTCATAAAAACTTTTTGTATACTTTTTTGAGGACAATAAAACTGTTCATGATTTTTTTTTGAGTTTATGGTAGTAAAAAAAATTACTTCATACATCCATTTTATAGATCTGTTCAAGGACATCAGAACTGTGTATGTGCAATTTTTCGATATCTTGTTTTTTTTCGAGTTTTTGAGGTTTACATTTTTTTACATTTTTCAACTATTTCAAGTTTTCAAAAGAGTTGGAGGAAAAGGGTTTGGAAATATCAGTGTGGCTTGTGAAGACGTATTCGATGCAATTTTAGGATTTTCATTTGTTTCATTAGTACGGTCAATATCTCGATTTCCCTGAAATATTTTCCGGATTATCATTTTTTGTAGATCTTATAAAGGCGATCATAAAATATATCCTGGTAAATTAAAAAATTATTAACTGATTTTGAGATATTTCATATTTTCCAAATTACTATTTGTTCTCTGTTTTCTCAGATTTTCTCGATGTTCCGATAATTTTCATGAAAAACATTTTCTGTATGATTTGTTCGCCTGGTCGAGCTCTACGCGTTGTATTTTTCTAAATTCAATTTCATCTATTCGGCGTATTATATTTTTAAAATCGACATTTTTTGGACAATAGCTGGAATAAAAAGTGACAAATAATATTGTTCTCGAGTTATTAGAATGATAGCTACAGAAAATCAGACAAAAAAGTAGCCATGGGTCTAAAACGTCAATTGAAAAAGTTGGGGTTCGCTGGAGCAACAGTAGTAATTTCCTAAGAGGTCGTAGGTAGTATAAAGAGTGTTTTGCCGAAGTGGAGACGCTGTTTGTAAAATTATTAAAAGAAGGGAAGGGTCCAATTTTCCCATCTGTACAGTCTATACCTCCACAAAAACCTTGTCACGTCACTGAAATGCATTATAGCCCTTGCATGCATATTAATTTGAGGAATTCAAGCCCATCGCACGAAAATCATTGTAGAATGGAACTCCCTCAACCAAAACAACATTTAAAAACCTGTCAACGCATTCCGATGGCATCGAGAATATTAAAATACCAGACTGAAAGTGAATCGGGTCCACCCCAAACACTTTCCTAGCAGGTAGACGCGACGTACTCTGAAGGTACCCGGGTACCCCTATATGGGTCATCGGTATAAAGCACGTGAAGAGCTCTTCTTCACGTATTTGACGGCCTGGGAGTCGGTATAACACGGTTCCATTTCGCCATTTCACTTCTTACGCGGTTCTTCTGTCGGTGCATCAATGTGCTTTCTCTGTAGGTCACTATTTGCGTACCATTTATGGGTATGATTCTTATTGAAGCGGTTCAGTGAAGTGATCTATTGACTTTTATTTGGAAGTGATTTAACGCTTGTTCGTGTGACGTTTTGGAAAAAGAAGAATAATCGAGTAAGTTGACTCGTTTGGTCATTGGTGTAAGGGTAAGCGTTGGTATAACAAAAATTTCGGAAAAAAAACATCGCTAAGGAACTGAATCGAAGACAACAAATATAATTTTTTCATATATTTTTTATGTGTCACTTCGAAGGTTACCTGTATTTATTTTTCTGTTGGAGATCAGTTTTCTTCTAATTATAATCCTCTGCAAAAATCTGAGATCCTTGCATGACATTAGAAAATTAACAGTAATTTTCCTTTTTGAATATTACCTCTAATAAATACAGAAATATTTCAAGGACAACCCTCGAGAAAGCGAAGAAAAATTATTATAAAAAGAGAATTGATAATGCGAAAATTAAGTCAAAGGAGAATTGCCACAAAATTTAAATTTGCAGATTTAAAAACCTAAAATGGGTAGATAAATATTTTAATATGTTAATTGTGTGTCCGTTCAAAGAAATGTTAACCATGGTTATGTCGATTTTCATTCGACCTCCTGTATAAATACTTGACGTGTAAGTCTATAATTATGAATTGCAATCCGAAAGCTGAAAATACAACGATTCCGCAGGACGAGTTGTATTTTCTTGCATTGGGATTGCCAATGAATTGATATTCCAAAAAATTATAGGTTATTAATCATACCACGAATTATATTTAGGACGACAATATATCGATTTGAAATAAAGAAAAATCTTGTCACCGATTTTATTTGAAGTAATTCACAGAAATCAAAATCTAACAATGTGAACACTAAAGAGAAAAATTGGGGTCATTTTATTTTAATTCGTTACAGTTGAAGGTTTGAATATTGAAGGTACAATTTTCGAAAAGAACGCGTGGACCTGTCTTTGTTGTCACTTCGGTATAGGTAGTTGTAGATATCACATTTTTTGTGGAGTCAACCTTGTTTGTTCTATTACAGTCGAGACTAGTTTCTTCCATATTTCCTCTCATTTTGTTCACAACTTCCTCGTGAAGCTTAGGCTGTATTGTGAGGTATGGAGCAACGGAATTAGAATTACCATGACCAGTAATTTTGATGAGTTGCTGATCTGAAACACCTGCGTTTGCAAGCTGTGTAACTGCGGTAGATCGGTGACTTTGATTAGTGATTTTTCTTCGCTTTGTATCAAGCCCAGCTTGTTCTGCAGTATTTTTAGTCCATTTGGACAACTCACAGATCCCCACGGCAGTGTTTTTGTAACAACCTTTAGAACGGGCCGATTTCCAATTAGGATTTGGTGTAATGAACAGTCTGTCTGTTTTAATATGCGGTGGACGTTTCTCCATCAGCTTTCTGAATAAACGAACTGGACATATGTCTGGGTCAATTTCATTGGCAGTCAGCCATTTATTATTAGCACAACTTCTTGCACCCCCTTGGTTAGTCTTCGTCAATACTGGATTGTACACTATTCTTCCTGTTCCATTGCCGTAATTGTCAAGCACTTTCTGAAAATACGATACTAAAGCATTCGCTGCTTCGTTACCTCTCCAAGCGAGTTCGGTAGCAACGATGTTGAAAAACTTCTTCTATAACCCTGCAGGTGAATCTTCGTCCCAACATTTTTGCAGAGATGACAGTTGCTCTTCATTAAAAGCAGCAGCACTTTGCTTACGTTTCTCCGGTATCTTTTGTAGGTAAAGGTAAAGAACCAATATGGGTCCAGCTGGGATTTTGATAAAATTTTTACAGACGTTTTAAAACATCGTAAAAACACTAGAGCAATCACAATTTTTGCGCGGAAAGACCATTTTCTATTGTTTTTTCTTGATAAAATGTGCGTGGAAACACTTTTGAGAGACACAATTACAAACCATTGGACGGAGTATAGACGTATTTTTCATTTCAAACCCATTGTCTTGAACTTCAAACACTTCTATCCAACCATATGTAGTAATTCATAGTACCTAATAAACTTCAAATATTAGAAAAATACACAAAAAGATTTTTATTCAATATGCATAAACAACTAGTTTATTTGACAAATGTGAAATGACAGAACAGTTTTAACACGAAGAGTAATGCCACGTTGCCAATTCCATTACATGGAATAGTTACGGTTAGGTCTCGTTCATACCCTCGCGAATTTTGCACTTTTTTTTTCCGCAAATGAAATGGCTCAGCATCGACGAGTGGTCCGGCATGACTGGCAGTCACTTTATATGCAGAAAAATTACGAAATTCGCGAGGATACGAACAAGTATTCATGGAAATTTAAGTTAAACTACAATAAAATGAAAAATTTATCGAATTCTCAATCGAGTTTATTGAAGATTTCTGTCATCAACATCTAAAATAACTTTTGACCTACAGTCCAATGTCAAATCCGCGCGATCTAATTTGCGAAATGTTCGCCAATCGCACTCGCTTCGCTCGCATGGTCTATTTTGAGTTATAGTTCTCATTTCAAATGGTAACATAGGTTTGTGGAATTGACAGAATTCTTGACTAGTTAGGAAAAGCCGCGCGTTCGGCCGACATTTCGCAAATCCGCTTGCGCGGATTTGCGAAATGTCGGCCGAACGCGCTCGTTTCGCTCGCATATGGTCTATTTTGTTTTAGAGTTCTCATTTCAAATTATAACATAGTTTGTGGAATTTACAAAATTGTTGACCAGTTGGGAAAAGCAGCGCGTTCGGCCGACATTCGGCAAATCCGCGCGCGCGGATTTGCCGAATGTCGGCCGAACGCGCTCGCTCCGCTCGCATGGTCTATTTTGTGTCATAGTTCCCATTTAAAATTATATCATAGGTTTGTGTAAGATGAATTGACAGAATTGTTGACTAGTTAGGAAAAGCCGCGCATTCGGCTCGGACGAACACGCTCGCTTCTCTCGTATATATAATATTTTGTTTTAAAGTTCAAATTATATCATCGGTTTTTATAGGATGAATTGACAGAATTGTTGTACAGTTAGAAAAAGCAGCGCGTTCGGCGCGCGCGCGGATTTGCGAAATGTCGGCTGAATGCGCTCGCTTCGCTCGCGTATGGTCTATTTTATATAATAGCTCCTATTTCAAATCAGATTATAGATTGGGGAAAGTGAATATGAAGTAGGTGAACATGTAATGAAAATGTGCGCATTCTTCACCTATTCCAAATTCATCTTTTTTCAACTCAACACATTAATTTCCTATATATTTATTCACTCGTTATATGCAATTTCCAGTAAGATATTCAAAAATTCGGCACAAATAATTTAATCTAAAGAAATTTCACACCCTACAATATTTTTCATAACAATCCAGATACCTAGCTGCCAACAAAAACGCATTCCTGCTAACAATGTCTTTCTTTGAATTGGCAATGAATATTGTGCGTTTATTGAAAATTTATTGAAAATAGAGAAAAGTTATAGATTTTTTCATCTCTGTTGCCAGAGAACGCTCTCTGTCATTGTTCACTATGATGATAACGTGTTTTGTCATTTAAAATTCCCGCCATTATAGGGACCAATCAGAAAGCAAATCCCCTACCGACAAAGATGGAAAAAATTAAGAACTTTTTTATCGGAGTCTGAGAGCAAGAGTTCCAATCGGCCAGACTTCATATAGGCAATTTGCATGGGCTATTCAGAACGATAGTACACAGGATTTGTCTAATTTGGAATATTAATCCAAATTCGAATAGTTATGGTGGATTTATGCAGCAGTCATAAGTCATAAGTCTTAAGTCATAAGGAAGAATATTCGTCAATGATTGGTTGGTCCGTTTGTGTCAACCAATCACTGACGATTATTCTTCCTTATGACTTAAAACTTATGACTTATGACTGCTGCATAAATCCACCATTATTCTGTATACATAAATTTCGCAATTTCTCTGCGAATGAAATGGCTGACAACATGGTTCTGCATCAATGATTGGTCCGGCGCGCATGAATGACAGCCATTTATTCGCAGAAAAATTGTGAAATTCGCGAGGGTATGAACAAGTCTTTAGACTATTAGAAATCTCTATTGGCAACGTCGCAGTTCCAATTTATTAACTTGTCAACAAATTGTAAATTAATTTGTGTGCATAATAAAACTAGTTTTTTTTAACCTTTTCCATACTATTCGAAGCTTATTCTGCTAATGAATTGATACTTCTGATATGTAGAAAGTGTTATCACTACAACACAGTTCATTTACATTGAAATAATTGGGAAAATATCCCATCCAACAAATAGTATCTATATGTTTGTCTTGAAAGTGAGTATCCACATATATTTTTTCAAAAAAAAAAAAATAGAAAAATGTGTTTCCGCGCCAAAATTTTTTTTTATTCATTTTATCGCGTTTTAGAGCATCTGTAAAAAAAATTTCAAAATCCCAGCTGGACCCATATTCTTTACCTTTTCCTCTTTTGTAACTGCTTTCTTTTGTAATCTCGTGCGTCCCTTGGACCTTTAAATTCTAGGTCATTAAGTTAAATTTTATTCCATAGCTTTTCAAACAACTTTCTTGTAGTCCCTTGGCAACAGTATTCCAGTATGTTTTGATAACAGATTCTTTATAGTCTGTACCATCCAATTTCCGCATATTTCAGGCATAATCTTTCAAAATATCAGCCAGCTCCACAATTGTGGTATTCGCATTGACAATATTGTGCAAAATTTGTTGAATTGCCTGGTAATTGATTCTTTATTTCTGGCCGTATTCAACGGAATACTCTTTTCCACTGCTTCATCTATGATACCAATAGCCATTTGTCCCCAACGATCGCTCATATTGATTAAGAAAAATAACTAGTCAAAACACAAAGATTTGACGTTTATAATTTAAATCATTATTTTCACTTGACAGCTAAAAACTAAGCAGGTTTATCACCGTGAAAATACAGCGACAAGCTATATTTTCACTTGTAATCTCCCAAGTGCTTGAATTATTGCCGGAAATTTTTCGAGTACATGAATTTTTTGAAAATTTTCTTAAAAAATTAATGTACGTGATAAATTTCCTGCAATTAATTCAAGCACGCGGGGGATTCGGTAAGAAAATTTTACACCAAAATATATCCAACAATTCATAAGAAATAACTAACTATGGTTCACCTGAACTATTTATATGCATAGTACAAAAAAGATGCATGAAAATATTGATATGTTAAACACACTTAACAAAATTTCAATTTGATTTTTTTAAATTTAATCAAAAAAAAAGTAAAAATGTTCTTTGCTCCACTGGGAATTGAACTAGTGACCACACGACCACGAGGCGGACACTTTACCGACTCGCCACGGGGCCTTTGATTTACATGTAGACAACTGGTGTATTGAAGTGTTTCTGAAATTTGATTTCAGAATTTGCAAATTCTGCGATTATCGTGAAGAAAATATTCAGACACATTCGAAATATTTAATAAATACATAAATATGAAATATTATCTCATTTCAAATGAAAAATACAATTCCATTTGTACATCAAAGCAAAATATAAACTATCACCTGTCAAATATTTGACAGAAAAATTTCCACTTATTAATTTCGGCCAGGGTACCCAGGAGGATAAAAATTTCCGGAAATTTTTTGGGTTGCCATGGCATCTAAATAAGAACGAATGTTTTGGTTCTCTCTAAAAGTGAGGTGTGAAATTTTCACTGTAATTCCGATTCTATTGGCTGAATTCCAAAATTTTAAATAGGTATACTGATTGGTTGTTAAGCAAGGAGATATATTGTCACTGTAATTCCGATTCTATTGGCTGAATTTCAAAATTTGAAATAGACTGATTGGTTGTTAAGCAAGGAGATATATTGTCGGTGAATGAAACTTTCAGTTTCAAATCAACGAAAACAGTGGCCTATTTAATGAAGTTCATCATTTCTGGGTCAGATTTGTCAATATATGCCAGGAACTAACAGTATTAGTGAGCAAATATAAATACTACTTTTCAGGTTATCGAACACGGATGAATATCTGCTTTACAGAGTTATTCATAAATGTTCAAGATTTCTGGGGGTAATTCGATTACTCAGTCAATTTGCGTAAATATATTGCAATAAAAATATGTATAATATGATATTAGAGAAGGACTGAGGGCATACCCCAGCAAAACCACACTGATTCCCTTCACACGCAACAAATATTTGGATATTTGATAATTTTCTTTACATTTCAAAAAATCAAGTTACAAAACATGTCACTCTTGACCATATACAGAGAATCCAAAAATGTAAAATATAAATCATTAACAATTCCTTTTACCTATTTAGTTTCTTTCCGTAAGAGTCATAGTACAAAAACTTCAACTGCATGAGTTGGTGGACAGAAGCAGTAAGTCATATAATTTCTTACAGCAAATTGATATAAAATAAATAGACCAAGCTATAGAGGTTTTTTCCCACACAAAATAAAAGACGCAAATGGCCTATACTAATTTTTATAAGATAGTTCGTTAATGAAAACCCTAGTTTTCGCCCCAGCAAAATCGCTTTGTGGAATTTTTTAAACAAGAAATAATGAAAAAAATTACAACTTCTTTGGTTTTTTAGAAATATCTCAAAGATTATTCAAGCAATCGTTTTAAAGTCAATGGAACTTTTGTAGAGACTTATAAAAGCTACAAAATGGATTATCATACGACCGGATCAGTATATTTTCCTCTGAGAAAATCCGGGAAAATCTCGAAAAAGAGACCATTTTTCAAAAATTTATAATTTTTATAAATCTGAAGCTGGACAAACAATATTGCGGAAACTGATAGATAATGATATGTGGTTCAATTGTGCGCAAGATGTTTTCTGACCGATGTGTAGTTTTTGCACAATTTTGCAATTTAAAGGCAAATCTTTCTAAATGCGCCGATTTAAGGGAAATCGTTTTATTCAAATTCTGTAAACGGCATATGAAAGTAGAGATCAATATCTACAATTTGAATATTTTGGATTTTCACCTGAGAGGTGGGAAGTATGTTGAAATTGTCACTGTTACTCTAAATGCTTCAAAGTGCTCCCGAAGTCGCTCTCATTAACTTCACAAAAATGATTTTGTTAAACTATGCGATATTATGAAAGGATTCAATTTACATCCCAAAATCAATTGGCCAACTAGAGTAACGTCACATTCATCCACCGTGATAGACCATTGCTTCACAAATATACCACATCCTCTAATATGTGTGCTTGACAATGAGATTTCCGATCACAGGTCCATCCTCATCGAATCCAAAGAAAAATATGTGTCTAGGAACGGTAATACTTCCCAGACAAGAAGGAGCTTTAGTGAACACCACCTCGCTTTATTTTTGAACGCATTGAAACGAGAGGCATGGTTCGAATTATATCAGACAAGAAATAACAAAAATTGGGTTACAAACGAAATTAAAATATCAAGCAGCAAACTAAAGAATCTTTTTATGTTGAAATCTAGCTCTCCGCATTTAACAGAGCAGTACAAAGCTCAAAAAAAGCAACACGAACTCCTTATAAAAAATACCAAGAAATCATATTTTCAAAAAAAAATAATCAGCTCTCAAGATACTTGCAAAGCCACTTGGGAAGTAGTAAATGAATTATCTAACCGAAAAAGACAACAAAAAAACATAAATATACTACAGAATGGCCATATTATTGACAATCCCATTCAGGTGGCAAATGCTTTGAACAGCTTCTTCATCAATGCGACAACTGATCTAACGAAAAAAATACCAGCTACTCATTATCAAGTTTATGAGGCAAAAAAAAACTCAAAAAAATTCAATATTCCTAAAACCTTTTTCCGAATATGAGCTTCTCTCTCTTTTGAAGCACAAATTAAAAAATAAAAAATCGTCAGGCTTTGATGAAATTCCAGCATTTTTACTGAAGAAATCAATTGAATACATTATTGATCCCGTTACCTTTCTAGTTAATCTTTCATTTGGAATGGGCGAGTTTCCACAATCTCTAAAGATGGGGAAGATCGTACCACTGCATAAAAAATTGGACAGACAAGACATAGAGAATTATAGACCTGTGACAGTACCCTCTAGTCTGTCAAGAATTTTCGAGATCAGCTTCTTGAATCGCCTCATGAACTTCCTAGAATGCGAGAAAATACTGACAAACAGTCAACATGGTTTCCGCTCGAAAAAATCTACGAATACTGCTGTTCTAGCATACATTGGAAAATTAGTCGAAATGATCGATGCGGGCGAGTGTCCTGCCGGAATTTTTTGCGATTTCAGCAGGGCATTCGACTGTGTCAATCATAGTAAACTGTTGTCAAAAATTTATCAATATGGAATCCGTGGAAATGCCCACGAGTGGGTGGCTTCCTTTCTAAAAAACAGACAACAATATGTTAGCCTAACATCCGTGGAGAACGGACACATGAAAAAAATCAAATCTGAACCCACATACTGTGCCACAGGGGTACCACAAGGATCCGCACTGGGTCCAGTCTTGTTCCTGTTGTACATTAACGAAATTGATAAGATAAGTGATGAAGCATTTTTTACCATTTACGCAGATGACACCTCTCTATTAATTTCAGATAAAAATGACGACACCCTTACGTCAAAATGTGACAGTGTGTTGAACAACATCTCCCAGTGGTGTGGGTCAAATGAACTCTTTTTCAATGTAAAAAAAACTCAGTTGGTCCGCTTCCACAATCGACAAAAAACATGTCCTCAAATGGAGATTCAATTAAACGGCTCAGCTATACAGAATAATAAAACCACAAAATTTCTCGGTATTACGATAGATGAAAACCTTGATTGGAGGGGTCATTGTCAAGCAATCATAAGCAAACTAAACTCTCTGAGTTATATGCTCAGGGCCTTGAAGCCAATTCTCCTGCAAAATCAGATACTTCTTGTATATCATAGCTTGGCAGCATCAACGTTGAGGTACGGTATATGCTTGTGGGGCAACTCTACGTTGTCCAACGATGTATTTATCGCACAAAAAAAAATTATAAAAATAATTGCAGGAATGAAACAAAATGAAACATGCAGAGAAATATTTAGAGAGCTACGTGTTTTGACCGTACCGTCTCTCCTGATAATGGAACTTTGCCTCTATATATTCAATAACAAATTTCTTTTCACAGAAATAAGAAACATTCATTCAAAACAAACTAGACAAAAAAATAATTATTATGTTCCTTATTGTAAGTACAAAATGACAACAAACGCTCCTTCACACCTTGGCCTGCAAATTTTTAACAGGCTACCGTGCAGAATAAAACACAAAAAATGTAACTCTCATGAGTTCAAAAAAAATCTGCAAGAATTTTTACTAGAGAAAAGTTTTTATTCACTGTCCGAATTTTATACCGAATGTTCAGGTACTTTGTGTACCTGTGTTTAATCTATTATTTTATCTATTATTTAATTAGCTCTTAAGCTTTAGGTTAAGTTAGGTTAAGTTTCAACATTTGACCATTCTTATACAAATTAACATTTGTCTCTAAAGAAAATAAATGCTACTTACTTTACTTACTTCGACTTCGGGTGACCTCGGATGACTTCGTACGCACTTCGAAGCGTTTTGATTAACTTTCAACACATTTCCCGCCTCTCAGGTGCAAATTCAAAATAAACAAATTGTAGATATTAATCTCTTATTCCTTATGCCGTTCACAGAATTTGAATAAGATGATTTCCCTTAAATCGGCGCATTTAGAAAGATTTGCCCTTAAATTGTTTATAACGCGATTGTGCAGAAAATACATATCGGATAGAAACCATCTTGCGCACAGCTGAACTACATGTTATTATCTGCAATATCGTTTGTCCAGCTTCAGATTTATAAAAATTATGAATTTTTGAAAAATGCTCTCTTTTTCGAGGTTTTCCCGAATTTTCTCAGTGAAAAAGGCATCGATCCGGTCGCATAAAAAACCATTTCGTAGGTTTTATAATTATCTACAAAAGTGCTATTGACTGTAAAACGATTCCTCCAATACTTTTTGAGATATTCGCAAAAAAACAAAAAAGTTGTAATTTTTTTCACTATTTCTTGTTTAAAAAATTCCACAAAGCGATTTTGCGGGGGCGAAAACCGGGATTTTAAGTTACGAACTATCCTATAAAAAGTAGTATAGGCCGTTTGAGTCTTTTATTTTGTGTGAAAAGAGCCTCTTATTTTTATCTACAGCCTAGCCTAAAAGTCAATTGCTGGAAATAAAACAAAATTCAAATTGCCCAAATCACATTTATCAACGACGTGAAGAAATTATTAGAAAAAATTACATTACACAGAACGTTCGAACTTGTTTTGACCTTAGAATGAATGTGTGAAAATATACAGGGCGTTCCGTTTGAAAAATCAAAGTTTATGGCATTTCCAGAAACACCGGAGGTCCGCCCTATTGGATTGTAATGTGATCAACTCCAGACTAATAGCTTATATACCTGTGTCAGATATCAGAAAAATCCATTCGCGAATGAAAAAGTTATAGGGGTGGCTCGATACCTGGTGTCACCCAGTATACATCGCTTGAATTTCGACAGATTTCGTTGCTCCAATTACCGGACAAATTATATTAATTTCATAAATCAAGCAGTCCTCGGTTCAAGAACCGTGTTACTGCACCGGCAGTGCGAGTAATATGCGATAATGACAACTAATAGATTTACGTAACTCCACTCTCTAAGTGAGAGTTTTATATATATATGAAACGAGGTAAAAACCTTCATGTGGGTCCTATCAAGGATGCATTGGAAATTTAAACTGTCGAATGTTTTGCAAATCGTCAATTATATTACTGCGGTTTCATCGGGTAATCGCCAATTAGAATATGAGACTGATTATTTTCTTCGTATGATTTTCAACCAATCGGAAAGTCCAATTCAGTCAAGGTACCTTCTATAATTTTGACTATACGTGGTTTTAAATATAATATAAAGTAACTCTACCAATCAGAAAGGACCCCGCACTAACCTTATGGTAAACCTGTTTTGGTGAAAATCACTGAAATTTCAATATGATGTAGCCCATGCCATCCTAACAAAAGTTACCATTACGCCAACTCTGTGAATGTTGGCGTTTGGATTCTACAAGGGGTCAAAGTTCGATATTTTGACGATTTTTCAAAAAATCCGAAATTTAATTTTCATCGTATCGATCTGAATTTTTATAATGGGATAGTCCACAATATGTCCTTAAAAAATTTCAAATGACAAAAGTTTCTAGAATCAAAACTGGCAGAATACAGAGAGTTGAACTTTGTTTTTGGTAATTTTTATCGAACTTTTTTCGAGAAAATATTCCTTTTCCTGCAGATCCATATGCAATTGAAGTTACTTACAGTTCATGAAAAGAGAATCATATTTTGCATTTGAACCAACCATCCATATTTGAAAGATACGGGGCGATCAAAAGTATATTTTCTATTTCGGAAATATGTATCCCTTTCCCAGGTAGCACATCATATCGGCTGAATCTTGGTTCCATATTGGGCCAATATAGAAATATTGTAAATGAAAAATCAATATTGGTCCAATATGAGTGAATATTCAAAAAACAATATTATAATAATAATATTGGTGGAATATTGGTTGAACTAGTTTTGAATGTAGATTATCACACGAAATATTGGGTCAATATTGGTTGAATAATTTCTACCAATATCGATAATACAATATTGGTTATATAATGTTTTCCACATCTAGAATAAATATTGCAATCCAAATATTCCAGTCATATCGATTATAAGAGAAAAAAACTATATTGTATTTCCAAGTTTGTTAGAATATTGGTTGAATATCATTTCTACTTTATTTGACAAATTGTAATAACTCATATTGAGGCAATATTGGTTAAATGACATTTACCAATTTCGATAAAACAATATTGTCTTCACATCGTTTTTTACATCTAGAATAAATATCGCAATCCCAATATTCCCCTAATATCGATTCTAGGAATAAAAACTATATTGTATCTCCAAGTGTGAATACACATTGGTTTAATATTATTTCGCCAATATTCAACAAATCTTATAAATTAATATTGGGTCAATATTTGTTCAATAATATTTATCGATATCGTTAAAACAATATTGTCTTGATATTGCTTCCTACATCTAGATTGCGATGAAATTTGAATATGGGCCGAATATTCAATGAAACATATTAAAATTATATCATGATGAAACCTGGATAAAAATCCGCTAGGTGGCTCTACATATAGAACGTCTTCTAAAACCTACGAAAGTAACATTAAATACTCATTCCCATAACTTATTTTCAAGACAGCTCACTCAGTGGTTATGGCGATCAAATGGCGGACTCTGATGTCACCTTCATCAACTAAAAGACATTTAGTAATTTACCAAGGTATATAGACATCCACCAATATATCCAAATGATATTGTACCAATATCGATAAATATTTTAAGGCCATTATTGCTTCAAGAATATTTCACTACAACAATTTCTAAAATATTCAAACAATACTCGACCAATATCGCAAAATGTTCACATTTTACTTCTCGACAATATAACTTTTGAATATTGTGCCAATATTGTCAGAATATTGTATCAGCGATATTGTATCAATATCGCCGAACATTTTGAGGCCAATATTAGTTCAAGAATATTTCGCCGATATTATTCAAGTAATATTGTATCAATATCGCCGAATGTTCACATTTTTTTCTCGCCAATATTGCGTTTCAAATATTTCGCCAATATGTACAATATTGTACCAATATTTTACCAATATAGGTGTGCTACTTGGGTTGTATAGTCAGCTGCCACCAATATATTCAGCTGATTTTTTAAAGCTATACAGCTAATATACAGGGTGTTTCTTAAGTACGTGTAGAAACTTCAGGAGCATGTTGCTGACGTCGAAATAAGAAAAAAAGTTTCCATAAACACATGTCCGCAAGTTATTCGTTTCTAAGATAACAAGTGTCAAAGTTTCATTCTTATTTTTTTAAAGAGAAACATTCTCAATTGAAAATTGAATCAATACATGACTCCTCCGGAAATGGAAAAAACCCTACGATAAAATTGAAGTTACTTTTTGAATATGTTTCAGCATCGTCAGACATGGGGGTGATAAAATAGTTAATTAGGAATACAAATAAATAAATGAATACAATTACATAAATAAATACAATTAAATAGTGGATTAAAATACATTGGTTCTCCAAGATATGCAAGGGTACAGATATTAAAATATCATAGCTGCATATTTATTAAAGGGGAAACATCAGCATCAAAGAATTCTTGTATGTAGTGAACATTGAGTGTAAGAAGCATTTTTTGAATTTGTATTTTGAATTTTGCTATTGGAAGATCTTTCATTTGTTTGGGAAGTTTGTTGAAAAGTTTTATATAGAGGTTGATAAAGCTTTTGCGAGTTGAGACTAGTCTATGTTGTGGTATTTTCAGATTATTTTTGTTTCTTGTGTCATATAGTGTACTGAATTTTGTTTCGAGAAGTTGTGCTCATTATTTTTGATGTAGTATAGACAGTGATATATAAACAGCGCTGGGAGGGTCATAATGTTTAAATTTTTGAAGATATGTCTGCATGTTTCAGTAAAAGGAGTTTTTGTTATTGCTCTAATAGCTCTTTTTTGCATACGAAATATTTTTATCCAGTCTGTCATATTACCCCATAAAAGCCATATGATATTTGGCTTTGGAATAATCCCATGTAGGCTACTCTGCAAATTTCTTTGAACTCTTAAAATATTTTTTGCATAATTTTGATTTTTGGCCAATACTTTCATGCATCTTCGGGTTTTTATCAAAATATTGTATATTCCACAATTTTCCAAGCAAAATCATGCCAAAAATTCAATTTGAGGATTCAATCGTTTTAATTAATATATCTTGTGATATAATATATTGATACTTTTATCACTATCTATGGGCAAATTTCTTACTGACAAATAGTAAAGCCATATTACCCCATAAAAGCCATATGATATTTGGTTGTGGAATAATCCCATGTAGGCACTCTGCAAATTTCTTTGAACTCTTAAAATATTTTTTGCATAATTTTGATTTTTGGCCAATACTTTCATGCATCTTCGGGTTTTTATCAAAATATTGTATATTCAACAATTTTCCAAGCAAAATCATGCCAAAAATTCAATTTGAGGATTCAATCGTTTTAATTAATATATCTTGAGATATAATATATTAATATTTTTATCACTATCTATGGGCAAATTTCTTACTGACAAATAGTAAAGATTTCAATTGTGAGTAGGTAGTAATAATCCCCGACAACCACCTTAATTTAATAGCAATCGATTTATGTTATACCATTATATAAAGTTATTTTTATTTTCATCTCTTGCAGATTTGATGCCAACCCAAATTTAGTGGAGATTTCTTCTATCAAGCAGATACCCAATCAACTAGATGATGTCCAGTTAGAAGATATTTTCACAAAATATGATAGCATATAAGGTGAGTGATTAAAATTGTAGAATTTTTCCTATTTCAACTACTTCCCTCAAACACCTTTTATCTTGATATAGTTGGCCTATCCATTTGAGTAACTGTTCTTCTCAATGACAGTTCATACTATTGCGTATTTCCTTACGTTTCAAAATATTTGTATCTGTACCTCCAAATGCATTTATGATATTGATACGCGAAACCAATACTTGGGTTTTTCATCAATCATTTCAAAGTTAAAGTTTACATTTCTGGAAATTGTCTTTTTCTCATTCACAAAATATTATCTTTTACTATTTAGTTCTATACTTCATATAGAAAAGCTTGTATTTGAAAATAATGTTAACGTTTATTTCATATTGTACTTTGTAGCCTTAGAATTTGTTGATTTAATTTTTCTCACTATGCATACATACCTACAGGTCAGACTAACACATTTTTTTTGACGCTCCGATGATTTCACTATTTTGACGAATTTCGACAATTTTCTTTTCGTGAATTTTCGAACCTTTTTTTGGGGGAGAAAGGTCAGAGCCCTCCGACTGACATATATTTAGGTCGTAATTTTCCACGCTTGCAACTGCCAGAAAATTTTAATTTTCCGTACTCCTATGTGTTCTTCAGCTAACCTTTAAAAAATTTATTCGAAATTAAATTATTTGGCTGTATGAAGTTTTTCGCAATTCTTACGTATTATTTGGACGAAATTTTCGCAAGTTTTCCCAACATTTTCCAAGCAGTTTTCGAAGGTCCAAAGCTTTTCACTATTTTTCGAATAGGAACGAAAATATGGCATCGTGATTATTTTTCTTTGGTTGGGATCCGAACTGAGATTTACTTATCAAATTATTCGCTTCTAAAAATTCAGATAGACGCCTTTTCCTAAGTATTTCAAAAATTTTTGCTATCGTGGGAATGAGAAAATGGGGCGAAAGTTTAAAGGATCTTCTATATACCACCCTTGTCTAGCAGGGCAACCACAGATGTTTTTAAGAAGTCAAGAAAGATTCCAGTTTTGCTATGGCATGCAGAGTTGTATTTCTTTCGATTCATAGATATCTGTTATATTTATTTCAAAATTGAAAGAGAAAGTCAAGATTCACATAAGCCATGAATTTGAATAAATTTCAAGGATTTTGTTCTGCCACTAAAATGGCACAATCGAAACTAAAATTTTCAACTATTTAATGTATTTATTTCTCAATTCAATTACCTACTCAAGGAACTGATCTGAATAAGAATTAAAAAATGTTCAATTGATTTTTATTCCTCAGCGGTAATTATTATTCAAATGTGGTTCAACATTACAACAAAACACCGTGTCCACTCCAGACGTGAGTGAAATAATCGAACCATTTCACTTGATTTCGTTTTCAACATTATTCAAATCTTGTCGCGAACGTGTTAGGCTAACCCAGATAGTGTTCGGAAATGAAATTTTATATGGCAATTGAAAACGTGCACTTAAAAAAAAAACGTTTTAAAAATAAAAGTTTTCACCAAACTCAATGTTATATGCACGTCCTTTTCCTGTAGTTCTTACTGAAAGCTTTATCTGTCATGTCAATTCCTACTCAACTCAACCCTTCCATCAGTGGCGTGTTTCCCGCCATTTTTCGGGTATTGAAATTGTATCAAATTCAGGAATTCATAAAATAAAACAACTGACGTATAATACATGGTGTCATTTAGTATTTTAATATTGAACGTTAAATGTATGAAAACCACAAAAAATCATGAAATTGAACTGGTGGGTGTAGAATGATGAAAATTAATATGTATTTATGCCTCGATGGCCGTATGCACGGATGAAAAGAACATGTTGAAGAAAAATTACGTTTAGAATCACGCTGTGTGGATTTTTGAATTCATCCGTGGTTTCCACACTCGAAAATTTCAATATTATTTTTTTTCAATCCTTTTTTCAACGACGGTTCAGACGCTTCTGTGTCAGATGCATTCCTATTCACCCCACAACAACGCAAAGTATCATTGAAATTCTCTGCCAAAGCTGACTACAGGGTGGAAACTTGAAGATTTTGTAAAAAAAAAAAATTTTCTTGAAAACTAAATATACTGCCCACTTCAAATTATGTACAGATATAGTCCATTGAAAGTGCATTCGAGAGGTATCAACGGAATTATCCGCTAAAGCTGACTACAGGGTGGAAACTTGAAAGTTGTTACAACCCTGTTTTGCACCAACTTGGTCAATCATTTTTGGGATTTCAAAACGTTTCAGCTCCAACTGTAGGTAGCTGATGGTCGTTTTCTAAACGTTGCTGAGTTTACTTAAAAAACAACTACATACCAGGACACTTTACTTTTCATGGTGTTTGAAACATAGTTAATTTATCAAGCAAATAATTACTGATGGTCAAAATGGACACTTAAAGAAAACTCTCTGGGTACTCCTACCTTTATATTTTTATGCTCAAGATACCCGAAAAATAACGATTTCGAAACTGAAATTGGCAACGCATTTCATTTTAATGTCAAATATACTATTGTTTGATTACTTATATTTCGGACGTCCATCATCTTAATGGTTGAAAGATTTCTATCTCTTTCAAATTTTTCACAACGTTTCAATTGCTTGAATCCGCAATCGTCTTCTGGTTCTAATTATAGACCTTTTATAGGTCTATAATTAGAGCGTAATTACGTTGTAATTACGCGCGGTCTTGTGACGCGCTTGGTTTCGCACTTTTTCTTCCTCCAAAACGGTCCATGAGCGGTTTCCATACGTTTTTAATTTCCACGCTTGGTTGACTGAAGGCACTATTGGCTTCTGTATAGGTGGTTTCTATAAATTTCCGATTGAACCAATGTTCCTCTCTATGAAGAATACTAGCTTCGTCCCAAAGAATTCGTTGGTGTTTTGTCCAGGCGTGGTCAGCAATTCCCGATTTTGATGTTTCCCCTCGTTGAGTTCACTTTTTGTGTTCGGCTATTCTTACTGATAATGGCCTCTTGGTCTCTCCAATATAGGAATCTCCACATTCACATGGGACTTTGTAAATACAGTTTTTGCTGGATTCTGTTGTGTTCTCTGGTTTCGTCTCGGTGAGGAAGCTCCGTAAGGTACTGCCGGATTGAAAGCAACTCTTGATGTTGTATTTATTTCCGATTCTTCTGATCTTCTCGGAGATACCCCTGATATAGGGAAGAATGAGAACGGGGTTTTGTGGTCTTTCTTCGGTTGTTTTGGTCTTTTCGAGTTGTTTCCGAACTTCTCCTATGAGTTTCTCGGAGTATCCGTTTCGGCATAGGTCCTTTTTGATGTGGTTAATTTCCGCCTCCAATGACACCTGATTGTTGCAAATAGACATTGCTCTCTCCACCAACATTCTTACGATTCTCCTCTTTGTGGAGTTTGGGTGATTAGAGCCGTAGTTGAGGTACTGTCCTGTGTGTGTCTTCTTCCTGTAAACAGAGGTGAGGATTCCAGTGTCTGTTCTTTCAGCTTTCACATCGAGAAACGATAGGGTACTATTAGTTTCCTTTTTCATTGTGAATTTGATTGAATCCCTCATGTTATTCATTCTGGCGAAGAATTCCCCAAGGTGTTCATCTCCATGGTTCCAAATGATAAAGGTGTCGTCTACGTATCTTAGCCATAGTTTTGGTTTGTATTTTGCCTCTCTGATAGCCAATTCCTCGAACCACTCCATGTATATGTTGGCGATTACTGGAGAGAGGAATTCTTCGCCAGAATGAATAACATGAGGGATTCAATCAAATTCACAATGGAAAAGGAAACTAATAGTACCCTATCGTTTCTCGATGTGAAAGC
The DNA here is from genome assembly GCA_944452925.2 of Chrysolina oricalcia. NCBI lineage: Eukaryota > Metazoa > Arthropoda > Insecta > Coleoptera > Chrysomelidae > Chrysolina > Chrysolina oricalcia. The sequence goes on from OX101827.2 coordinate 4,085,893, forward strand.
TGAAAGAACAGACACTGGAATCCTCACCTCTGTTTACAGGAAGAAGACACACACAGGACAGTACCTCAACTACGGCTGTAATCACCCAAACTCCACAAAGAGGGGAATCGTAAGAGCGTTGGTGAAGAGAGCAATGTTTATTTGCAACAATCAGGTGTCATTGGAGGGGGAAATTAACCACATCAAAAAGGACCTATGCCGAAACGGATACTCCGAGAAACTCATAGGAGAAGTTCGGAAACAACTCGAAAAGACCAAAACAACCGAAGAAAGACCACAAAACCCCGTTCTCATTCTTCCCTATATCAGGGGTATCTCCGAGAAGATCAGAAGAATCGGAAATAAATACAACATCAAGAGTTGCTTTCAATCCGGCAGTACCTTACGAAGCTTCCTCACCAAGACGAAACCAGAGAACACAACAGAATCCAGCAAAAACTGTATTTACAAAGTCCCATGTGAATGTGGAGATTCCTATATCGGAAAGATCAAGAGGCCATTATCAGTAAGAATAGCCGAACACAAAAAGTGGACTCAACGAGGGGAAACATCAAAATCGGGAATTGCTGACCACGCCTGGACAAAACACCATCGAATTCTTTGGGACGAAGCTAGTGTTCTTCATAGAGAGGAACATTGGTTCAATCGGAAATTTATAGAAACCACCTATATAGAAGCCAATAGTGCCTTCAGTCAACCAAGCGTAGAAATTAAAAACGTATGGAATCCGCTCATGGACCGTTTTGTAGGAAGAAAAAGCGCGAAACCAAGCGCGTCACAAGACCGCACGTAATTACAACGTAATTACGCGCTAATTATAGACCTATAAAAGGACTCGTAGCATCTGATTTTGTCATTATTCACCAGAAGACGATTGCGGATTCAAGCAATTGAAACGTTGTGAAACATTTAAAAGAGATAGAAATCATTAAGATGATGGACGTCCGAAATATAAGTAATCAAGTTACTACATCGTCTAAAACATTCAATCATACTATTGTTTCATGCCAAAAACACGGGCACTTTCAATCTGTTGCGAACTTTTCAAAACTCAAGAATAAGAAGAAAATCATTTCGATAAACAATATTTAATCTAGATAATAATTGAATCTCGAACTAAATGGAATACACATGAATTGTTTTTAGAAAACTAAAATAAGGCTTCATAATCCTTTGTTTATGCTTGTTTACGTCCAAAATTTAAATGACCGGCCATGTTTCCAAATAGAATTACACTTCCAACATGGCGTAGGAGTATAAAAGTCGTCAAGGCGACTTTGGATATCAGATAACTGAAAATATACTAACTTTCAACGTTAGTCTGTCAGACAACTAACTTCATACCCGGAGCGCGACTGAAGTTGCTTATCCGACCACCACCATGCACCCCCTAAGGTTGAGGCCCGGAAGGATGAACTCCCCAGCACTCGTACGTACTCGAAAGCTTACCCCCCCTATCCACCACCCCCGCTCGTTAAAGCGGTTCCTCATTCTGATGACTGGCGATCAGCAGAATAAAATCTTACCGTTTGATATGGAGTGCCCAGCCAATTCTCGGCTTGAAGCTCCCTTATATCTGACATGAGTTGACTTTTAAACAATGACTTTACTTTACTGTGCATGGTGCCCCCCTGAAACTGGCTGAAGGCCTGAAAAAACTCTCGGCTGAGGGCCGAGTGCTGTGTGCTGAGTTAACTGAAATTGAAATTACTACTTGGTCGGTTCTTCTTGGTATCTGAAACATGAAGGCATGATTAATCGTGATTTGGTGCCTGTTGAAGTAGACGTTGGCGTCGCCGAAGGTCTCGCCTCCGCCGTACTTCTTCAGGGGTGTCGTTGTCTCCTTGGTTTACTGGACGTCTGTATTTGTCTCTGTCTCTGTCGTCTTGCTCACGTCTGTTCTCGTGGAGCTCCGTGAGCAGCGGGTTCGTGTGGATCTCTACTCTGTCTAGAGTAGTCCCCACATGTTGTCTGATCAGTCTGTCGATATAGTCTGGGTGGATGTCTAAGTCTCGATATATGAACCTGTTGGGCATATATTGTGGTGCGGCTGTTGCCATCCTCAGGCAGACGTTGAAGAAGGCCTGTATCCTTTGCCTATAACTGTTCGCGCATTGCCCCCAAGCAGTGGATGCGTACAATATAATAGGCAGAAGAATTGTCTTGATGAGGCGTAGTTTCAACTCGAGTGCCATGTTGCTCCTACGTCCGATGAGTGGGTACAGCTTATGCCTTGCGGCTTTCGCTATAGCTAATCTGTGGGAGACGTGCCTCTGAAACGTGAGTTTCTTGTCTAGGATTACTCCTAGGTAAACAGCTTCGTCTACCCATGGAATTCTCTCGTCGTTCATAGCAACATGGCCCTCGGGTGTCCTACGTCGCCTCGTGAACAGTATGGCCTTGCTTTTGTCTGCATTGATTCCGATCTTCCAACGATTGAACCACGGTTCCAGCTTGTTTATCTGAAGTTGCAGCTTCGATGTTACTCCTCTCTCATGAGATGACTCAGCAAAGATAGCTGTGTCATCTGCATAGAGAGCAAGTTTGGTCATGGGGTTGTCCGACATAGGCATGTCTGCAGTGTAGATCGAAAACAGGTGTGGCGACAGTACTGCTCCCTGTGGTACTCCTGCTTCTAGCTTCCTTCGTGAAGAAAGAGCATTTCCGACTTTGCATCGGTAATGTCTACCCCTTAGGAAGGAGTTTATCAGCTTGACCATTGGTATGGAGTATCCGGCATCAACCAGTTTTGCGATCAGCCCATCGTGCCAAACTCTATCGAAGGCCTTGGAGACGTCAAGGAAGACTGCTCCTGTAAGATGTCCTCTTCTCGTGCGGTTCCAGCTCTGGATGGTGGCGTCCACTATCCGGGTGACCTGGAGTTCTGTTGAGTGTTCCTGTCTGAAGCCGAATTGCTCATCTGGTAGGATGTTCAATTCTTCAGACATTGTCTCAAGTCGAGTCCTGATCACCCTTTCTGCGACCTTACTCATGGCAGGTGTTAGGCTGATGGGGCGGTGGTTTTGCGGGAACGTGTGGTTCTTGTTGGGCTTCGGAATCATGATGACCGTTGCTTCTTTCCAGCTGGATGGAAAGTGTCTAAGTCTGAGTATAGCGTTTATGATGTTTGTCAGAGCTGCTAGTCCTTTCCTAGGTAAGGCTTTTAGTGCCCTGACTGGGATGTCGTCTGGGCCCGGTGCTTTCCTGGTCTTGTCGTGTCTAAGTATGGCCTTGATTTCCTCTGGAGATGTCGGCTCTAGAAGAATGACTGAGTCGTCAGTTCTTCTGAGCCGTCGGATCGTCTGGTCTACGTGTGTTTCCGTGTCCTCGACCTCATCGGTGTAATCGATCTCGTTCTCACGGCACTGACGTTCGAAGGAGTCCGCAAAAGCTTCTGCCTTGTCCGTCTCCGTGAAAACGATGCCCATCTCACCATGAAGTGGGGGGCACGGTTTCCTTCGGCCGTGTCTGAGGACTTTCTGCGTCCTCCATAGGGAGTTGTCTTCGGCGTCGAGTTCGTCCAAACGTTCAGACCATTGTCGCTCTCTGAGTAGCTTCAGCTCTTCTCTCAACCGTCGAGACACGTAGTTGAGCTGTTGCTTGTCATCGGGCGTCAACGTTCTCTGGTAACGTTTTTTCTGACGTCGTCTCAGCCTGATCAACTCCCTGACCTCATGTGGGATCCCTCCTCGGAAGTCGAAGTTAGTCGTCTGTATGTCTCTGGAGCACCGTTCCATTGCTGTCAGAATTCCTTGTCTGAGTTCAGTCACCGACGCCTCTAGTTGGCGTGGTGTGTCGATCCTGGGGATGTTAATTTCATTGTGGACCGCCCTTTGGAAGCTTATCCGACCAAAAACTGAACCAAGCACAAGTAACGAAAAATTTAATCTTAAGCTCTATACTTCAGCTCTCCAAACTCTGTGAAGTTTCTTCACCATGGAATCTTTTTTTTGCCTGTATTAGGAGACAGTGTATTAGAATGCTCTTTTCGTTTCCGATTCAAAAGTTAGGTTGGGATCATTCCAGTTCCTCTTCTTTTATTATATACTTTTTTATCAAGCAATTTAACTATAGCAGTATGTCTTTGTCACTAGGATGAATAAATTAATAAATTGAGTAAATTATTATTATCTAATATCGTCCTCTGTGGTACATATTTGGAAAATGTTAGTTGTAAAGATGACTCCACGAAAATGTTTTCAACCCTACTGAAAAATTGCCCATTGCTTAGTTGAATCTTACAAGCTCGACCCTCCGTCGGGAAAAGGTTTAACATAACTAAAGTTGTCACTTGAATTGAAAGTTTTAAAAACGTTTTTCCCATTCCCAAAGTATTCACTAGTTGTAGTCAGTTGGGAAAACGTTCTGACAACGTCGTAGCTTGACTGATGTCATGGTCAACGTTAGGACAACGTTGTCTGGTAGCTTAGAGAGCATGGTTTCATAAATGACTAATATCTACACCAAGTACAACGTTAATTTTGGTGCAAGTATTATGTGGTTATAGTCACCAAAATGCTACTTGGGAAATTATTCACAGATATAGTCCATTGCAAGTGCACTTTAGGAGTATCAACGGAATTCTCTGCTAAAGCTGACTACAGGGTGGAAACTTGGAAATTTTGGAAAAAAAATTATTTTCTAAAAAACTATACATTCTGCCAACGTCAAATTATATGGTGGTATAGTCCATTGCAAGTATATTCTGAAAGTATCTACAAAATTTCCTGCCAAAGCTGACTACAGGGTGGAAACTTGAAAATTTTGAAAAAAAAATTTCTCTTTACAAAAAAAATATGTTGCAGTCATCGACGGAGGTGGCAAATGACAGTAGAAGTGTCTGTTATCTAGGAAGGTATGCCCTTCAAGGGTTAGGAAGCTTAAGTTGGATTATAGGGAAAAAAGTGGTTTGTTATATCGGTACCCGGTCGCCCCCCAGTGGCTAACGGTCTGAAAGTTCCGGTGAGACTTATGATATAGAGAAAAACGTTTCTTTCCGTTTGCCACCCTTTTAGATTTGTTCGGCTGAGTTATCAACAAAAGTATGAATAAATAATTTATTTTCTCTAATGCCAAACGTGGAAATGGGCGCAAAATTGGGGAACGATAAATAATTATATTTTCTTTGTTTTCGTCACATTGCGACTCTTTTCCATTTTTTTCTCTAAAAATAACCAGAATTGTCTATAATATAGTAAAAACAAAAAATTTACTTTTTCAACAATGTGGCCGACCTTAGTGATTGAAAGTGATTGTTTTATCAAATGCTTTCAACATTACAACAAAACACCGTGTCCATTGGAGACGTGAGTGAAATAATCGAACCATTTCACTTGATTTCGTTTTCAACAATATTCAAATCTTTTCGCGAACGTGTTAGTCTAACCCAGATAGTGTTCGGAAATGAAATTTTATATGGCACTTAAAACAAAACTTTTTACAAATAAAAGTTTTCACTAAACTCAATGTTATCTGCACGTCCTTTTCCTGTAGTTGGTACTGAAAGCTTTATCTGATCGGAATCAGCAATTATCACGAGGAAACGACATTCCGACTAGTCGTCCACATTCTTTTCGCAGCGGATGGGTTATCCTAGAGTTTATAAAGTGAAAATTTAACGCTTCATACGGGTGTTACGATTATCGAACGAGAGTCATTTTCTCTTCCTAGTTTCGAATACCGTTGTTATCACCATATCCTCGTTGGTAATCATTATAAGCATTATGAGTGGTAATGAGAGTGGTTCCATGTACCATATTCAATGAAAAAAGTATTAACCTTGTCTTATGAGAAAGACTTATTTATAAGCGTGTATCACGCTACAATAATCGTGAATAAGAAATCAACCACTTTGCACATGCCACTTTGATATGTTATTTAATAATAACTTTTGGAAAGGATTCATCAATCAACCTACCACTCAAAAAGATGATAATTTAGTGAATTGATCAATACTAGGATAATCAATATGAAGAGCAATAAACGAAAATGAAAAAAAAAATCTTGTTGAAATAGTTCCGAATGCCGAGATCGAACCCGATGCCTTCATGTCACAAGGCATCGCAGGAATTACATCTTACAGATACTTGTGCAATGTTCCTCATTGCAGAGGACACAATTGACACAATCGATAAATTGTAAGATGAAAGAAAAAGCTTCAAGATGACATATCATATCCCTTTACCTAAACCATTAAGTTTTCTTAATAAAGCCGGTTTTATGAAAAACATTATTTTCAAAGAATTTAATTTCAGGTAACCGTGGAAATATCAAGCTCATGACTTTTATAAGCAATTTATAAATATTGACGTTGTTTCAAAAAGTATCTCAAAATGAATGCAAATAATAATCATTCAAATGAATTTCTTATGAAATTATTATTACACACGGATCATGTGATCAAATTATTGCCAGAACTTGCAGAAAATTCAACCAAATGTAACACCAATGAACAAAAGGAAGCTCCTGTTACTTTAAATAGGGACAATATTGTTAACGTTCTAACATATTTTAATGCATATTGAGAAGCTTCCATTCGTAGTGCAAAAAAAGATTTCGGTCCATCACATGCTTCAGTAGGTACAACGAATTTTGGAAAATCAAGAAATGCATCCGTATAAATTGACCAAAGTTCAAACTCTCAAAACAAAAGACTTTGAACGTAGAGTACATTTTTAAAAATTTGTGGTTTCAACTGGAAGGAGCGCCAGCTCGTTCCACTTAGGAAGTTTCCAGGGAACTTTACGAATTGTTTGGCGATCGTTGGTTTGGGACCGTGGTATTGACCACCGAGATAACCCGATCTCATGCCACTTGACTTTTAAATCTGCTGTTTTGGAAGAGAGAGTGTACACTACTCCAGTGCCTACCTAAGAAGAACTGCGACTTATCAACAAAAAAGTATTATAATGAAAGAGCGATTATGAAAATGTATTAATATACGGGGTGTTCTATTAAAAAAAAAGTTGCTAGGACTTTTTGATAGAAGCGAAAACGTGACAATGCTGAAAATATTTAAGATCGATTAAACAGGTCAGGAAATGTATGATGTAAAATTTCTAGAAAAATCTTGAGTTGCGTTTTCCATAACTTTTAACCTACCATCGACCGTTAGTCAGGCTGTATAATAAGACTTCAACAAAATATTGGTGAAAGAGCAATTCATATCAAAATCGGGTAAACGAATATGCTGAAATTGAAGAAGAAATGGCTCAAAATCTGTCCAGAGCAACAAAGTACAAAAGTGCTGAAAGTGCCATACTGCTTGGGATAAATCTTGATGGGGAAGTCCACTACTGCCTCACTACCACTCCAGAATATTCGAAAAGTTTGTATTTATAACTCAGTACCGTCACTATCTACTAGCACTTTCATTTTCTAGTCTAGAACCTTGAAGAAAATAATGATAAGATACATTTTGGAACAGCTACAAATTATTACGAAATCAAGTTGCCCGAATGATATCCAAATGAAAAAAAAAACAATATTTTAATTTAATTTCTCACAATAAAACTTCTAGACAACTATAAGAATAAAAAACACCCAATATGAATGATAAAGATAAGCAGGATCTGCCAGAGTTGCTTCAAAATTCGGAAGTGATCAATAACTTTTTCATCGACAGTAGGTATTCCTCAAAGCAAAGGTAATGATAATATTAAGGAATACTATGCATAACCAAAATCTGTTATTCTGAATTTCAATTCTTGTATCAGAAGAGAAAAAAGTTTATCTAAAATGAAAAATGCATCCCCTGGTTCTGATGGACTTTCAATTGGCTTTATAAAGCTGTTGATATCTAAATATTTTCAATACTATACTGTTAAGTGGTGTAATTCTGAAAGCCGTGATTTTACCAATTCCCAAAATGAACAGTCCTCAGGCATTGAATGACTTTCAGGCCTATCCAAGGTAATGGAAAAAATCATTGAAATCGAACTGAGAGTACCTATACATGAATTGTAATAATATTTTATCAACCACCCAGTCTGGTTTCCGTCATAATCGCAGCTGCACAACTGTATTACAAACGATGAGAGCTTTTGTACAGCTCTCGTGATCCTAGATTTTAGCAAGGCATTTGATACAATCAGGCACGACATGTTGCTATCAATATTGAAATCCTGTGGTGAATCTCTAGAAAGTTTGCAATTATTTCAATCATACTCAACCGGTTGCTCGCAAGTAGTCAGAATGAAAGATCAGTTGTAAAGCATAGAGCAACCTGTAGAGGTGTGCCACAAGGATAAATTCTTGGCCCTCTGCTGTTCAAAATATATATTATCCAACTACCAAAATTTTTGGACCATTGTTATATTCAAATGTATGCGGATGATACACATATATACCACCCATTTATTCCTAGCGACGAGGTGATAGCAGAATTAAAAATTAATAATGACTTTAAAAACATTCCGAAATATCGTTCATTCATTATAAATCTTACAAACAAATTATTTAATTTTCTATTATTATTACAAAAACAACAACAACAATTATTATTCTTTATTTTGATGTAATTGTTTGTTGTATGGTTCTCTTTATCAAGTTTAACTAGAACTATTCAATAAGTTATATATTTTTTTATTTCCATTGTTACCTGATATGAAGGCCCTTAGGAAAAATTTTGTTCCTAACACGTGCGCAAAGTGACTTTTCCGCATGCAAACACTTATACAAACTCATTTTTGCGTCGTTCGCCTAACTGTATTTGCGTGCGGAAAAGTAACACTTTGCACACTTGTGAGACCCTATAGTACTTTCACAACTCTTTGTGCGACTGTTTATGGTCCCAGTTTGGATCAGGCTATGATCAACAGTAGCACCACAAGTGATTGAATTTTCGCGATAAGTCTGTCGATTCATTTCTGAACGAAACTGAATTGCTTCTAGAAAACACCACGAGTCCGTAGGACGAGTGGTGTTTACTCGATTTAATTCAGTTGATTTCAGAGATAAATTCAATCAAGAGTGGAATTTTATTAGACTATTTCACAAACGAAGTGGAAGGTAAACGATCTGAAATTTGTCAGAATCAGACAAAATTAGCATAAAAGTTAATCTGAGAAATAAATAAAGTTTAATAAACAGGAAACACTGATTAATTCCATAGAATTCATCCCAAATCTACTCGTTTTTAAATGCGTGCATAGCGTCGTTACTTATATTTGACGTTTAACTGTCACTTATAAGGAGTTGAAAACACCGAACTTGACAGACCAATCAGAGCCAAGAGTCATGTTAGGTATTATCGATAATCCGAACTTGACTAGAGCTTCTGATTGGTTCATTTGGCAAGTGCGTGAAATAGTGTAATACCACAAGAGAGTGAGAATAAAGTGAAAACTTGTTGCCAGGCAATAGACACGAGAGCCCGAAGGGCTTGAGTAGCTATTGCCAAATGGCAACCAGTTTGAGAAAAAATGTGGAGAATTATTTTCTACTTTATCGAACTCTCGTGTGGTATTCGATAGATTATTTTTTTATGCCCCAATCATAGACACATTCTCGATATAACATTTTTATTCATTACGGTTATCTAAATTCATTTTTCAGTTTGCATGCAAACTGATGACAGACGTCAAATCAAAAGTATCAGTTGTTGTCACACAATAGAAACAAAATACCACGAATAATCCCGAGGCAATAATCTAAGTAGAAAATTCCCACTATAATAATGTTGTGATTGGTTTGAAAGTACAACATAGCTTTAAATTGATGGTTTTTATTGGTTGCAAGATATGTCGAAAAATAATCAACAGAATCCGACGAGTTCAAAACTGGGATCAGAAAATATGACATGGTTCCCAAACTCAAAGAATTGGGATGGTTGACTAAGAAAAAACGGAGAGACGTTCTATCTCTTGGTTTATATCATGAAATAATATCAAAAAAACATAATAAATTACTGAAGTGACACAATATCAACATCCGATCTACTGACATGCCTACCTTATAGAACGAAGTTTTTCGAAAGTAGTTTCAAATTCAACGTTTATAAAATGTATGATGCTTTGATATCACACTTTTAATATTTCAAATGGTCTAGATTCAAATGGGCTATTACATCATATGTTGAAAATCAATAATATTCCGATATGTTACTTTTCAACTGCTTTTTTGTATGTTTACTTTTTCATTTTGATTATAGATAAGGTTAAGTTAGGATAAGTATTACAATAAATTAAACATTATAAAATGACCATGAGAAGAGTTGAGTGAAAGAACACTTCAGAGTGAACAATCCCTTGAGATTTCCGGAAAATTGTACATGGTATTATAGAACAGTGCTGATTGAGACAAAAAATATAAAAGCGTGAAAAAGTATTAAAAGCATGAGACCTACTGGAACAGCAGCAGAATATTATTCGAGTGACGGAAAAAATAAACTGGATTCGAAAAAATGTAGAAGGGTGGAACGGTGTGAACTTTTAGGGGTTGAAAGCGATATTTCATGGTTTTTCGCGATTGACAACGAAAGTTGACCTCATATCCAAAAAAGTTAAATTGCGAAGTTGTTGAAAATAAAAAGATCTACATCTTTAAATTGTATGAAACATTTTTCCACATTACCTCAAATTTTACCAATTTTTCAGTTTAAATTTTTTTTCTCGAGCAGAAATCAAATAATTTCACGAAATTTGGTGGAAATATAACTTAACATGTTTCAAGAGAGCTGTAATTTTTTTGTAGCGAATTCTTTTCGACAATATCCGAAAAAACGACCTTATTTTCAACTGAAAAGTTTTACCGACAAAGTTCATCTTTTCAAGCTGGCCTGCCGCCAGTTTTTTCGTTGAAGCGTCTACTTTCAGATTATGTAATGAAAGAGTAGTAATACTGTGGAATTTTTTTCCAGAAAACGCGAAAAAAAAACAGATTTTATTTATTTATTGATATTATTGAAATTATTAGTTGAAACCTTTCGGGAATAAAAATTTCATGTTACCTCAATAGGCACTAAAAATAAACAAGGACATGAATAAGGTTTTGATTATGATAGAAGGGCGAAAGGAGGTGAAATTTTGGGGGTAAAAATGGTTTCTCACGATTTGCAGCGAAAATTAACCTCAAAAAAAAAAATTGGGGAAAAAGTTGTTGGCAATAAAAAGATCCACAAATTTTGAATTGAAGATTTTACAACATAACTCAAATTTTTCGGAAAAATCATAAAAACCGTTTTAGTTTGGTTTAAATTTCTTTTTGTATGAAAATAGTATGTTTGTCGCAAAATCTAGTGGAAATATACCTTTCTATGTTCTGAATTAGATGTTTTTTTTGCAGCGGAATATTAATTTTTTTCGAAACTCTTTGAAGTACTCGGGGCGGCTCCTAGTTAGGCTGTTGCCAAAAAGAATTTTAAATGCCTAAAATAAAAAAGGAAGTAACAGGCAAGGACCAGGTGGAGAATATTGTAGACATTCCAACTTTGCCAAAAAAAAAAAAAATGAAAAAACACGAAGACACTCAAAATGGTGAAATTGGGATGCAGTGTTTAGTGATTGAAAAAGGTTTTTTGCGATTTGCGGCGAAACGTGACTTCTCAGCGGAAAATGTTCAATAAAAAAATTGTAGATAATAAAAAAAGGAAAACTTTTGTATTTAACACCTTTCGACATAACCTCAAATTGACCGTCAAAATGGCGAAGAACCATTTTTTGAAAATTTGAGGTTATGTGGAAAAATCTTGGAGACAATAGTTATAGATCTTTTTAGTGCCAACAACTTTTTCCTTTAACTTTTTTTTGTAGGAGGTTAATTTTCGCTGTAAATCGTGAGAAACCATTTTCACCTCCAAAAGTTCACATCCTCTCGCACTCCTATCATAATCAAATCCTTAGTGATGTCCTTGTTCATTCTTTGTACCTATTAAGGTAACTTGAAATTAATATTCTCGAAAGGTTTCAACTGGTAATTTCAATAATTTCAAGAAAAAATATGAGTATAGAACATAAATAAAAAAAATTGATTTTTGAAAATCTGTTTTTTTAATTTTTTCGCGTTTTCTGGAAAAAAATTCCACAGTAGTGCTACTCTTTCATAACATAATCTGAAAGTAGACGCTTCAACGAAAAAAACTGGCGGCTGGCGAGCTTGAAAGACGAACTTTATCGGTGAAACTTTACAGTTGAAAATGAGGTCGTTTTTTCGGAATTTTTCGCAAAAAAGAGGAAAAATCTGTATTTCGCTACTAAAAAATCACAGCTCACTTGAAACATAATAAGTTATATTTTCACCAAATTTCGCCATTGATTTTTAAGCGAGAAAAAAATTAATAACTGAAAAATTGGTTATTCCGATTTTCCCGGGAAATTTGAGGTTATGTGAAAAAATGTTGAATACAAAAGTTCTAGATCTTTCCATTATCAATAACTCTGCAATTTTACTTTTTTCGATAGGAGGTCAGTTTTCGTTGCAATTCTCGAAAAACTGTGAAATATCTCTTTCAACCCCTAAAGATTACCCCCTTCCATCATGCTTTAGTTTTTCGACTCCAATTTATTTTCCCGTCATTCAAACAATATATTGCTCCTCTTCCATTAGAACTCATGCTGTTAATAATCTTTTTATCTCAAAAATTCATCAGCACTGTTCTATTATTGAAAGACTGTAAAATAATGTGGAAATGAAGACATTTATTGTCATTATTATAACAACACTCTCACTAGTATGTTATCTTTCTGCGCGATTTCAGCTAAAACAGAAGAAGCCGCCCAATCCGTCCAGTCAAATCATGAAAGAAGTGATTATCTTCATTACATATCATTACGCGGTTGATGGTATTTCACGGTCTGTGACTGTATTCAGAACTGATGTGGTTATTGAATAATTTCCAACGAAAGAATTATGCATTGGTCATGGTTTTCTCGCTTTTACGATTTCAATTATTCAGTGTTATTGGGAAGTGGGTTAGTAAAGGACCATTTATAATGAAGTGGAAGTATTTGAAGGTCAATCGTGTTAGCAGAGCTTAAACGAATGAAATGTATTCCAGAAACGACGAAACCGATAACTGATTTTTCTTATATCAAAGAATTAAACATCAACTTTACAGCATGTTATTAAAATCATTAATTCTAAGTCTGACTGAACAATAATGATAATATCATTATTATTATCGAGAGAGTCGATATTGAGCAGGTACTGCGTTGATATTAATTTTTGTCACAGTTCTCTTCTATATTGATTAGTTCAACTCCTTGATAGTGATGTTTGCTCAACTTGCATTTCAGTCATATTTCTTTGTCAAAATTCCTAATTTTTGCGGAGCATTGGGCCTCATTAAAAAATCAACTGACTTTGAAGTAAATGGGCAATATTGAAATGATTTTTTCTCAATTTGCTTCAAATCTTTACCAAAATTAAATTTTGATCCCACATGCTTGGTTCTGTGACTAATTTTTCTCATTTCCAGCACTTTCATGCAAGCTTGATTATCCTCATATATGATAATTTGTGGCAGAGATCGATTAAAATCTTGGAAGAGTCCTTTGAGTTATATTCCCCTTTGACAGGATGCCGAAAGTGCAGAAAACTCTGCTTCAGCAGATGACAGCAACACAAGATCGCTTCTTGCAGCGCCAATTGAACATGGCTGACTTTGTAACTGTGGGCACTATTATGTATTGTTGGTATACCCTGTATACGACGATCCATAGTGTAGGAAACCATACTCATATTTTTTCTGTTTTATCTTATTATCTTAAATATGAAACACCAAATTTTCTTAAATTCTGAGTTGTTGAATTTTTTGCGCGAGTTCATAAACAGGCACGGGACAAAAATTTAATAGTAGCAAGTAAAATTTGCATACCACCAAGTGAAAATTTGCATACTATATGGCTTCATCAGCCACAAAAAAATTAGATTCCTGAATTTGATCACTCGCTGTTATTGATGTAATTTGAGGAACATAATGTAACCTACCGATATTAAACTCTTTATTAGAAGCAAACTTTTCATTTTATAGCCTCAATCTACGTTTTATTTGCAGTAGGTGCTCAGTTTGATAACTACTAGTGACAAGTAAATTTACCGTTGATGAAGAATGATTTACTCTCAAATAACTCATATACTTAAATCTACAAAAAAATATATCAGTTGCACTTTTGGATAGTTTATTATTGTCTTACCTTTAATAGCTCTCATTCTACTTTGATATCAGGAGACACCGGACTAAATATGGAATTATTTTCTGGAGAAACTCTGTAGATATTTCTAGGATACACATACTTCCGAAAAAATGTGTCAGGTATATTTATAAGATGAAAAAAAAAACGATAGCTGCAGAGAAGCTTTTATTACAAGCAACATTTTAACGTTGATAAATCTATGTATATATATATATATATATATATATATATATATATATATATATATATAGGGTGTCAATTTGAAAACTTCCCACCCTTAATATCTTCCTTCCAGTAAACAATATGAGTAATCGAAAAAACAGGTCAATTTTATTGTCAAGGGGGACACTTTCACGGACTATTTGTAGCCCTCGTGGTTCAACCCCCTAGGAGGGGTAGATGTTACCCTTAGAATTTTAAATGGGAAGGGGGTCAAGTGGCACATAATTTTGATGGGCCTTCAATTCTTGTTCCAATGGTACCCTGACTTATTATTTTGTGATGAGCATTTTCCGAAAAATTGCGTTCTAAACTAACAGAAGTAATTATTAGAACGCCTATACTGAGATGCATTATTGTATTGACTCCCTTTAATAAAAATGGTTAGAAGAGTAGGTGGCACCGCTCCAACCCTTGAATGACAGGAATAAATTTATTACGCATGGGATTTTTTATTTGGTTGTTATTTTCCTTCTACACAATAAAATTTAATTTGCGAGAAAGACATTTCCAACATAAAATCTACTTACGCTTATCTTATTAGCTGTTCGAAATGTTGTCCATTTTGCTCTAAACAGTAATACAGTCTGTTTTCGAACTCCCCTCTAACATTACGGAAAACTTCACAAGGAATTGACCGGCATGCTGCTGTAATTCGTCTTTTAAGTTCGTCAATATCAGAAGGTTGTGTTTTATAAACAACGGATTTAAGATGCCCCCAAAGAAAGAAATCTAAGAGTGTTAAATCCGGTGATCTCGAAGGCCATTCAACTGCTCCCCTTCTGCCAATCCATCTACCCGGAAATCTCTCGTTTAACCACTGTCGGACGGGAAGAAAATAATGAGGTGGAGCACCGTCCTGCTGGTAATGTAACAGATCCTCCTGCAAAAGTTCATTACCTTCTGCATCAATTTGAGTTTCTAGCTCGTGAGTTATAAGAGGATCGATAGTCTCTTCAAGCATATCAAGGTACAGATTGCCAGTCAAGTTTTCTTCCAGAAATAATGGACCAAGAATAGCATTTCCAAGAATACCAGCCCAAACATTAACTTTTTGTGGGTGTTGTGTATGCCCTTCCCGAAAAATATATGGGTTTTCGTCACTCCAATAGCGACAATTTTGTCTATTAACATTGCCATTCAGAAAAAATGAACACTCATCGCTGAAACAGATGTTTAACAGAAGATTAGGGATGGTATTGACTCGATGAGACATGATTTCACAAAACTCTATTCTTCTATCATAATCATCCTCGTGGAGCTCTTGAAGAATCTGCATTTTATATGGATGAAATTTATGCATTTTCAATGTTTTTCTTATAGTCTCGCGTGACATTCCCGTCTGTTCTGATACTGATCGTAAGGAGCTCGTGGGCTCTGCAGCAAATGTTCCCAAAACTTCAATTTGAGCTGCTTCATATAGTACTCTGGGGTTATTTCTTTTTTTATTTGTCACTGAACCAGTTTCGTAAAACTTATTCTCCAAATCAAGCACATACCGGTGACTTACATTACAATTTGGATGTCTTTCGTTAAAAAGACATGCCGCCCTTCGTGCGCACTTTCCAACTTCGCCATAAATTACAATCATTTCAATTCTGTCTTGAAGAATGTAAACCATTTTTACACTTTTATACACTTATTAAAGTAATTCCTAAACAGCCCAACAGGTACAACGGTATTCACAATACTACCACATAGTTCAAATTTGCTAACCAATTTTTTGCCGGAAAACAGAAACTTTTTACAGCAGAAGTAGCAAAAAAGGAAGGCTATCTGTACAATTTCTGCGATGACACTTAAAAATTCAGCATTTAATAAACACAACTTTACTACCATCTACTTTTACTATTAGACTACTTTTTTATTTAAAGCGTTTGGAGCTAATGGCTAATGTTACCCCTAATAAAGGGTTGGAACGGTACCACCTAATATTCTAACCAGTTCTGGCCAAACCATGCATCTCAGTAGGTATAGGCGTTCTAATAATTACTTCTGTTAGTTTAGAACGCAATTTTTCGGAAAATGCTCATCAAAAATAATAAGTCAGGGTACCATTGGAACAAGAATTGAACGCCCATCAAAATGATGTGCCACTTGACCCCCCTTCCCATTTAAAATTCTAAGGGTAACATCTACCCCTCCTAGGGGGTTGAACCACGAGGGCTACAAATAGTCCTTGAAAGTGTCCCCCTTGACAATAAAATTGACCTGTTTTTTCGATTACTCATATTGTTTACTGGAAGGAAGATATTAAGGGTGGGAAGTTTTCAAATTGACACCCTGTATATATATATATATATATATATATATATATATATATATATATATATATATATCAGTAGTATTTGTTTGTAACAGAAAAAAATCGGAACTTTTCATTGACTGTGAAAGGGATCACGTCTACAACACAAGAACAAAGAATGATCTTAGGAATGAGAAATGTAACTATACATACATACAGAGAAATGTCAAATTTAGCATTATAAACATATACAATAAATTTTCGCTCACTCCAAGAAATCTTCCAATCTTTCAACTATGAAACGTTTGAAAAACTACCTCTTAGGAAAACCTTACTATAACTTACAGGAATTTCTAAAACATAGTATACTTACTTTATGAATGTTAATTATATATTTTTGTTTCATGTGTTAAATCTACTTCTGTGATAATGTTGACTATGTATATACAGTTTTTATTTATTACTGACATGTTCCACACTCCTCGGAGTTTATATGTTTACATATGTAACCGGAGCAAATAAACGATCTATCTATCTACCTATCTATCTCACTGAAAATTAAACACGCAAAGAATCTATACAAAAAGAAGATAAAATCTTAAATTTTGTCTATGAACACTGAACAGGAGTGTTTTTGATGAACTCATCGGTCCCTGATATTTATTTATATTATTCGCATTTCTGTGTATCTACACTCAATATATTTCTTTGTCTCACATTTGCATTATTGTGGCTTACTTTTGCTATTCTCTCTGTTTCTCTATTATTATGTATAAAAATGTGAATGTTTTATATGTTTATGATTTCAGTCGACATTTTTGTTTTTTATAGAGCAGCAAATACCCATAGACAAGCTTACTGAGAGCTTTTTTGAAAGATAGCAACCTCTATTTACCCTACCTACACTTTTAGTTCAGATTGGACATTTTGTGTTTTGGTAAATAAAAATAATTATCATATTATTATTATATTAACTGCGTTCACAATTTCTTGAGGTTTGGAATAGAAATTATTGGCATCCTTCATAATTCCAGGATTCTTAGAATTGCATTGTTTATTCTGGATAAAATTCCAAACAGTACTTGGATTTTTGTGTATACTGTTTTCACTATCATTGATGAAGTTTTTGGTTCTTGGACCGTTCTTCGAATGACAATTCTTTGAACGACAGTTATTGGAAAGATAGTTCTTCGAAATGACAGTTCTTCAAATAGACAATTCTTCGAAATAAGTTATTTTATATAGTAAGGGTTAAGATTGAATGCCAGAAGCAGGTAATTAATAATGAAGTGTAGGTAAAAAATAAACAAATTGGAAATGTATTTAATGCTTTTCACACACTATACCGGATGTAACAGGATCATGGTACACCCCCCGTCCCTTCGTTAGTTTTGAAGGTAATAGATTGAAATTTGGAATATCCCATATACATAATAAGCGGCACTTTTCGACCTATAAATGATTTTTTTTCACTTCCGGTTTCGCCGGAAGTGATACCAACTTTCGATTTTTAAATGGAACACCCTGTATATTATTACATTTCTGAAATCTGCATAATTTTCTGAATCCAATGATACCACATAAGTAACATTTCAAATGTCGACTTTTTTTATAATTTAATTTTTAGTTTTCCATTTAAGTTTGCCATGATGGTTCCGATTTATTCCAAGTCTAATACTAGAAAAATCGAAATCCCGTCAAAAATACTAAATTGCGTTTTTTATGAGCAAATAAAGTTCATCGTAATCGTTTTTGTGGTAAATCTCAATTTTTTCAAATGGAACCATATTGGTACCGTGGTACCACTTATTAGTACTATTAATAAGGAATTTATCAAATGTGCGATCAATACAATCAAAATTACAGCTGAAAGAAAATAAGAAAATACAATTATTTTGTTCTACTTTAATACTAAGAAGTTACTAAGGTGGCTTTGAAATACAAAAAATTAACATAAAACATTACAGCAATGGTTCGAAATGCTGTCCATCAACGTCAATGCACTTCTGAACTCGCTTAGCTGTTTCTTGAAGAACGTTTGCTAATTGCTGGGCCGTTATACTATTAATTGCGGGTCTTACTCGCAACTCCAGGTTGCAACGGCGGTTGCATAGACAATGTTTTTTAAATGGCCTTAAACAAAGAAATCAAGAGGTGTCAAATCAGGTGATCTTGGAGGCCATCGCACAGGACCATTCGTAGAAATTACGTTTTCTTCGAATGCCTGTTCAAGGTAATCACTTACTGTTCTCGAATTATGGGGAGGAGCTCCATCTTGTTGGAAATACATTCCCTGTCGTAAATGGACAGGTGATTCAGTTAAACTGTCCTCAATTTCATTTTGCAGAAATCCTAAGTACCTATCTAGCTCCATTCAAGGGTCCTTCAAATATTATTGGACCAATGATTCTACGACCGAGTATTCCAAACCAAACATCGAAACCGAACCGCACTTGAAAGTTACCCTCCCGCAATAAATTTTGATTTTCTTGTGACCAATACCTTGTATTTTGTCGATTAAATAATCCCATATTTGTAAACCTAGACTCGTCCGAAAATAAAATCCTTCCCAATAAAGCATTGTTTGGCTGCACATTATTCTGCAAGATCCAATTGCAATATTCCATCCTACGTTCATAATCATTTTCGTACAGGTGCTGGTGCAATTGATATTTGAAAGATTTATAATTATGTTTGTGCAAGATTCGGCTTACTGTTTGGTGACTAATTTCCAATTCAAACCCAATTTGCCTTGAAGAAACAGTCTTATCAACTTCTATTCGAGCTAAAACATTAATTTCCGTCCTTCGTCAATGATAACGTTTTCCTCGGGATCATGGTTAGGCTCTCTTCGGAATTGATTTTCAAGACGATTAAAATAATTTCTCGCTGGACATTGTCTATCAGGATATCGGTCGGCATAAAGGTTTCTAGTCGCAACGGCATTTTTCCTACATTCTCCATAAATAATTAACATGTCCACTTTTTCATCCCTTGTATAAATGTGCGGCATTTTGAACAAAAATAACAACTAATGTAAAGACTTTTCCAATAGGTATACAATAAAAACACCGATTAACCAACAAATATTTAGTTGACAATCTGAAGAAATAATTTCATTGTTTTCAAAGCCACCTTAGTAACTTCTTAGTATTAAAGTAGAACAAAATAATTGTATTTTCTTATTTTCTTTCAGCTGTAATTTTGATTGAATTGATCGCACATTTTATTACCAGGTATGGATAAATTCCTTAATAATAGTACTAATAAATGGTACCACGGTACCAATATGGTTCCATTAAAAAAATTGATTTTAACCCCAAAAACGATTTCGATGAATTTTATTTGCTCATAAAAAACCCAATTTAGTATTTTTGACGGGATTTTGATTTTTTTATTATTAGACGGGTCAATTGGAATAAATCGGAACCATCATGGCACACTTAAATAGAATACTAAAAATTAAATTATAAAAAATTTCGACGTTTGAAATGTCACTTATGTGGTATCATTGGATTCAGAAAATTAGGCAGATTTCAGAAATGTAATAATATACAGGGTGTTCCATTTAAAAATCGAAACCGGAAGTGAAAAAAAATCATTTATAGGTCAAAGAGTGCCGCTTATTATGTATATGGGATATCCCAAATTTCAATCTATTACCTTCAGAACTAACGGAGATACGGGAGGTGTATCATGATCCTGTTACACCCGGTATGTAAGTTTTTGAAAATACATTATTAAGGAATGAGGAGTTATTTTTTAGTCTGTTTGAACTGATCTTACGTAGACATTTGCATTCGAGTGCGTGGATATTGAAGATAAAAATCTTATGAGAAGTTATTTTTCATAAAAATATAAAATTGAACCAACTCATTTCGAGAAATTGCGTATTTGAAGAATTGTCTATTCGAAAAATTGTCTATTCGAAGAATTGTCTATTCGAAGAATTGTCTATTCGAAGAATTTTCTATTCGAAAAGTTGTCAGTTCGACTAACTTTCCATTAGAAGAACTGTCCTCCGAATAACTGTCTTTCGAAGAATTGTCATTCGAAGAACTGTAAAGGTACCGAAGTTTTTATAGGCTTCATTCATTTTTGCTTGACTGCAACAGAAACAAAAATGACGTCCGAAAACGTTTTTGATTTCACTCGATAGCTGTTCGTGTCTTCCTTCTGTTCACTTTCTTCCGACCGATACCGGTATGTTTTATGTTTGTTTATCTCACCTTGAACCTCCTGCCAGTTCATTATAAATGTAAATGCGTGATTCCCACGTTGGTACTCACTTATAGCGTGCACTAGAGACAATAAACGTGAGTTGTACAAGTACTTTTACCGCTGCATGATCTTCTCTTTCTTCGACCTTGATTGACTCTCAAAGCATTTAGCAGTGAATGATATTCTCAGTGGTTTCGGAGTTTGTTTGAATTATTAGTCACAGTGAGATTCTTTTCACATTTTTTTGCACTTGCTGTAGGGGAGACCGGTCTCAATTTCTCACTATAGTAACTAACAACCCAATGTTACCTTGAGATAAAAAAAAATTAACACCATGAGACCTACTGAAAGTGAGCAAAATTCGTAGTCGAGAAAATGGAGGAGGATGTAACGGGGTGAACTTTAAGGGGTTGATAATAAAAAGATCTACAACATTTGTACCAAACATTTTTCCCGGGAAAATCGGAAAACCCGATTTTTCAGTTTTTATTTTTTTTCTCGAGCAAATATATTTTTTCTCACGAAATTTGGTGAAAATATAACTTTTTATGTTTCAAGACAGCTGCAATTTTTTTGTAGCGAAATACACATTTTTCCTTTTTCATTCGACAAATTCCGTAAAAACGACCCCATTTTCAACTCTTCTCAAGCTCGTCAGCCACCATTTTTTCCGTTGAAGCATCTACTTTTATACTATGTAATAAAAGAGTAGCATTACTATGGAAAAAATCCAGGTAACGCGAAAAAATTTAAAAACAGATTTTCAAAAATCAGTTTTCAAAATTTTTGTTCTAAAGTCATATTTATTTATTAAAATTATTGGAACTAACAGTTGAAACCTTTTGAGAATATTGATTTCATGTTACTTTAATAGGCACAAAGAATAAACAGGGATATAAATGAAGATTTGATTATGATAGAAGGGCGAAAGGAAACTTTTGGGGGTAAAAATGTCTCACGATTTGCAGCAAAAATTAACTTCCTATTATACAAATTAAAAGAAAAAGTTGTTGCCAATAAAAAGATCTACACCTTTTGTATTATACATTTTTCCACATTACCTCAAATTTCATTGTAGTCAATGTAGAACGTAGTTTCTGGTATTCAATTACATTTTTAATTTTTTAATTTTTAATTAAACTTGAGGTGAGTAGGAAAATAGTCACTTTTGAAATGTTCTGATATATGTTTTGGGTTCTACAGTATTTTATCTTATTGACAATATATTTTTTATTTTCTATTTATACACAACTTTGTCTATATAATTTTAACTATTTAAACATGTATATTTTGTCTGTCTGAGATCGTAGCATATGACATTTATAGATCCATTTACTGCAGCCCTGAAGATGACGGAAATTCTCGTCGAAACGTTGGCAATAAAATGTATATTTTTGAATGATGCGTCCACTTGCTCTTGACCGTTGAACAAGATAAAAATAGAATATTTTGTTCTTTCCAGCAATTGATTTTGATAGGTATGTAAGTGTAATTTGTTGAATAGTTCATGCTGTATACCGTAATTGGATTTTGTATATGTTCAATAGTTTAATAATAATAAAAAAAAAATTATTGGCTTAATATCCAGATGCAAAATTGCCAAGAAAAAAAGTGAACATTTGGCGTTATTGGTCTACTGTTACTAAAGTAATATTGTCGCAATATTCTCGAAAAAATATTGGCCTCGAAACATTCGTTGGTACAATATATTGGGATGATATTGCTACAATTCCACGTGTAGATTGTTGAATTTCGTACCATCAAATGCTGATTGTTATTTAAAATTTATTCCATTCAACCTATACCCTATACCTTGTTACGATCTTTTGATAAATTCGTCTTTAATCAAACAGTAGGGCTCATATCGCGGCACCACCCTGTATTCGAATTTATTTTATGCACCGTCCAGGAACTTATTTCTTATCTGTTTTTGTTAGCGCGCAAAAAGAACCGCACGGTTCCTTTTCGGTTATTTTCATTAGAACAGACAAGTGACAATTACCTTGGGGTCTCATGATATTATTTGGAAAATATTGGGTTCCTTTTCGAAAGTGAAATTACGTCTAGACGGATACACATATATTGTCCTTCCGGAATTGCGACTTTTGGAAAAGTGTATTTGGCACGTTGCAATTCCTATTCGAATCTGATAGTTGGATATCGGATTGATCTTGGCCCTGAGGAAAATAACATCTCCGCGGTGTTAGGTTAATCGGCATTGGGAGGTGAGCATTGAATTACCGTTTGTAGCGTTTTCATTCTAATGATTTCCATTCTTATCAACGCGGTGTTATAATGCGGATATAATTTCAGATGTTATATGGTGTCGAGAAATTTCAAATTCCTTTTACCACGTAAAATACCTACATATGCAGTGTCTACTGCTCGGAAACGCTATTTTGACCAGAGCATCATATTGAAATCGAAATAATTCAGGATTCCTTTGTCTGGGCGGACCTGTGGACTGGGAAAAAAAAAGAACTGGCAAGCTGTTCACGGTTTTTCACTCTGGACGACGGCTCTTTACAATCTACGAAGGAACGAAGGCTAAGTACCTCGCAGAGGATTTGAAATTTCTTCATTAGATAAATTTGATGAGTTTTATTGCCTTTTTTTTATTGGTTACAAAAGCAATGGGTCTTACTGTTGAATCATAGTGTTACTCGTCATAGTATAGTATAAACTGAGAGAGAACATATTTTTTATGCCTATTTACTTGTATGTTATTTAACTATTATCAAAATTAGTTCAATGAAAATCGTTGCACGTACTTTTGCATTGAATAAGTGTCGTTCAGCGGTTTAGGGATCCCTCTTTTTCCTAATTATATAAGGAGTACTCGTAACTATAGGGAGTCTTTGCTAATTTATTATTATATTGATTAAAAGTTTTGTAAAACGAGTCTGTTATTGTTTAGTGGTTTCTCTCTTCAGATAAAGTCAGCCGGAGCAACGCAAAACTACTTGGCGACCATTGGCCACTATTTTTTTGTGTATGCAATTATTATCGAACTGCACGACCCTGTAAGTTGTTCAAGAGCAAGCACATTACTTGCCGTACTTAACCCTACAAAACTATTTATTTTTTTTTATCTTCCTGTAAATTAACAGACAAACGGGAGGACGTAATAATCTATACCCATATCAATTGATTCTAGGTCAAATGAATTTTGTATCCACTCTCACCCAATTTCTCTATTGTCAGCTGCTGATGTTCTTTCATTAAAACGTCATAAAAGTGTGAACGTGATCAACACTGATCGCTAGTTGTGAAGATGGTGAATAAGTACATCGAAAATTGCAGTGCTCATATGAAAGAAATGCATAAATTATTATAATTAGCGTGTATTCTAGAAACAATTATATTCATTCAATACTTCAGCCACTTCGGGCGAGTCGAATTTTACAATATGTATGGGGATCTTTGAAACAGTCAAAGAGAGAAAGTTAAAAAGAAAATATAGGGTGTTTCAAATTCGATCATAACCATTGGGATCTAGAACACTATGAGAAAAACGAACTTGGTTAAATTGGGACAAAGGACAAAAGAAAAGGGAACAAAACCCTATATGAAAAATGGATTTCAGCAAACTAATAAAATTTCTGTAGTTTGTTTGGTCCAAAACCCTATACAATTTTGATAAGTTAGAGGAGCATTGTACTATTAAGAAAGCTGCCAGAGGCGGCAAAGTAGAATAATTCAAAATTCATTGTTATTGTATTTTCCATTGAAAAAACATCATGATTTATATGATTGCGATGCATTTTTATTGCAAATTTGATCTCATCAATGGTCAATAATACCCACATGTATACAGTGAGCACCAAAACTCAACAAATTCAGTAATTACATATAGCGAAGAGCATGAAATAATAAAAAAGTTTGAAACGAAAATGTTCAAATCAATAACAATGAGTTACTCAGTGCAATTGCATGGATGAAAATATAACAGATTGGTATCTCGTTCTCAGATTTTCCGAATTATATCGTTGAAAATGAGAAAATCAGAAAGTCATTCGGTGAAGTACGTTCAAGGAAGTGACACTGCACATTCTGGAAAGACATGCATGTCTGCTCGAAAGTGAGGAGGTTTGAAAATTATTAGAAGTGGAGTAATGCACTTGTTTGCATGAACATGGGTTACAACAAAGTAATATCTATTATTATACAGTGTGTCCAACATCGAAAAACACATTTAAAAAAAAGAAAATTGAATAGAAAATCAATACTTGAAAACCTCTTCAGATCAGTAGCTTAACTGTTGACTCAATTATCTTCAATTGATGCGAAACAATTCAGGCATACCCGGGAATCATTGTTAATTTCTTCCTCTTGTCTGCCTATAATACAGAGCATCTACGAGTTACGCTTATAATTATATTTTCTTCATCTTCCTCCCGGTCAATTCTTTTCAATTGTTTTAAAGCAATTTCACACACGTAAATGAATGAAATAGTTACAAACATACACATTCCTCTTCGCAAGAACATTAGATAAATAATCGTTACATTTTACGTGAGAATACTGTATTGGTTGATAGCTCTTTGAGTACCCTAAACCTAACTCTGACTTGAATGTGATTTACCTGGACTGTTTTCCATAATATACATTACAAAAATATTATAACAACGTCATTTAAATAAATGAAGAATAATAATGGCCCAAAACGGACCATTGGGGCACACCTACATTAATTTGCGTTCTACCCGAACAAAATTAATCTAGTTTCAATCTCTGCTGCCTATTGGTTTGGTAGTTCATCATCCAATTCAACGCCATTCCATCAATACTATGAAGGGCAAGAAATACTGCAATAATTAGCAATAATTAGCTCCTGTGCTTTTCTTCTAATCTGTTAAAACAGATCGTAATGAAGTTTCACAACTACTTACTACAAAAACCTAACTGATATTCACTGTTGTTTTATTGTTTGAATACTCTTCTCAACTCATATCCCATTCTTCTGTAGCGACTTCGTTTAGAATTGACAATACATTGGCCAAAAATTGGTCATCTCCATGATTTAAATCCCTTTATGTGTAGTCAATGTTTTTTATATTATTTTCAATTTGGAATGTTTTTGTTTCATTTGGTAGAAACTTTTTTCGTGAAATTTTTATATTACGGTGTGAACTCATTTTTGTTGAATCAAATACAGTTACATCTGAGTCCGTATCCGTGAAAACTACATCTATCAAGGACCCTCCTGTAGCAGTTAAATATGTGAACTCATCAACTAAGTTTGAAAAAACAATGTCATCTATATAGTTTTTTAGTCTTATGCCATTTTTGTATTCGATTCCAAACAATTCAAATCAAAATCGCCACAGAATTTTTTTCAGTGATATTCTCTCCGCACCAATCTTAAAATAATTGCTAAAACTGAGAGATTAATATAAAACAAAGACAATATATGTTTTTCAGTTTAAATAACACCGATACTCCCGTTATTCAAAACACCCTATCAATACACTTTTTTTGGTCCATATTGCATTTCCACTTGTATGTCTACTACTACTATCGGTTCTATCAAGTATATAGTTATCTATATTGATTTCTGAACTGAATGTATCGTTTGTACAATAAGTTTCTGAACGACTTACTATTGATGGTTCATTAATACTAACAAAAGTTCTGATTCCATCAATATATGCGAGTAAACTTTGAGCTATGAAATATAAAATAAAAGTGACTGATAAAAAATAGTATATTGTGTATCTAGTTGTAAAAGCAATACATTCCCGGACGACAATGTAAATTGTTGGCCGAAGCATTAAGCCGAGGCCAACAAGTATTGAAGTCTGGGAATGTGCTTTTACTACGAGGTACACATACTATTTTTTCTGAAATCGCAATCAGCATTATCAAAAACTAAGGAATTCTACATATTGTTTGCGTGAATTCAATAACTAAAATGTAAACAAGCCGGCAAAAATTTTCCCGTATCGTTTTCGATACGGGAAAGTACTTTCCCGTACCGTTTAGGTCCGAAAACGGTCCGAGAAAGTTCGTTGCTTAGCAACGGACTAAAATACTAGATTAGCGTATTTTGAGGCCTGAAGTTGCTCCGAGAAAGTGGGCATTCTTGAACGATTTCAGAAAAATTGGTTTTATACAGGCAGTCTGTTATTCTTTATACCTCGACTTCTATCTATTATTTCTATTATTTTTTCCATCACCTATACTTCACCTACATATTCGGAAATCAGTACTTTTTCAAATATAAAATTTGAATAATTCAATATTGAAATGAGATGCAGATATTTTTTATTTCCTTAACTGCATCATGTAAATAACTTTTTGTTTTGCCCAACGAGGGATTCAGAGATTTACTAAATTTGTTCTCAAGCTTACCTCATTGAGTTTGTCAAATTTGTTCACCAAATTTGTCAAACCAACTGCAATTATAACATGGTTGACAAGTGTGAATGACTCCGTAATTATTTTAATATCACAACAAATCTATGCTCAGTTTTGAGGAGATTATTCCATTCCTTCCTCTCTTCCTCTGCATATGTAATGTTTCTTAGGACAATGACGTTGATTATTCAATAAAAACACTATTTTTTTTCAGATCATACTCATCCTGTTCCTCAGCCTAGCCATACCAGTAAAACCTGAAGAGAAGCTGAATGAAGCCAAAGATAGAATAAGTACAGAGACCAAACCTTCAGATAGAATTGTTCTGCAGAAGTCTCAACAGTATTCATCGACCAAAGATGAACCATCCTTTATGTCTAAGATAGCCAGCTGGTTCAATCCCTTTGGAGGAAGTACCGCAGATAAAAAGAACGATCTAGTACCAGCAGAATCAAGATACAGCGGGCCATATTACCTACCCCAATCACCTCCAGATGGAAGTTACGAGAGAGATTGTAACCCTTGCAATCAAGAGCCATGGGTCCCAATAGAAGGCCATAATAAGATACAGAGCTATGGCTCTTTGAATCAATATCCTAGTTCAGTATCAGATGTACATAATTTTTTTCCACCAGGTAGTGGATTCAAAGATACTTCTAGCTTATTTAGTCTACCAGCTCCATATTTTAAACAGAAATTAGAATATGACTTTACCAAAGCTGATCAGAGACCGCTGAAATTCTCATATGGTCCTCCTAAAAACAAATATGGTCCTCCAAAACCGGAGTATGGTCTACCAAAGCCTGGATATGGTCCTCCAAAACCAGAATATGTTCCTTCAAAATCTGAGTATGGCCCTCCCAAATCACAATATGGTCCACCCAACCAATCGTATGGCCCTCCTTTCTCCAAATCGAGTAATGGGCAAATATTGATAGCTGATTACATGCTGCCACCTCCCGTCAATTTCAGAGTCCCTTCATTGATTTATGGGCCACCACAAGAGAGTTATGGTCCTCCAAAACCTATTTACGGTCCTCCACCAAATTCACAATACGGCCCACCTCCACAAAATCCTGAACATCACCCTCCCCCACAAAAACCAGTTTATGGTCCACCACCAAATCAGAATTATGGACCGCCACCAAATGTAGACTACGTTCCACCTCCCCCGCCAAATTATGGCTCTCCGCCAAACTATGGACCCCCAAAATCCGTGTATGGACCTCCCAACACAGTGTATAGACCTCCGCCAGCTCTTGGGTTACAAACAGATCAAAGTCAATTCCAAAACTCCCCAATAACAGTACTGCAGCAAACACAAGACAGGTCACCGGGACTGAGTGAGAATTTGGTTCCTCCTCAGGTCGTTAACATCAACAACCAACCTCCAACAAGACCAACAGTATTTTCTGATGTCAATACAGCTAATTTTGCCCAATCTGTCGTTCCATCAGACAGCTATGGAGATCCAGTAACTGAAGACAATCTCGCGTATTTGCTACCTTTCGATACAGTACCAGCTTCGAGCGGTGACAGCGATACTTTCAACAGACCCATTCTGCTACCAAATATGAGCCCCGTGCCTCTGTTACCAATGTATGAATACAGAAACTTCAACCAGGGGTTCCTTTCGAAAAGCATAGACTATGAACCACCCAGACATCAAAGTAACAGCGTGCAGATACAACAAAGTGTCAAGGTTGCTGACTATTTGGCATCTATAGAGCATCCAGTGAGCGTAGTTCAATCGCCCCTGATAGAGCTGTCGGTTAGGGAAGAGCCGGAAGGTAGGAATCAACGTTTCCGGGAATCATCAGACGATTTTCATTCAAAATCCAATACTGCTGCATTCCACAATAGCCTCAGCCAGCATGTCCAGAAAGGAACTCCACAATATAGTGATGGTGGGGCACATGTGAAATTAAGTGAAAATCCAATTGTAGTGGAAGATATCCACACAGCAGCTAGCAACATCAGCAATACAATATCTATATCCAACAGTACACTTGTTAGACGTTACAATGATAAGGATCTCTCAATTGCTTCTTTCGACAAACTCAATGACATCAAGTCCAGCAGTAGTAGCGCTTTGGATGAACAGGACCTGATCAAAAAGCTTTTGTTAGAGCAGGGTATCCTAGGCAATCCAAAAACCAAGGTTGTTGGGATCAACAAAATCGAGCAAACGAATGGCAACTACAATTTCACACCGTCTTCAGTGGATTACAGCAACTGGCTGCCTACTTATGAGCATTCTGTTTCTGCAATGACCACGTTACCATCTGCAAATACCAGAACAACAAAGCTCCAGCCTGTTAGCGTCTCCAAACCAGCGTACAAATCTGTGCAGTCTTCAAAACCATTACAAATTATCGTCCCCTATACAACTGGTAGAAAACCAAACGCCTTTGCACAAGATTGGTCAGCTCAGAATAGTTTTAGGAAAACCAGTGATGGTTATACCACCCTGGTACCGGTGTACACTCCTCCAATGCCCACGGAAGAGTCCGATTGGTCCAAATTCTTGGATGAGTACAACTTATCGGGCACCAAGAAAGCAACTGGACAACCGTTTTCTAAAGCTACTACTGCTGTTTACAATATCAAAGATTTACTTGACGCCAACTACAAGCATAGCCAAGACCTGGGGCGCTTGCCCTATGATATAATCTCGCTGCAGAAAAACATAGATGACTGGACTCACCAGTCTTTCGGGAAACATGACAATGAAAAACCTGGGAGGACGGTGGCCCCGAAGATTATCCCAGGCGGCTTTTTCACCACTAGAAGCAACAACTTTGTTGACGTTACCACCATGAGAAATGACTTGTTCGACTATCATCCCGCTAGCTCGACGAAGGAAGAATCATTCGTGAAAAGTGATCAGGATATCGAAACTAATCTAATAATTGCAGCTGATACAACAACAGAGGAAACTACAACTGCATCTACAACAGAACTCTCTTCTTCAAAAGACCAGAGATCTTTGTGGAGGGGAGCGAAAGGGATGGTGGCTACGGTATCGCCACATACCAAAGAAAAAGTGTACCTTGTAACTCCACAAAGTTACAGCTTCTATACTTCTACTCCTGCCACCGCTTGGAGCTTGTCGCCAAAGATCGAGAATGGAAGAGATAATAATGCTACGTATCAGAGTCATAAGTTCAGCGTGAGAGTAGAGCCTCAGAATAGAGAAGCGAAGAGTATGGAGCAAAGCGATGCTGTTAAAGTGGTGTATAGCGAATGGCCTCACATAAGTAAGTAGATATCTTAATTGAAAATTTGCAACTTTTGAGTTTTTTGGGAATGTTATTGAATTGACTAAAATGTTCAGTGTGTCTTATATGTTGAAGTTGAGGTTCCGGTGTTGAATAATTTCGAAGTCAGATATCCTTTCTCAGGTACCTAATTAACACTTACTATGCACACGCATCTATTAATCCAAAACCATTTCATAATTAATAGTATAAATATTTCCGAGTAGCCAAAAGGTGATACGTTTGTAGCTTGACAACGAATACACGGCGGCCAGGTCGGCAATGTGCGAACACTCTGCTCGCCTACAACAACTCAACCATATTTCTTCCTTCAAAACTTCAAGTAATCATTTCCTTAGAAGACCAACTGCCTCTCCTTTGTATTTTTGTATACCTTTCCCTCCTATCGCTGTGTCTCCGTTTATGTTAACGATCACACCAATCTTATCCTTAATTGAATAAGCACATTCTTTCATTTTAAAACCGAACTATTATGTGAAACCAAATATCTGTTCCCCTCAGGCTCAAAAGGTAATCCTATAAGTACCGCAATAACATTTTCTTCCTGATTTCAAATCTGTATCTGTAAATATACAGAGTGTTCTGAACTCCATAGCCTATTAGTCGCTTCTGGAGAACGGGATTATTTTGAAAATTTCGTTTTTTGGGTAATTAGTTGTGCTCTATCCATCTAAAATAATTTCAGCACTGCGGTGTTGCCGCTCATATTGAAAAGTAGCAACAACTATCAAGACGCCTGTACAGTGACCGCCAAAAAGTATGTACCACCTGGGAAAAAATTTTATTATTGGAGTATTGGAAAAAATATTCTGGGGAAAAGTTTGTGCATGTCCGATAACCTAAAAATCGATTTTGACACATGTCACGTGATCGCTAGAATGGCGGCAAAATGAAAAAAATTGCAATGCAAAGGCAAAAAAGGGGTAAGATGGCAAAATATCAAAAAAAGTTATTTGAAAAAGTCACTTAGAATTCAATTTTATACACATAAGCGAAGTTTCAAGAGATAATTAAAAAAAATTGGAAATAGCAATTTTTTAAAAATATTTTCCCATATATTTAAAAATATCATTTTTTTTTCTTATGAATAGCTTGACTATACTGAAACATTTGCATTTTAATGATAATGACAATACTTTCTCATTTTCTCCACACCAGAGGGCACTAAATTGTAAAAATGGGAATTTGTCAGAACCCTTGCTGTTACATCGGTTCGTATCTAACAGTTATATCCGAATTCCACGACCATTGTGATGACATGACACTCCAAAAACATGGTAATTTCCAGATTATAATCAAGTTCCGATGATAATCGTGCATGAGCGTTTCACTTATTATATCGGAGGAGTTTCAGCGATAACAACGTTGAATATTTCTCACTTCAATTACAGAATGAGTCTTGGGATACTGTATACAGTCTCTCCAATATAGACGAAGCTTATGACAGTTTTGCCGATACTTTTATTTACTATTACGAAAATAGTTTTCCACCGAGAAGATACTATTCTAAGAACTTGAATAAAAAATGGATTACTGACGAGATAAGGACTTCAAGTAACAAACTGAAAGATCTATTCCTGTTATCACGTAGCTTTCCTATTTTAAAGGAAGCTTATTCAATGGCAAAAAAGCGTCATGAAATTCTTGCTAAAAATACCAAGCGTTCCTATTATCAAAACAAAATAATTAACGCGAATAATCCTGCAAAAATGGCATGGAAGGTAATATCTGACTTGACAAATCAAAAAAAGTCATCTGGTAATACTATAAATATCTCACAAGGTAATGAGCTGCTCAAGGATCCTACAATTTTAAGTAATATTTTTAATGAATACTTTATAAATTCTCCAATAGAACTATCCCAGAGTAAGACTCTGGCAGGGACTGTCAAACATGCAGAACCTGAAATTAGGGGACCTAGAGAATCTTTATTTCTTAAACCACTAACTGAAAAGGAATTATATGAATTGATGTCCAAAAAATTGAAAAATAAAGCATCATCGGGTCCAGATGACATTCCTGCATTTCTGGTAAAGAAAGTACTATATTACATCATTCAACCCCTCACATATCTCATTAATTTGTCCTTCACTTGTGGGGCGTTTCCATCTTCACTAAAGTTAGGGAAGGTTATACCAGTATTTAAAAAGCACAGTCCTCTACTAGTTGAGAATTATAGACCTATAACAATTACCTCATGTTTTTCAAAGTTCTTTGAGTACTCTTATCTTGAAAGCCTCATGAGTTTTGCGATGAGTCATCGTATCCTCTCAAACAACCAGCATGGCTTTTTGCCGGATAAATCAACTAATAGTGCAGTCATGGCATTTTACGAAAAACTAATTGACTTTATTGAGTTGGGAGAATGCCCTGTTGGGATTTTCTGTGACCTCAGCAGGGCGTTCGACTGCGTTCAACATGATTTGCTTCTGTCAAAATTGTACTCATATGGCATTCGAGGAGTTGCTCACAGCTGGTTGACGAGTTTCTTAACTTCCAGAAGACAGTTTGTGAATATATCGAGTGCCAAATCAGATAATCGAACAATTTCTATGGGAGTTCCCCAGGGGTCTGTCCTGGGGCCGATATTATTTCTGTTTTACACCAACGACATTGACAACATTAGTTCATCTGCCAGTTTTATAAGATATGCTGATGATACGACGGTGCTCGTTTCGAACAAACATGATGACTCTTTGAGAGAAAATTGTGTATCAATCATGGAAAGCCTCATATCTTGGTGTGATTACAACTCACTTCACTTTAACAGTGAGAAAACAAATATTATACGATTCCATAATTATCAAAAACAATGTGCAACCCTGAATATACTTGTTAATAATACATATATCGAACCAACCAATAGTGTCAAATTCTTAGGATTATTAGTGGATGAAGGATTGAATTGGAAAGGACATTGTGCCAACCTGATCTCTAAACTGAACTCTATCTGTTACATGTTCAGGAACTTGAAATGTATTTTAAAACAGGAACAACTATTGGTTCTATATCATTCTCAGGTCGCCTCTAGGTTACGCTACGGAGTGTGCTTCTGGGGTACTTCCACTCGAGCACCTGATGTATTCATTGTACAGAAACGTATATTGAGAATTATGTATAATAAATCACGCAGGGATTCTTGCAGACCAATTTTCGAAAATCTCCAAATTTTAACACTTGCTGGTATTCTCATTTTTGAAATGTGCCTGTATATATTTAAAAATAGACATAAGTTCATCACAAATAAGGATATTCATTCCTACAATACAAGGAATTGTACAGATCTTCATGTTCCCCAGTGTAAATACGTTGCTACATCTAAAACTTCTCGCCATCTAGGACAAAAGATTTTTAATAAACTTCCAAAAGACGTAAGCGAATCTCCTAATATATCACTGTTTAAAATTCGTTTGAAAACTTATCTAGTTGAAAATACTTTTTATACTATAGATGAATTCTTTGCTTCTTAGCAACAACTTGTGACTATTCCTATATGTATTTGACATCTACAGGAAAATAAATGTATTTATTTATTTATTTATTTACTTCGCACATAAACTTGAAAATAGTGGGTCAAATTAAAGATTCTTAAAGTTTATCTGCAAAGTAAAACGCTCATACAGCATTATTATTGAAACTTGATTAAAATCAGGAAACATGGTGTTTCTAGATTGCCATATCAACACAATAGTCTTGGAATTCTGATATAACTGTTAGATAAGAACCAATGTAACAGCGAGGGTTCTGGCAAAAACCAATTTTTTATAATTTAGTGCCCTCTGGTGTGGAGAAAATGAGAAAGTTTTGTCATTATCATTAAAATGCAAATGTTTCAGTATAGTCAAGCTATTCATAAGAAAAAAAAAATAAAATTTTTTAATAGATGGGAAAATATTTTTAAAAAAATGCTATTTTCAATTTTTTTGAATTATCTCTTGAAACTTCGTTTATTTGTATAAAATTGAATTCTAAGTGACTTTTTCAAATAACTTTTTTTGACATCTTGCCATCTTACCCCTTTTTTTGCCTTTGCATTGCAATTTTTGTCATTTTGCCGCCATTCTAGCGATCACGTGACATGTGTCAAAATCGATTTTTAGGTTATCGGACATGCAAAAACTTTTACCCAGAATATTTTTTCCAATACTCCAATAATAAAAAATTTTCCCATATGGAACATACTTTTTGGCGGTCACTGTATATTATAGCATTTTTAGCTTTATCATTACTTTCCACACATTTTTGTTCCAAACTTTCCTATACCAGCGGTTTTCGATAAATTCACTGATTTCTTATTTTTTTCTTGGAAAACAGCTTCAACTGAATGTTTATTATTGCATTATTTTTATTAATGGATAGCTGAGATTTTGGGTATAGTTCACCAAAGTCCTGTGTATAGTTATTTCTAAAGACTTTTTTTTGTATCCAACAGGTTCGGTTCGTTCAAAGTCGTGATTTCAAGTTCAAGTTTCTATCAAATGATGAATCATGTTTCTATACCTAAATAGTAAGGTTTTCGAAATGATTTCAAGTTTCTATAGAAATTGGATAATTTTGCCATGTTTATGAATTGTCATGAATCATGAGGACAGCTGCGTATGCCAAGTCACAAAACTTCTAAATACAAAAACTGCCCTGTTTACAATACTTTGTTTTTCTACAATAAATTGCCGAACGAGATAATAAATGCTCAAAGTATCAACACTTTTTGTAATAAAGTTGAATGTTTATCAATTTACAGGTGCTACTATACTTTGCAAGATTATCTTAATGATACTTCCTAATTATTTGTCAAATTTTGTGTACTTCTTTTATAATTCTGTTTGTAAAGCTGTGACTTTGATTTTTTTCATTCAATTATTGTGACTGGTGTTTTTCATGTCTACGTTGTATTTATATTTTTATTTTGAACTGTTTTTATATATTTGTATACCTTTTATCTGACACACCATATGCACCCTATTGTACCAAAGTGGTACAAAAATGAATTATTATTATTATTATATGAAAATTCGTCAATTAGTGCACCAATAATAAAAGGTATGCGCGTTCTTTATGAAAAATTTGAATAGAAAATCTATTCTACGGACAAATACAAATAACTTTCACAAAAACTGAATGAATGACATTTGAAATTTGAAAGTTGATATTATTTACAAGCAGATCTGGCAACACTGCAACCGTGAAAATATTCTCGAATACGTCTAGTTTAGAATACCCTGTATATTTATCATTGTTCATCCCATAAATTCGTGGACACGTTCTTATATTACCAACTGTCAGTTTTGTATCTTCGTCGAACATACTTTGTCTGACACTTTTTATAACAACCTTGGAACACCACAAGGTGGAGTTTTAGGAAACTTACTTTTCCTTCTGTACGTTAACGATATGCCAGAGTATTTTAGCTATAAACAAGATGTTTTTATTTATGCCGATGACACGACAATGTTCATTTTTGCAGCCACCCAAGAAGAAGCAATTCAAAAGGTTAAAATATAATGGTTTCGTTCAATTAATGGTTTGATCGAAATGGGTTGGCAATATAAATATAAGAATAAGAGTAATCTACTGAAACTCACCCATACATACAATAAACTATAATTTATTATTGTTTAGATATTGTCAATGCGTGTCGTTGATATTTCTGATATATCTCATTTGTTTGTTCTTTTTCTGTCTTTCTCTTTTCTCTCTATTATTTTCAATTCAATTTATGTATTTCAGGAATATTTTTTACACATACATGTATTCTCTGTTGACCTGTCTGTCCTATAGCTTTGCAAGCTCGTATTTCGATTAATAATGTATCTGACTATCTATCTAAACGACGTAAGGTCCAATTTCAATGTCCCCGAACTCACAAATCTATTTCGTTCAAAAAGTTATCATCACTTAGGACCAAAACTGTCCGATACCTCACCGAAAAATATCCACGAATGTCGAACATTCTACTCATTCAAGAAAAAACTGACAATATACTTGAGAAATACTTCCCCAGATATCACACAATCATACATGCCCTGATTTAATAGCATCTTTAATTCTTTATATGAATTTAATTTTTTTACTGACAATTTCGATTTTTATTGTTCAATGTTCAGTTTGTAGGAGTGTAAATTCAAAAATCTGTTGATGGTCTGAATTGTTGATGTATATTTCAAATATGTTGATGTTTTTACTGTATGAATTTTGGAATGCGTGTGGATGGATGTATAGATAGATATTTTAATGATTTGAAATTAAATTATATCAATCATTATTACATAAGAAAAAAAAATGTATGTCACTAACAAGTGACAACTTCAGTGACACATTGAATGTGCTTATTTTGCTATTTGATTGTAAATGAAAGCCCACCCTGTATATCTTCTGTACTGCAGTAATCAGTGAGATCTTCATTGGTTCCAGGTTGCTCTGTTTGAACATTACCTTACATTTTTAACTGAGGCATTGACTGTATATTTTACTGACATTTTTTAAAATCATTTCAGTCAATAGCTTGCAAACAACTACGATTAGGCCAACATCACGACATCCATTATTTGGACTGATGGATATTTCGGAGTACACTCCACCTCCTAATGCAACAGTGGAAACTTTTCTGGGACACTCAAGAGTAAGTATTTTTTTAATAATTTTAATAGTTATAATTGTGAATTTTTCTCAATTGATTGACTGGTAGTAGTAGTAGTTCTTTGGGGAGGCCGCAGCCAGGCAAGTAGGCCCTCATGGACCCTTTTTGCCATCCCCTGTTCTCCAGTTATCTACGTTCATCCTCCTAATTTTCCTTTTCGAACCTTTGTGACCTCCTAATGAAGGTCAGTGTGTCCGACCACTCCAAGTTGATTAGTTCCTCTTGTTGGAGTTTGTCAACTCCGAAGGTCCTAAATCTTAGCCTCCCGTATACCTCACACTCGCCGAGGAAGTGAGATGAAGTTTCTTCGTCTTCTTCGCATTTTCGGCAAGTGGGGCTGTCTTCTATACCTATTAGTGATAGGTGTCTGCCTAACTTGTTATGTCCTGTTAGTATTCCTATAAGGAGGCGTAGTGCTTGGCGATTTCTGCCTAAGAGCCATGTCGTACTAGACTTATTGGAGCCGGCCACGAAGTCTTTCGACTGCCTGCAGCCGGTGTTATCCCTCCAAAGTTTATTCAGCTCTTCTTCTGCCCACTCGTCGAGGGCTGAAGAGGTTTGGCGGATCCGGATCTGGCCAGTCCGTCTGCCACCTCGTTTCCGTGCACCCCTCTGTGTCCCTGGACCCACACCAGCTGAACTTCCTTCGTTTCAGCTAGCTTCTCGAGCGCATCTCCGCATTCCTGTACAAGCGCTGAGCTTGGTTTAGGATGGCAGACGGCTCTGAGCGCTGCCTGACTATCCGAACAGATATAAATTCTCTGTTCGGATCCATCTTTCACATCTTCTCTCGTAGCTACGGATAGGATGGCGACTTCAGCTTGAAAAACTGTTGTATATCTACCCAAAGCGTAGCTCTCTCGTAGTTCTCTTCCCTCCAGGTAGATTCCGGCACCCGAAGCCTGTTTGTCATTTAGACGCCAACCGTCTGTATAACATATTAGGCTTCCTGTGCTAAACTCCACCGTGTTTCCTTCCCATTGTTCTCTGCTCGGAATAGTAAGAGTGAACTCTCTATTCCATCGCAGTCTGTCTTGTGCGCTTTTCACTCTGAGGACAGAGATCGGGATCTCCTGTTCCGCCCACTTCGCGTTTTCCGCATGACCTATCATCGCTCCTTCGTTCACCCAGACTCCCGAGTCCCGCATCCTCATTGACTGGTAATGTTTGTTGTTTCAAAGCGTTTCTTGTTTATGTTTATTAAGGTTTAGTACCTGCGAAGTTTTGGATTCATCAATTGCTCTGAAAGATTTATCACAAAGGTCTCAACCTTCAAAAAATCCAAAATAATTCAGTTCCCATCTCTTATTCTTCAAAAAAAAAAATAAACGTGCACTTATTTTGTCGTCGATGGTTTGATAAGGTTTAATACCTGCGAAGTTTTGGATGTCATTGCATTGAAAGGTGTATCTCAAAGCTCACAACATCCATAATATCCAAAATGGGCGAAGACACAAAAAAATATTATCGTTCCAAATATGCTTTCAAACACAATGCATACACAGAGTTAGTCAAATGGATATACCCGCCCATTTTTTAGTTATTATGGAAAGTTGAAGGGTATTTTACTCTGCACCTTTCTAGGAATTCAAATATATTTCAGATGTGCCATTGGCGGAGTAGTGACGTCATCGACATTTTTTCAAAATAGGACTATATGTCATGTCTAGTATCGTTAGAAATCTTGTTTTTTCTCTTTTCAGTATTACTGGTATTATTTCAACTCTCTCGATAGGTACAGTGTGTTTCGTATTTTTGGGTCCAACTCACTTACCTATTATTGCTTAATTTGTTCAAAATTTTTCTCAATCATGGAATGTAGCCAGGTAGATATTTTGAGCGATATGGCAATTTGATTCAGACACTGGTGTACGTAAATTTTTATAAAAAAAATATATTTTGTGCTACATTGACAGTTGTTTCATTAAAAAATTACACTTACAATGTTTACAATTAATATTCGCCTCATAAAATGAGTAATTGTTATAGGATATTTTCAAAATTCACCTCAATGGCTCAGCTACTCGAAACATTACAGATCACGGGTTCAAATAAAAAAATTGTTTTCAGGACTAATAAATAAGTAAATGAAATAGCCACCCTGCATATGTTGAAAATAGAACCATATGTCATGTCTAGTTACGTTAGAAATCTTGTTTTTTTCTGTTTTCAGTAGTACTGATATTATTTCAACTCTCTCGATAGGTACAGTGTTTTTCGTATTTTTGGGTCCAACTCACTTACCTATTATTGCTTAATTTGTTCAAAATTTTTCTCAATCATGGAATGTAGCCAGGTAGATATTTTGAGCGATATGGCAATTTGATTCAGACACTGGTGTACGTAAATTTTTATAAAAAAAAAATATTTTTTGTGCTACATTGGCAGTTGTTTCATTAAAAAATTACACTTACAATGCTTACAATTAATATTCGCCTCATAAAATGAGTAATTGTTATAGGATATTTTCAAAATTCACCTCAATGGCTCAGCTACTCGAAACATTACAGATCACGGGTTCAAATAAAAAAATTGTTTTCAGGACTAATAAATAAGTAAATGAAATAGCCACCCTGCATATGTTGTCCTTCTTTTCATTGAAAAAATTGTGATATTTTGAACTAATGAAACAAATGACTATTTCTGTTTTTTCTCTTACCTTCTATTTGGGAAAAATTCAGGATTAGGGCAATTCAAAATTTTCTTATGGAAAAATAACTAGAAATGTTCTTTGAGAAATAAACATCTGAGAAACTTAAACATACGTACGCCACTGGTTGAATCAAATTGCCATATAGCTCAGAATAAACTGGATTGAGAATAATTTTGAACAAATCAAGCTATAAGTGAATTACAGAGGTGGACACAAATATGCGAAACACTCTGTACCTATCGAGATAATTAGAATAATATTGTTACTACTAAAATGAGAAAAAAACAAGCTATCTTGCGATACCAAACGTGAAATATGCTTCCATTTAAAAAAAAATGTAGATGACGTCACTTCTTCACCAATGGCACATCTAAAAAGTATTTGAATTCATGAAAAGGTGCAGAGTGAAATACCCTCCAACTTTCAATCGAACTTTTTTTCGATTACCCTCATATTAACTGAGAAAAACGAGCAGGTTCATACATTTGACTAACTCTGTATAAATGAATACAGAAAATATTTTTGGAGTCAAATTTCAATAACAACTGTTCCTATTCGTTTCTGAAAATCAGCCCAAATTTCAATGCTACTAATATTGGCGCTCTTTGTGTGACATACTCTCTCGATCCCAATTTCTAATCGGGTCGATTGTGATGTGAAGCGGCAATGCTATTGGTTACTGGGAATTCTTGGGAGAATACGTCACAACAATTTGCAACGGCGCGAGAAAGAAGCCATTTGAATTTTGTCGACTTTAAATATTTTTTTAGGATTGAAATAATTTACAAAAAAAAAATTTCACAAGCCACAGAATCCGATCTCTCATCTCTTTTTCTGCTCGTCCTCTCCAACAACAAAAAATATACAATAATTTTGTCTTCGAAGATTTGATACCATTATTTTGTAACCTAATTGTACCAATATCACAGACTCAACTCAATACTGAATTTTCATGCACATTGATAATTTCTACATTATATTCATCTCGAAACAACTGCAAAATTTCTCTCAGGTTACCCGAATGATTGGTGCCATGCCGACTCTGGATTAACTCATATCACAATCTACTTATGGGAGCATTTGCTGTAGTGAAAATTTTCATTGTGTTCGTCTATTAGGCATATTCTCACGAAATGCTGACCTCATTGAAATTGAAGATAAAACTACGTACGGCTTTAAATTACACACCATTCTGCGTTTCTCCATTATATTACTTATAATTTACTGATAATTAACTGCTACTTTGTATCTGGCAGGGTATACTTAAAATCAGATTTTCTTTATTTTTCCCTTGTTGAACCAGACTTTATAAATATTAACGAAAGTATTTGATTCCATTCGATTGATTTAATTTCGAAGGCTTCATGACACGAGTAAGACTCTGCAATCTATTTCTTACTCTACATTTACTAATATACCTAGTGCGCTGAGTGAAAATGTCCGCGTTTAGATGAATAGATACATAATATTATTTTTTCTACGATAGTGCGTAAATCAAGCTTTTATGCACTGCTGACAGTGCGTAAAGTAATAATTTTTCGCACAAGCGCGTACAAAAATCACGTGTGCGTAAAATGATCAACTGTGCGTAATAGTATATTACGTAACAAGAGTTGTAAGTAACCCATTACGCACGAAATGGGCGTAATGGGCTAACAACTCGTGTAACGTACAATACTTTTTCTACGCCCATTCATTTTAACGTTATGCTTGTTTCGCCAATCCATACATTTTTGATGGGTAATTTCGTACCTTTCTTTGGATTTTAGCGGTAACAAATTATGTGCGGCAACTTGAGCTTTTTCTAAAATCTTCGGTGGAGTGCTCATAATTTCATAACTTTCACTACTATCAGACATATTCGTAGATAAAGTTGAGAAAGTGTTCGGATACAATTATATTTTGTTCACGAAATTGACAATATAAATGACATGACATTTATTTTCATAGCATGCTATTTAAGAAAACGTGTCCGATTTTTAAAGAAATTGCATAACGTGCTGTCTACATTTAGGGGCATCACTCTTTCAATCCTAAATATATCTCGCTAATGCTAAAAGTTTTTATGTTTTATAATTGACTAAATTTGTGTAAATAGACCAAATAAAGTCTTACGTGAATTAAAATTTTATTGTAATTTAATTAAACCAAGAGGTTTAAGTTTTCTTCTCGAAACGCACGTGTATGTTATGAGATCTCATTAAGTGCATGTTATTGTTATATGTCATTTACAAGGAATGTTGACAGTGCGATTTTTGACGTTTACAGACATGGGCGTGGAAAAACAAAATTGTTGGCATTGAATGAAAGTTTTTGTGGAGGATACTCGTTTCTTGACATAGGTTTTTGGGAGATTTCATTTGACTTTGTCCAACACAGATCTTTCCATCTCCAAACCCAATAAAAATAGATTTTCAGCATGTTTTGATAACGGAGGCAGATACAGTCTCTGGAACTCCAAAGTTTTTTGGAAAAGAGGAGTACTTTTAGTTAATTTGAACTTTATTTAATTTTTTCAGATTAGCAAATTCAGAATACGATACGTTACTGAAAAAATCAAATAACTGTTTTCAAGACAACAGTTTTCTAAATGCAGTAACTCATCGGAGCAAATTGATCATTGCCCTTCTACACTCATACATATGCCTTGAATCAACTTTTTTCATTTTCAGACTGGAAGGTTGAAATTCCCAAACACATATGTCAAGAAACAATTGTTGGCGTTCTTTCCAAAGCCCTCTTTACAAAAACGATTTTGTCCTAATTTTATCTAAGATTTGAAAATATCTTGTGATATAATCGTTGTAATCAGGAAAAGAAATACTCTTATATAATAACTGAGATCCCTCGAAATACGGGCACTCGGTATATGAAATACTACTTGATCATCGATTTGTCACAAAGACATTAATATTTTTGTTTCAATTTCAGGTGGTGACATCTGTAACACCCGCAGTTATGTCGAAGAAGAACGACGAAGAGTCTGAATCATCTACAACAAGGACGATGTAGATAATTTCCTCAGCTTGTACTGTTGAGCAGCACTGAAGATGATCACTTTAACTAAACTTCAACAAACTTGTTCTTCGGGCGTCCACTATATTGTGGGATAATGAAAACTTGGACATTTTGTTTGGTTAAATAACAGTGATAGTGACGGTGATCACAGAACAAAGTATTAATGTGCTCTTCTAAAATGGAAGTCCACCCGGCGTGTGCAATACTGACACAACCTCAACCAAATTATTTTGAAGCATATTTATGATTAGTTTTTTTTATTTCTCCAGCCATAGATACGACAAAAAATGTTGTTATTCGAAACCAAAATTGAACGAGCAAGAAATATTTATTTTTCAAATACCAACAGACGCATTGAAGCTGTTACCAAATATGCATCAGTTACACTTGAGAAGTGCTTGTAGGCTACAGGTTATAGACAATCTATTCACATTGATTCCAAAAGTTTTCTAACTTCATTGGTATCTTAGAGCATTTATGAAAACAAACTGTAAAATTATGCAAGTCTGCTAGGAATGGAATATTGTTTGAATGGCAAAAAACTTTCAATTTCTGTAATTTTGTACTGAAAATTGCAATAGTCCTGCAAACTAGGAATACTGCTAGTAATAATGTTTTGAAACATGCGTCAAGTTTGCAACCTTATAAACGTCACGAAACCTTGTTTTTTCTCATAGTTTTCCATTGTAATTTATTTAAAGAAAGTTCTGCAAATTGGATAAGAGAATACATTCTTTTAAACATATTCCTCGGAGCCACCATGTTCAATTCACCCTCACTTCGAGATAATTACAAAAGTTTTTTTATCATAGTTGCAAATGAAGAGAATATCGGTGTCACTGAATTTGAAACTTTGCAACCTTATACGAAAAACAGAACATTGACTATAATAATTTGAATTATAACTGCAGCAGACTAAACCTAAGAAATCGCTCAAAGTCAAAGCGGAAGGGATCATTCTACAGTGGTCCAGTTAAATACTTGATTATTCATCGCCTATAACTGTTACATTCTGTACTGGGTGATTGGAACTGATTCATTCCAGTATTTTGTTAAGGGTTGTTGAAGGGTTAATTTTGAAAAAATTGTAGGACACTTTTGCTATGGATGGCCAGTGTTTAGTTTGCGGTGATGATTTGGCGGGGCCAGGTAGCCGAGTGGTTAAAGTGACATTGT
Organism: Chrysolina oricalcia; assembly: GCA_944452925.2. Taxonomy (NCBI): domain Eukaryota; kingdom Metazoa; phylum Arthropoda; class Insecta; order Coleoptera; family Chrysomelidae; genus Chrysolina; species Chrysolina oricalcia. The sequence goes on from OX101827.2 coordinate 4,129,835, forward strand.
TTCAATCACTTTTGGCTGCCAGTCAAAGGTTCAAACCCTAGCGACTGCAGAACTTTTTCTGATGGCCCGAGAAAGTGCTAGGAATCGCACGTAAAAAGGTAAGACCTCGTTAATCCTTAGCTCGCACAAGTTTCAACTTCTGAGGGCTGCCGTTCGTAAGGGGACGACAGCTGGTTGACGGAAAAAAAACAATTTTAAAACAAAGCAAAACAATTTTAAATGGTGACGTGTAGCCATGTGATGGGAGACGACTGAATTTCCTGAATCGGTATAGTGGAAAACGAAGGGACGGAAAAGCATATGCTTCAAGGTTTTCCATGGAATAATTTCAAATTCAAATTGGCAACATCGTTTTACGCGAACTCTCTAATGGAGAAAATGTCCTATTAAAATCGATGAAATTTGGTTGATTCAAATCTTGATACAATGAATAGTATTGTTAAAGTTGAAAATCGTTGGTCTTAAGTGTTTGACTTTCTTACGCGCATGAAACTTTTCACTGAATCCGCATGAAGGACTGAAATGTAATTGACATGTAAGAATAGTTTTTATGATCTATAACAATTTAATACAAAAAATTGAAAAAATATATTTTCTTTTTGATGCGAGGATGTGAACTAAAGCACTTCTCAAGAACATAATTTTAGTTATGTTTGAATCATTGCAAATTCATCAGGAGATAATATAAACTAATATTTTCCAACACTTCGAAAGTTTGCGGAATTTTTGCCTTTTTTGGTTGGGTTGAGTTGATTTTTTTTAATTTATTGAATTATTCAAATATTTTGTTGAAATTCCGGTAATTATTTCGATAAGAAAAAAATTATTGAAAAAATATATTTTCCATTTGACATAAGAGGTTGCAAATTAAAGCACGTCTCAACAATATTTTAGTTATTTTTTTTGAGTTTGAATAACGTTTGGAATTTTCTTTGAAAATTTTTGATTGAAAACATACTTTTTTTGATAAACAAACATTTCCGTTTTGTTTCAATGGTTACAAATATATCAGAAGATGATAACTGCTATTTGTCAACACTTCGAAAGTTTGCATTTTGCATTTTTTTCCGCCCTAGTAATACGAAAAATCATTGAATCCTAGTTTTCAACATCTTACTTTCAGAAAAGAAGGTTATTTTTTTCCTTGTCAATTCATGAATGATATCAGCTAATTACATTTGAGCATATGCAGATCTAATTCCTGCTGAACAGTTCGAAAATTGATACTCAAGGAGTGGAATTAGTAAAGAAAACCACATGACTTGATGTGGAATATATTTTCAGATCCGCTCAGTTTATTTTGATGGCTATCAAACTTTCAAAATTGCTCATCATTATAACCAGAATTTGTGATTCTTGGAAACGAAATTTGCAAAAGTTAGTGCTCTCTTGGACGTCTACAAATAACTTTTTCCAAATCAATAACAACTATTAGAATCTTCAGCCAATGTTCTTCACTTATCACCCATATGAGACTCAGTTATTTCATTTCCACAGTTCACGGCATGCCCGTTTTTGAACCTCCTCGCTACAGGCAAATTAAACAAGCCCCCCCCCCCACCACACTCATCAATGTTTTTTTGCCAATTTTGGTTAGGGGGGAATTTTTTCCTTAACTCCACCTCAATTTGGGGACTTATTATCCACCTCCTATGGATCCGCCTTGTCCTAGACTGGCAACCGGCAAATGTAAAAACTGTAGACTTTGCATTTAGAATCTACTGCCTGCAGTTACAGGTGTTATGATTATACATAAACTGTTTGTTCACTTTTTCACTGAGGCTTGTAAAAAACTTGAAAGTTTTCATCCTAGCCTTGCTCTAGAAATTCTATTTTCATTATTGCTTTCTTTCTAATGTTTGTTTTAGCAGAACTGTCGATTGTATCTTTGAATTCAAGCTTGAGCGTATTGTCACTTTGGGTGCATAACAACATTGAGCTGTTGAGCTTTTCGTTTCCCATTGTACATCGATTTTCAGATTTGGTTCTCTTTGATGCCGAAAAGATCCTCTCATCTGTGCAATTTGTCACTGGCAACGGCAAGTAAATCCGGATAGCTGGCAAGTAAATCCGAATAGCTACCTCCAAGTTTGGGAATGTAATTTCTAGGCTGTGTATTTTTTTAATATGCATAACCCTCCATATTTCTCGTGATTTTATTAGCTTACATGTAAAATTTAAAACGTAAGCAGTCTTGCATAAAGTCTTCCTCGTTGATATCATTAGAATAACATTGAGTTACCCTTTGAGCCTGTTTACTATATCTTTATTCTGCTTTTCAATAAGAAAGATAAACATTTCAAATCTTTCACTGAGCTTCTTGTAGTTCCACTGAAAATATGGTACGTTTTCTTGAACTTTCATATGAGATGTTGCTTAACTCAGATACTTTCAAAGCTAGAACTTCATAGTAATCAAAATCACTACTTTCCTCTTAAAATTTGGACAGAGGCTGTAACTGTTTAGTGGCACCAACCAAGCCCAGTTCTCCTTTTTGCAAAGTTTCACTTGTTTGTTTGTTCACTCTTTGTTTGTCTACATCTTATCGCCGTTTGATTTTTTCTATATCTCGCATTTGTCATCTGGTAATGGGGAAGTGCACATTTTGCCCATTCAGGGAATCGGGTCTGGTTCATGGATGCAACCTTGGATAACTGTTTTGATTCTCACTTAATTTTGTTGGAATTACCAATGATGGAGAAAATGAATTTAGATTCGCATCAGACTTCCTCAGACACCCGTCTGTTCGTCTGATTGAAACGAATCTGACAACACTTTATTACTCAAGAGAAAGAATTTTTCAATGCAAAACTGAACACAATATTCTCTTTTCTTTGATACAAATGCAATATTACTTCGAAAATATTTTTTTCAATATTGCTTTAAAAATATTGTACCAATATCATGAATTGTCCAATCATTTTTGGTAAATGTGTATTTGGAAATGACCTCATATTTTGTATATATTAGTTTTAATTGCATCATTATTTGAAGGCCCAATTTTTCAACATTTGTCTTTCAATTTATTATGCAAAAGAAAATCATACATAGATGTGTATTCAGTAAAAGTGAGTGGTGTGAGTACTGAAGTTGAAATTGGGTCAGATTGAATATGACACACCAGTTAACAAACAAGTATTTATTATGTAATTTAGGTTTTGTACTGTAATTATTATTTGAATGTAATTTTGAATAAATGTAATATATCACCCAGAACACGACATTGAACCTGATTGTTTTATTTACTGAATATTTTCGTTTGTTTTCAATATTGAAAATGAGGAAAAGGTTAAAGGATCATATTTTGAATCACAAAAACTAAAATATTCAATTTATGCTAGTTATCTCAATAAAAAAGCATCACACGATAGATATATCACTGAGTCACCGTGCCCGCAAAAAGCTAAGTGGAATATCATCAGAAACAAAAATAAAAACGAGTCAAGTTCGTCAGATTGTCCGATCTCCTCTGATGAGGAGAATGTTGCCAATGTTATAATGAATGATCTGCCAAACACAGACACATCTTTCGAACAGTTTTTACCGAAACCTGGTCATGATATAAAGACATTCAACTTCAGGCAAATCAGCTTTATACACGTAAAGATGTGATCAATAAATTTCGAAAAACTAATAGAAAAGACGCTTATTCTTTAAATTCAAAGTTGTACTAGTAATCAAGGATATCATCCTTATTCCTCTATCGAAATTAAAGAATAAATGCATTTCTCTAAAAAAGTTTCCTGATGTTCTGAAAATATCCAAAGTGGTGCCCATACATAAAAAAAATTCTACACAGAGCCCTCAAATTTCAGATCAATTTCGATTATTCCAACTATTGCCAAATTATTCGGAGTTATCTTAAAAATCCAAATGACATCTCATTTTGAATCAGAAAATCTCTTCCTTCAAGAACAATTTGGATTCAGAAAAAATCATTCAACCACATCAGCTATTGGCAGATTGACACAAATAGTAAATAAAGATTTTGAAACCAATGATTTCATTTATTCAAATTACCTGGACTTGACAAAGGCGTTTGATTGCGCTTCACATGATATTTTACTCAAAAAACTTCAATGTTATAACATCCACGAAGAAAGTATCAACTTGATAAAATCTCACCTAGAAAACCGAGTCCAGCTCGTTCTTTTCGAAAATAAAAATCTTCTCTACTCAATATACAATATGGTGTCCCTCAAGGATCCGTTTTAGGGCCACTGCTCTTTCTTGTATTTATAAATGACTTGCCCTATTCATCTCCAGTTTCAAAGTTTATACTATTTGATGATAACAGCACGTTCATACATTCAGGAAAAAAATTAAGTACTTTGATTTCCACAGTTGAAACTGAAAAAGAACTGATAGAACGATGGTTCCTATCAAATAAACTGAAAGTCAATGAATCGAAAACAGAACATATGCTTTTCAGTATGAGAAATACTGACGAAATCAGATTCACACCCAAGTGTACCAAATTTTTAGGAGTTTACATTGACGAAAGACTGACCTGGCAAGAACACTGTTAATTTCTATGCAAGAAATTATCGAGCCTTACTTTGTTGTTTCGAAAATCGTGAACCTGACTACTTTACTTACAGCCTTTCACGGCCTCATCATTCAGTCATCCATATCCTATGCCATAAGCCCTACGTTACTCGCGCCTATTTTAAATGACGATATTGCTCGCGCGTGGTGTTTGGATTACCCCATTGAAATTATTAGAAAAAAAATTAAACCAACGCAGAACCAGAATTTGCTCATTTGAGATTCTTAGTTCTAGTGTTTAAAATGAAATTAAAACAAAAAGTTTCTTGAAAGTTTTTATTTTACATATATGGTACCGTAATTTTCTAGGTAGACAGATTGGGGACAAAATTAATCATTGTTTTAGAATATGAAAAAAAATACATGTAGTTCTGATTCTAACAACATAAAACCATTTTTTGTGAATTTTATAATACCCAAACCTGCTTTAGTCTAAAATATTAAAAGTTTTGGTAACACGTTTCACATACAGCATTCATGTGTTTTACGCACATATTTTTTTACATTTTTTGCAACCAGTTTTACATTTGATGTCTTTGGCTCGTGGACAAACACTGCATCTTGATTTTTTGAAGGGATTATTTTCACAAGAAGTTTCTTGGTTATTTAAAAGTCTTTTGAGTGGTTTTAGAATGGATATAATGGCGAGATCACGCCATGATTTGGGGCTGTACAAGACTGAGGCCGATCTCTTCCAGTAACTTCGACCTAGGCATTTTTGTATTAGTGTTGTTTGCGTAATAAATTATATTCGAATTTATTGTAGCTGTATTCAGGAAGTGAAAGAATACTCTCTGTAAGTTTAACACTTTTGGTCAACAGTATCGACCCCTCCTTCAGTAATATTGTAAAACAAAATTATGTCTGGTTTTTTCAAATTTGGAGCAATTTCTACCAAGGTGTCATCATTTATGTGCATAGTTGATAAGAGTATTACGTTCTTATTTCGTTCAGGGCAGTATGAGACAAGTGTCATGGGAGATTTTTGGTGGAATCCGAAAATAGATTGTCCAGGAACCTTATTTGCAACAAATTGCTTTGGTAGCTCTTTTTTATTTCTTCTTAGGGTACCAACTAAAGTGAGCTTTTGAGCTAGTAACTTTTCTGCTAATGGTATACTAGTATACCAATTATCCGTTGTGACGTTTCTTCCTGATCCAAAGAGATGGCGACATAAGCGCAGGACAATATTAATAGGCTTATAGCTGAGTTGAAAAGGACCATCAGGCTGTGTTCCAAGATATGGTTCAAATTGTAATGTATATATAGGCTGTTCTGGAATCACATAAGGCGAAAAATTTAATGCCATATCGTGCAGGTTTCTTGGGAAGGTATTGTTTAAAAGAACATCGCCCTCTGAAATTCAAAAGTTGTTCATCTATGGTTACGTATTCTCCAATTGAGTAATATGCTTGACAATTGTTATTGAACTGAGTGAAGATGTTTCTAATTGGAGCAAACTTGTCAAATACTCTCCTTTCTTCTCGAGTGTTTATTTTGTCAAACCTGAGGCATTTCATGAGAAAGTAAAAATGATTGTAGCCATAGTTTCATAAAATATTTCAAGTCCAAGTCTCGACACGTTCCATAAATCTTTGATATTTCTATGGCTAGATTTGCAAATTCCGGATAAGATAAGTAACCCAAAATAAGCTTTCATTTCTATATCATTGGTTGGTTTGCAGTCTCTTGACCGTTTGTAGTTGTCAGATAGTTTATTTATAAACACGTTTGTACATTCTACAATCTCTTTGACTATGTCTTCAGATATAAATAAATGAAAACATTCTAAAGCAGACTAACAATTTTTGGCTGTATTCTTTGGCCCTGGCAGATGAGATACTAGATTTTGACTTCTAGTTCTTACTTGTACCCTATTTTTCCCCTTTGAACATTTTGTAAGATCATCCTTACCAAGAAAATACGACGACCTATCTACTTCTCGTTCTTCATCACTTGACAGATCGTCTTCACTTGAAGATTCTGTATTGGGCTGTTCATATGAATCTTCGGGCTCTGAATCACTCTGTATATTGTTTAAATCTGTATCGGAAGGATTTTCATCGAGCAATTCGTCATCGGTTTCGACCTCAACGAAAAATTTCAACAAACGAGCTTGATCCTTTTCATAATCTCCCATAAAAATGTGAGATAAAGAAGATGACACAAATAATACCATTATTTTTAAATATTCAAAAGATCTAACAAATTTTGAATAGCTGAATCAAAATTATACTTACTCAAATTAAATAAATATCAACAAAAATCTAACGTTTTTACTCGAGGGGTGTTGTCGACACCGCAAAAAATCTAACTTTAGTACTCGCGGGGTGTAGTCGGCACCCCAAAGTCGTGCTTACGGCAGAATGGCTAAATATACACTGATCAGCGTTTGCCAGACTATAGAGGAGGGGTGATGGTGCAGGTAATGCTGCGCAGAGCCATCTCGTTATTTCAATGCAAAATATACTCCCTATTTTAGGCGCGTGGGGTGTTCAAATCACCCCGCGCGAGTAACGTAGGGTTAGTATGGGGACACTCAAGCCAATGCTCTCAAATCTTCAGTATACAGCGAAGAGCATTGACAGTTGTTTCTGGTCTGAAATACGGAGACGACTGTAGGGACAAATTCAAACAACATAAAGTATTAACGTTACCCTGTATATACATCACAATGTCTATTATACATGAAAGAAAACTTACACTCCCAAATTCATGACTACCCTACATGAAATCGTCAAAACATCCAAGCCAATAATTTGAGACTGTCGAGAACACGCGATGGAATCTCCTATTGATGGGAGCAATACAACGCCCTCACTGCGGAAGCTAGGGAACTAGAACTCCAAAATTTGTAGCATTTTAATCGCCACAAAAATCAATATTCAAATAATATCACATAGTTTAAGTAAGATCATTATTGACCACTCTGTATGAACATCTCAGTAATCCCATCGCAAAGACAACAAAGGAAAAAGCTAATACATAGTATAAAACCCAACTCTACCAATTTCACTCCTATTCTCAGAGAACACAAAAATGTTTGTTAATTCATAGACTGTGCTTTGAATAGAAAGTTTTTTTACTGAATTATCTTCCCTCAAAAATGATGCAATATCAGCAATAAATAATCACAAATTCTTCAACTACCATTCTTCATCATTGAATTTTATTAAAAAAACGGAATAGCATTTCCAAAACATTTTGGGAAGCGCTGGCTCGATGCTGAATTATCTCGCTGCCCTGAAAGTTGGTGCCTCCGCAAAAGGGATAGAAAATTCGACGTCGGGGATTCATTGCTGCTTGAATTCTCAAAGTGTTGATTAGATATTGATTGATTTTGAAATCACATAAGAAATAGTAAGTGCTTGTGATTATATCATCTGAGATGGATTTGTTTCAATCACAAAGCACGAGTCTTGTTTAGTGAATACTTTCAAAAATCACTTTAGAAACACTTCTTACTTTGAGGCCATCTTCCACCAACGGTAAGAGAACGAGAGTTCATCTCTGTGCAAACTTTTTAAATCAATTTTCCAAATTAATTCCAGGCCTCTTACGTATTTCTACCAACTATCGGTTACACTCGAAAACCACTAAATAAAAGAAGCCACCCCTGGTTATTAAATTATTGGAATTTAGAAAAATTTGTTAAGGAACATTTCCCAATGACAAACTTCCCTGAAATCGATGGTTCAGATGATAATTTTGTGGATTGGAGATTACTTGTGCACACCCCAAGGAAAATCAGATAAAAGTTTGACATAATTTTTTATATAAATTTTAACAGGAATTATTTCCTGTACCTATTGATGTTTTACAGTTTTAAGATACTTTCTTCATAAGTAAGTACCAGATTAAAAGTGAACCATGAGGCAATGGTATACGTATACAATCGCTAAAAAAATTTCTACTTGAAAGGTGGTTCATATTATGAACATATTTTGTTGAGATTTCATTGTTTTTCCAATGCACACTTTTCTTATTACTTTACAACCAATATTAGCATATTTGAAATTATTAGTAAATAGACTATATTCACTTTAAATAAAACTGTATGCTTCCAGAAAAACTGAGCAACCGTTCGCCAAAAAAAAGGCTACAAATTTCAGAATGAAACTCAAACATTTCCTTCTACAACATGCCTTTTATGATGTCAATGAGTTTTTCAATGGTGCTCTTACAATTCAGAATGTACGATTTTATCTCTTTTTTTTTCCAAGCTTTTTTGTACCCATATTTTATTTTTGTAATCGTTTCATGTACAACTTGAAATGACTTGTGTGAACACTATTGTTCCCTAACACCAATAAAGAATTGATTAATTGATTGATTGATTGATGGTTTTGGTAATATTTAAGAATTTATTTCACTACTGCAAAAATGAGATTTTTTTTATTCGTACCAAAGCGAACTTTTTGCTAACATTAATATTTGGACGAGGTTAGAGTCCCGAACACTGGATCGCTTGAAAAAATTCGTAAAGATGTGGCTTAAGAAGGAAAATACACGAAAACGCGAATGCAGACCTATTTTTGAAGCCATTGATTTTGTGAATTGAAACTCTAACTTGGAAATGATTGAAGTAGTTCAAAGATAAAGGTTGGGATTAGGTAGTGAGATGTGATGAAGATATTGTTAAACCTAGAAATGAAGCTGCATATAGTTTTTCAAATGACATAATTGAAAACTTGAACTTTTAAAAACTTTTTAATGAGAAGTCTCGAACTCCTGCGTTGAATATATTATGGGAACTGTGGAAAAAATCAACTCCTAAATATCAGTCGTTTGAAAGATTTATACTGAAAAAGTAGTTTGGGTGGATAATTCTTCACTCGTGGTAATGGCTGTCACTTTGGTATCAAGACTTTGACATCTTCAGTTTGGACATTGGACAGTTTGGACATTATAGTTCCCGGCTGTTACCATAAATGTATCAATGTTTTACATAGTAGACCAAATACCAACCCTGTACATTGGTGAAATTCCTTCGGCAACTTTCTTTACAGTTATGGTTGGTATTGGTAATGTTTGAAATTCGATCAGGAGTCTTTGATCCTCATAAACATTTGAATAGATTCAATAAGACTTATAAGCGTGTGGAAAATGATGGTAGTTAAAAAACTAGAGGAAGGATCCTAGAACTTTTCGAGTGGAATAAAATCACATAGATACTGAAAAAATATATTTATTTTTACGATTATAGACCTTACATGCAATAACCAAACCTGAAGATAGTGAACATAGTGCAATAAATGTTTCATTCACAAATTGAAAGGCACAATAATGAATCAGATACCTGTCGACAGGATGAGTTGTTAAAAGAAATTGTTGAAAGTCTTCACCTGCAATGATAGTGAATATACCGGGTTAGGAATCTTCTCTATTCAAAAAAAAAATCTCTAAAATGATTAATATGATGAAATCGATACTGTCAACTTCAGAAAAGACCTGGAGAATTTACAGTGACTATTTCAATCTAATAGCGAGAATACAAACCAAGCACTGATGCTTTCTTTACATACAAATAATATACATTGCATTTTGTGTTTTGTTTTTTAATTATTGTTTTTTTCTAATTCTCGGCTATTTCATCAGTTTCATCAGCCATTATTTTATTCAATTTTTAACGTTTCTTGTAAGTTTTGTGTATTGTTTGTTTTGTTTTTATCATCGAAACGTCTGTTGCGCTTGATTCTGACCTAATGCTAATATAGACTCAGGAAATACAAATATTACACGGAAAACGCATCCTTTTGTGAGTGAAAATACTAATTTAACCTAAAGTTCTATCAATTACCGAAACATAGTTCAGTGATTGTTTCTGAAAAGTAGTAGTAGCAAATTGATTAGTTTATTATTATTTATTTTTTATGCTGTTTTGATAATTTAAAAAAAAACATCCCTTATTTGTATCTTACAGTGTCCTGAAGGTGTCTTAATAAATTGTCGAAACGTTGGCTACAAAGAAATAGATTATTCTTTAATTTAAGACCTCAAATCCCCAAAAAACAAAATCAGTCATCATCGCAAAGGTCGTAAAACTTACATATTGAATACATTGATCCTGAGTTGTTATTTGTTCGAGTAAACTGACCTGATACTTGCATCTCAAGGATAATGATGTGATTAGTCAAGTTTCAAAGTGGTCCTGTTCGTGCCATCGAAGTTGATTTCATTAGTTATCTTTCAGTGCAATTTTAGCCTTCGCAAAGGCAGCCAAAAATGCATTCACTCGCTATTGGAATTATCGTTGTTATTATTGCACTTTATATTTCAATCAAAATTTACGCGAAGCTAAGTTGTGCACGATGTGTAAGTAAAGTTTGCCTTGTCGGAAAGACAGCCTTAATTACTGGTGGAAGTTCAGGTAATCTAATAAGAGTTTTTTAATTTTTATTCCAGTGTTAGCTTTATTTTTTTGAGGTATCTAAAATTTTTCCAGTGGAACCACAAGGAAATATTTTTTTCTACAAACGTCAAAAAATGACAAGGTTCGCGCATTGACAACAGTATGCGAAGTGGCACTTGTTTTCATTTTCATTCGTTACCATGACACCGTGCGCGAAGTAATGTGCGAAATATATTTCGCACACTGCATGTAAACTATATGGGATTTTCATATTCTAACCTATATGGTCCTCAACTCCTCAATCAAGCAAAAAACAAGAAATCGTTTATTTATTAATGTAGAACAATAATTAAGGGTTTCAAATTGTGAGAGATATTTTTCTGGCTTTATTTGCTTCACACCACTCTTTAAATTGCTGATATGCATTTTCATACTGCCGCCTCGATTTCTCCGATAGAAGGTTGGAAATTACGGAATTGGCCGCATCTATCAAGTTAGGTGGGGTACTGCTTAGTTCATCGTCGCTCGAAATTTCCATTCTTTTACAATAATAAATATCACGCACGAAATTGACGCGAATAAAAAGTCACTCCAAAATAATTATCAAGAACTGTCACTTTGAAATAATTGTCAACAAATGCCATTTTATTTCCATAGTTACAGTAATTACTTGATTTGGAAAAATTATTTAAGCCAGTTCAATACTATTTTTCATAGTTATTACTTATTTTAGAACAATATTTTTGACGTTTGTAGAAAAAATTTTGTTTGCATCTCATGCGCGAAATACTTTGGTAATCTCGACTATTTTTTTTTAACTCGGCTGCGCCTCGTTAAAAAAAATCAGTTCTCGATCACCAAAGTAGCATTTCGCGCACTAGATACAAAAATAACTATTTTCCACAAGTATTTCACATTTTCACCACTAGTTCTGATGATCCTGAATTAATCTGATTACTTATTTGGTTTCGAAGAGCAAAACTTTGAATTCAATAAAACAGTGTCCTGTATAAAGTTCGTAGCATATGGAAAAAATTTTCAATATTGATTTCTCAAAAAAAAACTCATTTTTGATAAAAATCTCGGCTTCATTCAAAACCTGAACTTTATACGACCCTATATACATTTGGCAAAACTTATCTCTGATTCAACGAACGATCCAAATCACAAAGAAACTTTCAAATATCTACAGAGTAATTACAAAAAGTCAATAATTGAAGCTAAAACAAAATTTATCTATATCAGAATCGAATAATGAAGTGAAAAGAGCTGAAGCTGAAGATTAATAAAATTTGAAAGCAACGAGCAAATCAAAAATAAAATCAGAGAAAATATCAATTCTCATGAATATAATGCATTTTTGCCACAATAGCTGAAATAATAATGAATCAACTTGTAGATGCTGATAGCGACCAATCTGCTTTCAGTTTGATTGATGATGAGTTGAAGACTAAAGTTCCTGTATCTTTTTTCTGCAACCTAGGGCTTCGCGAGAACAAGAGACTAGTCTTGGTCTTATCTTGGTCTTGATACAAGACCAAGATCAAGACTTAGTAAATTTTCTCAAGACCAAGACTTTCGAGACCAAGACCAAGACCAAGACTCTCTCCCAAGAGTCGTGGTCTTGGTCTTTGTCTAGAAACAAAAATAATGAACTTGAATCAACTCAATATTCAGAAAAATCTGATGGAAAATGTTATTTTATTTTAATTATTTATTTTTAATTTGTTGGTACTATTTTTATTGTATTTTAATATGTGATTTTATATGAACTTTTATTGATAGAACCTGGCTTCGGAATACCAAAGGCTTGAGTATGGCAGGTTGCTAAAGGGTTAAAATGAGGGCGTAATCTTGTAAGGAAAAATCGAGATTTTAACAGATTTTTCCACACAAGCCCATCGAAACTATGAAAACCTACATCGCCACTAGACCGAGAACAAAAAGACTTGACTGGTGCGAATTGTTGTTATTGCACCCCTACGCGCAACCCTCAGAAGTCTTCGAGAGACTTGTGTGAGCTAGAGAAGACGCAGCCCTTACCTTTTAACGTATGATGCCATGGATAAGTAGATTTTGTTGAAGGAAAATTTAACTGAAATTCTCTTTGATTTTTCCATATGTTCTCCCCAGGAGCCACTCGTAAATTTCCCTCCACTTTACCCAACATCGATGAACTTTTCAACCCTATTCGAGGCTTGCATGCGAAAATGGGGCACCTAAGTCTGTCACTATCTGACGGTCTACTACCTCAATGCTGATTACAGTTTTTTTTGCAGGTATAGGATATCAAATGGCGCTGGCATTTGCATCGAGAGGATGCAAAGTCATCATCGCCGACAAAAATGTTGATGAAAGCATCAAAGATAACCTAATAAGAGAAACTCACAACCCAAATATAGCCCTAGAGTATGTAGATCTGATTTCATTCAACTCTGTAAGAAAATTAGCTGAGAGACTGAATAAATCAGAAGAGAAATTGGATATCCTCATGAACAACGCTGGAGTAGGTAGAGGACCCAAGGATCTGACGGAAGATGGTTTGAACTCCACTTGGCAGATCAATTATTTCAGCGGATTCTTGCTGACACATCTGCTGGTAGGTGAGTTGAAATTCAGGTCGTTTGAATTTTCTGAAAACTCTAATAATAAGGAGAGTGGACGAGTGAATTTTTTGACTGAATTATTATTCTAGCATACTTGTAAAATGATTGCATACAAATCATGGATTTCAGTTTGGTCTAATCACTCCTTAACTTAAAGCATAATCGCATGGGGTGGTGCATATTGTGATAATATAAAACCCTTAGAAATAATACAGAAAAAAGTCATCAAAATAATATTAAATCTTAACCAACAACTTTCATCGAAGAAGACAGAAATCTTTGGGAGATCGTTTGCTAACGAACAGTCGTTACCGACCGATGATGAACCCTTACTCCCATAAACACCTAACTATGTAGGCTCATTATGGCAAGAACCTGTCAGAAAACAACTACTCCTCTGGCTAAGACCACGACGGGTATTGAATTAAATCTAACAGCTACTTGTGCAACGTTCCTCAAAACATCAGAGGACGCGATTGCAAGTGCCCTCTATGACCAACCAGCAGAATTATGTTTTGATTTGGACGGGGTGACAACCTGCAGACTAGTTTCGAGGTTGTTGCCTCTCATCAGTGCAAGGGTAGGTCAACACAGACAGCACTGAGGCCATCTGTTCCCCGTCCAAACCAATACACACTCCGCTGATTAGTCAATCTTGTTCACGAGATGAAAGCAGTTTCTAGGCCGCTCCACCTAGCGAGCAGAGGAAGACACTCCGAATCTCCGGGTAGAGAGATTTAATCGAAGAAGACAGAAATCTTTGGGAGATCGTTTGCTAACGAACAGTCGTTACCGACCGATGATGAACCCTTTACTCCCATAAACACCTAACTATGTAGGCTTATTATGGCAAGAACCTGTCAGAAAACAACTACTCCCCTGGCTAAGACCACGACGGGTATTGAATTAAATCTAACAGCTACTTCTCAAAACATCAGAGGACGCGATTGCAAGTGCCCTCTATGACCAACCAGCAGAATTATGTTTTGATTTGGACGGGGTGACCACCTGCAGAATAGTTTCGAGGTTGTTGCCTCTCATCAGTGCAAGGGCAGGTCAACACAGACAGCACTGAAGCCATCTGTTCCCCGTCCAAACCAATACACACTCCGCTGATTAGTCAATTCTGGTTCACGTGATGAAAGCAGTTTCTAGGCCGCTCCACCTAGCGAGCAGAGGAAGACACTCCGAATCTCCGGGTTGAGAGATTTAATCGAAGAAGACAGAAATCTTTGGGAGATCGTTTGCTAACGAACAGTCGTTACCGACCGATGATGAACCCTTTACTCCCATAAACACCTAACTATGTAGGCTTATTATGGCAAGAACCTGTCAGAAAACAACTACTCCCCTGGCTATGACCACGACGGGTACTGAATTAAATCTAACAGCTACTTGTGCAACGTTCCTCAAAACATCAGAGGACGCGATTGCAAGTGCCCTCTATGACCAACCAGCAGAATTATGTTTTGATTTGGACGGGGTGACCACCTGCAGACTAGTTTCGAGGTTGTTGCCTCTAATCAGTGCAAGGGCGCTGGTCAACACAGACAGCACTGAAGCCATCTGTTCCCCGTCCAAACCAATACACACTTCGCTGATTAGTCAATTCTGGTTCACGAGATGAAAGCAGTTTCTAGGCCGCTCCACCTAGCGAGCAGAGGAAGACACTCCGAATCTCCGGGTTGAGAGATTTAATCGAAGAAGACAGAAATCTTTGGGAGATCGTTTGCTAACGAACAGTCGTTACCGACCGATGATGAACCCTTTACTCCCATAAACACCTAACTATGTAGGCTTATTATGGCAAGAACCTGTCAGAAAACAACTAGTCCCCTGGCTAAGACCACGACGGGTATTGAATTGAATCTAACAGCTACTTGTGCAACGTTCCTCAAAACATCAGAGGACGCGATTGCAAGTGCCCTCTATGACCAACCAGCAGAATTATGTTTTGATTTGGACGGGGTGGCCACCTGCAGACTAGTTTCGAGGTTGTTGCCTCTCATCAGTGCAAGGGCAGGTCAACACAGACAGCACTGAAGCCATCTGTTCCCCGTCCAAACCAATACACACTCCGCTGATTAGTCAATTCTGGTTCACGAGATGAAAACAGTTTCTAGGCCGCTCCACCTAGCGAGCAGAGGAAGACACTCCGAATCTCCGGGTTGAGAGATTTAATCGAAGAAGACAGAAATCTTTGGGAGATCGTTTGCTAACGAACAGTCGTTACCGACCAATGATGAACCCTTTACTTCCATAAACACCTAACTATGTAGGCTTATTATGGCAAGAACCTGTCAGAAAACAACTACTCCCCTGGCTAAGACCACGACGGGTATTGAATTAAATCTAACAGCTACTTGTGCAACGTTCCTCAAAACATCAGAATTTGCTTTTCCAAAATTCAAAATTACCGAATATCAGACAACTATTCTACAAAACTGCCCTAATCGATATAATTAAAAACAATTTGATAAACATGAATGTAACACATACTTATCCAACTAGATTTCGAGAAAATGCAAATGTAATTCTCTTTAACACTCAAAGGTCTATTGGTCAGCCATGTTTCATATATGTGGAACAAAATTCATGCAATCGTTTACCAACACATTTGAAAATGAATATTTACATTAAAATTTTCAAAAACAAATCAACATATTGACTTCTAGCAACAAATATCAAAATACTTTCATGGACCCATCATGGATAAGTGTGTATGGGCATGTGTGTATAAATGTATGTATCATTTATATGGCTTAACGAAATAACCGTTACCTGGCGGATAAAAGCACCAAATTTGGTATACTAATGAATGTTAGCCTAGGAGCCCTCTGGAATTTCTGCAAAAAAAATTATGTACGGATCTATAATCCAAAATGGCCGATAAATACGTCAAAATATCACGTTTGACACAAGCTAGTTTAATATAAATTTTCAATTACAGCGTTATGCCCGCTAAGTATAGTACAAACTTAACTCAGGTAGTCTATACATTGCGACGCTAAATTACGGAACAAATTCATTATTTCTGAATATAAAGATATATCGGAAAAATCCTCGGACAGGTCGATTTTCTTTTCCGATGGGCCAATTTTTTAACCTCACCCAAAATATATAGGGTTATCCGCATTTGAGGAAAAGCGACTTTGGTGATATTTTTAAATAAGACACCCAGTATATTTGTCCATATTTGGTTAGGGATCGTTATTACAAATCCAGTGATACCAAGTTTGATGGGATTATGTCAAACGGCTGCGGAGATATGGGCAAAAAACTTCTCCATATACCCAATGAGTGCGACAGAGACTTTTAACCTTCTGAATCGTGTGGAGTCTCGCAGTCATACTCATAAGATATACGAGAAAGTTTTTTGGCCATATCTCCGCAGCCGTTTGACATAATTCCATCAAACTTGGTATCACTGGATTATTGTACCACCATTTTAGTTTTTAATATTTCTAATAATTAACTTTTTCCCGCTGCCGACACTGTAAATAGTCCATACATGCTTAGCAACAAAACAGGTAAATGGCCTATATCATTCGTTTACTAATTCATCTTGACAACGGAATGTAAATAATGTCATTTTTAGGTTATGAGACCTTTTGAATATTATTGTTGTCTGCTTATTCGGTAACTTAGTTACACGCACAAGCAACTTAGAATAAAATAGCGAACGAATAATCATGAAGGAAGGGTAAGAAAACAAACTTCCATTCAGGCAAATTTTGAGAAATCTCAACAAGCAGCGGGAAAAACGTAATAAGTAACACGGAATGTATCGACTGTTATCATCCTCGGCAAGCGACAAGCCTCGGCTTTGCCTCGGCTCGTACTCGCTCACCTCGAATGTTAACACGTCTTTACATTCCTTGTTACTTGAATAACTATTTATTATCTTTGAATATAATGTTTTATAATTATAATTACTACCTATATTAATATTATATTCTATCTATTTTTAGTATTATCTCTATTTATAGTTCGATATTTCAAAATGACCTCTGATGGGTGAATGTAGTGGTTATATCAACTTATTTTTCATTACTCATTTTCTAAAATATTCCATGTGATAAGTGAATTAAATATTTCTGAAATCGCATTGGGTACGTCGTAAAATCAGCATTACCCTTACAAGAAAACTGCTATTCCTTTTGATTTTAAAAAGTGGTATTCATTAAAAAATCTCCGAAATTACTAGAGACGGCCAAAAATTTCATTTGGATTTTTTGTTAGGAGACCAAACTACTTAAGTTCCAAAAAAAAATGGTAACTCTTTGGTTTATTGGAAATCTATTAAGGAAATTTTACCATCAAAGAAATCCATGACGTTTTCTATAGATCGAATTAATACCTTTCTATTTTCTATTCTTCTATTCTATTTTTAAATTTTCAAATAGTTGACTGGATATTTTTGCAGCTGTTGATCATAAAATTTTTATTATGCATGGCCGTGGCAGGGAGAGTTGACTCAGGGTAAGTAGAGTTTGTCTGGTGGGAGGCTTGGGTTCAAATCATTAACTGCACTAATTTTTTTCAAGTGAAATCGATAGTAGTGTTCGATTTTTGTAATATTATCTAAATTCGTAACCAATTTGTGACAATGAGAGAATGACATGTCAGTTCTCTGTCAGAATGAAGTCCATAGCCTACTATCTAAATCACTATCCAAAATTTATTTTATTGAAGATGATTTGATAACATAAATGATCATAACTGACAAACTGTACGAGATAGTTATGGGGAAAACATTCACAATTCAATTGGAAAATAAGTAATAATATACAGGGTGCTCCAGTTGAAAGAACTGAGTTTCAGTCATTTTCATGAGTCCCCAGAAGGAACTTAATTCTGAGCCTCCCTGTATGCTGAAACAGAAATCGACATAATACTTAATGGTCTTATGCAGCTATGACCCAAATCGCAATATTTTGTCAATTTGCAATATTTGGTCAGGTTTTGCACAAATATTGGAAAAAATAATTTGTATCTCGAAAACTGTAACAGGGAATTACTAAGAAAAGGAATCGTGTGAGAATTTCAAAAATGATGTAATATATGGGGTGTTCTATTCAAAATAACAAAGTAGCTACTACTTATTCTTACAAGCGGCAACACTGTTTTGATGAAATTACTTCAGACGGATAAAGTATTTTTGATTATCCACTCCAATCTGTGGTACTGTTCTCTAGATACTTGTAATGTTCCATCCACTGTGACACACCCGGTATTCCTTGTATTTTGTACAGAAGTAGTCTATTGAAAAACCGTTATTACTTTCAGATTTGCTGAAGAAATCCCCATCTGGTAGAATCATTTTCACGAGTTCCGCTCTATCATATCTCAACACTTTATCTTCGAATAATGTAAAGAATGGAAATATTCAGGACAATATCAGATTTTTCGATTATCACAATTCGAAGTTTATGCAGATTGTTGCAGCTGTCATTTTTGCCAAGAAATTGAGGAAATTCGGTATAACATCCAACTCATTTCACCCCGGAGTTGTGAACACACCAATAATGAGACAAACCGCAGAAATGATAACTGTTTTGTTGGATCAATTACAAGTGTGGTGTCTATACTTTCTAGTTTTCCTGGCGGGAAAGGTAAGACAATATTCATTTATTTTTCTACGTTCATGCAGAAATCAAAAATTCATTGAATTGTACTCAGTGGAAAAACTGGTTTTTTATTGCACCGAGTGCAATATAGTACATTTTGTACAATGAGCATGAAATGACATACATTTCCCACGAGTAGGTATATGAAATTTTGTAGTACAAGCGTAGCGAGTACTGCAAAATTTCATATACCTACGAGTGGGAAATGGGTCAACTCATGCTCATTGTACACTTTACATTTTCTACGACCATCTGAATCATTAACAAATCTGTAATATTTTTGATAATCCTTTTAATCATAAACTCTCCTGCCGTCATTTTTACATGGTTTAAATAATTTTTTCTTTCTTCACCCGTTGAATGAAACATTTCTTTTTGTACACGTACCTACCTAAGTCGTGAAACAAATAACATTCAAAATTTTCAAATTTTGACAACTTGGAAATAAAAAAACTTTATGCAGAAAAAATCAAACACTAATCGATTTCATAAAATGAAAAAAAATGTGGCTGCGTGGATTTGAACCCTCGCTTCCACCATCCAAAGTCCATGTGTCATCTGAATCAACACTCGTCGTTACTAGAGCACATGATAATTTGTTCAAATTAACTGCTATATAGAAAGTATCTGTCAACTATTCAAAAATATAGAATCCGATTGTAATCAATCTTTTTATTGAAATTATTCTGGTTTTATGAAAAGAAAATCACACCTTTGTCAGAAGATAGGCATTATCAGGAGCTTCTGATATAAATTTATTAATTTGATTGTTAAATCATCCTCACTATCGCCAATCATTTTTAATGAATTAATTTTTTCAATCGAATTTTGTAATTATCTATACTGATGTGAAATGTCAAATTATTAGACAGACGTCAACAAACTTGATTCGATGTTATTTATGTTCATAAAATTCGTTTTTCTACATTCATGCAAAAAGCAAAACTTTATTGAACTATATTCAGTGGAAAAAGAAGTTCTTTATTGCACTAGTGCAATAAAGTTTTTATTGCACTCATCTGTCATTCTACTTCAACGTGCTGTCATCATGGCAAACATAAACGTTTAAACATACTACTATTTAGCAGATATTCTGTGAGATTGGCAATAGGTTTCAAACAGTTACATATTTTATATCATTTTGTATTATTGTTAGCAGCAAGAGTTAAACAAACAATGCCTTCCCGGGAATAACTCCATAATCAAATCCGATCCGCTTTGTTCTAAACCGTCTACCTGCATAGAGCACACTGTCTGTACTATGACCACACCTAGTGATAACATACGCGCTCACGGCTACTATGATTTTGATTTTTATAATGCAATTGTGGTTATAGAAACGTCAGTCAAAAAGTACTTCACTACGAAATATTCATATTGAAAATTGCACCAATTGTTCATTCACTTTCAACATTGAGGGTAAAAATAAAGTTTGAGTTAAATTGTTCGTAACGTATTAGTTCCTGTTTCAATGCAAATCGATATAAATAATAAAGTATTCAAGTTGCGCTTTTCATTTTCCTACACCTAGTGCCGCACCTCAATAAATCATTTTTTGCTTTTTGCATGAACGTAGAAAAAATGTTGTATGCAACTCGTGCAAAAATTGTTTATTGCACTCGACGTCTTGTCCAACTCGGCCTAACGGCCTCGTTGGACAATTTCACGTCGAGTGCAATAAACATTCACTTTTTGCACTTGTTGCATAAATAACTATAATACCTACCTATAATGACAGTCTAGTAGTTCATGAAAGTCGTATATATTTCGATACAGCTAGCCCGTGGGAAATTAAAATCGGTGTTACAACGTGGTAGGTTTCTTAATCGAAGACGCAATAGAGGACTTCGGATAAGGATTCAGTCATGCCACAACACAACTTTTGACTTTAAAACTACTGGCACGTTTTTCGGCAAGTTTTCTTTATGTCAGGGTTCCTGGCAGCCTCAGGAACCCCGTAATATGATTGAAATTGTTCATAACGACAGGAATATTGAGATTTTCCATAAAATACAAAACCCTAGGGACTTTAATTTTTTGTAGGGATTTTTCTCAAAAAATGGCGCTAATTTCAAAAAATATATCATTTTCCTGAATTTAATAAAAATTGCGTATTCCACGTTTCCTAGTTGCCAAATAAATGATCGATCTAGAAAATATTCTGAGTGGTAACTTTCACGGATAAACAAACCTTATTATCTTTCTGATTAAATTGCTCTAGGCCCGAATACTTTGAGGTTACATCACAGAATTTGTATTTTGTTTCAGTTTTGTGGGTATGTGTTACATTTTAATCATAACTGTTAAAATGGTTGAATATCATTTCTACTTTTGAACTTTTTCATAGAACGAATGTGCACTGACAAAGAAATAACCCTACACTCAGTGCCGCATTTGCCAGCTAGCATGCTACCAAAAGTACCAGTTAGCAAAATAGCCAGTAAGCAAATGCTACGGGCCCCGCGCCTGTGGAGCCTCGCGCCTGTGCGCAAAGTAAAAAAAAACTATTAAGTAAGATATGTTTTTTATACCACCTACAGAAAATGAATAAAGTTAGAAATGGGAATAATAACTATAGCGTGGAATGAAATTCTAGAACACTTGCAAGCGACTAACGCTTCGTGTTGCAGTCGTTCGATCAAGATCTTAACACGAGATAGATACGCTCTTTATAAATCATTACAAGGCTACTTCCAAGCATTACGATCCAAATTTTCAGATATAGAGGCAAAAGCCAATGCCCTAATTGGCTGTGAAGAATATCAGTAATCAACTTCAAGAAAACCCAAGCGAAATACAAAGTGCGACCATTTCAGCTGCAGCTGTACTCACAGACCTCATAAAAGAAGGCTCTACTACACTCGAAGAAGTTGTAGAACATCAAACACCCAGACAACGTTTTGAAATTCATGTTTTTATTGTTGTAATTGTCTGCATTAGCTAAATGCATGGAAGCTTACCATCAAGTGACTAGTGTATTTGGAATACTTCGGCAGAAAAGATCTCAAAAAGAACTATCGTCAATTATTTCCCAGACTATGTGGAAGACAGTCTGGGCAATGAACTGGTGCAGTTTGCGAAGCTGCTGAAAACAGATGTGGCTGCTGATATTGACAGCAGAAAGAAAAAGCACGAGGCTCAGGAACTTCAAGTTTATAAACTGTTGACATAAAATTCATTGGAATCGTGTTTCCCAAATGCTGGAATAGTGTTTCGCATTAACTTGATTTTGATAATCACCAACTACAGCGGAGAATGTTCTTTTTCAACGTCAAATCGTTTTAAAAATGTGTTAAGGAGCACAATGGGACAAGAACATCAAACGACCTCACTATTATGAACATAGAAAATGATTAACTTCGAAATATTGATTTGGCGAGTGTTATCTCCAAATTTGCTCGGATTAAATCACGGAAAGTCTTTTTGTAAATGTGCTGTTTTATTTTATATTCTATACTTTAATACTTAATGCAAATCAAGGGCATCTTGTTCACATTTGCTACGGACCCCACGGTGGCTTTACCCGGCACTTCCTAGACTACAAAATACCTCTTTCAATAACAAAACTATAGCTCTAGTTTTAAATTTAGCGCCATTTTGAAAGAAAAATCCCTAAACAAAATTAAAGTCCCTAGTGTTTTGTATTTTATGGAAAATCTCAATATTTCCGTCGTTATGAACAATTTCAATCATATCACGGGGTTCCTGAGGGTGCCAGGAACCATGACAAGAAGAAAAAATGCCGAAAAACGTGCCAGTAGTTTTAAAGCCAAAAGTTGTGTGGTGGCATCACTGAATCCTTATCCGAAGTCCTCTATTGAAATGTTCATTTTTCTCAATGGTCGTAGAAAAAAGTCATTATTGCACTCATCTGTCATTCTGCTACAGCGTTCTGTCATTACGACAAACATAAAAGTCGAATCGACGCCATATTAAACCCATTTTTAATGAGATTGTATAACGTTTTATCTACGACTAATATACAGGGTGTTCCAAACTCGATGGCCAATGTTTCTGGAAAACGGGACGTCGGATTATTCTGAAAATTTGGTTTCTTGGATAATCAGTTCTGTTCTATCGGTCGATTCAGCGCTGCGGTGTTGCCGCTTCTATCGAAAAGTAGCAACAACTTTGATATTTCAGATAGAATACCCTGTATGTTATTGCATTTTTCGCTTTGCAATTACTTTTTGATCATTTTCATATAATACTTCCCTATACCTATCTCCAGTGGTTTTTGAGAAAATCAATAATTTCCTTATTATTTTTGCGAAACAGCTTCAATTAAACGTTTATTACAGCAGTATTTGAATACGTAGAAAGCCGGAATTTTGGATGTAGTTTGACAATGTCCTGTGTATTATTTATGACTAGGAGATTTCGTTCTTCATATACAGGATAGTTGAAAATTTGTGATTTTACCGATAGATACAAAAGTGGTGAAAGGTGCATTTTTACAAATGGAACACCCTATATATATATCATCAAATATCCTGGAAGATAATTGAATTTTGTTCAAATGGTGTATCATGTTCCTATACCTAAGGAGTCAGGTTTCCGAAAAAAAGCTAATTTTCTATAAAAATTGGATTATTTTGCCATATTTTGTATTGGGTACATATGAAATGTCATGGAACATGTCATTATGAAAAGTTCTAAAATAATTTAATATTTGTTCGTACATTAACGTGATTTTGATTGGAAAAGAATCAAAATCGAAGAGAATAATTATTCAAATGTAAAACTGATAGATTTTTGTCGAATTTGTCCCATATTTCTAATTGTTCATTAGATATTTATATTTTGTATTTTTTTCACTACATTCTTTTCCAAAACTAATATTGCATGAATTGAGGAATGCAGTTACTTGAAATTTTTATTCAGATTTGAGCAAAGTTTGCTTGGTTCGGTTTTTCATCTCCATGATAATTGTATCTGCCATTCAGGGTATTTAAAAAACGTGTGTCCTTACACGTTCAGCGCCAAGCCTTGGTAGAAAATTTTCGTGATTTTCAAGAATTTGATTTTAATAATCTGAGGATTTACGCAAGTGACAGTTGAAGGTTTTCATCAATCCTCAACCTCAATTTCAGGGGAAATTCTAGGAGGCCAGAGCTTATAATTCCCCATCTAAAATGTACATAAAGTGTGTTTTAGCAATACACACGGCCAAAACAAAATTTTGTTGGTGTATCTTTCAAGATGTTTTGACTAAGTGTATCGAAAAAGATACCCTGGCGTTGAACGTGTCAAGCAGAGCCCAATTTTATTTTAATCAATACATTTTTTCTATTAATTCGTGCTGAATTGGGATGAAGGTCATTGAATTTCCGGCACATTCTGGAAACATTTCTTTGACACCCACCATGAATATAAAATAAATTTTAAATCTCTGCATTTGAATATGCATTATAATCCATTTTTATACTTCTTTCTGACAGAAACACAATTAAATCCACTGTTTGTCAAACTTACAGGTTGGTTTGCTCTTTTCTGGTCACGGCTTACTACAGATCATTTCAATTGGGCAATATTACCTATTTTGAATCTGGTCATTGAAAATGATAGCAGTGTGCCGTGACCAGAAAAGAGCAAAGCATACTTTTAGTTTAACAAGCCGTAATTTTGATGGTCTTTCTGTCAGAAAAAAGTATTAAAAATGAATTATATTGCATATTGAAATGCTGATATTTTAAATCTGTTTTATATTCACCGGTTAGTTAAAAAACATTATTTCAAGAACATGCAAATTCAATGAACTTACCTCAAATGAATAGAAAAAAATTCAGAAGAATCGAACGGGATTATGCTGTGTTTGGGAATGTTGGGGCGTTAAGAGATGATCCTCCAAAAACGTGTTGATTTCTGTGAATGGATAAAAATATTGACTTATTGAAATCCAAAGGACCACGCACACATCTTATGGGAAAAAGTCTTTCGGTGAAAATGGCTGGATTTTTGATATGTTGTAGCTGGAGCCATCCTGAGTGAAAGTCTTCATTGACCCAACTTGATCGTATGACTAGATTCGGCGCTAGAGGGCACCAAATCATGAATTTTGTGATTTTTGGAAAAATTCCGCTGATCCAAAAATATCTATATCTTATTTATATTCAATATTGTTTGCGACTGAGCATTCCTTAAATTCGCGAGAAATATTTATCCAAAGTACAGAATAATAAAACGCCACTGCTTTTCTACAGGTTTGTCAAAAATACACTCAATTCATTAGTGAATTAATTCGCCTAAGAAGTTATAGGTTGATAGAGTTTATCATTGAGGATCAATCAGAATGGTTTGTTGATCGACCAAAATATAATGAAGCTATGAATAATGAGTGTTTGGAATAAGGAAGGGTCCATATTACATAATTACTCCAAATCTCGAATTTTATTATTTTTGAGTGAATTCAGATAGATGATAAACAATTACATTTTATTTGTAATCGATAGTCAACTGTTGTTCAACTGAACGTTACTAAGATCTATAAAACAAAAAAAAACTTTAAGTTGAAAGAATTCGCCTTCGAGACTATGAGTTGATTAAGTAATTATTATTGATCATCGATCAGAATGGAAGTTGATCTCTCAAAACAAAATACAACTGAAAATACATAGTGTTCCACACAAGTAATTACTCTTCTCGAGGATTCAATCATGACCTATAATCTCCTACTATCTACGTTGTTATACCTAAAGGTTCGGCGATAGAGGGCGCCAAATAATTAATTTTGTATTTTTATAGGGTTTAGCAAGCTTTCAAATATGAGTATATTTTGTGAGTCACTCAAAGAAATATGTGATGATCTGAGGATATTGAGTATATTTCAATCTACTAAATATTTGGACTGAATAAACTGAGTTCACCCATCTGAATTCAAGGAGAATTCAATCATAGGCAAGGAGTTATTAAACTAGCCTTTCATAAAAAAACCTAGAGAAACGTGAATTGTTCATAATTTGTGCATGACAAAAATATTTTTGCCTAAATTCTATTCATAAAGTTTTTATGATGTTATTTGCAAAGATCAGTTTTTCCAAAGATTTTTTTCTTTTAGCAATAACGTGACAACGCTGCAAAATTTCCGAAACAAGGAAATAACTTCGTATGTGAAACGTTTTGCTTAGTTCAATGCTGAAACAATTTACAGGGTAGTCCGTTTAAAAAATTGATGCTTTGTGTTGTCCCGCTTTTAACAAACATTCTGATATTTCGAAATATTTTTATGTCAAGCAACAAAGTAAACCGCATAACTTTTATCTGAACCATTCTTTCATACTCTTCATGAAAGGCAAGATACAGTACTTCCTTACACTAGTGGGCCACCCTTTATATAATATGGACACTTCCTTATTTCAAACACTCTGTATCCATAGCTTCATTATATTTTGGTCGATCAACAAACCATTCTGACTGATCCTCAAAGATAAACTCAATCAACTTAAAACCTCGTAGGCGAATTCATTCACCGAAGACTTGAGTATATTGTTGACAACCCTGTAGAAAAGCGGAGGCGTTTTTCTATTCTGTAATATGGAAAAATATTTCTCCCCTATTATAGGAATGCTCAGTCGCAAACAATATTGAATATAAATGAGATAGAGATATTTTTTATTCAGCTGAATATCTCCAAAAATCAAAAGATTCTTGATTTGGCGCCCTCCAGCACAGAATCTAGTCATACAATCGAGTTGAACCAATGGAGACTTTTACTCAGGATAGGTCCAGCTTCAATATATCAAATATTCAGCTATTTTCACCGGAAGACTTTTTCCCATAAGATGTGTCCGTGGTCCTTTCCTTCAGAAAATTATATGGAACATATTTGAATAATATGAGAACAACAGTTAGGAACTTTTTGTAAATTTGCCGCTTCATGTATTTCGAAGTTGTTAGTAGCAGTTGAACGCTGGCTCCCTCACTGTAGACAAGAGTGAGCAGAGAACTGACTACAAACTTTGAAGATCAGTGGATAAGACACTTGAGTCCACAGCCTTGGCCACCGCGATCCCCATTAGTTTTGGAAAAGACTGTAGTGAAAAAAATACAAAATATCAATATCCAAACAGAAATATGAGATGAATTCGACAAAAATGTATCAGATTTACATTTGAATAATTATTGTCTTCCATTTTGATTCTTTTCTTATCCAATTTACGTAAGTGTTCGAGCAAACGTTATGTTATTAATGTACTGCCCTAATAGCACACCATGTCCCAGGGACGTCCTTATTTGGTACAAATTATGTCCTAATGTCCGGGACTCAAAATCATTGTCCTTGGGACGTCCTATTCAGTGCATTTTCATGAATTTCCCCAAAGGAATTCCTATGGATGTCCCAATGATGTCCCAATGGTACATCGTATAAAACGTCTCTGCGCGGACGTCTTTGGGATGTCCTGGGTCGGATATATTTTGTAATGTTTCCTAGGACATCCGCTGGACGTCCTTGTTAGTAAGTATTCTGGCATGTCTTTGGAAGGACGTCCCGTGGTTCTCCATGTACGGGACATTCAGGAACATACCGCATGAATGAATATTGGACGTCCCAATTGGTTAATCTCAGAATATCTCCCTGCAAGGACTTCCTTGAGTTGTCCTGGTTCGGATATATTTTGTAGAATTTTCTAGGATATCCATTGGTTGTCCTGGTTGGCAAGTATTCGGCATGTCTTCGAAAGGACTTTCTATTGTTGTCCTGGTATGTCTGGTATGTCTGGAACGTCCTTGATGTATGTACAACGGACGTCCCAATCAGTGAATTTTAGAAAATGTTCCTGCGAGTACTTCCTTGGGATGTCCTGGATGGAACATTTTTTAGAATGTTTCCTAGGTGCATCCATCTAAAGATGAAGGACGGATGATAATAAAAAATAAAATAAAATTCGAAAACAGTTACAATAATCATGCCTCCATGTGTACACAGTACCCGTGTATCCATCCCAGCTACCCACAACCCATCTGAAATAAAACCCTTTTCACTATCAATAAGGTCATCAGGGGCCATATTCTCGAGTTTGTACGTATGCCAATTCGGTTCACTGTTTCACAACAGTGAACATGAAAAATGTATGTTTGTCTCTCTTGTTTGTATACGACTTGAAACCGAACAATTCCTCTATGTATGGATTCCGTGCATGAAGTTGCTTTCTGTGTTTTGTGTTCTCTGTTCAGTGTTCAAGTGAAGTGTTGACCAAGATGTATGGTGATGACGAATTGACAGACAATTATTGTTGAGTATTTAATATTTACCAGCTATGGCGGCTTTTCTATCATCTTTTGTCATTAGTTAGTTTAATGACTGTTGTGGAAATTATTTTGTGTTCATTCAGTATAGTTATATCTTTAAATGAAAATAAAAGTTTTGTTCTACTATTCAATAGTTATTTTCAACCTATTCAACACTGTTTTGAAAAAAGGTATTTCCGTAAGTAGAGTTGTGTGTATCTTTTAAACATAAACAAACGAAAATGAAATATAACAAAACGCCAGCGCAATAGAATCGCTAAATGATTGTAAGAAGCTTTAGAAAGAGAAGTCTCGATTGATTCAGATGAATGCTGATGTTTCCAAAACCGAATTGAGTGACTCTGAGAGAGTGCTGAGCTTACAGTAAGTGCATCTGGTTCCATCCAAATTGGTATCTCCAGGAATCCACAACAATATCATAATCTCAGCCCTGAAAGAGATGTACGAACAAACGCATCTGACAATTCTGCACATCCAAAGGACGTTCCAGATTTACTTTCGATTGATGTAATTCGGGGACGTCTAATGAACATCCCAGGTCGATGTCGATTGAATATCCTTATAGCGGAGTAAAAAAACCCGAGAAAGCCTACGAAAAAATTGATGGGCGTAGAACAATTAGTGACCTATGTATTATCATTATATAAGGTTTTTGACATCCCATATGACTATTTACGACATCCTAGACTGGGGCGTGCTCTAATTATTTACAAAAAAAGTACAAATCGGGTAATTTCAAAATATCGTACAATTTATTACATAACATATGATATCTCGCAAACTGTTAGGTCTATCGAAACGAATATTTTTTTGTTGAAAAGTAGACACTTGAGCAAAACTAACAGAACTATAAAAATCGAAAGAAAAAAAATCGTTGACCAAAAAAAAATACAAAAGTAGAGTTGTCATGCAAGTGTAATGTTTTTTTCAGTAATCGAAAAACTATTTTATATTTGGAAATTTTCATGCATAATATGCGAGTGAAACCTGAAAAACATAACTAAAATGTTTTTGAAAATACCCGCAATTTATTATCTTTTGTACTTTAGGAAATATTCGTAGTTAAAGTCAGTCATATAACGCGGAGGGGACGGCCGGCCGACCGAAATGTCGCGTTTCTTGCTTCGTGCAGCATAAATATAAATAAAATGATAAAATGTGTTACGTGTATATTAAAAAGTAAGTATAAAATGTTGAGACGCGGTTAGACATTAACAGAGTTCCGTTTATTCTTGTAATTATCTAATAATCCTCAGATTCTGAATCTGAGTTTTCAATAATATTTATTTTATTACAGCACGATTTGCATTTACAATCATTACATTTGAGGCCCTGAGTCACACAAATACATCTACCATTATTACATTTTTGATCGGAGCAACGAATTGATAAAATTCTTCTTAAATTTTCTGGCTCCAGTGTAGTCAAAACGGGTATCCAGGAGTTTTCCTCTAACATCCATCCATTTTTACTGGGATCTTCAAAATCGATTTCTGTCTGATGACTGAGTACATACAAAATTTTCAATTGATGTATACACCTGGAAATACAGAAATCCACAATATTTAGCTTTGTATTGAGTTTAATCAAAATTATTAAATGAGATAATTAATTTAAATAAATTTAAAAAGAATAAATACCAACCTTTTGAGGTGTTGCTTGAAAGCATCATCTGTAGGCGGAAGTTCTGAGGCCGGGCGATTGGTTGTTGATGTTAGGAAGACTCGCATTTCATTAAGACTGGATATATTCTTATTTTTATTTTTGTACAAGTAATATACGTACTTATTGCTAATTTTAACGGCTTCGTCTTCGCTCAAATTAGGGATATCTCCTATTTCCGTTAAGTGATTAACATTCTTTATTAACACATCAAAAGCAGTTTTCTTCCCTATTTTGTAAAATGCACTTGTGGTATCACCTTCTGTCAGACAATGAATATGTTTGTGAATATACTCTATGTTATAAAATAATACACGGCAAAATGTTCACTTGTGTTTGTAATAAGCAGCCAAAATTAATATTGAGAGGGGGGCCAAACATATATAGGGCTAAGATTGCGTAGTCTTTTTTGAATTAAAGAAGGTTACTATACAGTTGCCACTGTATTGAAAAATATGAAAATGACTGCAAACAAATATTTTGGGATTCCACGCCAATATTTTTATTAGAAAATGCGAACATCTGCGACACTGAATGATATAGAATATTTTTTGTGTCCTAACAAACCCGAAAACAGACCCTATATAGATACACATAGTACAAAAAAATTCTTACATACCTGTTTGTACAAAAGTTAGTTTTCCTTTTTTTGCTTTATCTTTTTAGGTCCACTTTTATTGCAGATTAGACACATGCTTCTTATGTTGAATAAGCCGATGTTACTTCTAGTTGTCTTAGAAGAAATTTCTTGCTGTGGATTTTGCGTTCCACTGGCAGAACCAATATTTTGGACACTAGTATATGTTTTTCTACAACTCTGATGATATTTCACTTTTTCACTTCCCGTTAAAATGGCATGTTTTCTTTCTAAAATTTTTAGGCCAACAATATCTCTTCTTTTTTCTGCGGTTCCAACTATAGTTTGTAGACCCTGTTTTGTAGGGTTTTGCACAACCGTTTTTTCCTGATTTCCAACAGATTCTCCACATATCAACACTCCATTTTATAACTAGTAGAAAATTTTAAAATACTACTTCAAAACCTCTTTTAACTCGCGTTGATTCTGGTCACTAACAATAACATCACATCATATTATGATGAACGACTTTTTACATTTCGTGTCGCGCGCAGGTGTTCCGGACAAAGTGCATGCGGTGTGATTTTAATTTCGGCGCGGTTAATTCGTGATTGATTTCAACTTATGACAATGTTTTTACAAAACTTCTGTGATGTTTTTGCTTGAATTTACTCGCAGGAAGTATGCCAAAATTCCTAAAAATAAAAAAGTTTTTCGATTGCTCAAGAAATCAATGCACAAAAAATAAATACGAGTATTTACAATTTTTTTTTTTGAGAAGAAGAAGTAAGTTTTCGAAAGTTCGGCTGCACTGACACCAGCGCTAAGATTTTTACTTTCGAATAAAAAAAAGGTTACTTTGATATCTCTAATAGTTTTTGAGTTATCACGAGTTATATCTTAAAAAATACGTTTTTTGTATTTTCCATATTTTCACACATTTTTCGCTATAAAAAGGGTCAGCCCCAGCTGGCGATGTCGTAAATATCGATTTGTAATAGCCAATAACATTCCTAATAAAACTACACACCACTTGTTTTGTTCTACCTCAATTTTTTTTTTCGTTATAGAAGCGTCTTTCAAGCGCGTTTTTAAAGCGCGTTTTTACTCCACTATTATAGAACATCAAATTTTGGTGAGAAGTCGAAACATTGATACTTCCCACGGATGTCCAATGGACGTATGCGGTATCAATACTGCTCGTCCTAAGGACGTCCCAAATGTACTTTTGATTGATGTAATTCGGGGACGTCCAATTAACATCCCAGATGGATGTCCACTGGATATCCTTATAGAACGTCCAATTTTGGTGAGAAGCCGAGACATTGGTGCTTCCCACGGATGTCCAATGGACGTCCGCGGTACCAATTCTGCACGTCCTAAGGACGTCCCGAACGTCCTGAGAGAATGTCCTATGGATTACCATCGGACTTCATGGTGCTATTAGGGTAACTTCCGAATTTTCATAATGACATGTTCCATGAAATTTCATATCTACCCAATACAAAATATGGCAAAATAATCCAATTTTTATAGAAAACTTCCTTTTTTTTCGGAAACCTGACTGTTTAGGTATAGAAACATGATACACCATTCGAAAGGAAATTCAATTACCTTTTAGTATATTTGAAAAAATGCACTTTTCACCACTTTTGTATCTATCGGTAAAATCACAAATTTTCAACTACCATGTATAATGAAGAACGAATTCCTTCAGTCATAAGTAAAAAACATAAATTTTTCCAAAAACTACTGGTGATAGATATTGGAAAGTTTTATATGAAAATAATCAAAGAGCAATAGCAACGCGAAAATGAAATAATATACAGGGTATTCTATTTAAAATATCAAAGTTATTGCTACTTTTCAATAGAAACGGCAACGCCGAAGAGCTGAAAATATTTTATATCGATAAGCAGAACTGATTATCCAAGAAACCAAATTTTCAAATTAATCCCACTTTTCTTTTTCCAGAAACGTCCAATTGGCCATCGAGTTTGGAACACCTTGTATAGCGATGTTACAACATGATAAAGAAACGGCCTGTATACGTTTCAAAACATCGCCTCTTCAATAATTCGCAGTCATCGAGCAAAAGATAACAATTTCACTTTCTTCGAAATAAAGTAGTAAATACATCTTCGACAATATTATCATAAAAGAACTTCGTATCTTTGCATACTTGCAGATATTGTTAATTAGTTGTTTTAAAATTTTATAATTTCTTCAATTTCAATTCTCTACGTGGCGCTTGGTATTACTTCATTTTTTTTTTCTTTAAAAATTCATCTCTCTATGCTTCGATAAAAATACAGGGTGGGTCACGGTCGATGGTACCTTAGACGTTTACGAAGAACGGGAAATAGGATCATTCTGAAAATTTGGTTTCTCAAGTAGTGGCTCTTGGTCTATCGATCTAATGCAATGCAGCGTTGCCGCTTATACCAGAAAGTAGCAGCATCTTTGTTATTTCAAATGGGTCACCTTGTATATTACCGCATTTTTGAACTTGTCATTCCTTTCTGATTATTTCTGCCTCATACTCCCCTATACCTATCTCTAACGGTTTTTGAGATATTGGTTATTTTCCATATTTTTTATCCAAAACATAGCTCGAATTGAATGTTTATTTCTGCGGTATTTGGATTCTTATTGCTAGATACGAAAAAGGTTGAAAGTGCGTGGAACATCTTGTATATTATGCAATATACTGAAAGATGACTAAACTCCCTCCGAATTGATATATCATGTTCCATATAAATAGCCAGAATTCCGAGATAATAGCAATTTTTACTTGTAATCTCCCAAGTGCTCGAATTAGTGCCGGAAATTTTTCGACTACATGAATTTTTTGAAAATTACCCGAGTCGCGAAGAATTTTCTGCACGTTCTTGCTATAATTCCCTCACATTTTCCATGAAGAATAAACAATTTCATCAGAACTTCGTTTGAAAAGTTAGGTATTTCCCTCCATTTCGTTAAGAAACACACAACGGTATTATTAATAGTGCACTAATTGTCAAATTTTCATAATGTCATGTACCATCATGACATTTAATAGCCACCTTAGATGAATATGAGAAAAATAAATCGATTTTTTTGAAAATTTCACACCTCACTTTTGTAGCCAATTAAAAAATTCGTTCTTGTTTAGATACCATGGCAACCCTAAAAAATGTTATCCTTCTGGGTACCCTGGGCGAAATTAATAAGTGGAAATTTTTCTGTCAAACATTTGACATGTGACAAGTTGATATTTTGCTTTAATGTACAAATGGAGGTTTAGTTTTCATATGAAAGGAGATAATTATGTATTTACTAGATATTTGGAATGTGTCTGAAAATATTTTCTCCACGATTATTGCAGAAATTGTCAATTCTGAAATCATATTTCAGAAGAAGTTCAATACACCATTTGTCACAAGTTTTTATCACAAGTCCCGTAGCTCAGCCATCGTCCATAAGTATATCTATGGACGATGGCTCAGCGGTAGTGTTGCGGCCTATGAGTCGCTAGGTCGATGGTTCAATCCACGATTAAAACATAACTTTTTTATTTTATTTTTGTTCCAAATTTAAACATATTTATTGATGAAAATTTTGTTTAAGTATTTTACATATCAATATTTCAGTGGGTATAAATAGTTCACGTGAAACCATCGTTAGTTATTTCTTATGAATTATTGGATGATTTTCATTTCTCGGTGTGAAATTTTCTTACCGAATCCCCCTCGTGCTTGAATTATTTGTCGTAAATTTATCTCGTACATGAATTTTCAAAGAAAATTCATTTACTCGAAAAATTTCCGGCAATAATTCAAGCACTTGGGAGATTACAAGTGAAAATTGCTATTATCTCGGAATTTTGGCTATTTAGGTATAGGAACATGATATATCAATTCGAAGGGAATTTTGTCATCTTTCAGGATATCTTATAATATACAGGATGTTCCATTTAAAAAAACGCACTTTAAACCCTTTTCGTATCTAGCAGTAAGATCATGAATTTTGAACGACCCTGTATAACGCAGAACAAATTTCTCTATACAGAATCAATGTACATGATCTTGATGAACCAAACACAAAATTGCAACTTCCTAAGAATCCAAATACCGCAGAAATAAGCATTCAATTCGAGCTATGTTTTGGATAAAAAATATGGAAAATAACCAATATCTCAAAAACCGTTAGAGATAGGTATAGGGGAGTATGGGGCAGAAATAATCAGAAAGCAATGACAAGTTCAAAAATGCGGTAATATACAGGGTGACCCATTTGAAATAACAAAGATGCTGCTACTCTCTGGTATAAGCGGCAACGCTTCATTGCTGAAAATATTTTAGATCTATAGACCAAGAGCAACCACTTGAGAAACCATATTTTCAGAATGATCCTATGTCCCGTTCTCCGTAAACGTCTAAGGTACCATCGACCGTGACCCACCCTGTATATCAAGTAAAAACTTCGAAGGATACATATTCTAATAGTTCATTATTTTACAGACTCCAGAAGAAGGAGCTCAAACTGGCATTCATCTTGCGATTTCGAAAGAAGTTGAAGGTGTTACGGGAGAATTCTTTGGAGAAGCTTGCCCTACGTGGAAGCCCCCAGGAGCTGCCAATGAAGAGCTCTGCGAAAGAATATGGAGCGCATCTGAAGTGATGGTGAAATTAACTCCTAGAGAAAAGTTGTGAAACATTCTGAAAATAGTGTATTGTTGGTTGGTGTTTCCTCAAGGTTCATAGTTAATGGTATATTAGGTGAGGCAGGCTGCTGATCCTTATCTGGTACTTTGGTATTTCAATGTTCTGGGTAATTGTGCCATTTTGTGCCAATTTGTGCCTTATATTACGTTTCAATTTCATTTCTGAATATATTTTTGTCCAATCTGACTATTTCATAGGCTTGCGTATTGAAAACAAATGAATTTAATGGTTAATTAATATTTATCAAATTATGAAAAATAATTTCAGTACATTACCAACTTTACAGAGAGAAATAAATGTATGTTTTCTACACAATTGTGAACAATTTCAGCACAATTTGTTTCTAAAAAGTTTACAGCGCCAATTTGTTCATTTTTCTTCTATAATATTGTATTAGAGATATTGTGTATAAAAGATACACTTCAGTGTTGTATTATTCTGAATAGTTTTGTTTTAATATTATACACAAAATATACAAAATTAATCGGTACGTTGTGCGACGAATATCAACAACTTGTGAACTGTTAATGCATAAATTGTAATAAATGGCAACAATTTGTGTAC
This sequence comes from Chrysolina oricalcia, assembly GCA_944452925.2. NCBI lineage: Eukaryota > Metazoa > Arthropoda > Insecta > Coleoptera > Chrysomelidae > Chrysolina > Chrysolina oricalcia. The sequence goes on from OX101827.2 coordinate 4,165,729, forward strand.
CTAGCTTGTACAAATTGTGTAGGTATTTCAAATATAGGATGCAAAAAATGTCACAAATTTGTGTACGCCGCATACATGAATTGTGTAGGTATATTGTACATATTTGTGTACAAAGCAAGGCCAATTCTTGTAGGTACCATTTATAATTTTAAGAAAGGATACACTTGAGGCACATAACATCCAAACGGAATACGAGAAGAATAAGTATCAGTTTCAATCTTCTCGCTTCTTCATATCTTATTCTGTTCAGAAATTATAACCTTCATTTTCCATAAGGTAAAATTAAATGTCATTCAAATAATGTTTATTTCATCACAAAGGACTAATAACAAAAATAACTGAACTATAAATTTCAAGTACAAATAAAATAACAGAAACACAAAATACCAAACAGAACATAAATTAACCATACATTTTGTTATTTTGGAACACGTTGAACAATAATAATGTTTAAAGTAATCTTCGTGTCAAACTATATTTATTCAAGTAGGAAGTAGGTACTAGGATGCACCTTTCAAAGCGTTAAAAATGATGAAAATGAGTCAGTTTGTAGGTTTCATGTTATAACAAAAAATAATAGCAATACTAACCAAATATTGGTATCAGTTCGCAAATATTCTAACACCGCTATTTGACACAAAACCACATACACATGAGCAAATAATAAATAATAGGTAAGTACACTTAACCAGCTCCGCCCTTCGATCAGCATAAAACAATCAAACAATGATGGACTGGCTATTTGGAGTGCCGCGCATGCGTAGTTGGGTAAGACGACGCCTTGGTCAAGTTGTGGCAAATTACACAATTGTGTTGAATTAGTATACAATTTGTGCATATCAAATAGAAAGTGCACAACGGTTGTAAGATGAGTTCAATGCGTTGTAGATGTTTTCCATATAAATTGTTTTACGGTAGATGTGCATATTTTTGTGTATCATCACTCAATGTGGAAGTGCATGAATACTATACAAATTGACTTGCACAAATATTTATTGAATTTCACAAAACGCGTATGATGAAAGAATGAACAATTGTGTAAAATATCTACACAACTGTGTCTTACACAACGTTGTGCATGAACCATCTGCAGTCTTTTCTCTCTGTGCGCTGGTCATAATGGGCCCACGGGCGCTAAAGTGCCACTTTACGCCTGTAAAATCGGGCGGTAAAGTGTACTTCACAGCTCGCTATTGCATAAATAACAATGATTATTTTTGATAAAGAAAATATACTTTTTTTGATAACGTCTGTATAGATGATTCTAATTATTGTTCGTCGCACTATAAAGTATATGGAATGATAGTAGATGAGTTATAGTCCGCAAGCCCTCGTACAAAATCTTAGGTGATAACCAGCAAGTTGTAACTTTGTATACTGTTTAAGTATGCCAAGTCCGACAAGATTTCGTAAAGAAGAAACCTTGATAGTGGTAAGTTTTCCTTTGGCTTTCTCAAAAACAGTCAATTTCGCATTTATATGTAAGGTAACGATCAGCATTTAGTTTTCAAGTTAAAGTGAAAGATATTTACTAAAATTAATCTAAAAAAAATTGTCTGACAAAAAGTTTAGGTACTTCTAGTTTGTCCGCCACTCTAAACGTGTCGATTTCACGACTTGTAGGTTGGCAACAACCAGCAATCTGAGTTTTCTAGGAGCATACAATAATCAAATGAGATTTTCAATGGCACCATTGTCCGACAAAATTAATAGGGATCTTCAGCACTCCGACGCTCCAAAGATGTCGATTTGACGACAACAATGTTGGTGATAACCAGCTGTCGGACAAAAGTGGCAACTGAGAAAAAAATATAATACTTATCGGAAGTATCGATTGTCCGACAAAAATATTGGACTGTTTTGCCTGTCCGACAACAAATGTTGAAATTTTTTAATTTCAATATTTCTCGCGATAGAAGTAAAAATTCAAAATTATATAAAAATACAATGTTGCTTTACAGTTTATTTCTTAACTTGAAAAATAAATAAATATGAATTTTTATAAAGAAAAAATCATTCATCATCTTCTTCTTCAGTAGATTTTTCGCTCTCACTCAAAGTATCACTTTCATCGCTTGTCTCGGATTCTGACTGTGCTGCACTGGCAGAGAGGACGCCATTTAAATCTATATTAAGATCGAAATATTTATACAGTATGTCCAATTAAGTCGGCACCATATGGAAAACTTCTTTATTTTTGATTTTAGTAAAAAAACTCATTGTTCATAAATGGTTCTACATGGTCTTAAATCTAATATGCAACCATCAAATATAAAATAGAGTAAAGTACCTTTATTTTTGACAATTCGCGAAATGCGTTCCTGCTAGATGGCGCTCAGATTTTAGGCACGAAACAGTGTAATGGTGATCAGCCTCCAAATTCCATAAGAGACCATAGTGTTTAATTTTATTCTAATTCAAATTTGAATAAATTGCTGAAGATGTTGAAAATTGAAATTATTTAATTAGACATTTTCGTATACGTAGGTATTGCCACTTTTTGTCTAACTCTTTGTTTTCAATCAATGGGAAAATAATGTAATGAAACTTTGTGTTTGGTACTAAGCATTAAGTATTGGGGCACCGAGCAAATAAACCAGTTTCAAGTTATCTGATTTCGAAACTATGATCACCAAAGAATATCATCAAACTCATGTCGATTATGTATAGATATATTATCTATTTAATATAAAAAGACTTCACTACAATATTTTCATCAGCAGAGAGAAGAGGCGAAATACATTGCGATTACAAAACAAATTATTAAGATATTTTTATCTTTCTATTTGTTTTTCAGGAATAAACAGCCTGTATATGTTTACATGCCTAAATTTGTGGGTTATTGTATAGCTTGGTGGTTTTGGTTAGTGTTTATATATATAAAAGTAAAATTTTAATATTTTTTGGCAGTTTTCAACAAATTTACCAACTTTATTGTCGGACAAGTATATCGTTGTCTTATATATTCTATTTCTTTGAAAAAAAAGTCAAGACAACATTGCTGGTTATCACCAACATTGTTGTCGTCAAATCGACATCTTTGGAGCGTCGGACTGCTGAAGATCCCTATTAATTTTGTCGGACAATGGTGCCATTGAAAATCTCATTTAACTATTGTATGCTCCTAGAAAACTCAGATTGCTGGCTATCGCCAACCTACAAGTCGTGAAATCGACACGTTCAGACTGGCGGACAAACTAGAAGTACCTGAACTTTTTGTCGGACAATTTTTGTTTAAATTAATTTTGGTAAATATCTTTCACTTTAACTTAAAAACTAAATGCTGGTCATTACCTTACATATAAATGCGAAAATGACATGTTTTACAAAAAGTCAAAGGAAAATTTACCACTATCAAGGATTCCTCTTTGCGAAATCTTGTCGGACTTGGCATACTTAAACAGTATACAAAGTTACAACTTGCTGGTTATCACCTAAGATTTTGTACGAGGGCTTGCGGACTAATAGTAATCAATCTGAATTCAGTAATGAAGGAGCTACCCACCTTTGGAGTCATAGTAAAAATCCTTGATAAGCGGAATCGTGATGCCCATAAACTTGACAATAATACCTACTACATGTTCAACTAGTTAATTTGGCATTTATATTCAGATTATTGATGTATAATTTCATTCAAACAAGCACATTGAACTTGTTTATGCATATCAATTATTCTCCAACAATTATTTAAATGTGAACAACACATGACAGCATTACACTTTTCCAAGCGTTATCATTACCACGTGTCTCAGGCACAAAACTACACACATCGCCAAAATTATTGGACCCCCCTATGTTTGTCGAAATGAGACGCTAATATTACAAGTCAAGAAGTGTATGTCAAAATGCATTTAATTTGGGTAAGCAACCAATGCAAAGTGGCTGAATTTAATTTCAACTGAAGCAAAAAAATACAGACGAAATATAGTGCATAAGAAAATGAAATCTAGTGGAAAATCACTTCAGAGGGAAATAAAAAACGCTTTAATAGTCAGTGTGTCCTCCCCTATTCTGTAGTAAAGTGTTAACTCGCCTGTGCATGGAAACAATAAGGGCGATAATGGCATCCATTGGTATGTTGTTCCATTCTTCTTGGGCCGCGAGGGTAAGTTCCTGGAGGGTGCTAGGGGGATTAATTCTGTTTGATATTGCTCGTTTGACGAAATCTCACATGTGCTCGATGGGATTCATGTCTGGCGAATTTGCTGGCCACGGTAATCTTTGAATATTCTCAATCTCCAGTGCATTTTGTACTCTTCTCGTGCGATGGGGCCTAGCATTGTCATCCATAAAAATAAAATTGGCTCCAATTTCAGGTCGGAGAGGATGAATAATGGGTTCAATAATGTTTCGAAGATATCTATCCACTGTCATAGTGTCTGGAATGGGAATAAGCTGTATACGACGACCATGCATTATGACTCCCCAAAACATTACTGATCCTCCTTGGTATGGAAAAACTTCTCTGGCAAAAGATAGTCTTTCTTGTCGCCCTGGCCCTCTCCAATCTCTGTGTCGCCGATTATCACTAACCAAACCAATTCTGGTTTCGTCCGAAAAAAGGACATTTTGCCACTGAGCTAAAAGCCAGTCTCTGTGTTCTTGTGCCCACTGTAGACGAGCGGCTATGTGTCTGGGAAGTAACCTGGGTACTCTTAATGGCCTCCTGGATCGCAAATTGGCTCTAGCAAGTCTCCGCCGTATGGTGGTATTGGAAATTAATCGATCGAACGTTCTTCGCAAATGAGTTCGGACAGCTGAGACTGTTATGGTTCGATTCCGACGTACATATCCTGCTAGATACCGATCTTCTCTGGCATTAGTTACCCTATGACGTCCAGTTCCACGTCTATAGTCAACGCTGTTAGTTTTCTAGTACAAATGCACTATTCGGATAACTGAAGCGCGTGGAATCGTTAGTCTATCCGCGATTTGATGATTCGACGCACCCTCGTCATGCAAAGCCACTATTCTTGCTCTATTGAATACTGAAATTCTATTTCCAGGCATAATTGCAAAGAACTCAACAATCACTTGACAACGTTAAATCGATTTGAATAACTTTTTAAACATTGGTAGGTATCTAAAATTGTTTTTGTAAACATTTTTGGATGCCTAGCAACGGTGAAAGAAATAACAATTGAATGTACAAAAAACCAGCCATGATAAATATTTCGTTGTAAACTTTACGAGGGGGTCCAAGAAGTTTGGCGATGTGTGTATATGAAATTGAAGAAACTGTTTTAAACTTTCACTTGACTCAAGTACAAAATTTATTCCAAAAGTCTAACTGACACTTGTTCCTAACATCAAACTAGAAAACCCAGATATGTACTGGGTGACTGAAATTAATATCTAATTAATCATTACACAGAATATCTTTAAAAAAGATATTACCACACTGATAATTTTTCACGATGCTACGATTGCTCTCACACAATAGTTATTGTTGTATTTAGTGCGCAAAATGAGGCCAAAAATTCTCTCGAATTTTATACACGAAATACAAACAATATTTTTTGTACAACTGTGAATGTGAATTTACATTGCTGAAATAAATTAAAAATAAATACATCCAATTCATCTCGACGTGGTTTTTTTGTCCAGATGAGTACGACTGTTGTCTTGAAAATATTATTCAATGTTTTCAGTGAAATCGTATTCAAATATTTTTCCTGTCTGAAAAAAATTAGTCCAAAATAACTAAATAATACTTCTCTTTTCTTTAATGTCATCAATACTTCCAGTACAATTTCACAGCATCCAGTGGTGTTTCTGTGTCGTTACTATAGAAACGGTTTGTTGGCACGAAGCGTGTTTGATATAGTAACTGATACGAGTATGTTACCGGCCAAATCCAAGTTAATATATGGGAAATCATATGACTAATTTCGTGAATACTGCGAAAAGAAACATGTAAAAAAGGTTTCTAATACAATTCGCAAAAACACGTTACTTGTAGGGTTAGGTAGTAGATCGAGATGTTGATATTTAAGCTACACATTCAATTCAATGATTATTTTGTTTCAGGTACCTGATAAGGCCAAACAAATTTTGATTTTAAATATGACATTTCAATATGAGTACTTATTTGTTTATTAGTAATATTTTAATTAAAGGTTTCAATATCACATTTTTGTCTTTTTGATCTCCAAGATTAAAATGGACATTCAAATTAATAGGTATCATTTCAGAAGATTTTTTGGGTTGTCACTGCTTGTTTCTAAAGACTAGAAAATGATCTGTCTCCCGTGAAGATTGTATTCATTTTCTATCAATATTAGTAGCAAGTAGTGAGCTGGAAGGTAATTTATGAAATCTTACTGTTATGTTATGGAAAGGAATAGACAAGATTGGTGGTAAGTTGATGCTATATAAAAATATTGAATATGTTATTTTCCACTAATTTATATTCTATGTTACGGTAACCTTGCTGCAATTACTAATTATGAAAAATTACATCCATCAATCCATTTCAGTAGTTGCTGCAACATTGTCATGAGACGTCATTTTCAATATCACATTTGCAATTTTCCTGTATATTATATGCAATGTTGCAGAAACCTTGCTGGAATAATTGATAATGGCATATACCATTTGTAATATTGCTGAACGTCCGTTTCAGTAGCTGCTGAACCTTTGCAGTAAGGTAGCAGAAAACTCTGATGTAACATTACACAATACCATGAAAGGTTACTGAAATATTGAATGAATGTTACTTTGTTTAGTGGGGAGTGTCTACTCAATGTTGAAAAGTACATTGAATGTTAAGGAAAATATTGATATAAGGAAGTTTTCAAAATTGGTCCCGCTCATCAAGAACAAAAGCGTCGGATACCGAGGAGAGAAATCTAAAGTTTTATCAAGGGATGATATCAATCAATTTATTCAAGATGCTGATAAGGAAACAAATTTACTTTATAAGGTTCAGATATTATCATAATTTTGTAAGATTGGTAGTAATTTCAATATTTTTTATTTGTAGGTTGTCCTAATTTTGGGTATCAGAGGTGCTTGTCACCGTGAATAATTATTACATATTACTATTGATGCCATTGAAGATGCTGGATCTATATTGATTGTTAAAATACCTGATACGAAGACCTATTGCGCAAGAACGTCTACTGTTTCAAATTCTGATTATATTGAGATATACCGCAAGTATAGAGCACCACGGCCGCTTCATACAAAAGGCAACAGATTGTTTTTGAAATTTCCGAGAGGAAACTGTATTAACCAACATGTGGGGATGAATAAAATGGGATAAATTCCCAGCTTGACTGCAAACTGGGTTGGAAAAGACATGTATAAGAGCTACACAGGTCACTGTTTCAGGATAAGCTCTGTAACTCTTCTGGTCAATGCAGTGGGCAACATTACATCCATAAAACGTCAAGGTGGCTGGAAATCAGCCTCCGTAGCAGAAGCATATATAGGAGATAGTTTGAAAAACACAATTAAGATATCGTACAAAACATTGAATTGTCCATCTTCTTCCAAACAAGTTAAAATATCTGATAAAATTGTGGAATCAACTCTTCAAGAAATATCTAACGTTTCTGATCAGCAGCAACCTGGAACATCTTCGGGAATTTATTTTACATAAATACTGGTACCAATAGTAAGAACACGAGAACTGATTTACAAAATCTGAGTGTAATTTATAATTATATTTTAAAACTGGAACTTATCCCTTCAGTTTCTCCGAATGAAGCTCAATCGGAAATTGGTTGACAGTTGTGGCCTTGAACCAGGTCTTCGTCACTAGAATAGAATAGAATAGAATATTTATTCGTCCTTTATGATCAAATACATGATATAGGATAGGTCACAATGGTCAGACAGAACTATACAAATAAATTTACAATATATCCAAGTATATTGTTCGTAGGTTCAATGATAGTGAACCACATATATATATATATATATATATATATATATATATACACATACAAACACATATATACATACACCCGTACACATACATATACATACAAACATATTATACACATGGTAAATAAAATCTATAAATATAACAGTACATCTTAGCGACTTAGGAATACACATTAAAATATAAATAGAGGTTAAAAATACAAAAATCCAAGCACACACAAGTAAAATTATATCTGCAATTTTTAGTTCACCTGAAATTGAGGTATTCAGTAGTGGAATAAAAAGAATTGTTCGTTAAAAATAACCTGAGTTTTTTTTTTAATAACTTTAAAGGCTGGGTATCTTTAATGTCAGAAGGTAGGTGGTTGAAAAATTTTGCTCCTGCCAGGGAAGGGGTTTTTTGATATAAACTTGTGGAGTGTTTTTCGATTCTAATTGAATCACCGTATCTGGTTGGATATCGATGTATGTAAGAGTTCATCGTTGAAGTTAGGTTCGGTATTTCTGTCCCTGTTTCAGATTTTGCGACTCTGTATTTTAATGTTTTCAGAGCTGGAACTAATCCCTCCAGTTTTCCCGAATTGAGACTGTAGTCTGTAATCTGTGACTGTTTGGCCTTGAATCCAGTATTCGTCACTGAAGAAGAGTTCGGCTATGTTGTCCTTATTTCGGATTGGTGGTTTCGTGTTTGGCAGACAGCAGACTTTTCGGCTTATGACTCCTACTCTTCCGTTTCAAAAAAGCCTCTAGTTCATTGAACTTGGTAATATCTCGTATTTCATGTATAGTCACCATCGATTTTAGCATTGACCATTTAGTCCATAAACACAAGTACTACCAAATCTACCAAAAAACAGAAAATTCCGTACCAGTTCTTGAAAATATGCCAGAAATACAGTTTCAGTGGCATTTTTTAGCATAATATTTTACGTGTCAGTCACTCCAGATATATTTTGTATTCCTTTTGGTATACGGTTTCACTCTTCGATGGGATTAATGATTCTCTTGCTTTTTCAGCTTTTTTCAAAATATCCCACATTATATTTGGGGAAGAAAACACGTTTTTAACGTTTGAATAGGTATATTCATTCCGTTTTAAAAATGAACAAAATTTTATTAAAATCGGTCAGAAATAAAATTATATATGTACCACGGGAATTAATGAGGCGACATAACAAACATCAACAATTATAGACCGAGGCGACATAACAAACATCAACAATTATAGACCGATTTATTTGATCACACATATCGCAAAGATCTTTGAGAAACTAATCAAACTACGTCTAGTAACCTACTTGAACAAGTATGAAATTTTGTCAATACAACAATATGGGTTTAGGAAAAAAATATCTACACAAGACGCTGTTATCTCCCTGACAACAAAAAATCTCTCGAAAGCATTTGACACGGAGAGTCACCGTCTCCTCTTGCAGTCCCTGGAGGATATTGGTATACGAAATAATTATTTGAAAGTTACTTTACCAACAGATACCAAACTGTGAGAATCGATAGTACTCTAAGTAACGAAAATGTAATTGAATATGGGCTACCACAAGGAACTGTGCTTGGACCTATCTTATTCAATATATATATATATATATATATATATATATATATATATATATATATATATATATATATATATATGTTCGGAAAGGTTTCCGCGGTCAGAAATATGTACATTACTAAGTTCATGGGTTGAACCGCGTTGAGAGTTTATAACTCGACGTATCTGCCTACTCCTCGAGTCGTGGTCTTGAGAGATATCAAGGTCTCAACCTGCCTACTCCTTGATCTCAAAAGACGATCCGATGTTGGTTGCACTGTAGTATTTATAGGTGGTTGGCTACCTGGAGGTGGGCGGGTCTTACGGGTTTTCTCGTTTGTCTTGTCTGCTGGTGCCTGCTGTGTAGTTGGAGTTAATGGGATAATAATTGATTGCGGATAAGTTTCACGTGGCCTGGTAATTACGGTTGGAAGAAGGGGCTTCCAAATGGGGTTCAATTTACGGCTATCATCTTTAATGTTCAGGCAATCAGGCCGTTTTTCGATTTCGATGGCTTCTCTGATAAAACGAGAAGTTCTTGAACGTACTGGGGCGATGGTTTTCGTTTTCTCGAAATCTATGGGGTGACCCGTTTGGATGAAATGAAGAGCTAATGCGGAGCTGGTGTCTCGATTTCTAACTGAAAGGGAGTGTTGATAGGATCGAAAATGGATCTGTTTCGAAGTTTCTCCTATATAAGAGTGGGGGCAGATAGAACAGGGAATTTCGTAAATACCATGGTCTTCGTTGGGAATTTTGTCTTTTGTTGGTCTGATGAGGTGTGATAGTTTTTGTTCTGTGGTAAAGATGGTTTTGATATTTGCTTTTCTGAAAAGTCGACTGATTTTGTCCGTCACCCCTTTGATGTAAGGGAAGAAGACTTTGGATGGACGGTCTTCAACTTGTGGTTCGTTTTTGGTTACTAATGGTTTCTGAAGCTGTTTTTGGATGTTTCTGTCTATGTGGTCTGGTCTGTATCCGTTTCCAAAACTCTTTTTATAGGCAAATCAAAGGTGCCCCTATGGGATCCCCTCTCTCACCCTCTTCAACTACTGTAGATGTCATGAATAACTTCCTGTTATATTCTGTCTTGCCTCACGGTATTAATTCTTGAGTGGATTCGTTTTGATTTCGAAAACAGCTGTCAAAGGTTAGAACTCTCGGAATTAAAACGAAATATACTCTATTTTCACTTATATATATATATATTTATATATATATATATATATATTTATATATATATATATATATATATATATATATATATATATATATATATATATATATATATATATATATATATATATATATATATATATATATATATATATATATATATATATATATATATATATATATATATATATATATATATATACCTTTGTATAGATTGTATGGCATATGTCCGACAGAAAACAACTACTTCTCTGGCTAATACCTCGACAGATATTGAATTATATCTGTCAAACATATGTGCAAAGATCCTTACTTTGAAGGAACAACTTTGCAAGAGCTCTCAGAGACAGACAGCAGGACACCGCCTGATCCAAACAAGGAACTAACTGCAGACCGGTTTCGGGATGAAGTCCCTCATCAGTGCAGTCCTGGTTATCACGGTTGTATACACGTGGGGGCCCGGTGCCCGTCATCGTTCGCCGGGATGAACACTGCAATCGCTTACAGGATCCATCCCGGTGAACGATGACGGGCACCGGGCCCCCGCGTGTATACAACCGTGATAACCAGGACTGCACTGATGAGGGACTTCATCCCGAAACCGGTTTGCAGTTGGTTCCTTGTTTGAATCAGGCGGTGTCCTGCTGTCTGTCTCTGAGAGCTCTTGCAAAGTTGTTCCTTCAAAGTAAGGATCTTTGCACATATGTTTGACAGATATAATTCAATATCTGTCGAGGTATTAGCCAGAGAAGTAGTTGTTTTCTGTCGGACATATGCCATACAATCTATACAAAGGTATAGTGAGTTCCTAAAGGATTGTTTTCGACTGTTTTACAGTCACTGGAACATTTATTGCTCCTTGAAACAAGTATTCAGCATATATATATATATATATATATATATCACTGGGAAAAGATGATAATATAATAGGGTTTGTCGATGACACGGCAATATTTTATACATACTTGGGATGAATTAAATGACACTGCAGAAAGTAACTTTTTGCACATAAAACAATGGCTAGATTATAAATTGCTGACTATGAACACTGAAAAAACCACGTATTTGCACTTTTCTTGTAACTGCTCCTCCGCTCCAACCTACAACCAACTGACCATTAAATCCCATCTGAATACTTTTGTAATCCGCCCTGAAAATAAAATAAAATACTTAGGCGTAATTATAGATCCACATATGAAATGGGACCTACATATAGCATATCTCTCAAACAAGCTAAGATCTATATTGTACAAGTTCAGAAAATTAAAAAGCCTTATACCCAAAGAATATCTCATAACGTTTTACTATTCTCTAGTGGAAAGCCACCTCCGGTATGGAATACTCATCTGGAGCGCATCCCCAAAAACTCATCTTCACAAATTGGAAGTAATGCAAAGGAGGTTTTTGAAGCTTATTCATTCAAAAAATCCTAGATACCCAACAAATCTCTTATATGCCGAATCAAGAATATTTGATATCAGACAATTATATTATTACAACTCGTGCATCAGATACCATTCACATAGGCAACAAAGCCAATTACCAAATCATTGATATAACACACGGCAAAAACAACATTACGTCATTCCATATATGTCTAAAACGACTACCCAGAGATCTTATTCTTATCTCGCTCCAAAATTGTGCAACACTATTCCTCAAAATGTGAAAATAATCATAAATATACACTCTTTCAAAATAAAATTGAAAAAATTTCTGCTTGAGTCGGATAGAACGGCCATTAACTTCTCTTGAATTCGAAAATACACAAATGAATTGTTTCTTTGATTTTTACATATTCTTAGATATCCTTGTTTGAGTTACACTATGTCGTCGATCTTAATATTAATAAGTACGAGGGTGTATTGAAAAATTCTTAGCCTGCTATAGAACCAAACGAAATTTCAATGTCAAAATATTTCATAACTCAACATATTCTTCTCTTAATTGGATACATTTGTTACAGCGAACCTGCAACGTCTCTAGACCTTTCAAAAAAATTGTTTCTTCTTGCTCAGCAAACCAGACATCCACAGCTTTTATTACCTCCTCGTTGGAAGAAAATTTACGAACTTTTAACTATTTTCAGTTGAGGAAAGAGATGATAGTCGGACGGAGCCAAATCTGGTGAATAAGGGGGGTGTTCTAGCAATTCAAACCCTAAACCCTAAACCCTAAAACGAATTTTTTGCAACATGAGATTTGTGTGCAGGGGCGTTGTCCTGCAAAAACCAAACACATTTGGATAGCTTTCCGCGTCTATTCTCTTTAATTTTTTCCCGTAGAGTGGTCAGTAATGTCGAATAGTAATCTCCAGTTATTGTTCCACCCTTATTCAAAAACTCAATCATGATTACTCCATGGCAATTCCAAGAAACTGAAGCAAGAACTATATTCCAGCAGATTTTTGGACACGAAACTTCTTAGGTCTTGGAGAACCGGAGTGTCGCCATTCCATCGATTGTTGCTTCGTTTCTGGATCGTAGAAATGTACCCAACTCTCATCTTTAGTAACAATTCGGTTAAAGAAGTCTACATCGTTTTCAAATCGAGCACAGATCGAACGCGATGCTACTACCCTTGCACGCTTTTGGTCAACATTCAAACATTTGGGGATCCATTTTGCAGCAATGTCCAAATTGACGTGAACTATATGATGAACGTGTTCGTATGGAATATTCAGTGCTTCAGATATCCGTTTTAGCCCAAATCGACGGTGTGTTAAAATAATGTCATGAAGTGCATCGATATTTTCGGGGACTGACACAGAAACTGGCTTTGCCGATCGGTCATCTTCAATGGAAAATTTACCTCTTTTGAAGCTTGCAGTCCAATTTTTCACGGCCGCATACGAAGGAGATTGATCACCAAGGGTATTAAGCATATCTTCGTAAATATGCTTACCTCTTAACCCTTTTAAATACAGGTACTTGATGATGGCTCGATTCTCCAATTTTTCGATTTTCACAATTTCGGTGGACTTTTTTGACGTCAAACTTTACACTGACACTTCTAATAAGTTATTGTTCGTTGCTATGGTAACGCAATATTTTGTTTATGCAGGGAACTGGTCTAGGCTAACTAGATATCAATACATCCTCGTATTACATTAAATTTTATTATTCATGTCATCATTAATTTTACACTGTATCCATTCTGTGTACGTCCCGAAATTTATAATGTTCCATTCTATACTATTTTATATTGTCACATAGGTATGTCCTATATATTTTTTTAAATACTTTTAAAATGTACTGTACTGTTGATTTTATACTACGAACCTTTTTTATACAGGGTGTTTCATAATAAATGCGCAGGACTTCCGGATGTGATAGCTCGTTCAAAAATATTAAAAATAGTTTCTGTTCTTAGCCTCTGAAATTTAAAATAAATAATAGTTTTTTGCGATTATCTCTGGAACCGTTTATCGCACAAAAAACAGATTTCAAATGCATTTCCTACTCATAATAAGCTATGTTTTGTGCAGATTTTTTAGTTTTTAATAATTCGTGAAGATTTTGAAGGGGTAGTGGCTGTTTTTTTCTCCAACTTCTACGCCACTGGAAAAAATATGATTTTGAACCGCTTACTTGAACTGCCAATGTTTTCTACACAAAAAAGGTACTCTTGCCATAACCTCTAAAGTTGACCGTTTTCAAGAAAAATCAACTTTCATATTGAAAAACATGGTAATTTTGTTTAAATAATTTTTTCCTAATTATACAAAATTTATTTAAACGTTAAAACAAGTAACAAAACCAAACGTTGACTTCTTAATTGCAAAATAAATAAAAAACAATAACAATCATACTCAGTTGAATTGTTGGAAATGTCCGCCGTTAGCTTCAATGCACGCAATTTTTCGAGGAAAAAACATTATTTAAACAACATTAAAGTTGATTTTTCTTGAAAACGGTCAACTTTAGAGCTTATGACCAAGAATACCTTTTTGATGTAGAAAACATTGGCGGTTCATAGGAGGCTCAAAACTGTACTTCTTCCAGTGGCGTAGAAGTTGGAGAAAAAAGCACCCAATACCCCTTCAAAATTTTCACCAAATATGAATTTGAAAAAATTAAAAATCCGCACAAAACATAGCTTATTATGAGTAGAAAATGCCTACGAAATCTTTTTTCTATGTGATGAACGGTTCCAGAGATATTCACCAAAAAAGATAATTTTTTTAAAATTTCAACACCCTGTATCTCGAAAATGGTGCATTTTTAAGGGTAACCTAATGGAAACTCTTCTTCATATTTTTGGACGAGTTATCACATCCTGAAGTCCTGCGCATTTATTATGAAACACCCTGTATATCTTATATTACTAACCCCTGTTATATATATTTTTTCTTAACTATTTTCATATTTTGTATACTTAATTTCACCAATGCTGAAACAAGTGTTCTAACACTTATCACCTATTGAAATATGTTTGTTATTTCTGTGATAAGTCGTGATTAAAGATTATTATTGATAACCTCAGGCAATTGCAGACTTGCCATCGGTAATTAAGTCCCTTATAATTCGCTTGATACATAAATAACTATTCCTGGACAGGTTACATTAAATATTATCAGTGATGTATTGGTACATATCGAAAGTTAATAGAGGACTTCGGATAAGGATTCAGTCATGCCACCACACAACTTTTGGCTTTAAAACTACTGGTACGTTTTTCGGCAAGTTTTCTTCATGTCAGGGTTCCTGGCAGTCTCAGGAACCCCGTAATATGATTGAAATTGTTCATAACGACGGAAATATTGAGATTTTCCATAAAATACAAAACACTAGGGACTTTAATTTTTTTAGGGATTTTTCTCATAAAATGGCGCTAATTTCAAAATATATCATTTTCCTGAATTTAAAAAAAATTGCATATTTCACGTTTCCTAGTTGCCAAATAGTTGATCGATCTAGAAAATATTCTGAGTGGTAACTTTCACGAATAAACAAACCTTATTACCTTTCTGATTCAAATGCTCTTGGCCTGAATACTTTGAGGTTACAATGGTTACATCACAGAATGACAGAATTTGTATTTTGTTTCAGTTTTGTGGGTATGTGTTACATTTTAATCATTACAGATAAAATGGTTGAATATCATTTCTACTTTTGAACTTTTTCATGGAACGAATGTGCACCGACAAAGAAATAACCCTACACTCAGTGCCGCATTTGCCAGCTAGCATGCTACCAAGTACCAGTTAGCAAATTAGCCAGTAAGCAAATGCTACGGGCCTCGCGCCTGTGCGCAAAGTAAAAAAAAACTATCAAGTAAGATATGTTTTTTATACCACCTACAGAAAATTAATAAGTTAAATAACTATAGCGTGGAATGAAATTCTAGAACACTTGCAAGCCACTAACGCTTCGTTGCAGTCGTCCAATCAAGATCTTAACACGAGATAGGTACGCTCTTTAGTCTTTATATTTCATTACAAGGCTACTTCCAAGCAATACGATCCAAATTTTCAGATATAGAGGCAAAAGCCAAATCCCTAATTGGCTGTGAAGAATATCAGCAATCGACTTCAAGAAAACCCAAGCGAAATACAAAGTACGACCATTTCAGCAACAGCTCTACTCACAGACCTGATAAAAAAAGGCTGTACTAGACTCGAAGAAGTTGTAGAACATCAAACACCTGGACAACGTTTTGAAATTCATGTTTTTATTGTTGTAATTGTCTGCATTAGCTAAATGTATGGAAGCTTACCATCAAGTGACTAGTGTATTTGGAATACTTCGGCAGAAAAGATCTTAAAAAGAACTATCGTCAATTATTTCCTAGACGATGTGGAAGACAGTCTTGGCAATGAACTGGTGCAGTTTGCTAAGCTGCTGAAAACAGATGTGGCTGCTGATATTGACAGCAGAAAGAAAAAGCACTAGGCTCAGGAACTTCAAGTTTATAAACTGTTGACATAAAATTCATTGGAATCGTGTTTCCCAAATGTTGGAATAGTGTTTCGCATTCACTTGATTTTGATAATCATCAACTACAGCGGAGAACGTTCTTTTTCAAAGTTAAAGTGTTTTAAAAATGTGTTAAGGAGCACAATGGGACAAGAACATCAAACGACCTCACTATTATGAACATAGAAAGTGATTAACTTAGAAATATTGATTTGACGAGTGTTATCTCCAAATTTGCTCGGATTAAATCACGGAAAGTCTTTTTGTAAATGTGCTGTTTTATTTTATATTCTATACTTTAATACTTAATGCAAATCAAGGGCCTCTTGTTCACATTTGCTAAGGAACCCACGGTGGCTTTATTATCCGGCACTTCCTAGACTACACAATACCTCTGTCAGTAACAAAACTCTAGCTCTAGTTTTGAATTTAGCGCCATTTTGAAAGAAAAATCCCTAAACAAAAATAAAGTACCTAGTATTTTGTATTTTATGGAAAATCTCAATATTTCCGTCGTTATGAACAATTTCAATCATATTACGAGGTTCCTGAGGGTGCCAGGTACCCTGACATGAAGAAAAAATGCTGAAAAACGTGCCAGTAGTTTTAAAGCCAAAAGTTGTGTGGTGGCATCACTGAATCCTTATCCGAAGTCCTCTATTGGGAGTTAGGTATACAACCAAACCCTAATCAATTCACTATGAGTATTTGAGGGAACACAGCAAAGATGAAATTAAGAGTATCTTCTACACTTGAAGAAGCTATTGTACAGCAAAACAATAGTCGTGGGTTTGTAAACCTCTTTATAGAAAACAATTTCAGTTATAGTTTGATTAAAGATATTAACATGGATTTTCGACATCAATTGAAAACTTTCCGTAGTTGTTCCAGTTTCAGTGTGAGAAATTGAACCGAAATTTTTTTTCCTCCTACCCCTATAGAAAGTACACACTTTCCTCCCTCAAACCAGGGAGGAAACTCATACTTTTCCTCCCTAGGGAGGAAAGTACTTTTCCTCCCCTTATTTCAAGTAAGTTGTAAACGATGAAACTTGTGAATCTATTATAATCAAATTGTTTCCGTAATTTCTAGAACATCATATACCGGGTGGCTACGGAAGTATTGCCTACGAAATATCTCAGTTATTGTATGAAGTAGGTTTGTGAAATTTGGAGCGTCGATATAATGACATAAGAGCTAGAATTTGAGCATATTGACATGTCGGAGTTAACTTCCGGTCTGACCGGAAGTAACATCAACTTTCTTATTTTAAATGGAAACCCTATTTTTTTTTCTTTTCGCTTTATTCAGCATTCAATTCCCTTTCTAATGACATATCACAAGTTGGTATCTAACCAGAAACTAGATCAGAAAAAAATTATTATTGAAATTCACCGAGTAGGCCGTGGAAGCAAAATGAAAGCCAAAAATTGAAAAGTTGGCTATGGAAACCATACGTCACTTGATAACAGTTGCTAATACTCTGATATTTTATTTTCATTCGTCGGCGTTATAAAAAGCCGCCAAAAAAAATATTGGAAAAATTGGGAAAAAAACAATACTCTGTAGGTCCATAACTTAAATAGGAACATACAACTTTTTCTTGCCTGTACTATTCAGCATAACCATTCCTTTCTAATGATATAATAGAAAATAATTTTTTGAACTGAGATGCCGAAAAATCCAAATATTATTCTTCAAATAACAAAACAGATTATCGCCGTACGCAAAAATAAAATTAAAAATAATGTGGAATGATAAATTATATCCTGTAAGTTGGTTCTAGGTTAAATAGGAACATAAACGTACTTGGTCTGTGTCATCGTCCATAGATATTCTAATATCTACCTATGGACGATGTTTGTGCTATTCAGAATAATCATTCCATTGCAATAATCATTCGAACCAAAATATTAACAACTAGGCTGATTAAGATGTATTTTGGAATGAAACAAAAAAGAAATGAGAGCTGTCACGAACGCTGCTATCCATATTATTTTGACGTTCGAAGTAGTGTTTTTGATTCTGCCATTTTAAAAGGGTTTGGAAATCGAAATCAGTTAGTGGAATATTCAAAAACTGCCCCGTTATTCAAGAACCGATCAAATTGACATGCTTCTCATTTATGTTGAATGTTTAAAAAATGTTTATGCCGCTGAACGATTGTAATTATATCGATATCCAGGGAGGCAGCAACCGTCAAGAAGGTATTTCCAGTGGCTTGAAGAAAAATTAAGAACTGAGCCTGATGTTCACGAAGACCAAGAAGCATTTGTTATTAATGAGGAAACTGAAATTAATGTATTAGCTTCAGTACAATATGATAGCACAATTTTCTCAAGGCAGATTGGCGCCGAATCAGCTGTAAGTAAGGACTCTGCTAGGAAAATTTTGAAAAAACATTGATTGAAATCCTTCAAGTATCAGTTGCATCAACATTTGTATGAAAATGACGGTGAAAGGCGCCTGGAATATTGTTATTGGTTTCTTCGACAAAATGCTGAGAATCACCTATTTAACTATTATATCTTGTTTACGGACGAGTCAAGATTTACCAACAATGGATTATTTAACAGGAATAATACAAGGTAGGTACTGTACTTTATTTGGATTATTGTCGATAGTCGAAGTGTAAAGTGCTAAAAGTGTGAACGGTCTTTTGTTCCAGGTACTGGGCGATAGCAAACGAGCACCGGTTTCGACAAGGCGGCTTCCAGGAGAGATTTGGTGTGAATGTTTGGGCAGGAATAGTTGGAACTCATATTGTTGGCCCCATTCTTTTTCAAGGCCAACTAACCGGAGAGAGATATTTTAATTTTTTAAAGAATGAAATTTCGGAATTCATTAACAACCAACCAGCGGAAATAACTGAGAGAATGTACTTCCAGCAAGATGGCGCCCCTCCGCATAATTCAAGAATAGCGAGAAATTATCTTCAAAATCGCTTTCAAGAGAGACTTATAACAACCCATGGTCCAGTCAGGTGGCCACCAAGGTCACCTGATCTTACTCCGTGCGACCTTTTTCAATGGGGGCATCTCAAAAATAGGGTGTATTCCACACAGCCTACAACTCTACATGAGCTAGAAGTAAAAATTCGTAGAGCTTTCCAAGATATCACGCCCCAAATGTTGAGAAACGTTTTACATGAAAATATCACCAGAGTCAATAAATGTATTGACGCTGAGGGAATGCATTTCGAACATTTGTTTTGAATTTATTTTATCTTTAATCCTATCAATTTGAATTTTTTTTTCGATAAATCTTTTTTTTTGTTATTTGAAGAATAATGATTGGATTTTTCGGTATCTCAGTTCAAAAAATTATTTTCTATTATATCATTAGAAAGGAATGGTTATGCTGAATAGTACTGGCAAGAAAAAGTTGTATGTTCCTATTTAAGTTATGGACCTACAGAGTATTGTTTTTTCCCCAATTTTTCCAATATTTTTTTTGGCGGCTTTTTATAACGCCGACGAATGAAAATAAAATATCACAGTAGTAGCAACTGTTATCAAGTAACGTATGGTTTCCATAGCCAACTTTTCAATTTTTGGCTTTCATTTTGCTTCCACGGCCTACTCGGTGAATTTCAATAATAATTTTTTTCTGGGTTAGATACCAACTTGTGATATGTCATCAGAAAGGGAATTGAATGCTGAATAAAGCGAAAAGAAAAAAATAAGGTTTCCATTTAAAATAAGAAAGTTGATGTTACTTCCGGTCAGACCGGAAGTTAACTTCGACATGTCAATATGCTCAAATTCTAGCTCTTATGTCATTATATCGACGCTTCAAATTTCACAAACCTACTCCATACAATAACTGAGATATTCCGTAGGCAATACTTCCGTAGCCACCCGGTATATCCTGTATTCTGGTAAGAATCAAACATGAATGTTACTTCTACTCTAGTTCTTTAATAGCTATTTCTTTATTTAGAGCGCAAAGTGATTGATTGTTGGTCGACAAAGAGATTAATCTTTGGAGAACGACAATGACACTTTGTGCTTGAAATACACACATTATTTTTTCTACAAGCGCAGCTCTTAGAAAAAAAAATGATCGACACTTCATTCAAATAGACACATAACATTACTTATGAGAAAATCACTCAGTAGCAATCCGAAATGTATAAGCTATCTAAATGTCCAATAATTCAAATCACTAACAAGAAAAAAGTAAAATAACGTTCTTAAAAAAAAAAAGTTGTAATTGCCAGGAGATGAACCCGGGACCTTCGGATTACAAGCCCAAGACGCTAGCCATTGCACCACCGCAGATTCTCAGATACACATGACTGTATTGTTTATACTTTCCATCAAGTAAGAATAGATCTATTTGCAAACAAAGTCACAAAATGACATTTCACGGGAAACGTTAACTTTGCGTTGAAATCTACTTTGGTAAGCGGTTGTAGAAAAAGGATATTTTGGTAATATAAGCTGTTGTATCAAAATAAAAGGTTTTATTGAGTGGGTAGGAGGAAAAATCATATGTATTACATGGGAGTAAAGTGCCTTTTCCTTCCTTGCATTTGCGGGAGGAAAAGTGGCACTTCCTCCCTAGTAATACAAATAGCTATTGTTCGGTTAGCTAATTTCGTAAAAATTTGCAACTGTTCCACTATTGAATTCATCGATCGTGAATTGTAATCTATTCATGAAAACTCAATTACCTGAACCTCAAC
Organism: Chrysolina oricalcia; assembly: GCA_944452925.2. Lineage (NCBI taxonomy): Eukaryota > Metazoa > Arthropoda > Insecta > Coleoptera > Chrysomelidae > Chrysolina > Chrysolina oricalcia. Next base: position 4,186,955 of record OX101827.2, read on the forward strand.
GATAACGATATAATTAGGTACCTTATAAAATCGTTCTGTTTGTGCTATCGAAGTACATATAGTGCGGCAGTTACCTTTCAGTGGTATTTTATCCTTCGCACAGGCAACTAAAGATGACACTTGTTATTGGAATTATCGTTGTTATTGCAGTACTCTATATTTTAATCAAAATTTACGCAAAGTTAACTTGTGCGCAATGTGTTAGTAAAGTTTGTCTCGTCGGAAAGACTGCTTTGATCACTGGTGGATCGTCAGGTAATCGAATTGATTTTTTTTTAATATCAGTGTAAGCATGCATTTTTTAATATCCTCAGGAATTTTTTCAATTGCAAATTTATGTTGATGAATTTCAATTGTATGGAAACAATGTGAATTAATCTAAAAAACACCGTGGGTGAAATGCTTAGAAAGAGCAAGATAGACGGGTGGTGCTAATCCAATCACCATTTTTCGAGTATGCAAACCCAATCCTAAAAACAATTACCCCATGTGATAAAGTGGGCGATGCTCAATAAACATGATTCTCGAACTATTTTAAGGAATGAGTTTTATAGAGAAAATTTCTACTCAGAATTTATCCATCAGAAGTGACCAAACTCCCTCACAAGTTCAGCTACTGAGAGCAAATGGAGAACAATCAAATCAAATACATGGTATTCCCAAAATATTCTCCAACTTCCGAACATAAAACAAATTCCAACAACAACCAACAACTACCCTATCTATGCTGGAAAATCCTCTACACTAACTGAGATGCGCTATATTCTGAATTCAACGGATTCATAATAGACTACAAGCCCATATAACAATTTTGGGGGATTATTTGACCCAGTATGAAACATATTCAGAACGGTGCTGCTATATGAAAAAATAATTTAAGTCACTATGCCGTGAATTCTTGGTGGTGTAAATGACTGTAATAATAATAATAATAATAATAATAATAATAATAATAATAATAATAATAATAATAATAATAATAATAATAATAATAATAATAATAATAATAATAATAATAATAATAATAATAATAATAATCTCAGAGATTATGTATCCCATCTTCGGGCTCGAGGCTACGTTAGAGCTCCTCCTCAGCCGGTTATCGAAGTGGCAAATATGCCACGTGTCGGTTTGGCTGTGGAGGAGAATCGCATTGTTCCACTGATGGAGGATATCAGAACCCGCAGGGCGCTTCACAAAATGAAGCCCCTGAAGCCGCAAGAACTGGCACGGGTGGATGCGGAGATTGGCGATGTTCTTCCAGAAGAGGCTGACATCTGGCAGATCAATTCTGTCGTGTACGACGCCGCTCATGCTCTATCCCAAACAGAGAGGAGGGACACCACCGCTCTGGTAGGGAGGCATGAGCGACGTGTACACAAGATGGAAGCCAAGATCAAGTCGGCGAGACAACACGCGTCTCGTATCCAGTGTGTGGTGGACTTCGTGGCGGCCAATAGGCCTTTCACGCCCGCAGTGCGGCGAATTGCCGCAAAATTGAGACGAGCTCACCACACATTAAATCAAGGTGTGCTGTTTACCATCAAACAGCACTGCCTTGATAGGATACGAATGCTAGTGGCTGCAAAGAAGTCACTAGTGAGGCGGGCGAGAAGTATCGCGGAAAACATAAAGTTCCGCGATAAACCTTCTCGCTTATTCCAAGAGCCTCCACGTGTTGTCGATAACCCGCCGGCTGCAGATCGGGTGGAAACATTCTGGAAGAATATCTATGAGTATCCGCAACCACTCAACGTAGATACTCCAGCCCTAGCGCAGTTCGAAGCATTTTGCAGGAGGCTTCGGCAGCCTGAGCTCAATGATCTGCGCATTCCGATAACCACGGAAGAAGTACGAGGGGCCCTAAAAGGCTCTAAGAATTTCGCTGCTCCAGGCCCTGATGGGTTGAATAACTATTGGTGGAAAAAGTTTCCAACAACCCACCGCCATCTGGCCAGAGTTTTCAACTCATGGCTAGATGGGGAGCAGCAGATTCCGGAGTGGTTTGTCGAGGGGCGAACCGTGCTCATCCCCAAAAATGGAGATTTGTCTGATCCAAAGAATTACAGGCCGATAACTTGCTTGAATGCGTGTTATAAGGTGTTTACGCGCATCTTATACACGCGCATTCTCTCCGCAGTTGATCCGGTGTATGAACGGATAAATGAGCAAAGAGGGTCAAAGAAAGGGGTCGCCGGGTGCAAGGAGAACCTGCTCATCGATAGATGTATCACGCAGGACTCCGTGCAGTATAAGCGTAACCTTTCGATGGCCTGGATCGATTACCGCAAGGCATTTGATACAACATCACATGAGTTAATCATGCATTTGCTCAGATGCCTTGAGGTACCCGGTCAAATAGTGGGATGCATTGGACAACTGATGCCACTCTGGAGGACTCGTTTCACCATAAGATCTGGTAGAGACATAGTCCAAACAGAGCAGGTCATCATTAGAAGAGGCGTGTTTCAGGGAGACTCCCTTAGCCCTCTTCTCTTCTGCATCTCACTATTGCCATTGTCCGTTGCACTCAGGAATACCCGTGGGTACAACTGCGGCACCCCCAGCAACCGGAGGCATAATGTCACCCATCTATTTTACATGGATGACCTCAAATTGTATGCCTCTGGAGAAAGGGACCTACATCAGTCCCTTAGGGTGGTGGAAGAATATACGCATGCTATCGGTATGGAATTTGGGATCGACAAATGTGCCACGGTTCATCTCAAAAGAGGACGATGCGAGGAATACGGAGAGGATGTCCAGCTTGTAGACGGAAGCATCCTACATCATCTGGATGCCGGAGAGACTTATACCTACCTTGGGGTGGAACAACGCCGCTCCCAAGAGGTATTCGCAGTTAAAAACTCTCTCCGCGGCAAGTATCAGCATAAACTCCGACAGATCTGGTCATCAGAACTGTCGGGGAAGAACAAAGTTGCTGCAACTAATATGCTTGCCGTTCCGATCCTTCTTTACTCTTTCGGAGTGATGAAGTGGACTAAGGAAGAGCTGCGACAACTTGACGTTAAGACTCGCAAAATGATGCATCTCAATAGGAGCTTGCATCCTAACTCGTCCGTTCCACGGTTATACTTTCCCAGACAACGGGGAGGCCGTGGACTTTTGAGTTTGGAGTGTCTGCATAACAGAATGGTTCTGGATGGGGCCTGTAAAGTCATCAGGAGTTCAGATTCCCTTCTCTGCATGGTCCGCGACCATGAGAAAGCAGGGATTGGAGCATTCCTTTTTAAGGCAGCTACCCGTGCGGCCGATGAACTCGGTCTCGTTTTCGACACTGAACGGGCTAACCCAAACTCTGTCACCGAGTTGGGACCCGTTCAGCAAAAAGCTCACATAAAAGCTGCGGAGACAGAGGTCCTGCTACAGCTACATATGGATAAGCCAATGCATGGTGTCTTCTTTCACAACATCGAAGACCTTGGCTTATCCAAAAGCATGACCTTTGCCTTCCTCAGGTCAAGTGAGCTAAAGTCGGAGACCGAGGGATTCATAATGGCCTGCCAGGATGGTGTCTTCAACACCCTTGTCTACCGTAGTCGCGTTATGGGTATAGACGTCCCTGACACCCGATGCAGTGCATGTCGTGGGGCACCTGAGACCGTAATGCATTTGCTATCAGCATGCCCATCTTATGCGGTCTCAGCCTATATCCACAGGCATAACGCGGCGCTACGAGTGTTGTACTACCACCTACGACACTCGTACGGCATAGACGAGACACCGGTGTTGCCTTATGCTCCGGGGGATATTGAGTCCGTGGTGGAGAATGAGAGATGCCGAATCTATTGGAACTACTCATTCCCCACCCTCAGGCAAATACAAGCCAATAAGCCTGATGTTGTCCTCCTCGACCACCAAAGTAGAACGATATTCGTCATGGAGTTTTCCGCTCCAGGCGAAATGAATATCGTTCGAAAAGAGGAGGAAAAACGGACTAAATATCGAGATCTTCTCTTTGAACTCCGCAGGTTATATCCGGACCATTCTGTCAAAATGGTGGTTCTGATTATAGGAGTCCTTGGTGGAATGATGGACACACTGCTCTCTAACTTGAAGATAATACCAGCTTGCCGAAATATGGCAGAAATCTTAGCAGCAAGAATGCAGAAGGCCGTTATACTTGGTTCGCTCCGTCTACTCAGAGCACACGATTCTCGGACCCAATAATCACTCACCCTACGGACGTAGGGAGTGTTTATTGGGGTTAACGACACCAGCGCGCCCTCCGGATGGGTCGGAGCACCGGAGACAGGGCCTGACTGGTACACTCCTAGGAAAAAAAAAAAATAATAATAATAATAATAATAATAATAATAATAATACGCAGTGGTTAAGCGCTCGCCTGGTAATCGAGAGATTGCAGGTTCGATTCCCAGACGGTGCGATCTTTTTTCATTTTCAGATGTGAAAGTCTGAATGACTGAGGCTCGTGTCGGCTGGGAATAATCCTCCTCGATTCACTGTTGCGTTAAAAATTAACAGTGCTGCTCCTAAAGTGGCGTATGGAGTTAGTAACAAGGCCTATCCAGAACACATGGCTAATGACCATAGCAGTCGATGCCAAAACACCAAGGAAAAAAAAAAAAATAATAATAATAATAATAATAATAATAATAATAATAATAATAATAATAATAATAATAATAATAATAATAATAATAATAATAATAATAATAATAATAATAATAATAATAATAATAATAATAATAATAATAATAATAATAATAATAATAATAATAATAATAATAATAATAATAATAATAATAATAATAATAATAATAATAATAATAATAATAATAACAACCCATCGCCATCTGGCTAGAGTTTTTAACTCATGGCTAGATGGGGAGCAGCAGATTCCGGAGTGGTTTGTCGAGGGGCGAACCGTGCTCATCCCCAAAAACGGAGATTTGTCTGATCCAAAGAATTACAGGCCGATAACATGCTTGAATGCGTGTTATAAGGTGTTTACGCGCATCTTATACACGCGCATTCTCTCCGCAGTTGATCCGGTGTATGAACGGATATATGAGCAAAGAGGGTCAAAGAAAGGGGTCGCCGGCTGCAAGGAGAACCTGCTCATCGATAGATGTATCACGCAGGACTCCGTGCAGTATAAGCGTAACCTTTCGATGGCCTGGATCGATTACCGCAAGGCATTTGATACAACATCACATGAGTTAATCATGCATTTGCTCAGATGCCTTGAGGTACCCGGTCAAATAGTGAGATGCATTGGACAACTGATGCCGCTCTGGAGGACTCGCTTCACCATAAGATCTGGTAGAAACACAGTCCAAACAGAGCAGGTCATCATTAGAAGAGGCGTGTTTCAGGGAGACTCCCTCAGCCCTCTTCTCTTCTGCATCTCACTATTGCCATTGTCCGTTGTACTCAGGAATACCCGTGGGTACAACTGCGGCACCCCCAGCAACCGGAGGCATAAGGTCACCCATCTGTTTTACATGGATGACCTCAAATTATATGCCTCTGGAGAAAGGGACCTACATCAGTCCCTTAGGGTGGTGGAAGAGTACACGCATGCTATCGGAATGGAATTTGGGATCGACAAATGTGCCACGGTTCATCTCAAAAGAGGACGATGCGAGGAATACGGAGAGGATGTCCAGCTCGTAGACGGAAGCATCCTACATCATCTGGATGCCGGAGAGACGTATACTTACCTAGGGGTGGAGCAACGCCGCTCCCAAGAGGTATTAACAGTCAAGAACTCTCTCCGCGGCAAGTATCAGCATAAACTCCGACAGATCTGGTCATCAGAACTGTCGGGGAAGAACAAAGTTGCTGCAACTAATATGCTTGCCGTTCCGATCCTTCTTTACTCTTTCGGAGTGATGAACTGGACTAAGGAAGAGCTGCGACAACTCGACGTCAAAACTCGCAAAGTGATGCATTTCAATAGGAGCTTGCATCCTAAATCGTCCGTTCCACGGTTATACTTTCCCAGACAACGGGGAGGCCGTGGACTTTTGAGTTTGGAGTGTCTGCATAACAGAATGGTTCTGGATGGGGCCTGTAAAGTAATCAGGAGTTCAGATCCCCTTTTCTGCATGGTCCGCGACCATGAGAAAGCAGGGATTGGAGCATTCCTTTTTAAGGCAGCAACCCGTGCGGCCGATGAACTTGGTCTCGTTTTCGACACTGAACGGGCTAACCCAAACTCTGTCACCGAGTTGGGACCCGTTCAGCAAAAAGCTCACATAAAAGCTGCAGAGACAGAGGTCCTGCTACAGCTACATATGGATAAGCCAATGCATGGTGTCTTCTTTCGCAACATCGAAGACCTTGGCTTATCCAAAAGCATGACCTTTGCCTTCCTCAGGTCGAGTGAGCTAAAGTCGGAGACCGAGGGATTCATAATGGCCTGCCAGGATGGTGTCTTCAACACCCTGGTCTACCGTAGTCGCGTGATGGGTATAGACGTCCCTGACACCCGATGCAGGGCATGTCGTGGGGCACCTGAGACCGTAATGCATTTGCTATCAGCATGCTCATCTTATGCGGTCTCAGCCTATATCCACAGGCATAACGCGGCGCTACGAGTGTTGTATTACCACCTACGACACTCGTACGGTATAGACGAGACACCGGTGTTGCCTTATGTTCCGGGGGATATTGAGTCCGTGGTGGAGAATGAGAGATGCCGAATCTATTGGAACTACTCATTCCCCACCCTCAGGCAAATACAAGCCAATAAGCCTGATGTTGTCCTCCTCGACCACCAAAGTAGAACGATATTCGTCATGGAGTTTTCCGCTCCAGGCGAAATGAATATCGTTCGAAAAGAGGAGGAAAAACGGACTAAATATCGAGATCTTCTCTTTGAACTCCGCAGGTTATATCCGGACCATTCTGTCAAAATGGTGGTTCTGATTATAGGAGTCCTTGGTGGAATGATGAACACACTGCTCTCTAACTTGAAGATAATACCGGCTTGCCGTAATATGGCAGAAATCTTAGCAGCAAGAATGCAGAAGGCCGTTATCCTTGGTTCGCTCCGTCTACTCAGGGCACACGATTCTCGGACCCAATAGTCACTCACCCTACGGACGTAGGGAGTGGTTATTGGGGTTAACGACACCAGCGCGCCCTCCGGATGGGTCGGAGCAGCGGAGACAGGGCCTGACTGATACACTCCTTAGGTGAAAAAAATAAATAAATAAATAATAATAATAATAATAATAATAATAATAATAATAATAATAATAATAATAATAATAATAATAATAATAATAATAATAATAATAATAATAATAATAATAATAATAATAATAATAATAATAATAATAATAATAATAATAATAATAATAATAATAATAATAATAATAATAATAATAATAATAATAATAATAATAATAATAATAATAATAATAATAATAATAATAGACGAGACACCGGTGTTGCCTTATGCTCCGGGGGATATTGAGTCCGTGGTGGAGAATGAGAGATGCCGAATCTATTGGAACTACTCATTCCCCACCCTCAGGCAAATACAAGCCATTAAGCCTGATGTTGTCCTCCTCGACCACCAAAGTAGAACGATATTCGTCATGGAGTTTTCCGCTCCAGGCGAAATGAATATCGTTCGAAAAGAGGAGAAAAAACGGACTAAATATCGAGATCTTCTCTTTGAACTCCGCAGGTTATATCCGGACCATTCTGTCAAAATGGTGGTTCTGATTATAGGAGTCCTTGGTGGAATGATGGACACACTGCTCTCTAACTTGAAAATAATACCGGCTTGCCGTAATATGGCAGAAATCTTAGCAGCAAGAATGCAGAAGGCCGTTATCCTTGGTTCGCTCCGTCTACTCAGGGCACACGATTCTCGGACCCAATAATCACCCACCCAACGGACGTAGGGAGTGGTTACTGGGGTTAACGACACCATCGCGCCCTCCGGATGGGTCGGAGCACCGGAGACAGGGCCTGATTGGTACACTCCTAAGGAGAAAATAATAATAATAATAATAATAATAATAATAATAATAATAATAATAATAATAATAATAATAATAATAATAATAAGAAGGCAGGGAGGTCAACCAACACCTAAGGCCCTGGTGAGTTGCGACACCACCTACCCGAGCAAAGGATGCAAAATCGGACCGGCAGCTCATGCGCATCCGGGAGGGAAAAGGCATCTTTCCCTCCGGTGTCGGCCGTGGGTTTACTGGGTTAACCCCCCAGTAAACCCTAATACTCGGTTCCAAACAATCGGGGAAGAGGCCCCCACAACCGACCCCCTCGGATTAGGGGTCAAAGGCAAGGTGGTGGGGCCAACAACGATGATTTGCCAAATGACAACCGCAATGACAACGGACGCTTTGAGTGGACGGACGAATTGAGAGACGGACTTCTGTATATCTACGAGAGCAGTGAGCCCGCCCGGAGAGGATACATGGCAAGGATGCATGCTCTCTGGTGTGAAAGACACCCAGAGCATGCCGCCGTTTCCGCCCAAAATCTCAGGGATTATGTTTCCTATCTCCGGGCTCGAGGCTATGTTAGAGCTCCTCCTCAGCCGATTAACGAAGTGGCAGAAGTGGCAGATATGCCACGTGTCGGTCTGGCTGTAGAGGAGGCTCGCAACATACCACCAATGGAGGACATCAGAACCCGCAGGGCGCTTCACAATATGAAGCCCCTGAAGCCGCAAGAACTGGCACGAGTGGATGCAGAGATTGGCGATGTTCTTTCAGAAGAGGCTACCATCTGGCAGATCAATTCTGTCGTGTACGACGCCGCTCGTGCTCTATCCCAGACGGAGAGGAGGGAAACCACCGCTCTTGTTGGGAGGCATGAGCGACGCGTTCACAAGATGGAAGCTAAGATCAAGTCGGCGAGACAACACGCGTCTCGTATCCAGTGTGTGGTGGACTACATGTCGGCCAATAGGCCTTTTACGCCGGCAGTGCGGCGAATTGCTGCAAAGCTAAGACGAGCTCACCACACATTGAATCAAGGCGTGCTGTTTACCATAAAACAGCACTGTCTTGATAGGATACGAATGCTAGTGGCTGCAAAGAAGTCACTAGTAAGGCGGGCGAGAAGTATCGCGGAAAACATGAAGTTCCGCGATAAACCTTCTCGCTTATTCCAAGAGCCTCCACGTGTTGTCGATAACCCGCCGGCTGCTGATCGGGTAGAAACCTTCTGGAAGAACATCTATGAGTTTCCGCAACCACTCAATGTAGACACTCCAGCCCTAGCGCAGTTCGAAGCTTACTGCAGGACGCTTCGGCAGCATGAGCACAATGATCTGCGCAATCCGATAACCACGGAAGAAGTTCGAAGGGCCCTAAAAGGTTCTAAGAATTTCGCTGCTCCAGGCCCTGATGGGTTGAATAACTATTGGTGGAAAAAGTTTCCAACAACCCACCGCCATCTGGCTAGAGTTTTTAACTCATGGCTAGATGGGGAGCAGCAGATTCCGGAGTGGTTTGTCGAGGGGCGAACCGTGCTCATCCCCAAAAATGGAGATTTGTCTGATCCAAAGAATTACAGGCCGATAACATGCTTGAATGCTTGTTATAAGTTGTTTACACGCATCTTATACACGCGCATTCTCTCCGCAGTTGATCCGGTGTACGAACGGATATATGAGCAAAGAGGGTCAAAGAAGGGGGTCGCCGGCTGCAAGGAGAACCTGCTCATCGATAGATGTATCACGCAGGACTCCGTGCAGTATAAGCGTAACCTTTCGATGGCCTGGATCGATTACCGCAAGGCATTTGATACAACATCGCATGAGTTAATCATGCATTTGCTCAGATGTCTTGAGATACCCGATCAAATAGTGGGATGTATTGGACAACTGATGCCACTCTGGAGGACTCGCTTCACCATAAGATCTGGTAGAGACACAGTCCAAACAGAGCAGGTCATCATTAGAAGAGGCGTGTTTCAGGGAGACTCCCTCAGCCCTCTTCTCTTCTGCATCTCACTATTGCCATTGTCCGTTGTACTCAGGAATACCCGTGGGTACAACTGCGGCACCCCCAGCAACCGGAGGCATAAAGTCACCCATTTGTTCTACATGGATGACCTAAAATTATATGCCTCTGGAGAAAGGGACCTACATCAGTCCCTTAGGGTGGTGGAAGAGTACACGCATGCTATCGGAATGGAATTTGGGATCGACAAATGTGCCACGGTTCATCTTAAAAGAGGACGATGCGAGGAATACGGAGAGGATGTCCAGCTCGTAGACGGAAGCATCCTACATCATCTGGATGCCGGAGAGACGTATACTTACCTAGGGGTGGAGCAACGCCACTCCCAAGAGGTATTCACAGTTAAGAACTCTCTCCGCGGCAAGTATCAGCATAAACTCCGACAGATCTGGTCATCAGAACTGTCGGGGAAGAACAAAGTTGCTGCAACCAATATGCTTGCCGTTCCGATCCTTCTTTACTCTTTCGGAGTAATGAAGTGGACTAAGGAAGAGCTGCGACAACTCGACGTTAAAACTCGCAAAATGATGCATCTCAATAGGAGCTTGCATCCTAAATCGTCCGTTCCACGGTTATACTTTTCCAGACAACGGGGAGGCCGTGGACTTTTGAGTTTGGAGTGTCTGCATAACAGAATGGTTCTGGATGGGGCCTGTAAAGTCATCAGGAGTTCAGATCCCCTTCTCTGCATGGTCCGCGACCATGAAAAAGCAGGGATTGGAGCATTTCTTTTTAAGGCAGCAACCCGTGCGGCCGATGAACTCGGTCTCGTATTCGACACTGAACGGGCTAACCCAAACTCTGTCACCGAGTTGGGACCCGTTCAGCAAAAAGCTCACATCAAAGCTGCGGAGACAGAGGTCCTGCTACAGCTACATATGGATAAGCCAATGCATGGTGTCTTCTTTCACAACATCGAAGACATTGGCTTGTCCAAAAGCTTGACCTTTGCCTTTCTCAGGTCGAGTGAGCTAAAGTCGGAGACCGAGGAATTCATAATGGCCTGCCAGGATGGTGTCTTCAACACCCTCGTCTACCGTAGTCGCGTGATGGGTATAGACGTCCCTGACACCCGATGCAGGGCATGTCGTGGGGCACCTGAGACCGTAATGCATTTGCTATCAGCATGCCCATCTTATGCGGTCTCAGCCTATATCCACAGGCATAACGCGGCGCTACGAGTGTTATACTACCATCTACGACACTCGTACGGTATAGACGAGACACCGGTGTTGCCTTATGTTCCGGGGGATATTGAGTCCGTGGTGGAGAATGAGAGGTGCCGGATCTATTGGAACTACTCATTCCCCACCCTCAGGCAAATACAAGCCAATAAGCCTGATGTTGTCCTCCTCGACCACCAAAGTAGAACGATATTCGTCATGGAGTTTTCCGCTCCAGGCGAAATGAATATCGTTCGAAAAGAGGAGGAAAAACGGACTAAATATCGAGATCTTCTCTTTGAACTCCGCAGGTTATATCCGGACCATTCTGTCAAAATGGTGGTTCTGATTATAGGAGTCCTTGGTGGAATGATGGACACACTGCTCTCTAACTTGAAAATAATACCCGCTTGCCGTAATATGGCAGAAATCTTAGCAGCAAGAATTCAGAAGGCCGTTATACTTGGTTCGCTCCGTCTACTCAGGGCACACGATTCTCGGACCCAATAATTACTCACCCTACGGACGTAGGGAGTGGTTATTGGGGTTAACGACACCAGCGCGCCCTCCGGATGGGTCGGAGCACCGGAGACAGGGCCTGACTGGTACACTCCTAAGGAGAAAAAAAAATAATAATAATAATAATAATAATAATAATAATAATAATAATAATAATAATAATAATAATAATAATAATAATAATAATAATAATAATAATAATAATAATAATAATGAAAAAAAAAAGAGGACGATGCGAGGAATACGGAGAGGATGTCCAGCTCGTAGACGGAATAACATATACCTACCTTGGGGTGGAACAACGCCGCTCCCAAGAGGTATTTGCAGTTAAAATCTCTCTCCGCGGCAAGTATCAGCATAAACTCCGACAGATCTGGTCATCAGAACTGTCGGGGAAGAACAAAGTTGCTGCAACTAATATGCTTGCCGTTCCGATCCTTCTTTACTCTTTCGGAGTGATGAAGTGGACTAAGGAAGAGCTGCGACAACTTGACGTTAAGACTCGCAAAATGATGCATCTCAATAGAAGCTTGCATCCTAAATCGTCCGTTCCACGGTTATACTTTCCAAGACAACGGGGAGGCCGTGGACTTTTGAGTTTGGAGTGTCTGCATAACAGAATGGTTCTGGATGGGGCCTGTAAAGTAATCAGGAGTTCAGATCCCCTTCTCTGCATGGTCCGCGACCATGAGAAAGCAGGGATTGGAGCATTCCTTTTTAAGGCAGCTACCCATGCGGCCGATGAACTCGGTCTCGTTTTCGACACTGAACGGACTAACCCTAACTCTGTCACTGAGTTGGGACCCGTTCAGCAAAAAGCTCACATAAAAGCTGCGGAGACAGAGGTCCTGCTACAGCTACATATGGATAAGCCAATGCATGGTGTCTTCTTTCATAACATCGAAGACCTTGGCTTGTCCAAAAGCTTGACCTTTGCCTTCCTCAGGTCGAGTGAGCTAAAGTCGGAGACCGAGGGATTCATAATGGCCTGCCAGGATGGAGTCTTCAACACCCTTGTCTACCGTAGTCGCGTGATGGGTATAGACGTCCCTGACACCCGATGCAGGGCATGTCGTGGGGCACCTGAGACCGTAATGCATTTGCTATCAGCATGCCCATCTTATGCGGTCTCAGCCTATATCCACAGGCATAACGCGGCGCTACGAGTGTTGTACCACCACTTACGACACTCGTACGATATAGACGAGACACCGGTGTTGCCTTATGCTCCGGGGGATATTGAGTCCGTGGTGGAGAATGAGAGATGCCGAATCTATTGGAACTACTCATTCCCCACCCTCAGGCAAATACAAGCCAATAAGCCTGATGTTGTCCTCCTCGACCACCAAAGTAGAACGATATTCGTAATGGAGTTTTCCGCTCCAGGCGAAATGAATATCGTTCGAAAAGAGGAGGAAAAACGGACTAAATATCGAGATCTTCTCTTTGAACTCCGCAGGTTATATCCGGACCATTCTGTCAAAATGGTGGTTCTGATTGTAGGAGTCCTTGGTGGAATGATGGACACACTGCTCTCTAACTTGAAGATAATACCGGCTTGCCGTAATATGGCAGAAATCTTAGCAGCAAGAATGCAGAAGGACGTTGTCCTTGGTTCGGATGGGTCGGAGCACCCAGGGCCTGACTGGTACACTCCTAAGGAGAACAAATAATAATAATAATAATAATAATAAGACCATTTCACTAATGACCACAGAAGTCGATGCCTTCAGCAAAAAATAATAATAATAATAATAATAATAATAATAATTTTTCATCTGTATATGAGCTTTTCTGACAAAATAATCATGCACGGCGTTCCTCACGTTGGTAGATTATGAAATAATAATCTCCTAGAACCTACTGCCGTACAAAAATAATGGGACCGGAAGCCGGAAAAAATTTTAAATTTCCTAAAAATAAAAAAAAATCCTGGATTCCGGTCCAATTATTTTTGTACGGCAGTAGGTTCTAGGACATTATTATTTCATAATCAACCAACGTGAGGAATGCCTTACAGGAATATTTTGTCGGAAAAGCAAATCTTCAGATGAAAAATTAGTATTATTATCATTACAGTCATTTGCACCACCAAGAATTGACGGCATAGTGACTAAAGCTATTTTTTCATATAGCAGCATCGTTCTGAATATGTTTCAGGCTGGGTCAAATAACCCCCCAAAATTGTCATATGGGCTTGCAGCCTATAATGTACCAAAGTAGATCTCAAACCTAACATAATACTCTTGGGGGTAATACCACGAGTGGTCGCAATAGGTACTATCGATAGTAATTCTGTCAGAAATCAACGAGATCAAATTGCTTGGTAACACCACGAGTCCTTTAGTTTTAATTGGGTTTTAACTTTTTAGTGTGAACATTTTTTTATGTTCTGAATTAGACGTTTTTTGCAGCAAAAATTTAATTTTTTCGAACCTCTTTGAAGTACTCAGAAAGGGGCTCCTAGTTAGGCTGGTGCCAACAAATTTTAAACGCTTCAAGTAAGAAAGAAAGAAACAGGCAAGTAACACGTGGAGAATGTTGTAGAGGTTCAAACTTTGAGTAAAAAAATACTGAAACTGGAAAACACTCAAAATGGTGAAATGGGGATGCAGTTTAGGTGTTGAAAACGGTTTTTTGAGATTTGTTGTGAAATGTGACCTCATAGTGGAAAATGTTTCATGAAAAAGTTATAGATAATGAGAAAATTTTTCGACATAACCTCGAATTGACAGTCAAAACTACGAAAAATTTATTTTTCAGTTTTTAATTTTTTTCTCTCGTATACATTATTTAATTTGCATAAAAATTTGTAGCAATATGTCTTTTTTGGTGTCACATGAGCATGATTATTTTGCAATTCAGAAGACGACTGGTTTTCGAGTTAAGTACCTAAATGTTTCCAAAAAAATACCCTTATTTTCCTCGAACAATTGTCTCGGTTTGTTTTTGTATTTCGAAGGTCTTTAAGTGATCATTTTAATTGTTGAAATGTCTACTTTTGAATAGTCTATGTAACCTTGGCGGTTTATTGATCGAAGACCTAAAACATCGCGTAAAATCTGAATTTGTCTTTATTCACCTGAAGACGGTTGCGGATTCAAGCAATCGAAAGAGGTACAAATCTTTCAACCAGTAAGACGATGGACGTCCGAAATACAAGTAATCAATTCCCTTGTCTCATTTATCTATATGAATCTCCATTGGAAACTATGGATGATTACAGAATCAACTAGCTGAATATAAATGCAAAGTTTCACTTCGCTTTTTTTTCTTCGAGTTAGTTTCTTTGAGTTAGTTTCTTTTTCCATATCTATCAGATGTATTTCAGATGTATTCAATTGAATTCGATAACAATCTACTTGGGAAAAATCTAGACAAGGTCGACCACAATAAGGATTTAGGATTCATCTTTGACAATAGGCTAATAGTTAGGGAGGCGAGGTAGCTAAATGGCGTAATTCAACGGCGCCGTCGAGACCTATCACAATCGAAAGATAAAATAATTTCGAAAAGAAAAGCTCGTATGGTAAAAACCATTTTAGCGGTGGGTTTCGCGTGTACGGTTTTTCAAAAATGTTTAAAAAAACCGTTACTTGGGCATTCTCGAGCGCGTCAGATATTCATACTACGTATGCCCCAAGTGCCTCTGATAACAACGGTATACTAATCTGCCGGTTTGCGTGGTGGGGGTAGGCATATAAAGTAGTCAAAAATGCAAAAAAAAAAAATTTACCCGAGCGCGTCAGATTTTCGGAAGGGGTGTTAAGTAGGCCCCAAGGAAGCTCCCTTTAAAAAAACTGACGATTTCGGCGTGACCATAAGTTACAATGAATTTTTGAAAATGCAAAAAAAAAAATTTTTTGAAATACTCGAGCGCGTCAGATTTTCATAGGGGAGGTTTATCTCGGTATCCTGAAAGCATATTTTCTTAATCTGACAAAAATGTTGGTGGGTTCTCTTAATCTGACCGGAAAGGTTTTTTGGTTTCTTTTTTTCTTTTCTTTCTCCTTGATAAAACGGGGAATTTAAGAATGACAAAGCGATAGTTATAACCAACGTAAATGATGAATGATGAATGTAGTACGAATTGTGTTATTTATTGTTTAAAAAAATGAAATTATATAAAAATTGTATAATAATTGTATTGTTATGTATGATCTTTACATTTTTGCTCAATACAATTCATCTTCTTCTTCTTCTTCACTGTAACTGTCATATTGTGGCTCCTCATCCACAATTCTTTCCTGCCGAGTGCCTGCAACATCCGTAACAATTATTTCTATTCAGTAATTTTGTTGAGAGAATATTATAGAAGTACAAAAATTTACCTGAATCAAGCGTTTCGTCATTGCTGTCCTCAGTGTCATTCTCGTTGCCCAGAATATCCGGCGATACAACAACATTTTCGTGAACTCGAATTTATTATTATTTTCATTCCAATTGTCGAGAAGCTTTAGAAAAAAAAAATTTTTTGAGATATAATAAAAGTCACATAATTTAATCATCGTTATTTCATATCCATTTTTTTTAACACCCTCAGTTTTCGAGATATACTCAAAAAACCGGGAGTTTGAGTTTTTATGATGCTTCAAGTCAAAAAGTTTTAACTTTGGACAAAAATGTAAGGAGACTTTTTTTGTGTAAAATAAAATTACCTTTTTTGTTTATTTAAACTTTTTTTTTGGAAAATGTATCGTTCGCGACTTATATGCCGCAACGCGTTTTTCGGAAGACGAAATGGCTCCTCCACACTTCCGGTCACGCGGAAACCGGCAGATTTTGTATTTTTAGTAAGTTTTAGATTATAGTCTTCAAAAAAAAAAAAACGCGCTCGAGAATGCCGGATTAACGTTTTTTTTTACAAGTTCGCGACCCTATAACTCGGTGGCGTCAATCACTTATCGTCAGATTAGTTAAATTTAGTCTTAAAACACTAAAATCAACCCCCAATATCTTAATCTGACGCGCTCGAGTATTTCAGACTATCGATTTTTTTTACTAATCTGATCGTCTATACTAGGCGCGCGTCACTACATATAGAGCTAAATACTTTACAAGGCTGTTCTATTAGGTCCAAGGTATCTCTCATATCTTAAACTGCCACGCTCGAGTATTACCGAAAATTCCCCTATTCGCCTCCCTAACTATAAGTTTCAATTTACATTGCGAATATATCGTAAACAAATGCAGCAGGATGTTAGGAGTCATTAGTAGGATTTGCAAAACTTTCAACAATCAAAAGTCCATCAAATCATTATAATTTGCTTATGTATATAGTAGATTGAGTTTTGCCAGCGTTATCTGGAGTCCTCGCTATAACCTCTATAAAGTTAGAATTGAGAGAATCCAAAATAGATTCATAAGATTTTTAAACTTCAGAGTATATGGTGTTTACAATGTTGAAAATTTACAGTCAACAAGGTTATCATTCAACATTTTACTATTAGAAAAACGAAGAATTATCTCAGACTTGGTTTTTATGTTTAAAATCCTTATAATCCTTATGATGCTTCCGAAGTACTGTCCTTAGTATCTATCCACGTACCATCCAGAAACACAAGAAATTGGCAATTTCTCAATGTAAGTTTTAAACACACCAACCTGGGTCAAAACGCCCCTATTCCTAGGCTTAGCGATAGTTTCAATAAGTACTGCTCGGAGATTGATATTTCCTGTATATCTTTATTTCGTTTTAAAACAAGAACCAAACAAATTTTTCCATAATATGTAATCAATATTTGTAATGTATTTTAAGAATATCTACAATTTAAGTTTTTTTTGTTAGTTTTTGTGAACTGAGACATATGTATATGTATCAGTGGATACTGTTTTGGATTTATACCTGTTTGTATCCCAAATCTGAATAAATAAATAAATGAAATAAATAAATATCTAGCGTGGCCTTAGCCACGCTAAGTAGTTGTTTTCTTTTAGATATTACAAAAAATAGCTTAATTTCTATCGTAGGTTTTTCCACTTCCAGAGCAATCATGTTATTTCAATTTTCAAATGGGAATGTTTTCCTTCTGCAGAATGAGTACCTTCCAAGAGTTATCTTGAACGATGAAAAAAAGCGACTAAAGTTTGTTTTTCAGTCGCAGATGATTCCACATCTGATTTCATGAACATCCTGAGCTTTTATTATCTCCTCGTTGGAAGAAAATTTACTGCCTTTTAAACTTTTTTTCAGTTGAGGTAAGAGATCATAGTCGGACGGAGCCAAGTCTGGTGAATAAGTGGGGTGTTCTAGTAATTCAAACCCTAAATCACGAATTTTTTGCATGGAAACATGAGATTTGTGTGCAGGGGCGTTGTCCTGCAAAAACAAAACATCTTTGGATAGCTTTCCGCGTCTTTTCTTTTTAATTTTTACCCGTAGAGTGATCAGTAATGTCGAATAGTAATCTCCAGTTATTGTTCCACCCTTATCCAAAAAATCAATTATGATTACTCCATGGCAATCCCAAAAAACTGGAGCAATAACTTTTCCAGCAGATTTTTGGGCACGAAACTTCTTGGATAGATAGATAGATAGATCATTTATTTTCCTCTGAATGTTACAATACAGGTACAGCACATTATGGGAATCGTCAAAATATTGATGGCCACTACATTATCTAAGAGCTTATAGACTAGGTACAAAATTAAAATTATATTAAAATTTGTAAAATTGTAATGAATACAATATTCAGCTAATGCAAAACTTAACGTCTAAGAGATCTGTGAGAATATTAAATATAAAATTTTGGTACACACTAACATTTTAAAATAAATTAAAAACTGTGATGGGTTGAGAGTTATGCAATCAGGTTATCATCCATGAATTCCTGCACTGAATAGTAACTTTTCTGTTTCAAAAATGCTTTTAGATTATGTTTGAGTTGGGTGGTGTTGAAGCAACTATATTCTTTCATGGTACATATTTTGTTGTAGCATTTAATTCCGATATAATTGGGGTTTTCTTGTCCAATTGACAGTCTGGAGAATGGCAGTTCAATTTTCTCCTTATTACAAGTGTGGTGATCATGGATATCCTTCCTTGCTAAGAGTGGTTCATTCTTATTTTTTACATACATAATAACTGAATGAATATACAGGGTGTCAATTTGAAAACTTCCCACCCTTAATATCTTCCTTCCAGTAAACAATATGAGTAATCGAAAAAACAGGTCAATTTTATTGTCAAGGGGGACACTTTCAAGGACTATTTGTAGCCCTCGTGGTTCAACCCCCTAGGAGGGGTAGATGTTACCCTTAGAATTTAAAATGGGAAGGGGGTCAAGTGGCACATCATTTTGATGGGCGTTCAATTCTTGTTCCAATGGTACCCTGACTTATTATTTTTTGATGAGCATTTTCCGAAAAATTGCGTTCTAAACTAACAGAAGTAATTATTAGAACGCCTATACTGAGATGCATGGTTTGGCCAGAACTGGTTAGAATATTAGGTGGTACCGTTCCAACCCTTTATTAGGGGTAACATTAGCCATTAGCTCCAAACACTTTACATAAAAAAGTAGTCTAATAGTAAAACGTAGATGGTAGTAAAGTTGTGTTTATTAAATGCTGAATTTTTAAGTGTCATCGCAGAAATTGTACAGATAGCCTTCCTTTTTTGCTACTTCTGCTGTAAAAAGTTTCTGTTTTCCGGCAAAAAATTGGTTAGCAAATTTGAACTATGTGGTAGTATTGTGAATACCGTTGTACCTGTTGGGCTGTTAGGAATTACTTTAATAAGTGTATAAAAGTGTAAAAATGGTTTACATTCTTCAAGACAGAATTGAAATGATTGTAATTTATGGCGAAGTTGGAAAGTGCGCACGAAGGGCGGCATGTCTTTTTAACGAAAGACATCCAAATTGTAATGTAAGTCACCGGTATGTGCTTGATTTGGTGAATAAGTTTTACGAAACTGGTTCAGTGACAAATAAAAAAAGAAATAACCCCAGAGTACTAAATGAAGCAGCTCAAATTGAAGTTTTGGGAACATTTGCTGCAGAGACCACGAGCTCCTTACGATCAGTATCAGAACAGACGGGAATGTCACGCGAGACTATAAGAAAAGCATTGAAAATGCATAAATTTCATCCATATAAAATGCAGATTCTTCAAGAGCTCCACGAGGATGATTATGATAGAAGAATAGAGTTTTGTGAAATCATGTCTCATCGAGTCAATACCATCCCTAATCTTCTGTTAAACATCTGTTTCAGCGATGAGTGTTCATTTTTTCTGAATGGCAATGTTAATAGACAAAATTGTCACTATTGGAGTGACGAAAACCCACATATTTTTCGGGAAGGGCATACACAACACCCACAAAAAGTTAATGTTTGGGCTGGTATTCTTGGAAATGCCATTCTTGGTCCATTATTTCTGGAAGAAAACTTGACTGGCAATCTGTACCTTGATATGCTTGAAGAGACTATCGATCCTCTTATAACTCACGAGCTAGAAACTCAAATTGATGCAGAAGGTAATGAACTTTTGCAGGAGGATCTGTTACATTTCCAGCAGGACGGTGCTCCACCTCATTATTTTCTTCCCGTCCGACAGTGGTTAAACGAGAGATTTCCGGGTAGATGGATTGGCAGAAGGCGAGCAGTTGAATGGCCTCCGAGATCACCGGATTTAACACCCTTAGATTTCTTTCTTTGGGGGCTTCTTAAATCCGTTGTTTATAAAACACAACCTTCTGATATTGACGAACTTAAAAGACGAATTACAGCAGCATGCCGGTCAATTCCTAGTGAAGTTTTCCGTAATGTTAGAGGGGAGTTCGAAAACAGACTGTATTACTGTTTAGAGCAAAATGGACAACATTTCGAACAGCTAATGAGATAAGCGTAAGTAGATTTTATGTTGGAAATGTCTTTCTCGCAAATAAAATTTTATTGTGTAGAAGGAAAATAACCACCAAATAAAAAATCCCATGCGTAATAAATTTATTCCTGTCATTCAAGGGTTGGAGCGGTGCCACCTACTCTTCTAACCATTTTTATTAAAGGGAGTCAATACAATAATGCATCTAAGTATAGGCGTTCTAATAATTACTTCTGTTAGTTTAGAACGCAATTATTCGGAAAATGCTCATCAAAAAATAATAAGTCAGGGTACCATTGGAACAAGAATTGAACGCTCATCAAAATGATGTGCCACTTGACCCCCCTTCCCATTTAAAATTCTAAGGGTAACATCTACCCCTCCTAGGGGGTTGAACCACGAGGGCTACAAATAGTCCGTGAAAGTGTCCCCCTTGACAATAAAATTGACCTGTTTTTTCGATTACTCATATTGTTTACTGGAAGGAAGATATTAAGGGTGGGAAGTTTTCAAATTGACACCCTGTACATATAGGCATGGTAGTGTCAATAAGCCCAGGTTAACGAAATGATTTTTACATGATGTTGATCTAGATAATTTCAGTATGCAACGTATGACTTTTTTTGAGCGCTTAAGAGTTGGCCCGAGTTATGAGCTTGTCCCCAGAATACAATACCATATGAAAGTACAGACTGTATGAGTCCAAAGTATAGTAATTTGAGGACTTCAATTGATACTGTATTATGTAAGTTTCTTATCACAAAACAATAAGAACTCAATTTTGCAACTGTTTTATCTATGTGGTTGTTCCACGTTAGTTTTTGGTCTAGGTAGATCCCTAAAAATTTCGTACAGGACGAGTTCTCTAATGATTTTCCGTCTGTATGAAGAAGTAAGCTATGGTTAACATCGATATTTTTTGTATAAAATTGAACAGCTACAGATTTGTCGGTGTACAGGCTTATCATATTTTCCGAACACCATTTTGATATGGTTCTGATTGATTTGTGCGACTTATCCTGTATTTCTTGATCGGATTTTCCGCTGATAATCAAGTTTGTGTCGTCCGCATAAATAATCGGGGATCCACTTACTTGCAATAGTCTTGGAAAGTCTGTTATAAATATATTGAACAGAGTAGGGGACAGACATGATCCCTGTGGGGTACCAGTGTGTGTTTTCATAGGATCCGATCTTACACCATTGATCTCGACCTGTTGATTTCTGTAAGATAAGTATGAAAGTAACCATTATAAACATGGACCTCTTACTCCGATTTGGTAAAGTTTATTTTCCAACAGGCCGTGATCAACTGTGTCGAATGCGCGGCTCATATCGAAAAATAATCCCATAATATGGTATTTTTTATTCAGGGAATCGTGAATATGGGTTATAATCTCATCGAGAGCTGTCATGGTGGATTTCTTTGCTCTGAAGCCGTGCTGTGAGTTATCAAGAATATCCAGTTTTTCAAGATAATCATTGAGTCTTGTGTTGAAGCAATATTCGTATATTTTGCATATGTGACATTGGACCGCAACTGGTCTGTAATTTTTCACTTCCTCCTTATTCCCTTTGTTTTTGAAAACTGGAACAACTTTTGAATACTTGTCGCCATTCCATCGATTGTTGGTTTGTTTCTGGATCGTAGAAATGTACCCAAGCCTCATCCATAGTAACAATTCGGTTTAAGAAGTCTACATCGTTTTCAAATCGAGCACAGATCGAACTCGATGCTACTACCCTTGCACGCTTTTGGTCAACATTCAAACATTTGGGTATCCATTTTGCAGCAATTTTTCTCATCACCAAATTGACGTGAACTATATGATGAACGCTATGAAATATTCAGTGCTTCTGATATCCATTTTAGACCAATTCGACGAGGCTAACTAGATATCAATACATTCTCGTAGAAGAGTTAACTTAATTACTCCAATGAGAGTTTTTAGGAAAACAATCATGAAAATTGCATGTAAATAAAATAACTTGATATGTTTTGAAGAACCTTTTCTGTGTCAATGCTAACAAGTTTTTTTTTGCAGGGATAGGGTACCAAATGGCGCTGGAATTCGCTTCAAGAGGATGCAAAGTCATCATCGCCGACAAAAATGTGGATGAAATTATCAAAGATAAACTAATAAGAGAGACTCGCAACCCAAATATATCTCTAGAGTACGTGGACCTGATTTCATTGAACTCTGTAAGAGAATTAGCTGAGAGACTGAATAAATCAGAAGAGAAATTGGATATTCTTATGAACAACGCTGGAGTATGTAAAGGACCCAAAGAACCAACGGTAGATGGTTTGAACTCCACATGGCAGATCAATTATTTTAGTGGATTCTTGCTGACACATCTGCTAGTAGGTAAGTAAAAATTGATATCGTTTAGGTTTTCTGAAAAATAACTAGACGAGTAGATGAATGAATTCATCCACAACATTTTCTCAGATAAACAACATGGTTTTCGCACTAACAAATCCACAAATAGTGCAGTAATTTCGTTTACTGAAACAGTAACAAGGCTTCTGGAATCAGGAGAATGCCCCGTTGGCATATTCTGCGACCTCAGCAGGGCATTCGACTGTGTCGACCACTGTCAACTTATGTCAAAGCTCTATTCGTATGGTATAAGAGGTATTGCTTATGACTGGACCCTGTCATTTTTAAAGAATAAACAACAGTTTGTCAGTTTGAAATATCACAGTGAGTCTACCACTGGTAAGTTTGATTCTGAACGCTTGGACGTCACGATGGGGGTACCACAAGGATCTGTTCTTGGTCCAATATTATTCCTATTCTACATAAATGGTATCGACAACTTCATCACAGATTCATTCATAACGATGTATGCGGATGACACATCTTTAGTGGTGTACAATAATGTGGATCATCTGCTGTTTGAGAAGTGTGCAAGTACTCTGAAGTCAGTTGTTAACTGGTGTGGAGCCAATTCATTGTATCTCAATGCTGACAAAACTGAGTTGGTGAGATTCCATAATCATCAAAGACCGTGCAGGGAAGTACAAATTCAAATGACTGATCAAACACTCAACAGTTTAGAGAATACAAAGTTTTTGGAGATAACCATGGATGCATGTCTGAATTGGAAAAAGCACTGTACTCTCGTGATAACCAAACTGAATTCATTGTGTTACTTATTCCGAAATCTCAGAAGCATTTTTACAGACCAACAATTATTATCATTATATCATGCTCAAGTTGCGTCAAGGCTGAGGTATGGCATATGTATATGTGGTAACTCTACACTTGTTTCAAATATGTTTATTGTACAGAAAAAAAAATTCGTATAGTAGCAGGAGTTCCTAGCACATATTCTTGTAGAGACTTATTCCGAAAATTCAGGATTTTAATCTTAACCTGTATATATATTTTTGAATTGTCCGTTTATGTTTTTAAAAACAAGAATACGTTTCTGCTCAATGAAAGTATTCACAATGTGAACAGTAGACAAAAACATGATTTCCATCTTCCGTTTTGTAAATACAAAATAGCCTTAAATTCTCCGTCAGTGCTAGGTCTTACTATTTTTAATAAGCTCCCTAGACATTTGAAAGAAATGACAAACTTAAAAAAATTCAGTTACTTGTTGAAGAATTATTTAATTGAGAGTTGTTTTTATTTTATGACTCGTAATATGTGTGTGTATTTGTTTATATTTTTTATCTATTGCTACAGTTGTTAGTTATTTACACTGTGAACTGTACTGTCGTAGCTCTATGTTTACTCTGACGATTCCAATACATGTCATCTGTGTTTAATCGAAAATGATTATTATTATTATTATTATTACTATATTATTATTATCATTATTATTATTATTATTATTATTTTTCCGTTGGGAATGTACCAGTCAGGCCCTGTCTCCAGTGCTCCGATACACCCGGAGCGAACCAAGGATAACGGCCTTCTGCATTCGCGCTGCTAAGATTTCTGCCATATTACGGCAAGCAGGTATTATCTCTAAGTTGGAGAGCAGTGTGTCCATCATTCCACCAAGGACTCCTATGATCAGAACCACCATTTTGACAGAGTGGTCCGGATACAACCTGCGGAGTTCAAAGAGAAGATCTCGATATTTGGTCCGTTTTTCCTCCTCTTTTCGAACGATATTCATTTCGCCTGGAGCGGAAAACTCCATGACGAATATCGTTCTACGTTGGTGGTCGAGGAGCACAACATCAGGCTTATTGGCTTGTATTTGCCTGAGGGTGGGGAATGAGTAGTTCCAATAGATTCGGCATCTCTCATTCTCCACCACGGACTCAATATCCCCCGGAACATAAGGCAACACCGGTGTCTCGTCTATACCGTACGAGTGTCGTTGATGGTAGTACAACACTCGTAGCGCCGCGTTATGCCGGTGGATATAGGCTGAGACCGCATAAGATGGGCATGCTGATAGCAAAAGCATTACGGTCTCAGGTGCCCCACGACATGCCCTGCATCGGGTGTCAGGGACGTCTATACCCATCACGCGACTACGGTAGACCAGGGTGTTGAAGACACCATCCTGGCAGGACATTATGAATCCCTCGGGTACTGCAAATAAAATAAACAGTTCTATAACACCTCAACCAGTACCTACATCATAAACATATATGCAACAAACACAAAAAGAAACAATAAACTTCAGTCCCAAATATTCAGTTCACTGGTTGTTCAAACTTTACTGTAAATTTTAATAATAAACAAAATAACTAATCACAGCTAAAGTTTTTATAGAAATTTTATAGGTAACTATTGAGCTTTGTTAATAAAGTTTTTTGTCTGTGTTTGTGTATTAGTAATTATTGTTATAGTCGTAGGTAAAGTATAGTATCCAACTTGCGGTAATTATCATAACTCACTTGATGAAACTTCATCTGCGTGAGTTATGACCTACATTACCGCTCGTTAAATAATATACTAATAATTTTCAACAGAGACAATGATTAGTCCTCATAAACAGCATGTTGATAAATTATGAATAGTGTATTGTTGTTTTATAATAATGACGAATGAAGATTATTCCGATTCGATTTGATTTTTTGATACCTTCCTGATCAGTTCGAAGATCCTTGAGCCATTCTACATAGTGCCCGTCTAAAGTTCATTTCCCCCCCCCCTACTAATTTTTGAACCACCTGGTATATCGCAACTAAATTTGGAGGGCTTCAATGGGAGATAAAAAACAACTTTTCCATGAAAAAATCAAAGCTAAAAGTTTTAAATTGGCGGCCGAGCGCCATCTTCAAATTTTTTTTTGAATAGAACACCCCGTATATTATTCCATTTTCAAAATTTGCTCATAATTCTCAACAGTTTGCTCTGATACACTTTACACCTGAATTCAATTGTTTTCGAAATATTAACGTTTGAAAAGTGACATTCCGGTATGAAATGAAGTATGGATTTTGGTCACTTCCTGTGAAACATTTTGCTAACTACAGGTTGTTATTAATTTGTAGTTAAATCTCTCAATTATTTCGACTAATAAGAGGCGTAAAGAGAGTTTATTAAGGATAAACAGCACCGCTTATCGGAAAATCTCGAAGCCTACGAATGTGTTCTGTAAATTCACAATCAAAACAAATTAGTTGGCTAAAAAATTATATTTTATTTTTGAATACTTAACTCTTTTATTCAACCCCAAAAATTATTTTATCAAGTGTTCAAAGTGGCCCCCTCCTAAATCTTGACAATAAAGTGCCCTATTATAAATAGCTTCTCTTACGTTGATGAAAGTCTGTTCATCTATTTCTTCACATGTATCTATTATTCTGCGTTCCAACTCTCCTATTGTTTGGCATTCATTGGCGTAGATGTTTGACTTCAGATACCCCCAAAAGAAAAAATCTAGAGGTGTAAGATCCGGAGATCTTGGTGGCCACTCTGTACTTCCCCTGCGACCTATCCGTCGCCCAGGAAAGTTAGTATCGAGGAAGTCTCTAGCCATGCAATCGAAATGGGGAAGTGCCCCTTCTGGCTGAAATATGATTTCACGATTTTCAAACTCTTCCTGATTGTTCAATACAATTTGCCTTATTCGAGAGTCAATTTCAGTTTGTAAAAGATTTTTGTAAAGAACTCCTGTAAGATTGCCTCTGATGAAAATCGACCCAACAACGCGATTGCCTAAAATCCCCGCCTAAACATTCACCTTTTCAGGAAACTGGGTATGTCCCTCTCTGAAAATATGCGGATTAGTATCGCTCCAGTATCGTACATTCTGATTGTTGACTTTTCCATTAAGAAAAAATGTCTGAGAAACACCCCTTTTAGGAAGCCCCGTTCTCTCTCAATTTTTCTTGTCAACCATTCACAAAATTCAACCCTCCGGTCTGGATCATCCTCCGTGAGAGCATGCAGGACTTTAATTTTATAGGGATGAAATTTTTCTTTTTTTAAGCCTCTTTGGACACTGTTTGAACTTACTCCACAGGATTCAGCAACTGCAGACGTCGACTGAGTCGGATTGATTACCATTTCAGCAACAATTTCTACCTTTTTTTCTTCTGAAAGAGGCGGTCTTCCTGATCTTGGGGCATCTTTCAGCGTACCAGTTGCAGGAAATATATCCTCGAAATAGGATTCTCGGGAAATCTATCATTAGACATACGGACTGCTAGATGATAATTTCTTCCAGCTTCTCCAAATATCAAATATCAAATATCAAATTTATCGTCTAAACTACGAGCCATGATCACACTTTTTATAAATGATTGAGGCGATCAACGGACTATTTGACAGTTACAGTAAATTTGACAGTAAACAAGACGTTACCGCGAATATTTCCATCGTATGTTAAAAATCCCATATGAAGCGGGACATTTACGATCAATTACAGCGAAAAATTCCCGGCGGGACATTTTCAGGCTGAAAATTACCCGGTAGGTATCGAAAATTACCCGCTCGGTCCGTGTATCTATAGTAACGATTGGTAAAATGTACATTTGTCATCTTGACAGACATAAATACTGAATCTTAAACGTCGTTGAAATGTCACGTTTCGGGAATGATTCGATAACTGTAATTAAAGAAAAAATCACCAAGAGCAAACCAAAAAAATACAATGCTGAACCATCAATATATATGGAAACAGTTTATGGATTTCTTTAAAGAAAGAAATTATAGTTTAAACGAAAATACTTCAATACTGTCGCTGGCAAATATTCTCACTGACTGGGCCTACAACATGAAAAAGAAAAATGGCGAGGATTATAAAGAGTATACTGTGAAGACTGTTTGGAATGTAACGTCAAAACTATTAATGGAAAAATACCAAAAGAAAGGAGTTATAGACATATCCCCGGTAAAGAAAACAAAGCGCTGTATCATTCAAATACTAAGAGTTCAAAGCCGTGATACGGAACTGTGATGAAAATACGCCTGATGGCTTACAAAAAATTAATTTTTTGTTTTATCATATGAATTAGCTTGGCGAGGAGGAGAGGGAGTAAAATTTTTAAGTTCCGATTTCAAAGAAGACATTAATAACGCGGGTGAAAAAACTAACAAACTGGAAGATAATCCAATATTTGACAAAACAACGCAAGGAGGGGATAAACCTTGCGCTCCTTCCAAATGACTGGTTAGAATAAACATAGTTAACCCGGATTTGTGTCCGGTAAGGTTGTTCAGAAAGTTTATGGAGAAGAGAAATTATATAAGTATTCCAAGATTTTTCTTAACTGTTAATCCTTCTTGGAAATCGGGCATGTGGTACAAGAACATTTCTGTCGGAAAAAACATGATCTCTCAGTGGACGCCAACTGTTTGGGAAAGCTCGGTGTGGTTTTTGATAATTTAAAGTATAATTATTATTATTATCAGTACCAATTGCACCGATCGACATATTCGGTCAATAGACCAGATTTGGTTGTCGCGACGGCGCAGCAATTCACTCCTATCTACATACGGAAGTCAGTCGAAATATATGCTCGATAAGAAAGCCAGCTAAACCTTTTTGTTTTTGGTCTTTGCCACCATTTTTACCTTTTTCTTTGACACCACGCCGTGTATAGATGTTAACGCGGATCTTATATTATGTGACGTGTGACATAACATCCCGCAGCAGATCACAACCAGAAGATACGACCAGACGGGGCGCCCCCTCCAAGCAGTTTAAGAAAGATTTTGTATGGAACCGGTAAGTCGTTGATGCAATTGAAGTCATTATTCTTTGGTTACAAAGTTACATTCCATTATCGAACCACTTACGAGCTCTCGATCTAAACACCAACGGAAGCAAAAAAGTCAGGTTTGGCGACTGAAAAAGTTAAAATAACCAATCATTCATTACGTGCAACAGCTGTTTCAAACTTAGCAAAGAGAGGGGTTGAAGAAAATACGTTGATTAAAATGACTGGACATTCAAACACGAAGTCCATAAAGCCATATCTCCAACTGGACGAGGAACACCATGCAAGTATACTACTAATGTAGCTATAAGTTCTATAAGTTATAATTCAATAGCAAACTCGAATCCATCAACAAGTAGTGCACCAGGCCCAAAAAATTCTAATTTTTAGAACTGTGTATTCCACTGCAATACATGTAATTTTTAGATTGTGTTCGATTTGTTAATTTTTATATAATTTATATGTACCTGCTTAATGTAAATTTAAATAAAATTTCAAACTCAGCAAATATCCTCCGAGTTACACTCGTGCATCAAAATAAACCTGATAATTTTCCATTCAAGCATGTTGTCAGTAAAAAAACTGCATTCGGTTATTTTCATATTTTGCTAAAAGAGCCCTTCTCCTTCGGAGTCGGGCTCTTTCGACAAAATATGAGATTAAACTCGTGCAGTTTTTAGACAACATGCTTTCATGGAAAATTATCGGTAATTTTGAAGCACTTGTGTAATTACTCCCGACAATTTTCTCCAATGCAAACTTGATTAAAAGCAACATCAGTGTTTTTGGTTGGGTTTGAAATGAACAAAATTTCACTTTTCAAACGTTAATATTTCGAAAAGAATTGAATTTAGGAGTGAAGTGTATTAAAGGAAACTGTTGAGAATTAGGAGCAAATTCCGAAAATTGAATAACATATGGAAAAGTAGGTTTTCATCTCCCATTAAAGACCTTCAAATTTCGTTGCGGTATACCAGGTGGTTCAAAAATTAGTAGGGGGGGGGGCGGACTTTAGATGGGCACTGTATAGAATAGAATAGAATAGAATAGAATAGAATAGAATAGAATAGAATAGGATAGGATAGGATAGGATAGGATAGGATAGGATAGGATAGGATAGGATAGGATAGGATAGGATAGGATAGGATAGGATAGGATAGGATAGGATAGGATAGGATAGGATAGGATAGGATAGGATAGGATAGCATAGAATAGAATAGAATAGAATAGAATAGAATAGAATAGAATAGAATAGAATAGAATAGAATAGAATAGGATAGCATAGAATAGAATAGAATAGAATAGAATAGAATAGAATAGAATAGAATAGAATAGAATAGAATAGAATAGAATAGAATAGAATAGAATAGAATAGAATAGAATAGAATAGAATAGAATAGAATAGAATAGAATAGAATAGAATAGAATAGAATAGAATAGAATAGAATAGAATAGAATAGAATAGAATAGAATAGAATAGAATAGAATAGAATAGAATAGAATAGAATAGAATAGAATAGAATAGAATAGAATAGAATAGAATAGAATAGAATAGAATAGAATAGAATAGAATAGAATAGAATAGAATAGAATAGAATAGAATAGAATAGAATAGAATAGAATAGAATAGAATAGAATAGAATAGAATAGAATAGAATAGAATAGAATAGAATAGAATAGAATAGAATAGAATAGAATAGAATAGAATAGAATAGAATAGAATAGAATAGAATAGAATAGAATAGAATAGAATAGAATAGAATAGAATAGAATAGAATAGAATAGAATAGAATAGAATAGAATAGAATAGAATAGAATAGAATAGAATAGAATAGAATAGAATAGAATAGAATAGAATAGAATAGAATAGAATAGAATAGAATAGAATAGAATAGAATAGAATAGAATAGAATAGAATAGAATAGAATAGAATAGAATAGAATAGAATAGAATAGAATAGAATAGAATAGAATAGAATAGAATAGAATAGAATAGAATAGAATAGAATAGAATAGAATAGAATAGAATAGAATAGAATAGAATAGAATAGAATAGAATAGAATAGAATAGAATAGAATAGAATAGAATAGAATAGAATAGAATAGAATAGAATAGAATAGAATAGAATAGAATAGAATAGAATAGAATAGAATAGAATAGAATAGAATAGAATAGAATAGAATAGAATAGAATAGAATAGAATAGAATAGAATAGAATAGAATAGAATAGAATAGAATAGAATAGAATAGAATAGAATAGAATAGAATAGAATAGAATAGAATAGAATAGAATAGAATAGAATAGAATAGAATAGAATAGAATAGAATAGAATAGAATAGAATAGAATAGAATAGAATAGAATAGAATAGAATAGAATAGAATAGAATAGAATAGAATAGAATAGAATAGAATAGAATAGAATAGAATAGAATAGAATAGAATAGAATAGAATAGAATAGAATAGAATAGAATAGAATAGAATAGAATAGAATAGAATAGAATAGAATAGAATAGAATAGAATAGAATAGAATAGAATAGAATAGAATAGAATAGAATAGAATAGAATAGAATAGAATAGAATAGAATAGAATAGAATAGAATAGAATAGAATAGAATAGAATAGAATAGAATAGAATAGAATAGAATAGAATAGAATAGAATAGAATAGAATAGAATAGAATAGAATAGAATAGAATAGAATAGAATAGAATAGAATAGAATAGAATAGAATAGAATAGAATAGAATAGAATAGAATAGAATAGAATAGAATAGAATAGAATAGAATAGAATAGAATAGAATAGAATAGAATAGAATAGAATAGAATAGAATAGAATAGAATAGAATAGAATAGAATAGAATAGAATAGAATAGAATAGAATAGAATAGAATAGAATAGAATAGAATAGAATAGAATAGAATAGAATAGAATAGAATAGAATAGAATAGAATAGAATAGAATAGAATAGAATAGAATAGAATAGAATAGAATAGAATAGAATAGAATAGAATAGAATAGAATAGAATAGAATAGAATAGAATAGAATAGAATAGAATAGAATAGAATAGAATAGAATAGAATAGAATAGAATAGAATAGAATAGAATAGAATAGAATAGAATAGAATAGAATAGAATAGAATAGAATAGAATAGAATAGAATAGAATAGAATAGAATAGAATAGAATAGAATAGAATAGAATAGAATAGAATAGAATAGAATAGAATAGAATAGAATAGAATAGAATAGAATAGAATAGAATAGAATAGAATAGAATAGAATAGAATAGAATAGAATAGAATAGAATAGAATAGAATAGAATAGAATAGAATAGAATAGAATAGAATAGAATAGAATAGAATAGAATAGAATAGAATAGAATAGAATAGAATAGAATAGAATAGAATAGAATAGAATAGAATAGAATAGAATAGAATAGAATAGAATAGAATAGAATAGAATAGAATAGAATAGAATAGAATAGAATAGAATAGAATAGAATAGAATAGAATAGAATAGAATAGAATAGAATAGAATAGAATAGAATAGAATAGAATAGAATAGAATAGAATAGAATAGAATAGAATAGAATAGAATAGAATAGAATAGAATAGAATAGAATAGAATAGAATAGAATAGAATAGAATAGAATAGAATAGAATAGAATAGAATAGAATAGAATAGAATAGAATAGAATAGAATAGAATAGAATAGAATAGAATAGAATAGAATAGAATAGAATAGAATAGAATAGAATAGAATAGAATAGAATAGAATAGAATAGAATAGAATAGAATAGAATAGAATAGAATAGAATAGAATAGAATAGAATAGAATAGAATAGAATAGAATAGAATAGAATAGAATAGAATAGAATAGAATAGAATAGAATAGAATAGAATAGAATAGAATAGAATAGAATAGAATAGAATAGAATAGAATAGAATAGAATAGAATAGAATAGAATAGAATAGAATAGAATAGAATAGAATAGAATAGAATAGAATAGAATAGAATAGAATAGAATAGAATAGAATAGAATAGAATAGAATAGAATAGAATAGAATAGAATAGAATAGAATAGAATAGAATAGAATAGAATAGAATAGAATAGAATAGAATAGAATAGAATAGAATAGAATAGAATAGAATAGAATAGAATAGAATAGAATAGAATAGAATAGAATAGAATAGAATAGAATAGAATAGAATAGAATAGAATAGAATAGAATAGAATAGAATAGAATAGAATAGAATAGAATAGAATAGAATAGAATAGAATAGAATAGAATAGAATAGAATAGAATAGAATAGAATAGAATAGAATAGAATAGAATAGAATAGAATAGAATAGAATAGAATAGAATAGAATAGAATAGAATAGAATAGAATAGAATAGAATAGAATAGAATAGAATAGAATAGAATAGAATAGAATAGAATAGAATAGAATAGAATAGAATAGAATAGAATAGAATAGAATAGAATAGAATAGAATAGAATAGAATAGAATAGAATAGAATAGAATAGAATAGAATAGAATAGAATAGAATAGAATAGAATAGAATAGAATAGAATAGAATAGAATAGAATAGAATAGAATAGAATAGAATAGAATAGAATAGAATAGAATAGAATAGAATAGAATAGAATAGAATAGAATAGAATAGAATAGAATAGAATAGAATAGAATAGAATAGAATAGAATAGAATAGAATAGAATAGAATAGAATAGAATAGAATAGAATAGAATAGAATAGAATAGAATAGAATAGAATAGAATAGAATAGAATAGAATAGAATAGAATAGAATAGAATAGAATAGAATAGAATAGAATAGAATAGAATAGAATAGAATAGAATAGAATAGAATAGAATAGAATAGAATAGAATAGAATAGAATAGAATAGAATAGAATAGAATAGAATAGAATAGAATAGAATAGAATAGAATAGAATAGAATAGAATAGAATAGAATAGAATAGAATAGAATAGAATAGAATAGAATAGAATAGAATAGAATAGAATAGAATAGAATAGAATAGAATAGAATAGAATAGAATAGAATAGAATAGAATAGAATAGAATAGAATAGAATAGAATAGAATAGAATAGAATAGAATAGAATAGAATAGAATAGAATAGAATAGAATAGAATAGAATAGAATAGAATAGAATAGAATAGAATAGAATAGAATAGAATAGAATAGAATAGAATAGAATAGAATAGAATAGAATAGAATAGAATAGAATAGAATAGAATAGAATAGAATAGAATAGAATAGAATAGAATAGAATAGAATAGAATAGAATAGAATAGAATAGAATAGAATAGAATAGAATAGAATAGAATAGAATAGAATAGAATAGAATAGAATAGAATAGAATAGAATAGAATAGAATAGAATAGAATAGAATAGAATAGAATAGAATAGAATAGAATAGAATAGAATAGAATAGAATAGAATAGAATAGAATAGAATAGAATAGAAAAGAACAGAACAGAACAGAACAGAACAGAACAGAACAGAACAGAACAGAACAGAACAGAACAGAACAGAACAGAACAGAACAGAACAGAACAGAACAGAACAGAACAGAACAGAACAGAACAGAACAGAACAGAACAGAACAGAACAGAACAGAACAGAACAGAACAGAACAGAACAGAACAGAACAGAACAGAACAGAACAGAACAGAACAGAACAGAACAGAACAGAACAGAACAGAACAGAACAGAACAGAACAGAACAGAACAGAACAGAACAGAACAGAACAGAACAGAACAGAACAGAACAGAACAGAACAGAACAGAACAGAACAGAACAGAACAGAACAGAACAGAACAGAACAGAACAGAACAGAACAGAACAGAACAGAACAGAACAGAACAGAACAGAACAGAACAGAACAGAACAGAACAGAACAGAACAGAACAGAACAGAACAGAACAGAACAGAACAGAACAGAACAGAACAGAACAGAACAGAACAGAACAGAACAGAACAGAACAGAACAGAACAGAACAGAACAGAACAGAACAGAACAGAACAGAACAGAACAGAACAGAACAGAACAGAACAGAACAGAACAGAACAGAACAGAACAGAACAGAACAGAACAGAACAGAACAGAACAGAACAGAACAGAACAGAACAGAACAGAACAGAACAGAACAGAACAGAACAGAACAGAACAGAACAGAACAGAACAGAACAGAACAGAACAGAACAGAACAGAACAGAACAGAACAGAACAGAACAGAACAGAACAGAACAGAACAGAACAGAACAGAACAGAACAGAACAGAACAGAACAGAACAGAACAGAACAGAACAGAACAGAACAGAACAGAACAGAACAGAACAGAACAGAACAGAACAGAACAGAACAGAACAGAACAGAACAGAACAGAACAGAACAGAACAGAACAGAACAGAACAGAACAGAACAGAACAGAACAGAACAGAACAGAACAGAACAGAACAGAACAGAACAGAACAGAACAGAACAGAACAGAACAGAACAGAACAGAACAGAACAGAACAGAACAGAACAGAACAGAACAGAACAGAACAGAACAGAACAGAACAGAACAGAACAGAACAGAACAGAACAGAACAGAACAGAACAGAACAGAACAGAACAGAACAGAACAGAACAGAACAGAACAGAACAGAACAGAACAGAACAGAACAGAACAGAACAGAACAGAACAGAACAGAACAGAACAGAACAGAACAGAACAGAACAGAACAGAACAGAACAGAACAGAACAGAACAGAACAGAACAGAACAGAACAGAACAGAACAGAACAGAACAGAACAGAACAGAACAGAACAGAACAGAACAGAACAGAACAGAACAGAACAGAACAGAACAGAACAGAACAGAACAGAAGAGAAGAGAATAGAATAGAATAGAATAGAATAGAATAGAATAGAATAGAATAGAATAGAATAGAATAGAATAGAATAGAATAGAATAGATTAGAATATATTAGAATAGAATAGAATAGAATAGAATAGAATAGAATAGAATGGAATAGAATAGAATAGATTAGAATAGAATAGAATAGAATAGATTATATTACATCCATGGTTTACAAGTTGGGAACACGTTTTACAACACAGAGAAATTACAAGCAAAAAAGTACAAGTGATAAAGTCAATTAGGATTAAAATAAAGTCAATTAGGATTAAGATAAAGTCAATTAAAATCAAAATTAAAATTAAAATTAAAACTAAAATTAAAACCAAAATTAAAATAGCGTCAGTTGTCGTTGATCAACTCACTGAAGTGATTAATTCTGTAGAGATTCATTCTGACAACGTTTTTTTTAAAACGATCCAACGGCAGATCCCTGATATCTGTAGGAAGAGAATTGAAAAGAGATATTCCTGTGGTTTTGCTCTTTCCCAATTTCCTTCTATGAGGTACAATGTCATGACCATATCTGGTACTATAATCATGAATGTCTGAGTGTGTAGTGAATGTATGTAAATTTTTTTTACATGTATGAGATTTTCATAGACAATTTGTGAGTATATGGTCATGATACCCAGATATTGAAAAAATGGTTGGCAATGTTCAGTATAATTAACCTTTGCAATACTTCGTACAGCCGCTTTTTGTAGTGTAAAAACTCTTTGTAGGTGTGTAAAGCTCGAATTACCCCAGCATAGTAACCCATAGCTCATCACTGAATGAAACATTGCATAGTATGCTGTCAAGGCAGCTTCTCGGCTCACAGTTGAAGTTATGCGCCTAATGGCATAAACTGAATTTGCTAATTTTCTACAGATGTTATCAACATGTGAGGGTGAGGGATGGATCGAGATAGACTCCCAAGAATTTTATTGAATGTGATCTAGTGGTGTTGACATTATGGTAATTTGAGAATAGACATACCTCTGTTTTTGTTTCTTTCAAAAATAATTCGTTATTATCAAACCATTGTTATGCATGGGCAGTAACGTCTGCTGAGATATCGTTAATGTCTGTGCTTATGGGATTCAGATGAAAAGAAACGGACGTATCATCTGCATACAATATTGTCAATAATTCATGTTTTAATAGCATGTGTGAAGGCAGATCATTGGCATAGATTAAGAATAAAAAGGGACCTAGAATGGATCCCTGTGATACACCCCTTTTGATGAGTCGTTCTTGACTCACATTATTATTGTTGAAAACTCTTTGGGCTCTATTTTTGAGGTAGGACTCAATGATACTTCTAGAGACTCACCTCATTCCGTACCATTCCATTTTGTCTGAAAGTTTCTTGTGACTGACGCAATCGAAGGCCTTTGACAGGTCTGTAAATATAGTTAGACAGGATTGTTTATTCTCGTAGGCTTCGAGAATATTATTAGCTAATCTATTTACAGCATTTATAGTATTTTTTCCCTTTCTTAATCCAAATTGATAAGAGTTTAACATGTTCAATTTCTCCATATAGTTATTGAGTTGGATCAAAATTGTTTTTTCCATTACTTTAGATATAGTGGGTAATATATGAATTTGTCTGGTTGGTTGGCTAGTTTGAGTACAGAAGGAAGTATTCCATCTGAAAGACATTTGTTTATAAGTATAGTTAAAGGTTCAATGAAGAGTACTGCACATTGTTTGAGCAAATTTGTACTTATACCGTATATGTCCTGCGTATTTTTAGTTTTCAGACTTACTCACTATTGAAATGATCTCTTCTTCACCGAAGGGGCGCATGAAAAAGAAGTTTGGCAATTTATAGAATTTATGATTATAGGAGAAATATTCATGAGTTGAAATATCATTAACTATATCCACTGCATGGTTAGTGATGAAGTCATTAAAATCCTCTACATCGAGATCACAGTGACCCTTGGTACTACTACTTCCTCTTTCAGTATTTATAATTTTCCAAATTGTTTTATTTTTGTTGTCAGACTGAGATATTTGATTAGAGTAGTAATTACTTTTTGCTTCTGTTAATGCCTGGTTATATCTTTTCTTTATCAAATTGAGTTGGGATTTATTGTAATCACTTGGGTTTGTTTTAGTCATATTTGTATTTATAAAAATGAACTATTCGTGAAATATTAATCACTGTTTCAGATTTGTTGAAGAAATCCTCATCTGGTAGAATCATCTTCACGAGTTCCGCGTTATCATTTTTCAACACTTTATCTCCGAAGGATGTGAAGGATGGAAAGATTCGGGACAATCCCAGATTTTTTGATTACCACAATTCTAAGTTCGTGCAGATTGTTGCAGCCGACATTTTTGCCGAGAAATTGAGGAAATTCAATATATCATGCAACTCGTTCCACCCTGGAGTTGTGGATACACCAATAATACCACAAACCGCTGACACAATCATTGATCAGGTGGATCACTTACAAGTGTGGTTTCTATTCTTTGTGAATTTTCTAGTGGGAAAAGTAAGAAAATTTATGAATTAATTTATTCATGCTTCAAAATCTCGATAGTAGAGAAATTACAACAATACGAGGGTTTCTATTTATGTATTGAGAATGAAGAACCAAAACAATAATTGGGGTGTAGAAACTTCTCTATTGTTTTTCAAAATACTCTCCTTTCAAATCTACACATTTTTGCATTCGATGTAACCAATTGGCAAAGCAGTTTTTCCACTCCGAAGTAGGTATCTCCAAAACATGGTTTTTGAATGCATAAACAGCGTCTTGTGGCGTCGAAAATCGTTGACCACGTAATTTGTTCTTCACTTGAGGGAACAGAAATAGGAATCATTGGGTGCTAAATCAGGGCTGTACGGCGAATGACCCATCAATTCAACGTTTTGAGTGCTCAAATAGCGGGTTGTTTGAGCCGATGTGTGTGAGCTCGCATTGTCATGATGGAGAATTATCCTTCGTTGACGGTTCGTTTTCCATATTTCATTGATGACTTCTGGCAAACAAATAGTAGTGTACCATTCGGAGTTTACCGTTCTACGTGCTCTAAAGGCACGGTTGCCACATGACCGTTCATACCGAAGAAACAGGCCAACATTTGCTTCGAAGTGCTGGGAGCACAAACAACTTTTGTTGGATTTGGTTAATTTTGAAAGACCTATACAGTCGACAGCTGTTTAGTTTCGGGCTCATAACAATAAATCAAAGATTCGTCACCTGTGTTCATGTTGTAAACTGCATTTGGACCGCGTTGTGCAAAAGTGGATTAAGCGACATTTCATACAATCCGAGAAAACTTAATTGAAAGTTTTTTATTTTTTTAAGTTGTCACAAATCCGTTATTATAATATTTAAACCCATGATTTTTCGCCACTACGACTGGGATATAATGAACTATACAATAATGTTAAAAAATTATGACTATCAACCAATTTTAATGTCTTGAAGGACCAAAATGTCGCTCAATTCGTTATAACTTTTTGAGGATTAAGCGTATTTTTCATTCTTCACAATGAATTAACTAACACATTTGTCTCTTAATTCTTTATTTCAAAACTACAAGTAACTATACAATTAAAATTTCAAAAGTGGAGGAGACGTAAGTACCAACATAAGGAATTACAACGATTATGGAAGATTCTATTGACTTATTCATTTTCAACTTCAAAATCTAAAAA
This sequence comes from Chrysolina oricalcia, assembly GCA_944452925.2. Classification (NCBI taxonomy): domain Eukaryota; kingdom Metazoa; phylum Arthropoda; class Insecta; order Coleoptera; family Chrysomelidae; genus Chrysolina; species Chrysolina oricalcia. The sequence goes on from OX101827.2 coordinate 4,226,206, forward strand.
TCCATTAAATCCATCAATATCATCAGAAATTCTTTCGTCACCTATTATGTTTTCATAGAATTGTTTAGCATCAGATGGGATAAGATTCAACAAAGATTTTATGTCATTTAACTTGGGAGTGGATACTGGTTTTCCTTGGGGCCATAAAACGCTAAGGCTTGAAGAGAAAGAGAAGTTGAAGGAAGAAACTCTTCTGGGAAGTTGTTTTTTCGTAATGTCAACTTCTTGCATGTTTCCTTGGTGTTCTGTACTGAAAAAAATCTTTAACGGTTTATTCTTAAAAATTGAAATTTCCCTTGTTTTCAACCAATTTATGGAATCGCCGTTTAAATCCTTCTTTCTGTTTACTATGTTTTTCAAAATCTTTTCAACACCTACGAAGTCATGTGTTTCTAAAATACATGTGTTCAATTTGTTGCGTCTTCGGCAGTTTTTCATGACTTCAACGTAATCATTCGGAGTGTAAAGTCTTTTCTGATATTTTAGCGCTGACTCAATATCTCCGAATTCTGAGTCGTTTGGCATGAAGCTATGCCCCGAAATCAGAAATCGCATAGTTATTTTCTCAATCTTTGGCACTTCTTCTATGACATCCATAAGAAGCATAACTATTTTTATATTGCGGTTCTGACCGCCACAACTGTCGGACCACAAAATTATTTCTGTTACTTCTGAACTGAGATTGTCCCTCAAATGTTTTCTCAATACGGATCCAACCTCTTGTGCACCTTTTCCTGCCATACCTTCCACCCAGACGTAACAAAAGCCCTGACCGGTTTTATCAGAATGGACTCCACCGTTGTATAACCATAGTTGACGCTTGTAATAAACTATATTGGTGGGTATTCTGGGCAACGGTAAAGTTTTTTCCAAGTCGAAAAACACCTGTAATGTTTATGTAGTCTTTGCGTTTTCTAGATCAGAATTCATAAGATTTCGGGCTGCTTCAGCCTCTCCTTGATGCATATCTCTCTCGTTCTCCACTTTTCTTTTCTCCTCTAATGATTTACAGTCTCGAATCTTTATATAAGTCATCACATTTATTACAAGTGTCTTTTTTTGGTTTTTTTCTTTGAAGGTTAAATTCATCATAAAATATACGCTTGTATGTAGAAAAAGAAACAGGGTCATCGTTTTCAGATTTGTAAAGATCAAACATTACTTCCAAAGTTGTATCAGAGTTCAAAAACTCCCTTGTGGTAGTATTCCTGCAGTAATGTGATTGGTATTTTGGAAATTTATCTATATGATCTATACACTTTCTGTTTCCGTTCTTGGGACAATTTCTTAGGATTGCTTCCCTTTCCTCTATTATCTTTTATTATATCTTCTGAAGATACTTTTTTTAAATATCTGTCAATCCTCGCTGATGATATTTTCAAGGTTTCAATAAACATCTTTGAACAAACTTTCTTGCCTGCGAGTTTATATATTCTTGTGTGGGACCTTTTTGAGCTATTTTTGCTTCTTTTTCTTTTTACTGGAATAACTGTTACAGAAGAAGTCACATAAAGACATTTTGCGGAAAAATCAGAAAAAGATGTGTTCATTAAAAATTGGCTAGCAGTATAGACTTCGATCTGAAACCAAATAATTTTTCTCATATTTATGTTTCTAATACTATTTGAATGTTTTACCTCATGAGCATTTTCATTAGACCCACTGTTCTCCAGCCGAACTTCAAACCGATTCTGAAAGAGAATGCAATAATTTAATATGTGCAACAAAAACATTTAAAAATTTGGTCTGAAGACGTATACGAACAAAAACTGCCTGCACTGAGAGTTTCCGTGTGCACACTTCCACTTTGTGCACGCTCGTAGAAAAATTATATTATTTACATGGTGACCCATTTCCGATGATATTATGGGATATCTCGTATATTAGTAGCAATAGAGAGTTGCAGTTTTCACATTACGGCAACTTTTATGGAACTAAACATGACGTGAACAAAATTTTCATAGCCCTCTTCATTTTAGAGCTAGTGTTTTTGAAATGTTGCATTAAGAGACTCCTTTGTATCTCCGGTTATGTGAAAAACTTCTACACAAAGAATTTCCATTTTTTTGGTAAGTTAAAGCGGAACGAGGATACGGGAGGGTCCCATGATGCAACATTCTCAAAAACACCCTGTAGGTGAGAAATTAAGAGGGCACAAAAAAAAGTAGCACATAATTATGCGAAATCCGCAACTCTCGATCTCTCGATAACCGATATACACCGCAATATCATCGAAAATGGGACACCCTGGTTCATAATTATTCTAATATTGACATAGATTATCGCTACCATTTATTGAAACTTCAATTCAATTATCTCATATAAGATGGCCATTACTCACACTGAAGCCTGACTTAAACATTAATTAAGAAAATAATACCGGAAAATGAAACTCTTCTTTTTAAATCAAACCTAAACTAACTTTACCTTTCCCACATGGTACTCACCTCTTCTAATTGAATTTTTTCTTGTATAAAAGGCAATATACATTGGTAGCTTCTTGAGTTTTTATTAATGAGCTTATCCATAGCAGATTTCTGAACAATTTTAAATAAAATAATATTATTTATTCATATATTTTTTCACTTTTCACTGAAAAACACACTACAAGATCACTCTGCATACATTCAATTCGCCGTATTTTTATAGACTGATATTACCACGTTTCGAAAAAAAGAAGCAAGCGACGAAATATGGTACTTAATTCTTTCTTACAAAACTAAACAGATAGCGTACAGCTTTGTAGCAAGGATTAAGTGCCACGCAAGGCGCTTAATTCTTTGTTATGGAATCGGATATGACTATTGATAAAATTTGTAATATAGTCTGGGCGGATAATTCTTTATTACATATATCATGAAATGGTATTTCACTTCGACGAGTTCTAAAGTGTCGCCTAATTCATGAGCCCTTATAAATAGTAAAAAAGGAAATTTCAACTGAGAATATTGTTTTTACATAGATTTGAATGTCCACTGGAAGATGGCACCACTAACTTGAATTTTGAATTTGTGTCGCTTAATCCGTTATTGCATAACGTGGTCCATTTGATGCACCGCGGTCATATTTTGTAATCATTTCCTTGCACCAATTTACACGAGTCTATTTTTGATCAATTGTCAAATTGTGCGGAATCCAATGAGAACAAATCTTTCTGCCAAATGTTCATGCAATATCTCATGTATACTTTTCATACTAATGTCCGGGGATGCCTCGATCTCGCGATATGGCACATGACGATCCTGCATTATCAGTTCGGACACAGCATCAATGTTTTCTAGCACAACAACCGATTTTGGAAGTCCATCTTTAACTTCGTCTGCCAGCGAAGTACGGCTAAGTTTGAATTCACTAAACCATCGATATACTGTGGTCTTGAATGGTGCTTCATCAACAAAAATCGCAGTAAGATGATCGACACACTGCTGTTGAGATAATCTACGTTGAAAATCGTAAAAAATCATGGCACGAAAATGTTCACGATTTAGTTCCATGTTTTGGCCGGGATGAAATTTTCAAAAAAAGTATGACAAAAAGTTCTGATTAGGTACGTATACTGTCAAAAATGTCAAACTTTGCGATAGCGCAGTTGGATCGCGCCTAGCGACACCAGTGTTGCCAATTCTCAATACATAAATAGCAACCCTCGTATATAGTTGCATTATCGGGTTATGATAAGTGATAGGTACGATACTACTGTACAACTATCTTTATAAGCTCAATCCAACTTGACAACACTGCTACTTTAATATTTTCAATAATTATCAACTTCAAACTACTAAACGACTAGAATTGCATTGCAAGTACTTGAATATGCATATGTTGATGCTACATCTGAAAAATAACAACGATTCTGTTTTACCATTTGAAGAATCGATATTGGAATTAATTTTTATCACTACGGTGACAACTAGTCTTTAATGACACATTGCTAATTCATTTCAGTTTATCTCAGTTCCATGACAACGACAGGTCTACTAATGATGCTAATGTCACATCACGAATCAATTTTACATTATTATTTCTTGTTTCAATTTTTATAGTAATAATACCAGTATTTTTTATGTTGTGAAGGGAAACATTCTCAATTGAAAATTGAGCCAATACATGACTCCTCTGGAAATGGAAAAACCTACGATAAAATTGAAGTTACTTTTTTGTAATATCTAACAGAAAACAACTACTTCCCCGGCTGAAGCCACCCTGGACATTGGACTACATCTGATAGATATTGTGAAAAACACTATATAACTTGAGAGAAAAAATCTGAAAGTGAAAATTTGCATTTCACTCTGATAGTTGATTATATCTGTTAGGAGACTTCCCGTATCAGGAGAAACCCTGTATCCTACCTAATAACGAAGTCACATCGAATGATTCATTAACGATAAAGAATGACTATTATATTTGAGAGTGGAATTGATAATTTAGGCAGTCGATGAGTTGAGTTGAACAATAAAGGTTCAGTGTTTAGTATAATCAAGTGTATCAGTGTCTTCCATATATCTATTAACTACAAATATTGATAACACTGCATAAGACGTAATGTAATCAAATTGGAGCCAAAAATATCTATCTTACCTTTTCTCAAACTGACGCTGGGAAACTATTGCGCATGCCGAATTCTGAATCACGAGAAATGTCATACATTTTTAAGGTTATGCTTCTTTTGACATTTTCAACCGTCCCATATTGAAAATAGGCTAACATTTTTCTATAATGTGGATAAATGAAGAATGAGAATTATGCAAGATGATCAATTAAACTTCGTGTCATTGAACTATAATAATATACAATGTATAGTAATAATAATAAAGAACTAGAATTGGAGCAAAGATCTTCAATAATCTACCCATCTCCATTAAAAGGTTGAAACATGAGAACAAATTCAAGAAACAGCTGAAAGAATATTTGGTTGAGAAATGTCTCTACTCTTTAAATGAATACTTTTAATTCCTCATTTTATTTATTATACATCTGTGTTCCCCATATGTACCAGTCAGTCATAAAGATAGCATTATTTCATTTTATTTCAGAATTGATGTAGGTATATATAGATATGTTTTTGTATATATATATATATGCATATGTTATATGTGTGTTTGTGTGTATACATTTCTTCTTTACACGTGTTTAGGACGTCATATAATATTAAGTGTGTCTTGTTATATTCTTATTTTTTTTTTATGTTTATTCATTTGATTAACAACCGCATTATCATGCGGAAGCATCCACAACCATCTGACCCTTTCTTATACAATGTATATTGTCTCAAGAAATAAAGTGATTTGATTTGATTTTTGATTTGATTTCACACATAGAACCACCGTTACAGAACGATAAACCGTAGAACACCTTAGTTCTTTAACATCCAAGAGCAAGAACCGTTATATTTACCGTTTACATTTCCATCTTTCAGCTGAAGTTTATTGAATTTATCGTCCACTGATTATTCTCAAAATTGTAAGATGCCAATTTTTTTGTGGTATAATATCAAACTCGAAATCCTCACAAAATCCTCACATTTTTTCAATCCCCAATGAATTCCCCAGCACCACACCAAATCCTCACAAATTGGGGAATTCCTCACACATTGGTAACACTATTGAAATGACGAAATGACGCCGTGGCACGTGGCTTGTGAGGCCGTTTTCGCAACAGAATAATTTTTCGGAAACATCCGAAAGTGCCCAAACCGAAAAAGTTAACGAAGCATAAGTGAATTGATCACTAACCCAATCGACTTGATCGATTGGACGATTGATGTTATTATTGAGATGGCTCAGACCAAGTGAAGTTTTTTTCAGACAAACGATTTAGTAGTGGTAGGTTTCATTATACCTACAATTAGTTTAGTGTGTACCTATAGATTTCGAACATGGAAAATATTTCGATTCGCTTAGTATTCTGATGAGTTGCGGTTTCGCTTATTATGAGTATCTCATATTCCTACCGTAGGTGAAAATTTAGTACCCACAATTGACTTCTTTTCAAGTAAACAATTTACTTGGTCGAGTTTTCTCCGTGTAGGCATTGTGATAGACCGACATCTAAGGTGGGACCTACAAATACAAAACGTGGTTAAAAAATTGAGGTGGTTATTATACAGATTCAACTACCTCAGAGATTTTCTAGATGTTGATCATTTAAGAATATTGTACTACGCTTTGATCGAGTCACAACTACAGTACGTTATAGTAGGATGGGGTGGAGTGAATGATATACACCTGGAAAAAATGAATGTTGTACAACAATACATAATTAAAATAATATATCGTAAGGCACGTACGTATCCAAGCGATGATCTGTTCAGAGAATCTAAATTCCTTGTGTAAGGAGTTTTCTATTGCCGAACGCCAGCCTATGATGGTACGTCCAGTATATATTAGCCATGTGCCGCGCATCGTCATATGCCGGTTTTTAGGGATCTTCAACAAAAACGTTTGGCTGGCGGGAGGCGAGAAAAATAGCATGGGAATGGGAAGTAAGTTGGTGTTGACTCGAGAGTTGGTATTGAGTTTCTGAAATCATTGTTCTTGGGGTGATTGTTTAAATATATTCATTTGTGTTGAAGTGATACCTATGGTTGGAATAAAAGGTAGAAATTAAATTTGTTTGAAATTGCTTGGAATTATCTTCGACAAATATGGCTATAATACCTGTTTGAGTGAGTAATTGTTGGAGTTTACTTTCAATAAAAGAAAAGCAGGTTGTTATTTAGAATCAGTATGTTTCATTATATTTTTCTTGCTTGTTGATTATGAAACAAAGAAAATCATGTGGGAGTTCCGTTCGTGGCAGCATAAACATTTTGAAGAATTTGTTATTTGCTCTTACGATCATTGGTTCGGAGCTTTCCTTCAATACTGAATATTTAATACTTGTTGATATTTGTATTGATGTTTACAAAAGTAATGTTTTCAAAAGGGGTTTTATTTGGGTATTTATTGGTTATACATGAGTCTCAGCACATTGGAATTGAGTGAATATATTCAGTTAAGCTATCGAAAATTCAAGGACTTGTAACGTGCCTGTGTGAGAAGTTACATGTCATTCGGTGATTTGCAACGTGCCTGTGTGAGAAGTTGCATATCACCGTTGTATTCATTTCAGCTTGATGATTTGTAACGTGCCTGTGTGTGAAGTTACCTATTATTGGGCTGATTTGAGTGTTTATTGGCTTGCAACGTGCCTTAGTGAGAAGTTGCCTGCTTCTGTTGGATTTTCGAGAAACCAAGGACTTGTAACGTGCCTGTGTGAGAAGTTACATGTCATTCGGTGATTTGCAACGTGCCTGTGTGAGAAGTTGCATATCACCGTTGTATTCATTTCAGCCTGATGATTTGTAACGTGCCTGTGTGTGAAGTTACCTATTATTGGGCTGATTTGAGTGTTTATTGGCTTGCAACGTGCCTTAGTGAGAAGTTGCCTGCTTTTGTTGGATTTTCGAGAAACCAAGGACTTGTAACGTGCCTGTGTGAGAAGTTACATGTCATTCGGTGATTTGCAACGTGCCTGTGTGAGAAGTTGCATATCACCGTTGTATTCATTTCAGCCTGGTGATTGTAACGTGCCTGTGTGTGAAGTTACCTATTATTAGGCTGATTTGAGTGTTTATTGGCTTGCAACGTGGCTTGGTCAGGAGTTGCCTGCTTTTGTTGGATTTTCGAGAAGCGAAGGACTTGTAACGTGCCTGTGTGAGAAGTTACATGTCTGTGAACTGTATTGGAAATATAGTAATTACTAACGTGCCTGTGTGAGAAGTTACGTGTTATTATATGTACAGTATTGAGATGGGGTATATTGACTTGCAACGTGCCTGTGTGAGAAGTTGCAAGTCAAAGTGTTGACTCATCAGTTCATTTTTATGAGTTTATTGAAAATGAGATTTGCTTGATTTAAAAAAAAAGCTCTAGCATTGTTAAAGAGAATCCATTGTGTTTTGGCTCATGATATCAGCCTTTTTGAAGCCTACCCAATAATTCTTTGGATTATAGATATTTGATAATTCCGCTGCAAGAAACCATTTCCTGATTTATGTATATGTGTGTAATTAAATTCGTAGCCACAATTGTTTCAATAAATAAATCCATTTTTCAGAACTGGGTGCATTATCAATATGAAGATCCTAAACCCCACAAAAAAAAACAACCTAACACTTGATATAAGAGAACTGCTTTGCTTGAGTATACTAAAAAATATAAAAAAGAAAATATCATATTACGACCTACCAATCACAACTATACATTGAACTAGTTCTTTATTATCCATATTCGTAGTTAATAGATATATGGTGTCTTCTACCCTACCCTATCTAACATATCTAAAATGTCCAGTTTCCATTGGAGATTTTTATCTATAAATGAGATAAGGGAGAATATTATTCAGAATTATCACTCACAGAAAATCTCTCATTTCATTGATGCATGAATTGCATCTCTTTCACTAGGCCTCCAATACACTTTGGTCGACAAAAATCTATTTCACTCTTCTAAGATCATCAGGGAGGTCTCAAGAATTGGAAATCATACTCAGAAACAATTTCACACTGTAATAATAATAATGATAATAATAATAGTCTTTATTGGAAAACAAAAAGATAGTTTGACCAAAAGGCGAAGTTCAAATCTGAAGTGCAAAACACAGCAGCTTTGTTTGATGGAATTGTTGGACTATTTCTTGTGCGGTGACACTTTGAAAATATTTTTCTGACATAAAACCTGTCATATTGATTTTATTGAAATTATGAACAGGATGTTCATAAAGTAAGTTGTGGAATCATCTGCGACTATTTCCAAAGTGTTCCGCACAATAAATAATCCAACAATTCCATCATTACAGTGTGAAATTGCTTCTGAAGAGTATGATTTCCAATTCTTCCGACCTCTTTGATGATCTCAGAAGAGTGAAACAGATTTTTGTCTACCAAAATGTATTGGAGGCCTAGCGAAAGAGAATTCACGCATCAATGAAATGAGCGATTTTCTGTGAGTGATACTTCTGAGCAACATTATCTCTTATCTCATTTATAGATAAGAATCTCCAGTGGAAACTGGACAATTTAGAAATAATGAACTATCTGAATGAAAATGCAAATTTTCACTATCAGATTTTTTTTTCTCTCAAGTTATATAGGGTCTATCACAATATCTATCAGATGTAGTCCAATGTCGAGCGTGGCTTTAGCCGGGGGAGTAGTTGTTTTTTGTTAGATATTACAAAAAATTTACTTCATTCTATCGTAGGTTTTTCTATTTCCAGAAGAGTCATGTATTGGTTCAATTTTCAATTGAGTATGTTTCCCTTTACAACATGAATTCCTTCCAAGAGAAGGTATCCTGTACGATGGAAAATAGAGACTAAAGTTTATCTCTCAGTCGCAGAAGATTCCACAACTGACTTTATGAACATCCTGTTTATATTTTCAATAAAATCAAAATACCAGTATTTACGTTTTCAAAGTGCACAAAAAAATAGCATAAAGTTTTCGTGGATAACTGGACTTTTAAACACTTGTTCAGAATAAAAATTGACCTGTTCGAACGTTTTTCTCAACAAGATTTTATCAAATGTATCCACTACTTCATCGAATAAAATCAGTTCAAAAGCCTGCCTAAATCATTTTCAAACACACTGTATAACTAAAAATTAGTCTATTATACGTAAAAAATTAACGTCTTCAGAATTCACAATAAAAATTGGGGGTTTCCGTTTAAATTTTTTGTTTGATGACGTCATATCTCCTACAAAAAAATACAAAAATGGAAACAAAAATCGACTTGACCAAGAGCTAATTATATGAAAATATAGAAGTTACTATGGCGGCGGGAGGGGGGTTACACTTATTCCAGAGCGCACTGTTCTATTAGCTTATTATTTTACAGACTCCAGAAGAAGGAGCTCAAACTGGCATTCATCTTGCGATTTCGAAAGAAGTTGAAGGTGTGACAGGAGAATTTTTTGGAGAAGCCTGTTCTACATCAAAGCCCTCAGGAGCAACGAATAAACAGCTTTGCGAAGGAATCTGGACCGCATCAGAGGTTATGGTGAAATTAACCCCTGAAGAGAAATTGTGCAACAAATTGAATATAATTTACTGTTAATTCGGGTTCACAGTTAATGGTATATTATCCGGAATGAATATGAACTATTGTATTACTTCCAGAAAAATAAAACAACTATAAGTAGTGAATTGTTGCTGTTATTATTTTCCACAGCCGATCCTGTATTACATTTTAAATATTTTTGATAATAATTGTGAGGACACTTACGTTATAGAGAAAATTTTTTGCTCAAAAACTACTGTCATTGAAAAAGTAAATTTTGAAGAAGCCACAATTTTAATCTAAACACTCATACAGGATGATTCAGACGTAGCGGCCCTGTTTTTTTCTATTTGAAGAAAAAATCAGACCCTGAATAGTTTTTGAATGGTCATTGAAAGCAAAGGTAAAATAATCAATTATTCAGAATCCTTAGATGTTCATAAACATAAATATTGCGGACTTAACCTAGTGAATGATCAACTGGATTTGGTCTATTTACTCGTTTTTAACGCATCGTACCCACATTGTAAATAGGGTTAAGGGAAAATCAATTAATGACCGTTAGTCACTAATGATATAAGGTTAATATAAACCCATGAAAAAATTAAGGGCAAGTTTAAAAATTCTGAAAAAAATTCGAGTTATTTTGGAATTCAAATTGAATAATTAGAGAGATGTAGAAGAAAAACTGATGAACAGTTTTCGAGGAAAAAAATAAAAACCTAATTTTTAGAGGTTTTTTGAGTTTTCCCAAAAACCACTAATCAGATTCCATTTCAAAAATCATGACATATCAATGTCAAAGTAAAAGATAATCACGAATTTTTTCAGAATTTTCAACTTTAACGTTCACTCACAAAAAAAAATCTGAAAATCTTGTTATAAAATCAAAGACAGATGAGAAGAATCGTTTTTGCAAGTGATATTTAATTGAAATACAGAAGACTGAACATTGAGGAACTATTCATACTATTTTTCAGGCATAAAATCGAACGATTTATATTTTTAATAATCATTTTCAAAACCTCGGACAAAAAACGGTGAATCACTCCAGTAAGCGATTCCTCTGTAGTAGATGAACAAAAAGACCAAAATAGTTCTGCTACTGTCCACAAGGTATTGGCGGTATTGCACAGAATTATTGTCAGTGTCATATTTACTGTACAGCGTTGCCAATAGTTCTAGGCAGCGGTAACCGATGTAATTTGTTTAAGTTTTGGAAAATGAAAGTTACTTCGATGGCGGTTTGTCAGATCATCAGTTGGATGTTGGATTAGTCCGCCTAAAGCCTTGGAGTCCTTGGACACAATTGAAGAAGTATGTGAGTAATAAGTTTTATGTTTTGCGATTTAAAATATCAGTTTTGGAAATAAAACAGGGCGCAAAACAGAATTGAAAACTAATAATGATAATCATAATAGCGACTTTATTGTTCATTTCAGTTGTTTTTGAATAACATTATATTATATACATAAAAAATAACGGCATAATAGGCGGAGTTCAGCTTGCAAACTTGAAAAATATTGTTCATATTAGCTGCTCTTTTTGAATTTTACCAACAATATTGTTGTTGTGCTAAAAGGAAATCTAATCGAAGCAAGATCAAGGACGGACTGACTCTATCTATAACAAACCCATGGGCACTGCCACCACGAATATCAGAAAAACAAACGAAATGAATACAATAAATAATATACAGCTGAACCGGAAAAAAGGGGCAGTACCAAAGATTCCCAAAATCACCTCCCACAGGAAAACCGACTGCACAGGCATCATCAATTAACCAAAATCTAAGAATGAACCAACTTTAAAGAAAATGGTCCCCACCAACAAAAGCAACAACAACAAAAGGAGGTCTCTATCCATGGTAAGCCTGGATGTGCTGCAAATCAACCGAAAGGACCCCGCAGTTTTTATAGGTAAAATGGTTCTCGGTGAAATTGTCTGAATTTTTAGTATATTGTAGTATTCGATGTACTGATTGAACGTGCAGAATTTCAAGTCAAAAATCATTAATTTTTATTTAATTATTTTCTGGGGATTTGAAAATTCAGTTTTCTGCTATGACTAGTTTCATAGTTATTACTTGAGAAACTTATCACCATTTGCATGATGAGTTGAAGGAACTTACTCACGCGTACATTCTACTAGTGGCCAACATTTTTCACGAATAGTGAAACGTGAGAATGTGGAGATCAAAATAAATGTAACATTATATGCAGGGTGATGACCAATGACGGTCCATCCAATTCCATCTACCATTTAGGAACTGACTGAGTATACGACATATCAGTTACAACTTACAACTCAGGCATGAGCCAGATAAAATTCCTAATGCTTGGATGGTCTGACTCGCCCAATCGTGTATGAGGCCCCGGTACGAAAATCACTTATCACTGGAGGTGACAAGGAACAGCCTTAACCGAATTCACCTCCCCCGTAGCAGCGCTACGTTTTGAATGTTTGAATAAACTTTTTGGATTTTGGATTTGGAAATTTTCTCGAAAAGACAGTTTGGGCCAACATTCTGCTGTAGAAATGTTCGCATGAGCTTCTTTACTGCGGCAATGTTCGATTCCTAAGAAAAGTTCAACCATCACGATATGGTGAAATGAAAGAATCGAGGAGACAGCTGAAGCAGCAACTCCGCGATGCCCTGGATCGGGCAACCAAGGCCGAGACCGAGAGGAAGAAGACAGAAGAAAGGCTCACTGCCATGGAAAAGCAGTTGAGCATCCTTTTGACGAAACTTGCCTCTTTTGAAAAGAAGGAGACAAATGAGAGCACGCCACCAGTGCACGTGGCCTCTACCCCCCTAAAACCGACGGATGTGGAGATGGAGATCACCCCCCAACCCGACCCCGAAGGCACCGAAAAAGCGAATGCAAAGAAGAGACAACACGGAGACTCTTCCGAACCCGAAGAAGACTTGGACGGATTCCGAGTGGTGGGCAGAAGCATTAAGAAGGCCGTTCGCACGAACGAGTCATCGACTGCACTACCATCAACATCAGACGAGAACACCCCCAAGATTAATGTTACGCGTGAACAAGTTCCTTCAACTCGTCATGCAAATGGCAATAAGTTTCTCAATTAATAACTGTAAAACTAGTCATAGTAGGAAACTGAATTTTTGGGACAGTGTTGAGGAGATAATGATGAATATACTAAATAGTCGATATTTTGTCATTTTTATCATCGAAAATTTTCTTGATCACCCTATATATCCCAACGAAATCATGTCTATACGGTACCAGCTATCTTCGGAGGATGATGATTCACTTAAATATACAGGATATGTACGAAAGAACCAGCTATATATTTCACCAATTTTTCAAATCACTCTGTAGGATGTGATTAATGATGGAATAAGAATAGTATATTGCATGCCAAAATGATTTTATCAATATTTCATTATTACATCGAATTTTCAGACATTACTAAAATGTTTTTATTTTTCACTCTGTACATAATGATATAATCTGCACAATCTGAATGATATTTAGTAACATGAAGGTACGTTGATGATAAGAATGAACAACAATGCAGTTGGCACTTTCAAATCCCGAGAAAATAATTAAATAAAAATTACTGATTTTTAACTTGAACTTTGCGATTCTGCACGTTCAATCTGTACATCGTATGCTACAATATACTAAAAATTCAGATAATTTCACCGAGAACCATTTTACCTATAAAAAGTGCGGGGTCCTTTGCAGACAAGGAAATACATCACTGTTTCTGAAAAATGTGGGGTAATACACACATTACAAAACTGAAGACTCCGCAAATTTTCCGAAACTTGCAGATATGATTCGGCACGGGGGTAAGTTCGAAAAACGAGTGCTCCACCCAATACAAATCTGATGGCGCTGCAAATTTCCTGACAGGACACAACAGGACACAGCAAGGAACACTGAATTCGAATAATGAAGTCACCGACAAAAGAGCGAGACACTACAAAGTCAACCAAATTCGTAGACAGGACTCAGCAGAGAACCACAGTATTCGAAAAACGAGGTCCCCGAGGTCTCCACCCAACAAAATTATGGAGGCACTGTGAATTCCACCAAATTCACAGACAGGACTGAACTGATTTCGAAAAATTATTTCCCCGAGGTTTCCACCCAACAAAAAACTAGAGGCCCTGTTAGTTTCACAAAATTCACTGACAAGGCTCTGTAGAAGTCGCTAATCAACAGTAATGAGGCCCGCCTTAGAAGTAGAGTTGACCGTTGCAAAAAACTGTAATTTATATTGAAATATTATAAAAGATCACTGTAAATATGGTATGAAAAACATATCTTGTCCGTGCCATCTTACAGTTCAGAAACGCGAAATATTTGACTTTATATGAACCTTAAGGGAATTTAATTGAAATTTGATAATTGTTAGTTGTTGCTGCATGGATCCACACTAAATGGAAACAAATTAAATATTGAATCAAAACGATAGGAGAACTGAATGGAAACAAGAAATACTGAATCGTAACAAATGAAATACTGAATCGAAATAAGTGAAATATTGAATAGAAACAAATGGAATTCTTGACTAATACAAACGGAATATCTTGGAAAAATTATATACAGGGTGTCCTAAACTCGATGGCCTTGTAACCAAAAGTTGCTCAATTTGAAAGCGTGTTGCCTAGAGTAGGTCAACACCAAGTAAACTTATAGCAGAGACTCTTCTCAGGTGGGTTAGACTGGGTACTATTCATTCCTGGTGGACATTGCACTGCCGTTATTGAGACCTTACAATGTTTATTTATAAAGGGGCGCCACCACCAAGAATCAATAATTAGAGAGAATTAAACAACACCTAGTGTACAAAATTTGTTGACATTTATTTTTACCAATAAAGTGAGCACTTGAACATTTGTAACAGTTGACTAATTTGTAGAAAGGCAGGAAAGTATGTAATTTGCATAAAAATAGAAATATGAGTTTTTGGCAGAAACACTGAGAGCACACAATATGTGTACTTAGCTTTGGAGAGGACTGTTGCTACCATCCATGAGTCCTTAGGTGAGAGACTGCAGCTCAGGAAACAGTGTGTAACAGTGGCCGGAATCTAAGCTCGAACAGCAATGGACCTCGGCAGCATAGAGTTCATGGCAAAAGGATTCCAGAATGAGGTGTTCATCTAACGTTAGTGATTGCAGGAGCTTGGTATGCTCATGTGCTTCTGGTTTGTATCGAAAGTGTGCTGGGTTTCACTCCAGGATAAAAAGGGACCTGTAATTTTTATAGGCCTTAGAATATGTACCTCTTCTACACACCTCCATTTGATTCGAGCTCTGTGTTCAATCATTACATATCTAACAGTGACAACACTACCATTTGATCTTTACATAAGGATCATAGTTAGAATTTAAATACAAATATTTGTTGAGTGTAAAAACAGAAGCTCTGGGATCAACTGAAAGCATGTGAAAATAATCACTGATATGCATGAACCTTCAATGAAATAAAATAGCATTAAATAAGCAAGAAGGCTATGGGATTTAGTAAAGGAAAATGCAGTAAGTTGTAGGACGCTATCTCAAATACAAAAAAAAATGATCAATTATAAAACCAACCTTGTTTAGTGCCTGGAAGGAATTCTATACACAGCAAATAATATACAGATATGAATAAGTATTCAAACTAACCTTTATTAGTCCCTTTAGGAACCTGAAGGATCGGAAATTGTGAAAATCTTCAAATTAAGAAAACATCAAGATGGCTTCTCGTGCACAGGCACAACAATTACGCCTCTGATTTGTAGCACTTGAATTCACCAGCCAAAAAGGATATGAAGCAAGATGCTCACTAGTTTTATTAGTTCACAGTACATAAAAAAATATTTCCGGTCGACAAAATATTTCCATGATTTTAATCGAAGAAATTCTGTGACAGATGACAGAAGTCAGAATTGCGATCAATAGTCGTTTATTGGCGAGTATTGAAATAGTTGTTTATTCGCGAGCATTAAGATAGGCATTTATTTGCGTCTCAACGATAAGTAATATTTGTAGATAATTAAGAAAGAATTGTTGTGAAGTGAGACTTTAAATGATTCAGAGGAGATGTAACAATTTACTTGTTACAGCCTATTAAAAGTTTCTGGAAAAGGGGACGTAGGATTATTTTGAAAATTTGGTTTTTTTGATAATCAGTTATGCTTTATCGATCTAAAATGTTTTCAGCACTGCGGCGTTGCAGCTTCTATCGAAAACATTGATATTTTGGATGTTATTGCATTTTTCGCTTGGTTTTGCTTTTAGATTTACTTCCCTATACCTATCTCCTAATTTCCTTATTTTTTGTGCGAAACATAGCTTCAATCAAATGTTAATTACTGCAGTATTTGGATACTTAGAACGCTGAAATTTTGGATGTAGTTTGACAATGTCCTGTGTATCAGTTATTACTGGGGGAATTTGTTCTTCATTATACAGGGTCGTTGAAAATTTGTTATTTCACCGATAGATACAAATGTGGTGAAAAGTGCAATTTTTTTTAAATGGAATACCCTGTTTATCACCAGAAATCCCGAAAGACAATTGTGTTTCCTTTTATGATGTATCATGTTCCTATACCAGAAGAGTCAGGTTTCCGAAATAAAAGCAAGTTCTGTATAAAAATGGGATTATTTTGCCACATTTAGTATTGGGTATATATGAAATGTCATGTAACATTCAAAAATTAGTACATTAAAACGTTTGCGCGTTCATTAACGTAAATTTGATTAGAAACGAATAATAATGGATGACAATAATGATTACTCAAATGAAGTTTTGATGAAATTGTTTACTCCTCATGGTCAATGTGATAAATTATAGCAAGAACATGCAGAAGGTTGTACAGAGAATGATTAATTTACAGTGTATCACAAACTTGATAGCTTTTTTGGAAACCTGAAAGATAAATAATTTTTCATACTTCTTTCTGACAGAAACTCAATTAAATTCACTGCTTGCCAAACTAACAGATTGTTTTGCTCTTTTCTGGTCACGGCACACTACAGATCATCCCAATTGGAAAACACTACCTATTTCAAATCGTTATGCCGGGAATTGAAAATGATGGATTGAAATGCATATCAAAATACAAATATTTCGAATCTGTTTTATATTCACTGCAAGTGCAAAAACATGATTTCAAAAACACGAAGGAAATTCGAAGAATAAAAATTTTTTTTTAAAGAATTGATCGAAATTATGCTGTGTTAGGGAATATTGAGGCGCCAAGAGGTGATCTCTGTGAATGGATTTCAACATGGACTTATGGAGTTCCGAATTTCCTTAAGAAAACTATATAGAAAATATGTTAATAATATGAGAAAAACAGTTAAGAACGTTCTGGCAATTCGCCGCTTCATGTATATCGAAGTTGTTGGTATCAGTTGGACAGTGGCTTCCCTCACTGTAGACAAGAAGTGGGACGAGAACTGACTACAATCGTTAAAGATCGGTGGATAAGACGCTTGACCACCACGATCCCCAGATCTAACTCTTCTAAATTTTCACATTAAATTAAATTAAACAACACTTCAAAACACTTCATTTATTCATTGACTGAAATAAAATTTTTCTTAAGGTGAATCATGATTTCTCAATAGACACACGGTTTTCACATACCCTGAATGGAAGATAAAATTATCATGGAGATGGAAAACAGAACCGAGCATACTTTGTTCAAATCTGAATTAAAATTCCATATCACTGTATTTCTCGGTTCGTGCAATATCATTTCTTATGACTCTCAAGCATTACTCAACATGTGATGAAACGCAAATTGCAGTTGGGTATTTCTACATCCGATTTAGGTATTTCCCAACTATAGGAATCAATTGTTAAAGTCGGCCATTAGAGAAACTTCCAGTGACATCTTCAACACATTTTCCACCTCTCAGTTGAAAATCCAAAATATTCAAATTGTAGATATTGATCTCTACTTCCAGTTGCCGTTTACAGAATATGAATACGATTTTCCTTAAGGTGGCCGTTCAATGGCATGCATGCTGGCTACTTCTCGGACGGCGAATCGGTGACACGTATATAACTCAAATTTGGTAAATATATTTGGAACAAAATGGAGTACTTGTTGACACTTTCGAAATTAATTTTCGTGTTTTTTTTTGCGGAAGTCAACAAATCGATAAAATTCACGTTTTTGTAATGTGTCAACAAGAAGACCTATTGAAATCGTTCAAAACCTAACATAGACCAATTTTTTACACTGTGTTTTTGAGAAATGCGGAATTAGGCGGCAATATTCCAAAATCTAGCACTCACTGAGTCAGTTCAGCAATTTGCGAATAGATTGCGCCACAGTAGAATTCATTATCTTCAAAATTATGAATGAACTGGAATTTGGGTGATGGCAATGAACAAGCACAGCACTATGAATAGAGTAGAATAAAAGATGTTGACGAATATTCGCATTGAGCGGCGAGAAATGCTTTTTATAAATTCTTTTATAAATTTTGTCGCATCATAGGCGTGTATTGGTGCATATGAGGGGCAGCTCAATATATTCTATTCATTAATCAGATTCTGAAATAAGAGTCACTATAGAATGGAAGCGTTAAAATATCTCGATCATTAATCGCCTTCATTAATACCCTACTGGATTGAATAACTATTAATGATGAATTGACCCGGACGTTGCTGTATTAAAATGTCTTGTATTTAAATATTCCAAATTACCTTTTGTAGTTATATACAGTGCTAGTCAAAAGTCCCCTCCCCCCCTCGTATCTTTTGAACGGTTATACTTACAATTATGAAATTTGAAGGGTGGAAATGAACGGATTTAGGCTTCTCAACCAGTCGTAAAAGGTGACGTAATAGTCATAGATGACGTCACAGGGCCACTGTGACCATTAATTACAAATGGGACCCTATGGCAAGTGACATCTCGTTTGAAAGGTATTGAAAATACCTATTCAGTCATACTCATTTTGTTTGGATTCCGGCTAATTTTGAGTGATAAATTGAATAAATACTAAAATTATGGTTTCGAATTTAATTAATAAATATTTGAAAGTACACCTCTGGTTAATTGTCAAAAAAAAATACGTTTTTCAATTCTCTACTTATCAGAAGTGTTGATACCGTGAAAATTTAATTTAGCTATAGTTTAACGAGACGTTTTAGTGTTTACATAGTCAAAATGGTACGTACTGTAGCCGATAAAGTAGCAGCTGTCCTAATAATTGGTTAATGTAGACACAATTTCCATGCAGCGGAACGTCTGTTTAATGAGAGGTAACCCGATCGCAATATCGAGGATTTATTTGAGGGAGCTTTTTCGGAAGTTTGAAGCATCAGGTACCGTTCAAAATGCCAAACGATCTGGTAGACCAACAATTAGTGATGACAAAAAAATTTACATAATTGGAGAAATGGTAGTAAGCCCTACTTCTTCTACGGCCCAAGTTGCATCTATCTGTGAAGTCAGTCAAAGGACAGTTCATAGGGAAGACTAGAATTCTGTGAAACTATGTCCAATAAAATTAACCAACAACTACGCTACAAACAAACAATTTATTTTAGTGACGAAAGTAGTTTCTCCACGATCATCACAGAATTCTGAAATCAAATTTGATTACAGAATGCTGGAATTCTCTCTCTTGAGATTGAAAAAATATTCTGCAACACCTCTGCCCCCATGCAATTTAAATGTATTTACATTCTCTCTCTTGTGATAGAATAATATTCTCACACTGGTTAGCAATAATAACATTAGCCTTGACGCAGTTGATTGTCATCGTAGTGGCAAAATTTGAGTACCTAAGTGTCAAAATTATTGCTTTCACGTTTCCTATCTTTGATCGTGGAGAAAATATAGTCTGCTACTCGGTTAGAATGAAAATTCGTGATGCTCGTGCTTTCCACTCGCATCGAATTTTCATTCTAACCTTGTTACAGAATATACTATTCTTTCTCAATGGAAATGTTAACACTCAAAATGTGAGGTATTGGACTGACACAAATCCTCACATGAACAAACCCAATTTCCAGAAAAAATATGTGTTTGGGAAGGGTTTTTTGAGAAACCACATAGTTGGGCCCCTTTTTTTCAATGCGGATTAAACCGGTGAATTGTATCTGGTTATGTTACAAAACGATATTGCGCCGTTAATTCTTGAAATTTTAGAAGATAATCCAGATGAATTCGACAACTTGGAAATAACGTTTCAACAAGATGGTGCTCCTGCACACTATTATGGTGCAGTAAGACGTTACCTAGATGAAGAATATCGTGGTAGATGGATTGGACGACGAGGGCCTGCTCGGTCACCGAAACTCACACCATTAGACTTTTTTCTATGAGGATCCTTGAAATCTAAGGTTTACGCTACAGCACCCGACAGCATTGCCATTCTGAAACAACGAATTGTTGAAGAATGTAGGTCAATTTCCAGTGACACAATGGGGCGAGTACGACAAGAGTTTATCAATAGAATTCATCACTGCCAGGAAGTAGATGGAGCACATTTTGAACACTTGTTATGAGATTTGGTTCTAAAATCTTTTTTAATTAAATGCGACGACACTATAATTTTAGCATTTATTCAATTTATCAATCAAAATCAGCGGGAATCCAAACAAAATGAGTATGACTGAATAGGTATTTTCAATACCTTTCAAACGAGATGTCACTTGCCATAGGGTCCTATTTGAAATTATTGGTCACAGTAGCCCT
Source organism: Chrysolina oricalcia (assembly GCA_944452925.2). NCBI lineage: Eukaryota > Metazoa > Arthropoda > Insecta > Coleoptera > Chrysomelidae > Chrysolina > Chrysolina oricalcia. The sequence continues at coordinate 4,246,949 of OX101827.2, forward strand.
GTGACGTCATCTATGACTATTACGTCACCTATTACGACTGGTTAAGAAGCCTACATCCGTTTATTTCCACCCTACAAATTTCATAATTGTAAGTATAACCGTTCAAAAGATACGAGGGGGGAGGGGACTTTTGACTAGCACTGTATAGGTTATATCCTTAAGCTTTGTGAACGAGAATTGTATTTCTTCCGATATTGAAGCATATTTTGATGGGTTGATAGAGGGAAAGTGATTTCACAGTAGAAAATTGTTAAATTGAAATAAAAATTAAGTGTTAGAGCTATTCTGAAAAAAAATATGTACCCAATAATACAAGGAATAAGTTTCTTCAATTTCATATTAGTGTAATGAAATTTTTACCTGATAATCATAATGGTAGAATATATCTAAATAAAATTTGTATAATAAATTGTGAAAGGCTTTCGCGGCCATCGTCACTTACATGGTGGTTCTTCGGGTAGTAAGGCCGACGTGTTTTCAGAGAAGAACTCGACGTTTCGCCAAAACGAGTGGTTAGCATTTTCAAGAGTTATTTTAAAAATTTTCGCTTTCTGTAGTCGCTGTCAAATGCTTGACATTTGTTATCAACATTTGACAGCGACTACAGAAAGCGAAAATTTTTAAAATAACTCTTGAAAATGCTAACCACTCGTGTTGGCGAAACGTCGAGTTCTTCTCTGAAAACACGTCGGCCTTACTACCCGAAGGACGACCATGTAAAATTTGTATAGGTGAAAATACGCAGTTACACAATCATTAACAGATAACTCATAAGAATAATTCACAGTATAATTGAATTATTAGCAGAGGCGAAACTTTTGAGGAGTTTTGCATATTGATTGAGATTTTAAGATGGTCTTACATAATTTCTTGACTATTACAGTTTCATAAAGTTTTGGATAAAAAAATTGTCTAGTGTTGAGCCTCGATCAATATATAGGTACTGTGAGTCAAAGATAATGATAGATAATTATAATAATAATCATAGTTAAACCATTTTCGTCATAGTTTTTAGCTTCTGTCGAAACGAACATCATCGAAAAAGAAGAGTAAAAAATAGGATAAATATCGATAGCTCTTTGAACTCTGCAGGCTTCACCCAAAGCATTCTGTTGAAAAGGTGGTTCTGATAATAGCCCACTAAGCAAAGTAACATTCATTCAATATTTCAGTAACCTTTCATGGTAATGTGTAATGTTACATCAGAGTTTTCTGCTACCTTACTGCAAAGGTTCAGCAACTACTGAAACGGACGTTCAGCAATATTACAAATGGTATATGCCATTATCAATGATTCCAGCAAGGTTCCTGCAACATTGCATATGATATACAGGAAAATTGCAAATGTGATATTGAAAATGACGTCTTATGGCAATGTTGCAGCAACTACTGAAATGGATTGATGGATGTAATCTTTCATAATTAGTAATTGCAGCAAGGTTACCGCAACATAGAATATAAATTAGTGGAAAATAACATATTCAATATTTTTATATAGCAGCAACTTACCACCAATCTTGTCTATTCCTTTTCATAACATAACAGCTAGTAAGATTTCATAAATTACGTTCCAGTAGGTTTGTTCGCTACTAAATAATTTTTGGATTTTCACTACTTGCTACTAATATTGACAGAAAATGAATACAATCTTCATGGGAGACAGATCATTCAGTATTGATGTGCCCTCTATGGAAATCAGATTCATCATTTTCGAGTCTTTAGAAACAAGCAGTGACAACCCAAAAAATCTTCTGAAATGATACCTATTAATTTGAATGTCCATTTAAATCTTGGAGATCAAAAAGACAAAAATTTGATATTGAAGCCTTCAATTAAAATATCACACAAAAACAAATGAGTACCCATATTGAAATGTCATATTTAAAATAAAAATCTGTTTGGCCTTATCAGGTACCTGAAACAAAATAATCATTGAATTGAATGTGTAGTTTAAATATCGACATCTCGATCTACTAACCCTACAAGTAACGTGTTTTTGCGAATTGTAGCCAAGCCATCACATTTATTTGAAATGCATCATCTCTGATGCACGGAGATGAATTTCTTACTGCATCTGGAACAAAAATATTATAAATAAATATATAATTAGTCAAGTCAACAATTATGGTCTTATTTCAATATAGAATGTACAATTGAACTTGTTCTTGATTATGACACTATTGTGCTTACATATTTGCTTTATATTCAAATTGAACTTACTCGAATTTTAAAATTTGTTTAGATTTCAATTCTTTGATTCTGAAATTGTCTTTTTTGTTGATCCAATTGCAAAACATGGCACAATGATTTGTGAAAAAACGTTCAAGACTTGTTCCAACACAAAACTTTTCATTCAAGCCACCAATATATTGAAAAACCTGCAACTAAAATCGAGATGTAGAAGTATTCCACATCATTTACAAATGTAAAAGTACCTTTCAAATTGACACTACTATCAGATTTCATTCGCAATATAAGGAGAAAAAACCATTCCCCTAATAAACGCAGAATGAGCATACCAGACCATCCTAACCTAAAATAATATTTGATGTATCGCCTTACCTTACATGAAGATGCCTTAAATTTATTAGCATTATCCATTATGCTGCTTCAACACTCAGTGAACTCCTAATCAAAAAACAAAATTGCTGAAGAATATGTACTTTACTTAGGTACCTAGGTTAAGAACGAATGAAAGTATCCAAAACGAAACTAACGCAAAGGCACGACACACAACAATATAATTTACAATAACAAAATGGCGCTAGGCGCGTGCTTGTCTGGGATCTGGATTACTGGGTCGCCCCGTTAGGTGGCATCTCATCAAGACCGGGAAATTCAAAACTGGTTGGATTCCTGATAAATGAAATATTATTTCAAGTTTCTTTATACTTACCATTTAAAATTGTCCTAGCGTATCATTTTGTACATTTCTGCGATGATGCAATCGAAAATTGAAAGTGTATTGTGTTTTCTATATACTGACAATATTGTTTGTAGTTAGCTTGTGTATGGTTGTAAATATCATGGAATTTCAAACTCAGTGCAACATTGCGATTTGAACTTGTTCGATAGTTCCAAATGTAACTTGCACTCACATTGTTCGTAGATAGTTTCTGTATTGTTGCATTTACAATGAACTTTCATGGATCATGTAACATTGCACTTGAAACTCAATCAATAGCTTGCTTTATAGCTTACAAACAACTTGTCTGTAGTTTATTCTGTTATGTTAAAAACTTAAATATAGCATTGAGCTTTATGCAATATTATATTTTCATTTTACGATGGCAAGCAATACATAATATTGTGGCAATATTTTGTAACATTACATGTTTAGTGGGAGGTGTCCTTGGTTTAATGATGGACACCTTGCTCAGCAATCAAACATTACACGCAGTTTTCTGATTTTCAAATAACTATTTCTCCATATAATTGAGAAACAAGAAATATCTACTTACCTACCACGATTACATTGATCACACATTTCACTTACTCGAATTCATGTTTTTTTACACCACTCAAAATGTTGAATATAAGCGAAATGCGGATGTAATTAATAGCGGTTGAAGTTGAAATAGCACTCACGAAATCCTTCCAGAGACGAATTAATGAGTAGGTAACTTCTTCAACTCTTGTGCAGACTGTATTGCGGTTTATAAAGCGGCTGGCGATCGACTCGTTTTCTGAACGTCACACTGACATTCGGTTCCAATTTTTTGACGCCGATCTGTCACTTTGTTTTTATGCGTAAACAGAATACGGCGATTTCACGATATCAGCATGCTCCATAAAATGTGCGTACTTCAACTCAAAATACGCGTGAATTAGATATAATTTTGACATTAGAATTAGCGCCTAAATAAGTTTCCTCTTTGCTGACGGGTAAAACACCTATTTCATGCTTTTACTATCTAACTTATATTTAAATCAGTGGAGTAGACTGAACACAAAACTTAAATATCCAAAAATAACAATCCCCTTATTTTACACAAATAATTAAAGCACTGCACTGATCAACCTACAAATCCGTTGAAATGAATCATACACAAACGAAATCTTCAATTGCAATCTGGTAAATATATTCGAGTGTGCAGAAAGGGATTAGGGATTTCCAAATTCCTTAATTACTTGCTGCCTGTCCATACAAATGCATGTTGCCAAGCATTTATAAAAATAAAAATCTTTGAGTTCATTTTTCTTTCTTTATCCAGGCTTGTACCTACTACAAAACATGGGAACATGGGAGTTGGTATTTCACGAACATTATTCAACGGCACTTTTGTCAAAAGTCATATCTCTCTAGATATTATTCAGCCAGAATATGAATTAATGATTGAATATATAAAATAAAACAAGAATAATTGTGTCATCTGACATCACTGCTCAGCGGCGTGATATTTCCATTTTCGATCATAGTAGCAATTGATGTCGGTAACAGTGCTTCATGGTTGCATACTTGGATACATATTCATTCGAATGGCTGGTGGCTCCTCTGTCGGATTAGTTTGTCAAGCCTCATCAAACGGCCACCTTAAATCGGCGCATCTTGCAAGATATGCCCTTAAATGTTTTATACTTACAGCTATTTCAACAAATAGTGTCTTTTTGTCACAAAATCGGGATTATGCCATGATTACCATGCTGCGACGCCCATGGTTTGATTTGACAAGGCAATAAATAAGTCGTAAACGGACGAAAACAAACATGACCGCCAAAAAAATAACATGGAATTCCAACCTGGTCACCGAGTGCAAACGGATATATTCGACAATGCCCATTTTTATAATGATTCGGGATGAGATGTTTGTAAACAACGTCGGGTATGTTGCTTTCAAGAAAGAGACAGAGAAGCCCTCTCTATATATCTTTTATTGCTCGGAGATAATAACGCTAAATAAGTCGTAAACGGACATGATCGCCAAGTTAAGAGTGAATATAACATGGAATTCCAACCTGGTCACCGAGTGCAAACGGACATATCCGACAATGCCCGTTTTTAACATGATTCGGGTTGAGATGTTTGTGAACAACGTCGGGTATGTTGCTTTCAAGAAAGACAGAGAAGCCCTCTCTATATATTTTATTGCTCGGAGATAATAACGCGATTGTGCAAAAATTACACATCGGACAGAAACTCTATTGCGCACAGTTGAACCACATGTTTTCATCTATCAGTTTACACAATATTGTTTGCCCAGCTTCAGATTTATAAAAATTATGAATGAAAGTGGTCTCTTTTTCGAAGTTTTCCCGGATTTTCGTAGTGAAAAATGCATCCATCTGGTCATATGAAATACCATTTTGAAGCTTTTATAATTCTCTACGAAAGTTCTATTGACTGTAAAACGATTCCTCCAATACTCTTTGAGATATTCGCAAAAAAACAAAAAAGTTGTAAGTTTTGTTGAAGAACTCTTAATGTGGTCGGACTCTGCCGAAATCTCAGGGTTGGGTTTACTGGATTGAAACTCGGTTTCCTTTGCCAGTCGGTTTTTAATAGTATGCTTTTGTGGAATGCTTGTAATTGCGGTGACAAAGTGGAACACAACTAAAAATAAATTTAACTAGTCAAAACTTACAGTGAAGTGGAAACTACTTTCGTACCCCTAGCAAGTCCCCCCTTTATATTTTTAACATACAATACGATTTGGAACGTGGCCTGAAGGGCGTAAATTTAACATGTGTTGAAAAACTAAGACAGCAATATGAAACTCTATGCTTACCTAAAAATAAATTGCGGGTGCAAGTGAAAATGGTGATTTTCCTTTGAAAAACCCAAACAAAATAATTCAATCGTGCGTCCTGTCTGAGAAAATCAAGCGAAATGGCCTATCGTTCAGATACTCTATTTCGTCCAAGAATGTGATTTTTTTCAGTCAAGTTTTTCTGTTGAAGCCCAAATCCAAGAGAAAAACATATATCTTGCATGATAGAATGGTGTGCGCCATCTACCCGGCAATAGCGTAACCCTTTTTAGAAACCGACGTAGTTTTCTTCTCCCCGGTCTGGCATTACCATTCAGTGATCTAGTAGGCCAACTCCTCTAGATGGCGGAACGATGTCAATTTCATGTTTGATTTACCTTTTCTTAAAATGGCAGCTCATATCAATAACGTCAATAACCAATAACCACCGATCCGATAGCTACTACAAATAGATCAGATTCCAGCACCTTTTCATACGAATATTTGGTAACTGGATATGTTTTGCTACAGTTTTTTCATTATTTCGTGTTAAAAAAATTCCACAACGCGATTTTGCTGGAGTGAAAACCGGGATTTTCATTCACGAACTATCTTATGAAAAGTAGTATAGGCCGTTTGCGTCTTTTATTTTCTCTGAAAAGAGCCTACAGTTTGGCCTAGTCGTAAGGAAAGTTTTGTAAAAAACGCATTTGAAAACCTCTTTACACACTTGACTTGACTTGTGGACCTTGCCTACGGCTCAGTCCACCAATTTGCCTCGATCATGTGCAGAGTCGTTTTCAAACTGTTGTTTACTATACGCATTATTAACGCATTCAAAGCCCTGAACTTATTTTCATCGCGTGAAACATTCTATTCAACGGGAATAATTTGAAAATGAATTGATGAATACACACATACGCTTAACTTCATTTGGCTCAATCCGTCCCTGGGAGATTTTTATTTACTAATATATCGATATTATTATCGACTTATAGATTATACTTCCTGCAAAGTACTGCCAGTGTATCGCCAGCGCGAAATGTTTTTCAGTATATTATTATGTTCGATTGTTTTCTTGTTAGTACTCATTGCTTCATTGAAGATTTGGGCTAAGCTGACAACTGGTCGCTGCCACAGTCAAGTATGCCTTTTGGGCAAGACGGCTTTGGTCACAGGAGGCAGTTCAGGTGAATTATTCAAATGTTTCTCTATAAAGTATAGAGTAGTTAACGACTAGGTCTGTAGAGTCAAGATTATTTTAAAACGCGCTTTGCTACAGACTCCCCAGAAAGCAATGCCATAGCTAAGATGAAATTCAATGAGGGCATAATATGCTGACTTGGTAGCAGTATATCCCAAATTGTTGGAAATGATTCGCATTGCATAGCATCCCGAAGCCAACTTTTTGCTAAGATTTGATATGTGTGTATCAAGAAATTTAGTGGTTTCTTTTCTTTCTTATTGCCTAATAACAGAACATGTAGCATGCAATGGAGACTTAATATATTCGTTTTAGATACATTTAATGATAGTAAATTCGAATCAAACCATTCTTTAATGTAGTCAATATCTCTAGAAATGGTTTGAAATGGGTTAGCCTCATTCTTATACAGGGTGTTTCATAATATATGCGCAGGACTTCAGGATGTGATAGCTCGTCCGAAAATATGGAAAAAGATTTCCATCAACTTACCCTCTAAAATGCACCATTTTCGAGATACAGGGTGTTGAAATTTAAAAAAAAGAATCGTTTTTTGCGAATATCTCTGGAACCGTTTATCGCACAGAAAAGAAATTTCGTAGGCATTTTCTACTCATAATAAGCTATGCTTTGTGCGGATTATTTAATTTTTCAAATTCATAATTGGTGAAAATTTTGAAGGGGTAGTAGGTGTTTTTTTTCTCCAACTTCTACGCCACTGAAAAAAGTACAGTTTTGAGACTCCTATATGAACCGCCAATGTTTTCTACACAAAAAAGGTTTTCCTGGTAATAAGCTCTAAAGTTGACCGCTTTCAAGAAAAAACATTTTTCATGTTGTTTAAATAATGTTTTTTCCTCGAAAAATTGCTGCGTGCATTGAAGCTAACGGCGGACATTTCCAACAATTCAACTGAGTATGATTGTTATTGTTTTTTTTTATTTTGCAATTAAGAAGTCAACGTTTGGTTTTGTTACTTGTTCTAACGTTTAAATAAATTTTGTATAATTAGGAAAAAAATTATCTAAAAAAATTTACCATGTTTTTCAACATGAAAGTTGATTTTTCTAGAAAACGGTCAACTTTAGAGCTTATTACCAAGAGTACCTTTTTTGTGTAGAAAACATTGGCGGTTAAAGTAGGTGTCTCAAAATCATACTTTTTGTAGTGGCGTAGAAGTTGGAATAAAAAACACTCACTACCCCTTCAAAATCTTCACCAATTATGAATTTTAAAAAATAAAAAATCTGCACAAAACATAGCTTATTATGAGTAGAAAATGCATTCAAAATCTGTGTTTTGTGCGATAAACGGTACCAGAGATATTCGCAAAAAACAATAATTTTTTTAAAATTTCAACACCCTGTATCTCGAAAATGTTGAATTTTAGAGGGTAAATTAATAGAAACTTTTTCATATTTCTGAACGAGCTATCAAATCCGGAGGTCCTGCGCATTTATTATGAAACACCCTGTATATGCCATTTCAAACTTTATAATTAATGCTCCCCCCGCTCTCTCTATCGAATGAATTTCAGAAAGTAGTATCGGTAATACCATTCAAAACGGTTTTTGTCCCATGTTTACACGAACCGTTCAAAAGTTAACAGGGTGGAGGGCTATGACCTCACTGTGTCGAATAAATAAATAGTTATTGTCGAGAAAACTGCTAGTCAAGTTATAACAATTCCATAAGAAATAATTAGGACTCCACTGGTAGGTGGGTTCTAATAAAATGTTGACATCGATATGTTGAACATTGAATTCTCCTTTTAATTGGGAGTTTATGTCTGTGATATAAATGATATAAATATAATAGGTTTGCGGCATTCAGACAGATTTTTGAAATTCCAGAAAAAAGATTCTCTTCGAACAGGATTTGAACCCACGACCTCCAGATTGCCGGTTTGATGCTCTACCAACTGAGCTACCAAACAAACAAAACAAACAAAAGTATCTTTATTAAGGTCTTGAATTTACATGCCATTTCACTGAATAGTTCACTCAAGATATGGAATTTGACGGCCCTCTACAAGGTCCTACAGGGATCCCATACCTTGAGTGGAGTGTGGAGGGTCTTTATTGAGTCCCTTTCGGAAACCAATGCCGCCCTGGCCTGCAACAACTCCTCAGTTCTCCGAGGGGAAACGGATGAGCTGCCCCACTGGTGTTAGCGAATGTACTCGGATTTCAGATTTCTGGCTTACGGTTCTTAGCCTTTCCTATCTCCCGCTATGCTCATACAGGAGTTTATTGAAACAGTGATCAGATCTTAGAAGTGCATTCAGAGGTGTAAACTTCTGTGTATTCCCGGAAAAAGTACTTTCGGCTAAAAACCGGGTTTCGGTTGTAAGATCTCTCATTGGGAGATTACTGGATGTCTAGTTTTGTCGTTCATGGAAAATGTCCAGTTTCTGATAAATGTGGCCCCCGTGTTTGCGAGGCTCATTATGGTGTGCTCTGACTCGAGTAATGTCTCTAGTGAGCAATATGAAATTGGTAAAATTTATATGAAATTCTGTTAATATGTTCCTGGACGGTCGTGACCTGTGTCTTGGCACGTAGACTGAGCTACCGAGAAGACATGTGTTCCATCTGCAAATCGGGATAGCGCTTTTTCCTAGAATTTTGATGTTTAGTAATTACCTACAAACTACGGCGTCTGTAGGTGTTGGAAAGTTAAATGTTAGTGGGGAACTCATTCGCTTTCAATGATCATCATGATCCTATTTACCCTTCACACCTAGGTATCGTCGACATATAGCGATATTCAGCAGGGATCGGGTGTGGATCTCCGACCACTGAACCAGGTTAATTAATAGCCGAATATGAAAATAAATTGGTAGTTTGTAGGTGATTACTAACATCAAAATTCTAGGAAAAACCGGTATCCCGATTTGCATATGGAACACATGTCTTCTCGGTAGCTCAGTTGGTAGAGCACCAAACCGGCAATCTGGAGGTCGTGGGTTCGAATCCTGCTCGAGGAGAATCTTTTTTCTGGAATTTTAAAAATCTGTCTGAATGCCGCAAACCTATTATATCTCTTTTTAAGGTCGCATATTTTTCATCCCTGTTAAACATGTTAGGTAAATATCGCATATTTTTCAACAGGAATCGGCTACCAAATAGTTCTCGCTCTACTATCGAGAGGATGTAGAGTTATTGTAGCAGATAAACGGGTAGATGAGGCGATTAAAAAGTCCATGATAAGTGAAACCAAAAATTCAAATGTCAGCTTGGAATTTGTAGACTTGGCGTCCTTTGAATCTGTTAGGCAATTGGTAAGGAGAGTGAAAGAATCCGAAGAGAAGCTGGATATATTGATCAACAATGCCGGAATTGTGAAGACTTCTTCTCCCAGCACTCTTTCTGAAGATGGTCTCAACGTCGTTATGCAAATCAACTACTTTGGGGGATTTCTGCTGACTCATTTGTTGATAGGTAAGAGGTCACAAAATTAAGGGCTCGAAAGTTGTGGGACTCGGAAGTTGAAATTAACCAATCAATGAGTGATTTTTTAACAAAAATACTAGTAGGAAACCGACTATGCCATCACATGAAGGACAGTTCGTTGTTATATTCTGTTATGTTTTCGACTCGCAACTGTTATGTATTATTTTTGTTATAAACATTTAAATACAAAAAACTTTACTTTTCATTGAGTTGCTTATAAAATGAAAACTAATTGAGCAATCTGAAAATGCAATTGATAACGGAGAAAACCGGAAAACACTGAAAATTTTGTAATTTTTTTAACTCTTCCATCGATTCTACATACTATCTGAAACACCTATTTTTTAAGGCCCAACCTCGAAGATATCAATGAGAAATAATCATTCGAAATCATAAAATTTTCACCAAATCTAACCTTACCGAACCTAACTTGACCAAAAACACAAAAATTCGAAAAAAAGTACATTCTTTTTAAGATATGAAACAGTTTTATTGACGTAACAATTTCAGACTACCGGGTGACACAGCAGACATATAGCAGCCTGTAGTTTTTTTATTTGAAGAGATGAAGGATTGAAATTTGCAGAAGTTACGTAATCAATGATAGCGCTTCATTTGAATTTAACGACAACTTTATTCAACACCTGTTTGATCGGCAGTAACTCCAACTTCTTTTTTTTTAATGACACCCTGTATATTTATCCAGCCTATCTTATTTGTCTTGGAATTCTCTATTCAACCGTGTATCACAAAGTGGCATTCGTTTCTCAATTCGCAGATGAATTGCATTTTATTAAAAAACATCAAGTTGGCTGTTATCCGAATTCGATAATTTTTCGATGCTTGGTGGGCTTGGAAATCCAAAGAGTATCAGTTAAACGATATAATTTCAGATTTTTCCATACCTGATCACTTCCTACAGATTGCCAATAATTTCTTTAATAAAAAGAAAAAACATCTGAAAATAACTGACGATATTGCGAAAACTGAGATAGGAACATGTTTATTTCAATTTGGCTACTTGTGAAGGAACTATCTGTCTTTCTCTTTGGCCATGTAGTCATATCATGATCTTTCCGTTCCCCTGATATTCTTTTTCCAAGCCTACCAAGCATCGAAAGATTATCGAATTCGGGTAACAGCCAACTTGATGTTTTTCAATAAAATGCAATTCATCTGCGAATTGAAAAACGAATGCCATTTTGTGATACACGGTTGAATAGAGAATTTCGAGACAAATAAGATAGGCTAAATAAATGTACAGAGTGTCATTAAAAAAAAAGAAGTTGGAGTTACTGCCGATCAAACAGGTAGTTGAAAAAAGTTGTCGTTAGATTCAAATGAAGCGCTATCATTGATCAAGTTACTTTTGCAAATTTCAAATTTTTATCTATTCAAATAAAAAAACTACAGGCTGCTACATGTCTGCTGTGTCACCCGGTATACGAGGGTTACCCCACAGTCATCTACTTGCATTGATAATATTTTAACAATCCTTATAGAAACTAGTTATGTAACTCAAGTACTTGATGCTTGCATAGCTGATCATCGAGCTCAGATTATGACTTTGAAACTTGAGAAAAATAGCACTTCTAATGTTTGGCGTCGAATTATTTCTTCTCGTGGCATCGAAAAACTGAAAACATCTCTAGAAGAATTATACTGGTTGATTTATGACAATCCATCAAATAACTCTGATTATCTTACGAATTTTTGGTAAAAAACTTTGAATTCCTTATAAAACAACATTTTCCGCTTAGAAAATGTCACTCAAATAACAAACAACCTTTTGATTGGTTTGACAATAATTTGAGAAGTATGAGGGATACATTATCATGTATTAAAACGATTTCTGATTTAACTAGGGATCCACATGATCTAATAGTTTACAACATTTAAAAAAAAAACAATATAAATGCATAATAACTGAAAGGAAAAAATATACCTACGATTGTTATATTTCAAATTCTGATAATAAGGTTCGTGTTAGTTGGCGATTGGTGAATTATGAGAGGAACAAACATACTTCCATAAGATCTACTCACGACATTGATAATTCTGACTTCAACAACTTTTTCGCCTCAATTGCAGAAGATATAATTAAGACACTGCCCAAAGATTTATCGGATACAAATGCAATCACTTATATGAAAGACATCTCTACTCCTTGCAAATCATTTTTCATAGAGCCGATCACTGAAAATGAAGTCATTGAAGCTATCGCCAAATTGAAAAACTTCGCTTGCACTGACGTGTACAATATAAATAGCAAAATTGTGAAAAAGTTGACAGATATTTTAGTTCGCCCACTGACAGAACTCTTCAATTCATGTATACGTGATGGGAACTTTCCTGATGCTTTCAACTTAACAAAAGTTATACCTCTCTTCAAGAAAGGCGTCGTTGCCAAATTCGACAAGTACCGTCCAATTTCGATAATCCCTATTTTCTCAAAACTTTTTGAAATAATTTTAAAATCAAGACTTGGAAGACTTGGAATTCAATAATTTCATTGACCAATGCTAATTTGGTTCAGAAAAAAATGTAGTACAACCCAGGCAGTGTTCAGGATAGTGAGTGACATAGTGGAAGGTCTGGAGAGTGGCAAAAGTGTATCAGTAACATTATGTGATCTCTCCAAGGCCTTCTACTGTGTCTCTCACGAAATACTGGTCGAAAAGCTGACGTATTTTGGAATCAGGGGTTTACCGCTCGACTTATTCGGATCATATTTGAGCAACCGAAAACAATGTGTGAGCATCAATAATTCATCATCTGATTATAGAGCTGTCATGCATGGAGTATCGCAAGGCTCTGTGTCTGGATCTCTCTTATTCATTATTTATGTGAATGACTTGTTTTACAATATATATCCGAAGACTTGCGTTGCTTTTGCGGATGACACAACTTTGGTTGATGCTAGCACGAATATATAAGATTTGAAGATAAACAGTCTTATAACTACTACTCGAGCTAGAAAATGGTTTACTTCCAATAATTTGAAACTTAATGACGATAAAACACAGAATCTCATCATCTCAACGAACAATAACATTGCTCAAGGTCATAGTGTGAAGCTGCTTGGATTAGTCATCGATGATAAACTAAATTGGTCCTGCCATGTCCAACAACTATGCCGAAAACTCTCAAGCTCCATATTCGTGCTACGCAATTTGAGTAAACAGTTATCCATAGAAACTATGAGATCATGTTATTTCGCTTTGTTTCATTCTCATCTCAGTTACGGTACGTTGATGTGGGGTAACTCTTGTCATGCTAACATTATTTTCCGTTTGCAAAAACGAGCTATCAGGATCGTAGCCGGGCTGGTTTCAGAGACCACTGTGAAGAAATTTTCAAAACTTTAAATATAATGCCCCTTCCATCATTATAAATTTTTGTTTCATTAATAGAAATCAATAAAAACAAAACCAACCTAGAGACCAATGCAGATGTCCATAACTATTTTACAAGGAATGCTGATCATTTGAGATTACTTCATTACAGGCTCACAAAATCGACAAAAAATTCTCTAGATCTGAATTTATTCAATTTCTTAAACAATTAATGTTATTTAAAAATCTGGTTTGTCCAACGATTTTAAATTTTGTGTATTTTAAATATTTTGAGTATCTCTATATATTTTATGTATTCCTCCACTCTATATTTTGTAAACTTTGAGTGTACATATATACTGTGGTATAGTATTGACTTGCCGAAAACAATATTTTTTGTATATATAAATCCTTTATTTAGTCATGAACTAATAAAAACATTGTGAACAATATACAAAATAATTAAAAAATAGATGACTCACTCACACCTGTATATACTTACAAACAAACATATAAACATATATAACCTAACGAACCAAACACAGAACATATATAAAAAGGAATGTTGCTACAATATATTTGTATCAGTAAATAGATGCTTCTTAAGTCTAACTTTGAAAATGTTTAGATTTGCAGAACTTTTCACATAAATAGGAATATTGTTGTAACTTGGTTGAATAAAGATTCTATTCTATTCTGTATTTAAAAAAAAAATAGTCAAAAAGTAGGGAGCGAAACGTCCGTGGAATGTTAGGGAGGGGATGAAGGGTGCAAATACACAGAAATCCGGACGCGAAGCACCCGGAAAATTTGGGAGAGGGTAAAGTAGTCAAAAAAATGTATTCCATCTGATTTTATGAATGGATGAGTTTACTGTGTTGTTGGTGTGATTACTCATTACGAACCTATTGGTACAGGTCTCATCCTCCTAAGTGTCTCCGTTCTCGAGTTATCACCAAAAAAGTGAAAAAATCACCTATCACTTCTTTCCTTATTGGTAAAACACGATGTTCATACTCCGGTTGAATGTGTATATTCGATAGAAACCGAACGGTAAGAATCCCATCCTTCTTGCTCTTATCGTTTTCAAGATAGCAATTTTTTTGGTCCTTCGGGCCAGATTTTGATCATACGAGCCAGATTTTCTCTTATCGCTTTTCAGTTGTTTTTTCAATTGGTGATTAACATGCTGTTCAACACCGGTTGAATGCGTATCCCTCTAGCTCTTCGTCACCTCAGAATATGAAGGTTCTATCTGCATTTTATGCAAAATATGTACTTTGAGCATATCTAAGTTCTATCAACGATTTCTTACTCATTCAAAGTCATATTGTAGCACCATCTACTCGATAAAAGCCATTATTCAAAGATTTGTAGTTGTATCTGTATATTATATTCAACTACTGACTTAGACACAATTCTATCTACATGAGATATGTATAACAAGGTTCTATCTGCATCAGTTAGAACTTGGTTTTAGTAAAAATGTAGTTAGAACTCGGATTTTCTGAGTATGTACTGAGATGTTACTGATGCTGCATACAGATCTATTCATCAGTACGATTTCTTCTAATGAATTCACTATGATGATTGAACATAGATGTAAGTAGCAGATAGAACTCTTTTATTATTACGGATTCTTAAAAAAGTTTGATAACATGGTTCTATCTGAATATCTTCATTGCAATATCTTTTGTAGTACCTAGATATAAATAGATATAAATTCAGTCCTATTCTTCTCAATTCGGATCATACAGAAAAATATTTCACAAGGTGGTTTACTTTCAGCAAATATAAACACACGTGTTTCAAACTTTGACGGCCATTTTCTGAAAACAGTTATGTGTTCAGATAAAACTTTCTCATTCTAAGGTGGCATCTTATCGTTCTAGAAATAGCTAGTTGTTGATACTTCGGGCCGAATTCTGGTCTTACGAGCTGGATTTTCTAAAAAATGAGGTCGCGAATTCATATTGTTGTTGTCGAATTATAGTTTCAGACGCATTAAAGTCGTAGTATTCGAAAAATCTCCACAACTTGTAGGCCCTTCAACTTTTCCCGAGCCTTTCACGAAGTGTTAACGCGAACAAAAACATTTCTGTACGACATTGAGTATAAAATTATAGTGTTCACATAAATAATCTGATATATTAAAACTATACTTCAATTATTGAAACTGTTCTTCAAAAGTTTTAAGATAGTTCAAGTATTCAACCAAGTGTTGTGTTCGCTATAATGTTTAGCCCTATTATAAATATGCGATCCACTTTATACCTTTTCTGCAAAACCTCTAGCTGGGACGGATACACGGGTACTGGGTACACATGGAGGCCTGATTATTGTAACTGTTTTCGAATTTTGTTTTATTTTTTATGATCATCCATCCTTGATCTTTGTATGGATGCACCTAGGAAACATTCCGAAAAATGTTCAATCCAGGCCATCCCAAGGAAGTCCTCGCAAGAACATTTTCGCTGATTGGGACGTCCAATGTACATCCATCAAGGACGTTCCAGAATGTCCCCATATCAGGACAACCATAGGAAGTCTTTTCGAAGACATGCCAAATACATGCCAACCAGGACATCCAATGAATATCCTAAAAAATTCCACAAAATTTATCCGAACCAGGACATCCCAAGGACGTCCTCGCAGGGAGATATTCTAAGATTAACCGATTGGGACGTCCAATATTTATCCATACGGGATGTTCCTGAATGTCCCGTAAAAGGACAACCATGGGACGTCCTTTCAAAGGCATGCCAGAATAATTACTAACAAAGACGTCCGATGGATGTCCTAGGAAACATTACAAAATATATCCAACTCAGGACATCCCAAAGACGTCCTCGCAGAGACGTTTTATACGATGTACCTATTGGGACATCCATAGGAAGTCCTTTGGGGAAATTCATGAAATTGCAAGGACATTGATTATAAGTCTCGGACATTCGGACACGATTTGTACTAAATAGGGACGTCCCTGGAAAATGGTGTGCTATTAGGGTAGTTCTCCATTCCTTTCATGAAAAGGACTTTCGGGTTTTTAACCTTCTTTCAAAAACAATATGAAAAAACAAATTTCTTTCAGAAAATCAAACTTTTGATAATTTCTCCAGTCCTGATATACATGCCGATTAACTTTTTCAGATTTACTGAAGAAATCTTCTTCTGGTCGGATAATATTCACAGGCTCTCTATTGTCTATACTGCATAGAATCTCTTCGGATCATATCGACCCTAGAGGAATCACAATGGAGACTAGGGATGCGTTGAACTACTGTAATTCCAAACTCTGCATGATAATGGCTTCGGATTTATTTGCCAGAAAACTGAGAAAGTACAATATCACGTCCAACTCCTTCCATCCTGGTATTGTGAAGACTCCAATTGTGCAGAAGTCTGCGCAGAATTGTGCGAACATATGGGAGAAGATCGTTATGCAAATGATAAATGTCGCAGTATTTGCGGTTGGAAAGGTAAAGAAATTCAGAGTTTGCTATCAACATTTTTTATTCAGAATGTGCAGTTGGAATAGGATATCCCCAAATCTATATAAATTTTGGAAATTCATGATCGAATACAGGATGAAGGAAATAACTTTTGTCTAAGATCCACATTTTCACGTGATCGATTGTGTTTGTTTGACAACCGGAAAATAGATTTTCACAAATGTCACGTGACCACTGGTATGGCGGCAAAAAAATAAATACCATGAAGTGGCCAAAAGTGGGGTAAGATGCCAAGATATCGAAACAATTATTTGAAAATAATAGTTCAAAGCATAAAATAGAATATTTACCGATCTCTTTACAAATATTGAAGTTTTCTCTTCTGAATAGCTTGACTGTAGTGGAACATTTGAACCTCGATGATAATGACAGTACTTTCCCATTTCATCGACAACAATTGGCGTTAAATTGGTCTTTTCCGGGACCCTTACTTCTACATTGTTCCTTATTTGACAGTTATATCAGAATTTCATAAATATTGTGATTATACGGCAATATAAAAACATCGTATGTTATCCTGATTATAACCAAGTTTCGATAATAATAACTTCGCAGACAAATTCGTAAACAAGCCTCTTCAATTTGACGAAGTATTTTTTAGTTCATATGCGAAGTGAAACGCTCATGCACGATTATCGTCGAAATCTGATTATTATCAGAAAAACAGGATGTCATGAAACTATGATATAACTGTTAGATACGAACCAATGCCCTAAAAAAACCAATTCTATCACTTCAGAGCCATCTGGTGTAGGGAAAATGAGGAAGTTCTGTTATTATCATCGAAATGAAAATGTTTCCATACAAATATATTCAGAAGAAATAAATTTGATAGAACCCCGCACCATTCTTATGGAAAATGGGTTCCGGTGAAATTAGATGAATTTTTGATATGATGTAGTTCAAGTCAAGCTGATCAAAAGTGTCCATAAGCCCAACTCAATCATATGGCTAGTTTTCGAGATACAGGGCGTCAAAGTTGGTAAGTGGCCATTTCTTTAATGTAGTATTGCTTTCAGGAAAATATCTAAAATAAAAATGAATTTCACGACAGATATTGCCTACCCATACAGCACTTCTAGACTGGTTTTTAATAAAAAATATTTTTGGATACAGGGTGAGTCCAGCATTATTCAAAATGAAATTCTCAATCAACCCTACGAAGTGAAGATGTGACCAAACCAAGTATCACACTGATATGCTCATCATTTGAATATGTCAAAATTGATAAATTCAACATTTTCTACAGGGTGAGTCAAGATGTGACAGTTTTTATGGTGACATTTTGTATATTTTTATTTTATATTTTGAGCTTTAGGGAAACTTGACCACCAACCATTCAACATATTTCTTGAACAAAATTGATATACAGTATGAGACAAACACTAGGTGATGACAAAAATTGCGAAAAGGAGATTTTTTTATAACTCATCCTGTAATTGACTTGCTGAATTTTTTATATGATGAAGTTCAAGTCAAGCTGATCAATAGTGTTCATCAACAATACACTTGATTTCCAACGAGGCATGTGGTAGTCTATCGATAGTTTCGTTGCGATAACATGAAAAATACACTTTTCCCACCACTTTGTTGGAAGTCTGAAGACCCATAGTACCACCCCACCCTCTCACCCTCTTACCCACTCTCTCTCTCTCTCTCTCTTTCTCTTCTCTTTTCCTCTCGCTCTCGCTCTCTCTTATATTCTATTTGTTTCTGAACTGAACAACCCAGCATTCGAATTCT
The DNA here is from genome assembly GCA_944452925.2 of Chrysolina oricalcia. NCBI lineage: Eukaryota > Metazoa > Arthropoda > Insecta > Coleoptera > Chrysomelidae > Chrysolina > Chrysolina oricalcia. The sequence goes on from OX101827.2 coordinate 4,265,885, forward strand.
TTACCGAGATATTTGTTCCCTGAGATTTGAAATGTTCAAAAATTAAAAATCAATAAGATTTTTTTTTCTTCACACGATGTTCCCTGGACGTAACAGGAATTTTCCTTTTGTGAGAAGCTGGAAATGTAAAAATATTTTAATATGAATGTAACGAATCGACAAATATAGATCAAAGTGTTTGAAACGGTACCCTTCAACACCTTGTAGAGGAAAAACTGTTTATTTTTTAAGGTTGGGCCCATGAACACTATCTATCAGCTTGACTTGAACTTCATCATATCAAAAATTCAGCAAATCAATTACAGGATGAGTTATAAAAAAATCTCCTTTTCGCAATTTTTGTCATCGCCTAGTGTTTGTCTCATACTGTATATCAATTTTGTTCAAGAAATATGTTGAATGGTTGGTGGTCAAGTATCCCTAAAGCTCAAAATATTAAATGAAAATATACAAAATGTCACAATAAAAACTGTCACATCTTGACTCACCCTGTACAAAATGTTGAATTCATCAATTTTGACATATTCAAATGATGAGCATATCAGTGTGATACTTGGTTTGGCCACATCTTCACTTCGTAGGGTTGATTGAGAATTTCATTTTGAATAATGCTGGACTCACCCTGTATCCAAAAATATTTTCTATCAAAAACCAGTCTAGAAGTATTGCTGTATGGGTAGCAATATCTGTCGCGAAATACATTTTTATTTCAGATGTTTTCCTGAAAGCAATACTACTTTAAAGAAATGGCCACTTACCAACTTTGACGCCCTGTATCTCGAAAACTAGTCATAGGATTGAGTTGGGCCCATAGACACTTTTGATCAGCTTCATTTGAACTACATCATATCAAAAATAGTGCGGGGTTCTTTGTAAAGAAATCGGATAATTTTTCAAGAAAATTGATGTCAATTTCCTCGACTTTATGCTTGAAAATGTTTCCATGTAATGAAGATATTCCGAAGAAATAACTTTGATATTTGTAAAGAAATCGGAAAATTTTCCAAAAAAATGTATGTCAATTTTCTCGACTTTATGCTTGAAACTCTTCATGTAGGTATAAAATTGAATTCTAAGCAACTTTTATCTTTATTTTGCCGTCTTACCCCACTTACGGAATCTTCGTAGTGATTTTTTTTCAGTTTGCCTCCATTCAAGTGGTTTCGTGACATGTGTCAAAATAGATTTTCAGGTTGTTGGACATTCAAAATCGATCACAAAAAATATTTTTCAGTACTCTAACAATAAACTCTCTTCTCAAATGTTACGTACTTTATGGCGTGCACTGTAAATGCAAGAAAGTAATTATAACCAACAGGGTTTAAATTATTTGTATATGTAATTATATAATTGGTATTTCAAAACAAGTTGGTAAATTACCTGAAACGTACCTGATATGTCAAACTGAGTTGGAAAAGTACCTGAGAAGGTCTCTCAAAATCATTGGGTCAAACCTTTGTATCAAAACTCACAGATTAAAAATGATAAATGACATATGAACTTATTGGAAGCGTTGCAAATAGATAAAATGAATTAAAAACCCCAGTTTTGTAATCCTTAATTACCAATAAGAATTATGTAACTTCCTCTTTTGAATTTGCAATCGGCAAATAGTTGGGTTTTCCTTTCAGATCCAAATTTGCGATGGTGTTGATATAAATCAAAAATTATGCAAGTCCCAAAATTGATTCTTGTGGTGCCCCACAGTTGAATTTCATCAAATACCGTTAAATTTCTATTCGTCAGGTATTTTGAAACAATTCATGGAAAGTGAGAATTGAGATTTTTCATCTCCTTTGCACTAAACCAATATTAGGTTTGGATCATACCAAAAACCTTTGTGCTGCTGAAGTGAATTCGCCACCAAAAATCAGTACGTCGCATTGGTCCCATAATACTGCAGACCTTTACCTTAAGAACACTCAAGAAAATTTTTATGAGAGAAGTCATTGTTAATATCATCATTATTTATAGATCTGTCCTGGATATTATGCAGTGCGAGTAATTTCTGATGACTTAGGGTCAGGAACTGCCGAAATGGCATATTACAACCTTATTGATTCTTATCAAAGTGATTGAATACCTTTTTGGGGAATGTGTATATCAACACTACCTACTTGAATAATTGCTCAGTTTTCAGAAGAGGGCCATTGAATATATGTGCAATATCAGACCCCATTAGTCCTGTAGAGATATATTCGCAAGTAACAAAATACTTACCGTTATAGCATTATTAATGATGGAATCGGTCTGTCTGGTAAATAAACATGGATCAAAATTATTTGAATCGACTACTAATCATTGTTACCCGCAACAATAGTTACACTCTGAAACTTCCATTACTTACTAATAATCTTACTTGCGGCTCAATTTTCTATAATACTGACAAGATGTATAATTACTTACCAGTTGATATTAAATCGGCAAACTTGAATGGAAATCAATTTAGAAAACTGTCAAACAGTTTCTCTCTGAGAGACCCTAATACTTTTTGCAGGAATTTTTCCATTCGTTAAATTAACTGTATATACCATGTCTTATCTTTTGTGTATTTTGTATATTTACATATTATTTTGATGTTAGTTCTGTTCACATTATCCGTTTATTGCATTTTTCTTACTGCCTTCTAAGTGTTACATGAATTCATTCATGTCTTTGATCTTTTTTACTTTGTCCTAAGTTTTATGTATACCTATAGCTTTGTTAACAAAGGATCTCTTCTGACAATAAATCATATTTATTATCATTATTATTAAGATAATTCGAGAGAAAAATATGTGTTTCTGATTCACTCAAACCTAGTGAACACTCCTTTCTGAATCAAAGCTGTTGGACACTTCCTTGTTATTAATCATAAATATGTGCATATTTCAGACACCAGAAGAAGGAGCACAAACTGCTATCCACTTAGCAACAGCAAATGAAATGGAAAACGTCAGCGGAAAATATTTCAATAGTGACGTGGGCCTTGCCTCCAAACCGGAAGCTGCCAACAATGAGGAGCTATGCCAAAAGATTTGGAAACTATCAGAACAAATTGTGAATCTTGAGCTACAAGAAGAAATAGTGTAATTTTTGTACATTTTTACATTCCTTCTACTTCTTGAATGCAATTGTAATTGATTTATTACTTAACTGTCTCTATTAATTGTGTCGTCTCGTTGCAAAACCGGCCAATTCCAAAACAAAATTTTTTTCAGGAGAGCAGATTTTCTGTCACATGAAGGCAAACCGAGATAAGAACTAAAACTCTTTTTTCTACAAACGTCAAAAAATGACAAGGTTCGCGCATTGACAACAGTATGCGAAGTGGCACTTTTTTTCATCTTCATTCGTTACCATGACACCGTGCGCGAAGTAATGTGCGAAATATATTTCGCACACTGCATGTAAACTATATGGGATTTTCATATTCTAACCTATATGGTCCTCAACTCCTCAATCAAGCAAAAAACAAGAAATCGTTTATTTATTAATGTAGAACAATAATTAAGGCTTTCAAATTGTGAGAGATATTTTTCTGGCTTTATTTGCTTCACACCACTCTTTAAATTGCTGATATGCATTTTCATACTGCCGCCTCGATTTCTCCGGTAAAAGGTTGGAAATTACGGAATTGGCCGCATCTATCAAGTTAGGTGGGGTACTGCTCAGTTCATCGTCGCTCGAAATTTCCATTCTTTTACAATAATAAATATCACGCACGAAATTGACGCGAATAAAAAGTCACTCCAAAATAATTATCAAGAACTGTCACTTTGAAATAATTGTCAGCAAATGCCATTTTATTTCCATAGTTACAGTAATTACTTGATTTGGAAAAATTATTTAAGCCAGTTCAATACTATTTTTCATAGTTATTACTTATTTTAGAACAATATTTTTGACGTTTGTAGAAAAAATTTTGTTTGCATCTCATGCGCGAAATACTTTGGTAATCTCGATCACCAAAGTAGCATTTCGCGCACTAGATACAAAAATAACTATTTGTTTATACCACACTAGGGTAGCAGGTTTTGATGCACCATTAGAGAATCTGGGCGGACGTGCAGGGAGGGGGTAATTCGAAATTTAATTTTAGATTTTGCCGGTTTTGCAACCCATTTTGGAGTTGGCCGGTATTGCAACATAACCAGAGCAAAAATATAGTCAAAAATTGCGGTAATAAAGATGTTTTAGGCATGAAAAATTATCCAAAATGTTTTCTGTATCATAACTTTACTAAACAATATTCAAACTTTGAAAACAAAAGTAAACGGTATCCTACTGAATCAAACTTACAAAAAAGGAAAAAAAATATAATAGAAGCTCTGGATTTAAGATTCAGAGCCATTTCAGACTCTAAACAATATTCAAAGTTTGAACGGAACCCAACAGAAAAGTAAACTTTGAAAACGGAATCCAACTGAATAAAACTTTGAAGGCTCTACCTGGCGGATTTAGAGTTGGCCGGTTTTTAAAAACTCAGACGGGTGGATTTGGCCGATTTTGGAACACATCGGAATCTTATAACCCACAAAACGCAAGGATTGGGCCGGGTTTGTTATTATTTCTCGTTGCCTATAGGTGAGAATGTCAGTAAAGGACTTAAAAAATAAAAACAAGATTTTCTGAAAAATGAGGAGTTAGCCTGTTTTGCATCCAGACGACAAAATTCTATATTAGTATTTCTTCGTTATTATTGCCAATAAAAAAAACTTCAATGTCAAAGTTTTGTGGTCATGAGTGAATTTTGGTAAAATGCTATCAAAAATGCAGCAGCGTGCAGATTTCAGATATCAAAAAAATCAATCAAACAAAAAGTACGCAACAAATGGAAAACATCTTCATATTTCATTTTTCAAAAAAAAAAATTGTTCTCGTCTTGAAACCTACTTAGCCCCTATCAAATATATTGACTGATTTTCCAAAGTCATATTTTTCTGCAAATAAGTAATATTTGGATGAGAATTTTCTAGTTATTCATTGGCAGATATCGATTAGAGTTTTAGCAAGCCATTTGTATGGAAATCCGTCAGTTATGGGAGGTATTGAGACAAAAAAGTGCCTTGAATGAATTTTATGGAATGTAAACAAATCGTTTTCATCTATATGAAACTTAAAAAACAATCTGCTCTGATAGATAAACCAGATATTACGATGTGGAGAAGATACTATTTACGCAATATTAAACAATACCGAAACGAAGATCAACTCATTCATTATCTGTACGAAACGTGGATAAACGAAAGATATACTGTATCTCATTATTGGCAGGACAGCAACATTAAGAGCAGGAGGTGAGCCTTCATCAAAGGATTGTCAATGGGTTTTAATTCATTATCAGGCTAAAAAAATAATAATCGTTCATATAATTAGTTCATAAGGGATTGAACGAATGATATATTTCATTCCGCAGGGATCTACTATTGTTATGGACAACGCGAATTACCATTCTAGGTTACAAGAACATTTACCCACGAGCAATTGGAACGAAGGCACACTATTGGAGTTGATTAGCCCAAGAAGTAATATTTTTACGACTGATCCACTAAAAAATAACTTAATATTATCGTTCAAATCCACAAAGATATGTATAAAAAGTACATCGTTGACCAATTAGAACATTAGTACTTCGACTCCCATCGTATCACTGCGAGCTAAATCCCATAGAACTAATATGTACTCTAGTGACGGAGAATATATTTTGGAAAAATACAACATTCGAAATGGAAGATGTCCAGTTATTGTTTGAATATGCGGTCAGTGAACTGACCAGCGCCAATTGGAGAAAATGCATTGACCATATTATCACCGACAATATTTTTGAAGACTCGATTGATACAATTGTTATTGACCTCAATGAATATGATTGATCTTCTTCCGACTCTGATATAATATTGTTATTGTAAATACTGTATTGCACTTTCTAACATCAAACATTAAAAATAACTTCAACTGGTCGTTAATTCATACAAATAATTTTTTGTTAAAATTCAAGTCTGCTACATCATTCTTCTCTGATCCAATTATTTCTTGGTTAATTTTATATGACTTATGACTGCTGCTTCACGTTTTTAACTTCCAAAATACTATAATCGGTGAAAATACATTTCTTGCTATTTTTTCGGATATATTTTCAACTAATTATTAAGAAATAACATTATATAGCAATGAGTAAGGTTATTCTGGACTTTCACTGTCTAGAAAAGAACAAAGAAAAATTCAATGATCTGCAATTTTTAATCACGACGATTCAACTGTTAAAATCTACAGTCGGTTATCAAGTGTATAATGCGACAATCCCAAGGATACTTCTTATATATGCTATGGATAATTATGTTCATTAGCCTAGGGGTAATTTGGCAGTGTTCAGGTAAGCTTGTTAATTACAGTGCCAGGCCCCTCCGGTACAGCATTGTTAATTCTTATCGCAATTTCAATTGATCCATGCCACTAATTAAGGGTTTCCACACATTACGGATTTCTTTGCTAGCTTGACTGAAGACTTTGTTGTTCATAATATATGCACTTCTCTTTAAACTTTCTTCTATACCAGTCCCCTTCTTTATGGATGACTTCGGCTTCAGTTCATTTTATGTTGTGTTGGGTCGTCCAGACATGATCCGCTATCCCTGACATTGAAGTTTCTCCTCGTTGAGCGTTTCTCTTGTGTTCAGCGAGTCTAACGCTGAGTGGTCGCTTAGTTTCTCCAAGATAAGCTTCACCGCATTCACAAGGGATGCGGTAGATGCAGTTTTTGGAGTCAATGTCAACGTTACGTGGTCTCGTCTTCGTGAGATGGCTGCGAATAGTGTTACCTTACTTGAAACATGTCCGTATTTTGTATTTCTACCCAATTCGCTTCATTCTTTCCGATAGACCTCTAACATACGGAATGCACAGGATGGCTTGTGTAGGCTCGTCTGGTTTCTTGTTCTTATCCCCCCTGCGGGCTAGAACCTCTTCTATATGTTTTTTGGGGTACCCATTTCGTCGCAGATCTTTCTTGATATTGTCCAATTCGATGGTAAGACTTGTATCTGTGTTACATAGGTTGTAGGCACGGTCCACCAGCGATCGAACAACTCCTCTCTTTGTAGCACAATGATGATTCGATTCGAAGTTCAGGTATTGTCCGGTGTGAGTCGGCTTTCTGTATACTGATGTTAGGCACTTATCATTGTTCTTTTGAACTTTCACGTCTAGAATAGGTAAACCGTCTTGGGTCTCCTTTTCCATCGTGAAGTTTATGGACTTTCTGATGTTATTCAGATGTTCCAAAAAGACGTCAAAGTTCCTCGTCTCCGTGGTTCCATATGACCAACGTGTCGTCAACATATCTCAACCACATCTGAGGTTTCTTATGGGCTGTCTCTGCAGCAAAAGTTTCAAACCATTCCATATAGATGTTTGCTACCAAGGGCGATAATAGGGATCCCATCGGTAGTCCGTCTTCCTGGGAGAAAAAGCGGTCTTTTTGCAATACCTCGACGTTTGTGAAGACCTCCAGGTACTTTCTAGAGATCCTTGAAGGGGTCAGAGTAGTACAAGGATACCAATTCGTCAGTTTTGACGTGGAAAGTCTCTACACTAACGTCCCGGTAGAAGAGACCTTGCAATTTATTCGGAAAAATCTGCAAGAAGACACCGAGCTGGAGAACAGGACGAACCTACCAGTACGTGGCATTATGGACCTGCTAGAATGTTGCCTGCGAAATTATTACTTTCAAGAAAAAGACCGCTTTTTCTCCCATGAAGACGGACTACCGATGGGATCCCCATTATCGCCTTTGGTAGCAAACACCTATATGGAATGATTTGAAACTTTTGCTACAGAGACAGCCCATAAGAAACCTCATATGTGGTTGAGATATGTTGACGACACGTTTGTCATATGGAACCACGGAGACGAGGACCTTGACGTCTTTTTGGAACATCTGAATAACATCAGAAAGTCCATAAACTTCACGATGGAAAAGGAGACGCAAGACGGTTTACCTATTCTAGACGTGAAAGTTCAAAAGAACAATGACAAGTGCCAAACATCAGTATACAGAAAGCCGACTCACACCGGACAATACCTGAACTTCGAATCGAATCATCATTGTGCTACAAAGAGAGGAGTTGTTCGATCGCTGGTGGACCGTGCCTACAACCTATGTAACACAGATACAAGTCTTACCATCGAATTGGACAATATCAAGAAAGATCTGCGACGAAATGGGTACCCCAAAAAACATATAGAAGAGGTTCTATCCCGCAGGGGGGATAAGAACAAGAAACCAGACGAGCCGACACAAGCCACCCTGTGCGTTCCGTATGTTAGAGGTCTATCGGAAAGAATAAAGCGAATTGGGTCGAAATACAAAATACGGACATGTTTCAAGTCAGGTAACACTATTCGCAGCCATCTCACGAAGACGAGACCACGTAACGTTGACATTGACTCCAAAAACTGCATCTACCGCATCCCTTGTGAATGCGGTGAAGCTTATCTTGAAGAAACTAAGCGACCACTTAGTGTTAGACTCGCTGAACACAAGAGAAACGCTCAACGAGGAGAAACTTCAAAGTCAGGGATAGCGGATCATGTCTGGACGACCCAACACAACATAAAATCGACTGAAGCCGAAGTCATCCATAAAGAAGGGGACTGGTATAGAAGAAAGTTTAAAGAGAGTGCATATATTATGAGCAACAAAGTCTTCAGTCAAGCTAGCAAAGAAATCCGTAATGTGTGGAAACCCTTAATTAGTGGCATAGATCAATTGAAATTGTGATAAGAATTAACAATGCTGTACCGGAGGGGCCTGGCACTGTAATTAACAAGCTTACCTGAACACTGCCAAATTACCCCTAGACTAATGAACATAATTATCCATAGCATATATAAGAAGTATCCTTGAGATTGTCGCATTATACACTTGATAACAGTTGAATCGTCGTGATTAAAAATTGCAGAGAATTGAATTTTTCTTTGTTCTTTTCCAGACAATGAAAGTCCAGAATAACCTTACTCAAAGTGAAACATTGTCAACCACTTTCAAACAAATTATATAGCAATGTTTGACGTAAACCTAAATAATTTCATAGAATATGTACCGTTATATTTTCAAAGAGAAATTATACCTCAAGATACACCTCTGAAAGATGTCTGGTTTGAATTTTGAATCACTTAACAATGGAATAGTTATTGTGTCGGGTGGCGCTACCTAGCGAATGAAAAAAAAACAGTTGTTTGCTGTTTTCGTAAACGATCTTGTTAGACTGAGCCACCCTCTAGCCGGAATGAATGACTCTTCATGTTCGTGAGAAGAAAAACAAATGCGATCATCGCTGACTGAGGCGATATGGAACGTGCCGATAGCGAGATTGACGAAGAGATACCTAGAGGCCCTTGAGCATCACGCACTTATTCGTAGGCGTTGGTCGTCTGAATATTTGGTTATACATATCTAATGATAATTAAAGTATTGTTATTTGGATATCAATATACAAGTTGTGAATGAGTGTTAGTGTTTGTCTTACAATCTACTGCAAAATTTGCACGAACCTTCCTGTATGGATATTGTATACTAATGAGGATTTATCACTCCCCGCCTTCAATTTACGGACTATAGTAGACACCTCACACATTCTCAGGAGATAAAGTATCGGAAGGTTAAATCAGCACATTAAATCCAGACTTACTGGTGCCATTACGATAACATGGCATGTTGTATTGGTTTCTTTATTTAACGTTGGTGTAATCTTTATTCACATTTCTGTTAATCCGCTGCTTTGATTCAACAACCGACTCATTATTTTCAGTAGAATTTTGGAAATTATTGATACCTGTCAGTTCAACTACAATCAGGAACCTAAGTGAGTGGATAAACATAAGTGTACCTAGTGAATGTTCGTTCTTATCATCAAATGCAACTATATAACAACTATAGGTAGGTCTATACGCAGATTTCCGTTATTTTCAGCAAACGTGTTTGAGATTCATTTTTGTTGTTATGATGTTTATCTACTGCTTGGATTCGATGTTGTGGTGTTGTGGAAGAAGGTAGTGTTATTTGAAGAAGAGAAGCTGACCGTTAGAACATTTGAGGTATTATTAATTCTTCTTTATTTGTAATCATGATCCTTCCTTAATAAACCAATTTTATTAATACGAGGCTCTCTTCTGGTTGTTATGCATTGAGAGGTGTATCGAATGAATTTTCAGCTTCCAAACCTGTGTACCATTCTCTTATATAATAATATATAGTTTTGTGGGTAAAAATCATATACATAAAATGGAATATCCGAATTTTGAAACATTAATAAAGCGAGGGTCTCTAACGCAAGTAGCCTGTGCGTGATATTTTAGATTTATTCAATTTAATTTTTTTTTGCATTTTATTAGTTGAACCTATCTTATAGATACAATTATGAATGAATGTGAAAAAAATATGAATCAAATAAAGATAAAATTATGTGTGAGAAATAGATTTTTACAGTTAATAAAGTGTAAAAACAATATTATAGATGTCCACAGAAAATTCTAAACATAAAGTATATAGTATAATAAAAAGTATAAAGCGAATTGTGGATAAAATGTGGTCAAATCAAGACTATAGATGAAAATGTTGGTAAAATTCAGACAGATTTATACATAGAACATAGAGTCACCTTAATAGTATAAATAAAATCATAGATAAAATGTAAAAGGAGATATTTGTACAGTAAAGTTATATATTATAAAATTGTGGATAATTTGTTAAAAAAAAACATTTCATTTGAACATAGGTTAAAATCAAGAGTATGGATAAAATTTTAGATAAAATGTAGGAAATATAAACTTTGTTAATATTTAAGACTGCATATCTATCATTTTGATTAGTTTATCTATTGGATATTCGGCAATAAATTTGTTTATTTTTTTTTAAATTGATAAAGATTATCTGTTTCTCTCCTATACAGTGTGTCTCACTTCTAATGGAAACACCCCCGTATCTTCCGTAATAATTGAGGTTGAATGATGAAACTCTCAGGACTGATGGATATGGATATGGAGGGGGCAAAATAGGCTAAAAATTCCTTCAGATTTGTGATCAGAACCACCAACTTACTACAGATACACTTTTTCTCTGAAAAAATTTCAGTCCTGAAAAATCCGAATTTGTCTCACTTCTCATGGAAACGCCCCCGCATTTTCCGTAATTTTATACGTAGAACCCTGAACTTTGCAGGATCCATAGATACACTAGAAATGAACTTACTGCACAAAACGGGTCATCCTACATGATGTGCACTGCACGCCAGCAGCGATGGAAAAATGGGTGGTTCCTTCGCTGCTGGCGTGCAGTGTATATTACGTAAATTGACCATTCCCGTGCAGTAAGTTCATTTCCAGTATATCTATCGATACTGGAAATTTCATGGTTCTATATAAAAAATTACGGAAGATACGGGGGTGTTTCCATGAGAAGTGAGACAAATTCGGATTTTTCAGAACTGAAATTTTTTCAGGGAAAACGTGTCTGTAGTAAGTTGGTGGTCCTGATCACGAATCTGTAGGAATTTTGAGCCTATTCTGCCCCCTAGTATGTTTTACCGTAAAAATGGGTAGTTCCATCGCGAGTGGCGGGCAGTGTATAACACTTAGGCCAACCCCATTCAGGTGGTAGGTGCATTTTGAGCATTTCCATCAGTCCTGAGAGTTTCATCATTTTACCTCTATTGTTACGGAAGATACGTGGGTGTTTCCATGAGAAGTGAGACACACTGTATTCTGGTAGAATTTCAAACATTCTTGGTGCAAGTTACGTAAAACTGCGTTGACCAATTATTTTCGAAGAAAATGGAGTGTATTTTGTTTCCTCGTGTTATATGTATGTGTGAATGTTTGTAGCTCCGATTTATTCTTGAATTGATTTATCACGATGGAGCAGTAAAATAATAGTTTTATATCGAAAACCTGTGCTTCCACGTACAGATCATTAGATGGATATGTATATGGTTTCCACATTATCATTTTTAGAAATTTTTTTTGGATTATATTAATTTTTTTCAAATGTATATTCATTGCTCCACCCCACCCTAAGATTCCATAATTTAGTCGAGAACCAACTAGTGCATGATAGACCATACTGAGTTTATCTCTTTCTAAAATGTCTCTCAAAAGTTTGAATTTAAAAATTAAATACCTGAGAATTCTGGTAATATTTTCTATATGTTTATCCCATCTCAAGTGTTTGTCTATGGTTATGTCCAAATATTTAATACTGTCTGTTCCTTTGATTTTATGATGTTCATTTATTTTCAGAGTGTCGTAGTCTGGCAAGTTTCTATTCATGCAAGTAAATGTAATGAATTTAGTTTTTTCGAAGTTTATTGTTACTAAGTTATGGTCCATCCAATTTTTTATGATTTTCAGGTCAGTTTCTGCTAAATGTATGAGTTCCCTCCAACTATTAGCTTGATATAGAATGGCTGTATCGTCAGCAAAACTTATTATCTATCCATTGAATCATATGTGCGGTATGGAATAGCTTTTGGGGAGTTTACTGCCGTTGACGATTTCAGAATGTTCTAATTTTACAGAAGCGTGCTCTAAGATATTTATGCAAAGCAAAGTATCGGGATTCATGTCGACCTCTGTTCCTAAAACACAAAATATAAAATAATATCGACAGAATATCGATTTTCTGCATCATTTTTTCATTATACAGCATGTTATCGTTTGCTTTTTTACAGTTTTCAGTTTCTGAAACATCTGTTTGCATTTATTTTCGTCATCTTTTCTCTTCTTGACGTGTAATTTTTCATTATTTTTCCTGGTTCATTTCAGATTGCTCGTTGGTATAAACGAAATTACGGGTACCAGAAAAATATCAAATACACATTTGGCTTGAGTATCCAACGTTCGTCACGTTTTGGTCCTGAATTTCGTCACAATTATTTGACTACTAATTTTAAATGAACTCAATTTTTTTCTTTGATTATGCATCTCGATTTTATTCAAACACCGTTTAATAAAAACTTGCTCTTGGCCTTTATTTATTCTACATTCTACATTTATCGTGACCCAAATTTCGACACCTGATAATATTACAAATGTCAATCCATTTCACTACCTATAACCTGTAATGCTGACACATATCGAACATTGATTCCAAATATGTTAACCCGCAATTAACTTACCATTTAGTAATTTGAATGCTGTCAACACCACTGTCGGCAAGCAACTGTTTTAACTGTTATGATCATATTCTTGAAGTTGTCATGAAGTTAGAAGAAATAACAAGTGTTGTTGCTGGATGTTTGAGGAATTATTTGAAGTCAGAAAATTTTATATTAGGTGATACTTTACACAATGAGAAAACTTTCAATACTGACGAAATCAGGTCAGCGGCGAAAATAGGGACACTTAACTCAATTTGTAAAGAAGAGGTTGTTATCTCCCTATTCATGTGGGCAATAAATAACTCCGAAACCAAACTTTGATTAAATATAATGAAAAACTAAGGGTGAGTATAAGATTAAAATTGAGATGTTTTCAAAACAACAACGTTGACCCAGTAAAGACAAATCGATCTCAGAGATGTTAGTGGACCTTACATTCATGTTTCACGTCACTCCTGTGAGTCGAGTTGCGACTCGTATCGACATCTCCAGATCTTCTATTTCTGGCGCTTTTGGTCGTTTTTTGCTTCACATTGTGATTCCAAATATGACTCAAAGTTAGTTGATTGTGACGTTTTATTGCACATCTAAATTGGAGTCATATTGAGGTAACATTATAATCACAATGTGAAGTTGAGTAAATCATCCACATGTTCTCAATGCGAGGTGCTTTTCGATTCTTTTTGCGTAACACATTCCGATTGATGAAGATATCAAATGAGAAGACTAGAGAACTCGAATCTCGTTCACATATACCAACTGAAGGTGTCACAAGAATTCTCAATTATACTTGAAAGGGAATTTCTTTCTGAGTGAGTTTACACTGCACTAGGAACTACATAGGACTCGCATTCCATACATTGTGTTCATAAAATAACCCACCCCTGTTAACTTTTGAACGCATCGAAGTTTGTTTTTGATTCAATAGAAAAAATATTGAGCAGTGCAGAAAGGACCAGGAGGAGGGATATACAACAGGAGGAGGGATATACTTTATGGAAACACTGCAGTGTCATCTTGAAATATTCTGATGAAAACAAATTTTTCAACACGTAATTCCTATTCCAGGTTGTTTTTTGAACTCTTGGTAGTGTTCAATGTTAGGTTGTGTACTTTACTTTCACTTTAATAGATTGGGTATATGCCTGAGGTTGATGTTACTTTATTTAAAAAAGTTGTTATTTCGGAAAAGAGCACTTGAACTACTCTCATATTTTTCGAAAAAATATGACTGAGTTTTGACCACCTATCTCTGTCAGGTTCATAGAAAAAAAATAGTATAAGGAATATACAAAATATTACTATTAACAAAACTTTAATTATAGCAATAAATGAAAAAATTCTGGGGATAAACTCAAAATTCCAAACAAGAAATAAACTTAGTGTTCACTTCCCGGACACTTTTTCTTTGGGAAAGTAGCACTTCCCGGCCTAGTCCGGGAATCCGGGAAGTGCTCGAATTGTAATCAAATATTAATATAAATAAGATTTATAATGTTTCTGCTGGTACCTATCTTCTGTTCAAATTTCAATATATAATACAAATAAGAACTGAAATGTTCGAAATATTCAAACTTGGAATCGTTTCATCCGGTTAACAGATGGGTGAAAGTCGACCTCTCTTCGTCTCTTAGACTAAATGCGTCTCATTGATTTGTTATTCTACATGGTTGCCGAAAAAATAGTGTACGCAACACGTCCGAAAACAGTTTTTTTGGACTCGTAGACTTCCAGGACTCGCTAACGCTCGTCCTAGAATTTGGTCTACTCGTCCAAAAAAACAGTATTTTCCGGACTTGTTACGTAAATTACTATTACGAATTTTACCGTTTGCTGGACATTCTCAAATCCTTTGTTTTTTGTTTTCTTCTTTCCTCTTGATTGATAACTTGTGATCATTATTCTTACGAGTGCAGAAATACCACTGACAGATGCTTCCATTGCAAGAGTAGCCTCCTCTGATAAAACAATCTTTCTATTGACCACGAATTACTTGTGACAAAGTTTTAAAGTTCATCATCCTTCTAGTAATGGTTTGTTTTTCTGGAATATGTCAGTTTTTCTGTCAATAGATTTAGCGATTTCTCAGTACCCTGTTTTTTTCTTCATGTCATCTTTCGGTAATACTAGACTGCAATTAAAAAAAAAGATTAGATGCACAGTTTGGAGCTGAATCTTCGTTATGTTTCAAGAAGTAAATTTAATATGACACATGCTTATAATAATAATGATAGGTACATAACTAACTATAATTATGTATTGACTATATGATCCGTCTTTCAACAGAGTAATTTCCGGGAGGTTAGGCACTATCAGGAAATTTCCTTTTTTCACGGAGAATGTTGTACTCGAAGACACAAAATGAATGACGGATGATGAATGAAGATTGTAAGAATAAATAATAATCGAATTTCGAAAGTGATGGGATTGGCTAAAATTCAACAGAACCAGCTCTGATATTTCAGTTCTGCCAACATAAAATCGGAGATTAATGGTAGCGTCCTATAGGGTTCCATTTTGATCTCAAGAAGTGATATCTAATTATTTTATGAGGTCTGTGGTAATTACTCACAAATTGGCATCACTGTTCATATCTACGATGTGCGCTCAGTTGGTGCGCGTCATACCTTCCAGTGGTGGCGTGTGTGTAAATTTCTAGGAGACAACAAGGTAATGTCTCAGAAACATCTCCAACAATGTTTTATATACAGTGATTTAGTGTACGCGAATAGCTTCCAAACAAAGGGCTGAAAAAAAACGTAAAATACGCCTTTTGTGATGTCCCACAATCATCCTGAAAATGGCCGCAATTTGCATTTGTTGTAACATAGACACGTACTATTCATGCATGTATGAAAAGAACATTGCAGTACTTTCAACATATCTGAGTTGTTTTTGTGTTCAAAATGAGAACATTATACGAAATATGAATGCTTCAATTTTGAAAAATTTCTTTCGTAAGTTGGCAACTAATTCAATAAATTTGTTCCATCAATATCTCAAGCTTAATATTTTCATTATTTTCAGTTTCAGGCTTTGGATAGTAGAATATCAGAAAACATGATCAAAATGCAGTGTGGTTGTAATGCCGCCTATTATGGCCCATCCTTCACAACGGCCTGTCCTGGAAGCAGTTTCTTCTTCTTTATGTCTCTGGTGGACGCAATCATCAGAAACATGTGCGACGTGAACGACCCTTGTAACCGAGTTCGTCCAATAACTCAGCCCGATTTTGAATATGACTATATAGTTGTGGGAGGTGGAAGTGGGGGAGCCACAGTCGCGGGAAGACTAGCGGAAGCAAGAACCGGAAAGGTATGAAATTCAGTTACCCCACAGAAATATATATCATATACTTACTCTATACTCTATACTTACCGCCAATTTTCACGGCGAAAAGCATGCCGCGTATGCGGCCCGTTTACGATGTGCGCATGCGCGTCATCAGTGTAGTTTGGGTAGATCGTTGCCAAGTTTGAAAATAATTTGGTGTTCCAATTCAGAGTTTTTTGTTATGAGGCAATAAAACACATGTCATTTGAAAGAGAGAAATTTGACACTGCATTTAGGACTTTTTAAAACCGAAAAGAAACTTTCATAGATAGATTACTCCGAATTTTAGGCGCGAAAGAAATTTATTTAAAACAATAATGTACCCTATGCTACTGTAATTATAATGACCGTGCAACAGTGCTTTTTCATCAACAGGAAGACTTGTCACTAAGATCTGTCACTTTTGTCAGAGACAGAGTCGGTTTTTAAAATTTCAGATTTTGTCTTGTGGTTTTATGTGGTGTTTGTTGTCATTGGTTATTCTTTCATCTTTCGTGAATTTGCATTAATCTTGTTCCTTCAAAGACAATTTCTAGTAAAGCCGTTTCTTCCTAAAAATAAACAATGAACTGTTTAGTGCTGTGTAGAGGAAAAATACCTGAAATAAATCATTTTTGGTAAATTATGAAATTTTTGGAAGCTCAAAATAGCTTAAATATTGCTTTAGCTTGACAAAAATGACATGATTATTGGTTATTGTTTTTAAGAAGAGACCCCATCAGAACATTTGAGTGATAAAATTGTAATTTGTGGCATACATTTTCCTCATGAAGATTCATGTGAAAACGACACTAGAATAATTTGAAACCTAGTGCAGTGCCAATACTGTGTCAACGTAAGCATGCATGGCGAAAAATACAACTTTCTACCACACCGCTTATATTATGAGTTCTAGATTCCTACAAAAAGTACTAAACATACACAGAATCGCCTCAGAAAATGAATGTTAATATGGAAGTGCTTTTCTTTGATGGTAAGGAAAATGCTTCTGGCCTCACTATTTTATGCACCCCCATTGTGGAAATTGCACTAAAGTAAAACAACCAGAAATACTCGTAGAAATAGCATGTTAATCTCTTCAAATGATTTAAATTAAATGCAGTTGCGTATTTTGACATGAATGGTTCTAGAAAAAAAACTCGAGCTTCCAAGCATCCAATTTTATAAATCCAATTTGAGTTGAAATTAATCATGATATTAGCTGAGGTAAATTTTCATAGTTTTTTCAATCATTTTTTCGGAAATTTTCAAGTGACATGATTTGTTTGCATTTTCCAGCTCTATCCATTGCACTATTAAAAATTTCATTTCAGTCATCGGTACGGTTTTAATTCGTGTTTTTTTCTTTTCGGAAAATTGCCCGGGAAATCGTTATGCAATTTCCGATCCTTCTCAAAATCTATACAGACCCTCATTGCATATTGACGCATATCTCAAAAAATCAATCAAGTCAAACAAACAAAACCCTGAACCTTTCTCATTGAATTTATGAAAAACTAATGAAGACCACGGGTGTGAAAGCAGCAACGGTTTTTCCAGCAACGGTTTTTTTTCTTTTTTTTTTCGCTTCAAGTATAACCGTTGCTCCAGGTTTTTCGACGGAAATGAACCGTTGTGAATCTGCTGAATATGTTCCATGGGGTTAAATAATTTGTGAATAAAAAACTACCCCTCCACACCCCTCTAAATTAGAAAAATCTTGAAACAGTTGAATTACCCGTTGCTCGAGGTATTTTGACGGAAATGCATTATTCAACAGCTACTGAACACGCTCTGTAGGGTGAAATAATTTTTGAATCGAAAACTACCCCTCAACAACCCTTTGAAGTTGAAATATCCTGAAACTACGAGAAAAATGGCGAGCAGTTCAGACGTGTGATCGTCGGCTCCCGCATGTAAACGCTGTAAATCAAGAGTATTAAACGGAATAAAGTGTAGAAACTGTCCAAATGTTTTCCATATAAGTTTTTCTAACTACGCGAAAGTAAAGTTCACCGAAGATAAATCAGAAGTGATATGTTGTGAAAAGACCACGGGCAGCAACGAAGATTCCGACAACGATTTTTACGACGCCATTCAAGAATCGGCCGACACCGAAACAAAAGTACACATTCATATGATCTACATTCTTAAACAAAAAGACATAATAATCCAAGAGCTTCGCGAAAAGATAGATTTGCTCTACCAACAAATTAACGTATTGCAAAGGATACCAAACGACCAGTATCTATCAAGATATATCCAGAAAAAAACGGCTAACATAAACTCAGGGTCAACAGCAAAAACGACTGTCACAAAAAAGCATAACAATGAAAAAGAAACAGAAAGGTTAAGCCAGGCGAACGAAAACAAAACAAGCCAAAAAGCAGGGAATTCCCAAATAAACAAAGAAACGGTAGCGCTAGAACTCATGAATGTACAGACGCAGCTGAAATACTCCGAAATCGTGAATTTGACAAAAAACGAGAATGAAAATAATAACTCGGCACCAACAACAAATGAAATATCTGAGAAAACAGATGAATGGAGAAAGGTACAACATAAAAAAAACAACCGGAGATGAAAAATAGTAGTCGGAAACAATAAAGATACCTCGACAAAGGGAGTAAAAAAACTCCTAGAACTGCATGTATCAAGAATTGACCGAACAACATCTGCCGATACACTGGTGGCTGAACTCAGAGAACATTTTCCCGAGGCCAGGTGCGAATCAATAACTCCGAGGCATCCCAGCATCTACTCCTCTTTCAAAGTTACCATTCACGATGACAACTTCCGAACAGCCATGAATCCGAAGATATGGCCTGATGGCGCGTGCATCAGTAAGTTTTTTCGAAAACAAACGTAAGCAACTCAAATAATCTAACATTTTTCAATCCTGACATATATGTTTTGAATGTGCAAAGCCTAAATCAAAAATCAATTGACCTTTTGGAACTTGAAATTAGTGACCTCGACTTGAATTTTATTTATTTGACAGAGACACATTGTAATAGGCTCTCGCTGGAGAGTAGACACATTAGAGGTTTCCAACTTAGTAGTTATTATTGTAGAACTTTATACCAAAAAGGTGGTGTTGCTATTTTTTCAAAAAAAGACTTGAACTTTGAAAAACTTTCTCTAGAGAAATACTGCACCGACAAGCACATAGAAATTTGCGGTCTTTCAGTCCGCATCAACAATATTAGAACTGTATTATTAACATGTTACAGGTCGCCAGATGGCGATCTACATGTAATTTTTAGAAATATCGTCTCTGTTTTAGAGTCAGTTTACAAACCAGCAATCAATATTATTTTGACTGGAGATTTCAATCTCGACTCATCCAGCAATTCACGTAACAAAAATGATTTTGTTAAACTATGCGATATTATGAAAGGATTCAATTTACATCCCAAAATCAATTGGCCAACTAGAGTAACGTCATATTCATCCACCGTGATAGACCATTGCTTCACAAATATACCACATCCTCTAATATGTGTGCTTGACAATGAGATTTCCGATCACAGGTCAATCCTCATCGAATCCAAAGAAAAATATATGTCTAGGAACGGTAATACTTCCCAGACAAGAAGGAGCTTTAGTGAACACCACCTCGCTTTATTTTTGAACGCATTGAAACGAGAGGCATGGTTCGAATTATATAAAGAAACTGACATTAACAAAGCGTTCGACAGCTTCTACAAAACATATCGGTTTCATTTTGAAGAATATTTTCCAGCCAGAGAATTCTATAATCAGACAAGAAATAACAAAAATTGGGTTACAAACGAAATTAAAATATCAAGCAGCAAACTAAAGAATCTTTTTATGTTGAAATCTAGCTCTCCGCATTTAACAGAGCAGTACAAAGCTCAAAAAAGCAACACGAACTCCTTATCAAAAATACCAAGAAATCATATTTTCAAAAAAAAATAATCAGCTCTCAAGGTACTTGCAAAGCCACTTGGGAAGTAGTAAATGTATCTAACCGAAAAAGACAACAAAAAAACATAAATATACTACAGAATGGTCATATTATTGACAATCCCATTCAGGTGGCAAATGCTTTAAACAGCTTCTTCATCAATGCGACAACTGATCTAACGAAAAAAATACCAGCTACTCATTATCAAGTTTATGAGGCAAAAAGAACTCAAAAAAATTCAATATTCCTAAAACCTTTTTCCGAATATGAGCTTCTCTCTCTTTTGAAGCACAAATTAAAAAATCGTCAGGCTTCGATGAAATTCCAGCATTTTTACTGAAGAAATCAATTGAATACATTATTGATCCCGTTACCTTTCTAGTTAATCTTTCATTTGGAATGGGCGAGTTTCCACAATCTCTAAAGATGGGGAAGATCGTACCACTGCATAAAAAATCGGACAGACAAGACATAGAGAATTATAGACCTGTGACAGTACCCTCTAGTCTGTCAATAATTTTCATCTGAACCCACATACTGTGCCACAGGGGTACCACAAGGATCCGCACTGGGTCCAGTCTTGTTCCTGTTGTACATTAACGAAATTGATAAGATAACTGATTTTTTTTTTACCATTTACGCAGATGACACCTCTCTAATAATTTCAGATAAAAATGACGACACCCTTACGTCAAAATGTGACAGTGTGTTGAATAACATCTCCCAGTGGTGTGTGTCAAATGAACTCTTTTTCAATGTAAAAAAAACTCAGTTGGTCCGCTTCCACAATCGACAAAACATGTCCTCAAATGGAGGTTCAATTAAACGGCTCAGCTATACAGAATACTAAAACCACAAAATTTCTCAGTATTACGATAGATGAAAACCTTGATTGGAGGGGTCATTGTCAAGCAATCATAAGCAAACTAAACTCTCTGAGTTATATGCTCAGGGCCTTGAAGCTAATTCTCCTGCAAAATCAGATACTTCTTGTATATCATAGCTTGGCAGCATCAACGTTGAGGTACGGTATATGCTTGTGGGGCTACTCTACGTTGTCCAACGATGTATTTATCGCACAAAAAAAAATTATAATAATAATTGCAGGAATGAAACAAAATGAAACATGCAGAGAAATATTTAGAGAGCTACGTGTTTTGACCGTACCGTCTCTCCTGATAATGGAACTTGGCCTCTATATATTCAATAATAAATTTCTTTTCACAGAAATAAAAAACATTCATTCAAAACAAACTAGACAAAAAAATAATTATTATGTGCCTTATTGTAAGTACAAAATGACAACAAACCCTCCTTCACACCTTGGCCTGCAAATTTTTAACAGGCTACCGTGCAGAATAAAACACAAAAAATGTAACTCTCATGAGTTCAAAAAAAATCTGCAAGAATTTTTACTAGAGAAAAGTTTTTATTCACTGTCCGAATTTTATACCGAATGTTCAGGTACTTTGTGTACCTGTGTTTAATCTATTATTTTATCTATTATTTAATTAGCTATTAAGCTTTAGGTTAAGTTAGGTTAAGTTTCAACATTTGACCATTCTTATACAAATTAACATTTGTCTATAATGAAAATAAATGCTACTTACTTACTTAAACAGTTTATAAACTCGTTGCTCGATTTTTTTTTGACAAAAATGAATTATTCTACAGCTACTGAACACGCTCTATCGGGTGAAATAATTTGTGAATCAGAAACTACCCTCAACAACCCTCCGAAGTGGAAAAATCCTCAAACGGGAAATCGAATTTTCTTATCAAACAGTAAAGGAGAAGTGATTTGCAACATTTTGACAAAATCTGTTAGTGCTCCGACGACGACTTCACTCATAAGTCGAATTTTTAAAATAAGTGCTAAATGCACCACCTGGCTCCCCCGATAGTAGGGTTGAAAAATCCACCCCGGGATCCCAACGGAGGTCAACAATTCTCTAACGGAATGATCCTTTTACAATAAAAAATGGACAGTCAAAATCTGTGTATGCTATAACCAATTTGAAATGAATATTCAAAATTTTATGGTTGGAAATTTCAACCCTGAATCCCATTATTCAGTACTTCACGAAAATTGCATATTCAAAATATCCAACCCTAGTCCAAAAGCGAAATTATTTTATTACAATACCTTAATTTGCCGGAAGTCATTTTACGCTACAACCGCATTATTCACCCACCCACTTTCAACCCTGTCGTCAGTAAAGTTATGCAAAAGGTCCACATACTCTATTTTGTAGATATTTGTTATTATTTATCATAATAGCCCTCTTTTGGTGTCTCCGGGGTGTCTCCGGAGATTTCGGCTGCTATCTTTGGCCGCTCTTTTCACACCGGGCAGATCTTTGATGGTTTCTGAATTACAAGTGATGGTTTCTGAATTACAATTGACGCTTTCTGAATAACAATTCACTAATCTGAAATTCAAGTTACACTTTCTGAAATACAACTTGCTAATCTGAATTACATGTTACGGTTTCTGAAATACAATTTACTAATCTGAATTACATGTAACGGTTTCTGAAATACAATTAACAATTCTGAATTACAAGTTACGTTTTCTGAATTACATTTCACTAATCTGAATTACAAGTTATACTTTCTGAATTACATATGAAAAAGGTGTAGTGAAGAAATGCGTAAATAGTACGTATTGTATGAAAAACTTTTATAAAAGTTTTTTCACGTTTATATCTTATCACTTCTGCTAGTAAAACTCATTTTGCAGTACAGTTCACGTCATTGGCAAAGATTTTTTTATATAATAGTATATCACTCATCATGAAATAGCCCAATCAGATCACACCAATTTTAAATAAATTCTGTTCAGATAAGTGAATAAAGAACAAGACCTGTTTATCCGAATTTAAATTTTTGTCCTCCATATTGGTTTTCGTTTTGTTGATTATCACTCATTCTTGCAATTCTTCATTATATAAATAAACAATAATTTCTCAATCGTTTGAATGAACTAATATTGATTTTTATCAGGAAAAACTCCATATTTGATAAAATTCTTATACAAATATTTTGACACAAGGCGATGAAACTACGGCAGACTGTTTTGTTCATGGAAAAATTGTAAGGAAGTATCAAATTTTATTGTCAGTAGTAATACCACAAGTGATTGAATTTATGTGATAAGTCTGTCGATTCATTTCTGAACGAAACTGAATTGCTTGATACAATTCAGTTGAGTTCAGAAATAAAAGACAGACTTATGAGATAAATTCAATCACGAGTGGAATTTTATTAGACTGTTTTACGAAGCATTAAAAGTATTATTATAAACATGAACAATCAATTCATCATAACCATAATCAATCAACTATAGTCACAAAAAATGTATTATAATTATCAATAATTTATTATATAGTTACGATGCGACTCATTTCGACGTTTTCGCCTACAATTATGATCTGTCAAAATGTCAAACTTTGCTTTGTCATCTATGGTTACATCGTTGAAAATACCAATGCTGACAGACCAATCAGAATCGAGAGACTGCTGGTTTTTTCGGGGGTAATCCCACGAGTGCTCACAATACTATCGATAGTAATTCTGTCAGAAATCAACGAGATCAAATTGCTTGGTAAAACCACGAGTCCTTTAGGACGAGTGGTGTTACCTCAAAGCAATTTGATCAAGTTTAAGATTTCTGACAGAATTATCGATAGTATTGTGAGCTTGGGTAGTATTTATTGAGATAATTTCGCGAACCAACAAAGTAAAAAAAGTTCCATTGTCGTGAACTCTTCAAAAGTTATAGATACTGACTGATAGACATGAAGTCTGTCAGACTGACATTTATATTAGTAGCAAGAAGATATTTTTGATGATTGTTCCTAATATTGCAGGAAAGGAGGGTTTCACAAGGCGAGTGAAATTACACTGTAAATATTGTTTCCATCAGATTACATGATCCAATATGGGTAGTGCGTTGTCATGCATATACATGTAAAGTTACATACCTCATGCAATATTATGTAAAGTCATCACATGACTTCAAATATATTCCATGTATTATCACTTAAATACTTATATTTCGGACGTCCATCATCTTAATGGTTGAAAGATTTCTATCTCTTTCAAATTTTTTCACAACGTTTCAATTGCTTGAATCCGCAATCGTCTTCTGGAGAATAGTGACAAAATCAGATGCTACGCGACCTTTTATAGGTCTATAATTGGGTGTAATTACGCGCGGTCTTGTGGCGCGCGTGGTTTCGCGCTTTTTCTCCCTCCAAAACGGTCCATGAGCGGATTCCATACGTTTTTAATTTCCACGCTTGTTTGACTGAAGGCACCATTGGCTTCTATGTAGGTGGTTTCCATAAATTTCTGTTTGAACCAATGTTCCTCTCTATGAAGAACACTAGCTTCGTCCCAGAGAATTCGGTGGTGTTTTGTCCAGGCGTGGTCAGCAATTCCCGATTTTGATGTTTCCCCTCGTTGAGTTCACTTTTTGTGTTCGGCTATTCTTACTGATAATGGTCTCTTGGTCTCTCCGATATAGTAAAGCAACTCTTGAAGTTGTATTTATTTCCGATCCTTCTGATCTTCTCGGACCGTTCATGGAACGTTTTGGAGGGAGAAAAAGCGCGAAAGCACGCGCGGCACAAGACCGCGCGTAATTACACTTAATTATAGACCTATAAAAGGTCGCGTAGCATCTGATTTTGTCACTATTCACCAGAAGACGATTGCGGATTCAAGCAATTGAAACGTTGTAAAAAATTTGAAAGAGATAGAAATCTTTCAACCATTAAGATGGTGGACGTCCGAAATATTAGTAATCAAGTTACTACATCGTCTAAAACATTCAAACAAACATCACTTAATTAATTTTCTCCATTTTTCCAGATTTAATGGGGATTTATACATGTTTGTTAAAGTATTTTTACCATTATATTCAATTAGTTTCAATTGACACACATGCTTTAGTACGTATTATTACGTAGGGAAAAATGCAATTTTTGTTTCAAATTAAACTTGGAATAACATGCAATTTTACACACCACAAATGTGATTTTCCACATATTTTCATGTGATTTTCCCCCTAACTACTTTTGTCTATTGTTTTCTAGTAGTGTCAACTAACTTCACATTCTGGGAAAACTTGTATCGTAATAATTTCAATAGAGAAAAAAAGTAAGAAAATTACCCATTTTTTTAACGTTGAGTGAATTGAAACATAGTGTACCTTGAAAAACAATCTATCATTTCTCTTTTCTACAGTTATAGCGAAATATTTGATAGATTAGATCAGATCTTGATTATGCCAGCAGATTCAGATCTTTTTTTGCCTCAAATGTAAAGGTTATACTTCGTCAGAGTTTGATATATACTACAATATTCCATAATAGTACAGAGGGGTGAGGAGAATCTGCAAAAAAGACGTAAAATCGAATTTAAAAATACTTTATTCATCATAACATATTGTTATGTATAGAAGAAAAATAAATAAAACTTCCAAATCATTTAAATATTGTACCTCTAACAATAATTCAACAAAACATCTTACTCTATACTTCAAATCTTTGAAATTAACTAAATAGTTTAGCTGACCTCATGAGATTGCCCACTCTCCGATATCATATTCTGGAATCAAATTGAGAAAATACTCAAAATCATCACTCAGTTGGTTTTGCGACAACGGAAGTTTCGATTCGATTTCCTATGAAAATATGGGTGTTATTCATAATACCTATTATGGAACCAACAATAAATGTTTGATATTTTTTCCTCAGTACCTATTGACTCACCTGATATACAATCTGGTGATAATTTGGCACCCACATACACAAATAAAAAATATTGCTTGTTTGTTTTTAAAACGTATCTTCGCCAGATGCCCAACGATGTTCATCCTACCAATATGAACTGTGAATGAGAATTGGGCCGAATGCCGGTAGGTGCGCAAAGCGATAGCGTCATGGAAATTTACTTTCAAACAAAGGAGAATTTACACTTTACCTGTAATATTCTGTAAATTGGCGTCATTTCGCTGTAACAATACGTTGTTTTACTGATTATCATATTCATTTGCAGTCATCATGTAAACCAGCGGAAATTACTCGTAATTAAGCATTGAATTACATGCTCACTGTAAAACACGGGAGAAATGGAGGACATTTAACTAATTTTACATTAAAATTTTGAATTACTTGTGGAATCAACTTATAATACTAGGAGAAGTATGTATATATTACATTTTGGAATGTATTTTCCATCCACTTTTTACTGTGTATCGCGATAATACAAGTTGTCTCTGATTTGTGATTGGTCAGATTACGTGAATATCTTAAGAAGAGTGGAATAGACGGGGGTAATACCACAAGTGCTCTCAATACTATCGATAGTAATTCTGTCAGAAATCAACGAGATCAAATTGCTTGGGAACACCACGAGTCTTTCAGGACGAGTGGTGTTACCTCAAAGCAATTTGATCGAGTTTAAGATTTCTGACAGAATTATCGATAGTATTGTGAGCATGAGTAGTATTTATTGAGATAATTTCACGAACCAACAATGTAAAAAAGGTACATTGTCGTAAATTCTTCAATAGAGTTAATGCCTGATAGACATGAAGTCTGTCAGACTGACATTCATATTAGTAGCCAGATGATATTAAGTTCTCCGTTGTTGTTTGAATACGTAGTTGCCATGACAAAGTGGTATTACCGTCTCGAAAGCTAGGAACTGCGTATTATCGAGGCATACGTCCCTTATTGGTCCTAATATTGCAGGAAAGGCGGGTTTCATACGGCGAATGAAATTATCACTTGTAATCTCCCAAGTGCTTGAATTATTGCCGGAAATTTTTCGAATACATGAATTTTTTGAAAATTACCCGAGTCGCGCAGCGACGAGGGTAATTTTCTTAAAAAATTCATGTACGAGATGAATTTCCTGCAATTAATTCAAGCACGCGGGGGATTCGGTAAGAAAATTTTACACCAAAATATATCCAACAATTCATAAGAAATAACTAACTATGGTTCACCTGAACTATTTATATGCATAGTACAAAAAAGATGCATGAAAATATTGATATGTAAAACACACTTAACAAAATTTCAATTTGATTTTTATAAATTTAATAAAAAAAAAAGTAAAAATGTTCTTTGAATTTCCTGCAATTAATTCAAGCACGCGGGGGATTCGGTAAGAAAATTTTACACCAAAATATATCCAACAATTCATAAGAAATAACTAACTATGGTTCACCTGAACTATTTATATGCATAGTACAAAAAAGATGCATGAAAATATTGATATGTAAAACACACTTAACAAAATTTCAATTTGATTTTTATAAATTTAATAAAAAAAAAAGTAAAAATGTTCTTGCTCCACTGGGAATTGAACTAGTGACCACACGACCACGAGGCGGACACTTTACCGACTCGCCACGGGGCCTTTGATATACATGTAGACAACTGGTGTATTGAAGTGTTTCTGAAATTTGATTTCAGAATTTGCAAATTCTGCGATTATCGTGAAGAAAATATTCAGACACATTCGAAATATTTAATAAATACATAAATATGAAATATTATCTCATTTCAAATGAAAAATACAATTCCATTTGTACATCAAAGCAAAATATAAACTATCCCCTGTCAAATATTTGACAGAAAAATTTCCACTTATTAATTTCGGCCAGGGTATCCAGGAGGATAAAAATTTCCGGAATTTTTTTGGGTTGCCATGGCATCTAAATAAGAACGGATGTTTTGGTTCTCTCTAAAAGTGAGGTGTGAAATTTTCAATGAAATTCTTTGTTTTTGGTTTCAATCTAAGTTATTCAGAAAATAATTTAGCCGTCTTCCACTTGACAAATAAATTTAAATAGAAAAAACTCTCAACACATGTTTCGCATTTTCCAAGCAGAATCGTGCTCAAAATATTTCGAGAATTTCAATAGATAACATTCATAGGTGTGATACATGAATATCGTCTTTCGGATATTTTCTTTTTGGTTAACTGAACTTTCGCACTCTGATGGTTCATACAATCTGTCTTCACATTGGGTTTTCATGCTATAGGTGCTGGTAGTCGAAGCAGGAATCGAAGAACCAACAGTCATGCAAGTACCTAGTATGGTTATGGCTTTCGGGACCAACCAAGAAGTGGATTGGGGATACAAAACTGAGCCAGAACCAGTTGCTTGTCGAGGTAATAATCGGACTCATCCAGTTATTCATTGTTACACTTTCTGTAAGCTCCAACCAGTTATTCCACTGCTCTAAATCTCACCAGGAATCCAAGATTCACAATATAATAAATTTTGGTAGTGGTTGTACCTTGAGAATAATTTACAAGTCATATGTTCTCAATGTTAGCGATTGGTTCATAGGACAAAAACTGTCAAAAGTCCTTATTATTCACGTTTATTTCTCTAGCTGAAGAGAACTGAAAAAAAATTCAACGCCATCTGAGAAAAAAAAGAAACTGTAGTTTATTTTTGTTAGATGATCTTCCAATCTTCCATTTTGTATGAGACAATTATACAGTGTGGAAAAAATAAATGGAATAAATAAATTCGTTATTTCAATTATTTTGCAAAGGATAACGCACACTTTGAAAGGGAAAGTGCCCCCCTGTCGAATTACCTGAATTTTTGATATGTTTTAGTCCAAATCATTCCAAACAAAAAGTCTATTTGGCATGCATTTTTCTTTAGTCTAGTTTTGACGCTACAGGTCGCTGAAAACTCATTTTTTCTCCATTGTTAAACAACTCAATTAATTATCCTGAATAATTTATACTATTCTGAGTAATCATTAATATGAGATACTGTTATTCATTAAAGGTGGCCAATTATACAGTTTGTTCCAGCTAGTTTGGTCAAATTAATACTTCAAGTTGAAGATGCGACAAAATATAACAAAAAGTGGTCTATTTCATTTCGATAGGGTTGTGTCGAATGAAGATGTAACTATATCTGATTATTTCATTGACGCTCAGGAAGTGTGGCGGAGAAACTCCTCTTGGCGGGTTAACCAGGCCCCCATTCGCACATTTAGTATAAGTATAATGTGGAGAAAATAATGGGCCATAACTCAATACATTAAATGTTACATATAACGTACCTATTGAACCTGGTACCGGACCCTAATAAAAACCCTCGAAACTTTGGGATCGTTTCCAAAGCCATCTACAGAAAAATGTTTTTTTTCCACATTGAAGGGATGCAATGTTTTCATATCATCCAGTCGTACCCCACAATTTCTAAAATACTCAAACAAGTTTTAAAATAAATCTGGATTATAACATTTTTATATAGTGCGTCAAAGTTTGATTTCTCAAGTTCTATTGTGATATCGATTTGAAAACGAAAGTTAACTAAACCACTAGACACATCTACATTCTATCTGACAGCCAGAGCGCTATAAAAGCTCTGAACTCAATACAGATAAAGTCTAAGCAAGTCGGGGAATGTCTTTAGAGCCTCAATGAACTGTCGAAACGCAACAAGGTTACACTTGTGTGGGTGCCCGGACATAGAGAAATTGAAAGCAATGAAAAAGCAGACCAACTTGCAAAGAACGCATCTGAAACACCATTCACAGGTCCAGAACCATCGTTTGGAATTAGCAAAACCCGATGAGGAAACCTAATCAATGAGTGGAAGAAATCAAATCAAAGGGCATCTATACAGCACAGCAATAGCACAGCAATGGTGAAGGACCTGAGCCAAACACTGACGGCTGACACACTCAACCTTAACAGATCTAAGATACGCACGATCACCGGCTTACTAACCGGACACTGCGGCCTACTAACCGGACACTGCGGCCTTAGGAAACACACCATGGGAATAAATTGAGAAACCGTGGACTGTAGACTCTGTGGTGACGAGGAGGAAACAGCCTCTCACATCATCTTCGAATGCGACACGCTGCTCAACAAGCGCAGCAGAATATTCGGACAGATCAACCTAGAAACAGGCATGAATTCAAAACACCTAGTAAATAGACTACTGAACCTGGTGAAACTAGGAACCACTGACGACAGAACAATACAATAGATCAGCTGGTCTCAGTGTTAAGGGAAACCTCAAGGTAAACCCGGTATCTCGCTCCAACCAACCAACCAACCAACCAACCAACCAACCAAACCATTATATCCTGTTGAACAAGACTTTATTGCCACACGTACAGAGCGATACGAAAAAAAATTGGGATGTAAGATGGAAGGTAATAATACACATATATTAGTAAATTCAAATATCTGCGTAACCTTCACTCACCTCTAAACTATTATTGATTGTCTCTGAATCGCTTGGATGTTACGAATTTTCGGTCGAAATGAGTCCATTTCCAGATGCATTCCGTGAAAATCCCTGACGTAACAATGATAGACTTAGAAAAGAATTGTAATGCCATTTTACAGATGGATTTGTAATATTTGTTTTACTTTCTTATGCCTTGAAATTATACAGGATGGTCGAAAAATATTTTTCTAAGGAACTATTCGAATATAAATTTAGCTTCCCTTTAAAGGGAACACTCCATATATTCTTCGACTATGTGACGTAGAATATGGTGTAGAATAGGACTGACTCAAAAACATTTTTTGAATGTAGATCCCTAAGGCGATTTGTAACCATTTTAGAATTTTCGAACTCTAATTGTAATGAGCTGGAACACACTGTTTAAATGACCAAATATAACAATACACTTTCAATACTTTTAATAACATCTCAAATTAATGCCTGTCTACATTTTGATTAATCAGAATAGTGATGATTATCCAGGATTACGTTTTGTGTTGTTTAACAACGAAGAACAAATGAGAGTTTTCAGAGTCCTCTAGCACCAAAACTAGCCTATAGAAAAAGTTGTGCCTATTAAAATTTTGGTTTGGAATGACTTGAACTATAACATATCAAAAATTCAGCCAATTCGATAGGGGGCCAATTTCCCTACTAAAGTGTGCGGTATCCTTTATAAAAACTCCAGAAACAGGTTAATTTCAGATTTTGAAATGACATCCTGCAATGTTAAAATTCAATCCCTACTTTCAATCGTCTCCGAGTGACAGTTACAAACTCCAAAGAAAAAGGTGTATGCGATATATCATTCAGGTTGCATTTGGATATACTGCTTGAGTTTCAAGAAAACCCACATACATCGAATCGACGAGAAGCCGCAATATTCGATCGATTCATCGAATATTAAAATGAAATAGAAGGAATCCCTACAAAATGATACCAGCTCAGGAGCTCATGAAAGATGATTTTGATCGAAGCACGTATTTTTGTGAACAAATGATATATGGAATCGTTGGATAACAATGTAAAACAATTGGAACATGATGCAGTGGACATGCTAATCTTCAAATTTGCTGCTACTGGTCAATGGAGAACCCTTACTGGATAAGAGAAGAAAATACACGCTACCCTAAAAAGGTTAATGTTTGAGCATTCCCTATGTTGCAATATAGCCTCTCATATGACGTCACCTCGATAACTTTCTTATGCTTTTGTATATCTATATCGTGCCCCGTATAGTGAAACCGTTAGTAGGCATGCGCTGACGTTATCAACAGGCCCATAATATCAGTCGATTGGGTCATCCTCTAAAAAAATGATCAATATCCTTGATGCAGGAATTTGTCCGTTTTTCAATGATGGCAATTTGGACTGGGATAATTATATAACAATGCTCCAAACTAAAGTTCTGTCAATTTTGGCAAACTTACATCGTGATCCAGCAAACCCAAACTTCCAACAAATGTGACATGGTTCTAGCAAGATAGAGTACTACCTCATTACCAAATCAATGTCCAGTAGTACCTACACCGAATATTCACGAATCGGTGGATAGGAAGGCGAGGATGGATTGAATGGTCAGCACGATCACATGATCTGAAGCTTTTTGACTTCTTCTCATAGGGATATGAGAAAAGTATGATATACAAAACAGAACTATTAGATTCAGTTAACGATAACACTTGTGATTAGATCGGTCACACCACAGATATTCCATAACGGTTGAAGACAGTTTTATTCAAGATAAGGATGTTGCCAAGTCGTTCGAGGCGAGCATTTTGAACATCTACATTGTCATTCATGTTACGTTTTGTTTTTCACGTTATCAGGAACTCAACGTATGAATTTATTTTACATTCCTAATTTTTAGAACAAATTCGAAAAATTAAATACTGTTGAATAGGGGATAAAGAGGCCTTTTGAATAGTAAATCACATGCCCCTACTTGCCACTCAAAAATTTGAACGTTGATTGTAGGGATGAAATTTTGTCACTTCTGGATGTCATTTCAAAATCTGAAATTGATGTTTCGGGATATTTTACAAATAATGTCCAACAATTGAAGTAATGAACTTATTCAATTTGGCTGCTCCACACTGTATACAGGGTGTTAGTGAATGAGTGCGACAAACTTCAGGAGGTGATTTTGCATGAAGAAATGATGACTTTTGTCTGCAAATGCTTTGTATTCTGAGATACGGGGTGTTAAAGTTTTTTTTAAAAACTGACTATTTATTTATTGCTCCGAAACCGGTAAAGATATGCAAATTAAATTTGGTGGGTTTTAACAGGTAGTTATTGCGCATTTTCTGACTTGCAATTAAGAATTTTATGTTCATCATTGGCGCGCATAAGGGTAATGATCTAATTTTTTTTTAAATTGGTACGCCATTGACATGTTTCAAATAACCAATCATTTTTGGATTCTTCGTTCTATTTGTGACAAAAATTCTCTATTGCATTTTTTTGTGAGGGGCGCCGTTTTTAAGCAAAGAAGTAAAACATCTAAACGCGTATTTTTAATTTCTTCAATACTTCATCAAGATCTAATACACTAATAAATAAATAGGCGCAAAGCTACAACAGATGTTCAAAATAACCTTACTCAGACGTGATACAAGATTCAACTCTTCGCCCCATTGATTGTATTATTCGCGCAAATATTCCTGGTGTATTTCTTATTATCTCACAGCCAGAATCGATTCCTCAGGTCTTCAATATTTTCGATGGAGGTGGAATAAACTAACGACTTAAGAGAACTCCAAATGCAAAAATCTATAGGATTTAAATCCGGCGATCGAGCAGGCCAATGTTCCGCAACCTCCCCTACCCATCCAACGATTTGGATATACTGTATCTAAGTGATTACTTACATTAATGCTTAATGCTTAAACGGGCTGGTGCACCATCATGCATGAACCATAAGTGTTGTCTTAGCTGTAGTGGGATTTCTTCAAAAAGAACATGTAACTCTTCCTGTAGGAAATGAAGGTAAGAGTCGCCTGTTAGTCGTTGTGGGAAGAAGTATGGACCGTCTAAAAGGTCATCAATTACCCCAGGCCATATAACTTTTGCTGAAAATGAGCTTCAAAGATTCCACGTGGATTTTTCTCAGCACAGAAGTGATTGTTATGGAAATTTCTTATATACTGTCGTCCAAAATTAGCTTCGTCAGTAAACAAAACGCCATTGAAAAATCAGGAATATGAGCGATTTGATGAAGAATCCAATGGCAAAAAACTAGGCGCGGAAGAAAATCTCTAGGTAGTAGAGCTTGCACACAATGTATATGGAACGGATACAATTGTTGTTCTTCAAGAATTTTAAATACAGTGTAGTGGCTTACATTCAATATGTTGGCAAATTTTCGAAAACCTGTTTCAGGTGACTCCGCAATTAACTCGAGAACTGCTTCTTCTAGTTGCACAATTCGTACTTCTCGAGCTGTTTGTTTCTTAAATGTACCATTTTCGCGCAAACGTTGGTGGAGGCGAGCAAATATTGTGTGATGGGGAACCCTTCTCAGCATACAATCGTCGAGCTTGCCGACGATTTCCATCACTTCGGCCATAGACAAAATGCATGTCTGACAATTCCGCATTTGCATAATTTTCCATTATTTTCGATAAAGAAAAATTTTATTACTTTTTAACATTAATTTTATACCAAACAGAAAGCTTTAAAATGATGGAACGCTGATTTGACATTTAGTTGAAATATTCGTAGTTAAGAATGTTGACAGTAGCCTACTAGCGTCGCTACTAGATAATATGTCAAAGAAATGAAAAATATGCGTTATGATGTTTTATTTTTTGGCATAAAAACAGTGCACCGCTCAAAAAAAGGCAAGATGGATTTTTTTGTCACAAATTGAACGAAGTATCCAAAAATGATTGTTAGTTTGGAATATCCATTTTTTCTTAAAAAAAATAAGATCATTTCACTTTTGCGCGCCAATGATTAACATAAAATTCTAAATTGCATGTCAGAAAATCCAAGTAATTTTCAATGACCTAGAAAGTACCTCATGAGTGAAATATTTCCAGGGTTTCCAGAGAATCGTTGTACCTGGCCCAGACCCAAGATCCTTGGAGGATGCAGTGTAGCTTATGCAATGGCATACCTAAGAGGAACGCCAAAAGACTACGATAATTGGGAAGCAGCAGGAAACAAAGGATGGAGCTACAAGGAGGTTCTGCCATTCTTCAAGAAATCTGAAGCAAATAAGCTCGTTGGTATGTGATAACTAGATGATTACTATGCAAATGACTCAACTGTTGGAAATCCATTTTTAATCGTTTTAAAGAAAATCAATAAGTGAAAATAAACGATGAAATTAGTGGAAAAATGAAAGTAAAGTATGGTGTTCCCCAAGGTACTGTTCTGGGTCCGAATCTATTTAATACATATCTTAATGATCTCTATAAACCAGTTAGAATGAGATGTAATGAGTTTCGCAGAAGACACAGCAATCATATACAAAGCTGATTTCTGGAAAACGCTCAAAACCTCTTCAGAACTTAATTTCAAAATTAAACAGGAATGGTTCGATAGTTGTCTGCTTCCCATTAATGTTGATGGAACTTTTTGTGTTCGTTTTACCTCGTACACAAAGTGTTTACTTATGTAAAACAGCCTAAACATTTCTATTAGCCATAAACATTTCAATTCACAATCGTAAGTGTCAAATTTCTAGATATTTATGTGGACTGCAAATTAAAATGTCAATTGGCAATATTCCACAGGATTTTAATGATCGTTTTTTTTTGCTGTCAGGTTGATGATATATTTAGTTTTTAAATGTTGAAAATTATTGTCTTCTGTCAACGCCAATAAATTGTTTACTATTTTATATCTGAAACTGAAAGTTAAAATATAATGAAAAATTGATTAAATCAGATATTCTTGGTTTTTAGAGAAACATCGATACAATTATGCATTTTCCTGAGTTCACACATTTTTCTACACATAGATCACATGAATGATGTAAAAAATTATTGAAAACTGGAAACAAATTCTGTTGCTATTCAACTACAAGAGTGGAAATACAGATCGGAGTTCCGGGGCTGCTTAAATTGATTCGGTGGCGCATTCGCTTTTACAGCTGTAAAAAAACCTGGAAAAATCTATAAAACCGCTTCATTTGAAGAGTTGGAATTCATTGAGTGAAAACTCCCAACAAGGTCTGTTGAATTATGAATAGTTGCTTTTCAGTAGAAAGGATGTATGGTCTCTAGAGGCCCCAATTCGAAAGAAAAAAGTTTATTCAAGCAACTGTCATCAAATTTGTACCAGTCTGTTCTGTCCTTGGCCAAAGAATGTAGTAGTGGCAAGAATCGACTCTAAATCCACAGTGAACGCTGACTGTATAAAGCTCATGATTGGATTTGAAATATTCAAAATAGAATCTTGTTAATACTGGTACAGGATCCAAAGCCCACTCCACAACAATGTAATCCCATTAGAGCTAATTGACTTAAAATTTGAAAATAATTCATGTTTTTTTTAAGGTAACACTCCCTTACTGTTGTCAAAAAATACCCCTGTCCCACCATTTGTTTTACAGTGTATGTTTTTTTTTTCAATCCTCTAGATACAAATGTTTTTATTTCCAACAAATGGTAAATATTGATACTGGTATCAAAAACAACTCTATCGGGGGACGTTGATAAGAAAGGGGTTCCAGGGTTAATTACAAGTCCACATGAGAAACATGTGAAATCTGCATTTTCTGTTTCATATTTAGCTGCATCATCTTCATTATCCAACCCAGCTTTCACGGCTGCTGTTATTGATCATTAAGGCCTTCTTTTTGATTATGGGTCCAAGTTCGGAAGATGTAATCCTTGTCATTCATTTTCTTTCCACATTTGATAAGCACATTGGGAATTCGTTTTATTTTGTTGTCATCGTCAGGGATCAACTATTCAGTAACTCTGCACGATTATAACCATTTTCAGAAAGACAACAGTCAACAGTTTCATCCATGGGTTCGGTGTAATATGGCCTATCTTCCTCTACACAACCAATACTATTATTTTCTTCATTAACAGTTCGTAACAGAAAATGCCTCAAATTTAATTAACTCACCAACATCAGAGTTACAAAAGTAAATCTTAACAACTTCAGAGTTACAAGAAACATGATCATCAGTTATTCTTTCACCTTCTTTGGTTGAAGTATTCGGAACATTTTCAGATAATTTGGGGTCTAAAAAGGAAAGAGTTTTCTCAAATATCGAATTTTAACATCGAGAATGGAACTCAACATCAGAGTTTTGACAATCTTTCGCTCTCCTTGAAATTATCTCCACAAATTCTTTCACGATAAAATAATTCTAGTTCGTCGATGAGAAGATACAAATGGAACAACCATTTTCGCAAAAGTTCTTCAGTTTTCGAGAAACTGTGAAACGTAGTTTTTTTGTATATTCGTACACATTCCAACAAAATATAACACAACATTTGCAACAAGCTCTATTTTTTGCAAATATTTTTTCAATGAATTCAAATTTGAAAAAATTCAACTTAACACTTGACAGTGTTGACATATGTCATTGTATCAATTCATTGTTTCAAACATTTGAAAACAAAATTCATTACCAACCTGGCAGCAAAAAAACGATCACCAATATCATGCGGACTATTGACCATTATGTTTTGAAAAAGGACAGGAATGTACTGTATGAAATGAAAACATTTTTAAAAATATTCGATATTGTATATACTCACGGATTCTATATACTGCACTCTTCAAAACCCACCCCAACTATGGAATAATCACATGGGGAGCTACAGCATATTCCAATTACCGCTTAGAAAACACACTGAGCACTTGAATGATTGATTTCTTCTATTGTTATACAAATTAAAGTTTCAATTAGCCAATGCGGAAGTATCAAGTGTCAGTCGTTGCCAGTTCTAAATACCCAAATTCTTTGCAGGTATTTCAGCGGATCCGAAGTATCATGGTATTGATGGACCGATGACAGTTGGGGCTTTCAATTATCGACCACCGTTGGTGCAAGATATTCTTGCGGCCGCTGAAGAGTTGGGTTTCTCAACAAGCAATGATATTAATGGCGCAAATATTTCTGGAATTGCACCTGCTCATGCCACAGTAAGGTATTAAAATAAAGTTATAGTAATATTCATTGTAGGTTATGCCCAAATTCTAGTTAACACAGCTCAGAGCGTGTCTCACTTCTCAAGGAAACATCCCAGAATCCCTTCATCAGTGACCCTCCATTTCGCCGACTACTCTGATAGTTATAAAGCTGCCACTGATAGTTAGAAAGCTGCCTTCATGTTTTACTAACTGGTAAAAAATCTCCTGCTTGTCATGAAATATCATTCTTGGTGTTTGAAAATGGTTGACAATGTTTCACTTTGAGTTATGTTAATCTGGACTTTCATTGACTAAAAACGAACAAAGAAAAATTCAATTCTCTGCAATTTTATTGACGACGTTTCAACTGTTAAAATCTACAGTCGTTATCAAGTATATAAATACGACACTCTCAAGGATACTTCTTATATATTATGATATGGCTAATTTTGTGTCATCAGCCTAGAGGTGATTTGCCTGTGTTCAGGTAAGCTTGGTAATAACAGTGACGGGCCCCTCCGGTACAGCATTGTTGATTCTTAACGCAATATCAATTGATTCATGCCACTAATTGAGGGATCCCATAGGTAGTTCGTCCTCCGATGGGATCCCCATTATCGCAAACATCTATATGGAATGGTTTGAAGCTTTTGCTACAGATACAACCCATAAGAAACCTCAGATGTTGTTAGGATGTGTTGACGATACGTTTGTCATATGGATCCACGGAGACGAGGAATTTGACGTCTTTCTGGAACATCTGAACAACATCAGAAAGTCCATCAACTTCACGATGGAAAAAGAGACCCAAAACGGTTTACCTTTTCCAGACGTGAAACTTCAAAAAGACAATGGTAAGTGCCAAACATCAGTTAAAAGAAAGCCGACTCACACTGGACAGTATTTCGAATCGAACCATCATGGTGCTACAAAGAGAGGGATTGTTCGATCGCTGGTGGACCGTGCCCACAACCTGTGCAACACAGATGAGAGAGAGTCTTACCATCGAATTGGACAATATCAAGAAAGATCTGCGACGTAATGGGTACCCAAAAAAACATATAGAAGTGCTTCTAGCCCGCAGGGGGGATAACAACAAGAAACAAGACGAGCCGATACAAGCCACCCAGTGCGTTCCTTATGTTAGAGGTCTATCGTAAAGAATGAGGTGAATTAGGTCGAAATAGAAAATACGAACATGTTTCAAGTCAGGTAACACCATTAACAGCCATCTCACAAAGACGAGACCTCGTAACGCTGACATTGACTCCAAAAACTGCATTTATCGCGTCCCTTGTGAATGCGGTGAAGCTTATCTTGGAGAAACTAAGAGACCGCTTAGCGTTGGACTCGCTGAACACAATGGAAACTCTCAACGAGGAGAAACATCAAAGTCATGGATAGCGGATCATGTCAGGATGACCAGGGGGGGGGGGGCGTTTGAAAACCAGTCAGTTTGTGACCGATTGCTGGTTTTACTTTTTGGTTGATATGGTCCTGGACATACTTTCTGCCAAGTTTGACCCGCAGACAAGATCCAGAGTTATGCAGGAAAACCCGCGGTTTTCGTTTCAATAACAATTCTTTTTCTATTGAATGATTGTCTTCTTTCTGATTTTTGTAGAGCTATTTGAGGTTTCACATCTCTCTATAACTATTGACATAATATTTACGCCTATCAGAGAAATAGCTGTGATTTTAATGAAGTTAATATCACATTTTTCACAGAAATGGAGTTCGGGAAAGCAGTGCAAGAGCTTTCTTGAGACCACAGAAAAATAATCCACATTTGAATTTGATGCTGAAGTCAACCGTTACCAAGATTGTCTTTGATGATAACAAGACTGCGATAGGAGTTGAACTGGTTTACGAAGGTGTAACTTTTACTGTCAGAGCCAGAAGAAAAATCATTTTAGCTGCAGGTAAAGACGTATTTAAAAAATTGTCCTTCATTCTCGTTTATTGTACTCATTTTAGTTATTAGAAGTTCACCTTAGAATCGCTATAAATCTTCCAAAGAAATAGTTCATCCCAGTATAATTTTTTTGCTTTCGGTCCACTTTCAAACATTATGGTAATATCAATAAAAAAATGTATACAGTGAGCACGTAAAGGTTGAAACAAATTCGTTAAAAGCTCGAAATGGCCATTGGGGAAAAAAAGTTCGGACACGTCGATTTTCTTCTTCAGTCATTTTTGATCCACTTAAATTTTTAATGACGTCTTCGCTGTTTGAGTTATGACTTCATTATAAGTTTTTTTCAAATGGAATTACCCTTATTTTGATACTACCTTGAAAAAGAACGCATTTTTCTGTGCACGGATGTCATATTTTTTCTTATATTACATAACCGTATTTTCGAGAGAAATCATTTTAGCTGCAGGTAAAGACAAATGACGTACTTATGAAATTGTCCTCCATTCTCGTTCATTTTTCTCATTTTAGTAATTAGATGTTCACATTATAATTGGTATAAATCTTTCGGCCCAATTTCAAACATTCTGTTTGAAATATGAATTAAAAAATGTATTGTAATTTCGATATCACGCCATTTTAATAAAATTCAATTCAGGTACCATGAATACTCCCCAGCTCCTCATGTTATCCGGTGTTGGACCCAAAGATGAACTAGAAAAAGTGGGAATCCGACAGGTGCATGAGCTTCCTGGTATTGGAAAGAACTTGACTGACCACGTAGCACTGGAAGTAGCTTTCTTGTTGAAAAAATCAAAAAATAACAACGAAATGAACTGGAAGTCGATAACGGAATACATCAACAACAGAGGTGGACCCCTGTCAGCACTAGGTAATCATGGAATTCTCAAATGCAAAGTAATAAGTAAGATAAGATAGACAAGATAACTTTATTGAACCTAAGTTCAAGGTAAATGCTATAGCTATAATTTGAGAGAATGTTATCCTAACTTCTGAAGATGTTGTAGTGTGCCTACAGATTCAAGTAGCAAGTAGGTTCAGAAAATTAAATAAATTATACCGTTATACATTGAAATTGTTATCCTGAATTGACAGTTTCATCATCAGTAACAATAAAAACTAGAAAATAATATACATATGTCATGATTTCAGGATTTCAGGAAACCCTTAAGGTACGGTTCCTTCCATGCGGCCGTCGTGCACGGCGGCCGCAGTGCGTCGACCGGATGCGTCAGCCGGTCGAACTCGGTTTCTTCCATGCGGATGTCGCGTACGGCGGACTGAGCCGGTTGTCCGCCGCTACTGCTAATTCCCAGTAGTAGAATAGAAGTGAAGACGGATCTCCGGCTTCCTGCAGTTAATCGACTTGGAAAAGAGCAATTCAATATTGAAAAAGAGGAAGAGGGGTATTTTTGTTACATTAATAATTAATCGACATCTGCTTGAGGATGGAGTCAAATATATGGAATATTTCAAATTGAACAAGTCGCAGTTTGAGTAGGTACATTTTCAACTTGATAAAAGATGATCTAAAATCTGAGTCACACAACCAAATTTGGTACCTAATAACGAATCTAGGAAAAAAGCGCAATTGAAAAAAATGCAAAAGAAATAAACTCACAAGAAATATCCACATGTGGTATATTGCACACATGGATTAAATTGCACAAGCCAAAAACCTTTCATGTAATGCGAACATAGAAAAAAACACAATGATGTGCGCTTTATTCCGATAATAAAATTATGTGATTGTTAGGCCAAATGCAGACGATACGTTAAATCCCTGAGAGGGCTCCTCGATTGCGCATGTGCCGATGGAAACCTAATCTGAGCAAACTAACCTAGCTTGCAAGTTGAAAATGAATGAATTACTTTTTGCTCGCACTCGACACTCAAACCTAACCTGAGCAAGCTACTTAGCTTGCGAGTCGAAAATGCGTGAATTAGTTTTTCGCTCGCACTTGAAACACAAACCTAACCTTAGCAAGCTCTTACTTGCAAGTTGAAAATGCGTCTTTTCCTTTACTGCTGACACCTCCATCGGCACATGCGCAATCCATGAGAGAAAATATAGAAAACTTTACGTGATTGTAAAAGTAGAAAAGGATTATGAAACGAACAAGTTGTCTTATTTAAGAACAATAGCTATTCTACAGTAGTTCATATTTCTGTGTAATCGTTACAGTTCTTCCCTTCTTATTATTTGGAAATTCGGTTTTCCTTAAAAATTAATTTATAATATGAGTTTGCATTTTATTCTATTTGCGCAATTATACATGAGAGGTTTTTGCCTTGTGCGATTTAATCCATGAGTACAATTTTCCACGTGTGAATATTTCTTGTGGGCTTATATAACATTGCTTTTTTTTCGTTACGTTCCTTTGCGATTTTTTCAATTGCGCTTTTTTTCCGGCTACGCCTGATAACCACAGAGGAAAACGAAAACTCTCTCACGGCTGCGACTGCACTGCTTCTGGAGCAGTACCGTCGCAACGATCGCAGTCGTTCACGGCTGACGTGTGCGGCCGCCGCTTGGAAGGAAACATGTACATTTAAAAACACGTATAGCAGTAGGTTGCGGCTGCCGCACTGCGGCCGCCGTGCACGACGGCCGCATGGAAGGAACCGTACCTTTAGCCTTGTACTTTCTATGTAGTGCTGACTCAGTTTCATGTGAATATGATTAACCATGCTTTATAGTTACTTGAGTTCTGTTAGCGACGTACAAATAAAGTTATTTGTTGTAAAGTTAAATTTTGTCTTTTAAAAAATAGTTTGTCGTGGCCCGAAATCTTTATTTGCATGAAAAAAACACAAGCACATTTTCTTGAAAAACATCAGTTTCTATCACAATGCCAGTATGGATTTAGAGAAAATATGTCAACGGAAAACAACGTTTTCACCTAGTGACTGAAATACTGAATGATGCTAATGAACAGAAAGAATGCCTCGCAGTGTTTTTAGACTGCCAAAATTGGGATTAAAATTAGATAACCTGGAGAATAATACTTCTACATTGTTCTTTTCCTCTATTGTCACTGTTTTTTTTCCATGGTACCTCACAATTGAATATTACACACAACGTTCTCGATAACTTTGTCTGCTAATAGGCTGGATAAAGAAATTGAAACAATCATACAGATTGGACAAAATAATGGTTTCAACGCAACTACAACTCTAAAGTTAGAAAAAACGCCTCAAATTAATATACGAGGGCTGTTTGGTAACTCCGTGACTATTTGAATAAAGAAAAAAAAAATTGGCAAATAAGCGTTTTATTTTTCAACATAATCTCCTTTTAGATCAATACATTTAGTCCAGCGTTTTTCCAGTTTTTTTATTCCTTCCAAATAATAGGTTTTCTCAAGGCCCTCAAAATAGGCGTTTGTTTCGGTTATAACCTCTTCATTCGACCCAAATCTCTTACCACCCAGCCATTTCTTCAGGTTTGGGAAAAGAAAATAGTCGCAAGGGGCTAAATCTGGAGAATATGCTGGATGGGGTAGTAGTTCGTAGCCCAATTTATGAATTTTTGCCATAGTGACTACACACGTGTGCACTCGTGCATTGTCTTGATGAAGCAGCACTTTTTTTTTCGCTAAATGTGGTCGATTTTGCCTCAAATCAATATCGAATCTGTCTAAAAGCTCTGAATAATATTCGCCGTTGATCGTTCTACCCTTCTCTAAGTAATCTATATGAATGACACCGTGTGCATCCCAAAAAACTGTGGCCATAACCTTGTTGGCTGACAGACGCACCTTAGCCTTCTTTGGTGCACGTTCACCAGTTGACACCCACTGTTTTGATTGTTCCTTGGTCTCTGGGGTATTGTGATGGATCCATGTTTCGTCTACGGTTATATAACGGCGTAAAAACTCGCCCGGATTGCGATTGAACTTTGCCAAACACTCCTTTGAAGTGGTCACCCGGTTGCGCTTGTGGTCGAGTGTGAGCAATCGCGGCACCCATCTCGCGGATAG
The DNA here is from genome assembly GCA_944452925.2 of Chrysolina oricalcia. Lineage (NCBI taxonomy): Eukaryota > Metazoa > Arthropoda > Insecta > Coleoptera > Chrysomelidae > Chrysolina > Chrysolina oricalcia. The sequence goes on from OX101827.2 coordinate 4,309,588, forward strand.
CTTCTTCATGTCCAAATATTCATGTAAAATGTGATGTACTCGCTCAGTTGAGATGCCTACAGCCTCAGCTACCTCACGTACTTTTATTCTCCGATCGTCCAATATCATTCCATGGATTTTATCGACGATTTCTGGCGTGATGACCTCTTTTGGGCGACCTGAACGTACGGCGTCACTTGTGCTGGTACGACCACAACGGAACTCAGTAAACCACTTCTTAACCATTGAAATTGATGGTGCAGAGTTCCCATAGTATTTATCAAGTCTTTCCTTGGTTTCAGTTATGGTTTTTTTACGCAAAAAATAATGCTTAATCAACACACGAAATTCACTTTTTTCCATTTTTGTTAAAATTCACGAGGTTGTCTGCTTCTAATTGCTGTCAAACACAAACCAAATGTCGCAGCTTGCTCAAAATTTGACAGTAGTCTATTGAAAGATAGTGGTTGACAGCAGCAGTGTTGCATTTAAAGTTACTGCGCGGGAAATTTAAAAAGTCACGGACTTACCAAACAAGCCTCGTACTCTCCGGTCAAACAATCAGAAACTAAGAAATGTGTAACCCAAACGTATATTAGAAAAAAAGGGAACATAGTATACTATTCGAAATTCTTTAGAAAGAACAATGTAGGAGTAGCGTTCAATCCGCATGCCAGGTTATTTAATTTCCTTTTCAATGTCGAAGATAGAAAAGACAGAATGGATAAAAATGAATTTTATGAGGTTAAGCATCCAGATTGTAACAGTTGCAAGTGGAACAATGTACTTTGGTACTTTGAACTAGAAATTACAATTGATTATCAGTAAAATAATAATAATAATGTTTATTTGCAGATAAAAATATGTGTACATAGAACTTTAACTTGCTCAAGAGATAGGACATATAAAATTTGTACTGTGGTGACATATTACAATGCAGTGCCAATAAACAATGGTTCCTGCAAAGGCAGTACCTGAGCGCAGGTGCTTTGATTATGAGTACTGTTTGTATGTTAGGAATACTGTTGTTATGCAATATCCCATAAACAAGTGATGTACTTTGGCAAGCAACCTCCAAATTTATAATATGAAACAATATAAAAAAAATAAAAATAGTTAATACTATAAAATGGTACAAATAGTTCATAATAAATCTATAAAAAAATAAAAAAGTTAGCGATATGTGGAACAGATTAAAAATTAGTAATTTAAGTATTAAATGAATGAACAAATATGAGAGTATTTAATTTTTTTAAAGAAAAGAATAAATACAATAATAAAGTACAACGAGAACCATTAATAATTTATTTGGGAATTTTCAATGGGTCGATCAGGAGATGAATATCACTCCTTGGTGTACTAAGGAGGAATTGTTTTGCAGCTTTTTTAAAAGAATGTACGTTTCTCTTATTCTTGATTTCATTTGGGAGTTTATTGAAGAGCACTGAAGATATGTAGCAATAACTTCTTTGTCCTATCGTTTTTGTCTGAAAGGATGTCTTGATTTTTTTGTCTATTTTGGATCTTGTATCATATCTATGGTCAATCAAAGGTAAGGAATTTCTGTTTTTGTGTTGATCAGTTACTGTTCTGAGAAAATAGTTTTGGCGAATATCTAGGATTTTAGATTCTACAAAAAGCAAATCTGACGGATAACGTTGTGGTCTACCATAAATAATTTTCAGGAACTTTTTTTGGATGACTTCGAGTTGTTTCATGTAATTTTCTGAAGCAGTGCCCCAAGCGATGATCCCGTAGGTTAGTCGCGATTCTACTAGCGCATGATACATAAGTTTCAAGTGGATTTCATCCAAAATACCTTTGAAATATTTGAATTCAAACAAAATCGATCTCAGGGATTGGACCGTGCGTTGAATGTGAATATTCCACCTCATATGTGAATGTGAATATTCCACCTCATATGTTTGTCGATATATAATCCAAGATATTTTACTTCATCGGCTCTTTTTATTTTTATTTCTTCCCCGTCATTCTGGATGACAAGTGATTCAAAATCTGGGAGTTTATGAGCATAACATGTAAAGGGTAGAAAATATGTTTTGGAAAAGTTGATGGTGAGTATTTTGTGACTGAATGCGGCTATAATCACTTCCATATCTTTTTCGACTTTTCCTTTCAATTGTTCCCATGCTTCTCCTTCATATAATATGACCGTATCACCTGCAAAACTGATGATGGTGCCAGAGCTGTTCAAAGTGAGTATTTCGTTAATATATATTATAAAGAGAATGGGTCCCAGAACTGTACCCTGTGGAACACCATATTCAATAGTTTCTTTATCACTCAGTTTGTCATTTATTTCGACGCATTGTTCTCTAACTTTCAGGTAGTTCTTCATCAATTCATGTGCTGTGCCTCTGAGTCCCGCGTCATAGAGCGTGTCCAACAGTCGAGAATGTTGGAGTGTATCAACCCTCTAGGTCTTTACAGATTTTTGATGTGAGTAGGCGAATTGCATCTTGTGTAGAATGTCCTGCTCTAAATCCAAACTGATTATCAGATAATGTCTCATTTTTTGATAAAAAGTTTTCCATTCTAGATTTTATGACCTTTTCGAAAATTTTTCCTAAATTTGAAATTAATGCTATTGGGCGGTAGCTCAGAACTTTGGATTTATCTCCATTTTTGTATAGGGGTTTGATGACTCCCACTTTGAAGGCATTAGGACATTTACCTGTTTGGATGATTATATTGATAAGCCAACTGAGGGGACCTGTAATTTGGTCACAAATATTTTGTAAGGTTTCCACTGTTATTTTATCTATGCCAGGTGATTTATTTTTTTTCAGGTTTCGGATAATCATACTTATTTCACCTTGGTCGACAGGGTTGAAAAAAATTGATTCTAAGCTGCGTTTTCTTTTAGGTGGTGGAGTATGTAGAGGTTTAATTTTTTCAGCATACTTTTTTCCCAGGGAGGGGCTACTATTCACTGTCATCTGAGGTATGGAATTCTGACGTGGGGTACAAAGTCCTCGGCAGAAAGGGTCTTCATTTTACAAAAATATGCAATCAGAATTGTTAACAATAGTAGCTGGAGGCAATCATGTAGAAACTTATTCAAACAAATGAGGATACTTACTGTCACTGGTATATTTATTTATGAGTTATGTATTTTCGTACACAAAAACAAACTTGCTTTCTCGACTAAACAACTGCACTATACCAAAAGAGCCATCTTTATCTTGGGCCAAAACTTTATAATAAACTGGAGGACCACATAAAAAGTGCACCGAATATAAATGTCTTTAAATCAAGGCTGAAAAGTGCCCTAATCGAGAAAAATTGCTACACCCTTGATGAATTTTAATATTATCTCGCTAGGACTAAGTATTTTAAGTGGACTTGACCAGGTACATATACTTTAAGTGATCCTAATCCTAAGCTATGAAGATTCATTATTATATTGCTAGAGGACCATATATTTTAATTGAACTTGCCTTCTACACATGTTTTGATTAATGCTAGATTTTATTTATTGATAACTTTTTGATATACACCTTCCTGGGTCTTTATTGTGTATTTTATATTTATTATGTATCTCATCATCATAGGTTAGATATTTTAATTGACGTACTCCTTGTTATTGTACTTATAGATATTTTCTCTTTGTACTTTTCAACAAGTGAAATAAACATATTATTATTATTATTATTATTATTTTATTATTATTAGTTGAAAATATTTGCCATTTTTACATCTTCATGAATAATGTCTTTATTTTCCACCGTAATTTTTTTTATTTCATTATCTTTTTTCTTGCAGATATGTTCTTTCACTACCTTCCACATAACTCGTCTATCTTGTTTATTCTCGAGTATTACTTTTTTATAGTATTCCTGTTTGGATATATGCGGATATATGTATACATTGCAATTTTAGAAAATAAAATATAAAAATACCCTGAGTAGATACGAGGGCTGACAATAAAGTAAGGTCTCCAACGCTGCAACTTCGCCGGATCACGCGCTAGGCGAAATCTGGCAACACCGCCGTGTTCCTTGGTTCCCCCACTACCACTTTGCTGCTGGGTGAGGCTTCCCCGACCGCTCAGTCTTGGCTGAGCAACCGTCAACGATGGAGGTACCACTCGCGTCAGCGTCCAAGTGCGAATTGCGTTCTGTAATACGTTTTTTGAGTGCGAAAAAGGTGACACCTATTGAAATCCATCGTTAACTAGTTGAAGTTTACGGGGAAAAGTGTATGGACATAAAAAACGTGCGCAAGTGGAGCCGCGAGTTCAATTCCGGGCGCACTAATGTTCACGACGAGGAGAGAAGTGGCCGACCGTCGGTCTCGGATGCGATTGTTCAAGCAGTGGAGGCAGAAATGCTCAAAAACCGCCGTGCGACAATTAGGGACTTGGAAGAGAAGCTTGGAGGAGTGTGTAGCAGCGAAACAATCCGTCATATCCTTGTGAACAAGTTGCAGTACCACAAAGTTTCTGCCCGATGGGTGCCGAAACAGCTGACCGAAGACCACATGAAGCGGCGCGTGGAATGTGCGACCAAAGTTGTGGCCCGTTTTGAAGAGGAAGGCGATGATTTTTTGGAAGGGTTTGTTACGGGGGATGAAACGTGGGCTCATCACTACACACCCGAAACAAAGGAGTCGTCCAAACAATGGCGCCATAGCGATTCTCCGAAACCCAAAAAGTTTAAGGCGACACTGTCAGCCGGCAAGGTGATGGCTACGGTGTTTTGGGATCGCCACGGGGTATTGTTGGTGGATTTCATGCCAAGGGGAACCACTATCAATGCAGCAAGGTACTGTGAGACCCTGGAAAAGCTTCGTCGTGCCATAAAAAACAAACGCCCGGGATTGCTGAGCAAAGGAGTGAAATTTCACCACGACAACGCGCGCCCGCACACAGCCAACGTTACCCTTGACCTGCTCAAGACATTTGGCTGGGAAATCATCGATCACCCTCCCTATAGTCCCGACGTGGCCCCCAGTGACTACCACATGTTCCCCGCCCTGAAAAAACATCTCGGAGGGAAGAAGTTTGATAGTGACGCGGAGGTTCAGAAAGAGGTCAACACCTGGCTGCGCGAGGCGGACGGAGAGTGGTATTCTGCCGGCATAGACAAGTTCATCGTGCGGATGCGCAAGGTGTTGGAAAAAAATGGCGATTATGTAGAAAAGTAGCCAAGACCTTGGCCTTTCCAACGGTGTATCGCTTTTTGTAAATAAATGTCATTTTCTATGAAAAAAAAAATTGGAGACCTTACTTTATTGTCAGCCCTCGTATATCACATTTTATTTCCTTTTACAAAGTGTTGAAGAAAACATTTCTATATTCAATCGAAAAACATCAAATAATTGCTCTAAACAATTCTACTGTATGAAACAGGGCAAATTTTGGGAAACAAAATTTGAAAAATATCTGTTTGTATTTTTATATCTCACTTCTGGTGATTTTCCTATATTTGTCTCCATTATTATTATTTAGTCGACGTTTTCAACCATCCTGAATCCTACTGAACCGGTTCTATATCAATAAAAGTTTAATTTCAATGAGTTATTCTTTGCCATAGACATTTTCGATGAGGATGTTTTGCATTTTACTTTTCCTATGCGAAACATTCTTTGTCCAAATATTCTGTAGTTCATTTCTCACCCACCTTGTTTACTGATGCCTCAAAAAAATGTTGTTTGTTTTTGTTGTTTGTAAACTCATTGTATTTTTTTACCATTGAAGGTACTTCCCAAATATCTATGCGACTCAACTCCAAATATGCTGACCCCAAGGGAGACAACCCAGACCTGGCCCTAGCCTTCATCAGTTCAGCCCCAAGATGTTCTTCAACTGGGGAAGTAGATGCCGTAGAGGATCCCAATAACCCCGATGCTCCACGAAGTTTCAAGATTTCCGCTACAAATTTGCAACCCCTGAGTAGAGGATATCTCACTTTGAGATCAAAGAATCCATCGGACGCACCAATCATGGTGGCGAACTATCTGACCGTCGAAATGGATGAAAAAAGGATTTTGGATGGTATAAGACTGGCTCAGAAGTTCGGAAACAGTTCTCTGTTGATCGACAAATATAGAATTGAATTGAATAAGACGAGTTATGGCGGGTGTATCATTCAACACAAGTGAGTATCTTAGTGCAAACTCTCACAAAACTTGTATTTTAGTTCTCAATAATACTAAAAAAAATCTTTTCCCCTCGCACAAGGCAAGAAACATTGTTGAAAATATAAATTATTACCAATTGTGTTATTTTGTGGATTAAAAATGTACAGAACAAGGAGTCTTTGAAAATTTGCACTCTGTGAAATTAGTGTCAATATGTAATTGTACCGCTGTCGATTACTGTATCCGAAAGCATATTTATCCCTCTAGTTGGCAGAAAGCTCACATACCCTGGGCCGAAATAACTTTCCCACAAAAAATTAACAATTTTCGTCCAACAAGTATCTTTGTTTTTTTTTATCTAAAATATTGGAGAAAATCGCCAAACGACCAATCAACTATTTATTTATTTATTTGTGTAAATACCTTCCAGTCAGAACAAGTTCTGGTATGAGGAAGTTGTATCTTTCATAAATCACTGATAAAAAATAATAAAAAGGATTAACATATTCAATATAGATAAAATCATAATCAATATATATAAAAATCATAATCAATATACAGTGTGACACACTTAAGATGAAGACACCCCTGTATTCTAGTCATTTTTGAAAGCAGAAATTTGATTTTTGGTACAGACGTATACCTTCATGGGCCGCACTTTTCGCAATACTCAGCCCGAGTGACAGCCTTAAACCCAGCCTACTGCGATCGCACGAAAAGGGCAAATTCTCGATATTTTGCGTCGCGTTGGAGATACCGAAAAAAGTTATTCGAAAAAGTTGCTTAGAAATCGATTTCGACCCTACACACCGAATTTCAACGCAAAATTCAAATATTGAATTTTTTTGTAATTTTCATATTAAAGTCCGATTTTCAATTAATGATTCTGAATAAGAAGCTACAGAAATGATAAAATAGTCAAAATCAATGAAATTAACGTATTGAAATAAATAAAATTGAAAATTATTATTTTATCAAATGTAAGTTAATCGAATTTAGTCTTCTTCACTAGCCTGTCTCTAATTTTGAGGATTTTTTCAATTTTCTGTTGAATATGATTGGTTGCGAATAATACCATTTGCCTAATTTTGGATGGAAAATCGTCATTCTCAATGTTTCAAAGAAGTCTCATATTTTGTGTTTCAACAGTTTTCAATTTGGGCTAGAGCGTCATGAAAACAAATGAACTAGTTATACCAAATGATAGTTTGAAAGTAAATGCGTCAAAAACAGTAACAAAATGCCCATTGAACGTCTTAATTTACGAGAAAAAATTGAAATAATAAGGTTATTAGGTGATGGTGCTCGTAGTGGCAGACAAGTTGCTCATGAATTCAACAGAAGACATCCACAACGAAATCGTATTCGACATGGAACAGCAGCCTCCGTCAATAAACTTTTTACTCAAACCGGAAGTGTATTAAAGTATCGTCCAGCTATTGACAATCCACATCGAAATCGAAGGTACCATGATGATGATAATATCTTAGCTTCAGTTCGCGCCAATCCCAAAATTAGTTTGCGTGAAAGGTCTGAGCTATTAAATTTGAGTAGAGAGAAAATCAGAAGATGTCTCGTTCGTCATAAAATCAAACCTTTTGAACCAAAGTTCTTGCACACATTGAAAGAAGGTGACGAATATAAACGATTAGATTACTAGAGGCATAAGATGTCCGGAGGACTGCTCATTTCTGATATCCTATACAATAGGAAAAGTTGGGTCGAAAATCCATCAGAAAATAACTACTTTCCTGGCTAATGCCACGACGAACATTGAATTACATCTGATGAAATTTCCGTGCAGAGTTCCTACAAGGTTATCTCTGCAATTGCTTGTTGTATGGAAATGTTCATCGAAACATTCGGACTACCTATATATCGATTTCGGGGTGTTGCCCCTCATCAGTATAGGGTAGGTCTAGCAGTCAATAACTAATGACTGCAACGAATGAATCGACGACCAAACCCATTTAAAGACCGAAACTGAGATCGCGCCCGCACAGTAGATAACTCTAAACTGCGAGCGCCATCCCAGCGCCGGCCACCCAACCAAGCAATACCCATGAAACACGATCGTCAAGACCGTATATAAAATGAAAAAGAAATCTGTAGGTCACAATGAGCTCATGACAAGAGGCATAAGATGTTCGGAGGACTTCTCATTGCTAATATTCTATACAATAGGAAAAGTTGGGTCAAAAATCCATCAGAAAACAACTACTTTCTTGGCTAATGCCACGACGAACATTGAATTACATCTGATGAAATTTCCTTGTATATTTATTGTATAGGATATTAGCAATGAGCAGTCCTCCGGACATCTTTTGCCTCATGTCATAAGCTCATTGTGACCTACAGATTTCTTTTCCGTTTTATATACGGTCTTGACGATCGTGGTTCATGGGTATTGCTTGGTTGGGTGGTCGGCTCTGGGATGGCGCTCGCAGTTTGGAGTTATCCACTGTGCGGGCGCGATCTCAGTTTCGTATTTAAATGGGTTTGGTTGTCGATTCATTCGTTGCAGTCATTAGTTATTGATTGCCAGACCTACCCTATACTGATGAGGAGCAACACTCCGAAATCGATTTATAGGTGTCCGAATGTTTCGATGAACATTCCTATGCAACCAAGAAATTGCAGAGATAACCTTGTAGGAATTCCGCACGGAAATTTCATCAGATGTAATTCAATGTTCGTCGTGGCATTAGCCAGGAAAGTAGTTGTTTTCTGATGGATTTTCGACCCAACTTTTCCTATTGTATAGGATATTAGCAATGAGCAGTCCTCCGGACATCTTATGGCTCTTGTCATAAGCTCATTGTGACCTACAGTTTTCTTTTCCGATTAGATTACTGCTATTGGGCCCAAGGAAATTTTTTAAATGATAGAGATTTCCTAAGAAAAATTGTGTTCACTGATGAGGCTATGTTCACTACCAATGGAATAGTATCTGCTCAAAATTGCAGATACTGGTCTACCGAAAATCCCCACTGGGTTATAAACTGTAAGGATCAATACTCTTAAAAAGTTAATGTATGGTGTGGTATTTTAGGCGACAGAATAATTGGACCGTTTCTCTTCAATAATACCATTAACGCCGAACGACTATTGAATTTTTTTGATAATGAATTATGGGAAATCATTGAAAATCTTCCCCTCAATGTGCGTCAAGAGATGTACGTTCAGCTAGACGGAGCTTCCGTTCATAATTCTTGGATGGTTCTAGAGTGGTTAAACGAACATTTTCCATTACGTTGGATTGGTAGAAATAGCCCACATGAACAATGGCCTCCTCACTCTCCTGACATAACACCAATGGATTTTTACTTCTGGGGAACCGTCAAGAATAAGGTTTACAAGTCTAGGCCAGGAAATCGGCAAGAACTTTGTGAGAGAATAAGGCAAGCCTGCCATGAAATAAGTATTCCAAAACTTAGGAGAGTGGCCAATAATAATAGAAAAAGAATTGACAAATGTATCAGAATTGAGGGCGGGCCAGTTGAGAGAGACAATATTTAGAACTGACTTCCAATATTAGTGTTTATTTCATTTTCTGTTCGAATTCGGTTCAATAAATAGTTTTTCATTAATTGTCATTTAATTTTGACCGATTTTATCTTCTCTGTTGCTTTTTAGTAACAACTAATAAACAAAATTTGAATTTTTTCATAATGAATATTAGATTTTTCATTCTTATTCCTACATTATGACAAATTTATTGTTTTCGTAGCTTCTTATTCGGAACCATTAATTGAAAATCGGACTTTAATATGAAAATTACAAAAAAAAATCAAAATTCGAATTTTGCGTTGAAATTCGGTGTGTAGGGTCAAAATCGATTTCTAAGCAACTTTTTCGAATAACTTTTTTCGGTATCTCCAACGCGACGCAAAATATCGAGAATTTGCCCTTTTCGCGGGATCGCAGTAGGCTGGGTTTAAGGCTGTCACTCGGGCTGAATATTGCGAAAAGTGCGGCCCATGAAGCTCTACGGCTGTACCAAAAATCAAATCTCTGCTTTCAAAAATGACTAAAATACAGGGGTGCCTTCATCTTAAGTGTGTCACACTGTAGATAAAATCATAATCATAATCAATAAATATATTCCCAACTAAGACCTCGGAATTATGACGAAGATCTCAGAATTCCGACTTAGATCTCGAAATTCCGACCTAGATCTCGGAATGCCGTCCTAGATCTCGAAATTCTGACCTAGATCTCGGAATTCCGACTCAGATTTCAAAATTCCGACATAGATCTCGGAATTCTGACTTAGATCTCGGAATAATCCCGACATAGATCTCGGAATTACGACCTGGATCAGGGAATACCGACTCACAACTCGGGATTTCCACTTAGAACTCGGAATTCCGACTTAGAAAGACATTTTGGTAGGACGTATCACTAAATTAATTAATAATTATTTTGAAGGGTGTTTTCCAGACGAACTGAATCATGTATCAGTTAGAACTATTAATTTTTTGAAAAAATTGAAAAATAGATTTGTTGATTTCATCAATAAAACATATCAATTTGATTTGTATAAATCTGGTTTTCGAAAAAAGAGTAGATTGCAAACAGCTGATTGAAAGTTATTAATTTAATTAAAGAAAATTTTGATGAAGGTAATTATGTGGTAGCTATTTTCATGGACCTTAAAAACAGTTGACCACCCAATACTTCTAAAGAACTTACGGTCGATTGGTATCAGAGGCATTGTAGATGATCTTTTAAAATCCTATTTCGAAAAAAAGGCTGTAAGCATTTATACTATCAACATGGTGACTGACAGATTTTATTTATTTCATAAGATTACAAATAAAACATGAGAATAGAAGTGAATGTGCGATTCAGATGAAATTGAAGACAGATTAAATACTGACAAAGTTGTTCCCTAAGAGCCAGTTTTCGGTCCGATTTTATACTTATTGCATATACAAAATTGATCCCAAATCAACTTATCGTGTCATCACACCATATGTGGACGATACAGTGCTTTTATATTCAAAAGAAAACCCTTCAATTCTAGAAAAATCTATGAACGAGGACATACAAAAATTTGAAAAATGGCTTTATTCCAATTTTGGTAATACTAGAAAAACTGAATATATGATTTTTCAACGAAGAACTAAACAAAATATTGATTTTTATATGAAAATAAAAAATTAACAATTGAAACAACTACTTTGGTGTAGTATCTTGTCATTTAGATTGATGATAAGTTAAGTTGGGAGAAATATATTGATACTCAACACAGCTTCAAACTCATTTTATGTGTTTGTCATTAGGAACAAATTCATTGGTTTTTTTGAGTTGCCTGACATTCTCAACTAAATACTTCTCGTTATTATAATCAGAATGATATCATTTCGTTTCCAGATTTAACTCCGACGAGTATTGGAAATGTGCGATGCGATACTCTACCAGTTCTCCCCACCATCAAACGAGCACCTGCAGGATGGGACCTCCATCTGATCCTTTTGCGGTTGTGGATTACAAACTGCGAGTACATGGAATAGGCAATTTGATGATCGCTGATGCTTCTGTGATGCCTACTATCGTTTCAGGAAATACCTATCCTACGGTAGTTATGATAGCAGAACGAGCAGCTGATTTCATTCTGAGAAAATGACTGTCACAAGCAAAACCCAATCTCAGGAAGTTGATGGAAATCGACCTATAATTTTTGTTATTGAATTATATTAGAAAATAAGAGACACCTCCATGAATAAAATATTTTTGATTCTTTGTAATGAGAATGTTAATAATAATGTTTTTCATCGACACAATAGAACTCATTTGATGTCTTATTGAATCACGTCTATGGTTTGTGATAGCATTTTGGAGAGTTTGCATTAGTTGTGGTTTGCAGACTGTCCTAATTTTAAAGAATGCTCTAACAATCTCAGTACAATTTCATTCAATTCGCTTCAATAAAACAATTTCACTTTTCCAAAAATAGCATAATATATTGTAATGAGCACTTTGTCGTACTGAAATTTTAACAACTGACAATGCGCAAACGAAATGGCGTATGTCAAAATAATGTATCAATTCGTAAGGTAATTATCAAACAGAAACTGGCCAGTGTGTCCTCGTAGTGTTCCAGATCCGATATTGGTAAAGTACTTGAGGAGGTCTCCCAATATCAGTAGGTCCAACCAATATTGGGAGACCTTTTCAGGTACTTTGTCAAGTCAGTTTGACATATCAGGTATGTTATAGGTACTTTCCCAACTTGTTTTGGTATATTAGTTAGGTTTACTGCTTATTCATCATGTATGTATAAATTACCAATGTTTTCGATACATCAGTTAATGTTCCCAGTTATAAACATATTATTGTTTCTTGGGAATAATAAATGTTATTATTGTTATCATTAATGTAATATATAGTTACTTGAAGTTTACTTGAGAATGGTGTGAAGGTCAAATGATATTTACAATGATATTGTAACTATTTTTTATTTTTTGATGATTGTTCCATTAAAAAAGTTATCAAAACAAGAGAGAACTCTAAACCTTACAAAAAAAGCATATTCCGGCCGACCAATTTTTCATCGACTTCAATAACCATTTCAATAAATTAGTGAGTCTGAAAGGAATCAATTTGTTCATTCAGAGGAAATGAGTAGTTCACAAAAGACTGTTCTATGTGGAGCTCCACAGGGATCAATTTTGGGACCTACTATTTTCTTATATTTATAAATTCCCCAGCTGATTTGGATTTGACGGAAAAAATCAAAATGTTTGATGATGACACAACAATGATGTACAGTGGGGAAGAATTGAGTGAAATTAAAAGTAATATCACAGGCGATCTAGAAAAAATAATATTATGGCTTATATATCACATAACTAGCATTGAATTTTGGAAAATCCCACATTGAAATTTGTGAGACTTCATGTTAACGAAAATTTATCGTGGTCAAAATGTGATACTCGACACTGGGGTGCGTTAGCGATTATGATGTTGTATTAACTACCCCCAAAATATTTTATTTGCTCAGATCATTCCTAAAATCGCAAACCCAGGCTGTATCTTATTGTTGGTCGGTAGTGAGCTACCGAACCTCAGGAACCCGTTTAAGTTGGCAGCTACGCTGTCACCACCCCTATTTTGAGAGTGTTTAGATGATGTTAAACCCCTTGAAGTTAGTTAGCTGGATGAGGGAAACCAGCTATGGGTTCCTATGAGGCTTACTGGATTTTCTGACCATTTGGAGTCCTGAAAGGTTTGAGTCCCGCCCTCTGCACGAAGAGAGGGTCTTGAAGTTGAGAGTTATGAGTTCAAGAGTACAATTATTTTAAAAAATTTGATACCCCTCCGTTCAAATTATGAATATACCTTCCTCGTATAATTATTTCACTGAGCTATTACCATTTTACTAACTGTAGATTTTTTCATAAATAGGTACACGTTAAAATATCGCCCTGTAATATCTCACCATTCAGATCATATTTTCGACCATTAATTATGTATTATCATTTTCTCCTACATACCGTGGGGATTTAGTAACCCACAAATTATATTTGATCAACTAAATTTGATGGTAACTCTTATAATCTTGAGCATTGAGTTGACTTTTTCGGAGGAAGTGTTACTTTTAATGAAACACCGATATCATCTGACACATATATTCAATAAAATTAAAATGGAACGATGTGATTAAATTTTGTGTAAATGACTCTCAAAAGAAATAAAACCAAAAACAATAAACATTTGCGAAAACTCGCACCCTGTACCGAGGAAGGCTAGCAGACTAAACGTTTAGTGAAGTGAAATTGAGACTAGACCAAACAAAGGATATAAAAGACAACTCCCCTTTGAACGAATAAATGTTATATACGTTAACATACAATTTCGGAATTTGCTCACCCAACCCTGGCTGTTGTACCATTCTTCTCTGGCTGGTTCGCACTTAGAATTTTAGCCAGTTCCGATTTTACGTTTCACCAAAAAAAACACTATTAAACCGATTTCAAGTTCCGATCTCCCCCCGAAGGGAGAATCTAATTTCAAACTACTATATGCGGGTTTGTGTATCGGTCACGCGAAAAAACAACAAAAATTTCAAATGTCAATGCCGGACCGTCCTGGACTAATCTCCGTTCTTCAGTCCCCTTCTCGCATCCACTCCCCGTTGAATGAAAACAAGGTTTCGTCTCGCATTTTTCCGACGTTACAAAAGTCTGGATCAGCATCTGTATGTTATCTTTCCTCACGACAATGTGTGTAGGTACCCACACGAAAATCTCGTAGACATAACAATCTATATTCAAGTAATAATAATAATAGTGTTTATTTGAATCAAATGGACATAATTTCAACTCATCATAAATGTACAGTACAATATTAATAATCTACAATACAATAAAATTGGTATAAAATTAATTCGCTAATATATATATATATATATATATATATATATATATATATATATATATATAATGACATATACAATGCTGACATAAAATACTAAAATGAAAAGAAATAAACATGGTGAACCACAAAGCCATAGGCTGTCCGTGGTGTAGGTATGTTTAATAGATTTTTTCAGTACTACGACTAAAGTTAAAATTATAATTTACTACATTTAGTTTGCGATGTGCAATTTTAGTGATTCAATTTGAAAATTCGAATAATTGTGCAATTTCGTTTCTATTTTGTGCCAATACATATTTTTTCAATTCCTTTTTGAATTCATTCATGGGATGTAAAAGTAGAATTTCTTGTGGTAAATAATTTAGAAATCTAGGCCCTAAAAAATTTAGGCATTTCTGTCCGATTGTTTTCTTTGCGATGTCTGTTTTATATTTGTTCGATTTCTTCGCTCTTGTTTCATATTTGTGTGTAGAAAATTCGAGGTTGCTATTTCTGTTTCTATTTTTATAGAGATACGAAACCATATTTGTGAAGCTAATTTGCCTAATATCCATTACTTCAATGTCCTTGAACAGCTGATCAGACTGATATGTTTTCTTTTTTTTCAAAATAATTTTCAAGAATAATTTTTGAATTACCTTTATTTTCTGTAGGTGAGTATTTGATACACCTCCCCAGCCAATTATTCCATATGAAATTCGTGATTCAATTAGTGCATAATAGAGAATTTTCAAGTGGTGTGTATCTAAAAAAATATTATTCAAATATTTGAATCTGCCTAATAATGATCTGAGGGTCCTAGAAATATTTTCGATATGGTGATTCCACCTTAAATGAGAGTCTATAATAATTCCAAGATATTTAATTTTTTCAGTTGAGTTTATTATTATTATGTTTTCATGGTTATTAATATTTAAACTATTGAAATTAGGTAGGTTGTTTTTGTTAACTTGTGATGGGTAGGTACATAGTTTTCTCGAAGTTAATGGTTAATAATTTGTAGTTGAACCAATCTATTATTTTATTCATATCAACTTCTATTTGTTGTTTTGCTTCACTCCATGAGTTCGACGAATAAAAAATTATAGTATCGTCTGCAAAGCTCAATATGTCCCCTTCGGTTTCCATGTTCAATAAGGAGTTGATATAAACAACGAATAATATTGGCCCGATTGGTCCGATATTTTGACGAAAGATGATTAGTGTTAATGAATTGAAAATGTGTCGAAGAATAAAATGAAAATAAAAAATTATACAATCGTTGATGTACCATTAACGGTTGTTACAAAAACATATAGAGGTTTAAAGGAAACAGATTCCTCCAATTATTGGAATTCTTTTCAAGATGATTTTTTTCCCTTAATCATCTCAAGAGTATTTATTTATCGTTTGTTTTTTCTAAATTGCAAAACACGATTTCTATCTGGGGTGCAGCAACAAATCCATTGCTCAGGCCACTGAAGACGCCACAGAATAAAATTATCAAATGTATATTCAAACTTGATTATTATGAGTCAACTGCTAATTTGTATAAAAAAGCTTCTGGATATTCATTCATTAAATGGAATGAAATTGTGTACCTTCATTCATTTAGGTAAAAATAATATGAAACATTTTAATTCAATATTAATAATAACAGGCCAACTTAGACTCTCGCAATGTTCATTCACTAGGGGAGAAACTATGGATGGTGATGAGAAACCGACTTGTTTGAACTGCAAAAGAAAGAGGAAATGCACAAAGTCTCTATTGATTCAGAATTTTCCCAAAATTTTAGTTATCCATTTAAAAAGATTCTCTCAAACACAAAGATTTAGAGAAAAATTGAATATAATCATTGATTTTTTTCTGGAAGGTTTAGATTTGAGCAACTACACTGTAGACAATGTAGCCCCTTGTTGCTTTAACTTGTACGCAGTGACGAATCACAGCGGGGCTACCAATAGCGGACACTACACTGCTTACTGTAGGCATCCGTATACAGGCACATGGCACGAATACAACGATTCCGTAGTTTCACCGATTCATTCAAATTCCCTTGTCAGCGGAAAGGCATATATACTCTTCTACGAGCAGGAAGACACTTCATCACATGTTCGAAATTATACTTAGTCTTATTTTATGAATATTATTATTGTATTTTTTATTATATATTAAATATTTTCTTTAATTCAATATTCAAAATCAATCAACATAATTATTCAACCAGATATTGCAACTCTCTGTCCTGCATGTTGTTTTGGCACAACCAAATCTATTTTTTTATGTTTGGTCTGCAAAACAAATAAAACATTTTCAATATCTCAATGGTTTATGTCTTCACTAAATAAATTACAAACATGAATATTCTGCTGATATATTCAATAACATGTTTCTTGTCGAGATATTTCGTTGGATGAATTGGTATCACATAGCGTGTGCAAGTAAATCCGGTCTTTCGTCTATGAAATAGGTTTCCGAAATTCTGGAGACAAATTGGACGATATTTGCATGCAAGACCAAAGCCTCTCTTCTGTCACGTATGGAACGATCTTGGCAATCTGTATCGAACCCTGAAACAAAAATTTGTTCGAATACTTATATAGAAGGTAATCATTTGATTGTGTATAATTGATTATCAGAACAAGTGAAAAAATATTAGTTGCACGCTGCTCATTTTAATGGCCAATTAAAAGATAGTACCCACTTTTCTAATAATTCAAATTCTTATAGATGATGAACGTTATCAACGCCGCCTGAATTTGAAATTGTGTGAAACATTTTATGCGGTTGATCATGATATGAAAAATTATATGACTGTAATTTGAGTGTCTACACAGGACCATAATGAATAGTAGAGAGACAAAACAATCTGAAAATAGCACCGATGATGCATTTAAGCTTAATCTATCTATCTATCTAATGAATATCAAATGGAGACGAAACAGATGATGTATTACCTAATCGACATTCCCATTGAAAAGTTGTCAATAGAAATGTCGGATCAGCTCTCCTTTTCCTTGGAAGTAGTAAAAACTGATTGAAAACGTACCTAAAATGAATATATTAGGACATCTGATTTTCAAAAATCTTGGAGTGTCGATCCCAGAGTCTAAGTTGAAGGTTTTATGCAGTTTATTTGATTTGACAATTCTTATTTTTCAACAGTGACAAAATTACATTTTCATTATTATGGTGAAAGATCATAGAAAGAAAATAGAAACTCACGTACCAGACTCAACTGATGATAATGAAAATGGTTATTTCCTATTTCCAGCTGCCGGTAAACTGACACAAGAGAAAATTAAATGATTCTGTTTAGTGTAAATAAGTGAGGACAAAAAATTGCTGGTGCTATTATGAAACTCAGTCAAACTTCAAAAGGGTGTAAAGGAGAATGTGGAAAATGGTACCATATTAATGCACCAAGTTAAACATGGAAGATTACGAATTTTTCTTCAATGAACTCAAAAAATCCAAGGGCAATAGGTGGAAATGTCCCGAATGTAGCGAAAGTGCATTTTTACAAAGAAACATTCATGAAATCATTGAAGGATTAACAAAAACAGCCCTTCAACATTCCTTGAATTCATGTCAAACAAACATGGAGAAGTCGAAAGAGATAACCAAGAACTACTAACTATATTGAAAGAACTGAGGAAAGAGAGAATAGAAATAATTTTGGAAGTGTTACTTTAAATAAGACATTTTGACTATGAAACAAGAAATGAATCTCTCAAAACCGACTATCAACGAAGAAGAACAGTTGAAAATCAAGAATATTATCGAGATAAAAGGTGTGAAAACATTCAAAACAAGTAGATTGTCGAAAAAGAAGGAAGAACTGAAACAAATTCTACTCTTGAAAGATAAAAAAGACAAATCAATAATTACTATGAAAATTATATTGAAAAATGATGAAACAAATAAAAAAATTCACAAGTATGAAAAAATAATATATTAGCAGTATTTCCAAAAATTTTAAAGATCAACATATATTTATTTGCCAGTTTGAGAGAGAATTTGATATGATCCTATTTAGAGAAACATTTGAACTACTAAATACAACTTTGGTCAACATTGCAGGATATGATTGAATATATCATGAACCTATAAATCAGAATGACGAGCAATGCTCGTCATAAAAAATATGTATATCTGTGAGTATACTATAGAACCACTGAATAAGTTTCAATTTATATTAATTAAAATTCATATAAATCAATTCAGTAAATTTGATAGCACTCCAAAGACCACCTTCTATATCTCGATATGAATTCAACTCATAACTAAAAGATTTAAAAAAATAGTATTTACCTATTGAAGATGAAAAACTGATACCACTATTTTTATTGGTGCGTTACCCTTCCAGACTCACCGCGTTCTCATGAGTGCTGTAATATTTTCAGTGTGCATGAATTGTTCTCTTACATCAATGAGTGTACAAAAGAAGTTGATAATCAAAAATCTTGTTTGGATCACGAATTCATGTGAGAAAAACTGTGATTTTTTCAAGCCTATAATCTTCAGGTACATAACATTACAGACCACTTTCCAATGATTTTACAGATGAATTGTGAAAAATTAAGTAATCTGAAATATACTATTCTGATTACAAAAAAATAAGAGATATCTTTTTTATGAATAAGAATAAATATTAGGAGTTACAAGATTCTGAAAATTTGGCAAATTATGTAACAAAGTAATGAAACTAACAAACCCGTGCTAAAATAAAAAATAAATTGAAGAAAAGAAAAATTGGATGACAACAGGAATAATAAATTCAGTTAATTGAAAAATTAGATAAATCAAAAATTCAATAAAATGCTGATGATTCGAATTTGAAAAAAGACTACAAAACAAAAATAATTTAACCTAAATAAAATATGAAGCCAAAATAAAATACTGCAAACAAGAAATGGAAACTAATAGTCATTCATCAAAATATTTATGGGACTTCATCAACAAGTTATGCAATGAAAAACCAAAATTGAAGTTGAATTCTGTAAGATCAATCAAATTGCACAATAAGACAATATCATATGAAAAAATCATATCTGTTGCGTTTAATAATTATTACAGAAATGTCGGCAAGAATCTAGCAGAAAGAAGTAAAAATATTGATAATAATACGGAAACATCAATTAGTCATCTTAAATCTATTTATATTGAAAAAATCGAATGCACTGGAGATGAAAATATAATGAGAACTTTGAAACCAAATAAATCTCCAGATATAGATTCGACTCCTCCGACGTAGTAATGAATAAAATACTCACGAGATACTTCTTTTTTCGACCTGGCTCTTGTCCGAAATAAACGAGAGAATCTGACGGGATATTGATTTCGCCGTGGGCTTTTCCAGATTTGAGCGGCTCAAATTTGCTAGGAGTACAGTCCAGATCAATTCGAACAACGCCGGCTTTGAAGTCCACAGTTAGAGACAGCCACGTCCATGCTGAAAGATGATAAAAAATGACTTCCATGTACAGGGTGTTTCTTGAGTACGTGTAGAAAATTCAGGAGCGTGTTGCTGACATCAAAATAAGAAGAAAACTTCCTATAAACATATGTCCGCAAGATATTGGTTTCTGAGATACAGAGTGTCAAAGTTGAATTCTTATTTTTATTTTTTGGTGAATAATTTCAAAATAATTTTGATATTTGGGTAGTTTGGTATCTGGGAATATTCATTATTTAGTTTGTGTAAAAAATACATTCTTGGTAGATGTCACTGAGAGTAACTGTTTTCGAACTACTGAGATTTGAGATAATCTATGCAAGTAATTTTTAATGACAAGATTCTTGAATTTTAAATAAATTCAATTAGAAATCAGTTTTTTAGCAATCAACATGTTATTTTATTTTGTCATTGAAAAATCATCCCATATACCAAACTTTACTCGAATATCACAAATATTTTGGAATCTATATACAAAAAATAAATATAAGAATTAAACTTTGACACTCTGTATCTTCGATACGAATAACTTGCGGACATGTGTATATGGGACCTTTTATTCTTATTTTAAGGTCACCAACATGCTCCTAAAGTTTCTACACGTACTTAAGAAACACCCTGTATATGCCATCTTTGAATTATTCAATACAGCCACAATTTAGTGCTGTCATCAGAAAAAAAAAACAGTAAATGAACTTGAAATCTGGATATTCAATAGGTCATTAATATAGTTTAAAATTAAAAAAATTGAATTTTTTAAGACAATAGGCGAGGATACGAAAAAAAAAATTATCGCTCCAAATATGATTTAAAATACTCAACGCATATATAAATGAACCCAGAAAGTATTTTTGGGGTCAAATTTCAATTACAGTCGATCCCATTCGTTTCTAACAATCAAATTTAAAAAATTGGAGCTCTTTGTGAATGTACTTTTCTAGTAGTTTTGCTCATAGTAATCTAAGTTGCCTCTTTTATCATTATTATGAAATCAAAAAAAAAATCAAATAGCTTACCTGCCACAGGGGACTTTCTATGATGTTTTGGAAGGCTCCAATCTAGCTGTCTGAGTTTATTGGACCGTCTGAGTCTGTATTTCAAAGTAAGAATACCAGTTCTCGCATTTGAAGTCAGTTGAAACCACGGAGTTAGTCTACCTATGTACAGAAATTTTCATCAATATCTTAATATTAATTTTTTTTGTGTTCTGGCATCGACTACATTATATTATTATTATTACTATTATAATTGGAAAGCGGCTTGGATGGAATAACAGGCAATACAATTCTCTACAAAATAGTCCTGAGATACTAGTATAATAGGTGAGGTTAAGAGAGGTTATTGCTTCATATCAGAAAACGGTGCTAATAGCCTTAAAATTGCGATGAGGAATATCTACCATTCTAGAAAAAGAAAAGACGAGATTACTTTTTGAGGTTATTGTTAGACCTCACATCTTATTCATGAATATTATGAGGATGTTCAATACAAGTGGTATAATATGAATTATAATTGTGTTGTAACTGAGGCAATAAGTTTTGTTTCCAGAGGTCAGTTGAGATTGGGATTAATATGATGATTAGGAAAAAAACAGCAAAATTCTTGTCAAAGTTTCGAATTTCATTTAATGATTCCACCATCATCAACCTAACCATCATCCTCTCTCACTAACATGATAAAATGAAATGAATGAATTAGGGACCGGTAGCACAGTTGGCGCAGTAGGTTATTGTTCTCAACTAGACATTGAGTGAGCTGGTTTCCAATCCATTTTTCATTAAATTTTTCATTCATCATGTCTAAGGTGCCGCTAACGTAATTTTTTACATCAATTCACAGGCATCATACCCCAAAATGTTATATTTTATAGGCTTTTCCATGGGGATTACAAATATCAACAAAAATAATTGAAAATTACTATCTTAACCAAGCACTTACCTGGTGAATTAACAGAAAGTAGCGTTCCCAAATTATTTTTCTGTTGTCTTATCAAAAAAATTCCTGTGAAGCCCTTTGGGCCATTCATGGCCGTGGTGATAGCAGTTGCATTTGTTAAAGGAACGTTACCATAAGGCAGGCGAAATTTGAAAGCGGGAAAATTTGTAATGGGTCCTTTTACTACTGAAACTCCTTGGTCTTTAGACGACACGTTTATCAGTTTCAATATGTCCACTTCGTCTGAAAAGAAAATATCAGGAAGATTGAAGTTGTTTTTACTGACTAATATTAATTTTTTTTTTCATATACGATTTATGTTCGGACTGTAACTAGAGAAAGGTTGTTTTGTTGCTAAGAAATGATAATAATGTTGATACTAATAAAGATTTTTAATTCCAGTATGATCATTGTTACATTTATGTCATTGGAAAAATCAACTCGACACTGTATAAACAAAACACTATTGAAAGTTACATTACAGAAATATACATACATAATTGAAAAACATAGTGGATATCCATTGACTAATAAATTCATGCCACATTGTTAGTATTGTAAAAATTCGTTCACTTTATAGTAGTTTTCATTTGCTAGATGTTTTCTACATTTATTTTTGAATACGCTGTCATTATTGTGAATTGAAATTTCTTCAGGTGACTTATTGTAAAGTTGAACTGCTGTGTATGAATGGGAGTTTTCGAAAATAAGTTCTTCTGTGGCAGGGTATCAGTAGAAGATTACCATGTCTATTATTGTAGAAATGGTTATCACTGTTTGACGAAAAGTTTTGGTTTTACTAACAGTACTATGATCTCATGATATACAGGGTGGAGCGCCCTATACGATACGGTCCCTGTATGCCAAACCATTAACTTTTTCAGGAATCTCTTTATTTCATAATATGTATAGTGATTTAAGATACAACAAAAAATTATTTTGGAGTCTACAGGGTAGCTCCAACAAGAGTGAAATATCAGTTGTGTTTTTTCAAATAAAACTCGTATTTCGTTAAATTTTTTAAAGGGTCAGCCAAAAATAATACGATATCATCTGAGGTACTATGTACCCAACTCTAATCGTTCTCGAGTTATTGATTTTTTTCTATGAATTAGAAACTGAATAACATCGAAATTTATAGAAATCGTCCCTTCGATATCTGACAATGCATCGCAGAGGTTCTGGGCTATTAATTTCGATGCAACTCGTTTTTCAATATTATACAGAATGTTCAAAAATCATTGTTGTTTTTTCGAACAAAGATAACTTTGTCATTTTAAATAGAACAGCCTGTATTTTTCGGTTTAAGTAATATGAAATTCAATTATCTTTCATTTCATATGGGGGTTGTCTTTACGTAACCTGAATAATTTTTCAGATGTTGGCTTTTTCAAATAGTAGTTCTTATTTCAATACATTCTTTTAATCAAGATAGCTCTGACACGACATTTATTCAACTTGTTGAAAGAATTCTTATTGATACTTATTGTGTTCAACGTTATTCAAAACATTCACTGAATGATTACTGTCAAAAATGAAAACGTTTCCCATTCAAGAGCGGATAGATATGATTTTAGCGATTGGGGAGTATGAAGAGAACTGCCCTTTGGCGTCGAGGGTGTAATCCCCAAAAATATCCAAACAAGTTGGCATTCAAACGATTGGACTGGAAGTGATGATTATGGAAAAGCAAATAGTCCAAATACTAAAAAAAGAGGAATAAATTTCTTATTATGAGATCTATTTTAGAAAACCCTAATACGAGTCAACGTACGATCGAGAAAGATAAGCAGACGAAGCAATATTTAGACTAATAAAAAAATACAAATTCCACCAGAAATTATATGAAAGAGACTTCCATCGACGAATCGACTTTTGTTTATGGATTCTGGAACTAATTTTAGTGAACATAAAATATTTTCAATGAAGTGAAGTATAACAACTGTCAATATGAATTCTGTGAGCAAATCAAATAAATGTCGTGTCAAAGATATCTTGATACGAAGAATGCATTGAAATAAGAATTACTACTATTTGAGAGAGCCAATATCTGATAAACTTTTAGGATACCCCAACATGAAATGAAATAAAATTGAATGCTCAATTCCTCAGACCAAAGAAATACAAGGGGTTTTATATAAAATGACGTAGTTATCGTTGTTCAAAATTATAAAAAAACCCAAAATATCGTCTATACATGGTCAGATATCGAAGGGGTGATTTCTACACATTTCAATGTTATTTATTTTTCGATAAAACCTTGCATTTTCATATAAATATCAATAAATCGAGAACGGTTAGAATTGGATATATGACCCTTTCAAAAGTGTAACGAAATGAAGGGTGTTCCTTTTGAAAAAACATAGCTGATCTTATGTGCTATGATATTTTTTGTACATCTTCCATCGAGTCTAAAGTAAGGCTTCAATCAATTTATTGAAACTTAGTTTTCATTAACATAAATGATATTATCTCACTGCAGAAGTTAAATACATTTTCTAGTACTTGGCGCTCAATGCGGGTACAGATTTTCGATAATAATTGTTAAATTTGTTACATGTTATGGATACCTAAAATCTACGTTGAAAACGGTTATTAAATTATTTTCAACATAGTTGCCGTGTTTCGAAGATACACACGGTGTTAGCGTCATCTAGTAGTGAAACTCGATAGCTTGATTGGGAAACTCGAACATTCTTCTTTTTCACTTGACTAGCATTACTTGTCCCCGATTACCTTAGCTAACGACATACATCTAAAACCATACCAACAGGTACTCAGTCAACAATTCAACAAGAAATCAGATTATGAACCGTATAGTCAAGGTGCTGTTGTTGGCTCCATTTCCCAAAAAAACGACATTGATTACTCACCGTGTAGGATGCTTGCAGGAGATTTTGGGTTCACATGCTGAGTCTGAGGATGGTTCTCAATTTCATTTTCTGATGGATCTACGGCCCTAACAAGTTCCAGGAAGGGAAGGCTCAATATTAGGCATTTCCATAGTTGGGATGTCCACATGTTAAGCTGGACTAAAAAAAATTGTAATACCTGTTCTTTGTTCATTACGTCTTTTTTATTGCTTCAAGCAAATACTCCATTCACAATAAGTCGGATGGGTCAGTAATTGTACAATTTTAAGGTTCATTTAGTCAACATCATTTTAAAATTGTGCTGAAATATATGTTAAAAGCGAAAGTTGAATCTGTTATATCAAATGGCACCATTTATAGAACAATGTTAACTTTATGCTAAAAACCTTTGATGTTACCGTTATGTTTATGATAATGCTTGCGCTAAAGTTTACTAAATCCACCCATAGTTCCATTCACGTCAGTTATAGTAATTATGTACCTACATACACGGAAAATTTTCAAATATACCGGGTGGCTACGGAAGTATTGCCTACGGAATATCTCAGTTATTGTATGAAGTAGGTTTGTGAAATTTGGAGCGTCGATATAATGACATAAGAGCTAGAATTTGAGCATATTGACATGTCGAAGTTAACTTCCGGTCTGACCGGAAGTAACATCAACTTCCCCCCCCCTGTTAACTTTTGAACGGTTCGACGTACAAACATGAATAAAAAACTGTTTGGAGGGTTTCACCGATACTACTTTTTGAAACAAAAAATATGGTGATTGGTACACAGGGGGCGCGGGGGGACACATCAACTCAAAATTTTTAAAAGGCATGGGGGGTCGAGTGTCACATCGTTGAAAAGAGAATTCAATTCTCTTGACAACCATTTGAATATTTTATAATTTAGTTGAAGAATTTTTTCCCAATTTCGATTTTTATGCCTATCGAAATTTTCTAGTTGATGTGCCCCCAGCGCCATCTGTAGTGTAATTGCAATATTTCTTCTCTCAAAAAGTAGTATCGATAATACCCTTCGCAATGCTTTTGGTTTCATTATTCCACAACAAATCGTTTAAATTTATCAAGGTATGACTTGTTTTCAGATCCGCATTTGTATTTGATATTTCGAATTTGAATTGCAAAAATAATATTAACGAAATTAAAAAAAAAATAGATGGTTGTAAAGAGAATTGAATTCTCTTTTCAACAATGTAACACTCGACCACCCATGCCATTTAAAATTTTTGAATTGATGTGCCCCCCCGCGCCCCCTATCGAGCAATCACCATATTTTTTGTTTCAAAAAGTAGTATCGGTGAAACCCTGCAAATAGTTTTTTATTCATGTTTGTACGTCGAACCGTTCAAAAGTTAACAGGGGGGGGGGAACTAAAAAAAGCCGCACTGTATTTTCTACGATATAGATAAAAGTATTCATGAAAAAATTCACTATTAGTAAAATTTCTGACGAGATGCAAATAAAGTAAATTCTTTGATGAAATCTTCAGTCCTTGAGTAACCCAGTTTATATATTCTAATGACCAAAAGCTATTGAATAGAATCAAGCAGATCATTACTGTACTCACTTTTCAGTAGACACAACGACAAGACTTCAACTGATCACTTCATGATGAAACAACATTTGACGAAGCACTTGGCGTAGCAAAACTATTAATTATATCATTTATCTTTGTTTCCTGCTGTAACGAAATACTATTGTCTTCAATGAGCAAAGAGGTTGTTCGCATGGAAAACCTTTCAGAGCGCAAACTCCTGCTCTATCGACCCGTGCGAATCTGCGAAAATAACCGCCGTGAAATTATGTTATACACGATGCGGATTGCTTTGTATCTGTAACAAGTAAATACGAACGTATACAAGAGTTGAATGGGTATGAATGACCGCGGTCTAAATTTGATGCTGAGAAGTACAGAGTGAGAAAACTCAGGGTGGGTGTTAATTTCATTGAAAATATGAACAGGATGTTCAAATTCCTCGTTTGTTTTTGAACGATTTAATTAAGGATTAAACGACTTACCTTAAGGAAGTTCAATCCAAATTATACGAGACTGGTCACATCCGAATAGATCACATTGTAGTATTACCTCTTTTACTGACCATGCGCAACTTGAAAGAATGAATCACCCTGGTCTCCCCACAACCATCCCGTTCGCTGCTCGAATATGCTTCAATATACTTTGCGATGATGGTTACTTGATCGCCTTTCGGGTAGGGTTAACAAATATGGATACTTGTCTACGTAGACAAAATTATATACTCTCATTACTCGTATATTCATATACAGTGTGGTCCAATAAGTGTGCAACAAATGGGAAACTTATTATCGATTTCTCAGAAAATTTTATTCCTGACAAAAGTTGGTGCATGTTTCAAAACTATACCAAGTGTACCTGAAATGGCTTTATGATAAACACCATACAGGATAGGCCAAAAAATATAAAGTTCGCTCAAGAGTAAAGTACCCTTATTTAAAAAAATATAGAAATATGATGAAAAAAATGTTGCTTAGAATTAAAAGTTATGTTCAGATACGAAGTCATGTAACAGAACTAGAATAAAACAAATGCTCTTTTTAACGAGGCAAATACTTTACTGAGTAAATGTTCACATGAATAAACTGTTAATAAAAGTATAAAATTTCTGTTCTTCTGACAACAATGCCTCAACTAGAACAGATATTAAAAAACACTCCAAAATCAATCGCGGATAGCCATGAACAAAAAACACATACGCCCGAAAACAATACTGTAGTTCGATAGTGTGGCGTCTTGAAACTTGCCTTTCAAACGTTTTCATATTTGTCCTTAATTAAAAATGCCTCGCCCAGTAGTATTAACGTTAACTGAAAAGGCAGAATTATTTTTATTCTGTGGTGATGGTTATAAAACAATGCGCGAAGCTGCAAATATTTTCAACGAGCGGCATCCAGACAAACAAATTTACTATTCAAGTGTAAGTAGAATTTTAAAGAATTTCAAACAGACCAGCTCACTAGAACATAAACATAATACGGAGCGTACGAAACCTGTATGCACAGAAGAAAACCAGCTTGACGTACTTCAAGCAGTAGTAGAAAATCCTAGAAGGTCCACCCAAGAAATTAGTGATTACACCGGCATGAACCGTACATAGAAATATATATTATATATAAAGAACGGACATATTTGACGCCACATTACAGTAAACCTCCTCATCTCTACGGTCTTCCGAAAATTCACAAACCCGATATGCCATTAAGACCAATCACCAGCTCCTGTAACTCACCGACCTATAGCCTGGCGAAATACCTCCTACCAATACTACAACCCTTACAGGGTACTAGCAGTTCGTTCGTCATGAATTCTAAACACTTCGTGGACATTATCAAAGATGTTGAACTAGGGCCTGAAGATCGTTTCATCAGCTTTGACGTGGAGAGCCTTTACACCAACGTCCCCATAGAAGAATCCTGTAACATCATCAAGAGGAAACTGGAAAAAGACATCCAGCTTCATGAAAGGACTGACCTCCCCGTAGAAACGATATTGGAACTACTGCAGTGCTGCCGACACAATTCATACTTTCAAGAAAAGAGCCGTTTCTTCACCCAAGTTGATGGACTGCCGATGGGATCTTCTCTATCTCCAGTAATTGCCAACATATACATGAAGTGGTTCGAGGAATTGGCTATCAGAGAGGCAAAATACAAACCAAAACTATGGCTTAGATACGTAGACAACACCTTTATCATTTGGAACCATGGAGAAGAACACCTTGGGGAATTCTTCGCCAGAATGAATAACATGAGGGATTCAATCAAATTCACAATGGAAAAGGAAACTAATAGTACCCTATCGTTTCTCGATGTGAAAGCTGAAAGAACAGACACTGGAATCCTCACCTCTGTTTACAGGAAGAAGACACACACAGGACAGTACCTCAACTACAGCTCTAATCACCCAAACTCCACAAAGAGGGGAATCGTAAGAACGTTGGTGGAGAGAGCAATGTCTATTTGCAACAACCAAGAGTCACTGGAGGCGGAAATTAACCACATCACAAAAGACCTACGCCGAAACGGATACTCCGAGAAACTCATAGGAGAAGTTCGGATACAACTCGAAAAGACCAAAACAACCAAACAAAGACCACAAAACCCCGTTCTCATTCTTCCCTATATCAGGGGTATCTCCGAGAAGATCAGAAGCATCGGAAATAAATACATCAAGAGTTGCTTTCAATCCGGCAGTACCTTACGAAGCTTCCTCACCAAGACGAAACCAGAGAACACAACAGAATCCAACAAAAACTGTATTTACAAAGTCCCATGTGAATGTGGAGATTCCTATATCGGAGAGACCAAGAGGCCATTATCAGTAAGAATACCGAACACAAAAAGTGGACTCAACGAGGGGAAACATCAAAATCGGGAATTGCTGACCACGCCTAGACAAAACACCACCGAATTCTTTGAGACGAATCTAGTGTTCTTCATAGAGAGGAACATTGGTTCAAACAGAAATTTATAGAAACCACCTATATAGAAGCCAATAGTGCCTTCAGTCAACCAAGCGTGGAAATCAAAAACGTATGGAAACCGCTCATGGACCGTTTTGGAGGGAGAAAAAGCGCGAAACCACGCGCGCCACAAGACCGCGCGTAATTACACCGTAATTAGACTTTAATTATAGAACTATAAAAGGTCGCGTAACATCTGATTTTGTCATTATTCACCAGAAGACGATTGCGGATTCAAGCAATTGAAACGTTGTGAGTTTGAAAGAGATAGCAATATTTCAACCATTAAGATGATGGACGTCCGAAATATAAGTAGTCATATATTATATACTCACTCTTTAATGCTAATCCCGCCAAATTTCACGGCGAAAAGCATGCCGCGTATGCGACCCGTTTACGATATGCGCATGCTCGTCATCAGTGTCGTTTGGGTAGATCGTTGCCAAGTTTCAAAATAATTTGGTGTTCCAATTCAGTTTTTTGTTATGAGGCAATGAAACACATGTCATATGAAAGAGCGAAATTTGACAGCGCATTTATGACTTTTTTAAAGGTGCAGTTAGTCAACATAAACGTAATTTTAGCACAAGCACTGACATAAACATAACCTTGAGAATAATTTTGTATGAGACCTAATATTACAGGAGTTTTAGATTTAGGCATACATTTAAGAATGAAAGGTACATTTTATGACATGAAACTTTAGGTACACGTGAATTTTGGACAATATTTTTATCGTAAAAGTAAGATTCTTATAAAGTTGTGATTTTCAAAGTGACATGTTTTTAGCATAACCTTAATTTTGTTGTATAAATGGTGTCATTTGATTTAACAGATTCAACTTTCGTTTTTAACATATATTTAAGCACAATTTTAAAATGAAGTTGACTAAATGCACCTTAAAACCGGAAAGAACCTTGTAGAGATAGATTGCTCCGAATTTTAGGCACGAAAGAAACTTATTTAAAAATATAATTTACCCTATGCTACTGTAATTATAATGACCGTGCAACAGTACTTTTTCATCAGCAGGAAGACTTGTCACTAAGATCTGTCACTCTTGTCAGAAATCAGAGACGGTTTTTAGAATTTTAGATTTTCTCTTGTCGTTTTGTGTCGTTGGTTATTCTTTCATCATTCGTGAACTTGCATTAATCTTGTTCCTTTAAAGACAATTTCAAATAAAGCCGTTTCTTCCTACAAATAAACAATGAACTGTTTAGTGTTGTGTAAAGGAAGAATACCTGAAATAAATCATTTTTGGTAGAGAATGAAATTTTTTATATACCTATATGCTTTGCTCAAAATAGCTTAAATATTATTTCAGCTTCACGAAAAAGGCTTGGTTTATGGTTATTTTTCCCCCAGCAGAACATTTGAGAAAATTGTAATTTGTGGCATACATTTTCCTCATGAAGATTCATCTGAAAACGACATAGAATAATTTGAAACCTAGTGCAGTACCAATACTGTGTCTGCGTCAGCATGCATGGCGAGTGATACAACTTTCTGCCACACCACTTATATCATGAGTTCTAGATTCCTACAAAAAGTACTAAACATACACAGAATCGCCTCAGAAAATTAATATCAATATGTGCTTTTCTTGACGGTAAGGAAAATGCTTCTGGCCTCACTTTTTCATGCACCACTATTGTGAAAATTGCACTGAGGTAATACAGCCAAAAATATTAGTAGAAATAGCATGTTAATCTCTTCAAATGATTTCAATTAAATGCAGTTGCATATTTTAACAGGAATCGTTCTGGAAAAAAATCTCGAAATACATTTTCATAGTTTTTTGTACTTTCAATTCATTTTTCAATCCAGTGCTTCCTTGAAATTTGCACCGACGATTTGGGGTGGTTCCGTAGGTCTTTGTTGGTTAACTACAGCTGAAAAGTGAATGTGATACTAAAAATCAGTCACTTCGGAGCAATAAATAATAATAATAACATGGCCTTTGCTGAATATTTGGGATCATAAATATGTGAAAATATGTATTAAAATCGGCTAAATACAAATAACAGGTAAAAGCACAATGAGGTTTCCAACCTTATTCTCCGAGAATCAGAATTAACGTTCGTTAATCTTCACAAGTACCATAATATTTTACTAAAACCGGGCCTGTTACAAAAATCACTAATGACGCGCATGCGCATTGCGGACTAGCCTGAACATTTAAGAGACACCATCAGCGCGTCATACCGAAAAGTTGAATTTCTTCCTCACCCCTTCCAGCTAAGGTTTGTTGGCATACTCATCAATAATGTGGGTGAAGATAATGAACTCGATGAACATTGGCAACACAGCACCTGTCCGTTCTCGATTACAGCGCCTAGCATACATAAATATCCGGATCGTAGAATCCGTTTTTTGCAAATACCATTGATTTCATGAAAGAGATATTTTTTGTATGGGCTCGGTGGTTCCATAAGAATTCCGGAACCTCTCAATTTTTTTAATTCATCATGTCATTTAAATTTTTTTTCCTTAAAAATTATCATAACCAAAAATCACCTAAGTTCCGAAATTTACACAAAAATATTGAGTAATTTGCAAAAAAAACAAAAATCTCAAACAAAAACTGTAATTTCAAAACGGATTCCCGTTTTACCAAGGCAGTATTTGCTCTTAACAACACTTTTGACATGAGGATTAGCATTCTAGAGTAAGTACATAATATATATTTCTATGGGTCCGTATAAAGTGATATCAAGAAATGAAAAATGTTTCAAGATATCAGTTAATGGAAAAGAGATGTTTTTATCAATGGACAGATGGAAACCAGCATTTTTGGAAGAAATACCCCAAGAAACATTACTAAATGAACAAAATCCCAGAAACAGATGAAAAGTTAGATTCGCTATTCATTGACACTAGGGGAGGAGTAATGTGGTGCCATCAATTTAATTTGTATCACTCGGTAGATTTTAGGATGGTTATTACACTTTGACATTTTAGGTTTGAAGGATAATTTTTATCTTGATGTTTTTCGGTAACGGTTTTACATTTCAATTTTGAGAATATGAAATGTTGAAAAGTTCATAAAACATTTCATAATATATTTGGTTGAATCATATAAACTTTCGAATTAAAACCCATAATAACTAATTGATGTTTCCGTATCATTATCAATTAATTTCTTCTGTAAGATTCTTTCCGACACTTCCATAATCCCACTGAGCAAAGTAACATTCATTCAATATTTCAGTAACCTTTCATGGTAATGTTACATCAGAGTTTTCTGCTACCTTACTGCAAAGGTTCAGCAACTACTGAAACGGACGTTCAGCAATATTACAAATGGTATATGCCATTATCAATTATTCCAGCAAGGTTTCTGCAACATTGCATATAATAACAGGAAAATTGCAAATGTGATATTGAAAATGACGTCTTATGACAATGTTGCAGCAACTACTGAAATGGATTGATGGATGTAATCTTTCATAATTAGTAATTGCAGCAAGGTTACCGCAACATAGAATATAAATTAGAAGAAAATAACGTATTCAATATCGTTATACAGCAGCAACTTACCACCAATCTTGTCTATTCCTTTCCATAACATAACAGCAAGATTTCATAAATAACGTTCCAGTAGGTTTGTTAGCTACTGAAGAATTCTTGGATTTTCACTACTTGCTGCTAATATTGAATGAAAATGAATGCAATTTTCATGGGAGACAGATTGTTTTGATATCTTGGAAAATATCATTCAGTATTGATCTGTCCTCTGTGGAAATCAGATTCATCATTTTCTGGTTTTTAGAAACAAGCAGTGAAAACCAAAAAAATCTTCTGAAATATTAATTTAAATGTCCATTTGTATTGGAGGTCAAAAAGACAAAAATTTGATAATGAAACCTTAATCAAAATATCACAAAAAAACAAATAAGTATTCATATTAAAATGTCAAAATAAAAAAAAAAATGTTTGGCCTTATCAGGTACCTTCCTGAAACAAACAAATCATTGAATTGAATGTGCAGCTTAAATATCGACAACTCGATCTACTACCTAACCCTGTATACAAGTAACGTGTTTTTACGAATTGTAGTCAAGCCATCACATTTATTTCAAACGCATCATCTCTGATGCATGGAAATGAATTTCTCACAGCACCAAAATATTATGAATAAATATGTAATTAGTCAACTCAACAATTATGGTCTTATTTCACACTATTGTGCTTACATATTTGGTTTATATTCAAATTGAATTGACTCAAGTTTTAAAATTTGTATAGATTTCAATTATTTTTTTTATTGAAAAATACATCTTCCAAACAGAACAAGTTCTGGTGTAAGGAAGATAATAATACATTATATATAATTACAAGTGTCAATAATTTTAAAATTAATTTAATATAACAATTATAACAACTTTGCATAATAGTTTGATGAACATCAGTATGACAACAAATTTTGTTTGAGTTTTTTCGAAAAAATATATATTGATTTTGATTTTTTTATATCATCTGAAAGTTCATTGTAACTTTCTATAGAGCTAGATACTGGATTGTTTTTGCCTTTATTTGAATGAACGTTATTCAAATGGAAGTTATTTGCATTTCTGATATTATGGTCATGTAATTTTGATTTTTTTTTGAAATGACTATTACTTTTTTGTAAATTATTTGTTACTTTGTGAGCAAATTTTGCTCTTTCAAATTTTATTAGTTTATCTATTGTGAAATTTCTGGTTTCTTCGTACAATTTTGAAGAAGGAATTTCCCATGGTTTTTTGAAAATTACTTTTATTGCTTTATTCATCAAACGATAAATGATACCTTTTTGGTTTTTACTACAAGCTGACCATATTGTTATTAAATATCTAATATGTGAGACAATATGGGCATTATAAATGAGATTCTGAATTTGACTATTCAGAAAGTCAATTCTTCTTATTGCTCCAATTAAAGGAATAATTGATTTTTTCATTTTATTCACACGACATTCAAAATTTAAATTCTTATCAATCATCAATCCTAGATACTTGTGTTCTTCAACTTCATTTAATATTTTGTTATTTATTTTTATTTTTAATTTTATTTTGGTAACATTTTTTGTTTGAAAATCATATAAACAGTTTTTTCTAAATTAATGGTTAGATTCATTTCATCTATCCATTTTTCAAACAGTTGAATATCCTTTTCAATATTATTTTCTAAAATTGCTGTATTTTTGGCCGAATAGTAAAGTACAGTATCATCTGCAAAATAAAAATGTTTACCCATCAATTTTATTTTCTTTATACTATCTACATAGATCAAATAAAAAATTGGAGCCAATACTGAACCTTGGGGAACTCCAATGGTAGATTATTTTTCAATACTTTTATTTTCATCTGTAACAACATACTGTATACGATTTTCAAAATAATTTTCGAAAAGTTTATAAGAGTGACCTCTTACTCCTAGATTATTTAAAAAGTCTAATAATATTGAATGATTTACTGTATCAAAAGCTTTTTTTATATCTAAGAAAATGGCAACGCCATATCTGCTTTCATCTAGAGTTTCAAAAATATCATTCATGAAATCAGTTACCGCTGATTGAGTATTTGAATTTGGCATGAAAGCGTATTGAAATTTATCAAAACCAGAATTATTATTAATGAAATTTATTAGTTGTTCTTTCAATACTTTCTCAAAAATTTTGGAAAAAACATTTAGAAGAGCTATTGGGCGATAATTAGAAACATTATTTTTTTCTCCTCCTTTATAAATTGGTTTTAATATGGTTCTTTTGAGATAATTTGGAAAGACGCCTTCTTCAATACATTTATTAATAATCAGTGATAGGGGTAGGCTAATTATATCAACTATATCTTTCAAGTTTTTTGAAGTAATTTGATCTTCACCAGGAGCAATGTTGGATTTGAGTGATATGATTTCATGAATTTCTTGTTCAGAAACTGGTTTCAAAAACATGGATTTACTACAAAGTGATGACATTGTTGGTTTGGTTTTGAATTTTTTTGATAAAGTTATTCCAATTTCTGAGAAAAAGTTGACGAATTCATTACATATATCTTTGTTAGATGTTAGTAGTGTGCCAGATTTACTTTTGATTTGATTTATGGATTTGTTCTTTTTTTCTTTCCTAAATTGCTATTGATAACATCCCAAATTTTTTTGGGGTTTTTATCAGCTTTTTCAAATTGTTTATTAAGTTCTTGTTTCTTCAAATTCCTGCATAATGTATTGACCTGATTTTTAATTTTTTTGTATACATTTTTTAACTCGTCATGATTTGGATATTTTTTTAATTGTTTGTATAATTTATCTCGAATTTTCATTTTATCTATCACAGATTTATTTATCCAGTTATTGTTATCTCGTGTTGTGAACTTTTTGGTTTCACTGGATTTTTCTTTGCATTCTTTTATACAGTTTGCAAGTTCTTCAATTCTGAAATTGTCTTTTCTGCTGGTCCAATTGCAGAACATGGCACAATGATTTGTGACAGAACGTTGAAGACAAAAGTTTTCATTCAAGCCACCAATATATTGAAGAACCTGCAACTAAAACCGAATTGTAAAAGTATTCCACATCATTTACAAATGTAAAAGTACCTTTCAAATTGAGACTACTACCAGATTTATTCGCAATACGAGGAGAAAAAACATTTTCCTACTAAACGCAGAATGAGCATACCAGACCATCCTAACCTAAAATAGAATGATGTATCGCCTTACCTTACATGTAGATGCCTTTAATTCATTAGCATCATCCATTGCTGCTTCAACACTCAGTGAACTCTTAATCAAAAAACAAAATTGCAGAAGAATATGTACTTTACTTAGGTACCTAGGTTAAGAACGAATGAAAGTATCCAAAAGGAAACTAACGTAATCGCTTGACACGACACACAACAATACAATTTACAATAGCATAATCTCAGCTTATGTGTTTATTAAACTGCGGCATAATGGCGCGAGGCGCGTGCTTGTCTGGGATCTGGGTGACTGGGTGTCGCCCCGTTAGGTGGCATCTCATCAAGACCAGGAAATTCAAAATTGGTTGATTTCCTGATAGATGAAATATTATTTCAAGTTTCTTTATACTCACCATTTGAAATTGCCCTAGCGTACCATTTTGTATATTTCTGCGATGATGCAATCGAAAATTGAGAATGTATTGCGTTTTCTAAATACTGTTAATATTCCATCAGATGTAATTCAATGTTCGGCGTGGCATAAGCCAGGAAAGTAGTTGTTTTCTGATGGATTTTCGACCCAACTTTCCTATTGTATAGGATATTAGCAGTGAGCAGTCCACCGGACATCTTATGCCTCTTGTCATAAGCTCATTGTGACCTACAGTTTTCTTTTCTGTTTTATATACGGTCTTGACGATCGTGGTCATGGGTATTCTTGGTTGGGCTTCCGGTGCTGGGATGGCGCTCGCAGTTTGGAGTTAATCCACTGTGCGGGCGCGATCTCAGTTTCGGTCTTTAAATGGGTTTGGTCGTCGATTCATTCGTTGCAGTCATTAGTTATTGACTGCTAGACCTACCCTATACTGATGAGGAGCAACACTCCGAAATCGATATATAGGTGGTCCGAATGTTTCGATGAACATTCCCATGCAACCAAGCAATTGCAGAGATAACCTTGTAGGAACTCTGCACGGAAAATTCATCAGATGTAATTCAATGTTCGGCGTGGCATTAGCCAGGAAAGTAGTTGTTTTCTGATGGATTTTCGACCCAACTTTCCTATTGTATAGGATATTAGCAGTGAGCAGTCCTCCGGACATCTTATGCCTACTGTTAATATTGTTTGTAGTTAGCTCATGTATGAACCGTAAATATCATGGAATTTAAAACTCAGTGCAACATTGCGATTTGAATTTGTTCTATAGTTCCAAATGTAACTTGCACTCACATTGTTCGTAGATAGTTTCTGTATTGTTGCATTTACAATGAACTTTCATGGATCATGTAACATTGCACTTGAAACTCAATCAATAGCTTGCTTTATAACTTACAAACAACTTGTCTGTAGTTTCTTCTGTTATGTTAAAAACTTAAATATATCATTGAGTCTTATGCAATATTATATTATCATTTTACGATGGCAGCACATACATAATATTGTGGCAATATTTTGTAACATTACATGTTTAGTGGGATAATTATAGAGAAATAAAAATATTACTTCAATTACGATAAAATTTTATTAATTTCAATAGTTTAAAACTTCACAAATGGTACTGGACAAGTTCCATGAAGCCAACACCTTTGGAACTTTTCTTGACTGGCGTCTTCGTTGCGCGGTTTCTATCCTCTCCAGTGGCATTGTCACCTATGGACATTCGCGGGTTGGTGTTCTTAAAATAAAAAAAAATTGTTGAATGGATTTAAGATTTCCAAGTTACTTTCTGATAAATTTTTCTCGATTCTCATTTAAAACATGATTTGTTTATTGAGTAAATACCTTCCAGACAGAGCAAGTTCTGGTATGAGGAAGTTGTACATATAATAATAATAAAAACGATAAACAATTGCAATTCAAACAAATATATCATATATGACTGATAAACAGAGTGAATAATGATGAATCCATAATACAATCATAAATTAGTGAACAAAGATTGATAGCAGGATGTCAGATGACTATAAATTTCAGTTTTTCTTCAAAATTAAATTTGATTCTCATTTTTTATTTATGATATTGAATGCAATGTTTATTGAATTTATTTTATACAATTCATCTAAAGAAAATTTGTCTGTAATTGCAATTAGTTTAATAGTTGGTATGTCAAATGGGAGACGATACAGTAGTTTCAAATATTTCCTATACAATGCTGATATTTTAATAAAATTATTTTTGGACTAAAAAGCCAGTATTTCAATTATTTCGATGAAGGAATGCTTGAAAATTGACAATGTGTCCCACTTTCCAAGAATACATCCTAATATCTTAGTTAATAATAATGTGATGTTTTTGGAATTTTGGTGGCGATTGTATGTTAGAAAAAGTAGTTGGCATAGTAAACACTTTTATTGACCATTGGTGTAGGGTATTGGATGTGTTGAAAATAGTTATTTATGTAACAAGTGTGTAAAGTGGCTTATTTTTGAAGAATGTGAATATTTACAATCACATGAGTAAAAAAAGCCTTTACACACGAATTGAATACAATATTTTTTTTACTACCGTACATAATTTTTCACTGAGATTAGAAATACAAAATTTACTCAACACACTATGGTAATGAATGTACATTTTACGAACATAAATTTATTTGACGATTAAAATAATATATTTCACTCTTACACAACAAAATAACATTAAAAAACAAAACAATGATCAATAAATTAGATTTTTAGATGTTAGTTGTTGCTTCCAAAATTTATGAATTTGGCCTTCTCCATTACAGAGTTTAAAACATTCTGTGACCTTATTCTCCAAATTATCTATTATCGTCTTCAACAGTAAAACTGTAGTTTCTAGAAACGCTCTGTTTGGAAGTAGATGGCATACTGTCATCCATCAACAGTTTACTAGAAATTCTATTCCTTTGGGTAATTGTGCTATCCACATAGCATTCTCCAACAGCAGATGACTTCCATCCTCCGTGATATTTCAAAGTTTAAAGGTCACCTCCTGAATTTGCTAGCATAGTAGCTGAAGACCTCCTAAAGCAGTGTCCTGTGAAAGCTGTTGGATTGGGCAAGTTCAGATAGGTTGCTATAACATATGGCATTTTACCAAATGTATTTATCCCCTCAGGCTGTTTTGAACATTTACCATTTGCGTATCTTAAAAACAACCTATTACAGTTTATATTTGATGGTCTTAGTGAGGTATATTTTTTATGAAAGATAGATAATCAACTGAAGATTTATTAGGATTTAAAATCGTAAAA
This sequence comes from Chrysolina oricalcia, assembly GCA_944452925.2. Classification (NCBI taxonomy): domain Eukaryota; kingdom Metazoa; phylum Arthropoda; class Insecta; order Coleoptera; family Chrysomelidae; genus Chrysolina; species Chrysolina oricalcia. Next base: position 4,348,696 of record OX101827.2, read on the forward strand.
ATGCGTTACATTCCATTTTTTGGTATTTTAATAATATACACTGATTGTTTATCTTCTACATCGTTAATTGTCATTTTACATAATTCTTTTCGACGACACACCGAGAGAAATATCTATTACCTGTTATACAAAATTGTATAACATTTAAAAGATTTCTGAATTGAATAGGCGCCAACATAGTAACCTTTTCAGAATGATCAGGGTATTTTTTTCAAAAAAGTGGTAGAACTGTTAAAGAACACTCGTATAAAAATGAAAATATTTTTATATCGAAATTACTTGCTTCCAATATAATGGTTAAATGACTGGCGTTTCAATATTATACGAAGTTATTATAAAAATTAAAAGATGCTTATATAACGCTTACTTGTTCTCAATATAATGTTTAAACAACTGACATTTCGATATTAAATGATGACTGTATAACATTGTAAAGATACTCATTTCAAGATGACTTGTTTTTGATGTAATACTTAAATAATTGGTATTTCATTATTATACTATATCTAATAGTGGTTGAAAAAATTGTATAACAATCAAATGGTAAACATTTTTGCATCCAAAAACTTTCCTTCACCAGCTAAACGGTTTTTGAATAACCTGCATGAAATAATTTCTTACTGTACAGTTCTGAAAATAGCATTGACGTCAAAACACTGCCACAAAATCTTAAATAGCACATGTGGCGATTTAGCTGATTTTGAACAGTTTCTAAGGATATACAGTTGTTGAACCTCATTTTACAAACTTAAACAGTTTCAATAGTGCATGAAGTACATCATGAAATTCGGATAATTAATACACATGAAGGTAGAGGCTATAAAAAAAGAATTATTGAAATTTCAAAATTTTGCCCAACTGTTAATCCTCAAAAACTCTTCAATATCACCACATGTGCTACTCGACATTTTTCAACTTAAAGGAGTTGATGTGGTGTTTTGGCGTTGATGATGTTATCAGAGCTCTAGATGGTGGTTATTTTCTTGCGTATGCTATTCAAAAACGTTTTGGTCAGCAACAAAGTGTTTGGGAGCGAAAATGTTCGCCATTTGATGAATATGTACAAAAAATATGTTAAACAGAAGTTGCAACACGGTGAGTGCCAGTGTCATATTCTCAGAATGAGACTTCAACAAGCACGCTTTTAAAAATTTCAATCCTATAGATATCATGAAAAAGCTACTTTTGTTATAGAGATTCGTCATATTTGATTTAATTTCCTGAAATAGTAACACATTAGTTGTTCATACTTATCAGTGGACAGTTCAGCATTGAAACTCGTTGAGAAATTCAACATTTATTAAGGAAATTAAAATATAGTGACTGATTTTTATTTTTTTGGGAGGGATTTGAGGCCTTAAATTCAAGAAAACTCTAATTGTTTAAATTAAACTTTTCGTCAATTCATTTTTTGACATCTTCAGGGCACTGGAAGATACAAATAGGAGATTTTTAAAAAATTAATAAAACAATAGAAAAAACAAATAATACTATACTTATCAATTTGCTACTACTACTTTTCCAGAAACAATCACTGAACAATGTTTTGGTAACGTATAAAACTTTAGATTGAATTATTATTAATTAACTCTGATCTACTCTGAAGTTTTATCTGTTGCCAGAACATAGTTCAGTGATTGTTTCTGGAAAAGTATTAGTAGCAAATTGATTTGTATATTATTATTTGTTTTTTTTCTATCATTTTATTGATTAAAAAAATCATCTTTCAGTATCTTACAGTAGCCTGAAGATGACAAAATTATTTAACGAAACGGCTTTAAAGAAATATATTTTTCTTCAATTTATGACCTCAAATCCCCCAAAAAAGACAAAATCAGTCATCATAACAAAGGTCGTAAAACTTACATATCAACAATAAAATAAAGTATTTCTTAAATCTGGGAACATTAGAAATACATCAAAATATACACTTACAGTTGACAAAAGGGAATAATTTTCGAATTATACAATAAATTAGTCATCTGAAGCAAAAAAAATCATTACTTAATATTCAAATACTATTTTATTTCATGCTCAAGAATAATTAATAAAAATCAAATGTATTGAATGGAGTGTTTCATTACAATACTTTCATGTGAAATTCCAGAGGTTTGAAAATAGATACTTCATAGAAGTCCGTGTTAGTAGTAGGTTCACTATTTTTCTTACAAAACAAAATGAGTACCCACATGACCTCTTAGCGGAAAATGTTCAATGAAAAAGTTGTACATGAGGAAGTAATCAAAAACGTTTATATTTAACAATGTTCGACATAACTCCATATTATCCGTCAGAATGGCGAAAAACCGATTTTTCAGTATTTAAGATTTTATTTCGAATAAATGATTTAATGTACATGAAAATTTTTGAATATGGCAAAATCTGTGACAACCCTACCATACAAGAAATCGACAGATATTAAAAATGTTGATTTCATTCAATTTGCAAATTTTAGGAACTAGAATCTTTGGTTCCCATATGAAAAAAATCATCTAACAATAATCATAATGTCATAAGATGAAAGTATCTCTTTATAAATAACTTCACAACCTCTTCATGTTAGCAGAATTTGCTATCTACTTTATAACTATAAAATACATAGGATGTTTCTTTTGAAAAATATTTAATTTGTGTCGTTTCTATTCGAACCGGAATTAAGTACTACTGAACCCGTTCGGTTCCTGAAAAAGTCACATTTTCATTCAATTCCAGCCATCACCGTAAATTTTTTTCGAACAAATGAATATCATCTAAAATGAAAATGCACCATCCCTGAAGCTCACCCAATACTTACTTGTTTGATTTCAACCTCCCACAAGTAATAACAACGGATGAAATCTGTTGTTGAAAACACACACACTCAGATAGGCACTTACCCGTAATTTATTTCTTGTAGAAACAAACTATATAAACAAAGCGTATTTAACCTTTACTTCTGCACTTACACAACACAACCAAATCCACACGTGAACTGATTGACAATAAGAATTGAAATGACGTAGATGACCCGATGATGAAACGGCCTGTTAGGGGTGAGTGCAATAAAACATCATAGGAAACATGTGTGTAACGAAGAAGATGCATGATCAAAGGTGGTGAAAAAAACCGTTACATTTTCAGAACTAAACGACAACTATTTAGTGGTTACAAAGTATCGTTTAAAAGTTAAAATGTGAATTATAGTGGCCAAACAGTTTGTTTTTTCAATTACATATTTTAACCACAATCGTGCCCTTTATTGAATCTAAGAGGTAACCTTGTCAAAACAAAATGAGTATTTTGAAAAAAAGACCCGTTTAACGTTTAAAACCTTCACTTTTTACATTGATCAGATAACATTTTGTTGCTAAAATAATTTATTTAGCAACTATAAGATTTTTTTGAAAAAAAACTTGTATAACTTGATTTCTCTCGGTGCACGCTTTGGACTATTCCTGGTGTATCAATAAACCAATTAGAAAAGGCTCTAAAAATGATACTCCAACATAAAATTCAACAAATCAAGAGTACTTATCTTCGGCTTTTCGCAAAAATTGGTTCAGATCTAAACTCTTATTTGAGTGGAGTATTATTAATTTGAGGTTGGGATTGTTTTTTTTTTATTATTGCACATTACTTTGATACCTACTCAGGACATTTCTTCAGTTTTTCTCAATTATCTCAGAAACCTTCACTTTTAGTCACATAGAATGTTATGACTTTTAGGTTGAGTATCGATGAGCCAAACTTATGTCAAACGCTCATTTATCAATTCAGTTGTCCAAAGAAAATTCGTTCAAATAATATGACGAATAAATAAAAACGGAGTTTGTCGGTCTCATTCTGACTTACCTGTACTATGTTATGAATACTCCCAACATTGAAAAATGTTCAGGAGGATGACAATTATTTCTATAAGTTATAATAAAGTTGCATCATGCGATTATTAGCACACAGGATGTTATGTCTCTTCTCAGGACATATCTTCAGTTTTTTGCAAATATCTCCGAAACCTTCACTTTTAGGCAAATGGAATGTTATGACTTTTAGGTTGAGTATGAATGAGCCTAACTGATGTCAAACGCTCATTTGTCAATTCAGTTGTCCAAAGAAAATATGAAGGAAAATGTAACCTCGTAACTGGTTTACGAAAATTGAAAATTATAACTTCAAATTATCACGTTGATGAACCTTGATTAGTGCACCAAGTTTGAAATTTTTTTCTCCAGGAGTTTTAGAGAAAAAAAAATAAATCTAAATTTTTTTCGCACTTTTGACACCCTGTATCTCAGAGGGGATGCATTTTAGGACATACCTTGATAGAAACTTTTCATCTCAAAATGAGGCAATGAATCTGTATTCGGAGTTTGTCGGTATTATTCTGACTCACCCTGTATATATGGATGAGACATCCAAACCAAAAGGGTTGGGCTGATAGTTCAAATGAGGGCCTACATAAACCAGTGTCAAAAGGAAAGATGCTTGTAATAGTGAAAGCGGTTTTGTTAAAAACGCCTACCTTCGCTACAATACAAACCTACTTTCAAAACAGTAGATTATCATGATGCAATGAACTATGACAATTACAAAAAGTGGCTGCAGGATAAGCTGATACAGAATTTGCCCCCGAACATCGTTTTAGTGATTGATAATGCTCCTTATCATGATGTACAAACTGAGAAATGTCCAACTATGTCTTCTAGAAAAGCAGAAATGCAACAGTGGATGACAACGGGACGTATTGGATTTACAAATGAGATGTTAAAAGTCGAATTATATAATATTATAAAATTACACAAACCTCGGTTTGAAACCAATACAACAATACAACACAAATCTCGGATAAAGGACATTCAGAATTACGGTTACCTCCCTACCATCCGGATTTGAACCCAATAGAGTTAGTGTGGGCTTCTATGAAGCAATATGTCGCTGAAAAAAATGTCACTTTCAATTTTAAATTCGTGGAAAGTTTGTGTGATGAATTTTTCAATTCATTCTCTGACGAACAATGGAAAACGAGATGTGAACATGTTAAAGCAATAGAATAAAATTATATGGCAAAACATCCAGCGTTCGACATCGTAATTGACGACATAATAATAAATGTTGGATCTAATAGTGACAGTGACTCTGTCACTGACGAGACTACCTCGGATTCTGATTCAAATGGTTCAGAAATCTTATAAAACAGAGACAAGCGAGAGAAATAAATGTTGAATTGCTGAAGTTATCATACGTATTCTTTTATAGTCGGATGGGTAAATAGTTATTTAAGTAACAAGGAATGTAAAGACGTGTTAACATTCGAGGTGAGCGAGTACGAGCCGAGGCAAAGCCGAGGCTTGTCGCTTGCCGAGGATGATAACAGTCGATACATTCCGTGTTACTTATTACGTTTTTCCCGCTGCTTGTTGACATTTCTCAAAATTTGCCTGAATTGAAGTTTGTTTTCTTACCCTTCCTTCATGATTATTCGTTCGATATTTCATTCTAAGTTGCTTGTGCGTGTAACTAAGTTACCGAATAAGCAGACAACAATAATATTCAGAAGGTCTCATAACCTAAAAATTGATATGAATGAAGCTGAAGGTATTACTTGTCAAAGTCAAAGTCATTATTACCCTAGGCATGTAAATGACACTATTAAGTTCCGTTGTCAAGATGAATTAGTAAACGAATGATATAGGCCATTTACCTGTTTTGTTGCTAAGCATGTATGGACTATTTACAGTGTCGGCAGCGGGAAAATGTATATTATTAAGTACAAATGAATTGTTTTAAAATAATTGGGTTCAAAATTCAATTTCTGTTGTTCATAAAATATCATCCTATTACCTATATTTTAAACAAATAGGTATTCATTAAGATAGTAACTTAATGAAGCCAACGACTTTTAAGTAAGTAATTTAAAATATGATTTGATTTAAAAAAAATGTGATGAGCAATTAACAGTTTTTTAATTACAACAATAATAACAAACAGAATGAAATTTAAAACGAATATGAAATAAGTTTGTCATGCCGTGATTTTGTACCGATATGTATTTTATTAAAAAAACCAAAACCTTGAGTAATTAATTTTTATCATTCGTTTTAAATTTTATGCTTTCAATTTGCTTTAGGTGTATTGCAAAACGCCGACATAATGAACAATAGAATATCAGACTGTACGTGAAAATGCGGTAGTACGAATTTTTATTGAATTCTCTAAATTATTTTCCTCACCCTAGTTTCATATAACATTCTAACATTTAATGTTCAATATGCCGTTTTTCTATACGCCTAGGCCTTTTTCAAAACTACTGCTTGGTAAAAATTCTGCATGAATATTGTTTTATTCTGTTAATTCTTTCAGATACATAATGGTTTCTATATTTATGTATCCGATTGTCCCTTTTTGCACACTGACCCGAGCGTACTGTCTATCCTTTTCCTTCCGAATGCGTTCTCACGTTATTGTTCGCGCATGAATTGGAAATTTCACAATTGCAGCTATGTTTGCCAAACTGTACTTTAAATAATTGAAATACGAACAAATCTCTTTGCATTTTTCAATTTTAGTATCTTAGATTGTTAATAACAAAGTGGAAAATCAATATTTTGTAATTTTCCCAATTGGGATAATTTTTAAAGCCTTTCAAGAATATTTCCAAGAAGTGAAACAAAGGACCCCGCACCATTCTTATGGGCTTCTGGGTCCCGGTGGAATTGGCTGAAACTGTAGTATGTTATTCTCTTCACTATCCTGATCAAAAGGTCCCATGGGCCCAACTCGATCCTATGACTAGTTTTCAGGATACAGCCACTCAAAGATATGATTTTGTACCTAAGAGTGTAGGTACGACAAATCATATTTTTTTGTATTTGTGCCTCAGAATGAATTTCCCAGATGAGTGCTCAGATAACTTGAATACGGACCACAGGGTGTTGACTAAATTCTAGACAATAACTTCCTCAATATTTTTTATTTTCGTTTAGCAAAAAAAATTGAAATAAGTAATATTTAGATTGATGCACAATGGACAAATATAAAATGAGAGTTTATTTGATACTGTGCATTGCAAAGATTTTGTATCAGATATGAGTGTAAGACAGATATACTTATATTTTTTACGTATATTTTTGCATTGGCAGCATTAGGAAAGACGTAGCCCTTACCTTTTAACGTGTGATGCCATGCAGGCTGGTAACGGCGCGGCGAATCGAATCCGCGTACCCTGGCTTAGCAAGCGGGCACACTACCTACGCGCCACCAAGACAAACAAACAAATAAACTTTGTAAATACTGCCAGATTGAGACTAGAGAAGAATTAGGAATTCTGTATCAGGAGAGCTATTTCTGCATTGATAAAACTGGGAATGGATATACTTATTTCTTACTCCACAAGCTCTCATCATCAAGCAAATAACAAATAAAAATTATAGTTTAATGTCATTTAAGGGAAGAATTCACCAATATTTTTTCTATTCTATTTATTCTTTGTTCATTGTACAAGAACCCAAATAGTTATTTAGTTTAAAGTTTTGTTTGCCAAACGAAAATAAAAGTTATAGTCAATATATTGAAGTTGTTATTGTCATGAATTAAGTCAACACCCTGTTGTTTGTGTTCAAGTAATTTGAGTATTCATCGAACGAAATGATTATGAAGGTACAGTTTATACTGAAAACTCATTACGTGGCACAGATACACCTAGATATGTTTTGTCGTACTCACACTCATGATATGTACAAAATCATATCTTTGAGGAGCTGTATCTCAAAAACTAGTCATAGGATCGAGTTGGGCCCATGAGAACTCTTGATCAGGATAGTGAAAAGAATAACATACTACAGATTCAGCCAATTCCACCGGGACCCAGAAACCCATAAGAATGGTGCGGGGTCCTTTGAGGTTTTTAGTATTGAAATGATCAGGGTTTGTATGTAGATTTGAAACTTGGAAAAACTATTTAATTCACAAAAGCATATGTAATAAAATAATTACGGGAAGAATTTTTTTCCATGAATTTACTTTTATTTAAGTGTCTAAAAGGTGAACGAATTCTTTTATTCCTTAATATCGATATTTAATTGGTTAAAATTATTTTTAGTGTTCAAGGGTCCGTACACATTAAAAAGTGGGTGGAAAAATACATGACAAAATGTAATAAATACATGATCCTTCTAGTATTATAACTTGATTGTACAGGTAATTCAAAATTTTAATGTAAAATTAAATGTCCTCCATATCTCCCGTGTTTTACAGTGAGCATGTAATTCTATGCTTTACTACATGTAATTTCCGCTGGTTTACATGATGACTGTAAATTAATGTGATAATCAGTCAAACGACGTATTGTTACAGCGAAATGACGCCAATTTACAGAATATTACAGGTACAGTGTAAATTCTACTTCGTTAAAAAGTAATTCTCCATAACGCTATCGCCATGCGGCACGGGCGTAGCCAGGTTTTAGTATCGGGGGGGGGGTTCAAGATAAGTATGAAAAAAAAACAGAAGGTTCATTAATTTATTATTGCTCATATCTTAACTTTTCGGGGGGGGGGGGGTTTGAACCCCCAAAACCCTCCCCCTGGCAACGCCCGTGCCATGCGCCCTACCGGCATTCGGCCTAATCCTCCTCATCACAGTTCATATTGGTAGGATGAACATCGTTGGGCATCTGGCGAAGGTAGGTTTTAAAAACAAACAAGCCGTCTTTTGTGTTTTATGTAAGTGAGTATGTTGGTATCAAATTTTCATCGGATTATGTATCAGGTGAGTAAATAGGTACTGAAAAAAAAATATGAATCATTCATCATGAAATTATAGTCATTTTTTCATTTTGTAGAAAATCGAATTGAAACTTTCGTTGTCGCAGACCCAACTGTGAGATAATTTTGAGAATTTATTCGACATTCAAATCTCAAGTGGATAGATATCATCTCAATTCGACAATGAAATCGGAGAGTGTGCAATTTTATTAAGTCAGCTGAACTATTTAGTTAATTTCCAAGTTGAAGTATAGAGAAGGATATTTTGTTAAATAATTGTTTTTGTTACAACATTCAAATGATTTGACAGTTTGAGTTATTTTCCTTCAATATATGAGAATATATTATAATGTTATGATGAATAAAGTATCATTAATACTGATTTTATGTCTTTTTTGGAGATCCCCCCCGCTTCGATATTAAGGAATTATAAGCCTATACGTAAAGTTGATTGAAACTACTTGAGAACAATGGTGAAGACACCTGAACAGACATAAAGTATAACAATTTCCGTCAAATCTGAAATTAGGGGAAAAATCACATTAAAATAAAAGTGATTATCGGGGAATATATGGAAAAGCACATTTGATGTATGTAAAAATTCATATTAATCCAAGTTTAATTAACAACAAAAATTGTATTTTTCCGCACAAATACTTGAATATATATCTAATAATACATATTAAAGCATGTATGTCAATTGGCACTTCAGACTTGAATATAATGGTAAAAACACCTAATCAAACATGTAAAAATCGCCGTTAAATCTGGAATAATGGAGAGAATTACATAGTATACAAGTGATAATCCATGGAATATATTGGAAATTCACATTTGAAGTCAAGACTTCACATTATATTACATGAGGTATGTGTATATGCATGGCAACGCATTACCCATATGGGATCATGTAATCTGATGGAAACAATATTTACAGTGTATCTGTCAGCTCACGCTGGACTCGCATCACCCGCTTTTGGCGCAATTTTCGCCTCTAAATAAAAGTTTTTTATATTGGCGGTTGAGTTCCGGCAGGTGGAACTTTTTTTTAGGAAATTTCTTCCTCTTTCAGGATCTTTTTTCAACTTTTGGAGATCTTTAATAGTTTCCGAGATATTTGCTAAAATCCACCCCCCTCCCTCGTTTTTTTAATTGAATTGTTTATAACTTTTGTAATTTTTGCCGGCGCACCTTGAAATTTTTCAAAAAGTTTCTAGAGGTAATTCCTACGAAAGCGCTGAACGGACATATATATTATATTAGCCAGTTCCAAGTGACAATTATACATAATTGTCAGTTCAAACTGGCAATTATACATAATTTCCACTTCAAACTGTCAGTTATACATAATTGCCAGTCCAAACTGGCAATTATACGTAATTGCCTTTTCAAACTGGCAATTATACATAATTGCCAGTTCAATCTCAAACTGTCAATTATACATAATTGCCAGTTCAACGTGGAACAGTGTTACCAGTCCTCTCTTTTAACTTATTTTTCATCAAAAAATATGTGGATGATATAATTTTAGCATTACCTAAAAATGGTATAACTGAAATTTTGGATACTTTCAATAGTTATGACCCATACATAAAATTCACAATCGAAACAGAAGATTCAGATCTCTCAGTACCTTTCCTTGATACAAAACTTATACGATCGATTGATAACACAATATTAATTGATTGGTATAGAAAACCATGCAGTTCAGGAAGGTATTTGAATTTATTTTCTTATCACAAATTTTCGATGAAAGTGAATTTGTTGAAACAAATGAAAGACAGAGTACTCAAAATTTCTGATATATCTTTTCACAATAAAAATTTGAAAATACTTCAAGAACTTTTCATACAAAATTCTTATCCACCATCTTTAGTTAATAACATCTTGTTTAGCTCATTTTTAACAGAAGTTGATAATAGTGTAAGACAAAATATGAATTCTCATAATGAACAACCAGTTGCAGATTTGAATCAAAATTCAATTTTCTATGCTTCATTACCTTACATCAAAGAAATAACACCCAAACTAATCAGAATTTTACAACCATTTGATAATATCAAAATTGCAAATAGAACAGTTACTTCAATAAGACAAATATATTCAAAAGTAAAGGACAAAAATGATATTTTCTCACTTTCAAATGTTGTTTACAGTATCCCTTGTCTTGATTGTGAAAAAAATTACATTGGCCAAACTAAAAGATTACTAAATTATAGAATCACTTCTCATAAAAGTGATAGTAGACTACATCCTGAAAGATGTGCTTGACCACCGAATGAACTACTCTTCAACAAAAGTTCTTGCAAGAGAATCACATCTTTCAAAATAAACGAACAGATATAAGCCATTTGAGTGAAATTTATTCTTTTTTACTTTCTCTTGACATAAAACACCATGAAATCAGAGTAACCGAACGCAGAAATTCTAACCTACACTAAAGTTTATTTGTCAGAACAAAATAATGTCACTTGTCAAATTAATAACTGTCACATTTGAAAATAAACAAATGAAGTAGGTCTCTATGTACAACTAATTTGTCATTTCGTCCAGTTTATCAATTTTGTATTTTTTAAAAAAAGAACTGAAAATACTGCATTTCTGATATGTTTATTTAGCAGAAACTTAATCTTGTAAACATAAATGGTTCTTATAAATAACTTTTATGAACATATATGTAAGCATCCTCAAATAAGATGTGAGTACTTATAATTTTGAATTTACAATCTTATATGATATTTCCAATTGTAGTCTCCCTGATGATGGACTAAAAGATTCCGAAAGCTTGGAAAAACTTAAATGAGTTTCCTTTTACATCGCTGCAGGCCCTACAAACAGTTTTACTCTATATATATATATATATATATATATATATATATATATATATATATATATATATATATATATATATATATATATATATATATATATATATATATATGTACATTACTAAGTTCATGGGTTGAACCGCGTTGAGAGTTTATAACTCGACGTTTCGGCTCCTGCTTTGGAGCCATTTTCAAGAGTGTGACTGCGAGGCCTCTATCTGCCTACTCCTCGAGTCGTGGTCTTGAGAGATATCAAGGTCTCAACCTGCCTACTCCTTGATCTCAAAAGACGATCCGATGTTGGTAGTATTTATAGGTGGTTGGCTACCTGGAGGTGGGCGGGTCTTACGGGTTTTCTCGTTTGTCTTGTCTGCTGGTGCCTGCTGTGTAGTTGGAGTTAATGGGATAATAATTGATTGCGGATAAGTTTCACGTGGCCTGGTAATTACGGTTGGAAGAAGGGGCTTCCAAATGGGGTTCAATTTACGGCTATCATCTTTAATGTTCAGGCAATCAGGCCGTTTTTCGATTTCGATGGCTTCTCTGATAAAACGAGAAGTTCTTGAACGTACTGGGGCGATGGTTTTCGTTTTCTCGAAATCTATGGGGTGACCCGTTTGGATGAAATGAAGAGCTAATGCGGAGCTGGTGTCTCGATTTCTAACTGAAAGGGAGTGTTGATAGGATCGAAAATGGATCTGTTTCGGAGTTTCTCCTATATAAGAGTGGGGGCAGATAGAACAGGGAATTTCGTAAATACCATGGTCTTCGTTGGGAATTTTGCCTTTGGTTGGTCTGATGAGGTGTGATAGTTTTTGTTCTGTGGTAAAGATGGTTTTGATATTTGCTTTTCTGAAAAGTCGACTGATTTTGTCCGTCACCCCTTTGATGTAAGGGAAGAAGACTTTGGATGGACGGTCTTCAACTTGTGGTTCGTTTTTGGTTACTAATGGTTTCTGAAGCTGTTTTTGGATGTTTCTGTCTATGTGGTCTGGTCTGTATCCGTTTTGTAGGAGAGCTTGTTTTACGTTGTGAAGTTCGGATTGTCTGTTGTGGTCGTCGGTTAGTCGGATGGAGCGAGATATCAGAGTATTTACGACTGAGTTGAGTTGTGAGGGATGATGGTGGGACTTGGAGTTGAGATATCGGTTGGTGTGGGTGGGTTTTCTATAAACCGTGTACGAGAAACCTTGTTGAGGATTTTTAGTGATTTGTACATCTAAGAATGGCAGAGTTGAATTGCTTTCTATCTCCATCGTGAAGCGAATGTAAGGGTGTACTTCGTTCAGATGGGTCAGGAAAGAATCCAGGTTATCTCTCCCGTGGGGCCAGATGACAAAAGTGTCATCAACGTATCGTAACCAGCAGGAAGGTTGAAGAGTGGCTGATGAAAGGGCTTTGGTTTCGAAATCTTCCATGAATATATTGGCAATCGCAGGTGAGAGAGGGGATCCCATAGGGGCACCTTTGATTTGCCTATAAAAAGAGTTTTGGAAGGTGAAGTATGTGTTGGACATACAATGTTTGAGTGAGGATGTCTTGTGATATGTCGTGATTGTTTTGTAATATGGTGAGGGTCTCGTCAATAGGGATGTTGGTGAAAAGAGAGACGATGTCGAAGCTGACTAGGATGTCGGAGTTAGATATGTTGAATTCCTTAATTCGATTGATGAAGTGGTAGGAGTTTTTCACGTGGGATTCGGATATTTCAACTATAGGTTGAAGAATGTTAGAAAGATGTTTCGCTAAGCGTTGGGTTGGGCAGTTGAATGCACTGACAATGGGTCTGAGAGGGGTTCCGATTTTGTGAATTTTAGGAAGGCCATATATTTTTGGGATTCGAGAGGATCTCTCCCTCGGTATTAATAGGGACTTGACGTCGGATGGAAGGTTTGATTTATTGATCTGGGCTTTTGTTGTTTTTTCCAGGTATGTGGTGGGATCTTTGCCTGAACATTAAAGATGATAGCCGTAAATTGAACCCCATTTGGAAGCCCCTTCTTCCAACCGTAATTACCAGGCCACGTGAAACTTATCCGCAATCAATTATTATCCCATTAACTCCAACTACACAGCAGGCACCAGCAGACAAGACAAACGAGAAAACCCGTAAGACCCGCCCACCTCCAGGTAGCCAACCACCTATAAATACTACCAACATCGGATCGTCTTTTGAGATCAAGGAGTAGGCAGGTTGAGACCTTGATATCTCTCAAGACCACGACTCGAGGAGTAGGCAGATAGAGGCCTCGCAGTCACACTCTTGAAAATGGCTCCAAAGCAGGAGCCGAAACGTCGAGTTATAAACTCTCAACGCGGTTCAACCCATGAACTTAGTAAAGTACATATTTCTGAACGCGGAAACCTTTCCGAACATATATATATATATATATATATATGTGTATATATATATATATATATATATATACACGCACATATAACAAATCCTTGGAATTAATATGCAAGAATACAAATACAGATACGAACATTTACAGAGTACATTAATGAGACTGTATAAATAACCACATGTAAATAAAATTAGCCATACATTACATTTTACAGAAATTAAAAAATTCGTCCAGTGAATAAAAGGAATTAATAGTCAAATATTCCTTCAACGTTTTTTTGAAAATAATCATGGTATTGATTTTTTTGAAATGAGGAGGCAAAGCATTATATATTTTTATACAATTATAGTACGGACCCTTCTCAAATAGACATGTTTTATGTAGTGGAATGCGTAAAAGTTTGTTTCCTCTTGTCACCATATTGTCTATTTGTTGATTATTTGTAGGAAATGTTTGCAAGTACTTTTTGGCAAAATGGCAATGTTATTACATTCCTTTGAAATATCTAAAAATGATTTACTTCAGTTTAATTTATTCAAAATTACAGTATTTAATATCAGTATGGGGAAGTGCCAATTGTACTATCTTGCGTCCACTCAAATCTTTGCAAAACAAAAGTATCAAATGTATTTTTAAGTTACCATTCCTTGAATCTACATCACATTTATATGCTCCAAAATACCTTTTGGATATCAATTCTTTGTACAAATTGAAAATATGTATATTCATCCATTCTGTCATCAATAATAGGAAACATTCATCTCTGGAATTTAATTCAACTGATACCATACACAATCACCAAACTAGACAATCAAATAGACTCATCACGCATAGAATAAAGACAAACATTGGGAAAAAATCAATTTTATATAATGGAATTTTGATATTCAATAATATACCCAATAAATTAAAAAATATCGAACAAAAATATCGTTTCAAATTTCATTTAAAGAAGTACTTATTACAATGATACTTGAAAAAAAAACTGATGCAAACATTTTCAACTTGAAATTTTGTTGTTTATTGTATTAGTTATAGATTTAGGTCCCTATTATAAACATTTATGTTTCTTGGGGTCAATAAAGATTATTATTATTATTATATATGTAGGCACAATGAACGCTCATAATTCCCAAGTTAATGAACCACTGTCTGCAAGATGTGTCATTTTTAAGGTTAAGCATAGTTCTTATGATTTTTTTCTGATAGATGAATATATCATTAGATGTTGGTGAATGATACCAGAAGATTACGCTGTAGTCAATCACAGAGTGTACATAAGCAAAATAAAACATTTTGATATTGTGAATACTTATTTGGTCCCTGAGGTATCTGATAAGACAACAAGCTGTCGACAATTTACATATTATTGCTTTTACCTGAACGGTCCAACGTAAATCTTTATCTATCATTACCCCTAAAAATTTGTTGGAGTTTGTTTCATCCATTCGGGAGTTGAGAACATTAATTTGAAGTTGGTCTTCCATGTCGTTTTTGAAAAACATGTAATTGGTTTTATTTTTATTTATTAAAAGAGAGTTATTATCACACCAATCTATAACCTGGGACACTGTTACATTAGATGTTTCATTCAGAGTACAAATATTCCTTTCTGATACAACAACTGAAATGTCATCTGCAAATAGAAAAATTGTACTGATGTCAATTTGGGAGCATAGATCATTAATAAATATCAAAAACAGAATTGGGCCGGGTATAGAGCCCTGAGGCACCCCTACGCCAATTTGTGCTTTATCAGAATAGTATACCGAAGACTTACAGTACTTATACATACCGGGTGGCTACGGAAGTATTGCCTACGGAATATCTCAGTTATTGTATGAAGTAGGTTTGTGAAATTTGGAGCGTCGATATAATGACATAAGAGCTAGAATTTGAGCATATTGACATGTCGAAGTTAACTTCCGGTCTGACCGGAAGTAACATCAACTTTCTTATTTTAAATGGAAACCCTATTTTTTTTCTTTTTGCTTTATTCAGCATTCAATTCTCTTTCTAATGACATATCACAAAATGGTATCTAACCAGAAACTAGATCAGAAAAAAATTATTATTGAAATTCACAGAGTAGGCCGTGGAAGCAAAATGAAAGCCAAAAATTCAAAAGTTGGCTATGGAAACCATACGTCACTTGATAACAGTTGCTACTACTGTGATATTTTATTTTCATTCGTCGGCGTTATAAAAAGCCGCCAAAAAAAATATTGGAAAAATTGGGAAAAAAACAATACTCTGTAGGTCCATAACTTAAATAGGAACATACAACTTTTTCTTGCCTGTACTATTCAGCATAACCATTCCTTTCTAATGATATAATAGAAAATAATATTTTGAACTGAGTTACCGAAAAATCCAATTATTATTCTTCAAATAACAAAACAGATTATCGCCATACGCAAAAATTAAATTAAAAATAATGTGGAATGATAAATTATATCCTGTAGGTTCTAGGTTAAATAGGAACATAAAGGTACTTGGACTGTTCCATCGTCCGTAGATATTCTAATATCTACCTATGGACGATGTTTGTGCTATTCAGAATAATCATTCCATTGCAATAATCATTCGAACCAAAATATTAACAAGTAGGCTGATTAAGATGTAGGTATTTTGGAATGAAACAAAAAAGAAATGAGAGCTGTCACGAACGCTGCTATCCATATTATTTTGACGTTCGAAGTAGTGTTTTTGATTCTGCCATTTTAAAAGGGTTTGGAAATCGAAATCAGTTATTGGAATATTCAAAAATTGCCCCGTTATTCACGAACCGAACAAATTGACATGCTTCTCATTTATGGTGAATGTTTAAAAAATTCTTATGCCGCTGAACGATTGTATTTAGAGCGATATCCAGGGAGGCAGCAACCGTAAAGAAGGTATTTCCAGTGGCTTGAAGAAAAATTAAGAACTGAGCCTGATGTTCACGAAGACCAAGAAGCATTTGTTATTGATGAGGAAACTGAAATTATTGTATTAGCTTTAGTACAATATGATAGCACAATTTCCTCAAGGCAGATTGGCGCAGAATTAGCTATAAGTAAGGACTCTGCTAGGAAAATTTTGAAAAAACATCGATTGAAATCCTTCAAGTATCAGTTGCATCAACATTTGTATGAAAATGACGGTGAAAGGCGCCTGGAATATTGTAATTGGTTTCTTCGACAAAATGCTGAGAATCACCTATTTAACTATTATATCTTGTTTACGGACGAGTCAAGATTTACCAACAATGGATTATTTAACAGGAATAATACAAGGTAGGTACTGTACTTTATTTGGATTATTGTCGATAGTCGAAGTGTAAAGTGCTAAAAGTGTGAACGGTATTTTGTTCCAGGTACTGGGCGATAGCAAACGAGCACCGGTTTCGACAAGGCGGCTTCCAGGAGAGATTTGGTGTGAATGTTTGGGAAGGAATAGTTGGAACTCATATTGTTGGCCCCATTCTTTTTCAAGGGCAACTAACCGGAGAGAGATACTTTAATTTTTTAACGAATGAAATTTCGGAATTCATTAACAACCTACCAGCGGAAATAACTGAGAGAATGTACTTCCAGCAAGATGGCGCCCCTCCGCATAATTCAAGAATATCGAGAAATTATCTTCAAAATCGCTTTCAAGAGAGACTTATAACAACCCATGGTCCAGTCAGGTGGCTACCAAGGTCACCTGATCTTACTCCGTGCGACTTTTTTCTATGGGGGCATCTTAAAAATAGGGTGTATTCCACACAGCCTACAACTCTACATGAGCTAGAAGTAAAAATTCGTAGAGCTTTCCAAGATATCACGCCCCAAATGTTGAGAAACGTTTTACATGAAAATATCACCAGAGTCAATAAATGTATTGACGCTGAGGGAATGCATTTCGAACATTTGTTTTAAATTTATTTTATCTTTAATCCTATCAATTTGAATTTTTTTTTTCGATAAATCTGTTTTTTCGTTATTTGAAGAATAATAATTGGATTTTTTTGTATTTCATTTCAAAAAATTACTTTCTATTATATCATTAGAAAGGAATGGTTATGCTGAATAGTACAGGCAAGAAAAAGTTGTATGTTCCTATTTAAGTTATGGAACTAGAGAGTATTGTTTTTTTCCCAATTTTTCCAATATTTTTTTTGGCGGCTTTTTATAACGCCGTCGAATGAAAATAAAATATCACAGTAGTAGCAACTGTTATCAAGTGACGTATGGTTTCCATAGCCAACTTTTCAATTTTTGGCTTTCATTTTGCTTCCACGGCCTACTCGGTGAATTTCAATAATAATTTTTTTCTGATCTAGTTTCTGGTTAGATACCAACTTGTGATATGTCATCAGAAAGGAAATTGAATGCTGAATAAAGCGAAAAGAAAAAAAAATAGGGTTTCCATTTAAAATAAGAAAGTTGATGTTACTTCCGGTCAGACCGGAAGTTAACTTCGACATGTCAATATGCTCAAATTTTTGCTCTTATGTCATTATATCGATGCTCCAAATTTCACAAACCTACTTCATACAATAACTGAGATATTCCGTAGGCAATACTTCTGTAGCCACCAGGTATATACTCCCTGTGAGTGGTCGCGTTAGCCATTTTGACGATTTGCTGTGAGGTTGAGTATTGAGGTAACTGGTGTTTAGTGTTAGGTGTGTAGAAATATAGATGAACTTATGAAATTCTATTTCACACTTGGTCTTCAACAGGTAGAAATAGTTTCCTCACTGAATCACGATTTCATCATTAGTGAGCGGCATTTGGGAAAGAAACTCAGAAATCTAAATTTATTCAGAAGAAAAAACAACATCGATATACTGACTGTTGTGAAGTTTCTAGATGAAAATCCGAAAAATTATGATCAATTTCATGGATACAAATGGATGCATCTGCATTATATATTTCAGAAATGATATCAAAATAAGCAGTACACAATGATTAGCAGTACCAAAAAAATATTGGTTAGGTGCAGTTACAGCATTATATAACGGAAAGCATTACTTGGTGGTGTGCCTATATAGATCACCTAGTGGTAATAATTGTACAGAATTTTTAAATTTCTTCGAAAATTGGTGCGAAGAAAATGTATGTGACCAAAAAATGTTGGTGGTAGATTGGCAAAAGAGTGCTCCTGAAAATAATAGATTAAGAAACATGATAACTGACATGGGATGTAACAATATTGTTAATAATATAACTCATCCAGCGGATAACGGGGGAAGTTTGATAGATTTGGTAATAACCAATGAGCAATTTCAGATTGATGCAGAAGTTATAGATACACCAAAAATATCTAGCCACAATAATATTATCTTGTATTGTGATCAATGTTCTAATGGGAATAAATCTCTAAAATTAGAGAGTAGAGGTCGTCATTTAGATTTCAATAAAATTAATGAGAAACTATCAAAAATAAAATGGAACTACAGAATGATTGACATGAATGAAAAATATAGAGACTTCTTCAATAAAGTGTATGAGGTTTATAATGAAATAGCACCAAAAAAAATTATAAAAATTTATCCACATTATAGAGAATGGTATGATGAAGAAGTAAGGGAAGCAACAAAGAATAGGGATGATTGTTATAAAGAGTGGAAACAGCACGGAACACAAGAACTCAAACACATTTACACACAAAAAAGAAATATAGCAGTAAAAACTATGAGGATGAAAAAGCGAGAATATTATGAAAGGAAAATTGAGGAAAATAAAACAAACTCGGTTGAATTGTGGAGGGTAATGAAAAATATTTATCCGAGTAAAAATGAGAAACAAATGATAAGTGAAATAGAAATAAGTGATAATGAAATTATCAGTAATAAAAATGGTATGTCCGACAGGTTGAATAACTTCTTTGTGGAAAGTATCAAAAATATAATAGACAATATTGATTTAGCAGAAATTGACTTTCCAATTGCATCTAATTCAAATTTGGGGGTCACTTATGATTCCATAGAAAACTTCTCACTGCTAGATTTCAGAGAATTGAAAGACATTGTTTTTTCGTTGAAAAATAAGGGAAGTCCAGATGAATTGAATGTTGCCTTTTTTTAAAATTGTTTCACTAACCTTTCAGAACCACTACTAAACCTCATTAATACCTCATTACTAACAGGGGAGGTACCTGATGACCTGAAAATTTCTACAATCATTCCTGTTCCGAAAAAAACAAACTCAAATAAAGCCTCAGATCTAAGACCAGTGAACATGTTGAGTTCAATTGAAAAAATTATGGAAAAAGCAGTCTATAACCAATTAGTAGATTATATTGAAAATAATAAACTGTTAAGTAAATACCAATCAGGGTTAAGAAATAAACATAGTTGTGAAACAGCAGTTCAGTGTGTACTAGATGATTGGAAAATTAGCCTAGAAAAAAATGTGACTACTGTTGCAGTATTTTTGGATCTTCAAAGAGCTTTTGAGACAATACACAGGGATAGATTATTACAAAAATTAGTAGCAGTAGGAATAGATGGAATAGTCCTGAAATGGTTGAAAAGCTTTCTGAAGAACAGAAAACAAAAGCTTAAAATAAATAATAAAATATCAGATGATATAGAATGTGATCAGGGAGTACCACAGGGAAGTGTGCTGGGACCCCTATTATTTTTTATGTATATCAATGATTTGCCAGGGGTGGTAGGTGAGAGCTCAGTTCATCTCTTTCCAGATGATACACTAATTTATTTCTCATGTAATGATCACACGAAACTGACAGAAACCATTAACATAACCTTAAAATCTATTTACAGTTGGTGCTGTGCTAATTATTTAAAGATCAATGTTGAGAAGACCAAGTACATGGTAATAAGTACAGAAAAACGATTTAGAAGCTTTTGTAACCAAAATTTTGAGATAATGCTAGGACCTGATAATGTGGAACGGGTCAACCAATTTAAATATCTCGGGGTTCATGTGGATAGGGGATTACAGTTTAAAGATCATGCCAACTTTATTCTGAAGACGATATCATTCAAAATATATTTTTTATCTCGTTTTGCCCCATATTTGACAAGGTGGGCAAAAATTTTACTATACAATTCATTAGTTCTTCCTCATTTCACCTATTGTTCTACAATTCTGTATCTGCTGAAACAGAATGATTTGGCTCGTTTACAGAAACTCTAAAATAGAGCTATGCGCATAATTTTAAATTGCAGAAGGTTAACACCTATAAGAGAGATGTTGAAGCAGCTAGAATGGTTACCAATTGATTCTTTTCTTGTCTACCAAACATTAATCTTAATTTTCAAAATAAAAAATAAAATTTCACCAATATATTTACAAGAAAAAGTTAGGTACAATGACCAAATCCATGGATACAATACAAGATCCAGAACCGACTTTCACATTCAACAAGTCACATTAACACATACCCAAAATTCAGTTTTTTTCAAGGGACTTGATAGCTACAATAATCTGCCAGAAGAGATCAAACGTATAGAATCTTTAACATCCTTCAAGACAAAGTTAAAATCATATTTTCTTGATCAACAAATAACCTAGTAGCCACTTCCTCATTTTGTTAAGTTCGTTTTAGAATTTAGCTTTGACTGGAGTACATATGTTTTAGTATGTTTAACGTATTTTGTGTATTTATCAAATATTTTTTAGAATGTGTATATGTGTATAGATGTGTGTTTGTGTGCTTATAGATGTTGTAGGTATGTGTATTTCTATTGTATACAAGTGTATATATATGTTTATTTTTTGTGACAAGGGTTCAAATGCCCAATTTGTGAGAATATGTTGTATTGTTCATTCTTGAAACTTATTCAATTACTTGAAAATGTATATTAGCCAAATGGACTAAATAAAGGATTTATATAATGCTCGTAAAATAAGTTTACGATCACGCAAGAAAATATCAGGCTTTTACTACACAAACTTCATCCTAAAGGGGTTGAAATACGTTCGAGAGGCAGACTGCGCAGAAAACAATATCATAGACATTAAAGAGTGTTCTGATTTTTCGAGTAGTCAACATACAGATGAACCTTGTGATAGAGATGATTTGAACTTTCATGTATAATGAATGAAAAGGGATGAACTTTAACATTTGATAAAAAAAATGAATAAATGTACGCCATTTTAAACTGGCAATTATAATATTTTTCCAGCAAGTCCATCCAGCGCTTTCGTACATTCCGAATCGAATGAGCACTGGATCATAATTTTTGGTGCCCTTGAAGAAAAATTCACCAAAATAATTCTTGAAGACTAGACTAGGTAATTAGCAAAAACTCAAGATATGCCCTGTCTCTCTTCGCAGCTACTAGGATTCTCGGTATATTTATCTCCAAACACCTCAGAATACAGCATTTGAAAAAGGTGCGCACATTATTGCAGAAAGTTTGACAGAAATACGGGAAAATGAAAAATAGTTTTTCGATAAATTGTCAATTCATTTTCCTCATACCTTTTTGTTCGAGTCAGCTCTTATACCAGGAATGACAGTCATTCTGCGAGTAGGTGGCATAGCCGCCATCATCCTGAAGAGATGCGCGAATTCCGTCTTCATCTTTTCGTCGTCCAACATGTTGAGAATCCTCTTCTCGCGTTTCTCTAAGACTCCCGGGCCAAATATGTGATCGAATTCAATTTTATCGATTACAGTCAAACACTGAAAGAAAATAAATTGTTATTGGGGAAAAACGAATACAAGACACATTTTATAGATATCCCATCTTTCATTGTATTGGAAATATCAACTGGAACACCAACAGTATATTCGAGTATATCAGCATGTGATATGAGTATGTTCGAGGATGTTTTGATATCTAGTTAGCCTAGACCAGTTTCCTGCATAAACAAAATATTGCGGTACCATAGCAACGAACAATAACTTATTAGAAGTGTCAGTGTAAAGTTTGTTTTAAAGTTTGTTGTAAAGTCTAATATTAATAAATGGTACCTTAAAGTAAAACAATTATGGACAGAACTTACTACAAATCACTTTCATATTATCATAAGTTGGATCCCTGGTCACTGTAACATTGACGGTAATGAAAAGGCGGATCAACATGCCAAAACTGCAACTTCTTCATATAAACTTAATAAAATCCAAAATATTGATCTCATACCACCAAGGAAATTATCAGAAATAAATTCCAGTTGTTTTGGGACCAAATCTCAATTACTAAAGCAACACGCTTTAAAGCCATACAACCGACTATCCAAAAAAAAACCTTGGTTCCTTACTTGTTATAATCTTCCACGAAAGTCCTTCACGTCCATTAGTCGATTGAGAATAGGACACTGTTGTCTGCCCTTTCACCTACACAGAATTAATGTTGTCGACAGCAATCTGTGCGAGTGTGGGGAACTGGGCGATATCAATCATCTCTTTTTTGAATGCGATGATAACAAGGATAACATAGACATTCTTTACTATGACCTGATAAATAAAGGTTTACGTCCACCCATCTCTAACCAAATGATTTTGAGTGATCTGAATCATCAAAAGATCAAGGTCCTACATAAATTTCTTGAAAGAAGTAACGTTGAATTATAATCTAATGCGTCATGGGAATTCCCGTTGTAAGGGCTTCTATTTCACGTACAATTCTTTGTAGTATCCTGCATGATTTTGGCACATTCCCAGTTACCTTTTGATGTAATAACAACCAATTACCATTCTTACTAAAAACCCAAAATTTCTCCTTAACAGATCCTTCCCTTACTACAAGTACAATTAGAAGCATACCGCATACCTATGCAGTCTCCGTATATCTGATCTGGTGAAATTGGCACCGCGAGGAGTCAGAAAACCAAGAAATAATACAAAAGAAGAAGAAGAAGTGTCAGTGTAAAGTTTGACGTCAAAAAAGTAAACCAGTGTTACGCAATAAATTTTTTAAAAAAATGTCCACTGAAATTGTGAAATTCGAAAAATTGGAGTATCGAGCCATCATCAGGTACCTGTATTTAAAAGGGTTAAAAGGTAAGCAGATTTACGAAGATATGCTTAATACTCTTGGTGATCAATGTCCTTCGTATGTGACCGTGAAAAATGGAACTGCAAGCTTCAGAAGAAGTAAATCTGACCTATCGGGAAGGCCAGTTTCTGTGTCAGTTCCCGAAAATATCGATGCAGTTTATGACATGATTTTAACAGACCGTCGAATTGGGCTAAAACGGATATCTGGGAAAAATTGCAGTTTAGGGTAGTAACCCCGATTTTGACGAAATTTTTTTTGGGGGTTATTTCGAGGTCCCTGAACACAAATATGAAGTCAAAGAGCCTCGCTCTCACTTACTTTTTGATTTATGACCAATTAAATGTCACAACAATGGTATTTTCAACATCAATTTTTTTCCACAAAAAGCAACAAATTTGCCTTTGCCTTATATCAGCATAATCTAGACACATCAATTCACGCATTTTTGGCACATTTTGCAGTATTTTCCACTTTGTATTGAAAATATAAGATTTAAATTAACATAACAATACATTTGATGGAAATCGTTTATTGACAGAAAATAACTAAAAATGACAGTATGACAGATATGGATAACAAACGGTCGTGTTCCGATATTCTGAAATTCACTAGACACTTTTCGCGCTACCTCTCATGAAACCCTGTTAAGTCTCGTTCATACCCTCGCGAATTTCGCAATTTCTCTGCGAATAAAATGGATGCAGAACCATGTGTTCTGCATCAACGACTGGTCGGGCATGACTGGTAACCATTTTATTCGCAGAAAAATTGCGAATTTCGCGAGAGTATGATCAAGTTTTTAGAAGTTAAAAATTTACTCATATTAAGCGGAAACAAACGTTCTTCAGAGGTAACTGACATTCGACTAGGTATATTGTGGAAAAGAGAGTGTTCAATTTTCGTTTTGATATTTTAGTATATATTGAATCTGTAACTTCACTTGGGATGCTTTAATTGGTAATAAATGAAAGCAACCCAAATGAAGGTGCAAATTGAACATGTACTAAAAAATAAAAATTCAAAACTCTTTTTCCTATAATATAGACTAATGTCAGTTACCGCCACTCTGGGCTAAGCACGGCAGTATAAACGAGGAAAGTGATGGCGTCACAAATGTCATTCTTGTCAAAAACTGATTCCAAACAAACCTTCCTCGAATTAAAATCAGCTTGTCAGATATTGTCAGATATTGTTTTCAACTTCTTTTGCTTGAGTAAACAAAATCCAAACAACCAAACACAATTTGAGAAGCAAAGCAGCAAATAATTAACAAAGAATGTCATCTAAAATTCTTTGTTTGGAATCAGTTTGTGACAAGGATGACATTTGTTACGATACACTTTCCTCGTCTATTCTTTGATGAAGGTGTATAGCAAGGACTACACGCGAGCGAAGCTTTTCTACTACTATGTTATCTTTTTATATCCACTTTTTGTAGAAAGGTTTATCCCTTATTTCTTGTTGAAGATCAGTAGCAAAGACAAACGCGAGCGAAGCGAGCGCGCTCGGCCGACATTTCGCAATTCCGCGCGCGCGAAATTGCGAAATGTCGGCCGAGCGCGCGCTTTTCTACTACTATTTTATTTTTTCTCTACTTTTTGTAGAAAAGTTCATTCCTTATTTCTTGGTGAAGATTCACAGCCAGAAATACGCGAGCGCGTGCTTTTCTACTACTATTTTATTTTTTCTCTACTTTTTGTAGAAAGGTTCATTCCTTATTTCTTGGTGAAGATTCATAGGCAGAAATACGCGAGCGAAGCGAGCGCGCTCGGCCGACATTTCGCAATTCCGCGCGCGCGGAATTGCGAAATGTCGGCCGAGCGCGCGCTTTTCTACTAATATTTTATTTTTTATCTACTTTTTGTAGAAAGGTTCATTCCTTATATCTTGGTGAAGATTCATAGTCAGAAATACGCGAGCGCGCGCTTTTCCACTACTATTTTATTTTTTCTCTACTTTTTGTAGAAAGGTTCATTCCTTTTATCTTGGTGAAGATTCATAGCCAGAAATACGTGAGCGAAGCGAGCGCGCTCGGCCGACATTTCGCTATTCCGCGCGCGCGGAATTGCGAAATGTCGGCCGAGCGCGCGCTTTTCTACTACTATTTTATTTTTTCTCTACTTTTTGTAGAAAGGTTCATTCCTTTTATCTTGGTGAAGATTCGTAGCCAGAAATACGCGAGCGAAGCGAGCGCGCTCGGCCGACATTTCGCAATTCCGCGCGCGCGGAATTGCGAAATGTCCGCCGAGCGCGCGCTTTTCTAGCACTATTTTTTTCTCTACTTTTTGTAGAAAGGTTCAATTTTTACGTGTAGAAATAATAATGCAATACTCGATGAACTGCAACATTACGATGTTATACCAAAAAGTAGGGTAATAAAATGTCACGTAGTTATTGCGACGGTTTTTTCATATCGCGAAATAAAATGGTTACCTGTCATGCCCGACCAGTCGTTGATGCAGAACACATGTTTATTCCATAGATATATATATATATATACTTTATTCACACATACATTTTATTCGCAGAAAAATTGCAAAATTCGCGCGGGTATGAACGAGACTCAACAGGGTTTCATGAGAAGTAGCTCGAAAAGTGTCTTGTGAATTTCAGAATATCGGAACACGACCGTTTGTTATCCATATCTGGATCTGTCATACTGTCATTTTTAGTTACTTGCTGTCAATAAACGATTTTCATCAATATTGTTAATTTAAATCTTATATTTTCAATACAAAGTTGAAAATACTGCAAAAAGTTCCAAAAATGCGTGAATTGATGTGTCTAGATTATGCAAAGGCAAATTTGTTGATTTTTTGTGGAAAAAATTTGATGTTGAAAATACCCTTTTTGGTACATTTAATTGGCCGTAAATCAAAAAGTAAGTGAGAGCGAGGCTTTTTAACTTCAGATTTGTGTTCAAGGACCTCGAAATAACCCCCAAAAAAAATTTCGTCAAAATCGGGGTTACTACCCTAAACTGCAATTGTACCGATATCTGAAGCACTGAATATTTCATACGAACTCGTTCATCATATAGTTCACGTCAATTTGGACATGAGAAAAATTGCTGAAAAATGAATACCCAAATATTTGAATGTTGACCAAAAGCGTGCAAGGGTAGTAGCATCGCGTTCGATCTGTGCTCAATTCGAAAACGATGTAGACTTCTTAAACCAAATTGTTACTATGAATGAGACTTGGGTACATTTCTACGATACAGAAACAAAGCAACAATCGTGTCCAAAAATCTGCTTCAATTTTTTGGGATTGCCATGGAATATTCATGATTGATTTTTTGGATAAGGGTAGAACAATAACTGGAGATTACTATTCGACATTACTGACAACTCTACGGGAAAAAATTAAAGATAAATACGCGGAAAGCTAACCAAAGGTGTTTTGTTTTTGCAGAACAACGCCACTGCACACAAATCTCATGTAACCATGCAAAAAATTCGTGATTTAGGGTTTGAATTACTAGAACACCCCCCTCATTCACCAGATTTGGCTCCGTCCGACTATCATCTCTTTTCTCAACTGAAAAAAAGTTTAAAAGGTCGTAAATTTTCTTCCAACGAGGAGGTAAAAAAAGCTGTGGAGGTCTGGTTTGCAGAGCAAGAAGAAATATTTTTTTAGAAAGGTCTAGAGACGTTGCAGGTTCGCTGTAATAATTGTATCCAATTAAGAGGAGAATATGTTGAGTAATAAAATATTTTGACATTGAAATTTTGTTTGGTTCTATAGTAGGCTAAGAATTTTTCAATATATCCTCGTAAGTTTTGATTGAAATTCATTAAAAGTAATCAACCTTGACAAAACAATCTCATATTCACGAACATAATACACGTAACTCTCACCACATACGTCTCGAACGATTTCGTCTTCACTCATCCGGAAAAAATTCCCTAGATTTTTCTCTATTCAATATTCTACCTCAAGATTTCAAAGAGCTCAGTATGAACACTTTCAAGAAAAAATTGAAAAATCTTTGCTTGGGCAATGCTTCTATTCTGTCAATGAATTCAGAATAATTAATTTTTGTACTAATAAACATCTCAATGCTTCTCTTTGATTTAAAAAAAGTCTCATTTTGTGACATTCACGTTGCATGAGAATAAACAACCAGAAAAAATTGAAAAATTAAAGATCCATACTATTTCATGCATAAAAAATGAAGAACTGTGTAACTGTAGCGAACATATTTCCAAAGTTGATGTTATAAAGTATCTAGGAGTTCATTTAGATTGCAACCTCAAGTGGCATAAACAAATTACTGAATTGATAAAGAAACTGAGGAAAACACTTTATAAATTTAGATTGTTGAGAAACATTGTCAGTCGTAAATTAATTATAAGTTTTTATTATAGTCTCTTTCAGTCTATCTTGGCCTATGGTATAATAGGTTGGGGAGGTATTTACAAACAAGTTTTAAAACCACTTACTTCAATTCAAAAGTATACCTTGAAAATAATTTTTAAAAAACCCTTTGATTATTCTTCTAAAATTCTCTTTGAACAATATAAAATTTTATCTGTCAAACAATTATTTTATAACGCATCGACAGTTTACATAAGAAAAAATTTTCAAATTGATAATCGTATACAACATAAATATGAAACAAAGAATAAAATGGATGGTTGGATATCAACTGAAAAGTTCTCTACAACTTTGATGCAACAACATGCCATTTATATAGGTAAAAAGATTTATAATAATTTGCCAGTTTCTTTGAAAAAAGCTAGTTTTTGGGGATTTAAAAATAAAATCAAATTCTGGTTGATTGAGAATTCTGAAAAATTGGAAAATTATTTGTATATAAAATAATTTCGAATTTTGATGTTTTAATTAGTACCAACATAGTTTTTTGTTATTGTTTTTATTTATACAAAATGTGACCAATGTTATTCAAGCATACATTCAAGTTCATTTTGCTATTTATTTTCTTTCTTTATATGTATATATTATGGATATTTATCATGTGTATTTTGATGTGGATTATTTCATAATTAATTTTACATGATCATGGACAAGTTTTTCACTTATTTGATCATGTTTCTTATCCTTACTCTTTATATAATAGATAAATATTGTATTATTAACAATGAATAAATAAATAAATAAATAAATAAATAAATTATATAATTTTTTTGTATCTGTTATTGATGTTGTTTATTCGTTCATTTGTTAGTCTTCCACAGTCTTTCTATTGTTGTTTTTACACCATTTACGGTACTTTCAGAAGTAAATCAGACATGACTTGCTACAAACATTATATTGTGTAACGTAGTTAAATGGAATATTCTATTCTGTTCTATTCCGTAAAAGCGTGTCAAAATACCAACCTTTTCCAAATACTCTTTCAATTTATCATCCGCCATGACTCTGGCGGTTTTTAGAGCCGAAACGATCTCCATTCTCGAATCGTTCCTGTTGTGCTGTTGGATGTTGATTTTAGCCAGGAGCATGTGCCCGTTGATTGCCCACTGATAGTCTTCGACCATGTTCGCCTCTTGGATGCATCTCCTGCTGTACACCCTCGCCATTTCCCAGCGCTTCAGTTCGATCTCGGACCGCGCCAGTTCGTGGAAGCACCAGCAAAGTTCGGCGTGATGCTCGGCGTATTTCAAGCGGCGACCCAGAGTCTTAATTCTCTTTCTAAAAATTACTCATACAAGAAAACATATTCAGAACAATGGACCTTTCCACGAGATATAAGGAAACACTGTAATTAGAAAGTATACAGTGTGTCAATTTGAAAACGTACCACCCCGAATATTTCAGCCCCCGCATTAAATCTAAAAATATGCAAAAACACGTCAAATTTATATTTATGGGGGACATTTTGTTGGATAGTTTTTATTCAAATTACGTCAACCCTGAAGCGGGGGTGGAACCAACCCCTAAAATCCTAACCGGAAAGGGGGGTCGAGTGATACCTCCTTATGAAGACCGTTCAATTACCTATTCAAAAATACTATATACTTGATATTTCTATCCAGTACTCTTGGAGAAATCAGGTGGAAACTCTAAAAAGGTTTAGGAAACAGTGTTTTGCAATCAACGATAAACAAAATAACAAAAAGACCTTTATTTTATCAAATGTTCAAATTGTTGACCATTATTCTGTAAACAGTAATACAGTCTGCTCTCAAACTCTTCTCTAACTTTCCGAAAAACTTCTACCTGAATTTCTCTACACCCAGCTTTTATCCTTCTTTTCAAATCTTCCAAATCTCGAAGGTGTGTTTTATAAACAACCGATTTCAGATGGCCCCATAAGAAGAAATCTAGAGGTGCCAAGTCGGGTGATCTTGGTGGCCATTCAATTGCTCCTCTTCGACCAACCCATCTACCAGGAAATCTATCATTTAGCCACTGTCTAACTGGAAGAAAGAAGTGTGGTGGAGCTCCGTCTTGCTGGAAGTAAATAAGATTTTCTTTCAAAACCATATTACCAGCCGCATCTAGTTGATTTTCCAAAGTTGATGTTATTAGCGGGTCTATTTCTTCAAGCAGATTCAAATAGAGCTCACCAGTTAGATTTACCTGAATGAATGAAGGTCCAATAATAGCATTTCCTAGAATACCATCCCAAACGTTCAATATCTCTGGATACTGTGTGTGACCATCCCGAAAAAGACGCGGATTTTCATCGCTCCAGTATCGGCAATTTAGTTTGTTAACATGCCCATTAAAAAAATGTACACTCATCAGTAAAGGTGATATTTTGCAAAATATTCACATTTATCAGATCCGTCATTGTTTCACAAAATTCAATCCTTCTGTCGAAATCATCGTCAAAAAGTTGCTGAAGATTCTTCATTTTGTATGGGTGGAATTTATGTAATTCAAGTGCTTTTTTTTATTGAAAAATACATCTTCCAAACAGAACAAGTTCTGGTGTAAGGAAGATAATAATACGTTATATATAATTACAATTGTCAATAATTTTAAAATCATTTAAATATAACAATTATAACAACTTTGCATAACTGTTTCGTGAGACATTCCTATTTCATGTGCCATACTACGAAGTGAAGTGGTCGGTTCTGCAGCGAATGAGCCTAAAACTTCCATTTGTGCAGCTTCATCCAAAATGAGTCGATTCCTTCTATTTTTATTAGCAACGGAACCAGTTTCATTAATTTTTTTTTTATTGAAAAATACATCTTCCAAACAGAACAAGTTCTGGTGTAAGGAAGATAATAATACATTATATATAATTACAAGTGTCAATAATTTTAAAATCAATTAAATATAACAATTATAACAACTTTGCATAATAGTTTGATGAACATCAGTATGATAACAAATTTTGTTTGAGTTTTTTCGAAAAAGTATATATTGATTTTGATTTTTTTATATCATCTGAAAGTTCATTGTAACTTTCTATAGAGCTAGATACTTGATAATTTTTGCCTTTATTTGAATGAAGGTTATTCAAATGGAAGTTATTTGCATTTCTAATATTATGGTCATGTAATTTTGATTTTTTTTTTGAAATTACTATTACTTTTTTGTAAATTATTTGTTACTTTGTGAGCAAATTTTGCTCTTTCAAATTTTATTAGTTTATCTAATGTGAAATTTCTGGTTTCTTCGTACAATTTTGAAGAAGGAGTTTCCCATGGTTTTTTAAAAATTACTTTTATTGCTTTATTCATCAAACGATAAATAATACCTTTTTGGTTTTTACTACAAGCCACCAATTCCAAGACATATTTATGATTTGAATTATTATTCGGATATCTTTCATTGAACATTGCTGATGTTCTTCTAGCGCACCTTCGACTTTCCCCATAAATGATAGTAATTTCAGTTCTTTGTTGAAGTGTGAACACCATTTTACAAAACAAATTTTTGACACTGAGGATTGAAATGTCATATTTTGTTGTTGTTCTGTCGATGTGAAAAACGTCATTTCAAAACATCAATGTGAAAAGTTTATTACTTTTTGTACAACTTGCAGAAACGACCACTTCACTTGTGGCACCTGAAGTAGGAATATCTTACACAACAGAATAAATTCAACCCCTATAAATTGTAGGTTCTACGGCAGCTTTTCAACAATGATTTCAACAGGATTGAATATTGTGAAACAATGGCGGATCTGATGAATGCCAACCAGAATATTTTGCACAATAATTACTGACGAGAGAACATTTATTCAAATAGGCATGTACAAACAAAATTGCCGATACTGGAGTGATGAAAATCCGTACCTTCTTCGGGAAGGTGATATACAGAATCCAGAGAAATTCAAATTCTTGAAAATGCTATTATTGGACGTTTATCTATTCAGGAAAATCTATCTGGTGAGCTATATTTGAATCTACTTGAAAAAATAGACCCGTTTTTAACATGTTCTTTGGAAAATCAAAAACATTTGGATGGTAATATGATTTTGCAAAAAACTCATAATTACTTCCTACAAGATGGTGGATCTCCATCTTGTTAGACAGTGGCTCAATGATGAATTTCTTGGTAAATGGATTGGTCGAAAAGAATCAATTCAAGAGTAAACTTACCTCGATGAAACTGTCATCGATTTTATTTCTTCGTTTTATCTCTAACGACTTTTTTGTACAAATGATTTAACGCATTAATGTAAATTTGGGAACTTCAGTGACTTTTGAATAAGATATTAAACCAAAAAAAAAAAATTATATGACGATTGGAACTCAAGAATATTCCGAGTTCTTACGAAACTAATTAGTATGTACAAAAAAAATTAAAAACGTGAAATAGCTTCACTTAAATAAAAAATAATGAACTCAAATAGAACTAAATATGGTGTTAAAGCTGCGAATGAGTGCCCTTCGCTCACAAGAGATTGATGAAATCACATAGTGTGCGTCTTGGTAGCCAGTGCTCAAATAGTTCACTATCGTCACTGCCAATCTTCATAAATAATGACTTCAAACTTTGCAAGGGCAAGGTGTGGAAAAAATTCGAATGTTTCCTCTAACACGCTATGATTACTGTTGTTGGCCACCACAATCACCCGACTTAGAGCCTCTAGATTTCTTCCGATAGGTTCATCTAAAATAGGTTTTAAGCAAAATATAACCTCGAGATTTGGAAGATTTGAAGAGAGAGAAGAATAGAAGCTGTGAATAGAGAAATTCAGGTAGAAGTTTTTCATAGCGTTAAAGAAGAGTTTACTTCATTACTGTTCACAAAGTAATGGTCGAAATCTCGAAAATTTTATGAAATAAAATTCTTTTTGTTATTTTATTTAGTTTGATTGCAAATACGTGTGTTACCTAAACATTTTTAGAGTTTACACCTGCTATCTCCAAAGGTACTCGAAAGAAATATCAAGTATCAGTATTTTTGAAAAGGAAATTGAACGGTCTTGAAAATGAGGTATCACTCGACCCCTCTTTCCATTTAAGATTTTAGGGGTTGTTTCCACCCCCGCTTCAGGGTTGACGTAATTTGAATGAAAACTATCCTACAAAATGTCCCCCATAAAAATAAATTTGATGTGTTTTTGCATACTTTTAGATTTTCTGCGTGTGCTGAAATATTCGGGGTGGTACGTTTTCAAATTGACACACTGTATATTATGGATATTTATCATGTGTATTTTGATGTGGATTATTTCATAATTAATTTTACATGATCATGGACAAGTTTTCACTTATTGGATCATGTTTTCATGAGAAATGTATTTATTTATATTGTAGATCGATATTGTATTATTAACAATGAAAAAATAAAATAAATAAAATAAATCGAAGGTGCGAGTTGTTTTCTCAGATTGTTGATATGATTATATTCGAGTTATCAAAATTCTAAATTTCCAAATGGTGTACAAGGGGGAACAAAAAATTGAATTTTGATCAAGAGTAAACTACCCTGGCTGTGATTCAAATTTGAATATTTCGAACATTTTAGTTCTTATTTGTATCATATATTGAAATTCGAACAGAAGTTAGGTATCAACAGGAACATTCTAATTCTTATTGATATTTATTTTAAAATTCGAGCACTTCCTGGCCTAGTCCGGGAAGTACATACTTTCCGGATTAGGCCGGGAAGTAAGAAAAAGTGTCCGGGAAGTGAACACTTCCCAGATGGTTGCCGAAAAAGTAAATTTTTAAAGGAGGTAATACAATAATATTTTCTGAAATGATTTACAAAATTGCAAGGGTGCCTTTACCCACCGAATCACCTGACTCTAACAACTTCATAAACTCACTCAATTCCTGAATATACCTGTGATCAATAAACACATCCTTGAACTCATGTATGAGTGAATCATTTGAGGGTTCTCTGCTGATCGGCAATCCAAGTGCCACATAAATCCTCTTCTCCTGATCCCAAGCATACTGAGCAGGATTCAGTCGGTTTGTCATGAAGAATCCGGTCCTGGAAGAAAAAGAAGGATTTCCGACGACCACTTGAGGAAATGACAAATAGCACACTATTTAGTTACTTCGAAAATGACAAATATCACCAAAGAGATGAAAAGTTGAATAACTGTCTAGAGTGATATGTGTATTTATAGCATAAAAATATTTATTATATACTTACTCTAGAATGCTAATCCCGCCAATTTTCACGGCAAAAAGCATGCCGCGTATGCGACCCGTTTACGATGTGCGCATGCGCGTCATCAGTGTAGTTTGGGTAGATCGTTGCCAAGTTTGAAAATAATTTGGTGTTACTGTTCAGAGTTTTTTGTTTTGAGGCAATAAAACACATGTCATTTGAAAGAGAGAAATTTGACAGCGCATTTAGGACTTTTTAAAACCGAAAAGAACCTTTCAGAGATAGATTACTCCGAATTTTAGGCGCGAAAGAAACTTATTTAAAACAATAATGTACCCTATGCTACTGTAATTATAAAGACCGTGCAACAGTGCTTTTCCATCAACAGGAAAACTTGTCACTAAGATCTGTCACTCTTGTCAGAGACGGTTTTTAGAATTTCAGATTTTTCTCTTGTCGTTTGGTGTGGTGTTTGTTGTCGTTAGTTATTCTTTCATCATTAGTGAATTTACATTAATAATAATAATAATAAGTTTATTAATACATAATAATACATCAAAATACAAGGAGTATATATATAAAAAAATTATTCATTAGTAAAATAACGTTTCTAAAATGAATATCATAAAACAGTCAGACAGTTACGTAAAACTGGTATGAAGACTGTTTATGAACATTTCAAACAATTTATATTCTATAAATTTACGTAGAAAAGTTCAAAACGGACAAAATAAAAAAAAATAAAAAAAAAATAAGAATCCAGATATACAAAGAATAGTCCTTAGTAATTTTAAAGTAAAGGAGGCCTTGACTATGTCACATACTGAAAATCAATATTAATTGAGATTATGTCTTTGTGCAAGCATGTACTTTTTTAATCGATTTTTAAATTGAATGATGTTTCTGGAATTCTTGATCTCAATTGGTAATTTATTAAAATTATTAACAAATTAACAAAATATGGAACATGTTATGTAGCCTAGTACGATAACTATGTATTTCAGAATTTCTAGTTGATATGAAGTTTGATTTAACTTTTTTATTCACAATATTGAAAGACATTTTGAAAGTTTCTATAGAATAGAGTTCTTCTAAGGAACATTTTTCTGTAATTGTATAGAGTTGAATTGTTGGCGTATCATATGGAAGACGATACAATACTTTTAAGGCTTTTTTATATAAAATGGAAATTTTGTTGAAATTATTTTTGAAAGATGTTCCCCAAATGTTTATGAGATAAGTCATTCTACTTATTATATGAGAATGTAGAATCATATCTGCAATTTTTGGATTGAGTTTGGGACATCTTCTCAGGGCTCCAATTAAGGAAGACATTTTTTTAAGCACTTCAATATGTTTGTTCCACTTCAAATTTTCATCAATCCATATTCCTAGATACCTTATATGTGGAGTTTGTTTTAAAACATCATTTTTTATTTTCAAATTCAGATTAATTTTTTGTTTATTTTTTTTTTGAAATATTATGTATTCAGATTTACTAGTATTTAATGACAAAATATTAGAATGAAGCCACTTTTCATATTTTTTCATATCTTCATTGATAATAGTTTCTAAAATTGAAGGATTAGAGTTCTCATATAAAATCACTGTATCATCTGCATAAATGGTATATTTACCCTCTAAATGCATTCTAGAAATATTTTGAATATACAATAAATATAAAATTGGACCTAAAACAGAACCTTGGGGAACTCCTTTATTAATGAAAAGTTTGTCAGTTTCAAAGTTACAAGATTTGGTACTTATTGTTCTATGAGATAGATATGATTTATGGAGATCATTTACAATGCCTCTGATTCCCATTGACTCCAAATGTTTCAACAGTGTTATGTGATCAACTGTATCGAATGCTTTTTTGAGGTCCATGAAAATCGCAACTACATAGTTTCCTTTGTCAAGTCCTTCTCGAATTTTATCAATTACTTGTAATGCTGCTGATTGAGTACCACTGTTTTCTTGAAATCCAAACTGATTTTCATCAAAACCATATTTTTCATTGATGAAATTAACTATGCGTTTTTTTAATAGTTTTTCAATAATTTTGGAGAAAATGCTCAATAATGCTATTGGTCTATAATTACCGGGATTTTGAGGATCACCACTTTTGTAAATAGCTCTAACAGAAGCGTGTTTCAATTCATCTGGAAATATTCCTCTTGAAAAATATTCATTAATAATTTTTGATAAAGGTTTTGTTATATCTTTCAATTAAAAAATGTCTTTGGATACCAAACCATCTGGATCAAGACAAGTTTTTTTCAAAGTATACATTAAATTTAAAATTTCGTTTTCGTCAGTGGGAAACAGAAGCATTGAAGAATCATTAATTACTAGAGGAAAATCTTCTCTTGGAATATTATTGTAATATGCGACCATTTCTCTACTTATATTATCACCAATAGTTGAAAAGTGATTATTAATTAATCACCTCAGCAGTTTCCAATTCATCCGTAATAATATTACCATTTGAATTTATTACTTGAATATCATTATTTTTATTCAATTTTGAAGTATTTCTAATGCAATAGTTTATTGTATTCCAAATTTTTTTGTTATTACCTTGGGAGGACTCAAATTTTCTATTAATATGTTCAGCTTTAGCTCTTTTGATCATAGCATTGACTTTGTTTCTTTGAACTTTATATTCATTGAATAAGTTTTCATCATCAATATTCTGTTTATTTGAATTTAGTATTTCTCAATTCTGTATCTCTAATGATGGTTTCTGTTATCCAATCGTTGTTTTCACGAGCTCTAACATGAATTTGTATACTTGACTGATTTTTGGCTTCTGAGATAATTTTTATCAGTTCAAAAAAACTATTATAATCCTTTAAATTTAGTTTTTCAGAAACGAGTTTCCTAAATTTTGGATAATCTGTTTTTATTAATAAATGCTTTTTGAATTTTTTCAAAGTTATATCAGCTCTTTTTATGGTTGTGTACATTATTCTATGATCACTTATTGAAGTATCAAATAAAGTAATTTTGAAATTGAAAAAGTAACAATTTGTCTACTTTGCTTGTTGAATACTTCTTTAGTTATTATGGAATTTTCTACGAAAACATCATCATTTTTGGAATAGTTCATCTGTGTGCACTGAAAACCGTCATTGGAATCTTGATCATCTATTATAATTTCTGACTGACTCTGTGACATTTCAAAATTACTTGCCAAGAACTGTCACATGGATAATTTTGAATAAAATTGCTTATCTTCCAAAGAACAGGTTCCGTCCAATGGCACGTGAAGAATACACAACAAATTTGAGGAATACAAAACAGTTTCGAATAATAAAGCAGTATTTTTCACTAACTTTTCAAAAACTTATACTTTGTCACTTGAGTAAAGCATTCAATTCGTCATAGGGTCTTAGTGTTTAGTGTTGTGTGAACGAAAAATACCTGAAATGGATAATTTTTGGTAGAAAATTA
Source organism: Chrysolina oricalcia (assembly GCA_944452925.2). Classification (NCBI taxonomy): domain Eukaryota; kingdom Metazoa; phylum Arthropoda; class Insecta; order Coleoptera; family Chrysomelidae; genus Chrysolina; species Chrysolina oricalcia. The sequence continues at coordinate 4,386,518 of OX101827.2, forward strand.
AATTTTATTTTTATTTGCTCAAAATAGCTTAAATATTATTTTAGCTTGATAAAAAAGGCATGATTTTCGGTTATTGTTCTTAAGAAGAGACCCCAGCAGAACATTCGAAAATTTTAATTTGTGGCATACATTTTCCTCATGAAGATTCTTGTGAAAACGACAATAGAATAATTTGAAACCTAGTGCAGTACCAATACTGTGTCTGCGTTAGCATGCATGGCGAGTGATACAACTTTCTGCCACACCGCTTATTATATTATGAGTTCTAGATTCCTACAAAAAGTACTAAACATACATAGAATCGCCTCAGAAAATTAATGTCAATATGGAATTATCTTTCTTTGACGGTAAGGAAAATGCTTCTGATTTCACTTTTTCATGCACCCCCATTGTGGAAATTGCATTAAGGTGATACAACAAGAAATTAGCATGTTGATCTCTGCAAATGATTTAAATTAAATGCAGTTGCATATTTTGACATGAATCGTGAAAAAAAACAATTTGAGTTGAAATTATTTATGATATTAGCTGAAATACATTTTCATAGTTTTTTGTACGTTTCTTCACAAGTACCATAATTTTTTTTCTAAAACCGGTCCTGTTACAAAAATCACTGATGACGCGCATACGCATTGTGGACTAGCCTGAACTTTTTACAACACTTTTGACATGGTGATTGGCATTCTACAGTAGGTATATAATATATATTTTTACGGTAGTTAATGATAAACTTACTGACAAAGCCTCACTGTATTAAAGAAAATTTCGAAAAATTTATGGAAAATTGAATTACTACTTAAAAAGTATAATGGTGATACCCTCTACCATCGGTACCTCATTATTGATGAGAGGGAACACCACCACTATATGCGCTCCGGGCGACTTGACGAATAAAAAAGAAAAATGGGGTGCATTTGCTATTTCAACTGCAGGGAAAAATCCGGAAAACCCTACAGTACCACCATATGGTCCTTGGTGAATGAGCGAATGGATCAATACAACAATTAAACATAAATACATGCTCATTTATCAAGGACATCTCGCGCGATCTCTGCCATTCCATCCCGATCACCATTTATCACATCTGGACCCCAATTCTCGAGTTCAGGAGAACGGAACGCTCCCATCACTGGATTTGACTGATCACATCGCCTGCAATGTTCTCGAGCTAGAAATCGGTATTCTCGTACGCATGTGATCCCAGCCTCTCGAGAGAACCGTTGACACGACGTTGCCAGATGATTTTTGGTAGAAGCCTTACATTTCCAGTGGTTGAAGGAAGAAGAGTTGCGAAATAACCTATTTTGTACATTAAATCAAGGAATTATGTGTTGTGTATTATATTATTATCCACTGGGCTGAACTCTAGCTTCTTGAATAATACTAATTTCATAAAAAAACGTGTCTTCATAGGTACCTTCTGCGAAAATGTACTAACTCTTGAAGATTGTTTGGAAGTTTTACCCAGTTATTTGGAATTTATAGTTGTTTTGCATCTGTCATTTCTAAAATGCAGCGGAAGCGCTTGATTGACTTATACCAGAAATTATTTTTATCCCATTTCTGATAATTTCCTGAAAAATAAAATCTCAAAGTTACAAGCACCTCCAACAACAAAGTAATTCAAAACTTATTTACATTACTTTTCGGTCTTTGTAGATAGAGAGTAACCATTTCCATCGAGAAGCCAGTGAGGTTTTGAATGAGTCTAAGGGTGGATTTAGTCAACTTTTGCACAAGAATTATCATAAACATAACGGTAAGGTTTTTAGTAAAAACTTAATATTGTATAAATGGCGCAATTTTATTCTATAACAGATTCAACTTTCGCTTTTGACATATTTTTAAGCACAATTATAAAATGATATTGACTAAATGCACCTTGACAATTTTCGGGGCGGACGCTCTGCTTGCCCCTTTGTTTCTGAAACAATATAAGAAACGGAATCGGTTGATAATGTCGGGAATTGTTGAGACTCACAGCGCAAAACAGATTAAAGGCCTTCCGCGCTAATGTTACTTTGTATCGAAATCTTACCTTGGAGATTGTTGAGAACAACTTCAATTACTGCACCTGTTCCTTCTAAAGGATTCATCAATACACAAAAAACTAGGAGAACTGAATAGTAAACACCAAATGCTGTGTCGAAATCAAGTCCAAATGTCAAATATCAAGGTTAAAAATCAGTTTGTCATTCTTAAGAGAATCAAGCGATCTCCCACAAAATAGCAGGAGAATCACGTTCCCCAGCTCTCACGCGAAGTGAATGATCACATGTGTTCGAGAATACGCTTTGATGAGTTTCTCAGGAGAACGATGTTCTCCAGTTTCGAGAATAGACCCCTAGGAGTATGCACATGAAATTGGAAAAAAAATTTAATGACATAAAAATGTTAAAACTCTAAGATCGATTCATGATCCAAAATGATGACTTTTGAAAACTATCATCATAAAACTCTTCCAGACTATAATATACTCTCTCTGATAACAAACTTTTCACATCTTTTCTGAAAGCAAAAAATTATGTGATACTTTTAATATTTATTTGAAGGTGATTAAACATCTTACATCCGTAATAAAATATCGATTTTTTGATAAGCGTACTTTTTTGGAATTGGAAGTTTTAAATCATTAGTCACAGGTAAATTGACTTGAACTCACTGCTTACCTGACCATGTTATACACTTCCTTCATATATTCTTCCTTCTCGGGGAATAGCCGTTTTGGTTGTGTCTCACAATAGTGTCTGAGTTTCTCCGCCAAATCCAGAATTCTTCTCAATTTTCTCTGTTCGAATGCCAATCTCAAGCGTTTTAGGACCACTTCGGCTTCCTTCTTGATAGTTTGCTGTTGTAACACCAATTCTTTTTCCTGTCGCAATTTCAATGCACCGGAAGATCGTGCTTGCTGGTATTTTATGTAGTAGTATGGCCTTCTGGTCCGGAGAAGCTCCTGTTGAAGAATAGTCGGTGATAAAACATGCTAACAGAAAATATAATTGTTCAAGTTTTTATTTTATGTTTATTTCATTTATCAACAGCCGAAGCCAATTTAGTCTAGTCTTCAAGAACTATTTTGGTGAATTTCTCTTCGAAGGCACCGAAAATTATTATCCAGGGCTCATCCGATTCGGAATGACATCGAGAAACTTTTTGAATAATATGAAGGTGGACGGGTTCCAACTCGGTGACAGATTTTGGGTTAGCCCATTCTGTGTCGAATACGAGGCCTAGTTCATCGGCTGCATCGGTTGCTGTCTTAAAAAGAAATGCTCCAATCTCTGCTTTTTCATAGCTATTATTATCATTATCGTTACTGTCATTATTATTTTTTTGGTCAACATGGTACAGTAGGTAGATTTCTTTTTTCTTAAGGAATTCATGTAATTAGGATGATTGAGCTTGTATGGATTTAATAACTAAATTAGACCCAGAATTACCTAAAAAGGGCTCAATTTTGTGGTGGCCTAAAATAAAACAGACAAAAAAGTCAGAATCGATAGTGGGAGATTTTAACATAGAAATATATATATATATATATATATATATATATATATATATATATATATATATATATATATATATATATATATGTTCGGAAAGGTTTCCGCGGTCAGAAATATGTACATTACTAAGTTCATGGGTTGAACCGCGTTGAGAGTTTATAACTCGACGTTTCGGCTCCTGCTTTGGAGCCATTTTCAAGAGTGTGACTGCGAGGCCTCTATCTGCCTACTCCTCGAGTCGTGGTCTTGAGAGATATCAAGGTCTCAACCTGCCTACTCCTTGATCTCAAAAGACGATCCGATGTTGGTTGCACTGTAGTATTTATAGGTGGTTGGCTACCTGGAGGTGGGCGGGTCTTACGGGTTTTCTCGTTTGTCTTGTCTGCTGGTGCCTGCTGTGTAGTTGGAGTTAATGGGATAATAATTGATTGCGGATAAGTTTCACGTGGCCTGGTAATTACGGTTGGAAGAAGGGGCTTCCAAATGGGGTTCAATTTACGGCTATCATCTTTAATGTTCAGGCAATCAGGCCGTTTTTCGATTTCGATGGCTTCTCTGATAAAACGAGAAGTTCTTGAACGTACTGGGGCGATGGTTTTCGTTTTCTCGAAATCTATGGGGTGACCCGTTTGGATGAAATGAAGAGCTAATGCGGAGCTGGTGTCTCGATTTCTAACTGAAAGGGAGTGTTGATAGGATCGAAAATGGATCTGTTTCGAAGTTTCTCCTATATGAGAGTGGGGGCAGATAGAACAGGGAATTTCGTAAATACCATGGTCTTCGTTGGGAATTTTGTCTTTTGTTGGTCTGATGAGGTGTGATAGTTTTTGTTCTGTGGTAAAGATGGTTTTGATATTTGCTTTTCTGAAAAGTCGACTGATTTTGTCCGTCACCCCTTTGATGTAAGGGAAAAAGACTTTGGATGGACGGTCTTCAACTTGTGGTTCGTTTTTGGTTACTAATGGTTTCTGAAGCTGTTTTTGGATGTTTCTGTCTATGTGGTCTGGTCTGTATCCGTTTTGTAGGAGAGCTTGTTTTACGTTGTGAAGTTCGGATTGTCCGACGACCACAACAGACAATCCGAACTTCACAACGTAAAACAAGCTCTCCTACAAAACGGATACAGACCAGACCACATAGACAGAAACATCCAAAAACAGCTTCAGAAACCATTAGAAACCAAAAACGAACCACAAGTTGAAGACCGTCCATCCAAAGTCTTTTTCCCTTACATCAAAGGGGTGACGGACAAAATCAGTCGACTTTTCAGAAAAGCAAATATCAAAACCATCTTTACCACAGAACAAAAACTATCACACCTCATCAGACCAACAAAAGACAAAATTCCCAACGAAGACCATGGTATTTACGAAATTCCCTGTTCTATCTGCCCCCACTCTTATATAGGAGAAACTTCGAAACAGATCCATTTTCGATCCTATCAACACTCCCTTTCAGTTAGAAATCGAGACACCAGCTCCGCATTAGCTCTTCATTTCATCCAAACGGGTCACCCCATAGATTTCGAGAAAACGAAAACCATCGCCCCAGTACGTTCAAGAACTTCTCGTTTTATCAGAGAAGCCATCGAAATCGAAAAACGGCCTGATTGCCTGAACATTAAAGATGATAGCCGTAAATTGAACCCCATTTGGAAGCCCCTTCTTCCAACCGTAATTACCAGGCCACGTGAAACTTATCCGCAATCAATTATTATCCCATTAACTCCAACTACACAGCAGGCACCAGCAGACAAGACAAACGAGAAAACCCGTAAGACCCGCCCACCTCCAGGTAGCCAACCACCTATAAATACTACAGTGCAACCAACATCGGATCGTCTTTTGAGATCAAGGAGTAGGCAGGTTGAGACCTTGATATCTCTCAAGACCACGACTCGAGGAGTAGGCAGATAGAGGCCTCGCTGTCACACTCTTGAAAATGGCTCCAAAGCAGGAGCCGAAACGTCGAGTTATAAACTCTCAACGCGGTTCAACCCATGAACTTAGTAATGTACATATATATATATATATACAGGGTGGGTCACGGTCGATGGTACCTTAGACGTTTACGAAGAACGGGAAATAGGATCATTCTGAAAATTTGGTTTCTCAAGTAGTTGCTCTTGGTCTATCGATCTAAAATATGTTCAGCAATGCAGCGTTGCCGCTTATACCAGAAGGTAGCAGCATCTTTGTTATTTCAAATGGCTCACCCTGTATATTACCGCAGTTTTGAACTTGTCATTCCTTTCTGATTATTTCTGCTTCATACTCCCCTATACCTATCTCTAACGGTTTTTGAGATATTGGTTATTTTTCATATTTTTTATCCAAAACATAGCTCGAATTGAATGTTTATTTCTGCGGTATTTGGATTCTTAGGAAGTTGCAATTTTGTGTTTAGTTCATCAAGATCATGTACATTGATTCTGTATAGAGAAGTTTGTTCTGCGTTATACAGGGTTGTTCAAAATTCATGATTTTAATGCTAGATACGAAAAGGGTTGAAGGTGCGTTTTTTTAAATGGAACATCCTGTATATTATGAAATATCCTGAAAGATGACTAAATTCCCTTGGAATTGATATGTCATGTTCCTATACCTAAATAGCCAGAATTCCGAGATAATAGCAATTTTCACTTGTAATCTCCCAAGTGCTTGAATTATTGCCGGAAATTTTTCGATTTCATGAATTTTCTTTGAAACGTGTGTGACCTAGCTAAAGTCACCACTATCCAAGACCACATAACGAATCTTTCATATAAATTTTACAAATATCACATTCCCAAGAGTTCACTCACCAGGGAAATAACAAACCGCAAACACGGCGGGCTCATTTACCAAAAACTGGACTTGTTCCATGAACGCCAAGACGAAGCACCAAGTCACCTCTATAGAGGACTAAGACCAGAACCCGGTTTTTTGCCGAAAACTTCCGGGAATCCACATAACACCCCTCACAAATCACACTTTTAATATCTGATCAATCTGACAATCAACCCCTGTATTAGCATAGCGGGAGACAGGGTATACTAATACCATGATGTAGGAAGGTAAAATCTGAGTTACACCCGTCAACACCAGCGGGGGTGCCTCACCTGTTCCTTTCGAGGAGCCGAGGAGACACTACATTTGGGACAACGCCGACCCCTGGCAACAGGAGTCGACGGAGCCCCCTCACCCCAGCACTCCCTCACAACCTGTGGGATCCCTATCAGCCCACGGAGGTGGGCGGAAAATATCAAGCAGAGTAATGTTGTACATAGATTTCACCGAAATGCAATGTAAATAGTTAAATATCTGCTAAAATTGCTATTAACTCGGAATTCTGGCTATTTAAGTATAGGAACATGATATATCAATTCGAAGGGAATTTGGTCATCTTTCAGGATATTTCATAATATACAGGATGTTCCATTAAAAAAAAAACCACTTTTCAACCCTTTTCGTATCTAGCAGTAAGATCATGAATTTTGAACGACCCTGTAAAACGCAGAACAAACTTCTCTATACAGAATCAATTTACATGATCTTGATGAACTAAACTCCAAATGGCAACTTCCTAAGAATCCAAATACCGCAGAAATAAACATTCAATTCGAGCTATGTTTTGGATAAAAAATATGGAAAATAACCAATATCTCAAAAACCGTTAGAGATAGGTGTAGTAGAGTATGAGGCAGAAATAATCAAAAAGGAATGACAAGTTCAAAAATGCGGTAATATACAGGGTGACCCATTTGAAATAACAAAGATGCTGCTACTTTCTGGTATAAGCGGCAAAGCTGCATTGCTGAAAATATTTTAGATCGATAGACCAAGAGCAACTACTTTAGAAACCAAATTTTCAGAATGATCGTATGTTCCGTTCTCCGTAAACGTCTAAGGTACCATCGACCGTGACCCACCCTGTGTATATATTACATACTTACTCTAGAATGCTAATCCAGCCAATTTTCTCGGCGAAAGGCATGGCATGGTATGTGACCCGTTTACGATTGTGCGCATGCTCGTTATCAGTGTAGTCTGGGAAGAACGTTGCCAAGTTTGAAAATCATTTGGTGTTCCAATTCCAGTTTTGTGTAATGAAGCAATAAAACCCATGTCATTTGAAGAAGACAAATTTGTCAGCGTATTCAGTACCTTTTTAAACCGAAACAACCTTATAGAGATAGATTCCTCCGAATTTTAGGCGCGAAAGAAACTTATTTAATTCGATAATGTACCCTTTCTTTCTGTAATTATAATGACCGTGCTTTGTCACTAAGATCTGTCACTCTTGTCAGAGATCAGAGTCGGTTTTTAGAATTTCAGATTTTGTCTTGTCGTTTTGTGTAGTATTTGTTGTCGTTGGTTCTTTCATAATTCGTGAATTTGCATAAATCTTATCACTTCAAGATATTTTCTAATAAAACCGTTCTTCCTACAGATAAAAAATTTACTGTTCAGTGTTGTAGTGTGGAAGTAAAGGAAAAATACAAGAAATAAATAATTTTTGCTAAATAATGACATTTTTATGTACCTATGCATTGCTCAAAATAGCAAAACAAAATAGCTTATTATTATTATAGCTTGGCACAAAAGGCATGATTCTGGTTAATTTCTTTAGGAAGAGTGATTTGATTTGAGTGATGAAATTTTAATTTGTGGCAGACATTTTCCTCATGAAGATTTATGTAAAAAAAGCAATAGTATCATTTGTAACCTAATGCCGTACCAATACTGTGTCTGCGTAAGCATGGCGAGTGTTACAAGTTTTTGCAAACAAATTTCAAGTAGCCACAATGCTTATAAAAAGTGCTGACTATTCTTCAATTAGTTCTTGAATCTTACAAAACGTACTAAATTCAATAGATTCCCCTAAGAAAATTAATGTAAATATGGAAGTGCTTTTCTTTGATGATAATAAAGATGATTCTGGTCTCACTTTTTCATGAACACTCATTATGGAAATTGCACTAAGGTAACACAACCAGAAATAATCGTAGAAATAGCATGTTATTCTTTTCAAATTATTTAAATTAATTGCAGTTACATATTTTGATATGTATCGTTCTATAAAAAGAAAACCTTAAACTTTATAATATGGACGCATCTAATTTTATAAATACAAATTTGATTTTGAATTATTCATAATATCAGCTGAAACCAATTTTCATAGTTTCTTGTACTTTCAATTTATTTTCCAATCTAGAGCCTGCTTGAAATTCGCATCGACTACTTGGGCTGGTTCTGTAGTTTTTTGTTGAGTTTGTCTACAACTGAAAAGTGATTGCGATACCAAAAATCAATGAGTCGCTTCAGAGCGATAAATAATAATAATAACAGTACTCTACTTTCTGATGGTCTTCGTTGAATATTAGGGATCATAAATATGTGAAAAGATCTATTCGAATCAGCTAAATAGCAGGTATAAGTACATTGAGTTTTCCAATTCCTTATTCCCCGAGATTCAGATTTATCAACGTTTGGCAATCGTCACCAGTATCATAATATTTTACTAGAACCAAGCCTGTTACAAAAAACACCAATGACCAATGACCAATGACCAATGACCAAAATAGGTATATAATATTTAATTCTATGAATTTTTAGTAGTGTTCCAACTCACTTGTTTATAAGACACAGTCTTGAATCCAGTTTTTGCTAGCTGTTGTATCTTCAATGACCCTTTCTGGTTGGGGCAAACAGCTCCTGGCTCATTTTGTAGTTTCTGTAGGAATATTTTGTCCAAATACATCGAGTCCAAATACCTTTCAGCCATATAATTCTCTATGTTCGTTGTATATTTCTGCAGGGGAGAGTACGGGAATGGTTTACTGAAATGCGGTACGATGAGTTTTTCAGATGTGTGGCTGTGTAAACTTTCGGTGATACCTGAAATGATGGAATATTTCCCTCATATACAGTGAGCACGTAATGGTTGGAGCGAATTTTTTAAACGCTTGATATGGCCATTAGGAAAAATAAGCACAGACAAGTCGATTTTATTTTTCAGTTCTGGATTTTTTTTGTCCACTCATATTTTTGATGACATCATCTGTTCGAGTTATGGAGTCATTATAATTTTTTTAATTTTGATTACACTTTCAAAAAGAACGCATTTTTCTGTGTAAGGATGTCCTATTTTTTCTTACATCAGATGACGGTATGTTCGAGAAATAGTCAAAAGTCAAAGTCAAAATATAGTTTAATGTCAGAATTTTTTCAACTTATCGACAAAACTTCCAAGTATAAATAAAATTGTAAATTGAAATAGGTATGTATTATATAGACTATGATGGTAATAATTTCTCCGATCTGAACATAAGTGCAGACGGAAGAGAGTACCAGCACCATATGGCGACTTAACAAAAAAGGTGGCGCATTTGCTATTCCAACTGCAGGAAAAACCCTGAAAAACCTACAGTATCCCAGGTAGCACATCATATCGGCTGAATCTTGGTTCCATATTGGGCCAATATAGATATATTGTAAATGAAAAATAAATATTGGTACAAAATGGGTAAATATTCAAAAAACAATATTATATTAATAATATTGGCGGACGAACTTGTGATTGTAATTAAGAATATGGTTGGCGAACGGACTTTCAGTATTATATTCATCTATTTGTGGGTTTCCAGAGCTCTCAATTAGTTTAACATGTTCCAAAACTCTTGTTTTAATTTATATTTACACTTTTTTATATTTGCACTTTTTTATATTAACACTTTTTTATATCAACACTTTTTTATATTTACACTTTTTATATTTACACCTTTTTATATTTGCACTTTTTTATATTAACACTTTTTTATATTTGCACTTTTTTATACTAACACTTTTTTATATTTACACTTTTTATATTTACACTTTTATATAATTTTATGGTACCCTTTGCCTCAGGTACATACAAGCTATGCTTTCGTGACTTATACGTTTATTACCTCCATAATGTATTTTATTTATATCAGTTTAATGCTTTAATAAACGTCATTATTATTATTATTATTGAATTTTCCTACTACTTTGTCCAATGTATTGAGCTCTCCTGTCATTCTCTGTACTGCTTTCGACTTTGAACTTGGCATTTGACACTGACAGTTAACCTCTCGTAGTTTCACCTGTATTTAATCATTAATCCTTGTGGTTGCCCAATTTTTATTTTTATTTAGATGAAGGGCTCAAGGCCCCGGAACAATAAGGGGGTTTTATTGTTCCGGGGTTGTTGTCACTTGGACAACCTTTAACCCTGTTACCATGTTCCCCATTGTTGGGTAGAATATAGTTTTTTTTTTCGTATTATAATCTTAATTATGTATGTTTCCTCTCCATGTAAGTAATACCACAACTCAATGGATTACTTTTAGCCATAATTTTCTTCTTTATTGTAGAATTTTAACCACCCACATTTAATTTTGTTAAAATAATAATAGTAATAAACTTTATTCACGTTAATAAAATTAAATATAGAGAAAAAATCTGCTCAAAAACATCGTGAGTAAAGAAAGAAGAGTGATAAGTGCTCACACTCACAGAACTGTTAACAAGCTATCTTTTCAAAAGAATTCAATTTGTCTCTTTTAGGGGAAATGAGTCTGACAAATTCCTTGCAAAGTCTGGTGTACCTCAAGGCTCTAACTTGGGTCCCCTTCTCTTTCTATTGTTCGTTAATGATATCCCGGACCATATAGCAAGTCACTGTTTATTGTATGCTGATGACTGTAAGATTTTCCGAAAAATTTCAGATCAGTCCGACTATAACCTATTGCAGAATGATCTTCATTCACTTTACAATTGGTGTGAGAAAAATAGATTATATCTGAATTTGAGTAAATGTTATGTTGTTAGTTTTAGCAACTCAAAAAATTTGCAAAAATTGAGCTATTTTATGAATGATCAAGAGCTGGAAAGATGCTATGAAACCGTCGATCTTGGTGTCACCTTCCAACCTTCCTTAACTTTTGAAAAACATATAGAGAAAACAGGACAGAAAGCCGAAAAAATGTTGGGATTCGTGAAGCGATTCACATGTGAGTTCAAAAATATTCAAACAATTAAAACCCTTTATTTCGCTTTTGTTCGAAGTCGTCTGGAATTTGCAGCAATAGTTTGGGACCCCGGCAAAAAATATTTGAAAAAACGCCTGGAAACTATTCAAAATAAATTCATATCATATTTACACTACAAAAAATATGGCAATTCCCCGGACTACTCATCCTATGACCCACTTAGACTAGAATTCAACTTGCTTAAACTAGAAAATATACGGTTCAGCCAAAAGATCATTTTCATTTTTAAACTTTTGACCGACAAAATCAACTGTGCATTTTTGTTATCCTTTCTGAAACTGTACGTGCCAAGACTACGACCGAAAAGCATAGTATTTCATATTCCCAGAATTCCCCTGTTGATTGATACAATGTGTGTCTGTGTCAACAAGTTTCTGCAAAAAAACACTACTCTGGATATATTTATTGTTACATTACTACGACTAAAAATTGAGCTTCATAAACTTTTCCTACCTTCATGTAATTTGTGATTATATATCCGCAACCACAATGACTTAAGAACCTACTGGTTGATTCTAAATCTCATTGTTTCTGAATAAATCATTAGGTAAACTAGATTATAATATTTAGATATTCCATTTATATTCTATATATTATCATTATCTTATTATTTTTAGTTATCTGTTGTTTTTTCTCCTCTTTTTCAAGTTATAAGTATGTAGGTATACATATATTTGTTCATGCATGTAGGTATAAATACGTGCATAGTTACCTTTATATAATACCTATCGATACCTAAAATTGAATTTAGTTATTAACAATATCCGCTATATTGTAATAGATTTAATCCTGCAGAAACATGTAAATAGGTTTAAGTCCTGTATGTTTCTTAGATAAATAAATAAATAAAGCACTTATTTCACAAATATACAAACAATAAAAATTGCATAAAAATGTGTAAATTAAGAGTATGAACAATTTTTATAATGAATAATAGTAATAAATAAATAAAAAATCAGACACACACCTATACACGCATATACCAATAATAAAGTTAAAATGTTCATTGTGATTCAATATAAAATTATAAGCATATAAAAGTAAACAATAGAAAATTAAGAACAATATAGAATGGTATAAATTCATTTTGGTGAAATTATTAAAAATGTATTCAAAATAGTAGTAAGCAAATAAAAGAACCAGTCACACCCCTATACACACATATACAATATAAATATAAAATGTTCATTGCGATTCAATATAAAATTATAAGCAAGCGTTTTTTTTATTTCGTGATTTATTTATTTTTTTAATTTTTCAGTCATCAAAGAAAGAACGAATCATATTTCTTGGATTTTCGTTTATGAACTCTCTCAATCGTTGTTTAAATTTTCTTTTCATATTTATACATTTTAATTCATCAGGAATGCTATTATATAACTTGGGTGCTAAGTAGAGGAACATTCTCTATGTTGTAGCTTTGACCAGTAATGGTGGAATATGATGATTTTTTTTTCGTGTATTGTAATTGGTAGGTAGTTGGTTGAGATGCTTTGAGTCGTGGTACTTTAGGCATGTGATAAAGAAGTGTAATTGTCTAACGTCCAAGATTTTTGATTCAGAATAAAGTAAGTCAGATGAATATCTGGAGTTTTTGGAAAATATTAGTTTTATGAATCTTCTCTGTAGTACTTCCAAGTTTGCCGAGACTAGGCAGGCCACGAGAGTTACAACTGAATGGTAAATAATTTGTTTTTTCCATGTTGATCGTAAGTAATTTATATTCAAACCATTTTTTTATCGAATGAAAATCAGATTCTGCTTTTTGTTTCAGATTTTCCCAGTTATCATACCTATAAAAAATTGCCGTGTCGTCAGCAAATCCGAAAATTGCTCCATTACTATCGAGTGAAAACAGTCCATTAATATAAATGTTGAATAAAATGGGTCCTAGGACTGTTCCTTGTGGCACACCATAGTCAATTTTTTCGGCATCGCTAACCACACCATCAACACTCACAGCCTGAGTTCTATCGCTCAAGTAGCTTTTGAAGAGTTCTAAGCAAATGCCTCTAACACCAACGTGTTCCAATGACTGTAAGAGTAGATCATGGCTAACGGTGTCGAAAGCTTTTGACAAATCTACGAATATGCACAGACATGGAAAGCTTTCATTCAGAGCTTCCGTTATTCTCGATATTAAAGCTAAAATCGCATCCTGGGTTGATATATTTTCCTTGAATCCAAATTGATTCTTAGAAATTATGTTAAATTTGTTCAGAAAAGAACTTAATCTGTTTTTTAAAATCTTCTCAAATATTTCTGTTGTTTGTTTTGTTTTTTATAAAATATAGATTTATATAATATAATATACATATACCCAAGTAGCACACCTATATAGGTAAAATATTGGTACGATATTGTGAACATATTGGCAAAATATTTGAAATGCAATATTGGCGAGAAAAAAAATGTGAACATTCGGCGATATTGGTCCAATATTAATTGAATAATATTGGCGAAATATTCTTGAACTAATATTGTCCTCAAAATGTTCGGAGATTTTGGCACAATATGGCTGATACAATATTCTGACAATATTGGCACAATATTGAGAAGTTATATTGTCGAGAAGTAACATGTGAACATTTTGCGATATTGGTCGAATATTGTTTGAATATTTTAGAAATAGTTTTGGTGAAATATTGTTGAAGCAATAATGGCCTCAAAATATTTATCCATATTGGTACAATATTTATCGATATTGGTACAATATCATTTGGATATACTGGTGGATGTCAATATACCTTGGTAAAATATTGAATATATTTTAGTTGATGAAGGTGACACCAGAGTCTACCTTTGGATCGTCATAACCACTGAGTGAGCTGTTTTGAAAACAAGTTTTGAGAAGTATTTAATATACTGTCATAGGTTTTAGAAGACGTTCTATATGTAGAGCCACCTAGCGGAATCTTATCCAGGTTTGATCATGATATAATTTCAATATGTTTCGTTGAATATTCGGCCAATATTCAAATTTCATCTCAATCTAGATATAGGAAACAATATGAAGACAATATTGTTTTAACGATATCGATAAATATTATTGAACCAATATTGACCCAATATTAATTAATAAGATTTGTTGAATAATGGCGAAATGATATTCAACCAATGTGTTATCACGCTTAGAGATACAATATAGTTTTCATTCCTAGAATCGATATTAGGGGAATATTGGGATTACGATATTTATTCTAGATGTTAAAAACGATGTGAAGACAATATTGTTTTATCGATATTGGTAAATATCATTCAACCAATACTGACTCAATATGAGTTATTACAATTTGTCAAATGAAGTGGAAATGATATTCAACCAATATTCTAACAAACTTGGAAATAAAATATTGTTTTTTCCCCTATAATCGATATGACTGGAATATTTAGATTGCAATATTTATTCTAGATGTGGAAAACTATATATGACCAATATTGTATTATCGATATTGGTAGAAATTATTCAACCAATATTTACCCAATATTTCGTGTGATAATCTTTATTCAAAACTAGTTCAACCAATATTCCACCAATATTATTATTATAATATTGTTTTTTGAATATTCACCCATATTGGACCAATATTGATTTTTCATTTCCAATATATCTATATTGGCCCAATATGGAACCAAGATTCAGCCGATATGATGTGCTACCTGGGTATATGTGTTTAAGTGAATACGAAATGGTATTGTGTCTTAATTAGGTTTTTATTTATATGTTCTATGCTTTAATTATGTTTTTATTTATATTATTTTGACATGCTTTGTTACAAAAATTTATATTTTTAAACAATAAAGCTATTTTTGACTTGTCTTGACTATTTTAGAAAGATGGGTTATTAGAGATATCGGTTGGTAATTGCCTACTTTCCTTGTATTCCATTTTTTTGAAGTGGAATGACCACTGTGTGTTTGAATGCCGATGGATACTTTCCAAGTTTCATACAAAGGTTAAAAATGTGCATTAATGGCCTTTGGATGTAACAAGAAATGATCTTCAGAGTACCGGCTCTGATATTGTCAATTCCTACTGCTTTTTTATCTTTCAATTGATTTATTATCTTCTGTATTTCAACTGCCTCTACTGGAGTGAGGACAAGAGAATTAGGTACAGAAGAGCGTTTTGGAACGAAATTGGGGTCTTTTTTTATTTTACTGGCTAATTTTCTACCCATTTCTGCAAACCTGGAATTGAATTGTTTTGCTATATGTTTTTTGTCTACCAATGTGGGGACACTTCATAAATCCAAATCCATATCAAATTTTCTTCTCCACTACACCTTACTGGATTACTAATAGTTACGTTTTTCTTATTTATTGTAGAATTGTCTAATTCTCTGATGATGAACCTATCTAGGTTCGAAACATGTTCGATAAACTGGTTTTTTGATTGATGACTTTGCCATCACACTACACCAGCTGAAATAATTAAAAATTGTGGAAATGAGTTCGAGTTTTTCTATATTGTGAATCAATACCACTCCACTTCGAGATACAATGGACTTTTACCACAGGTTAAAAAAGTCCAATTTACGAACTTGTATCATAAATAGCTATTTTTGATTAATGTTTTCATCACATACTTTGACAATCCTGGTTTGATACCCTGCACTCTTTATACACACTGCTTTTGGTGGAACGAATTTTAGGCATCATAGGTTCTTGCACTTCTTGATGGGCCTTGATTTTCCTCGTTTTCTTGGGTTTCATGGATTTCTTCAATTTCGGCTTCGGTTCGAAAGGTTTCTGAGCCTCGTAGTTTTGTTTCCAAGCCAGTCTCCGGATTATCTTGAAATGATCGCGAAGTGGACGGCCTGCCCTTTCTCCGATGCAGTTTTCAATCGCGTTAGAGCACTATAAATCAAATCGCAATATTATTCTGATCAACAAATTGTAAAACGTGAGAAATAGAGATGGAGCTTCTAGCAATATGAGCGATAGCTCCTTGGATTCGGAATGGCCTGTAGAAAAATGATTTTCTACCGCACGTAAAAATTAATATTTCTTTATTAGTTATTTTTTTTATTGTATAAATAACTTCCAGTCAGAACAAGTTCTGGTATAAGGAAGTTTGAATGTACATCAATGATAAAATAAAGTAATCTGATTCTAATACATTATCAAATAATACAAATAATTCATAAAGTTTTGTAGTATTCTTATGAAGATCATTTCAATAGTAACATTTCTTTAAAATTTTTGGAAAATGAAATTTTCGTTTTAAATATTTTATTTGTTCTGGTAATTTATTAAATGTTTCTACAGAGCTGAAAATTGGATATTGTTCAAGTGAAAGTGGTTCAAAATCCGAGTATTATGACAATGTAATTTGGAATTTTTCTGAATTGTTGTATTACTCTTTTGAATATTCTTGGTTAATTTGAATGCAAATTTTTTCTTTTTGATATTCAATTCAATTTTATTTTCCCTAGAAACATACAGTTTATAAGAGGGAAAAATATCACATAATGCAAATAACATGAAGGTAATTACAACAGTAAGAATAAATTAATGAATAAAAATCATGAAATCAGAATTAGAAAAGATTCAATGGAGCAAGTACTTCTTTAAATTATTTTTAAATCGCAATTTACCATACGTTTTTAAACAAATTGGAAGTTCACACCATCAAAATAAATTGATTTCTTTCCAATATTTGTTTTAATTTTGTTGACATATAAATTTTGGGCTTGTCGGGTCAGGTGATTGTGTTGATCATTATTAATTTTGAAAATTAAAGTGGAATGTTTCATGTTATTCTTAACAAGATGAATGAACGTGCAAATTTTCAATTTGTATAGGGAATTTATATCCAGTAGCTTTCTTGGTTTGTACAAGTTTACAATTGGTTCTTGCCGTTCTTGGTAATCAAGTTTAAAAATACATTTAATAATTTTATTTTGTAATGATTTCAAAGGTTTAAGCAAATAGGTCGAAGCAGTGCCCCAAACTGATATCAAATATTGAAATTTAGAGTATGCCAACGAAAAATATATGGACTTTAGATATTTGAGAGGGAGCAAATTTCGAATTTTAAAAATGATTCCAACTAATGGTGAAATCTGCCTCCTTAAGTTCTCTATATGTCTTGCCCATGATAAATTCTCATCTATAAAGAGTCCTAAGAATTTGTGTATGGAATGATAATTTATGTATTCATTATTGAATTTGATCGGATCTTTCAAATTATCGTTTGACGATTTTTTTTTTTTTAGCTTTTTCAAATTTAATAAGTTGGTTCAATGTCATATTATTGGTGTTTTTGTACAAATCTGAAGATGGTGTATCCCAAGGTTTACCAAATATTACTTTTATTGCTTTATTCATCAATCTATAAATAATTTCTTTTTGTTTTTGACTGCGTTATATATTAACGATTGAAATTTTTTCTTAGAAATTGTATTCTTCTGATAGCTCCTATCAGAGGAATAATAGAATTTTTTATTTTCTCTATATGACTCTCTAAATTTAAATTTTTGTCAATAATCAGACCCAAATACTTGTGTTTCTCAGCTTCAGCAATAGTTCTGTTTTTAATTATAATGTTTAATTTGATGTTTTCCATATTCTTTTGTTTAAATATCATATAGACAGTTTTTTTCTGAATTAATAGTTAAATTCAGTTCATTCAACCATATTTCAATTGTTTTAATATCTTTTTCCAAATTTGTTTTTAAGGTTTGGACATTTTTAGATTTGTGATTAAAAATCGACGTGTTTTTGAAGTTTTTTCAAAACACAAGCATTTTGAAGATATTCGATCTGTTCCGTTTTCGGTACCCCACCCTGTATATAGTAACTAATATAAAATTCAGACGTCACGGCAATTCAAATGTTTTAGAGTTTTCATGATACAAATAACAGTAGTTTCGGGATTTTGACCCAAATAACGATTTTAGAAGAAAAGTCTTGTCGGTCTTACGTGCATGACACCCATCGAAAAGCTGTCTGGTTTCTTCCTAATTGGTAGCATTCTCGTGTTCTGTAGCAAACCTTCTTCAAACTCGCAACTGAGGTAGGTATGCAGAGCCTTATCCGCTATCACAACCAAATCTTTTGGGTCCAAGCTGAGAGCTTTGTTGATGTCCGCTATCGCTCCCTCGTACTGACAAGCTTTGGCTCTGGCTGTAGACCTTCTAACCAGCGCTCTTTTATCATTGGGGGTGTTTTTGATAGCTAGGTCAAAGAATGGCAGAGCTGAAAATTTAATAATGATTAATAATAATAATAAATATTTATTTTTCAATAAAGTTATAAAAAAAATAATTAAATAAGGATGGATTTAGCGACGTTAGTTGTTGCCTGTGAGCACAAGGTCTTCTACCGAAGCCACAAATGTGTGGTTGGCTTCCTGTTGTTGACTTCCTTTGTTTCTATTTTTACATCCAAATGCTGTACATCTTCACACTTGATTTTGCCGTACTGATGAGAGCTTATGCTCGGAACACGTGTCTACGGTTGCATAACAATTTGAGGATTATACCCAATAACTAAAATAATTAAATGTATGGATATATTAATTGATACATATGTCAGATCCATGGATTAAATCAAGTCAAGCCATAAGCGCTAAGGTACCTGTTTTCAGTCTCCAGGTGGTAAAATATGTGATAGATAACATTACTGTACCGACCAATCTTTGAATAAATTGAAATTGATGTGGGAGAAAACTGCAATTCAAAGAAAATTGTCATCCTTGGTTCGTTTTTTGAAATTTTTTCAATTTTTATTTTTATAACAATAATAATAATAATTCATTTATTCCTTCAATTCAAGAGCATACTTATATACAAGGTGTTTCATAATAAATGCACAGAACTGTGATAGCTCGTCCAAGAATATGAAAAAAAGTTTCTATTAACTTGCCCTCTAAAATGCACCATTTTCGAGTGAATTTAAAAAAAATAATCGTTTTTTTCGAATATTTCTGGAACCGTTCATCGCACAAAAAACAGATTTCGTATGCATTTTCTACTCATAATAAGCTATGTTTTTGCGGATTTTTTACTTTTTCAAATTCATAATTGGTGAAAATTTTGAAGGGGTAGTGGGTGTTTTTTTCTCCAACTTCTACGCCACTGAAGAAAATTGTGCATTTTAGAGGGTAAGTTAATGGGAACTTTTTTTCATATTTTTGGACGAACTATCACATCCTGAAGTCCTGCGCATTTATTATGAAACACCCTGTATAGTACAGTGTAGTATACAGGGTGGGTCACGGTCGATGGTACCTTAGACGTTTACGGAGAACGGGACATAGGATCATTCTGAAGATTTGTTTTCTCAAGTTTCTCAAGTTATACAGGGTCGTTCAAAATTCATGATGTTTCTGTTAGATACGAAAAGGGTTGAAAGTGCGTTGTTTTAAATGGAACATCCTGTATATTATGAAATATCCTGAAAGATGACTAAATTCCCTTCGAATTGATGTATCATGTTCCTATACCTAAATAGCCAGAATTCCGAGATAATAGCAATTTTCACTTGTAATCTCCCAAATGCTTGAATTATTTCCGAAAATTTGTCGAGTACATGAACTTTCTTTGAAAATTCATGTACGAGATAAATTTACGGCAAATAATTCAAGCATGAGGGTGATTCGGTAAGAAAATTTCACACCGAGAAATGAAAATCATCCAACAATTTATAAGAAATAACTATCGATGGTTTCACCTGAACTATTTATAACCACTGAAATATTGATATGTAAAATACAACAATTTTCATCAATAAATGTTTGACATGTTACATGTGACATTTGACATGTGACAAGTTGATATTTTGCTTTAATGTACAAATGGAGGTCTAGTTTTCATATGAAAGGAGATAATTATGTATTTACTAGATATTTGGAATGTGTCTGAAAATATTTTCTCCACGATTATTGTGGCCTATGAGTCGCTAGGTCCATGGTTCAATCCACGATAGGAACATAACTTTTTTAATTTTTTTTTGTTCCAAATTTAAACACATTTATTGATGAAAATATTGTTAAGTATTTTACATATCAATATTTCAGTGGTTATAAATAGTTCAGGTAAAACCATCGTTAGTTATTTCTTATGAATTGTTGGATGATTTTCACTTTTTGGTGTGAAATTTTCTTACCGAATCCCCCTCGTGCTTTAATTAATTGCCGTAAATTTATCTCGTACATGAATTTTCAAAGAAAATTCATATGAAAAATTTCCGGCAATAATTCAAGCACTTGGGAGATTACAAGTTTAAATTGCTGTGCATTACTTTGTCATAACCCTATATTATATCCTTCACAAGATGAGGTTCCAACTACATTTCTATATCAGAATGAAAATTTTTCACTTGTTGCAAGGATTTGAAACAAAAAATATTATATTTGTATCTACATAGTTGGCCAAGGATATGTGTGTGAGGATGTGTGAGTGCTTATATGTGTATACATGTATAGGTGTATATTTTTGTGTTGTGTGTGTATGTATAGACTAACCTACTAAATTGCACAGGCTGAAAAGCCAAAACTAATTGAATATTACTGTACTACTTAATTTTATATGATTTTTTGTAATATTTCTTCTATTTTGTTATTAGGGGTATTTTCTCAGGTTGAGTGTAAGAGAGTACTTTCTCATCTAGTATGAGAAAGCGCTAACTCTACCTTTTGGATGTATGTTATTACTACCAATGAAAGCCTTTATTATTATTATTATTATTATTATTATTATTATTATTATCTCGGAATTCTGGCTATTTAGGTATAGGAACATGATATATCAATTCGAAGGGAATTCAGTCATCTTTCAGAATATTTCATAATATACAGGATGTTCCATTTGAAAAAACGCACTTTCAACCCTTTTTGTATCTAGCAGTAAGATCATGAATTTTGAACGACCCTGTATAACGCAGAACAAAGTTCTCTATACAGAATCAATGTACATGATCTTGATGAACTAAACACAAAATTGCAACTTTCTAAGAATCCAAATACCGCAGAAATAAACATTCAATTCGAGCTATGTTTTGGATAAAAAATATGGAAAATAAGAAATATCTCAAAAACCGTTAGAGATAGGTATAGGGGAGTATGAGGCAGAAATGATCATAAAAGAATAACAAGTTCAAAAATGCGGTAATATACAGGGTGACCCATTTGAAATAACAAAGATGCTGCTACTTTCTAGTATAAGCGGCAACGCTGCATTGCTGTAAATATTTTAGATCGATATACCAAGAGCAACTACTTGAGAAACCAAATTTTCAGAATGATGCTATGTCCCGTTCTCCGTAAACGTCTAAGGTACCATCGACCGTGACCAACCCTGTATATAGTGCAATAATGAAAGAAAACGTGACAAACTGTAAAAGATCGAATATAAAAATTCGTACATATTGAAAAAAAATCAATAGTACAAAGGTAAATATTCTGCTTACAATGCAGAAAAACTGAAATATTTGTGCAAAGTGTAACAGTTTCTGGACAGTAATAGTGATTTCACTCGTTGTTTGAAAATAAAAATATTTGGAGATGTCTGTATTTCTTCAGATAGTGAGTTAAATATTTTACAGCCCATTTATTGCAGGTTGTTCTGATAAAATGATGATCTATGAACATCTGGTAACAACATATGCTTAGATCTAGTTTCATAGTCATGAACACTTTTGTTTGATAAGAACAAGGATCTATGTTTGTACACATACAGTGACCGCCAAAAAGTATGTACCATATGGGAAAAAATTTTATTATTGGAGTATTGGAAAAAATATTCTGGGGAAAAGTTTGTGCATGTCCGATAACCTAAAAATCGATTTTGACACATGTCACGTGATCGCTAGAATGGCGGCAAAATGAAAAAAATTGCTATGCAAAGGCAAAAAAAGGGGTAAGATGGCAAGATATCAAAAAAAGTTATTTGAAATAGTCACTTAGAATTCAATTTTATACACATAAACAAAGTTTCAAGAGATAATTCAAAAAAATTGAAAATAGCAATTTTTTTAAAATATTTTTCCAACTATTTAAAAATATTATTTTTTTTTCTTATGAACAGCTTGACTATACTGAAACATTTGCATTTTAATGATAATGACAAAACTTTCTCATTTTCTCCACACCAGAGGGCACTAAATTGAAAAAATGGGAATTTGTCAGAACCCTTGCTGTTACATCGGTTCGTATCTAACAGTTATATCCGAATTCCACGACCATTGCGATGACATGACACTCCAAAAACATGGTAATTTCCAGATTATAATCAAGTTCCGATGATAATCGTGCATGAGCGTTTCACTTCGCACATAAACTTGAAAATAGTGCGTCAAATTAAAGATTCTTAAAGTTTATGTGCAAAGTAAAACGCTCATACAGCATTATTATTGAAACTTGGTTAAAATCAGGAAACATGGTGTTTCTAGATTGCCCTATCAACACAATACTCTTGGAATTCTGATATAACTGTTAGATAAGAACCAATGTAACAGCGAGGGTTCTGGCAAAAACCAATTTTTTTAATTTAGTGCCCTCTGGTGTGGAGAAAATGAGAAAGTTTTGTCATTATCATTAAAATGCAAATGTTTCAGTATAGTAAAGCTATTCATAAGAAGAAAAAATAATATTTTTAAATAGATAGGAAAATATTTAAAAAAAATTGCTATTTTCAATTTTTTTGAATTATCTCTTAACACTTTGCTTATGTGTATAAAATTGAATTCTAAGTGACTTTTTCAAATAACTTTTTTTGATATCTTGCCATCTTACCCCTTTTTTGCCTTTGCATTGCAATTTTTTTCATTTTGCCGCCATTCTAGCGATCACGTGACATGTGTCAAAATCGATTTTTAGGTTATCGGACATGCACAAACTTTTCCCCAGAATATTTTTTCCAGTACTCCAATAATAAAAATTTTTCCCATATGGTACATACTTTTTGGCGGTCACTGTATATAAGTATTTCATAGATGTATATTCCAGATAAGGTTAGCATTTTCAGATTTTGGAATGCTAATCTACATGATTCTCGATAAGCAAGCCTAGTCATAATCTTAACAGCATATTTTTGTAGTAGAAATACCCTGTCTATGTTGGTTGCACATCCCCAGTTGAGTATACCATATCTCAAGTGACAATGAAAATTAGCATAATAAATTGTCAGAAGTATTTGGTTACTACACTGTTTTGCCATGAAGAGAATAACAGCTGGCACGAAGCTTTTTACATAGGGCATATACCGGGTGGCTACGGAAGTATTGCCTACGGAATATCTCAGTTATTGTATGAAGAAGGTTTGTGAAATTTGGAGCGTCGATATAATGACATAAGAGCTAGAATTTGAGCATATTGACATGTCGAAGTTAACTTCCGGTCTGACCGGAAGTAACATCAACTTTCTTATTTTAAATGAAACCCTATTTTTTTTTCTTTTCGCTTTATTCAGCATTCAATTCCCTTTCTAATGACATATCACAAGTTGGTATCTAACCAGAAACTAGATCAGTAAAAAATTATTATTGAAATTCACCGAGTAGGCCGTGGAAGCAAAATGAAAGCCAAAAATTGAAAAGTTGGCTATGGAAACCATACGTCACTTGATAACAGTTGCTACTACTGTGATATTTTATTTTCATTCGTCGGCGTTATAAAAAGCCGCCAAAAAAAATATTGGAAAAATTGGGAAAAAAACAATACTCTGTAGGCCCATAACTTAAATAGGAACATACAACTTTTTCTTGCCTGTACTATTCAGCATAACCATTCCTTTCTAATGATATAATAGAAAGTAATATTTTGAAATGAAATACCAAAAAATCCAATTATTATTCTTCAAATAACGAAAAAACAGATTTACCGAAAAAAAAAAATTCAAATCGATAGGATTAAAGATAAAATAAATTCAAAACAAATGTTCGAAATGCATTCCCTCAGCGTCAATACATTTATTGACTCTGGTGATATTTTCATGTAAAACGTTTCTTAACATTTGGGGCGTGATATCTTGGAAAGCTCTACGAATTTTTACTTCTAGCTCATGTAGAGTTGTAGGCTGTGTGGAATACACCCTATTTTTAAGATGCCCCCATAGAAAAAAGTCGCACGGAGTAAGATCAGGTGACCTTGGTGGCCACCTGACTGGACCATGGGTTGTTATAAGTCTCTCTTGAAAACGATTTTGAAGATAATTTCTCGCTATTCTTGAATTATGCGGAGGGGCGCCATCTTGCTGGAAGTACATCCTCTCAGTTATTTCCGGTTCTAGGTTGTTAATGAATTCCGAAATTTCATTCGTTAAAAAATTGAAGTATCTCTCTCCGGTTAGTTGGCCTTGAAAAAGAATGGGGCCAACAGTATGAGTTCCAACTATTCCTGCCCAAACAAAAGACCGTTCATACTTTTAGCACTTTACACTTCGACTATCGACAATAATCCAAATAAAGTACAGTACCTACCTTGTATTATTCCTGTTAAATAATCCATTGTTGGTAAATCTTGACTCGTCCGTAAACAAGATATAATAGTTAAATAGGTGATTCTCAGCATTTTGTCGAAGAAACCAATTACAATATTCCAGGCGCCTTTCACCGTCATTTTCATACAAATGTTGATGCAACTGATACTTGAAGGATTTCAATCGATGTTTTTTCAAGATTTTCCTAGCAGAGTCCTTACTTATAGCTAATTCGGCGCCAATCTGCCTTGAGGAAATTGTGCTATCATATTGTACTAAAGCTAATACATTAATTTCAGTTTCCTCATTAATAACAAATGCTTCTTGGTCTTCGTGAACATCAGACTCAGTTCTTAATTTTTCTTCAAGCCACTGGAAATACCTTCTTGACGGTTGCTGCCTCCCTGGATATCGCTCTAAATACAATCGTTCAGCGGCATAAGAATTTTTTAAACATTCACCATAAATGAGAAGCATGTCAATTTGTTCGGTTCGTGAATAACGGGGCATTTTTTGAATATTCCACTAACTGATTTCGATTTCCAAACCCTTTTAAAATGGCAGAATCAAAAACACTACTTCGAACGTCAAAATAATATGGATAGCAGCGTTCGTGACAGCTCTCATTTCTTTTTTGTTTCATTCCAAAATACATCTTAATCAGCCTACTTGTTAATATTTTGGTTCGAATGATTATTGCAATGGAATGATTATTCTGAATAGCACAAACATCGTCCACGTCCATAGGTAGATATTAGAATATCTATGGACGATGGCACAGACCAAGTACGTTTATGTTCCTATTTAACCTAGAACCTACAGGATATAATTTATCATTCCACACAACAATTCAGAAAAATTCCAAATTACATAGTCATAATACTCGGATTTTGAACCACTTTCACTTGGACAATATCCATTCCAACAAAGGAAAAGCAAATCCGATTTTCAGCTCTATAGAAACATTTAATAAATTACCGGAACAAATAAAAAATTTAAAATCGATAATTTCATTTTCCAAAAATTTGAAAGAAATGTTACTATTGAAATGATGTTCATAAGAATACTACAAAACTTTATGAATTATTTGTATTATTTGATAATGTATTAGAATTAGATTACTTTATTTTATCATTGATGTACATTCAAACTTCCTTATACCAGAACTTGTTCTGACTGGAAGTTATTTATACAATGAAAAAAAATAAAAAAAATATGAACCTTAACGATCAATAAACCACCTAGTTACATAGACTATTCTAAAGTAGACATTTCAACAATTAAAATGGTCACTTATAGACCTTTGACATTCAAAAAAAATTCAAGACAATTGTGCGTGGAAAATAAGGGTATTTTTGTAGAAAAATGTAAATAACGCGAAAAAATCAAACTTATTCGACACAAAAAAAGAAATATATCTGAACACATCGGACAGAATACATCTTTCGCACAGTTGAACAACATGTTATCATCTATCAGTTTCCGCAATATTGTTTGTCATGCTTCATATTTATAAAAATTATAAATTTTTGAAAAATGGTCCCTTTTTCGATGTTTTCATGGAATTTCTCAGTGGTCGTATGAAAACCTCTTTTTAGGTTTTATAATCTGAGATATTTCCAGAAAACCAAAGATGCTGTAATTTTAGTCACTATTGCTTGTTAAAAATTCCACATAGCGAAAACAGGGGTTTTTATTAACGAACCATCTTATAAAAATTAGTATAGGCCATTTGCGTCTTTTATTTTGAGGAAAAACCTCTATAGCTTGGTCTATTCTGTCAATAAAACAACAAAATGTATATTACGAACCCATTTGAGTACTCCATAATTTTCAAAAATCAGGACATAACACGAAAAGTATTGTAGACCCAGCGAATTTTCTTTGGATTCGTGTTCAGGAGATAAAACTATGTAACAATTCCTTTATTCGTCATTCAGATTGGAGTTTAGTGAGTTTACCTTCATCCAACAGTTCTCCACATAACTTCGTAGGAAATAGTTACGCAACATTGAATCAACTTGTATAATAGAAAACTTCCTTTTTGGAACATGCAAAACTTACATTTTTCGTAAAGCTCTAGCCCCAAAATGTAATGTCCAAGCTCCCGAAACAACGTTTGGTATCCGTAGATCTCATCTTTTTTGCCGAAGGGATTCGCCGGTTTACCAGCAGAACCAGCATGAGGAGTTGGCGACATCGCCCGAAAATTTTATACTGAAAAAATATAAAAAAATTAAAGAAATTGCGAACTTATCAACCATACGTGTTTATCATAATATGACAAAAACTATACTTCCCGAATGTCATCACAGTCAGATGTCAAATACTTGACGCGGTTTATACGGGGTGGTGTTGAAAAGAACTTGTACGTCACCCTTTGATTTAGTGCGGGTGTTATAATCGTGGTAATTGGTTGTAGTGTCATTTTGTTTTTGTGTATATACAAGATTATATTGTACATACAGGGTGGCCCATCGAAAACTTGACATGGGGGTTTTGGGTACTAATATCGTAGATCTGGAAAAACGCTCGGACAGGTCGATTTTAGTTTCGAGGGGGACATTGTGCCCTCCTACAGGCAGCACCCTCAGGTCAACCCTCGAGAAGTGGGGTGAACAACCCTTGAAATTTGAATAGGGAATAGGAGTCGAGTGGCACATCGTTGGAAAGCCCGTTGAATTCTCGAAACAAAACGGTCGACAGTTTTTCTAACGGAAATGAGCCATAATTAAGTTAAGAGTAAAATTCACTTACATTAGTCTCATCGTAACAAATGCTCGAAATGCGCACCTCCAACTTCCATGCAATGATACAGATTTTGTTGAAAACGTTCTAGTACATTTTGGAGCATGTCTGGGGTGATATGGCGACATTCTAATGTGATTCGTTGCCGTAAATCTGCTAGTGAAGCTGGTGGTGTAGCATAAATTCTGCTTTTCAAATGACCCCACAGAAAGAAATCTAAGGGAGACAGGTCTGGTGATCGTGGTGGCCATTCAATAGAACCTCGCCTACCAATCCAATGACCAGGGAAGTGGTCATCTAAATATCGCCGAACAGGCATAGCATAATGCGAAGGAGCACCATCTTGTTGAAATATTAACTGATCTTCCTGATAATGATGGTCATTTTCAATAATGTTAGTTAAAATTGGTTCAATTGTGTCTTCAAGCAGTTCCAGATACATTTCCCCTGTTAGATTGCCTTCTAAGAAGAGGGGGCCCACGATACGATACGATTTAATTTTTGAGGATATTGCGTATGTACCTCATGAAATATATGGGGATTCGAATCAGCCCAGTATCGACAATTATGGCGATTAACTATACCATTTAAAAAAAAAGAACATTCATCACTAAAACAAATGTTGAACAGACACTGAGGATTTGCAATCGCCTGCTCACTTAGTACCTCACAGAATTGTAAACGCCGATCAAAATCATCTTCATTCAGTTCGTGTGTTAATTTAATTTTGTAAGGATGGAATTTATGTAGTTTTAAAATACGCTGAATGCTAGTTCTTGAGATACCGGAAACAGATGCTTGCTGTCTTGTACTCAACGTATGGTCAACCTCAACATGGCCCAAAATTGCCACTGTTGTCGCCTCATTTCTTACTGGCGGTACGATTTGCCGTTTTTTGTTTGCTACCGATCCCGTTTCTCGGAATTTTGATACTAATTCAGACACATACTGCCGCGACATAGTACTGCCATATTGTTGTTTGAACCGTTCCGCAGCCCTTTTCGCACATCTATTGTTTTCATAATACAGTTCAATCAACGCAACCCTCTCTGCCACTGTATACACCATTGTTTCGTTTTAATTTCGACGTACGATACCACACACGAATGAAACTCACTTGTAGTACACACGTGAAAAACAGAAACTGCATGCTTTATCTGTTTGTTCTATTTTATTAAAAACATTTCATGGGTACCGCGAAAAAAAACTGAGCAAAAACATTCACAGTATCGTAGCAAATAAATGATAGATTGCAAAAACTGGCAAATGAGTTTTCCAGAGACGTACAAGTAAGCTCTTAAGTTTCGTACAGGTTTATTCCTGAATTTATTTTTTCCCAAACGGTTCATCCCAACTTCAAAATCGGGACGCCGTTGGATAGAGAACTTAACGGGCTTTCAAAAGATGTGCCACTCCACCATTATTCCCTATTCAAATTTTAGGGGTTGTTCACCCCACACCTCGAGTGTTGCCGTGACGGTGGTGCATGTAGGAGAACAAACTGTCCCCCTCGAAACTAAAATCGACCTGTCCGAGGGTTTTTCCACATCTGCGATATTATCACCCAAAACCCCGATGTCAAGTTTGTTAGAATATTGGTTGAATATCATTTCCACTTTATTTGACAAAATGTAATGACTCATATTGAGTCAATATTGGTTGACTGATATTTACCAATATCGATAAAACAATATTGTCTTCACATCGTTTTTAACATCTAGAATAAATATCGCAATCCCAATATTCCCCTAATATGGATCCTAGGAATAAAAACTATACTGTATCTCCCAGTGTGATTACACATTGGTTGAATATCATTTCGCCAATATTCAACAAATCTTATTAATCAATATTGGGTCAATATTGGTGCAATAATATTTATCGATATCGTTAAAATAATATTGTCTTCATATTGTTTCCTACATCTAGATTGAGATGAAATTTGAATATTAGCCGAATATTCAATGAAACATATTGAAATCATATCATGATCAAACCTAGATAAAAATCCGCTAGGTGGCCCTACATATGGAACGTCTTCTAAAACCTATGAAAGTATATTAAATACTTCTCAAAACTTGTTTCAAGACAGCTCACTCAGTGGTTATGGCGATGAAAAGGCAGACTCTGGTGTCACCTTCATCAACTGAAAGACATCCAATAATTTACCAAGGTATAGGAATAGAAAATAATAGTTATTTATGTATCAAGGGCGTAAAGTAGGCGTTTATGGCCTGCGGCCTTAAACGCATTTTACGCACGTGTTACATACAAAATTTTATGCACTAGCGGTTTTATAGGGCGAATCACAAATACTGACTTGAATTGCAATGGTCTACACGTTTCATACGTTATGCATACAATAATTAAGGGTAACATAATATGAGGAATGTGAAACTATAGTAGCTGAGTGCTATATTGGAGAATCTATTTCAAATAAATAGATCATCACCGAAAAAATTGCCAACGATTATGAACAAATGTTAGAAAGAGTATTGCTCTATTGAACTGAAATGATTCTAATTCGTGTTAGGAATTGCATGAAATGATGTGTGAGTATAGACAATTTGAGAATTTGGTCTACTTTACGGCCCGCCGGGCCATAATGCGCCCACGGGCGGTAAAGTGTACTTTACCGCCCGCTAGTGCATAAAAGAATATAAAGAATCATTATTTGTGAGTAAATTTATTTGATTTCTTTAGTGGCCAATACTAGTTACCACTAGTAGAGCCACTACA
The DNA here is from genome assembly GCA_944452925.2 of Chrysolina oricalcia. Taxonomy (NCBI): domain Eukaryota; kingdom Metazoa; phylum Arthropoda; class Insecta; order Coleoptera; family Chrysomelidae; genus Chrysolina; species Chrysolina oricalcia. The sequence goes on from OX101827.2 coordinate 4,416,991, forward strand.
ATTGATCAAATATTCACTAACTAAGTAACTAATATGAATAAACAACATGCTGTGTTTTTTTTTATTTGGTGTTTTGGCATCGACTGCTATGGTCATTAGCCATGTGTAATGGGTAGACCTTGTTACTGATGAAACTTATCAGTGGTTTAAAATACTTTATGGAGGAACTTGGAATAAAGTTATGAAAACTGCTCTATTTGTTTATTAAAAAACAACTACAATCTCATTTTCATATACATCAACATTGAAACTAAAAACAAAATCCATAGCCATATAAAATTAAAAATGATTTCATTTCAACAGTTACTACCTCCATACGCCACTTTAGGAGCAGCACTGTTAATTGGAACGGTAAATCAAGAAGGACTCACCCCAGTCGATCCACGAGATTTTAATAATTCAATAGGTCAAATTAAATAAAAAAATCCCAGCCGCAACTGGGGCTCGAACTCCGGACCTTTCGACTCAGAGTCGGACGCTCTAACCACTGCGCCACGCCCCGACATAACACGCGGTGTTATTGATATGATATGATATGATATATCCGATCATATTCTTTCGCTATATGGAGTTGAACAAAATATCAAAAGCAACAAAAATCGAATACAGCAGGCGTTTCACCAATGAAAGTAATAGTCAATTCAAGAAAAACAACGGCAATGGAAATTGGGTTGAAGTTTTAAATAAAACTGGTATTATTCCTGCATTTCAGGCATTTTTGTCAACCTTCTATCACAACTTTGAGATTTTTTTCCAAAATTACCTACACGTTCAAGATAGCAGAATAGAAATAAATGGATTACACATGAAATAAAAAAATCTAATCAAAGTTTAAAAGACCTTTTCAACCTTAAAGAATTTTATCCTGAACTGGACACATCTACAAAGTCAGAAAAAAGACCCACAAAACAAAAAAGGAATATTATCAAAACAAATTGACGAATTCAGACAATCCTGAAGATCTACGTGGCAAGTAGCTTTCTAATGAATCGAACGATATGAAATCCAGTATAACAATAAATTATAGTGTTAGTAGAATTCTTCTGGATTTCCATTGTCTAGAAACAAAGAAAATACACACTTGATAACGACAGTAGATATTAACTGAAATCAATGAAATCATTTTCTTTGTTACTAGGCAATGGAAGTCCAGAAAAATTCTACTAACACTTTCAAAGAAATAAATTATAATAACACCACTGTTACCGATGCAAGAGACGTACCCATTTTCTTCAATAAAGTCTACGCAGATGCTCCTGAAAAGATATTGAGCGATATAGTCTCCTGTGACAAGGACGTCAGTTTTTTTCTGCCTGACGTTACATTACCTTTCAATTCTCTGTTTCATACGCAATATCAGGTGCTTGAACTATTTCAGTTACTCAAAACTTAACTGAAAAACAAATTCTCTTTGGGGTCCACCTACGATTTTATCGAAAAAGTGCTTATCATAACTTATCATAACACTAAAATTTATATGGTGGTTCTTCCGGTTGTAAGGCCGACGTATGTTTAGAGAAGATCTCGACGTTTCGCCAACACGAGTGGTTAGCATTTTCAAGAGATATTTTCAAAGTGTCTGGTTTCTTAAGTCGCTGTCGAATGCTTGACATTTGTTATACGTTGTCTCAATAAATACCTGTGATTTGACGTTCTTACATCTGATTGGTCCATAGCGTTAGCTGACATCATAGAATCGTTCGTACCGTCATTTTGTGGGTTGGGGCTAATTGAGAATTTTTGAGAACTGGAAGCCAAACTTGTTCAATTGTAGTCCTTCTTCGGTTCTGTTGAAGTTGTAGTGGTGTTTCTGAATTTCAATTGCTTCCCGAAAGAGTCTTGGGTAATAAACAGATTTCGAAGAACTTGGGTTTCTTCAAATTTCTCTCTATGGTTATCGTTGTTGAGAGTATGTTGTGCGACAGCGGATTTCTGTGTGCCCTAACCGACAGCAAGCCTTGTGCTCTTTGATTCTTGTTTTAACGGAGCGTTTCGTGGTTCCGATATAAACGCTGCCACAGGAACATGGAATGCGATAAACCCCCAGAGGAGCATAGTACGTCTCGTTTGTTCTTCGCTGATCTAAAGTGGTCTTTCAGTTTTTTTGAAGGTTTATAAACGGTTTTAATCTCATATTTTCGTAGAATACGGCCAATACGATATGTAAGAGATTCCACACATTTCATCGAAAAGATCAAGATCCAAATGACGTTCTAGTCAGCTTTGAATTCCCGTTAGATGAAGCCATGAGGGAAATTTAACTACTTTTCCCAAGTGATATATCCAATCTCTTCAAAATATGCTTAACATCATCATATTTCATTTTCAATAACAAAATATATGAGCAATTAGATGGTGTTTCAATGGGAAGCCCACTTAGCCCACTTATTGCTAATTTCTTTAAGGTAAAACTAGAAGAAAAGGCCATTGAAACTGCAAATTTAAAACCCAAGGTATGGTTAAGATGTGTAGACGATACGTTTATGATTTGGAGCCATGGACCAGAAAAACTCAATGAATTCCTTAACCATATAAATGACATACACCAGAATATTCAATTCACCATGGAAATTGAAAATGAGAAGGAACTGGCATTCGTAGACGTTCTCATTTCTTGAAAAGAAAGACGTCTTGGGCATACGGTATATAGAAAACCAACACACACTGATCGATATCTCCACAATACCTCAAACCATCATTCGTGCCAAAAACAAGGTGTATTCAAGACATTAGTTGATCGAGCTAAAAGAATTTGCGAACTTGAATACCTGGAAGCTAAACTGAAATATCTAAAAAACGCTATTCTTTCTAATGGGTACAAAGAAAGAGATATTGAGAGGTGTATGAAAAATATAAGAGAAATCAGAGACGGAAGAATCAATAGTAGACGAAATGACTGTCCATCCAGTGAACCAAGTAGTAGTCAAACCAACACCGAAAAAAGAAAAGCATTCTTACCATATGTTCCCAGAGTTACAGATCGTATTGGCCGTATTCTACGAAAATATGAGATTAAAACCGTTTATAAACCTTCAAAAATACTGAAAGACCACTTTAGATCAGCGAAGGACAAACACGTGCTCTTCTGGGGTTTATCGCATTCCATGTTCCTGTGGCAGGATTTTATCGGAACCACAAAACGCTCCGTTAAAACAAGAATCAAAGAGCACAAGGCTTGCTGTCGGTTAGGGCACACACAGAAATCCGCTGTCGCAGAACATACTCTCAATAACGATAACCATAGAGTAAAATCTGAAGAAACCCAAGTCATCTCTCCAACATCTGCCAATTACCCAAGACTCTTCCGGGAAGCAATTGAAATTCAGAAACACCACAACAACTTCAACAGAACCGAAGAAGGACTACAATTGAACAAGGTTTAGCTCCCTACCAACAAAATAACGGTACGAATGATTCTATGATGTCAGCTAACGCTATGGACCAATCAGATGTAATAACGTCAAATCACAGGAATTTATTGAGACAACGTATAACAAATGTCAAGCATTTGACAGCGACTTAAGAAACCAGAAACTTTGAAAATATCTCTTGAAAATGCTAACCACTCGTGTTGGCGAAACGTCGAGATCTTCTCTGAACATACGTCGGCCTTACAACCCGAAGAACCACCATGTTAGTGACGATGGCCGCGAAAGCCTCTCACAATTTACTAACATTTATTTATGTTTGTTTGAAGGTTGTAGACAATGTAGTAACTTGAATAATTGCATTTCAGACTTCCATCGTCTTAATCGTTGAAAGATTTCTACTTCTTTCAATTTTTCACTACGCTTCAATTGCTTGAATCCGCAATCGTCTTCAGGTGAATACTGACACATTAAGAATCTACACTATGTTTTATACAGACGGCTAGCGATACGACTGCAACTTTGGACTGAGCATGAGCCAAACTCAAATTTAAGTGATGTACAACAAGAGGGTCATTTAATGGCGGAGAAGCAAGAAGAGGAAGGAAAAACAAGATTGCAAACCGTGTTGGAAATGCGATTCGAAAATTCGTTGAATTAGTTTTTCGCTTGCAATTCACACACAAACCTAACCTGAGCAAACTAACCTAGCTTGCGAGTCGAAAATGCGTGAATTATTAACCTAACCTGACCTGAGTAACCTACCTTGCGATTTGAAAATTGTTACCATATAACGACTATTTATCCAAAATTCAGAGAGAGAGCAGTGATGTAGCAGCCATGGCAGCCATATTTCTCCATTTTTGGAGTCTACGGAGCATGCTCGAGTTTGGCGCATTCTCAGTCCAAAGTTGCAGGCGTATCGCTAGCCGCTTTAATGTTACAGAGGTCTGCCGGTATGGTGTAATTACGTTGTAATTACACGCGGTATTCTGGCACGCGTGTTTTTCGCGCTTTTTATCCCTCCAGATCGGTCCATTAGAGGTCTCCATACGTTTTTAGTTTCCACGCTTGGTTGACTAAAGCTACCATTGGCTTCGATATAAGAGGTTTCAATAAATTTGCGCTTGAACCAATGTTCCTCTCTATGAAGAACTGTAGAGTCGTCCTAAAGAATTCGGTGGTGCTCTGTCCATGCGTGGTCGGCAATTCCCGATTTAGATGTTTTTCCGTTGAGTCCACTTTTTGAGTTCAGCTAGTGTTACAGATAATGGCCGCTTGGTGTCTCCGATATAGGAAACTCCACATTCACATGGGACCTCGTAAATACATTTTTGCAGGACTCTGTCTTGTTCCCTGGTTTCGTCTTGGTGAGAAAGCTTCGTGGGGTACTGCTGGATTGAAAGCAGCTCTTGATGTTGTATTTGTTTCCGATCCTTCTGATCTCGGAAATATCCCAAATGTAGGGGAGGACAAGAATGTGGTTTTGTGGTCGTTCTTCGATCGTCTTGGTCCTTTGGAGTTCTTTCTGAACTTCTCCCATGAGTTTCTCAGAATATTCGTTCGGGCGTAGGTCCTTTTCAATGTGGTTTATTTCCGCATCCAGAGACTCCTGAGTGTTGCTAATACACATCGCTCTCTCCATCAACGTTCTTACAATGCCCCTCTCCGTGGAATTCGGGTGATTGGAAGCCGTAGTTGAGATACTGTCCAGTGTGTGTCTTCTGTCTGTAAACATAGGTGGGTTTACCAGCGTCAGTTCTTTCAGCTTTTACATCGAGAAAGGACAGGATACTGTTAGTTTTCTTTTCCATTGTGAACTTGCTTGGATCCCTCATGTAATTGATTCTTGAGAAGTAGTCCTCAAGGTGTTCATCTCCGTGGTTCCATATGATGAAGGTGTCGTCTACGTATCTGAGCCATGGTTTTGGTTTGTATTCTGCTTGTCTGATAGCCCATTCTTCGAATCACTCCATGTATATGTTTTTTGGAGAAAGAGAAGATCCCATCGGCAGTCCATCAACTTGGGAGAAGAAATGGTCCTTTTTTTGAAAGAACTAGTTATGAAGACAGCAATGCAGTAGTTCCAAAATCGCTTTCACGGAAAGATCAGTCCTTTTACGGAGCTGGATGTCTTCTTCCAGATTCTTCTATAAGAACATTGGTATACATGAGAGCCTATATACGTCAGAGTTCATCAGATCTTCCGGTCCAAGTTGATAATGTCTACAAAGTGTTTAGAATTCATGACAAAAGAACTGCTAGTGCCCTGTAAAGGTTGTAGTATTGGTAGGAGGTATTTCGCCAGGTTATAGGTCGGTGGGCTGGTGATTGGTCTCAATGGCATGTCGGGTTTGTGAATTTTCCGAGGACCGGTAGACATTACAGTGAACTACCACTGTAATGTGGCGTCCACCGATTTCAATTAATTTCGAGCAAACAATTTTTTTACGAATAGATAAGAATCTCAACTGGAATGCTCACTCCAATTATTTAATTTCAAAGTTGAATTCGATTGCCTTCCAATTCAGAAATTTGCGACATGTACTCGATATTGATCAATTGATACAGCTCCACAATGCGCGAGTTGATACAATACGGAGTAATTTTTGGGGGTTTATCTACCCTAGCGAAAAATTTCTAAGTGGCACAGAAACGAATTTTACGATAAATGACGGGGCTTTCAAGCATCTACATTGATTCCTGCGAAGTGATATTGAAAAAACTGGAACTATTAAACAATGCTTTGTTCAGTTATATCAGAGTTGACAGTACTAGTATTCACCAATAATAATGAAAAATATGTGAGAAATAAAAAAATCATAGTTTAGATAAAAGGCAAAAGAATAATTATTTAATACCATTCGGAAAATTCAAAATCACTCACCAATCTCCCAGTCATATGGCCCCCAGAATGTGTAATGCTCTTTCTTCAAATGTGAAAAACTGTTATATGAAAGAATTGTTGGAAGCTGAAGTCGTTTTCAACAGAACAAAGTTTTTATGGACTGGATGAATACTTCAGAAATTTTAAGTATCATTTTATTATTTTATGTCAATCTAATGTGTGTGTAGGTATATATTTCAAATGTGAGCAACTGACAATTTCAATGCTGTTTTAAGAAGATAAATGACTATTTCTTTTTCTTTGGTGTTTCGGCATCGACTGCTATGGTCATTAGCCATGTGTTCTGGATAGGCCTTGTTGCTAAATCGCAACACCACCTTAGAAGCAGCACTGTTAATTGGAACTCAACAGTAAATCGTGCAGGAATCACCCCAGTCGAGCTTCGAGATTTTGATAATTTAATGGGGTAAATTAAATTTAAAAAATCACAGCCAAACTAGGGCTCGAACTCTGGACCATTCACTCACAGTTGGACGCTCTAACCACTGCGCTATGCCCCGACATAAATGATTACTATTATTATGGTTCTTGCCACCCATCAAAGAATGCTAGTAGTTTCTGATGCAGTATGATTCCTCATCTATCATTTCATTTTACGTTAAAACAAATGACTGATATGAAAGAAAATATATCAAATCGTAGTAAATGGTTTGTTACAGTTTTTTAATTATAGCATGTTCCGTTTATTAGATAAATTGAGTAACAAAACAACGACGAAATTGATAAAGATCTACGAATCATGAAATAAATTATTGACAATGTGCATGAAATCATTGAACATGCACAAAACTAACATAATTGCTTCATATTGCATCTAGCAATTAGTATTCAGCTATGGCACCAACAGACAAAACTGATATCAGCACAATAAAAAAACTATTTAGCTTCGGTAGATTTCTGTGCATCACACCTGCTTATCTCCATGAAAGCAAAGGACATAAATATTCACTATACATTTGGTTTGTGAAAGGCTTGTTATTGATTATGATTGGTTTTATTATACACGCAATCCCAAAAAGATTGCACGACACCGCCAGCAATGGAACGAAGTTCACACAGCAAGCTATCGATATACTTTTGTGTCTTTCACAATTCACATTCATGATTTCGAGTATCTACCCAAGCATAAAACGAACTAAGAATTGGAACAGGTTATTCAGATGGATCAGGGCAGTAGAAGCAAAACTCAATGGAGAGATCTTCGAAGTTGATATGAATCAGAGTCTGTTTCTTCTGGTATTTTCGGTGAGCAATGTATTCATCATAGCCTGGAATATCTTCGATATGTATTCTTGGTCAAAATTAGTTGGGTTGGACGTAGATTATCCATACTTCCTCAGCAACGTTGCTTTTTACTATGAGTTTGTTGAGCTGACATTCATGATAGAAATATTGAAAATGCTGGAGAGAAGATATTCACTATTACTCCAGAAGCTCCAAAACGTCCTCTGTTCCCTGAATCAAACCAAAAGAAATGAAGAGAATGAAGCATTAAAAACTATGGATTCAACTGAACGACTAGAGAAGATTTCCAATTTACACATGAAGCTTTACTTCGTTGTTCAGGAGTTCAACGTGATTTTTGGTTGGAAAATTTTCAGTTTTACCATCAATTTTTTCATAGAAACGTTGGGAGCAGTGAATTTTGCTATACATGAGAGTGCGCAGTACCAAGGAGATTATTTCATGTTTTTTGTACAGATGGCTTATCCAGCTGTTTTCATTGTAAGTAATCTTACTAATTTTCAACCATGCCCAATCTGCTGAATATTTTCAGTAAAAGTTGTTTTTCATAAACTTTTGCATTTTTTCAAAATAAAACGGAATTTTATGTTTGACAACCACACATTCACTATACCTGCAGTATATGTTTTGGAGGAGGTATATCTTGTTTTGTCCTCCGGATAGGTGACAACTTAATATTATACAGGACTCAATATTTGTCCAGATATCATTCATAGACATGGCAACCAAGAAAAAAAGTTATATTGCGTTGTAGAATTATTGTACAAATGATTTTATGCAGTCTTCGCTCTGTAGAGAAAGCTTCGTGGGGTACTGCTGGATTGAAAGCAGCTCTTGATGTTGTATTTGTTTCCGATCCTTCTGATCTTCTCGGAAATATCCCAAATGTAGGGGAGGACAAGAATGTGGTTTTGTGGTCGTTCTTCGATCGTCTTGGTCCTTTGGAGTTGTTTCTGAACTTCTCCTATGAGTTTCTCAGAATATTCGTTCGGGCGTAGGTCCTTTTCAATGTGGTTTATTTCCGCATCCAGAGACTTCTGGATGTTGCTAATACACATCGCTCTCTCCATCAACGTTCTTAAAATGCTCCTCTCCGTGGAATTTGGGTGATTGGAAGCCGTAATTGAGATACTGTCCAGTGTGTGTCTTCTGCCTGTAAACAAAGGTGGGAATACCAGCGTCAGTTCTTTCAGCTTTCACATCGAGAAAGGACAGGATACTGTTAGTTTTCTTTTCCATTGTGAACTTGTTTGGATCTCTCATGTAATTTATTCTTGAGAAGAAGTCCTCAAGGTGTTCTTCTCCGTGGTTCCATATGATGAAGGTGTCGTCTACATATCTGAGCCATGGTTTTGGTTTGTATTCTGCTTGTCTGATAGCCCATTCTTCCAATCACTCCATGTATATGTTTATTGGAGAAAGAGAAAATCCCATCGGCAGTCCATCAACTTGGGAGAAGAAATGGTCCTTTTCTTGAAAGAACGAGTTATGAAGACAGCACTTCAGTAGTTCTAAAATCGCTTTTACGGGAAGATCAGTCCTTTTACGGAGCTGGATGTCTTCTTCCAGTTTTTTCTTGATGATGGTAAGGGATTCTTCTATAAGAACATTGGTATATAGGAGAGCCTATATACGTCAAAGCTGATGAAATGATCTTCCCGTCCTAGTTGATAATGTCTACAAAGTGTTCAGAATTCTTGACGAAAGAACTGCTGGTGCCCTGTAATCTTTTCAGTAAAAGTTGTTTTTCATAAACTTTTGCATTTTTTCAAAATATATCACAAATACAGTGATTAATCGAATTTGTATCATATGGAAAATGAATGACCTCAAATGCTTGGAAGTTCAAATAACTTTCGTTTCTCATAGCACTCTCTCTGAAAACTTCTGGGATTTTATGTTTGACACCCACACATTCACTATACCTGCAGTATATGTTTTGGAGGAGGTGCGTCTTGTTTTGTCTTTCGGATGGGTGACAACTATTATACAAGACTCAATATTTGTCCAGATAGCATTCAAGAAAAAAGTTATATTGCGTTGTAGAATTATTGTACAAATGATTTTATGCAGTCTTCGTTCTGTAGCCAGAATGGGTGACAAATCATTTATTTATAGAAATGATCCATCCAACAGACTGAGAAGTCAATTTACAGATGTATACACGGTGATTCAAAAGTATAATATTATTTCATGAATTGTTCGAATAAATATATGTCCGGAAACGCATCGTTTCCAAGATACAGGGTGTTAAATTTTATTTTTATTTTCCTTTTTTTTTTTAAATAACTTTCGAAGTACTGACCTTAATTAAACAAAAATTGGTATTGAGAGGTTTTTTTAGGTGTTGAATTCGAACTTGAGTGTGTTGCATTATATCAATTCAACAATTTTACAAATTTACTTATGTACAGGAAATACTAAAAAGAATCGAATGTCAATAAAAGTTATATACATGCAAAAAAGTCAAACAAAAAGAGTAAAAGAAGAGGAGATATTTCAGTTCGAAATCCTCAATGTAGAGTATTTTTAAATTGTCCTGCAGACAGAAAAAAAAATATCTAAAGACGGCAAGTTCTTTAAACTTCTGCACAATATGTAAAATGATGTTCTTAATTCGTGTGGAATGTTAAATTATTTTTTGCAGTCACTTGAGGTACACTGAAATCCAATAGTGACAGTGGGCTTGATGAGACAATGTTGTTATCAATCATTTTATAAATGAATGTCAGATCAGCGATTTCACCACCTTTTCTCAAGGACACAAAATAGAAATCATTCAAGAGAAGTCTGTAATCGTACTGACTTTCAGGATATGTACCATGGATTTTGAATCTTCGTTGAACTGCCTCTAGTTCAATAATGTATTTTGTATGGTATGGATTCCATATTTGGCTACCATATTCAAACTTTGATCTAACTGAACTAAAATAGACACATCTTATAGCATCGGTCTGTTTGAATTCTTTACAATTACGTACAATGAAACCCAGTGATTTAATCAATTTATTAACAATATATTCGGTATCAGAAGAAAATGTTAATTCGGTGTCAAAAATTATAGCCAAGTCCTTATACATTCATTCACATGAAAGATCGTAGCATTGTTAATTTCATAACTGTATGTAATAGAAAAAAATTTACGTGGATACGTCATAATTTAACATTTTTATATGTTTATTCAACATAAATAGTCGACACAATTTTTGCTCTGGAAGCTTCCAAGGAGATGGCAGCCAAGAAATAAGTTTCATTGTGTCAGATACCTTATATCTCATCTTGCAGGATCACTGTACAGAAGGATATTTGAACTAGATTTTTTTTCATTTTGCAATTTTCTTTTTGGAAATTTCAGGAATTTAATGTTTGATACCCACATATTTACTGTAATGTTTGATACCAACACATTTACTCTAATATTTGATACCCACAGATTTACTCTACTGCATTTTATATTTTGGAGGTCATTAAGCACTTGACAACGATCGTAGATACCATACCGATCGAACTGTCGTGTTCAAATTAACAATTGTGACTCGAATTCCTATATTTCTCTCAAAGGAAATTTTCGAGAATATCGGTAACAGAAATTTTTCTTGAAATCTATTTTTTTTGTCACACGAGGATTATGATCAGCCCCAACATGCTCATTCCTTCTATGAAAATTATCATCCCTCGTAAATTTTGATTCGTCGCTCCAAATATTTCTTGACAAAAATTCTCGATCATTTTGTGTATGTATTAAAAGTGATTCGCAAAATGCTTTTTACGTTCAAAGTCTTCTGCTTTGAGAGCTTGAATTTAAATTTATCCAGATGCATTTCGTGATTTTCCAAAATACGTTGGACTAAAACATGTGATACACACAAATATTTTTCTACACTTCGAATGGAAGCTTCCAGATTTGCATAAAAATATTACAAAACGTTAACAATATTGTCTTCATTTAAAGTTACAGTTTTTGGTAATGTTGAAGGCACTTTTAACTTAGTAAAGGAAATTATTTTGTAATCTAACAAACTTCCTCTCGTTCATTGGTGTTAATTTAAGACATACCCTGTTGGATCCTGCAAGTTCTGGCAATGTTATGATCAAATTGTCTGCGTTTAATAAATAATTTCAAAAGAACTTCGTTTAAATACACAATATTTGAATTCGTGTTGGAAGATTTTTCGAAACACCGTCATTAACTATTTATACATACATCATTGGTGGTTATATGGATGAACGTGTAATGCGAATATAGCCACCCGTTATCTTTATGTTATTCTTTAATTGTTTTTTCTTAATAAAGGCACATTATTATTATTATTATTATTATTATTATTATTATTATTATTATTATTATTATTATTATTATTATTATTATTATTATTATTATTATTATTATTATTATTATTATTATTATTATTATTATTATTATTATTATTATTATTATTATTATTATTATTATTATTATTATTATTATTATTATTATTATTATTATTATTATTATTATTATTATTATTATTATTATTATTATTATTATTATTATTATTATTATTATTATTATTATTATTATTATTATTATTATTATTATTCTCCTAGGAGTGTACCAGTCAGGCCCTGTCTCCGGTGCTCCGACCCATCCGGAGGGCGCGCTGGTGTCGTTAACCCCAATAAACACTCCCTACGTCCGTAGGGTGAGTGATTATTGGGTCCGAGAATCGTGTGCCCTGAGTAGACGGAGCGAACCAAGTATAACGGCCTTCTGCATTCTTGCTGCTAAGATTTCTGCCATATTTCGGCAAGCTGGTATTATCTTCAAGTTAGAGAGCAGTGTGTCCATCATTCCACCAAGGACTCCTATAATCAGAACCACCATTTTGACAGAATGGCCCGGATATAACCTGCGGAGTTCAAAGAGAAGATCTCGATATTTAGTCCGTTTTTCCTCCTCTTTTCGAACGATATTCATTTCGCCTGGAGCGGAAAACTCCATGACGAATATCGTTCTACTTTGGTGGTCGATGAGGACAACATCAGGCTTATTGGCTTGTATTTGCCTGAGGGTGGGGAATGAGTAGTTCCAATAGATTCGGCATCTCTCATTCTCCACCACGGACTCAATATCCCCCGGAGCATAAGGCAACACCGGTGTCTCGTCTATGCCGTACGAGTGTCGTAGGTGGTAGTACAACACTCGTAGCGCCGCGTTATGCCTGTGGATATAGGCTGAGACCGCATAAGATGGGCATGCTGATAGCAAATGCATTACGGTCTCAGGTGCCCCACGACATGCCCTGCATCGGGTGTCAGGGACGTCTATACCCATAACGCGACTACGGTAGACAAGGGTGTTGAAGACACCATCCTGGCAGGCCATTATGAATCCCTCGGTCTCCGACTTTAGCTCACTTGACCTGAGGAAGGCAAAGGTCATGCTTTTGGATAAGCCAAGGTCTTCGATGTTGTGAAAGAAGACACCATGCATTGGCTTATCCATATGTAGCTGTAGCAGGACCTCTGTCTCCGCAGCTTTTATGTGAGCTTTTTGCTGAACGGGTCCCAACTCGGTGACAGAGTTTGGGTTAGCCCGTTCAGTGTCGAAAACGAGACCGAGTTCATCGGCCGCACGGGTAGCTGCCTTAAAAAGGAATGCTCCAATCCCTGCTTTCTCATGGTCGCGGACCATGCAGAGAAGGGAATCTGAACTCCTCATGACTTTACAGGCCCCATCCAGAACCATTCTGTTATGCAGACACTACAAACTCAAAAGTCCACGGCCTCCCCGTTGTCTGGGAAAGTATAACCGTGGAACGGACGAGTTAGGATGCAAGCTCCTATTGAGATGCATCATTTTGCGAGTCTTAACGTAAAGTTGTCGCAGCTCTTCCTTAGTCCACTTCATCACTCCGAAAGAGTAAAGAAGGATCGGAACGGCAAGCATATTAGTTGCAGCAACTTTGTTCTTCCCCGACAGTTCTGATGACCAGATCTGTCGGAGTTTATGCTGATACTTGCCGCGGAGAGAGTTTTTAACTGCGAATACCTCTTGGGAGCGGCGTTGTTCCACCCCAAGGTAGGTATAAGTCTCTCCGGCATCCAGATGATGTAGGATGCTTCCGTCTACAAGCTGGACATCCTCTCCGTATTCCTCGCATCGTCCTCTTTTGAGATGAACCGTGGCACATTTGTCGATCCCAAATTCCATACCGATAGCATGCGTATATTCTTCCACCACCCTAAGGGACTGATGTAGGTCCCTTTCTCCAGAGGCATACAATTTGAGGTCATCCATGTAAAATAGATGGGTGACATTATGCCTCCGGTTGCTGGGGGTGCCGCAGTTGTACCCACGGGTATTCCTGAGTGCAACGGACAATGGCAATAGTGAGATGCAGAAGAGAAGAGGGCTAAGGGAGTCTCCCTGAAACACGCCTCTTCTAATGATGACCTGCTCTGTTTGGACTATGTCTCTACCAGATCTTATGGTGAAACGAGTCCTCCAGAGTGGCATCAGTTGTCCAATGCATCCCACTATTTGACCGGGTACCTCAAGGCATCTGAGCAAATGCATGATTAACTCATGTGATGTTGTATCAAATGCCTTGCGGTAATCGATCCAGGCCATCGAAAGGTTACGCTTATACTGCACGGAGTCCTGCGTGATACATCTATCGATGAGCAGGTTCTCCTTGCACCCGGCGACCCCTTTCTTTGACCCTCTTTGCTCATTTATCCGTTCATACACCGGATCAACTGCGGAGAGAATGCGCGTGTATAAGATGCGCGTAAACACCTTATAACACGCATTCAAGCAAGTTATCGGCCTGTAATTCTTTGGATCAGACAAATCTCCATTTTTGGGGATGAGCACGGTTCGCCCCTCGACAAACCACTCCGGAATCTGCTGCTCCCCATCTAGCCATGAGTTGAAAACTCTGGCCAGATGGCGGTGGGTTGTTGGAAACTTTTTCCACCAATAGTTATTCAACCCATCAGGGCCTGGAGCAGCGAAATTCTTAGAGCCTTTTAGGGCCCCTCGTACTTCTTCCGTGGTTATCGGAATGCGCAGATCATTGAGCTCAGGCTGCCGAAGCCTCCTGCAAAATGCTTCGAACTGCGCTAGGGCTGGAGTATCTACGTTGAGTGGTTGCGGATACTCATAGATATTCTTCCAGAATGTTTCCACCCGATCTGCAGCCGGCGGGTTATCGACAACACGTGGAGGCTCTTGGAATAAGCGAGAAGGTTTATCGCGGAACTTTATGTTTTCCGCGATACTTCTCGCCCGCCTCACTAGTGACTTCTTTGCAGCCACTAGCATTCGTATCCTATCAAGGCAGTGCTGTTTGATGGTAAACAGCACACCTTGATTTAATGTGTGGTGAGCTCGTCTCAATTTTGCGGCAATTCGCCGCACTGCGGGCGTGAAAGGCCTATTGGCCGCCACGAAGTCCACCACACACTGGATACGAGACGCGTGTTGTCTCGCCGACTTGATCTTGGCTTCCATCTTGTGTACACGTCGCTCATGCCTCCCTACCAGAGCGGTGGTGTCCCTCCTCTCTGTTTGGGATAGAGCATGAGCGGCGTCGTACACGACAGAATTGATCTGCCAGATGTCAGCCTCTTCTGGAAGAACATCGCCAATCTCCGCATCCACCCGTGCCAGTTCTTGCGGCTTCAGGGGCTTCATTTTGTGAAGCGCCCTGCGGGTTCTGATATCCTCCATCAGTGGAACAATGCGATTCTCCTCCACAGCCAAACCGACACGTGGCATATTTGCCACTTCGATAACCGGCTGAGGAGGAGCTCTAACGTAGCCTCGAGCCCGAAGATGGGATACATAATCTCTGAGATTTTGTGCGGAAAACGCTGCATGCTCTGGGTGTCTCTCACACCACAGAGCATGCATTCTCGCCATGTATCCTCTCCGGGCGGGCTCACTGCTCTCGTAGCAATGCAGAAGTCCGTCCCTTAATTCGTCCGTCCACTCAAAGCGTCCGTTGTTATCGCGGTCGTCATCATTTGGCAAATCATCGTTGGCCCCACCACCTTGCCTTTGACCCCTAATCCGAGGGGGTCGGTTGTGGGGGCCTCTTCCTCGATTGTTGGGAACCGAGTAGTAGAGTTTACTGGGGGGTTAACCCAGTAAACCCACGGCCGACACCGGAGGGAAAGTTGCTTTTTCCCTCCCGGATGCGCATTAGCTGCCGGTCCGATTTTGCATCCTTTGCTCGGGTAGGTGGTGTCGCTACTCACCAGGGCCTTAGGTGTTATTATTATTATTATTATTATTATTATTATTATTATTATTATTATTATTATTATTATTATTATTATTATTATTATTATTATTATTATTATTATTATTATTATTATTATTATTATTATTATTATTATTATTATTATTATTTCCTTTAAGAGTGTACCAGTCAGGTCCTGTCTCCGGTGCTCCGACCCATCCGGAGGACGCGCTGGTGTCGTTTACCTCAATAACCACTCTCTACGTCCGTAGGGTGAGTGATTATTGGGTCCGAGAGTCATGTGTTCTGAGCAGACGAAGGGAACCAAGGATGACGGCCTTCTGCATTCGAGCGGCTAGGATTTGTGCCATATTACGGCAGGCCGGTATCAACTTCAAATTAGAGAGCAGTGTGTCCATCATTCCACCAAGGACTCCTATAATCAGAACCACCATTTTGACAGAATGGTCCGGATACAACCTGCGGAGTTCAAAGAGAAGATCTCGATATTTAGTCCGTTTTTTCTCCTCTTTCCGAACGATATTCATCTCGCCTGGAGCGGAAAACTCCACGACGAATATCGTTTTACTTTGACGGTCGAGGAGGACAACATCAGGCTTATTGGCTTGTATTTGCCTGAGGGTGGGGAATGAGTAGTTCCAATAGATTCGGCACCTCTCATTCTCCACCACGGACTCAATATCCCCCGGAACATAAGGCAACACCGGTGTCTCGTCTATACCGTACGAGTGTCTTAGATGGTAGTACAACACTCGTAGCGCCGCATTATGCCTGTGGATATAGGCTGAGACCGCATAAGCTGGACATGCTGATAGCAAATGCATTACGGTCTCAGGTGCCCCACGACATTCCCTGCATCGGGTGTCAGGGACGTCTATACCCATCACGCGACTACGGTAGACGAGGGTGTTGAAGACACCATCCTGGCAGGCCATTATGAATCCCTCGGTCTCCGACTTTAGCTCACTCGAACTGAGAAAGGCAAAGGTCAAGCTTTTGGATAAGCCAAGGTCTTCGATGTTGTTGAAAAAAACACCATGCATTGGCTTATCCATATGCAGCTGTAGGAGGACCTCTGTCTCCGCAGCTTTAATGTGAGCTTTTAGCTGAACGGGTCCCAACTCGGTGACAGAGTTTGGGTTAGCCCGTTCAGTGTCGAATACGAGACCAAGTTCATCGGCTGCACGGGTTGCTGCCTTAAAGAGAAATGCTCCAATCCCTGCTTTTTCATGGTCGCGGACCATGCAGAGAAGGGGATCTGAACTCCTGATGACTTTACAGGCCCCATCCAGAACCATTCTGTTATGCAGATACTCCAAACTCAAAAGTCCACGGCCTCCCCGTTGTCTGGGAAAGTATAACCGTGGAACAGACGATTTAGGATGCAAGCTCCTATTGAGATGCATCATTTTGCGAGTTTTTACGTCGAGTTGTCGCAGCTCTTCCTGAGTCCACTTCATCACTCCGAAGGAGTAGAGAAGGATCGGAACGGCAAGCATATTAGTTGCAGCAACTTTGTTCTTCCCCGACAGTTCTGATGACCAGATCTGTCGGAGTTTATGCTGATACTTGCCGCGGAGAGAGTTCTTAACTGTGATTACCTCTTGGGAGCGGCGTTGCGCCACCCCTAGGTAAGTATAAGTCTCTCCGGCATCCAGATGATGTAGGATGCTTCCGTCTACGAGCTGGACATCCTCTCCGTATTCTTCGCATCGTCCTCTTTTGAGATGAACCGTGGCACATTTGTCGATCCCAAATTCCACTCCGATAGCATGCGTATATTCTTCCACCACCCTAAGGGACTGATGTAGGTCCCTTTCTCCAGAGGCATATAATTTTAGGTCATCCATGTAAAACAGGTGGGTGACTGTATGCCTCCGGTTGCTGGGGGTGCCGCAGCTGTACCCACGGGTATTCCTGAGTGCAACGGACAATGGCAATAGTGAGATGCAGAAGAGAAGAGGGCTGAGGGAGTCTCCCTGAAACACGCCTCTTCTAATGATGACCTGCTCTGTTTGGACTATGTCTCCACCAGATTTTATAGCGAAGCGAGTCCTCCAGAGCGGCATCAGTTGTCCAATGCATCCCACTATTTGATCGGGTACCTCAAGGAATCTGAGCAAATGCATTATTAACTCATGTGATGTTGAATCAAATGCCTTGCGGTAATCGATCCAGGCCATCGAAAGGTTACGCTTATACTGCACGGAGTCCTGCGTGATACATCTATCGATGAGCAGGTTCTCCTTGCAGCCGGCGACCCCTTTCTTTGACCCTCTTTGCTCATATATCCGTTCATACACCGGATCAACTGCGGAGAGAATGCGCGTGTATAAGATGCGCGTAAACACCTTATAACACGCATTCAAGCATGTTATCGGTCTGTAATTCTTTGGATCAGACAAATCTCCGTTTTTGGGGATGAGCACGGTTCGCCCCTCGACAAACCACTCCGGAATCTGCTGCTCCCCATCTAGCCATGAGTTGAAAACTCTAGCCAGATGGCGGTGGGTTGCTGGAAACTTTTTCCACCAATAGTTATTCAACCCATCGGGTCCTGGAGCAGCAAAGTTCTTTGAGCCTTTGAGGGCTCTTTGAACTTCTTCCGGGGTTATCGGATTGCGCAGATCATTGAGCTCAGGCTGCCGAAGCCTCCTGCAGAATGCTCTGAACTGCGCTAGGGCTGGAGTATCTACATTGATTGGTTGCGGATACTCATAGATGTTCTTCCAGAAGGTTTCCACCCCATCAACAGTCGGCGGGTTATCAACAACACGTGGAGGCTCTTGAAATAAACGAGAAGGTTTATCGCGGAACTTCAAGTTTTCCGCGACTCCTCTCGCTCGCCTCACTAGTGACTTCTTTGCAGCCACTAGCATTCGTATCCTATCAAGACAGTGCTGTTTGATGGTAAACAGCACCCCTTGATTCAATGTGTGGTGAGCTCGTCTTAATTTTGCGGCATTTCGCCGCACTGCAGGTGTGAAAGGCCTATTGGCCGCCACGTAGTCCACCACACACTGGATACGAGACGCGTGTTGTCTCGCCGACTTGATCTTAGCTTCCATCTTGTGTACGCGTCGTTCATGCCTCCCAACTACAGCGGTGGTGTCTCTCCTCTGCGTTTGGGTTAGATCATGAGCGGCGTCATACACGACAGAATTGATCTGCCAGATGTCAGCCTCTTCTGGAAGAACATCGCCGATCTGTCATAAGCTTGATATTTCTACGGCTCCCTGAAATTAAATAATTTTAAAATATTTTTTCCCAAAAAAGCAGTTTTATTAGGAAACCTTGATGATTTAGATACAGTGACATATTATATCATCTTGAAGCATTTTCCTTCATCTTTAAATTTATCGCGTAATTTCTTTGGAAAAAAACGAACTTTTTTGACCACTTTATTGAGTTTCGGAAATAATAGTAATTTTGGCATGCCATGTATGATGATGAGTCGGTTTCTCATTGTAAATTAAATACTTTTAGTTTGACCAAACTTCCATCGGAATATCAACTTTTCATGAATGAATGAGTTCTATTTTGAACAATTTTTAACACAAATAATTTTTTATTTCAAAAACCGATAGGGATAGGTATAGGGCATCATCAATAAAAAAGTATTATAACAAAATGGCAATTCCATAAGTATCTTAATATATGGGGTATTTAAAAAAAGTTAAAAAAAGTTGATAGGACTTTTTGATAGAAGCGGCAACAGAGCAATGCTGAAAATATTATGGATCGATACAACATGTACTATTTCCATACTAGTAAATAACTATCTGAGTATTTTTGGTATACTCATCTTAAAACGAACATGACTGATAACACTTCATACATCTGTGTGAATATGGGAATTGGGAATGTTAAAATTTTGTTTCCTTTACACCCCCTCCCAACAGAAATTGTAACTTTCAAGAAAGTTCGTTTTATGGGGTGGAAAGGTTAAATATCATTTTAAAATCAGTAGATTTTGATGTTTCATAGTTTTCTGCCTCTCTGCTTGCTATAATTTTCCGTTTTTATATGTTTCAGAGACGTTTGGTTACCTTGATCATGATTTGCGAAAATCTTGAAAAAATTGGACGTGACATTACCAGAACTTGCCGAACTTTGTTAACAGATTTGGATGAAGAAGTGAAAAAAATGCTGAAACAGTTAGCGTGCACGTCAGCACAACTTTCTCCAAACATTTCAGCAGCAGGTTTCTACGTGGTCAACCAATCGTTGATGTCAGACTTATTCAACACGCTGTTTACTTACATGGTAGTGTGTATACAATTTGATGCCTCTTTGCTGTGAGCTTCAGTTGAGAAATAATAATAATAATAATAATAATAATAGCTTTATTCATACATAAATACATTAAACATTAAATAGTGTCATTAAGAAATGCAGTACAAAGAAAGACAGAGAAACCCACTAAAACCGAAGTTGTGCGTGGGACTCCTATTGCGAAATGCATAAATAATGAGTTGGATTGAAAAACAATTTACAACATAGCGTACTGTATATATAGAAGAGTTAAAAGTATATAATAGAAAAATATGAACATAAATATAAAATCAAATTACGGTATTTTGATCGGTATATTTGAGTGAAAAATATAAATGTGTGACGGTATAAATGGTAAATATAACAGATTTTGAAATTAGAATAACTATTATCATCGTCTTTATTTTTTTATAAGAATGTTATGAACGATTTCCCTATTAATATCGAGTACATACTTTCTGAAGATGTTTTTGAGTAGGTCAATATTATTGATTGTATAAATGTAGGTCTTGTACATGTCCGGTAAGAAGTTGAATATTTTTCCACTGTGGTATTTGTTTGAATTTTGTCCAACGGATTTTTTGGTTGCGTTCACTTGTACGTCACCCTTTGATTTATTTAGTGCGGGTGTTATAATCGTGTTTAATTGATTGTAGTGTCATTTTGTTTTTGTGGATATACAAGATTATATTGTACATACAGGGTGGCCCATCGAAAACTTGACATGGAAGTTTTGGGTACTAATATCGTAGATCTGGAAAAACGCTCGGACAGGTCGATTTTAGTTTCGAGGGGGACATTGTGCCCTCCTACAGGCAGCACCCTCAGGTCAACCCTCGAGCAGTGGGGTGAACAACACTTGAAATTTGAATAGGGAATAGGAGTCGAGTGGCACATCGTTGGAAAGCCCGTTGAATTCTCGAATCAAAACGGTCGACAGTTTTTCTAACGGAAATGAGCCATAATTAAGTTAAGAGTAAAATTCACTTACATTAGTCTCATCGTAACAAATGCTCGAAATGCGCACCTCCAACTTCCATGCAATGATACAGATTTTGTTGAAAACGTTCTCGTACATTTTGGAGCATGTCTGGGGTGATTTGGCGACATTCTAATGTCATTCGTTGCCGTAAATCTGCTAGTGAAGCTGGTGGTGTAGCATAAATTCTGCTTTTCAAATGACCCCACAGAAAGAAATCTAAGGGAGACAGGTCTGGTGATCGTGGTGGCCATTCAATAGAACCTCGCCTACCAATCCAATGACCAGGGAAGTGGTCATCTAAATATCGCCGAACAGGCATAGCATAATGCGAAGGAGCACCATCTTGTTGAAATATTAACTGATCTTCCTGATAATGATGGTCATTTTCAATAATGTTAGTTAACATTGGTTCAATTGTGTCTTCAAGCAGTTCCAGATACATTTCCCCTGTTAGATTGCCTTCTAAGAAGAGGGGGCCCACGATACGATACGATTTAATTTTTGAGGATATTGCGTATGTACCTCATGAAATATATGGGGATTCGAATCAGCCCAGTATCGACAATTATGGCGATTAACTATACCATTTAAAAAAAAAGAACATTCATCACTAAAACAAATGTTGAACAGACACTGAGGATTTGCAATCGCCTGCTCACTTAGTACCTCACAGAATTGTAAACGCCGATCAAAATCATCTTCATTCAGTTCGTGTGTTAATTTAATTTTGTAAGGATGGAATTTATGTAGTTTTAAAATACGCTGAATGCTAGTTCTTGAGATACCGGAAACAGATGCTTGCTGTCTTGTACTCAACGTATGGTCAACCTCAACATGGCCCAAAATTGCCACTGTTGTCGCCTCATTTCTTACTGGCGGTTCGATTTGCCGTTTTTTGTTTGCTACCGATCCCGTTTCTCGGAATTTTGATACTAATTCAGACACATACTGCCGCGACATAGTACTGCCATATTGTTGTTTGAACCGTTCCGCAGCCCTTTTCGCACATCTATTGTTTTCATAATACAGTTCAATCAACGCAACCCTCTCTGCCACTGTATACACCATTGTTTCGTTTTAATTTCGACGTACGATACCACACACGAATGAAACTCACTTGTAGTACACACGTGAAAAACAGAAACTGCATGCTCTATCTGTTTGTTCTATTTTATTAAAAACATTTCATGGGTACCGCGAAAAAAAACTGAGCAAAAACATTCACAGTATCGTAGCAAATAAATGATAGATTGCAAAAACTGGCAAATGAGTTTTCCAGAGACGTACAAGTAAGCTCTTAAGTTTCGTACAGGTTTATTCCTGAATTTATTTTTTCCCAAACGGTTCATCCCAACTTCAAAATCGGGACGCCGTTGGATAGAGAACTTAACGGGCTTTCAAAAGATGTGCCACTCCACCATTATTCCCTATTCAAATTTTAGGGGTTGTTCACCCCACACCTCGAGTGTTGCCGTGACGGTGGTGCATGTAGGAGAACAAACTGTCCCCCTCGAAACTAAAATCGACCTGTCCGAGGGTTTTTCCACATCTGCGATATTATCACCCAAAACCCCGATGTCAAGTTTTCGATGGGCCACCCTGTATATATTTGTCTGATATCGGGTAGCTTCAAATTTCCTTATATTATTTGCGATATACAGGGTGTTTCATAATAAATGCGTAGGAAAAGTTTCTATCAACTTACCCTCTAAAATGCACCATTTTCGAGATACAGGGTATTGAAATTTAAAAAAAATTATTGTTTTTTGCGAATATCTCTGGAACCATTTATCGCACAGAAAATAGATTTTGTAGGCATTTTCTACTTGTAATAAGCTATGTTTCGTGCGGATTTTTTATTCTTTCAAATTCATAATTGGTGAAAATTTTGAAGGGGTAGTGTGTGTGTTTTTTTTCCCCCAAGTAGCACACCTATATTGGTAAAATATTGATACAATATTGTGAACATATTGGCAAAATATTTGAAATGCAATATTGGCGAGAAAAAAAATTCGGCGATATTGGTCCAATATTACTTGAATAATATTGTCGAAATATCCTTGAACTGATTTTGGCCTCAAAATGTTCGGCGATATTGGTACAATATCGCTGATACAATTTTCTGATAATATTGGCACAATATTCAAAAGTTATATTGTCGAGAAGTAAAATGTGAACATATTGCGATATTGGTTGAATATTGTTTGAATATTTTAGAAATAGTTTTGATGAAATATTCTTGAAGCTATAATGGCCCCAAAATATTTATCGATATTGGTACAATATTTATCGATATTGGTACAATATCATTTGGATATATTGGTGGATGTCAATATACCTTGGTAAATTATTAAATGTCTTTTAGTTGATGAAGGTGATACCAGAGTCTGCCTTTTCATCGCCATAACCCCTGAGTGAGCTGTCTTGAAACAAGTTTTGAGAAGTATTTAATATACTTTCGTAGGTTTTAGAAGACGTTCCATATGTAGAGCCACCTAGCGGATTTTTATCTAGGTTTGATCATGATATGATTTCAATATGTTTTATTGAATATTCGGCCAATATTCAAATTTCATCTCAATCTAGATGTAGGAACCAATATGAAGACAATATTGTTTTAACGATATCGATAAATATTATTGAAGCAATATTGAACCAATATTGATTAATAAGATTTGTTGAATATTGGCGAAATGATATTCAACCAATGTGTAATCACACTGGGAGATACAATATAGTTTTTATTCCTAGGATCGATATTAGGGGAATATTGGGATTGCGATATTTATTCTAGATGTTAAAAACGATGTGAAGACAATATTGTTTTATCGATATTGGTAAATATCAGTCAACCAATATTGACTCAATATGAGTTATTACATTTTGTCAAATAAAGTGGAAATGATATTCAACCAATATTCTAACAAACTTGGAAATACAATATAGTTTTTTCCCCTATAATCGATGTGGAAAACAATATATAACCAATATTGTATTATCGATATTGGTGGAAATTATGCAACCAATATTGACCCAATATTTCGTGTGATAATCTACATTCAAAACTAGTTCAACCAATATCCCACCAATATTATTAATATAATATTGTTTTTTGAATATTCATCCATATTGGACCAATATTGATTTTACATTTACAATATATCTATATTGGCTCAATATGGAACCAAGATTCAGCCGATATGATGTGCTACCTGGGCCAACTTCTACGCCATTGGAAAAAGTACCGTTATGAGCCTTCGTTATGAACCGCCAATATTTTATACACAAAAATGGTATTCTTGGTCATAAGCTCTAATAGTAGTAGTAGTAGTTCATCCCCTGTTCTTTACTTATCTACATTCATCCTCTTAGTTTTCCTTTTCGAACCTTTGTGACCTCCTAATGAAGGTAAGTATGTCCGACCACTCCAAGTCGATTAGTTCCTCTTGTTGGAGTTTGTCAACTCCGAAGGTTCCAAATCTTAGCCTTGTTATGTCCTGTTAGTATTCCTATAAGGAGGCGTAGTGCTTGGCGATTTCTGCCTAAGAGCCATGTCGTCCTTGACTTATTTGAGCCGGCCATGAAGTCTTTCGACTGCCTGCAGCCGGTGTTATCCCTCCAAAGTTTATTCAGCTCTTCTTCTGCCCACTCATCGAGGGCTGAAGAAGTTTGGCTCCTTGCGATGCCTAGTACAGGCTCTGGTCCACAGAACGGCGTTGCGGATCCGGATCTGGCAAGTCCGTCTGCCACCTCGTTTCCGCGCGCCCCTCTGTGTCCCGGGACCCATACCAGCTGAACTTCCTTCGTTTCAGCTAGCTTCTCGAGCGCATCTCCACATTCCTGTACAAGCGCTGAGCTTGGTTTAGGATGGCAGACGGCTCTGAGCGCTGCCTGACTATCCGAACAGATATAAATTCTCTGTTCGGATCCATCTTTCACCTCTTCTCTCGTAGCTACGGATAGGATGGCGAACACTTCAGCTTGAAAAACTGTTGTATATCTGCCCAAAGCGTAGCTCTCTCGTACTTCTCTTCCCTCCAGGTAGATTCCGGCAGCCGAAGCCTGTTTGTCAGTTAGACGCGAACCGTCCGTATAACATATTAGGCTTCCTGTGCTAAACTCCACCGTGTTTCCTTCCCATTGTTCTCTGCTCGGAATAGTAAGAGAAAACTCTCTATTCCATCGCAGTCTGTCTTGTGCGCTTTCATAAGCTCTAAAATTGTTTGTTTTCAAGAAAAATCAACTTTCATGTTGTTTAAATAATGTTTTTTCCTCGAAAAATTGCTGCGTGCATTGAAGCTAACGGTGGACATTTCCAACAATTCAACTGAGTATGATTGTTCTTGTTTTTTTTTATTTTGCAATTAAGAAGTCAACGTTTAGTTTTGTTACTTGTTTTAACGTTTAAATAAATTTTGTATAATTGGGAAAAAAATTATTTAAAAAATTTTACCATGTTTTTCAACATAAAAGTGGATTTTTCTTGAAAACGGTCAACTTTAGAGCTTATGACCAAGAGTACCTTTTTTCAAGTAGGCGGCTCAAAATCATACTTTTTCCAGTGGCGTAGAAGTTGGAGAAAAAAACACCCACTACCCCTTCAAAATCTTCACCAATTATGAATTTGAAAAAATATAAAATCCACACAAAACATAGCTTATTATGAGTAGAAAATGCCTACGAAATCTGTTTTCTGTGCTATGACCGGTTCCAGAGATATTCGCAAAAAACGATTATTTTTTTAAAATTTCAACACCCTGTATCTCGAAAATGTTGAATTTTAGAGGGTAAGTTAATGAAACTGTTTTTCATATTTTTGAAAGAGCTATCACATCCTGCGCATATATTATGAAACACCCTGTATAACGCTGGATATTTTTGTGGATTTCCTTTGGCTATTCCGGATTTTTGAGGTTATGTTAGGCACATCTGATGTACAGGCCTATTTCGTTATGTATTTTTGGGGCTTGTAGTGTTATTTTTCATCGGTAAAACTGCTGGAACAAGAACCCAGGTAGCACATCATATCGGCTGAATCTTGGTTCCATATTGAGCCAATATAGATATATTGTAAATGTAAAATATATATTGGTCCAATATGGATGAATATTCAAAAAACAATATTATATTAATAATATTGGTGGGATATTGGTTGAACTAGTTTTGAATGTAGATTATCACACGTAATATTGGGTCAATATTGGTTGAATAATTTCCACCAATATCGATAATACAATATTGGTTATATATTGTTTTCCACATCTAGAATAAATATTGCAATCCAAATATTCCAGTCATATCGATTATAGGGGAAAAAACTATATTGTATTTCCAAGTTTGTTAGAATATTGGTTGAATATCATTTCCACTTTATTTGACAAAATGTAATGACTCATATTGAGTCAATATTGGTTGACTGATATTTACCAATATCGATAAAACAATATTGTCTTCACATCGTTTTTAACATCTAGAATAAATATCGCAATCCCAATATTCCCCTAATATGGATCCTAGGAATAAAAACTATACTGTATCTCCCAGTGTGATTACACATTGGTTGAATATCATTTCGCCAATATTCAACAAATCTTATTAATCAATATTGGGTCAATATTAGTTCAATAATATTTATCGATATCGTTAAAATAATATTGTCTTCATATTGTTTCCTACATCTAGATTGAGATGAAATTTGAATATTAGCCGAATATTCAATGAAACATATTGAAATCATATCATGATCAAACCTAGATAAAAATCCGCTAGGTGGCCCTACATATGGAACGTCTTCTAAAACCTATGAAAGTATATTAAATACTTCTCAAAACTTGTTTCAAGACAGCTCCCTCAGTGGTTATGGCGATGAAAAGGCAGACTCTGGTGTCACCTTCATCAACTAAAAGACTTTCAATAATTTACCAAGGTATATTGACATCCACCAATATATCCAAATGATATTGTACCAATATCGATAAATATTGTACCAATATCGATAAATATTTTGGGGCCATTATAGCTTCAAGAATATTTCACCAAAACTATTTCTAAAATATTCAAACAATATTCGACCAATATCGCAATATGTTCACATTTTACTTACATATAATATAACTTTTGAATATTGTGCCAATATTGTCAGAATATTGTATCAGCGATATTGTACCAATATCGCCGAACATTTTGAGGCCAATATCAGTTCAAGGATATTTCGCCAATATTATTCAAGTAATATTGGACCAATATCGCCGAATGTTCACATTTTTTTTCTCGCCAATATTGCATTTCAAATATTTTGCCAATATGTTCACAATATTGTATCAATATTTTACCAATATAGGTGTGCTACTTGGGAAACCAGCTATCAGACAGCAAACAAATCAACAAAGGTATCACAAGAACACTCCCACTAAAAAGAGGTTGGTATTTGCATTTGGGCTCTAAATGGCCCCACTCAAATGTAATCAGAGATCAGAATAGAATTGTTCATTCTAGGGTGCTCCACTGCTCCATCGTTTGGTGTTCTTGCTTATTGTTCCTGTTCTACCACTGTTTGGTGCTCCACCACTTTTTGCCGTTTATGTTCCATTATTGTTGTTCCTTTGTTGCTTGGAGTTCCTCTTTGGTTCTACCCTTCCTTCGTTTGTTCGGATCTCTGCACCACTGGCAAATTAGGAGAACCAATAAAGATGTTTTCCAAATTTTGGAAACTATCGTAGAGTGCTGTAATCTAGCCTTCAAAATTTGTATCTCCGCATTGTTGTTACATCTATATTTTATAGACATCAACTTGGATATTTCAAATGGAACACCCTATATATGATATCAATTTCAAATTCTGATTTGAAATCGAAATCACTTTGGTGAAATTTCTCTCACCGCTCTTTAGATATTATTCATTTTGTATTTTTTCATGGCCAAAACAAGATAAAGATAAAGTTTAATATCGCATGACTCAACTGTTACACCAAACTCAAATTCTGGCAACGTTCACATAAGGTATGGTGGTCTTAATTTCATAGAAAACTTGGATCTTATATCATTCAGAGTTTCTGAAGAATACGTCCCAGTAAACACAGGATATCCTATGGATATCCATTTCATGTCCATAATTGGTCCTTGTGGACATGGACGTTAAATGGTTATCCTGGATGTCCATTTCTGCTAGTACAATGGATATCCGTTTGGGGACATCCAATGGACATCCATTTCTTGTCCAAATTGACTGAAAATCCAGATTAAAAAAGGGATGTCCTTTGGACGTCCATTGTACATCCTTCGCCCGGACCAAGTGCGCATATGTTGGTACCAATGTCCCTGTCCCAGTTGGCAACTACCGAAATCGGTAATGCAGACAATGACAAATATGAACATGCAAATGAGAATGACGCTTGACGCTAGTTGCAAGAGGAAGAAACAAACAGACAATTTTTAATTGTTTGGGATTAAATTCGTGTCGTATAGTGCTCGGAGCCCTAGGAGGTGCTTTATTTATTACAGTGTTCACGTTCACTTGGTTGACTATTCAATACTCATTTTGACTCACAGTATTCATATCAGGTAAGTCTCGCTGAAGTAACAGTAACTGATTGCAAATTCCTGGGGGATTGAGAGGCTTTGAAACTGATTGTCGTTTGAATCCAAGGTGAAGGGTGTTTGAGTAAAGATAAGGTGCAAAATAAAACTGGAGGAATAAAATTTTCACGAAATATTACAGAAGAGTAAAATAGGAATTCAGTGCTACCCCATCCATTCGAAGTGGTGACTGACTGTCCTGTTGTTGTTGTCCATTGCACAAAAATGGATGTTCAACTCATAAAATTCTGAAAACATATTTTTGTATCAAATACTCAACTCATTATTGATTGTTTTTCAGGCAATGCAACATATCTTGCACAAATTCCTGATGGAATTTTGAAACTGAATTCAGTTTCTAAATTTTGACCCCTTGAAATATTTGTATCGAATTCAATATATCCAGTTAATGTCCATAAAATATCCCGTTTATATCCATAACATATCCAGTTCATGTCCATTTCATACCATTACAGGTCCATGAGAGGTCCAATGTAGACCCATTAGAGGTCCATAAGAAGTCCAATTTAGGTTCATCAAGTCCAATTTAGGTCCATCAGAAGTCCAATTTAGGTCCATCAGAAGCCCATGCTATATTTATCATGTCCAGTGAATGTCCATTTTGGTCTAATGTATATCCATCCTTAGTACACACTGGACATCCAATGGAGGACCAATTTTGTAGCATATGGATATCCAGTGGATATCCTTCTGGACATGAACGGACGTCCAATGGGTATTCGTTATGTCCATTGTGGACATCTTATGGGCGTCCTTTGTATATCCGTGTGTTATCTGGGGTCTCCGTTCGTATCTTTGGTAAACAACTATAACTCATATTTTTCAAATGAAACACTCTGTATATTATCTAATTTTCGAATCTAATCTAACAAGTTTGAATAAGTTTTGTCGACTACATCATATACCTATTTCCTACGGTTTATATGATATAAATAATTTTATAATTTTTTACGGGTGTGCTAGAAAAAAATTTCAATTATGAAATTTGGTGAGAAATCTATCAAATAACAAATAAGAGCTTCATCTTTTTTTGAAAAAGGCGTAATAAAAAAACATGAACCTTCCTTTATATTGGGTGTTTGGAAAACATGATTATGTTGGCAGTTGAAGAATTAAAAATTGAATTGATAGAAAGTGATTCCGATTTTGAAACAGAATGCAAAATTGATATAATATATAGAGTGTTTCATTTGAAATATCCAAGTTGATGAAAATAAAGATTATCAAAATTGTGCGCATATGATTGTAAGCTTAAAGTTCATTTGATATTTACTATTATTGGTATCCACCTCAAGTATAGATATACTCACTAAAATTACAGGCATATTTGAAACGTCACTCCGAAGGCAATAAACAAAATATCTAAATATTTTACCCAAGAAGAAGTCAGTAAAATTGTTAAAGAAGCGCAAGATCATACGTAATTAATACCAAAGGTACTCCTAATGTAGTGTTTAGCTGAGTACTTTCCTATTTTACCGATTTATTTTTTAAGGTGTCTTTAACCCTTTCAGTGGCGATTTATTTTTGTAGCTGTAAAAAATTGTTTGCTTGCTGTAATGTATTATATCAGTGTACATAAACATGATTTTGAGGTTTTTAATTTTTTTTTCATTTCATTAAAGAAAAAATTATATGGGTTCATTTGTACCCATCAGCACTCAAACGAAAATTAATTCAAAAAATTATAAAACTTCAAACGTTTATTTTTATTTAAATATATGAAACAAACTCTCAAATCCAACAGTTATAACAATATAAAAATGGGTAATATTATTTTTGATGAAAATTCATGAAACAATTTTTATCTTTTTGAAGACAGATGAATTTTACATCTTATGCATTTCCATTTTGATTTCCCACCACAATTTTGATTCTTGCACCTTAGCGGAAGAACTTGGCCGGAATGTTCAGGAAAGTGACCAACATCATCATAACGGACTTCATCTAGTGGCCTAACTTCAACACTTTGACGTTTGACTGTTAAAGCACTGGATTTATTTGCCGATGAAGGTCGCCCTCTTTTTCTGTGATGATCTTGTTCAATTAAACCCTACTCTACTGTTTTTGGGTACAGATGTAGACAAGAAACAATGTACTCTAGTGTTTATGGGTACAAATGTACTCATCAATTTTTATGACCACGTAGTCAGTCACATAAATAAAATATGAACAAAATATATCTCCCATCCGTAAAATACAACCTTTTTCTTTATATTCTAACACTAAAATATAAATGATGACTATTAAAACAAACAGTAATAAATGATTACAAATAACCTTACTTACTTAGACAGTCACTTACATGAATACACTGACACTTTAACGGTTTGAACGTCAAAACGATTTAGGGTCACTGAATCCTAGAAGGCTTTGGCCTTCTTACGGGTATGGCCAATGGGTGGAGTCTAAATAGCTCCAATGTTCCAAAAATACCACGAAAATTAGGTCCGATGTTTGAACTAGTGACACATGTCAAAAGTCAATTTTTATGTAATTGGAAATGATCAAAAATAGTTTTATCAGATTCACAGAAAAAAAAACAGATTGTTCCAAGTCCCAAGATCTTCTGATGAGCCCTGCTTTCACCGATTCAACCTAGGAATATGTTGTTTACTTTTTTACTGATGAAAATATTCCTTTCTTTTGAAAGTGAAGTACCTATTGTGCAGTAAAAACCTGCAAGAATACCGACAAAAGTCATAAATTATATTGTACTCTCAGAGGTGAGTTCAAGACCATTTTGTTTATAAATTGTTAATTAGTAGATTGAAGAATACATTTGTCCCATTTTCCTCACTAAAGACAATTCAGATTATATTTTCATTCATACTTTTTTCAGGATTGAAAAAGGAAACCTTGAGAAAGAAATGGCTATCAATATTGAATAGTTTAGTGGAAATTTGTGACAGAAATTAGGACTAAAACTAAATTCAAAAATGAATTTAAGAAATGTATACTTAACAGAATTCCTATAATATAACCATGTTTCACCTTTGACTGTTTTTGCTTTGATATGACTTAAGGTATTTACTCATTTCACAAATTACTCTCATCATTCCTTTTCTAATAATTGTTTGATTTCTTCATCAGTTTGTATCAAATATGTATTGCTCTTATACAATTTATGTAAAATGTAATCTCTTTTTAAACAGAAATGTTTCTAGGGATCAATAAATAAAGTAAAGTGTGTGCAGTGTAAGTATTGATATTTTTGTGTTCACTAGGACTGACAAATTTTTTCTGAATTGTACAGATTATCAACCCATTTTATCAATTTTCACCTAGAAAAGAAAAGTTGTAAATTGCAAAAATGGAACCTTTTCTTTCGAACAAGATTAAAACTTCTATATGGACTTTTATCTTGAGAAAATTGGTTACACCATATAATATAAAAGATGGTGTTAGAATATTGGTAATCTCTTTAGAACAGCTGATTCATTGAAGTGAATGGCTATATTTTCTTGTTTCAACCATGCCATGTGGAGGTCATAATTCTTATTTAGATTTCGGGAGATATTTGTGAAAAGTGGAATTGTCTTTGCTGGATGTTTTTTGGTTATTTATACAGTTTCTGAAGAAACTTCTAAATTTATGGTAGGAATACAAAAAAAAACGAATTCATTAGGTATATAAAGGAACTTTCGTACTCATACAAATAAGAATGTACAAAAATGAAAGATTGTTAATGGGTGAGTCAGAAATGTAGTATTTCAATCATGTTAATATGTTTTGGATGTATATTATTCTAATATTAATCTTTGCCAATGATTGATTTCATCTGAGAGGCTTTCAGCAAATATATTTGACATATTTATGTTCGCGAATTTTAGGCATTTCAGTAAGATTCAAAATCGATAATCGATATTATTTGGTTTTTGAGTTATTAGCAGAACCTCAAATGGATACGCAATTTTGAAAATTTGTGTTGATCAAACAATGGTATACCTATATTAACTAAGAAGTATTTGGGACAATACTCTCTAATTTTAAATAATGAACCCAATTAATGGAGAAGTTTCTGTGTTTTTATAAAGGGTTTGTTAACTCTGTGGATATCTTCAATCAACCATCAGCATTGGCAACTTTTACACCTCATTCTGAAAACAACACTAGGTTCTGCCCTTCTAAAAGAAACTTTTGTGTCTGCAGCAGAGATGGTCCACGGCTGTCTCCATGTTCCATAATAGCTGGTGGCCGGGCCACATAACATCGGGGCCGTACACGGAAATCGACACTTTTTTGTAATTCGAGTCAATTGTACACCTGACAATTTCATTCCATAAGAAAATTAGAATTGATATCTATCCATTGAAATTGAACATGATATACATAAATATAATAACAATTTACTTTATTCTGACATTTCTGACTTTCAAAAGAAACATAACCAAACTTTTTCTTCCAAAATTATCTGTTCTCTCTCACTTATGACCCTTACTTCCTGATTGGCGCTTTTGTGGGTTATTTGTAACATTAGAACTATTTAAAGAGATTTCAACTATCAGACTCCACCCATTGACCGTACCCAAAGCCTTCTAGGATTCAGTGACCCTAAAACCATTGTTTATATAGAATTAAGATAGTTAGTCAATGCCTATGTAATTGGTGTTGGACGCAAAAGCGAGTGTCATCTAGCGTGATTAGTTACAAACATGAATATTTGACGTCATTTTAATGCAGGTTCCTTCAAAAAACCCTGATTTTAATAATGTCCCATTGTTTCTATCAAGTTACGACATGACTTGGAGGCCAGATCACTGAAGTTACGACATGACTTGGATGCGAGCTCACTATCGCCATCTACATGTCGCATCCATTTTGATCCAATTATAATCCCATAAGGTTGACTAACTATCTTCTATATAAACAATGCTAAAACGATTACACTTTTGTTGCCATCTATGTACAGGAAGTAAAATTAGATGTACAATGATTACAGTTTCCGTTAATACGACTACATAAATTGAATGTTTGAAGCTTTCATAGGTTCCTAATTTCAACGGATACAATTGAAAACTGAAACTGAAAACTGAAGATATAAATGATTACCAGTGCGTCATACGTTAAAATTGTCTCCAATACTCATATACCTCTACTGATTTTTTTATAACGAAAACTACACTTCATTTATCAATATTTCTTTTGGGCTCGGATTTTGCAAAAGGTTATTCAAATAATCAGTTAAATAGAAGCATGCTCAAAAATTCAAAGAAACCAAAAAGTTTGATTTGGAATAGAAAAAAAATTCCGGTACCGGGAATCGAACCCGAGCCTCCTGGGTGAGAGCCAGGTATCCTAGCCACTAGACCATACCGGATCATACTAATTATTATTTACCACAGGCATTAACCGTGCGTTACATACGTGGATAATTGTTGCATAAGTACATACGTGGAGTGTGACAAACCCCATTTCCTGAAAAATCGTATTTTTTTATCTTGTTCTTTTTATGATATTACGTTGTTCTATAGTATCAGGGGATCATTTCGGAACAATAAAAACACGCAAGGAATAATCAAATAGGCTTTATTTCAAGAAATCTGATGTAAACTGAAAAAGGATATTTTTTCATGTACCAAAAAACACACCGCGACAAAAAAAATCATGTGAGATAAATAAACATCTCACCCCGGAATGAACATTTGGAAACTAAAATTTGGTTATGATGAAATACAAAGAAAATAATTGCAGATTGAAAAACAGAAAGGAAAAAAAATAATCGCTGTTCGAGCCATGCAATATTGGCAAGTAATCACACCCCAGAGCACTTACGTTCCATATAACTTCACTCAGTGTCTACAAGATACTGCGGAAATGCCTGAATTCGATGATGCGGACATATTTTGGAAGCTATTAGGAGGGGCGTGCGCATAAGCTTACGTTTGGCATATTTTCAAAGCAATATTCGGCGGCTGGGGTCCATCACACCTCACGTTCCCACGTATGTAACGCAGGGTTAAATACAAATGACGAACAACATTCATTTAGTTCATCTTTAATTAGTCTAATCTTTAGATTGAAGGAACAGGAGATGGAAAACGACTATAGAAATTAGCGGGCGCGAAGCCTGCTAAATATTTCGAGTTGATGGCAAAGACTAGGAAGCAAGTGAAATGTAAAAGTTACAGCAGCTTGCCGTTAAACGGCAAACATCTTAGCGAGGAGAATGCAGAAGGCCATTTATCCATGAAAAGTTTGTTTACTACGATAGTTATATTGTTAAATTGTGACAATAGGGAATATGCATATTTTTTTTATTTGTTTAATCAATTTTTTACTTCGTTACAACATAGTACACTATATAAATACGGTTGAAAGTCTTGGAATTGATTTTTAAAATAATACATAAAATACCGATTAAATTTGACCTATTCGAACGCC